>JARFIY010000235.1:5460006-6825008 GCA_036346155.1 Sinelater perroti | reverse complement strand
ACGATCTCTTCAAGCTTATGTGATCCTGATACAAATCGGCGTTTTAGGCAGAAATTTGGGCATTTAAAAATAGCAGGGAAGCGCTGAACGATCTCTTCAAGCTTATGTGATCCTGATACAAATCGGCGTTTTAGGCAGAAATTTAAGGGGCATTTAAAAATAGCAGGAGGAAGCGCTGAACGATCTCTTCAAGCTTATGTGATCCTGATACAAATCGGCGCTTTAGGCAGAAATTTGCATTTAAAATAGCAGGGCAAGCGCTGAACGATCTCTTCAAGCTTATGTGATCCTGATACAAATCGGCGTTTTAGGCAGAAATTTGGGCAAAAAAAGGGAAGCGCTGAACGATCTCTTCAAGCTTATGTGATCCTGATACAAATCGGCGTTTTAGGCAGAAATTTACGGGCATTTAAAAATAGCAGGGGAAAGCGCTGAACGATCTCTTCAAGCTTATGTGATCCTGATACAAATCGGCGTTTTAGGCAGAAATTTGGGCATTTAAAAATAGCAGGGAAGCGCTGAACGATCTCTTCAAGCTTATGTGATCCTGATACAAATCGGCGTTTTAGGCAGAAATTTGGGCATTTAAAAATAGCAGGGCAAGCGCTGAACGATCTCTTCAAGCTTATGTGATCCTGATACAAATCGGCGTTTTAGGCAGAAATTTGGGCATTTAAAATAGCAGGGCAAGCGCTGAACGATCTCTTCAAGCTTATGTGATCCTGATACAAATCGGCGTTTTAGGCAGAAATTTGGGCATTTAAAATAGCAGGGAAGCGCTGAACGATCTCTTCAAGCTTATGTGATCCTGATACAAATCGGCGTTTTAGGCAGAAATTTGGGCATTTAAAAAGCAGGGCAAGCGCTGAACGATCTCTTCAAGCTTATGTGATCCTGATACAAATCGGCGTTTTAGGCAGAAATTTGGAGCCATTTAAAATAGGCAAGCGCTGAACGATCTCTTCCTTATGTGATCCTGATACAAATCGGCGTTTTAGGAAAATTTGAGCCATTTAAAATAGCAGGGCAAGCGCTGAACGATCTCTTCAAGCTTATGTGATCCTGATACAAATCGGCGTTTTAGGAAAATTTGGAGCCATTTAAAATAGCAGGGCAAGCGCTGAACGATCTCTTCAAGCTTATGTGATCCTGATACAAATCGGCGTTTTAGGCAAAATTTGAGCCATTTAAAATAGCAGGGCAAGCGCTGAACGATCTCTTCAAGCTTATGTGATCCTGATACAAATCGGCGTTTTAGGCAGAAATTTCCATTTAAAAATAGCAGGGCAAGCGCTGAACGATCTCCTCAAGCTTATGTGACCCTGATACAAATCGGCGTTTTAGGCAGAAATTTACGGGGCATTTAAAAATAGCAGGAGCAAGCGCTGAACGATCTCTTCAAGCTTATGTGATCCTGATACAAATCGGCGTTTTAGGCAGAAATTTACGAGCCACTTAAAAATAGCAGGGGCAAGCGCTGAACGATCTCTTCAAGCTTATGTGATCCTGATACAGATCGGCGTTTTACGCAGAAATATACGGGGCATTTAAAAATAGCAGGGCAAGCGCTGAACGTTCTCTTCAAGCTTATGTGATCCTGATACAAATCGGCGTTGTAGGCAGAAATTTGCTAGCGATTTAAAAATAGCAGGAGCAAGCGCTGAACGATCTCTTCAAGCTTATGTGATCCTGATACAAATCGGCGTTTTAGGCAGAAATTTACGAGCCATTTAAAATAGCAGGGGCAAGCGCTGAACGATCTCTTCAAGCTTATGTGATCCTGATACAAATCGGCGTTGTAGGCAGAAATTTGCGAGCGATTTAAAAATAGCAGGAGCAAGCGCTGAACGATCTCTTCAAGCTTATGTGATCCTGATACAAATCGGCGTTTTCAACAGAAATTTACGAGCCATTTAAAAATAGCAGGGGCAAGCGCTGATCGATCTCTTCAAGCTTATGTGATCCTGATACAAATCGGCGTTTTAGGCAGAAATTTACGGGGCATTTAAAAATAGCAGGGGCAAGCGCTGAACGATCTCTTCAAGCTTATGTGATCCTGATACAAATCGGCGTTTTAGGCAGAAATTTGAGCCATTTAAAATAGCAGGGCAAGCGCTGAACGATCTCTTCAAGCTTATGTGATCCTGATACAAATCGGCGTTTTAGGCAGAAATTTAGGGCATTTAAAATAGCAGGAGCAGCGCTGAACGATCTCTTCAAGCTTATGTGATCCTGATACAAATCGGCGTTTTAGGCAGAAATTTTGGGCATTTAAAAATAGCAGGGCAAGCGCTGAACGATCTCTTCAAGCTTATGTGATCCTGATACAAATCGGCGTTTTAGGCAGAAATTTGAGCTTTAAAATAGCAGGGCAAGCGCTGAACGATCTCTTCAAGCTTATGTGATCCTGATACAAATCGGCGTTTTAGGCAGAAATTTGAGCATTTAAAATAGCAGGGCAAGCGCTGAACGATCTCTTCAAGCTTATGTGATCCTGATACAAATCGGCGTTTTAGGCAGAAATTTGAGCCATTTAAAAATAGCAGGGCAAGCGCTGAACGATCTCTTCAAGCTTATGTGATCCTGATACAAATCGGCGTTTAGGCAGAAATTTACGGGCATTTAAAAATAGCAGGGCAAGCGCTGAACGATCTCCTCAAGTTTATGTGATCCTGATACAAATCGGCGTGTTAGGCAAACATTTACGGCTCATTTAAAAATAGTAGCGCAAGGGCTGAAGGATCTCTTCAAGCTTATGTGATCCTGATACAAATCGGCGTTTTAGGCAGAAATTTACGGGGCATTTAAAAATAGCAGGGGCAAGCGCTGAACGATCTCTTCAAGCTTATGTGATCCTGATACAAATCGGCGTTTTAGGCAGAAATTTACGGGGCATTTAAAAATAGCAGGGCAAGCGCTGAACGATCTCTTCAAGCTTATGTGATCCTGATACAAATCGGCGTTTTAGGCAGAAATTTACGAGCCACTTAAAAATAGCAGGGGCAAGCGCTGAACGATCTCTTCAAGCTTATGTGATCCTGATACAAATCGGCGTTTTAGGCAGAAATTTACGGGGCATTTAAAAATAGCAGGAGCAAGCGCTGAACGATCTCTTCAAGCTTATGTGATCCTGATACAAATCGGCGTTGTAGGCAGAAATTTGCGAGCCATTTAAAATAGCAGAGCGCTGAACGATCTCTTCAAGCTTATGTGATCCTGATACAAATCGGCGTTTTAGGCAGAAATTTACGAGCCATTTAAAATAGCAGGGCAAGCGCTGAACGATCTCTTCAAGCTTATGTGATCCTGATACAAATCGGCGTTTTAGGCAGAAATTTGGGCATTTAAAATAGCAGGGCAAGCGCTGAACGATCTCTTCACTTATGTGATCCTGATACAAATCGGCGTTTTAGGCAGAAATTTACGAGCATTTAAAATAGCAGGAGCAAGCGCTGAACGATCTCTTCAAGCTTATGTGATCCTGATACAAATCGGCGTTTTAGGCAGAAATTAGGGGGCATTTAAAAATAGCAGGAGCATGCGCTGAACGATCTCTTCAAGCTTATGTGATCCTGATACAAATCGGCGTTTTAGGCAGAAATTTACGGGGCATTTAAAATAGCAGGAGCAAGCGCTGAACGATCTCTTCAAGCTTATGTGATCCTGATACAAATCGGCGTTTTAGGCAGAAATTTACGGGGCATTTAAAAATAGCAGGAGCATGCGCTGAACGATCTCTTCAAGCTTATGTGATCCTGATACAAATCGGCGTTTCAGGCAGAAATTTGCGTGCCATTTAAAAACAGCAGGGGCAAGCGCTGAACGATCTCTTCAAGCTTATGTGATCCTGATACAAATCGGCGTTGTAGGCAGAAATTTGCGAGCCATTTAAAATAGCAGGAGCAAGCGCTGAACGATCTCTTCAAGCTTATGTGATCCTGATACAAATCGGCGTTTTCAACAGAAATTTACGAGCCATTTAAAAATAGCAGGGGCAAGCGCTGATCGATCTCTTCAAGCTTATGTGATCCTGATACAAATCGGCGTTTTAGGCAGAAATTTACGGGGCATTTAAAAATAGCAGGAGCAAGCGCTGAACGATCTCTTCAAGCTTATGTGATCCTGATACAAATCGGCGTTGTAGGCAGAAATTTACGAGCCATTTAAAAATAGCAGGGGCAAGCGCTGAACGATCTCTTCAAGCTTATGTGATCCTGATACAAATCGGCGTTTTAGGCAGAAATTTACGGGCATTTAAAAATAGCAGGAGCAGCGCTGAACGATCTCTTCAAGCTTATGTGATCCTGATACAAATCGGCGTTTTAGGCAGAAATTTGGGCATTTAAAATAGCAGGGCAAGCGCTGAACGATCTCTTCAAGCTTATGTGATCCTGATACAAATCGGCGTTTTAGGCAGAAATTTACGAGCCATTTAAAAATAGCAGGAGCAAGCGCTGAACGATCTCTTCAAGCTTATGTGATCCTGATACAAATCGGCGTTTTAGGCAGAAATTTACGAGCCACTTAAAAATAGCAGGGGCAAGCGCTGAACGATCTCTTCAAGCTTATGTGATCCTGATACAAATCGGCGTTTTAGGCAGAAATTTACGAGCCACTTAAAAATAGCAGGTGCAAGCGCTGAACGATCTCTTCAAGCTTATGTGATCCTGATACAAATCGGCGTTTAGGCAGAAATTTACGGGGCATTTAAAAATAGCAGGAGCAAGCGCTGAACGATCTCTTCAAGCTTATGTGATCCTGATACAAATCGGCGTTGTAGGCAGAAATTTACGAGCCATTTAAAATAGCAGGGCAAGCGCTGAACGATCTCCTCAAGCTTATGTGATCCTGATACAAATCGGCGTTTTAGGCAGAAATTTACGGGCATTTAAAAATAGCAGGGCAAGCGCTGAACGATCTCTTCAAGCTTATGTGATCCTGATACAAATCGGCGTTGTAGGCAGATATTTGAACCATTTAAAAATAGCAGGGCAAGCGCTGAACGATCTCTTCAAGCTTATGTGATCCTGATACAAATCGGCGTGGTAGGCAGAAATTTGCCAGCCATTTAAAATAGCAGGAGCAACCGCTGAACGATCTCTTCAAGCTTATGTGATCCTGATACAAATCGGCGTTTTAGGCAGAAATTAGGGGCATTTAAAAATAGCAGGAGCATGCGCTGAACGATCTCTTCAAGCTTATGTGATCCTGATACAAATCGGCGTTTTAGGCAGAAATTAGGGGGCATTTAAAAATAGCAGGAGCAAGCGCTGAACGATCTCTTCAAGCTTATGTGATCCTGATACAAATCGGCGTTTTAGGCAGATATTTGAGCATTTAAAATAGCAGGGCAAGCGCTGAACGATCTCTTCAAGCTTATGTGATCCTGATACAAATCGGCGTTTTAGGCAGAAATTTGGGCATTTAAAATAGCAGGGGCAAGCGCTGAACGATCTCTTCAAACTTATGTGATCCTGATACAAATCGGCGTTTTAGGCAGAAATTTAAGGGGCATTTAAAAATAGCAGGGGCAAGCGCTGAACGATCTCTTCAAGCTTATGTGATCCTGATACAAATCGGCGTTTTAGGCAGAAATTTACGAGCCACTAAAAATAGCAGGGCAAGCGCTGAACGATCTCTTCAAGCTTATGTGATCCTGATACAAATCGGCGTTGTAGGCAGAAATTTGCGAGCGATTTAAAAATAGCAGGAGCAAGCGCTGAACGATCTCTTCAAGCTTATGTGATCCTGATACAAATCGGCGTTTTAGGCAGATATTTGAGTGCCATTTAAAAATAGCAGGAGCAAGCGCTGAACGATCTCTTCAAGCTTATGTGATCCTGATACAAATCGGCGTTGTAGGCAGAAATTTGCGAGCCATTTAAAAATAGCAGGGCAAGCGCTGAACGATCTCTTCAAGCTTATGTGATCCTGATACAAATCGGCGTTTTAGGCAGAAATTTACGAGCCACTTAAAAATAGCAGGGGCAAGCGCTGAACGATCTCTTCAAGCTTATGTGATTCTGATACAAATCAGCGTTTTAGGCAGAAAATTACGAGCCGTTTAAAAATAGCAGGGGCAAGCGCTTAACGATCTCCTTAAGCTTATGTGATGCTGATGCTAATCGTCGATTTAGACAGAAATTTACGGGGCATTTAAAAATAGCAGGGGCAAGCGCTGAACGATCTCTTCAAGCTTATGTGATCCTGATACAAATCGGCGTTTTAGGCAGAAATTTACGGGGCATTTAAAAATAGCAGGAGCATGCGCTGAACGATCTCTTCAAGCTTATGTGATCCTGATACAAATCGGCGTTTTAGGCAGAAATTTACGGGGCATTTAAAAATAGCAGGAGCAAGCGCTGAACGATCTCTTCAAGCTTATGTGATCCTGATACAAATCGGCGTTTTAGGCAGAAATTTGCGTGCCATTTAAAAATAGCAGGGGCAAGCGCTGAACGATCTCTTCAAGCTTATGTGATCCTGATACAAATCGGCGTTGTAGGCAGAAATTTGCGAGCCATTTAAAATAGCAGGAGCAAGCGCTGAACGATCTCTTCAAGCTTATGTGATCCTGATACAAATCGGCGTTTTAGGCAGAAATTTACGGGGCATTTAAAAATAGCAGGAGCAAGCGCTGAACGATCTCTTCAAGCTTATGTGATCCTGATACAAATCGGCGTTTTAGGCAGAAATTTGCGAGCCATTTAAAAATAGCAGGGGCAAGCGCTGAACGATCTCTTCAAGCTTATGTGATCCTGATACAAATCGGCGTTGTAGGCAGAAATTTGCGAGCCATTTAAAAATAGCAGGGGCAAGCGCTGAACGATCTCTTCAAGCTTATGTGATCCTGATACAAATCGGCGTTTTAGGCAGAAATTAGGGGGTATTTTAAAATAGCAGGAGCAACCGCTGAACGATCTCTTCAAGCTTATGTGATCCTGATACAAATCGGCGTTTTAGGCAGAAATTAGGGGGCATTTAAAAATAGCAGGGCAAGCGCTGAACGATCTCTTCAAGCTTATGTGATCCTGATACAAATCGGCGTTGTAGGCAGAAATTTGCGAGCCATTTAAAAATAGCAGGGGCAAGCGCTGAACGATCTCTTCAAGCTTATGTGATCCTGATACAAATCGGCGTTTTAGGCAGATATTTGAGTGCCATTTAAAAATAGCAGGAGCAAGCGCTGAACGATCTCTTCAAGCTTATGTGATCCTGATACAAATCGGCGTTGTAGGCAGAAATTTGCGAGCCATTTAAAAATAGCAGGGGCAAGCGCTGAACGATCTCTTCAAGGGTATGTGATCCTGATACAAATCGGCGTTTTAGGCAGAAATTTTCGAGCAGGGGCAAGCGCTGAACGATCTCTTCAAGCTTATGTGATCCTAATACAAATCGGCGTTTTAGGCAGAAATTTGCGCCATTTAAAAATAGAGGGCAAGCGCTGAACGATCTCTTCAAGGGTATGTGATCCTGATACAAATCGGCGTTTTAGGCAGAAATTTTCGAGCAGGGGCAAGCGCTGAACGATCTCTTCAAGCTTATGTGATCCTGATACAAATCGGCGTTGTAGGCAGAAATTTGCGAGCCATTTAAAAATAGCAGGAGCAAGCGCTGAACGATCTCTTCAAGCTTATGTGATCCTGATACAAATCGGCGTTTTAGGCAGAAATTTGCGAGCCATTTAAAAATAGCAGGGGCAAGCGCTGAACGATCTCTTCAAGCTTATGTGATCCTGATACAAATCGGCGTTTTAGGCAGAAATTTACGAGCCATTTAAAATAGCAGGGCAAGCGCTGAACGATCTCTTCAAGCTTATGTGATCCTGATACAAATCGGCGTTTTAGGCAGATATTTGAGTGCCATTTAAAAATAGCAGGAGCAAGCGCTGAACGATCTCTTCAAGCTTATGTGATCCTGATACAAATCGGCGTTTTAGGCAGAAATTTGCGAGCCATTTAAAAATAGCAGGGGCAAGCGCTGAACGATCTCTTCAAGCTTATGTGATCCTGATACAAATCGGCGTTTTAGGCAGAAATTTACGAGCCACTTAAAAATAGCAGGGGCAAGCGCTGAACGATCTCTTCAAGCTTATGTGATCCTGATACAAATCGGCGTTGTAGGCAGAAATTTGCGAGCGATTTAAAAATAGCAGGAGCAAGCGCTGAACGATCTCTTCAAGCTTATGTGATCCTGATACAAATCGGCGTTTTAGGCAGAAATTTACGGCATTTAAAATAGCAGGGGCAAGCGCTGAACGATCTCTTCAAGCTTATGTGATCCTGATACAAATCGGCGTTTTAGGCAGATATTTGAGTGCCATTTAAAAATAGCAGGGGCAAGCGCTGAACGATCTCTTCAAACTTATGTGATCCTGATACAAATCGGCGTTTTAGGCAGAAATTTAAGGGGCATTTAAAAATAGCAGGGGTAAGCGCTGAACGATCTCTTCAAGCTTATGTGATCCTGATACAAATCGGCGTTTTAGGCAGAAATTTGAGTGCCATTTAAAAATAGCAGGAGCAAGCGCTGAACGATCTCTTCAAGCTTATGTGATCCTGATACAAATCGGGGTTGTAGGCAGAAATTTGCGAGCTATTTAAAAATAGCAGGAGCAAGCGCTGAACGATCTCTTCAAGCTTATGTGATCCTGATACAAATCGGCGTTTTAGGCAGAAATTTGCGTGCCATTTAAAAATAGCAGGGGCAAGCGCTGAACGATCTCTTCAAACTTATGTGATCCTGATACAAATCGGCGTTTTAGGCAGAAATTTAAGGGGCATTTAAAAATAGCAGGGGTAAGCGCTGAACGATCTCTTCAAGCTTATGTGATCCTGATACAAATCGGGGTTGTAGGCAGAAATTTGCGAGCTATTTAAAAATAGCAGGAGCAAGCGCTGAACGATCTCTTCAAGCTTATGTGATCCTAATACAAATCGGCGTTTTAGGCAGAAATTTGCGTGCCATTTAAAAATAGCAGGGGCAAGCGCTGAACGATCTCTTCAAGCTTATGTGATCCTGATACAAATCGGCGTTTTAGGCAGAAATTTGGGCATTTAAAAATAGCAGGAGCAAGCGCTGAACGATCTCTTCAAGCTTATGTGATCCTGATACAAATCGGCGTTTTAGGCAGAAATTTACGGGGCATTTAAAAATAGCAGGAGCAAGCGCTGAACGATCTCTTCAAGCTTATGTGATCCTGATACAAATCGGCGTTTTAGGCAGATATTTGAGTGCCATTTAAAAATAGCAGGAGCAAGCGCTGAACGATCTCTTCAAGCTTATGTGATCCTGATACAAATCGGCGTTTTAGGCAGAAATTTGCGTGCCATTTAAAAATAGCAGGAGCAAGCGCTGAACGATCTCTTCAAGCTTATGTGATCCTGATACAAATCGGCGTTTTAGGCAGAAATTTGCGTGCCATTTAAAAATAGCAGGGGCAAGCGCTGAACGATCTCTTCAAGCTTATGTGATCCTGATACAAATCGGCGTTTTAGGCAGAAATTTAGCAGGGCAAGCGCTGAACGATCTCTTCAATCTTATGTGATCCTGATACAAATCGGCGTTTTAGGCAGAAATTTAAGGGCCATTTATAAAGAGCTGCGGGAAGCGCTGAACGATCTCTTCAAGCTTAGGTGATCCTGATACAAATCGGCGTTTTAGGCAGAAATTTTAGAGGGCAAGCGCTGAACGATCTCTTCAAGCTTATGTGATCCTGATACAAATCGGCGTTTTAGGCAGATATTTGAGTGCCATTTAAAAATAGCAGGAGCAAGCGCTGAACGATCTCTTCAAGCTTATGTGATCCTGATACAAATCGGCGTTGTAGGCAGAAATTTGCGAGCCATTTAAAAATAGCAGGGGCAAGCGCTGAACGATCTCTTCAAGCTTATGTGATCCTGATACAAATCGGCGTTGTAGGCAGAAATTTGCGAGCCATTTAAAAATAGCAGGAGCAAGCGCTGAACGATCTCTTCAAGCTTATGTGATCCTGATACAAATCGGCGTTGTAGGCAGAAATTTGCGAGCCATTTAAAAATAGCAGGGGCAAGCGCTGAACGATCTCTTCAAGCTTATGTGATCCTGATACAAATCGGCGTTTTAGGCAGAAATTACGAACCATTTAAAGTCTGTAACTAATTGTGAGTGAAAAATGTGGTGAAAGTGTGCACTAATTATTTATTTGTGAATTCAGTTCAAACAAATGTTTTGTCATAATTGTTATGGCATGATTTCTTAGCTTTTTTATATCCATTTTGAGCCTAATACAGAAATCTTTTCTAATTGGAAAGTCAGTAAAATTGTTATTTTGAAATTTGTGTGATTTTGTTTTACATGTTAGTAATAGTACATTAAGGCGTAATACTTTAAGAATATTTATATTTTACTGAATTAAAATATATTTTTATTTTCAAGTAGCTATATTTTCATATAGCTAAGGCTATAGTAAAAAAAACAAATATTAGAAAATCTTCTATTAAAAATTACTAACGAAACAATTAACTACGTTAACAATATATATAAAATGTACTTGAACCTTAATGCTAGCTAAGGTAGGCTTATTTACATCACAATTCCATAATGCTAGAGTATGAACACAGCACTTGTATTTAGCTAATGCAAGGACCTGGTCACTCTATTATGTGGTCCTTCCTGGTCTTGGTAAACAAATTTAGGTACTTCCCTCTGGTCATTTCTTTTGATTCTTCCATTCCCAACTGGTACGCGATGTCATGCAGTTCCTTCACTTTTGCAATCAGTCCGGCTGTGGGCAGGGAGGCCAGTTCTGAAACGGAAGTCAGGTTTGTTTATACTGTATCTTGCAATATATCTATACATAACTATTGTATCCTCACATTTTTTATTCATCTCTTTCAGAAATCTTGTAGATTATTGAATATCCAAACTTAGATCAATACAAATACTTAAATTGTTTTTACTCAAATTATTACGTGATTTTAGAAACAGAATGACAAATCTATCTGAAGGAATCCGTAGAAAAAATAATTTGCTTCTGTATTCAAGTGACAGACCCTTTCGATAGCAATGCCTGTATAAACCACCAAAACCTTGCAGAAAGACTCACAATTCAATTCCATAGATCTAAATAGGGTTGATGATGGCTTTGTATATTAGGACCTTGTTACAGAGTGGCCCAAAAAGAGATGTAATATTTTCATATAAAAAAAAAGATAAGACTAATTTTTCTTCATATAACCTAATGGAGGAAAAATGATTACATAAAATATTATTTATTTTCAGGTCAATATGGCTAGAGCCAAGACCACATATAGTGTCAAGCAAATGATCTAAAATCATCGAATTGTAGGCATTTGGACAAAGACATACAGGACTAAAATGGATAAACATTTGAGAGGTTTTTATTAAATTAACTTTTTTGAAATTTTTATTAATCATTTAAAATTAAAACTGTAATACTTATACTTCGCATTTTGTAGGCTAACTCAGAAGTGGACTTAGACTGGTACTGCTCTTGATGATACTGAAGGCAGACCACAAACTTCAAGAATAGAGGAAGCGATTTTGGAAATTTAATTATTTGAGACATATATAGTACGTGTATAAATAAGTTCTCAGCTTTAGATTTCACAGGACGCAAATCACCGTTTACATGTAACGCCCTCTTGCGGTTTTAAAGCGATGACATTTGGTCTTTCGAAACATCACGCGATTTGGCGTTTGATGCACATAACCTCAATAATCAGCTGTGTTCACGATGGCAATCACAAAAGAGCATATTCGATTTTCTATCCACTTCGCGTTTCATCTTAAGAAAAACGCTGCTGAAGCCACCGAAATGATTTGTGCTGCATAGGGTGAGAATGCTGTAAGTCATGAAATGTGCAAAAAGTGGCACCAAAGATTTCGCGGAGGAGAGTTTAGTCTTGAAGATCAACCACGCGCTGGACGCCCTCAAACATTTGATACGGATGAGCTGCAGACATTGCTGGATCAAAATAATGCGCAAACTAAAAAAGAGCTTGCAGAACAGCTTGGCGTCACTCAGCCAGCCATTGCCATACGTTTGCATGCAATGGGTAAGATACAAAAGGAAGGCAGATGGGTTCCGCATAGACTGTCCGAAGACAACAAAAATCGACGGCGTGACACCGCACTCCATTTGCTTTCAAGGAACCGAAAAAAGGTTTTTCTGTATAAAATTATTACGGGCCATGGAAAATGGATCTTGTACGACAATCCCAAACGCAAAAAATCATGGGTAGACCCTGGCAAACCTTCGACATCGACTCCAAAGCCCAATATCCACGCCAAAAAGAATTTGCTCTGCATCTGGTGGGATTGGGAAGGTGTGCTGTACTATGAACTCTTGAAACCAGGTGAAACAGTTACGGCAGATCGCTACCAACAGCAACTCATCAATTTGAGCGACGCAATCGAAGAAAAGAGGCCATTTACTGGACAAGGAAGTCGCAAAGTCATCCTGCTCCATGATAATGCCCGACCACATGTTGCGAAGGCGACGCAAGAACACATCTTCGCGTTAGGCTGGGAACTTCTCCCACATGCGGCGTATAGCCCAGACATGGCCCCTTCCGATTATCATTTATTCCGGTCGTTACAGCATCACTTGGCTGATACGCACTTCAAAACAGAAGAAGAAGTCCGAAAATGCATCGATAACTTTATCGTCTCGAAGCCGGTGAGCTTCTATCACCAGGGAATTCGCAAGCTACCCGAAAGATGGCAAAGGTCATCGATGCCAACGGAGAATACTTTGATACTTAAGCTTTTTTTGTTTGTTTTTAAATAAAACTTTAATTTTGCAGAAAAAAGCTGAGAACTTATTTATACACCTATACGATAAAAAAATATCTCAGTTTTCCTGAAATAAATTTTCATTTAGTTACATATGCTTTTGAGCCATCCTGTATCTAGAGATAGGTAAGATTTTCATCTAATCAGCCGGTTTAGATTTTTTGTTTTAACTATATATTTTTTTTGTGTTCCTGTCAGATGAGCTTATTATTAAGAGTATGCAAAGTGATACAATGATTACGTCTATAGGATTTGCAAGAATGATCGTGTTGGCAGATATTCCTATAGTTGAATTTGGTGTTGTTGGTAGGTGCAAACATACAGAGGAATAGTACCCAAGACGCACGCTTCCCTGAGGTACTCCTGATTGAGTAGGATACATTGCTGAAATTTCGTCATTGACTTTGGTTGTAAAATGCCAGTTCTTTAAGTACTTCGAGTAGTTTGTGGCATTGCAGTGGCAAACATTTTTTTTTTATTTTATAGAGGAGTCCTTTATGCCACAAGTTATCAAAAGCTCGGCTAACATCTAGGAGGACAACTACATAAAAAGATTTTTCTAAGGACTCGCTTAAAAGTTATGTATCAAACTTTTATATGCCATAACTTCTTAAAACCCAAAACTACCCCTAGCACTAGGATAGGCAAAGTGTGATAAGGAAAAAATTGATCAATTTGCCGAACATGAAGATACATCTGATAAAGCAGCCTCAAAAAACTTAACCATACCAATAATTACTACAAAATAAATTAAAGATGAGATACAGTAATTGAAGCTCAATTATATTACTTATCTATATATTCAGTGCTGTACTAGAGCTTCAGTACTTCGAACTGGGCAAAATAATGCTCATCCCCGGGCCAGACAAAGATTATCATACTATAAGTTTATCAGTGTCCTCAGAACTATTGAAGATATATCAGAGATATCAAAAACTCGACCCTGAATTCAAGGCAATAGACTGAATACCAGACTATCAATTTGGCTTTTGTAGAAAAGTTTCACCGCATCGCACAAGAAATAAGCACTGCCCCAGAGGAAAAAACTTGCTGCATAGCTTTTCTTCTAGATGTAACCCATTTAAAATAAAAATAAATGACATCTCAACTATTCTTGGGACAACTCTATATATTGTACACCCCCAGTCTACCAATCATAGCAACGTTTGTTGATGATCATTCTTGCAAGTCATACCAATGTAACCATTACAATACTTCACGTACAAAGTTACTACAATCAACTCGAAGATTGCCTAAAGGAACGGAAAACCAAAGTCAGCGATACAAAATTAACCAACCCTTTTTTCTCTTACGAAAAAAGTAGAATCCACCAATCCACTTAAGCAATCTGAAGTAACTTCAATTAATTATTGTGAAATACATAAAAAAGAAACGAATAAAACCAAGACCAAAAAAATTGAACTGGCTAATTGGGTAAAAATCCTACCTACTATTAGGTTACAAACTATTGATATACAAGATGGTTCAAATATGACAAGGACTGATGGATGTAAACAAAATGCACGCAGTTGTGCGACCTTGAGAAAGTGGAACCACAACCTGTTTAGTCCTGGTGCATCGTGTGGTTGGTTCTCGGGTTATAAGGCCGTGGTCGGAGTTCAGAAACTTTTGAAATATGGAAAGTAATGTAATCGGTGCGTGCGTGTGTGTGTGTGTAATTCTTGCATGTCTTTTATTATTTATGATCTTCTAATTTCGTCGAATGCTTTGCGGAAATCTATGAACAGCAGGTGCATTTCGATGTTATATTCATAAGCTTTTTCTATTATTTGGTTCATTGTGTGTATGGCGTGTACTGTTGATCTGCCGGGCCTAAACCCACATTGGTATTCCCTCAGTTCCCTTTCTGTGTACCTTCTTAATCTTTGTTGACTTATACTTGTATATACTTTATAGGAAGTGTTTAAAAGAGTAATACCTCCATAGTTGCTGCATATTTCGGGGTCTCCTTTTTTTGAACATTTGGCATTTTTTCTTCTTCCCAGATTTTTTTTATTATGTTGTGTAATCTTTTGTGTAGTTCTACTCCTCCATATTTCAGCATTTCTCCATTCACTGCATCCAACCCCCGGGGTTTTTTCCATTCTTTATCTTTTTAATCGTTTCTTCCACTTCCTCAACACTTGGTTGTTCCTCTATTTGTTCGTTTACATCGTATCCCTTTTCTCCTAATTCTCCTTCCTTTTCTTGTGTGTACATTAGACTCTGGAAATGTCTCCAAGTTTCTTTTACTTTTCTCCTTCTACTTGTAGTCTTCCATCTTTATCTTTCACGCCTCTATTTTTAATTCGATTGTTTCTTCGGCTCCTTATGCTTTCATACAATTCTCTGGTGTTATTTCGATTTCTATTAATCTCTATCTCTTCCACTCTCTTTTTGTTCTTCAATACTTTATACACCTCTCTCTTTGCCTTCCTATAATTTCCATGATCCTCATCTTTGCCTGTCTTTATCCACTTTAATCGGGCCTCTCTTTTCATGTTTATCTTTCTCTCTCACATTTCTCGTCAAACCATTGTTTGTCTCTCTTATTCTTTTTATATCCTATTGTTTTCTTGGCTGTCTCTTTTAAGCAGAGCTTGACATTCTCCCATTCTATATCCACGTCATTTTCTGCATTGCATACTTTTTGACTGAGTTCCTGTTCCAGTATTTCTTCGTAGTTCTTTCTATTTTCTTCCTCCTTTAGTTTTCCTATATCCCATCACCTTTTCTTGTTCTCCCTCCTTTCTTTTTTTATTACCTTCTGCTTTGTTTTTGCCACCACCAACATATGATCCGTGTCCGCATTCGCTCCTCTATATGTTCGGACGTCTTGTATGTTCACTGCTTGTCTCTTCCTAACTAGTACCTGGTCTATTTGATTGCCTGTATTCCTTCCTGGGATAAGCCACTTTCCTTGTGCTCCCTTTTGTGTTTAAACCTTGTGCTGCTTATCACTAAATGCTCTGCTGCCGCATGGTTGCTTAGTCTTACTCCGTTATCATTCGTTTTTTCGTGAATGGTGTATCTTCCTGCGACTTCTGTAAAACACTCTTCTTTCCCCACCATTGCACTAAAGTCTCCTAATATTATGAGGAAGTCGCTCTTCTTGGTGCTGTCCGTTACCTTCTCTAATTCTTCGTATAGTTTTTGTTTTTCCTCCTCATCTGCTTCCTCTGTTGGTGCGTATGCGTTAATTATCGTTAAGTTGTTCGGTTTTCCTTTAATTTTTAGTAAGGCTATTCTTCCCTTGATTGGTATAAATTATATAGTTGCATTTTTTAATTTCTTCCCGACAATGAATTCCTATTCCATTTCTCCCTTGTTTTTTCTCTCCTGAGTAGAACATTGTGACGTTTTGTTGATTAATCTCTCCTTTTTCTTTCAATCTCGTTTCTTGAATTGTTAACAGATCTAAGTCATATCTTTCTCTTATATAATAAATTATTATATTTTCTTTCTTATATCTTTCTCTCATATCGCTATTCTTGCTACTTGTCTCTACTTGCTTCTTTGGTGCTCCATTTTCCTTCAAATCTATTTCTACTTTTTTTAATTGCTGATTAAATACCATTTCAAATGTCTAAATGTATTACCATTTACTCCTTTCGTAATGTGTGTTGCCTACCTAACTATAATTTAAGAACATCTATTAGCGGTAAGAGGCTTTTATGTTATCTTAGATCACTTAGTATATATTATCATTTCTGGATGAGATCTACCCCCTATTCTCTTCTCAGTTGATGTTCACCTTTCCCTTATTTCTATGTATTACATAGTTAGTTTACAATTTAAATACTTCCGTCACTTGGAACAACCCTCAAACTTTAAATACACCCAATTCTCACTGTGTATATATACACCGTCCTTGAGTGCTCGAATGGTATACTCCAAAGCTATTGATATCATTGCAACAACTTCTGAAATAGAATCAAATACGTCAGCTTGCCTTGGTGGATTCCACCTAATCACGAACTGATTAATTGATTAATTTTGAGATTTATAGAATATAACAAAACCTTACTCAAGATTACGTTCAGTGGTTTGGCTTTGTTTATAAGTGAGTGTGGCCTTGATGATTTTTGGGGACAAGTTCATACCAAAGCTTTTCCTAAAGAAAGAGGTATAATCAATTTACAGCTAATACAAAGGCGAAGACTGTGAAACAAATGACCAACATGTTAAGTGTAAGTTTGGAACGAATTTATAAGTGAAGATTTAACTGGCTCCACATCTCTTAGGTTGCCTGGGCATAGTTAAAGTATTTTCAATTGTATGCAAGTTGCACAGGCATAGAATTAAAAATAAAACCCTACTACACTGTTCACAGTTCATAAAACCTTTTTCATTTACTTTCATCCTGCTTGGCTTCTTTCTCTCTTTTAAAGTACATGTCCTATTTTCTCAGTTCACTTCGCCCATTCCTATAACATCCCAATGCAATTCTATTATTCTTTCTTCCGATTTTATAGTTCTTACATTCATTGTATTAATTTTATTTAGGGGTCGAGAAGTTGTATTTCCCTGATGGTTAACTTTTTGGGAAGTACCTAGATTTTTTACCATTATAATGTGTTTTGTTCTAGATTGTATGTTTTCTAATGGTTTTCATTACTATGTATAAATTGTATCTGTATTTTTTCTTTTGTCCTGGTTTTCTCTTTCATTTTTGTGTTGTTGGTTTTGTAAGGTGTGGAGCTAAAAGTGTTTGTATCATTTATGGTTTGTTTTGCCTACTTTTGCTCAGTGATTATCTTCTTCCTCAGATCGGTGCCCCTTTTTTGCTTAGAACTCGTTCCCTCCTATTTTCTTGCTTTAAACAACTAATGAGCTGCATGTTTTCCTTAATCTCTGAACTGGTACATCACTGGAAGGATGTGTCTTTTCATTCATTTCATATATTTTTGGGACAATACTCGTTTATTGCTATTTTTGAGCCCTTAAGTAGAGGCTTGTATTTCCCCGAGTTTTGAAGGTGCGCACTTTGCAACCTTTTTAATACTTCGTTAAATAATATATTTTTCAAGTTCAAAGTAATTTGCTGTTTTTATTTCTTCTGTTTAGCTAATTTTTCCTTTATTGTGTGGTATTATGGACATTTTTCTAATTAATTTCATTACCTAGTTATGTGTGTATTTATATAGCTTTTTAGTTGTTTTTACTTCGTTTACATCTCTTCTTAATTGATCATTTCGAGTTTTCATGTTTGTTTAAAAATAGGTTACGAAATTATCAGTTCTCGAGAGACGATTGTATTTATCGATGTTTACTTAGTTGCCTAACCTCTTTAAATAATGCCAATTTTATTTATTAAAACTTCATGGTCTTTAAAATTCCTCTATCTGACCAATCTTATCTTATTGTTTGGATAAATTTTCTTGTTTTCCCAATTAGCTTTTTCTGAATTGTACCATGTAAGTAGCTTGCATTAACATTTAAATTATATATTTATGTATCCTCTTCTGGCTAATACTTGTATCCTGCGCACATTAGGCTTTGCTCTAAGAAAGAAGATTCTTGCACCCCCAATCTCCACTTCCTGCTTAGAGCAAAGAAAGTGAGCTATTGACTAAAACCGGTAGTAAACTGTTTGCATATAAACTTCCTTTTGCTACGGAATGAGCAAAATCAAGCAAACTTACTATGTTGAGAAGTTTGTGGCCTCTGCAAACTTGCACACTTTCTCTATTTGTTAGCCAAAATCATATAAACATTGTTGACAATTTCTGGAGTAACAACTGTTTTCAACTTTCCAGGATGTGATGTACCTCTTGAATGCTTGTTCTATCTATATGAGTCTTAATTCGTTTATCCAAAATGTAGGCAAAACAATTTATGGATTTTCTTTGGATCATATTATGCAATCCCATTTTATCCATTTTGCACTATCACTCAAAATGTTAGTATTTAACGTCTGTAAATATGCAGTAGAGTTATTCCAGTCAAAAAATAATTTAAATTAAATTCCGAGACATAAATCTCGAGGAATGACATAGACCTCTTTAATGACGGTAGTCTTCTCTTCGCAGATACGCAAAAGAGCCATTCAATCAAAATTCTAGCATCCTCTTCCTCTCCCTGAATTCTTGCCTTGGCTCTGGTGGAGCAGTCTCAGCTTCTCCTAGCCATTGAGCCAACTTATTTTTAGGCAGGGGCCGGTAGACTTTCATCTATAGCAAGGGTCCACTTCAATAGCCGAGGTCAATGGTTGTACTAAAGGTTATCATAGCATATGTTGATTCAAGCTTGCTTTTGCTGTCCTCAAATTGCTCAAATTGGGAGGGATTTGGTTTTCTTGACCAGATACAAATCCTCAGCGAAAATCCTCCAAAAGCTAGTTTTGGCGAGCTTAGCAACTAACTACAATCTTGCTTCGGCCAAATACGCTTTGATGCGCTCCAATTCTTTAGTATTTATTAGGACTCATGAAAAGCCCCTCCTCCAGTCTCTTCAATTAGAGTACATCTCATTGTTCATCTCAGTTATCCTTCACAGTGTGGCTAGATAATACCCTTGATGTAACAATTCATGAATGTATCCTAATAACCATCTGATTATGCATCCAATTCTGATAAAAGATCGCTGATCTTGGTCACTCACCGAAGATATCAATAATTTTTTGTCAAACTACCAGACATTAGAAATGTGAGTTCACATGTGCCAAGTTTCACCTCGTCATAATTTGAGAGCCTATCTTCGATTAGAGTGTGGTAATACAAGCAACCCTCCATAACGAAGAAAAATTCAAAATTATATAAAAAAAGCTCTTGAGCGTTCCAAAACGCCGATACAAAAAAGCAGCCCATCAAATAGAATGGCTTGTATCAACAGAATATACAGCAATAAAAACTAACTCTACAATGCGCAGCTGTCGCCCTCTACAAGTATGCAAACCAAATTACTCATCAAACTACCCACCTCACAAAATGTTAATGTCATTGCAGGAGAGAGACAGTCGACTGGAGGGAAATTATTTCACCCACAAAGTGCTCTAATTCACAATTCAAATCTCTCATTAATTAAATTCATTAAGATAGTAAGAATATCACAAATTTATTCCTCCATAATCTACCGAAAAGCAGGGTTCAGTATTAACTCTCATTTCAAAATAGGGATATCGAAAAATTCTAAAATACAGACTGAATTTACAGAACATATAAAAGTGTTCAATACAAACAGAACAAATTGTTTAGTTATGCATTAATGCAAAGTGAATAAAATTAAGAGTCAAACTAAAAATAACTCCGTTGCCTACAATATTAAACACTTTTAATGCGGATTTCCCTCATTTGATTTAATTAACATTTGATCGAGATAAATGTAAAAGCAAGCATTGCAACGAGTCCTCATCCTTGTAACTTACGGTGCAAGTAGTTGTTGTCCTCTACAGTGAATGCCTTGGAGTACGGGGGCTTCGTCGCGCTGGGTGGTGTAAAGCTGTTGATGAACTCAGACATTCCTGGAACTGGACAAAATTTAGCAAACGGGCGCCGTCGATCGGTCGTGCACTTACTCTTCTCCGGCCACAGTTCCGGGGACGTCCTGTCCAGGTTTTCCATGCTCAGCAGGCTGTCTTCGACGAATCCTTGGTCGCCGTCTGCAAACAAAAAGTCGATAGGTTTTGACAGCGGCCCAGCAAGCGACGTTTTGACATGCTCGCGGGAATCGGTATTAACGCCGCGGCCCCTCACGCGCCGTCCCCGGCGAATCAGCGGCGACCGGGCGCGGACGCGCCCCGGCCCCTGTGCGGACGCGTCGGCCGGGGGAATTAGGCCGGCTAACCAGAGAATTTTTTAAAAAATATCTACCTTGTTCAATGCTCCCGGGTTTCTCTGACGCCATCTTTTCAGGTCTGCCACCCGCAGGACGGACGGGCGCGCTTCGCACGCACCCCCACGTTGGTTGCACTTTCCCCCCAAATTTAACCTACTCTATTTATGTCGTGACGTTCGTCAATAAAATGACTAATTGACTTGTTAATTCGCAAAAAGCGCCACCAAAATACTGGGCGAACACGTAAATCCACTAAATTTAGGCGGATTAGATATGCACACAACTTTACATAACGAGTGTCAATAAGGAGGCGGCAGGTGAGTCGGGGCGAATATAACAAAATAATGGGTTGATGTCAAATCGTTGATGTTTATCTCGTTCGGGGCGACGATGTTAACGTCCGTATCAAAATTGGTCAGTGCGTGCTTAAGGAGAATGATATTTTACCCCCACATTAAACGGCCGGGCACCTCGTACAGGCTTGTCGAGTACGAGGCCGGGCTTGATGCCCTACTACGCCCGCATTAACTTTGCACGTAAGTTTCAGGAACATGGGTCAGACGCTTTCAGAGCCCGTCACCGCGAAGGATACATCGTGCTGTCAAAACTCGTCCTTCCGAGTGGGTTCGAGCTGCATGCAAGGATGGCGGATTAACATGGAGGACTCGCACACTCATATTCTGTCGCTTCCCGACGACCCTGGAAGCGCGTTCTTCGCCGTTTACGACGGCCACGGTGGTGCCAAAGTAGCCGAATATGCTGGTAAACATCTCCACAAATTTATCACGAAACGGATGGAATACAAGGAGGGCAACATTGTGGAAGCTATGAAGCAGGCCTTTTTGGAGATCGATGAGGTCATGCTGAGTGAAGAGAGCCTCAAGCACGAACAGGCGGGCACCACGGCCGTGACAATGGTGATTAGGGGAGATAAGCTATTCTGCGCTAATGTGGGCGATTCGAGAGCTATTGCTAGCGTAAATGGAAAAGTGGAGCCTCTCTCTACCGATCACAAGCCTCATGTTCAGACAGAATACGATCGGATCACTGCTGCGGGAGGTTGGGTGGACTGCAACAGAGTAAACGGAAACTTGGCATTGTCTCGAGCTTTAGGCGACTTTATATTTAAAAGAAACGAGAAAATGAAGCCAGAACAGCAAATTGTTACAGGTAATTGCCATTACACGTTTATGTTGAAAGTTTTTATTTTATATAAATTTGCAGCTTATCCTGATGTAGAAGTACGGACAATAACGCCTGATTGGGAGTTCATTGTGTTAGCATGTGATGGTATTTGGGACGTAATGACAAACGAGGAGGTAGTATCGTTTGTAAGAGATGGCATTGCTGCTGGTGTCGAACCGGAAGAAATATGCGAGTCACTAATGATGCGTTGCCTTGCTCCTGACTGCCAGATGGCCGGTTTGGGCTGTGATAACATGACTGTTGTCATCGTTTCCTTGTTGCAGGGCAAAACGTATGAAGACCTAATAGCTAAATGTTCAATTCCACAATACAAAGAATGCACGGATAGTGTAGACATAAATGACCTCATATAACCATTGTGGTTTGTTTTTATTTCTATATATTTTATGTATACATATGTACGTTTGGTATCTTTTATTGTACAGTTTTATTTCTGATTGTGTGCGTAGTTCAGGAATACAGAACCAAAATTTTGAATGCGAGTGTCTCGTTTTACTGATTTGTTGTAAATATACTTTTAAATGTTCTGTAAATAAAACAGTACCGTGTAAAAATGTTTCAAGGTTAAATAGGGGATTTTCAGCAGTTTGTATATACACATACACACATTCACATGTTGATTTAAAGAGCACTCAAGTACAGAGTTAGGCCTCTTCACAAAACCAACGCCGATAGAATTCCTCCATGTACTCTAGTCCGATTGTTGTGTGCAAAGGAATTTTATTTTGCCAATGCTGTTTTTGTATATTTTGCAACCACTAGTTATATGTTGTTATGAGAAATAATTATGTATAGCAGTAGATATGTAATATAGCTAGGGTGTTTTACTTAGGTTTCAGCAGGCTGAACTTTATGCAACATTAAGTTAGCATCAATGTTGCAACCCCGGTAGTTATTTGTTTACAATGCATTGGTTAGCTGTAGATGAATCACAGAGTGCCAACGAAAACTTAAGCAACAAAACCACTTTCACTACTCAACTATTGGAATGACAATCATATTACTTGTAACTAATTAAAGCAAAATGTTACCTCACGTATGGAAAACTATTGCAGCACCTACATTTAAAATAGGCTAAGTTAAGGAGTTGCTTCTCTGTTATTTACAAGCGCAAATATTTGCAATAGAGACCTAGCCATTAACAATGAGTTTGCAGTTTCCAGTCATGTAACTTACCGTTGAGTACTTAATAGTTTATTTCAATAAGTCTGCGTAGACGCATACTCGATTGGTTTGCATAATATTACGTTGTTGAATTTCGATGCTTAAGAATTCCTTTATGAACTAGAGTCTTGGTCTACCGCCTGCGCTATGCTGTCGTATGCTAGGCTTATTGAGGTAGTTATTCCTGCAGTAGAATGTAAAAATTAATTTTATTAGAGAATGTTGTAAATAAACATAATTTTATATTGTGAATTGCGGTCTTCTGCAGTTTTAAACCCCTCCTAATCAGATAACAGTATTTTTGCACATTTATCGGGGCTATTTAGCTTAATACAGATCATAAGCAATGCGATAGAAACGTGGAAGAGCGGCCGATGTTTACAATCATCCTGCTAACAATGAAAGCAATATGACTACTAATACTGCAGGAGGACTACATAAAGACATCTAAATTATTCAATCCAGAACTATCAAAATGCAATCCTACTAATACAAATCTATTAAAATAACAGAAGTGCTCCCTCCTTATTTTCAAAAGTTTATTACTACGATTCATTATTAATGTCAACTTTGTTTAAAATATACTATTTAAACCATGAGTTTTTTTTAGAGTTTTCAGTCAAACCACTCGTACACAGCTATTTATAATATGACTTCAAATTGGGACTGAAAGCGACAATCAAGTTGTCACATTAATGCCAAATTTGAGAAAGTTGTAATCAATGAACATACAGCACAACTAATAGGCTTGGAGTACAGTGTTGCAATATACCATAAACACATACACTTATTATGTTATGCCATAGCTAAACCAAAGGTCGTGCTCTGAATGTGGCAGAATTTGTTGGACATTCATTTTGAGCTGCTCCTGCAAATGACAGGCCTTCAGGAGACCCTAAACCTTTAGATTATCAACTGCAACTTCAACACTTCGGGGACCAGTCAATCTATTGATTCTGCTAGTCGTTATTCATACTACTGTCCATCAGTCTGATCAAAACGTTCGTAAATGCACTCATTATTTCATCCAGCATAACTCTAACTTTTGACAAGAGATGGTTAGAGGAAGAGGAGGACTTAATCAAAGATGGGAAGAAGAAATCATCAACCTAGCAGGTCAATCATGGATGATAGAAACAAAAAATAAATCCACATGGAAACAGATGGGGAAGGCCAAAAAAGGAATCCATATAGCTGAATAATAATTAACTAAACATGGGTCAAAATGCATATCAAATAGAAGCTTACCATATGAAGAACACGATACAAGCAATTTTAACACTCTATGATACCTATACACATTTCTCTCCAGGAAATGATGATAAACGTACCATCCTCTCATCATATAATGAATGATTATTCCAAATATGTATTAATTGATTAAGCACACTGCAACACCCCCATAAGAGTTAATTGCAATTCTCAACCAGTTAATCGCTTGATGTTAATTACAGTTATGAATTGTGACCATTGCAAAAAACCACCCACAATGAAGCTTATGCTCAACTGATGTTCTAACCAGGAAAGAAGTTTTGTACCAAGGACGTGAATGCCTTCCCAAATAGACCTTCAAGCCACAACCATGCACCAGCCAGCCTCTTCCATGCTACTTGACTTCCACAGACTGCTTTCTGGTATTGTGTGTGGCTCAAAACCTACAAGCATTAGTGCTCTTTGCAACTTTTCTGCACTAGAATAAGCAACAAAGGGCTGAGCTGCTGAAACGCAACACCCACCAATCAAACATGCTGTTCAACAATGAAAATGATGATCAGGTGACCATAGAGAGTACTTAAATGTGTATGGAAAAGAGTGTGAATGTGTCAACATCTTACTTATGCAACATACATAACTATGTTTGATGAGCGATGGTGATATTCTTAATAATGGTACAGCTCTAACGCCCCGCGTGGGAGCATGGCCTGCGAACTGAGAGGTTAAGGCTCTCATATGTTCGTTCAATGTGCCCGGTGGTCGCGCACCATCTCTGAAGCGGGGCAATGTGGCAAGCACCGCGCCTTAGACAACCGCCATTATTACCTCTTGTTTGAGTGAATGCAGGTACCCAATTATTTTTAGTGACTGAGTAGGCCACCCGCCAGGCTTCAGAGAGCACTGGACTACTCTGGCACTGATATTCTTATTTGATGCAAACGGTTTGCACTAAGTGCTGGGTTGTCGAGTACTTTAATGGTGCCATTAAGAATAAATTGAAACCCTATGTCATACGAATTAATCTACTGTTAGACAGCTAAGTGACATGTTCTGTACTGCCTGTCTATTTACATGACATTTTATTTGTCTACTCTGATGCTGTTCCAGATGAACTGCAAACTCCTGCCAACTGAAATGGTTGTTCTCCACAATAGACAATCCCCCCCCAAACCTTGTCTTTGAAGAGAATCTGATCTTAACAGAGCAGGATCAAAGTGAGCAAAGATTAGCAGTGTAAGGCACTTCTTTTTTCCCAACCTGACACCAAATGAGCTATGCCATTTCCCACTCACCTCTATTTGGTGAACAATTACCTGAAGGACCATATGAACCGGACTGGTGACAATTTTTTCAACATGCCCTCAAGGGGGCTTAACAATTAAGTTCAGGTAACAAACATTTTGATGTGACAAGTGCCAATGTGCCTTTTCTTACTTAGTAAATTTAAGATCCCGAAGGGTCCTAAGGGAATTGTGGATCGTTATGGTACATGCCTTATGTACACCTGGTAAGTAGATGCTGTATTTGTCACTTCTAACCTTTTCTTACAAGTGTTCATAGCTTTGCCAACTGCCATACTCCATCCTGATTACATCAGTGGAGATGAAGATGAAAACTTGGAACCACTCCCCGATGACCCTTATACACAAACAATCTCTCAATGAAATTAGATTACTATTCACCCGTTTTATATGTTCAGGTATCGATTTGTCTAAAAAAAATTGTAATTTGGTCTAGCATGGAATTAATCGCGTGACATAAAATTTCATTGAGGAGTTCGGTCTGTTTCATTACTGACAAGGGAATCCACGTTGGTTCTTTACCAAAGTGATCCTTCTCTAATATATACCCCTTCGATTCTCCTCTTTATTTATACAAAAACCTCCGAGATGGCATTTCAGATTAGGAGCTCTAGTTTTCTTCTGCAAGACTCACTTTTTGTACATGTTGAACTCAACTAAACAAATACAACTGCTATAAATGAGTATGAACCATCATAACCAGCATCAGCTGGGTTGAATTCTAAGAAACATATATTCCATTCAATTTTAGAAATTTACTAAAGTACTTTTAACATAGATTATGATTTTCGTCTACTTGGAGTTCGATTTAACAGCAAAAAAGCCCAGGCTAGCAGATCCCTAACAACGATCACTAAGCCGACAGTCTCTTGCTTCACTGATCTTTGCTGTGGGCCTCTGCCATCGTCTATTGGTCAAGAGAGAGTGATCCTCTATCAAGCTCATGGAAGCTTGCATGATGCCAATAGTGCAAATGACAATAAAAAATTAATACCACATATGCCACTATGAACAAAATACCAAGAACTATTAATATAATATTCTAAATTCCCAGCTGAAAACCTCTACATTTATTCGAAGGCTAGCTGGCAAATGACGGACAATATTTCTTCCAATAGTTGCCTACTACAAAAAATCTTTGGTCCTGTGTACTTCTCCTAGAGTATACAATGTACAAATAAGTAAGACCATCAACTTTGCACTAGAAAGAATTTAACTAAACGAATTCAAGAAAAATCTCTGAGCAAAAAGTGATTAGTTTGTAGGGGAGGATTTCACTATTATTTTAGGACAAGAGTATTTAGACCAAGAGACCCTTTGTGTATTCACAGCGATGGTTGTGCAAGGTCATAAGTCTTCTAGGAGTTGCTTACTAAAGTTGACCAAGCAGGATGAGATTGTGATGGTAGCACACTAATTGCACTCATTTGTGCCAACTTAACTGCAGCACATGGCTTTCTAGAAAGATTCCTGCTTCAAAGAAACTGCCTTTATGTGACGGATCACAAAAAAATTGGTCATGCCAAAGATACTGATAGCAAAGTTGTCAAAGATAACAATTTGGTTAGTCAAAGCCAAAGCTAAAGCGCTAACTATTGAGAAAGGGTCAATTGGGTTTTCCTGTTTTAAATCATTTCAGCAAGGCAATGAAAAGGATTAAATGCTGCCTTCAAAACATTAGTTCGCAGTTTAATTTATCGGATTCTCACCAGATTCGCTTACGATCATTTAAGGTTCTAATTGCAATTTCTAATATTTCATATTTTGCACTTGTCGAGCAACCTCAAACCATTAACTTTACATCTAATAAATCAATGACGAAACAAAATCAGTTAGATAAATATATTGGAGTTTCATATATCATTTTTGAAAACTATCGCTACTGTACACAATTTCCAATTTGACTAGCGCACAAGGCTGGTCTTCCTGCTCTTCAAAATGCTTGCTATGAAAAATTCCCCTGCTTTATAGGAACTTCGCACCAAAGGTCCGCTAGCCACATACAAGAATCCCATGCCGTTGCCAACTTCCTCCCACTCTTTGAATTTGGCTGGCGTCACATACTCCACCACCTTCAAATGCCTCTTTGTAGGCTGCATGTACTGCCCTAAAGTCAAACAGTCCACGCCGGCTGCCCGCAAATCAAGCAGAGTTTGCTCAATTTCCTTATCAGTTTCACCGAGGCCTAGCATTATAGAAGATTTTGTTATCAGATCTGGGTTGAACGACTTGGCTCCCTCTAAAGTAGTCAACGACTGCCTGTAACGTTCCTTTTAGAACAAAACCCACACCGATACTGATTTGACTTGCCTATACTTGGCTCGTCTATCTCTTACATATGGCGTCAACGCTTCAACTGTTTCGATATTGTGTGCATACACGTCTAGTCCACTGTTTACAATTGTAGCTACCGCAGTGAGGTCGCCACGAAAATCAGGTACTAAACACTCTACCAAAATGTTGTCATTTCTGTAATAAACTTCATGCATGAAAAGCAATTCAACATATTTGTCAACTTACTGGCGCTTAATTTCTTTAACGGTTTCTGCAAAATGATTCGAACCTCCATCGGGTATATCTACAAAACATTTAATGATCGATCGTATTGCTAGTTATAGAAACCAAAATCTACCATCTCTATCAACAGAAGTTAAAACAACGTAATCTAGACCCCATGATGCAATGGCAGTTGCCGTATTTATAGGTTCGTTAGGGTCAGGCGGTGGTGGAGCCCGCGAAGTTTTGACAGAACAGAACCTGCAGCCTCTAGTGCATGTATCACCTAGCAACTGGGGCATCAAAGAATTTTTAGCATGCCAGAAGAGTTTTGGTGCTTACCATGATCGTGGCAGTAGCAGTCCTATGCTCACCGCCTCCCCAGCATTCGCCGATGTTCGGGCAGCGCGCCTCCTCACAAACTGTGCTCAGGTTGAGCTTGCGCAACTGCTCCTTCAACCGGGCGAAGTTCTCGCCCACCGGAATCTTCGTCTTCAGCCATGGCGGCAGGCGCAGCCTCTCGCTCTCGCCCTTCGCTCTCCGCAGCTTGCCACTGTAATCGTCCCAGGCATGCACGTCCTCCTCCAAAACGGGGCTTGGGTTGATGAAATCCTGCAGGATTGGCCCGCTGGTAATCTTCTCCTTCAGCACGTCCAGCCGACTCTTGTGTTGTAGTCGCAAGCTCTGCAATAGTCAATGTAGAACATTGCTACCGGAACGATTTGGTACTTACGTATCGAGAACAACCCGATATGTTGCTTAGAACGTGCGACTTTCGCAACATTTTTGCGTCTGTGTCTGACAAAATGGTATCATTTCAAATTTTAGTTGTCGAGGGCAAAAGGTTATGTTGTTCGCACTTTTGTATATACAGTTGGCGTTAAAAAAGTTGTACTTGGAGAGGGGGAGGATGAAATTCGTTTAAATTGTAATTTTTGTAGGTACCATGTACTGTTCTTTATGTTACAATCTTGTGACACGTCTCTGGTAACAGATAAATGTCATTTTACTTTAAAAATTTAGATATATAGTACCTATTAAACTATGTTAATGCTATTAATTGTAATTTAATATACTTATACTTCTACGACAGCGCCATCTAATGGTAGATATAAAAAAATTCGCCTACTACTAGATAGCTTAGACTTGATGCGCATAATCCATTACAAAATCGTTCTCTGGACTAGACATACAAACACACATAGGGTAACAACAGTAGTAATTATGTTGTCCAAGACATTGAGCAACTGCATATCTTTATAATCTGAATGTTGTCAAGAGAACTATAGATTACTAGGCCTTATATTCTAAATCATGAATCACGTACAACCAAACAACTTTTCAATAAAATTATTAAATCCAATTAAATTGGGCAAAGCTGTTCTAAAGTAACATGCCAAAAAGTACTTTTCATAGCTCAATAACTCCGTTGGGTACATAATGAAATTTTGAGGGTAGGACCGTTCCAGTGCATGGCACCTTGAAAGTCTCCGTGTTCATAGTGGACCATAAACAAATAAAACGCCCTGCAGTTTTTAAAATAGCATTTCTTGTAATACTAAAATTTATTATTTAAACATGCTTCATAACATTGGAATTACATGGTGTATTATTTTTGTTCCTTAATAAACAAATACAGATTGTTACCTTGGATATACTTTAAGAACACTAAATCATACGCATAATGCTGAATCAAAATTGTAAGAAACAATTACAAGTCTACAGCTACTATTAGATACTCTGCTCTAACTATGATAATTACAGCTGTAAACAGAAATATAGCAAAACACATTGGTACTATGATATTTCTCTTACTCGTACCTAATCGTGTGACTATGTATATATGTACAGTTTCTCAATTACAAAGTACTTTATCAGTCCGAACGGCTACAATTATGAACAGCATTTGAACAGCGCGCTCAAACACGCTGCCGTTGCTACTTATAAAAATTTATACACATGCGAGGATACTTATGCACAACGCCGCCGTTGGCTGCTTCGACATCGTCTTTGTTGCAACAGGCATGCACTTGTCGATAGGTTCCATCAAGAGATCTACAAACTAGGGCTGTTATAAACAAAACTGTCTTGCACTAGAAATAAAGCTGTAGGGCGAAGAATTGAACTTAAACGAACTGGAACTGTTGCTGGACGGCATAATGGCGAAAGAAGCACACAAGAATGAAATCAAGCGATTCTTGCGAGAAGCCAAGTAAAAAAATATGTACAAAACATCTGCGAATTTACCTCTAGCCCGCTTCGGTTAGCTCAAGGTTACATATGCGCTTTAAAACAACAGAAGAGGAATTAAAAGTTCTGCTGCACACTCAAATCAATACTTATTCGAACTTCACACACAAAAGGCTACACAAAACAAAGCACAAGGTTTGCAGCGCTGCCGTTATCTCGGCGTTTCTTGCTACGGCTACGAAAAACAAGATGAATTATACAATCACTAGCGAATAAATACGAAATACAAACTGAAAAATTCTTGTACACACCTAGTTTTCATAAATATTTATTAAAAAAGGTAAAAATAAAAATTACGTCTACGCAAACTAAATATACAAACATTAAAATAAATTAAAACAAACTAAATCGCTAATTTATTGTTACATGATTTGTAAATACACATGCGATATCCATTTATGTACACGATGACTCAGTCCTAAAAACACAACGCTCTCAATTTTGTAGCACAAAAATACCTACGCGAGTGATTTTATGTGCAACGTGGAATTAAAGTCTAATTTACTAATTAACAAATCGCTTCTTACTCTATTATTGCAATTTCAATAAATGAAGTGGTAGTTGAACGTAAAAAAAAATCAGTAAGTGGATTATCCTTAATCTTGCACATTGTTTAAAACAAATCCGTACACGTTCGAAGTGAATTCTCAAATTTAACTAGTGAACAGTATAAAAGGTATATATTTATACAACTCTTAATATGGTCATCAACATCATTTGCTGGCTTGCGCTACCGGAATCTTATTGTTCTTAAAGTCTTTTTTTGGTGGCGTCGGGGATAAGCAAATTACATCGCTGGAAGAATTGTTATCCAAGCTGTCATCTAGTTCGACCTTGTCTTCCACCCCATCATCCACCACGATAGGACCGTTGTCCTTTTCGTAATCCTTAAGTACCATATCCAAATTGTATCGCTTGCGATAGTTGACAAAGAAGGTGCGCACGTGGTGTTCGGTTTTGTTTCCCAACACTTCAGCAATGCTCTTGAAATCCTTACCGTACTTGCGTACGCCTTGCACGGCAAGCAATAGCTCCTCGTTGGTCCACCGCGAGTTGATGCGAGACGAGTTGTCGCCAGCCGGACGGAGTTCTTCCAGGGATTCTGAATGCTTTCGCTTCAGGGAGCTCACCACCTGCTTGTTCTGCTGGATCTGGAACAAGAGAAAGCCCGTATAACTACATCATATGATCGGTACAGCCGCAACGGTGACAAGGTGGGCCCACCTGCAAGTAAGAAAAGTAAATTTTAAGAAACAAATCTACCAGTGCCGCAGTACAACGTAGTGATGTCCTGGTTCACTTTCGCTTCGATCAATACTAAGCAAGGTACACAAACAGGCCCAAAACCTAATAATAAACCGTGAGGGGACTCAAGACTCATTGCAATCGCTACGCATACATGTCACTTAGAGCTACACAACGTTCGTAACGTCATTCCGCAAGCACAAAGAAAAATCTCAAGCATGGCACAAGCATCGGGTGGTACTCACTTGTCGGTGCAGGGCCTCCAGCTCGCGGTCCATCGCCTTAAGCATGAGCACGCCAGCGGAACCGGACGCCATTGCCGCCAAGTCGTCGTGGTTGATGTACATGCCGCGGGGCGGCTTGCGCTTGTGCCGCGCCCCCAAGGGAGCCCCGCGCTTGCTCCCCGCCGGGCCTGACGTAGGCCTTAACATTCCCGTACGTCTATATTCAACATGATGCCATTTTTTACGACACAATATTACTCTCTAATCAGAATTTTAAACAGGTCATGAGACAATCTTAATTTTTACAGTACAAATTAGCATCGTCGAGTAGCTCATTCAGAAATCGCATTTGCTTAGCAAAAAAAAATGTGAATGTCTATTTCACTTCTTATTTAATTTACATTTTAGAACTTTTTAAACGAGGACTTTGGCTTCCAAGATTAAGGTTTCTTCTATCCGAGTTCAAAGCTGCTTCATTCTTCTCCCAAATTGTAAAAACTGTCAGCTAGACACGTATTTGCCCAACATTTTTTTATATACCCTACATTAAGTAAGGTTACAAAAAGTCCTTAAAACACAGTTGGATGGACCGTAATTGGAAAATAAAGATTTTATGTCATTAATAAATTGGATTGAGAAAATACAAATCGAGAAACTGTATGGTCTTATTTAAAGAATCATAAAAACTCACCATAATATCTAAAAGGGGTTAGAGAAGGTCAAATAAGAATAAAATTAAGTAAAATAAAAAAACAAAAAAATCACTGTGGTTTTCTTTGTTTGGTCAAAATTTAAAGCTTTAGAATTTTTGACACACAACTGCGTTTGCAGTTTATTCCGATTTCCACCAGGATTGTGAAGTTTTGCTATTATTTATAACCAGTGATTGTTATGTGGTTACAATGATTACTTGGACCTTTTGTGAACCCCAACCAATTTACTATTAGAAAGAAAAAATTATAAGTCAAACTTTTGGGCACGTGGATTAAAATCTTTCAAAGCAAATATGTTAACCTTTTCTCATTTTTTACTCTTTAGTTTTTGATAAAGCTATTACTAATTATAGGATTACATCCAATTTAAGAAAATCCGACATTTCGTCAAAAGAAGAATTTAATTTTTATTTTTAAAATACATAATTTTTTTTCTCTCGCCATCTATATTGCAGTAGTTGATACTACTTCATTAAAATTAATATCATTACAGGTTTCTGTAATCCACTACTTTGTCACCACATTCTAATGTACGTACAATTATAGGTATTTTTGAACCTATTTTTCAATGGTATCTCATCATATTTATATCACCTGTCTACTTAAGCGCCAGCGTGACCAGGCTACATAATTGAGGCACGTGGCTGCGGTGTGGACGGACCCGGATTCATTCCCGGAACTCTCTGATGCCTGACGAGTAGCTTGCTCAGTCACTAAAAATAATCCAGTACCCGTGTTCACTTTCAACAAAGAGTAATAATAGCAGTCACCTAAAGCATGGTGCTTGCCACATCGTCCCATAACAGAGAGACCCAACTTTTCAGTTCGCAGGCTGTGCTCCTCACAATTATTATTCAGCAGTTCTTGTTTTCTTCTTAATACCGACACATAGCTTTACTTTTAAAATTTCCTAAACTTCATAATAAATTTACCGAAGTTTTAGAAAAGTTAAAAATTAGAATAGAAAAGCAGATTACTTACTCTTACCAAAGAATTATGTAAAAATTTCAGAAGTTATGGTTTAGTTTTGTAGTATTACTTAGTTACCAAACTGCAATGACAGCAATTTCTTAATGAGCTTCTTCAACAGATGCAATCAACAAGTTCGCAAATGTACTGAAAACTGAAGTGGAACTCTAGTGATGCAAGGGAATGATGCGTAATTGAGGTACATAAGTAACATACCTCCAGTGTTGGAAGCAGGATGTACACAAAGTGCCCTTCGATGTCACGTGCGTGACTGTACAGTTGACTCCGCAGTTAGAACACGCACCACCTTCACCCTGCACACATACAACAGTCATACTGACCATGCCCAGAATAAAATAAAGTATCGGCGCGCGGCCGAGGCCGCGGCAGTTAATCCGAGATGCGGTTGCTTATCCAGGCATGTAGCGAATGATGTTAAACTAAATCGCAATGGAAACGGTGCGAGCTTGGTGGACGCGGCACGTGCTACAATGATTAATTGCGGGAAAATGCAGCGCATGCCCTCAACCACGTGTTAGGATCTACCACATGCTATGTTCAACAACCCAAAACCAATAATATGGGAACATTACGTCACGTCTCTTGCGCCATGTAAAATTCGCATATTTTTAGTTTGAAACTGGCACCTACAGGTGGAGTGAGCACTGCCAATCGTCTACGTGTAAAAAATTGGCAAACTACTACGGTATCGCCCTAAGGTTCGAATTTGTCAAGAGAGCCAGTGTCTATTCAAATAATAGTGGCGGAACAAAGCTGTGGGCACTAAAATGATATACAAAACAAATAAACAGATGACATGGTATGCTGAAGCTTGTATTCAGTTGATAACAGGTGGGTACCTGATTTCCGTTCTCGTCACTCGCTGCAGAGCGTGGCGGCGTGTCACTCTTCCGCCTTATGCCACGGTGAATTGTCCACTTCTGCAAGACAATCAGTTTCTACATACATATAAAATGCAACGAACAATACATATTAAGACAGTCCCCGGATCTCATTCACATCACAATCCAAAATGCTACCTGTTTGGCTTAGAAATGACTATTAGGCAATAGTATAACAAACCTATACAGCATCGAAATAAGATTTAGAATAATAACAACTAGCGGTTTGAAACATAAACAAATATATAGACAATACTTGCTGTCGGTGGTGCAGTACCATGAAACGTCAATAGTAAAACTAAAAAGTCTTTTTGAATCCATTGTTCTAAAATCGTGTTATTCTGTTTGTTGTATTATTTTTGTTCTTCACAGAATTGTTATCATAGGAAGGTTCATATAAAATCACATCATCTAGATTTACCCGTAAAAACTACTACATATATGTTGTTCAGTGCCATATAAGCAGTTAATGTTTTTCATTTGAAACTAGTTTCAACCCTTTTTATCAAAATTATGGATGAAGAAGCGATCATTTCTTTGGAGAGCCTTTCAGGCAAGACAAAGCAAATCTGCAGACAGCAACAATAAGAGGCATGGCTAGGATTATCTATATCTATAGATCTATAAGTTAGGTTAGTCAAATCAGAAACGGAAGAACCAACTTCAATAACCAAAGAGATGGTGCATACAACATTCACCCAGAAAGATGTTACTAAACCAACAGTTAGTGATTATGATAAGTTCGTACTTATCCGTTTTACTCACCAATACGTGTTTCAAAAACAAGCGTTTTTCACACAATTGACAATTTAAATTTGACCAAACGGTTTGAGACTTGATGAACGATGCAATGGATTACTAAAGTGAACATCGACCATATATTAAACTTGGGGAAGGCTAATAAATATAGTGACGCCCGAGTTGAAAATAAATAACCAAGGGAGTCCAAAGCGAAAAATATTTAGACAACCTGAAAAGGCCTCCTCTAGTAAACATTAATAAGTGTCTGTTAGAATATAGATAAACAAAATCTTCAATATGGTTAATGATTAACATAGGCTACATACCACTATAACGACTGAAGAGCAGTAACTGTTTTGTTAACGGATTATAAATTCCATTATGAAGATCCACAAGGAACATAGTTTAGTGTTGATATAAAGTATACACATAACGTTGCACAGTCAAGTGGCTGTTGAAAATAAAGCTGTGTGGGAAAGATGAAACAGAAAAGAAAGAGAGCAAAAAAGGGAAGAAAAATGCAGATAAGGTTGAGATATCACTTAAAAATAAAATAAAAATGGAAGTGACTCAAGTTCAGTCACGTGTCGAGACAACATTGGCTTGTTTTGTGCACCAATGATTTGCTCCTTCCTGGGCACAGTGATTGGATATTTTTGTCTTAAACAGTTTTTAAAATATCATGGAAAGGTGAAAATTGGTAACTACAGCTTTTTTGCATTTTGCTTTTCTGTGGATAAAAAGAACATTAATGAATTCTAGAAGAACGTTATAGACAGACAAGTCTATACACACTCACTCTGTGGTGTAACATAATTATAAATTTTTTGACGTTTCATCATAATGCACAGAATTAAAATTGAATTCACAATCATCTGCTGTAAAATATAAGGCTATCGTAATAATATTTCTTATACACCTGCAAAAATATACAAAGCATAATTATAGTTGAGTTCTGTTACACATCTACATGTATACTCTTACAATCTTGATTTCTGACAAGTTAATTAGCCACAATTATAATGATAAAAGCAAACTTCACCATTGCTATTGCCATACTAAAAATGAGAAGCTATTGCAATATAACATTAATAACAAACTTTTTCTTAGGCGAGGTATTCCAAAAATCCCTGTATTCACAACTTCTAAGAATTAAAAAACGTATATCAGCACCAGACAAATGAAGATCAACATGTACCACCGAGAAGAATGTCCGGAGATTTTCTTTACAAATACTAAATATAGGCAAATCGTCATAATTAGATCATCAGGTAGAGATAAAAATGTGTACTTTGACGATTCAAAAAACAATTGTTGAGAATTTTAAAAAGATATATAAAGTACGCTAAGGGGATAATCCCGTCACGTATTCACGTTTCAATCCTTTTATGAAAATTTGACAAATTCTCTTCTTAACACGCCCAAAAAGGTCGGACAACCTATTAACACCTTTATAATTTCTAATCGGCGCCCTTTTACCGATAGGGGATTCGTTACCTACTTTATTGATTAAAGAGTATTCTATGCTTGTATAGATACATTAATACCACATCCTTAATATAATTAGAACGACAATATTGAAGCAAAACCATTTTGTAAACAATCCAACGCTTAAAATGCCTTAGTTATGATAAAAGTCTTTGACCTATTTAGTATGTGACCAAGATCTTTTATTATGTTCAATTAGAAACCTGTGAAATAACCAAAAAAAAATGTCAACAATTTGGGTTTATATTTAACTTCTCAGACTATCAACCACCAGAAAATTCACATTAGAAGAAAAAAAAAAAAAAGAAATGATACTAAGTATCCCTAGTTATGGATGAAGGAAAGAAAAAAGTACTAATCATGACATTTATATAAAGAAAAATAAATCGCGTTAATGTTACCGATAAGAGAAAGGAACTTTGATAGACCATTTAATAACAATGGTGAGAGGATTTTCTATTCAATACTATAGTTGTCTAAGGTCGTGGTGCTTATGACATCATTTTACATCCTAGACGGTGTGCAACGATAGGGCAGTGAGAGCGAACATATAGAAGTCTTAACTTTTCAGTGGGGGTCCATCTGTACTGCACCTCAGTAAGATAAATTACAATGCTAGATTCTAGAGAACAAAATCACGCATGATTTGTACCTTTAAAAACTTGGATATCTTGTCAATATTAGAAATTTCTAAAAAATACTGCGATTATTTGCAAAATAACTTAATTCAAGGGTTGCGTTAATGGTGGGTTATTCACAGCACAGGATTTAGATGAGGATACAACAGATACAGCCATTCTCTTCTACTGCTTTGGTATCCATCCATATACTGTACAGGAAGTTAAAATATTCGAAATAGGCAATAATTTTTAGTAGTTGAAAAAATTAGTGAAACGAAAGATATATAGCATACAGCTGAGCAAATCGTTTTGTAATACTTAAAGTAGGTACTTTGAACTAAGAGTAAATTTAAGAGATGTTAAGAGATGTGTTAAGAGCAGCAGCGGAAACTCGTAACACAACTATAATATTTAACAGCAGGAAACAAATTGTATAGTGGAATGATAATATAAAACAAAAAATATTGAGTAAGATGCAGGATTAGATCCAAAGACTAATAAAGAATAGTGAGAAGATTGAGAGTATAATATGAAACTTACATAGCAATGAACAAAATCAATTGAGCCATCTTAAAACTTCAGGGTGCGTTTCCGAAAGATGCTGCCTCTCTACAGTATGTTATCTACTACAAAAAGGTCAAGCAAGGTATTGTTATTAATTAAATTTTATCAAAATGGCAAAATTCACATTTTTATATTTTCTCTACTGTTGGTATTGCTAAATGTTTTAGAGACTATAGTTAAATTCCATGGAGTACAATAATAGAAAACCATCTTCAAAATCAGGCAAAAAGGCATGAAAATAGCTACTATGGGTGCCAGAAGGCAAACGATATTACAGTTCCTTAAATGTAAGAATACTAATGAAGTCAAACTAGGCTGAGAGACCTTGAATCATCTGGTCGTATCATCAGACATTGTCTGGAGTAAATGGGATCAATGCACACCCTACAAAAAGCTATCTACCAACAAGAATAGAAATATGGTGTGCCTATGTTGACCGGGACAAAAAAACTCCAAAGAGATATGACGCCCTATTGGCCTTCACATTGATCCATAGTATAAGCTTCCCACGTAAAGGTATAATAAAGACTTCATCATAACATTAATGTATTTCTCTTCCTGTGGAATGGAGTGGATCTCTTGTTGACATCACAGGATTAATGAACAAGTACATGTACGTCAACATTGTCAAGTGTAACATAAGTACTTCAATAGTCACATTAAATTTTCAATCATGCATACACATATCAGCAGGATCATAACCCAAAACAGCACAACAAACTCGTGACAGAGTGGTTCAACCATGGCCAGGTGTTCTTTCTCGGCTGGCCAAAGCATTTACTAGCTGATGAAGGAGTGGGAGGCGATTCAGGCGAAATCAGAATATTATTTATTTAGATCACTAGAATTACTATAGTATTTTTATCTAATGTTTTTCTATGGTACTTCTTGAGTTTATTGATCGGTTAAAAATAGGTTTGATATAACCTGAAATGATTCAATTGTTTCTAAAGAGCAAAAATTAGAGAAATCAATGTAATTTTGATCAGTACTATCTAAAGTTTTAAATTTGAAGAGGTATGGGAGGCAGGCACAAAATAAAATTGCTAGGTGTGTTTGGATAAAATTTATATTTAAAAAAATTGAGAAGTATGGGGATGAAAGTATACCAGACGGATGCAGAAAAATTACAAAACTTAGCTCAGTAGTATGACTTAAATGGGTTAATGTATTGTTGCAGTAGAATAGCATGTTTTGGTCTTTTCGGGAAGTTTTCCACGATCGCTGCTTTCAATATTTCTTAGTCTTGTGGAGTATCCATCCACCACAATGGTATTTCTGTTCCCACTGTAGTCAATTAAAAGAATACGTAAAAACTAATGCCATTTGACTTATCCAGGAAATACACTTTTTGTGGATTCTGTTCACCCTTTATCTGAATTGTTATTTCATTCAGTGTATAGTGCCAAATCCAATTCTCATCCAATCACAAAATGCCGTAAAAAATTCGTTCGATACTTATTCAGTTCTTGCTCGTGGTCGGCCAATGTTGGCATATGAATTTGCTTTTGTACCTACGTTACACCTATGTATAATTCATGATGCAAAATTAAGTAAAAAAAAGTTAAGATGCCCTATTATTGGCTAGCTTATGTACTTTCACTCATCTGCTGGTTGAAAACCATATCATGAATTATTGTTGATGATTTCTGCTTAGTCTGCTGTGCTTGTATTCATTTTGCTCAAAGTTAAATGGTTTTATGAAAAGAACGCGAGTCATACCAAAAATTCCAATTATATCTAATATTGCAACAGACCAAGTTAAATATATTCCTATACCCTGAGTAAAAGCAACATTCGGTATTTGAATGTTATCAAGTAAGTCAGATCCAATAAATGCAGCCTATGAGAAAACCCTAACATGGTTTTTTGGGTATTATTGGACACAAATTACCCTAAAATAATATGTAATAGTTGGCTTATAAGAAATTCTACAAAATATTCACAAAAAAACACAAAAGAAAAAGTCATCTCACATTAAGATGGTGCTACTGCTCCTATTTGAGTATATTCTCCTGGGAAGGAAGATAAAGTGCAAATTGGTAATAAGTAAATTAGCAGTTTAGCTAGAAAGTGTTTGTTCGGTTACCTCAGAAGTGATCTGTGTACGAGAACCCTACGATTTCAAGGTCGAAAATCAGTAGATTTCTGACTGGCTATAACTATCTAGTGAAAACCTCCTCACATTGTTCGTCTTGCATAGTCAAACCTTTTGTGATTGCACCTCGGTACTGCCTAATTTGGGTTATATTCTCAAATACATATGAACATATATGACTGTTCCCGCATATATTTTATAAATAGTTAACTAAAATTTCACAAATTTTGCGATGTTTGCCAAGTACACTAAATTTTTGATTATATTTAATTCGTTCCCCTCTCCTGATGCATAATTATGGGTCAATTTTAACTTTTTAACCAATTAAGCTTCTTATATTATGATATATAAAATACTTGAAAGGTAATTCAGCACCAGCGGGGACTTAAAAAGTTATTATCATAAATAAGGCCTTGAATAACCTTCAAGTGAATCGCTGAGGTGATTTAGAATGAGTGGTCATCTAATAAAGACCTAATAACTTTGAATGATCGCAATATTTGAAATTCTGCCTTCAAAAAGTATTGCATCATCTCAAATTGTGGCAGTACAGAACATTCTACTACTTAAATGAACAAAAAAAAATCCGATTCATCTATGTGTAATAGTGTCATTTAGCACATTTTTCTCTTTTAAAAAGTGGCTATTAATATGTCAGATTCAAAACAGTTCTACATAATACCGATGCGAGATCGCATTAAAAGAATAACAATAAATTTGTATTTCACTTAACCTCTTTCTGAAATCAATCGATTAATTAAACAAAACAACTATTGCACATCAATCCAACAAATCAGTAGTCCCATCTCAATCAACCGCCTGCAAAGCAATAGTGAAACGCCTCACTCTCACAGCACTGCGCAACTCTCTACTACGTGGACAATTCGGATACAACCACACAACATAAAATACAACAAAGTACCTATGCGAGAACTGCAAATCATGCCAATACAAAACAAACCAACAAAAACACATGCAAATCGATGTAAATAGCGCTTGAACAGAACGGCGTTTAGTGAACCACTTCTGTCGGCAAGGGACATGCTTACCTTCTCGTCATGGTCGGAGTCTTCGTTGGAGCCGCCCTCCGAGCCCGCTTCTGACGGGGTGCCGTCCTCGCGAGGGGCAGAGTTCTTCCGGACCTGCTTGTCCATCTGACTAGTGCGCGAACGTATCTTCTTCCAGCTGTAGTAGTATTTCACTAAGCTTGCTATAGTCTTCTCCGGTAGCTGGAACGGAAGTAGACATATACTTACAAGTACCATGTAAATTAAAACAAATCATCTAATAATTATCTAATTTAATAATTTTAATCTTAGTTCTACCAAGGTATGCTTCATAGGCACACATTGTTGATGTAATTGCAAAATATTAATGTTAAATTATTTTGTTTATGTAGTAAATAAAAAATAATTTAAAAATTTATTCCCCCACTATAAAGTAAGACTCCTCCGATGCTGGGTCTTTTAGTTTTTACTTTATGGTGTCAAGTCTTGGACTCTAACAGAAGCAATCATCAAGAATCCTTTGAAATCTGGCTTTATCAATGGTTATTAAGAGTTTCATAGACGAACCATGGAAATAAAAATTACAGTAAAGACACAAACGCTCGAATTTTTAGGACACATAATAAGAAACAAATAAATCCCAGGAAGATGTAGACCGGATTTTAGAAGAATTTTCCGACTAAAAAATCTTAAAACGCGGCTCTTAACAATAACTGGACTTCTTCGGTGTATAAAGCAATGATAGCCAGCAGAATGATCGCCGGCATCAGGAATGGATAGACACTCTGAGAAGAAATAGAATAATAAATAATTTTCATTTTTGCAGTTTATGGAAGTGAGCATTTTCTCTCTAAATGCTCGGCACAAACTATTTGATTAAACATACACAACACCGTGTGGATATCCAGCTTTTTTTGTTGGGCAAATTTAACAACTGATATTTGGTTCAATATAGTTTAAGTATGCCTTACAAAAACTGAGTTAATTACTCCTTTCATGGAGTAATACATATTGACCTCAAACTCATTTTATTATCAACGACAGTACAGATGTGATGCATTGTGAATAACAGAATGTCAGGGGTTTTTCTTAGGTATATAGGATACCAAACTAATTGTCTTTTGAAAACCAAACAAATTGCTTTTGATATCCTGTTGACTGTTAGGTAAAAAATTTGATGGTATGCAGCTTTTGTTTTTCCTGAGAGTTAGGCCTTTGAATAGCAATTTAGAAGTGACTTTGTAAATGGCGAAGGAGTCGCCAAACAACATTCCTGTTGGTTCTGAAAAAAAGTGTGCAAACATCTTCAACCACCCTTTGGGGCAAGTTTTCTAATTTTTTGGGATCTTCTCTTTTCAAGTAGGGTACGTCATGTAGTGGATAACTAGTTCCACTATTACAGATCTACCAAATTTTCATACATATCTGGACTGTTTATTAACAGTAAGATTTCTCCAGGGAAAATATTTCAACAAATTAGTATATTTTTCTGCCTTTGCAGAATCATCAACTGATTCCTTATGAAAGTTTTACCATTCCAATTATATTAAGTTCGCGAGTTTCCCTCTGAAATCGGTTTAGCATGCTACTTGTTTCCGAATCATCGGATTAATTACTCTCAAAAGCAATATTTTTTAAAAATCCGTCGTTTTGACGTTCTTCATTTCGACAACTTCATCACTTTCGTACAACACAAAGACCAACTCCTTTTCAGTTAGCAGTTGACTCAAATTAATTATAGCTTTTGTATTAACTTCAAAAATAGATAAGAACAGTACGATAGATCTATTTTTATTGGGAACAATTACAACCTTATTTTATCTATCAGCTTGAAATAATCTGCACTATATAAATGATAAATAGTCAAGGACAGTCAGCGTATCTGTTAGGAGGAATACCACAAATTGACTGGTTGCAATTAAAACATTTATAGGAAATTCTCCTTCATACGCAATTGGAAACTCTTAGTACATGGGGAAGCCCCAAAATATAAACGTCATACATTTATAGGGAATTCACCAGCTACATATCTAGTTTGAAATAACAAAATAGCATAATAGCATCTGTTTTAAAGGTACATCTTGGTAGGATTACGGTTGAACAAGGTGAACACTATTAGATAGCATATGAGATAATCAAGAACCCAACACAGAAAAATCAGGAACTAAAAATTGTCTGCTGAATATTTGAGTATATCAAAGTAGTACAACTGCAGATAGAATAGCTTATCGTTTATTAATGAAATTTAGAGTTTTGAAGAATTGTGCTGGATAAAACGTCAGCAGTGCACAGTTATAGAAAGATGCAGATATCCACACAAGTGGTTATAATGGACAACATATTAGAAGTAGTGCCTCAGGGGTGTTAGGACCATCTAGAAAGGCTTTCTTGAACCCACAAAGTAAATGTGATTCAGGTTGTATCACTCAACGTTGCTTCAAATTCTCGGTCACTTCCCACAAGCAATTCTCCCCAAGTCTGTCAAATAACTTCAATTACTTTATTAGACCAAATTTCTTTCCAACTAGAAATATTATGAATTTTGAAAATACAAACCTTTACTCAACAATGTTAGGTTATCACACTAAACCAACACTTTTCTTGATCACTGCAGCCTCAAGGGCTTATTGAGCCCACTAACACTCACTTATTCTAGGACATTCACACACACCCATGGGTTGAACAAGGCTCGATCGAACCATCTGAGCCACTGCGTCCCACGGTGTAATGTTGGTTGATAACCATTTTTCCCTTTCAAGATAATCAGTAGACAAAATCCCCTTAGTGCCTCAAAATACTGATGCTAATGCTGTTTCAGTTGATTGCATAGACTTTGCTTTCTTCAGATTGCTTTGATTGCATTTTGGTTTCCGATATGTTCTTAAATACTTCTCAATAACCAATTGAAGTTTGTGTTCGATTGCCTTTCTACTCTGAAATGAGCAAATGTAACATCAGTCTTGCAATGCACTACTTATATGCCTATATAACTTTTTAATTTTACTCAGCTTTATTCGGTGCACTTTTGTCCACATCTCTGGTTGCTAGTTTTAGACATCCTAAACATAGTTCATTAGTTGTGTGTAATTCGAACCCAAGAAATCATAATAGAATAAACCTGGATGTAATTTCTGTTACGATTGTTTCTTCAAAATGAAAAAGTATTTTGTGGGTTGTTGTCACGCCAATAACGAAAGTTTTGTTTATTAACGTATCCTGACGAGTTTCTGCACATACCAGGCACCAATCACGATCAGAAAGTTCCTGTACAACAACCATCTTACATGGATGAAAATGAAGAGCTCGCTCGGTGAGAAATTCGCTTTACGATTAGGCAAATGAGGAGTGATGGCCTGTTTCTGTTTGCATGCATATTGCCTCAGACTGCAAAATAGAACGTCTTACTGCATCATGTTCGCGCACTCCAAGGTCTTCCTCTCCTCTTTTCACTATCAAACCGGTACTTCTAAAGTTCCTTACCACATCATAATCAATTTTCGATGGGAATGGAGACCCAAAATACAAGTTGAAAGCGCGTCTAAAAAGTTGTCGGACCACAACAGTTATTGTTTCAAATTCAACAATAAAAGCTTTCCATTTGTACACCCACGATGTGTTGGCTACCAAGTCCCCCTTTAAGGCAAAACTTTTCGACCACCTGCACTATTAAAATCACTTCTCCCATTTTTAGACCACTTTCAGTTTCATATTCTTATAATGAGATTAGATTGGGTGTTTTGTCTTACCTTGTAGCATGCAGTAAATTCATTTAGAAATATTTTTACTAACAAAATAATTACCCCATTCTCACTACACCCTCAAAATAGATCTACAAAAAAGTAATATTTCGAGGAGGGAAATTTCATTGTTAAATGTGCACCGAAAACAGTGCAGCACTACAACTTTTTCATTAGTGATTACTTAAAATTGTCCATTGAGAGGGTAGTTTTTTAAATAAAGAGCAAAACATTGATATTATCAAAACCCTTTGATGACCATAAAAAATGTCTTAGCTAAGTAAATGCACTAAAGGTCTTCAAAAAACAAAGTCACATCCATGAAACATCTTGAAGGAGTAGCTCAGGCTTCTACCATAAAAACCCAACGTCTCGACAGAGATCAAACCTGTAATCTTTTGGGTGAACCAAACACCCCTTTACCATTTCAGGTAGGTAGTCCAATGGTCTTCAGTACTTTGTGTGTAATAATGTTCAAAGTAATGTTCGGCTTGGTTTGGATAATGTAAACAAATGACTAGTGTTTCTCCTTATAGTCCATCAATACTATCATTTCTGGAACTACTACAGTCATCATTGTCACTACAGACACACACTCAAATACAAATACAGTTCACTATTAGATTCAAATCAAAAATACGAGTGATAGGTAAATGTGATACTGTGCCGAATCTGGAACTATTTTGGATAAGCAAGTCCGATGAAAAATTGTAGTATTGTTTCTTAAAGGATTTCTTTTACTTTTTTCAAGATTTATATAAATAAATGTGAAGGCTTCCAAAGCCAACATTCTAAAATATATTAGGTACTCTTGGGTTATTAAGTCATGTTCAAAGTTATGGAACTTAACGTTTTTTTAAGAACATGTAAAAAAAAAGGAGGGGGAAAGGAAAGGACTGCAGCTTACTTCAAACAACTCAACTGCAGCAAAAAATACGGAAAACCAATAATATCAGTAACTGCCATAGCTGCAGTAGCTCTGCGATGTCAACTATAGTTCCCCGTTAATCTCTTCAGTGATGAACCCAAATTTTGTGATTTAATTGAAACTCAAATTTATAAAAGTATGTGACAATGAATACTGGTGATGAATATTATAGGCACTCCCCTCTTAATTAGGTTTGTAAAACAAATGAGATACCACTTCACAACAATGTACCTGCATTATAGTTTATCGACTCAAATCATAAAGTACCCACATCTGACCTTTTACAAACGAGTAGTAATTGTTTTGCATAAGGCCATAGATTAATCTTCAAATTCATATAACTGCTACTTACTGTTTAAATCTCACTCATACTGTTATTTTAAGTAAAAAGAGAGGGGATGTACACAAAAAATTAGCATTTCACAAATACATACGCTTAGATTATGGGAAAAACTACAAAGCAAATTAACACCATGCATACTGAAACATTTACATATAACATTGACCTTACCATTTGTCGAATTCGGTGGAAACTTTTGCCGTGAAACTGGAACGCCTGCTCAAACAAAACTTTGTCTTCGACAGACCACTCATCGGGGAAGGGTGTGAAGTTCGCTAGGTCTAATACCGCTCTGTCCAGGTCATGCTTGTGCCAAAAGAGCATGCCTAAAGCCTGCTCCCCGTTGTAGCCGTACTTGTCTTTCGCCAGCGTTATGTAATCCTCCACTGCAAAAATAAGAGCCGCATTAAACAAAGCTCGCAGCATTGGCCACTCCGGCTTACGCTTCGAGTCAGGTATGTCGGTGGTAGGCGACCACACCAGCAGAGCCCGGTCTGCAAGCAGCTCCGGTTTGCGGAGATTTTCCGGGGTCAGCTCGGGGCATATGGCCTGGTAGTCGCGGCCGACCCGGATCTTGTCGGTGGGCACTGCAACAGACAGGCGATGTGAGCGCGCTCCAACCCAAGCAGCTTGTTGCTTGCATTAAGAAAAGTGTGGTTATCGAGACGCGCAGCGCGGACAATGGCGAGGAGCGCGTCTGAGCGCGCCCCGCCAGAGCTGCCGCAGCGCGGCATCGCCTCGGGCCTACCTGGGCTCTCGTCGTCGCTGGACTCCGTCTGGACGTGACCATTGGGGCTCGGCCCCCGACTCCGGCGGCCGTTCCGGGCGTCTTCTCCGTTCTTCGCGGCCAACACCATCGTCGCTCGAAACACTGGCGCTCGCCCGCTTCGGCTCTGCTACCGCACGCGCGTGAACTCAGCCTGATTCGGGCACCCGTGCAGATTATTTCAAACGTTTTGAACTGGACGAAGCGACTAAATTACCGTCTTCGAGGCACCGTAGTTTCGCCGCCTGGTTGCGGAAACGGCCACCGGCGGCGGGCTCGGCACGAACGCTGCGGAGCACAAAATGGCGGACGCTTGCCGTTTTAACCTCACTTTCGAGTTGTTGCCTAATCGTATTCTGTAAATTAACATGTCGTGCGTAAATTTAATTATAAGGCGACAGATTTCAACCACCGCTGCTTGTTGTGGAAAAAGGAATTTCAAGAAGTTTCCGCTATACGGCAAGCGAGGGACCAGATTATTTAAGCGACAACAACAAGAGAATCCGGACCCAGAATTCGCTTATGGTAAACCCAGCGCTTAAATTATCGTTCGGTGATTTCTACTATATAAATAATAAAATTGTAGACCGGGGAGTACGCAGCATAGGTTACCAGGTAGATGGAAAGTTTATCGCTGTCCCAGAAATGATACCCGAGATAATTGTACCGGATTTGAAAGATTGCAAGGTGATTACATATCATACACATGTGTATGTGTATTCTTCACAGTAGACAGGGTGTTGTTTAGCTACACTGCATCTAAAATTGTTCTATTGCAGTGATCACTTAATTTAAGTGTCCACAGCCGTCTCAAATTGCTCATTACTATGTGTAGTACAAGTTTATTACTGTTATTTTATATTTTTAACAATGTTTAGATACTACCCTTTATATGCAACATTCAACTATATTTTCTTGTTTATTTTTGAGATCAGTATTCAATTATATATATTTTTATAGCTTAAACCATATGTCTCCTACCGTGTTCAGGAAATTGTTCAGACAGAATTCACGTCAGAAGACCTGTTTAACATTGTATATGCACCAAAAATGGCAAAGGACTTTCAAGAAGGTAAACTGAATGAGGATGGCAGCTCCAAAGAACCTTCCGAGGAGGAGAAGCTAACGCCAGAAGAGGCACTGATGAAAGCGAGACAAACAGGATCAGATTTATTTTAATACATTAGAATAGGTTGTTAAATTATTTACATACTGCACTAGGAAGTGGAAATTAATATGCAGAATCATTATAAATAATATTGCAACTTGTATTTTCAATGTTCCTTATATTAATTTTCATTCATCATACAAATTTGGACTTTATTGTTACTGTCAGAACTGATGACATTTCGTCTTCTCTGCTAGTAAACAAAGGAATATTGATAGCTTAACAATATGTTCAGCAGCCCCATGTATTTCTCTTTATGACACAGCAATAAGGTAGTGCCCAGTCATATACTACATGGATTTCCTAGGCTTGGCTTTGTGCTGTCAACACTTGGCACTGGATAGCATACAAATTTAGACACACTGAGAATTGATGACATCATAACGTCTCGGTCCTCTCTATTCATATACAACACAGATTTCTTAAATTACCTTTGTGCCATCAACACTTTTTAACTTGTCTGCAGAATATGTATGGAGTTAACAAGAACAATAACTTCATTCATCAACAAGTTTGTAGGATCTGAAGCAGCAGGTGAAATAATACTTATGGGGTGATCTTCCATAGCATTAAAACATTATGTCAAACCGTATTGTCATATGTATTAAAGCCGTGCAACAATGTACTTGGATACCCATTTGTCTTGATATTGTATCCTATCGTCAAATTTTATTTTATTTGGAATTTTCCTTCTGGATGCGACAATGTTTATAATGGATGTATTTGAAATTGCAAAAAGTCCAATATTTAATGGCAGAATCAGCAAAGTAATGGGTTCTCTTAAAAATCAAAGAAATTTTGGTGCAAGTTGATTATCGTTAGAGAATGTGTTTGATATATATCATACCATAAATGAGTGTTCAGTTGCATAACAAATTAAATGGAAGAAATCTGTAGAAACTGAATTTAAAAAACGGCATACAGGCAACCAATAAGTACAATATAATGTTGTACCAGTAGGACTTGTTAAAAACCAAATATCAGAGCAAAGATGTAAAATTGGATGTCGCTTGTTGGTAGCATACTGCAGATGAGAGTACCAAGTTGTTTTTAATTTATAATGCACTTTTGCAATAATGCTATTTACAGCTCTTAAAGGAAACTAAGAGGATGTTGTTCTGTAATGAATTTTCTAAACACGTTCAATAGGATTTAGACAGAGACTTCTATTTCTAGCAAGTTATTCATAAGCCCTCTCAATGAGGATTACTGTGCATTATTACAAACAGCAAAGCAGGTCTATTGTTTCTCTAAAGAAGTGACAGTAGTACTATTAAAGCCAAAGAGCGCTGTACGGGGAACGAAGATACCGTAACAATCGTTCACAGACGTTTTATTCATAATATTGATGTATCCACTAGATGTACACATTGTAAATTACTGTTATCAATAAATAATACATACCACTAATTATTGACCCAAGAGAATAATATTCCTTGCACTTTGAAAGGGGTTCTTCCATATTCTCTCAGATATCCAGCAAGGGTTTGTTTGTAAATTAGACTTTTGTAGCTATTGCTAAGGTTTCCTTGCTTATACTACATGGATATCTTCTGTTTTGTAATTCTAAAACGGTCTGTCACTATATCGTTAGATATTTTCAATTTCTTAAAACTTCCGCCACAGCCTTGTAAGAAATTTTGTAAAACTTGAAATCTCTGTCTCACAAAATCGATGATCTGACCCCATAGAACATCACTGATATAGGCGTGAGAGGCACGATTACTCTAATTCCACCCTTACTCACATGCCACACTGTCAAGTTTAGCATTTATGGAATATATCGGCGTAATTTCAAGAATTTCTAATACCCAAATTGGACAAGGTTCAAAAAACAAAGAGAACGAATAACATAAAAATTTTATTATACATAAAACGTGTTGAGATCTTGAAAATATATCTAGTCAAGATACCTAAAAGCGAAGTAAAATTAACGCGCAGGAGCAAATCGAACGCAAAAACTGATCATTTAATTGTTCCCATGCGTGCCTTACTTCTGCACAAATTACTATTTTGAACTGAAAAGAGTACAAACTACTATTAACGCTAAACTTAACTATTTAAAACATCACAAGCACTGCCTAGAATGACGACACACAAAAATAAATAAATAGAATTTGTATATGTTAATCAGCAAATAAAAAAATATACTTTCAGTAGAGGAAATAACTGCTGGATGTGATTAGATATTTCGGGTGCTGTTTTTCAGTTCAAAAGCGAATCACTTTTTAAATGATTGACAATCCGTAATGGTGTACAGTAAAATGCAGTCAGTTGTTTAGTCGTTTGGATACCTGAAAATGCACACTGTATACATCATTATAAGAGCTGACCTAATGAGATTTAGGACAATTCGAGAGAGGGAGAGAAAGAGACACTAGAATTTCAGATAAAATAAGAAAGGAGGAATCTCAGTATAAGGATGGGTTGCATAGGTTTGTTATAGTCTTCCTCTATCTAAAGAATTTAAAGATTAGGTAAATTGAAAGGAAAAAAAATTATGGGAATAACAAAGATAATAAACTACAGGTCAATATTAATAATAGTGTAAGAGTGTGGAACGAATATTACGAAGACAAATTTAGCAGAACAGGAAGAAAACAATAAACGAGAGGACGAAGAATCACATATAGGAAACATAGGCAGAGAACAAATAAAAGAAGTGATAAAAAAACATAAAAACAGGCAGAGCAAGAGGAAAAATAAAATAGAACCGGAAATCATTAAGTATCTAGGAGAAAAAGGTATAAATTGGTTCTACAGAATATACAAAAAAAAGCGTGAGGAACAAGAGCAATACCAATGAACTGAAATGAGTAGTACCTATATATAAGAAGGAAGAACCAGTAAAATGCAATTACAGAGCTTTATGCCTGTCATTGATAAGCTTTAAGATTATACAGAATAATAGAAAAACAACTTGTAGAAGAGAAGATTGAAAAACAATGAGCATTCATGCTGAGAAGAGAGACGAACGATATTTTTCTAGTAAAAAACCTAATAGAGAAGGACGAAGAATTTATTTTGGCATTTACAGACCTTAAAACAGTGTTCAACTAAACAGAAAGAGAGTTGGTGTGCAAGAGCCTAATATCCCGAAAACAATTATATAAATAGTATGAAGTACTTACAATAAAGTGAAAGGAAAGGTTCGGATAGCAGAAGCTAGATCAAAAGAGTTTGCCTGGAAGAAAGGAACCAAGCCCTCCTATGTGATTAAAAACACTACGAAAGGAATGAAAAATCTTCAGACAATAGGATAACCAAAGACTAGAGCCGATAAGAATAGATACACTAATGTATGCAAACAGCATTGTGCTAACAGTGGACTAACTGACTTCTTAGGTGTGAGTCACTAATGAGGGCAAAACCAATAAGCTACATATTCTAAAGCGAACGTATGAGAGCCTTAACCTCTCAGTTCGCAGGGCGTGCTCCCACGCGGGGCGTAAAGCCTTACCATTATTAAATATTCTAAAATACGCAAGCACAATATTAATTAATTGAATGAATGAATGAATGGCTTAACACCCCTTGGAGGGGTTTCGCCGCTTCTAAGGAAGCTTTCGAGATCCTTTGCGGGGGATCAGTCCGTATATTAATTAATTAACCATTTCATTAATTCTGTTTGTTATTTCAGGTTGTATGTAAAAAAAGTATCACATAAATCAACATTCAAGACTCGGCTGGGCATTTGAAATGAGCTAAAGATGCAGAGACCTCAAAAAAGCCAACACAAGCACTTTTAACTAGGTACTATGCAAGGAAAATCATTGGACCAGCATACATTTTCAAAAGAGCTTTGTGTGGCGTTGGTAGCTGCCAATATTCCATGGTTCCAGCTATCAAACCCCGTATTTCGCAATTTTTAGCAAAATATACCTCAAAAACAATTCCGGACGAATTGACGCTTCGGAAAAATTACCTTGAAAATATGTACGACACAGTAAGTACACAGATAACGTTTTTTAATATAAAAATGGTACTAAACACAATTTTTTTCTAAAAAATTCAGGAAATAACTATCCGAGAGGAAGCAAGTAAAAATCCTATTTGTCTTTCAATTGACGAGAGCACGGACGCCCTTGGGCGATATGTTCTAAATGTTGTGGTTGGTGGCCTTTCTACAAATGGCACAAAGCCTTGTCTTATTTTATCAAAATTTTTAGATGCTGCAAATCATGCCTCGATAGCCCATACAGTAAAAGCGGCATTAAGTAAGTAGATTTCAAAAGAACTAACTACACAGATTGAAATGAAAATATATAAAACAATTATTAGACCGGTAATGTTGTTCGCTGCAGAGGTAATGACAATGACAAAAAAACAAGAAGAGGACTTGAGAATAATGGAGAGGAAAATATTAAGATCTATATTAGGACCAGTAAAGGAGGGAAACGAGTACAGATTGCAGATGAACCATGAATTGAATGAAGTAATAGGCGAAGATATAGTCAGGAAAATCAAACAACAGAGGGCCAAATGGTTGGGGCACGTCTGGAGATCCGGACCCAGATCAATAACGTACACCATACTGGACTGGAAGCCAGAAGGTGTAAGAAGGAGGGGGCGACCAAGATCCACTTGGTGGCAAGAAGTCAAAGAAGACCTCAGAGATATTGGAGTATACAAATGGCAGGAAAGATCGGAAAACATGGCAGGAGATATGTAGGAAGATTTAAGGAACAAAATGGGAATTGATCTATCCCAAATTCAAGATCTAGAAAGCTCAAATAAGAGTGGCATAACCCCCCTTGGGGTGTCCAGCCACTATATATATAACTACACAGATTTAATTTACTCCTTCCGTTTAATTTCAATAGAAATTTTGTAACCTTCTGAAGACCGGGACAACCGCCTCTTGCTGCTGGTAACAGATGCAGCCCCCTACATGGTAAAAACTATTCGAAAAGGATGCATCCGGGCGAGGAGAGCGCAAACATGTAGCCGGAAGATGAACAACAACTTCGAAGAACAGAAGGAGCTGTATAAGAAGGCACGACTGAAATTAACTAAGGCCATCAAAGACAGCAAAAGAGAATGCTGGAAGGAACTGCTTGATGGCGACCTGTGGGGAAGACCCTACAAGGTTGTCATGACACGACTAAAGAACCAGGCAATGCTATTACCAACTTGCCCAGTGTTTCTGAAAAGAATAGTCAAAACACTCTTCCCACAATAGCCTAGCTGTGAATTCCAGATAGGGCTGAGTTATGACGAGGTTATTCCTCCTGTGACGATAGAAGAACTGAGGAAGGCATGCGCTAAAGTGGGAAATTCAAAGGCCCTCGGGCTGGATGGTATTTCCAACATAGCACTCAAGACGGCTATAGATGCGGCGCCAGAGATGTTTTTGAGCCTATATAATAGATGCTTGTAGGAAGGAGTTTTCCCCGCAAAATGGAAACAGCAGAGATTGGTTCTCCTCCCTAAAGGGAAAAAACCACCAGACAAACCTTCATCTTACCGCCCCCTCTGCATGCTTGACACAGCAGCGAAAATCCTGGAGCGCATTATCCATGGAAGGATTGAAAAAGTATCTGAGAAGCATTTATCAGATAACCAATATGATTTGGATCGCGAAGTATTGCACTGGACACCGAGAATGCTTTCAATTCGGCAAAATGGGATCGCATCATGGCGGCGTTAACGAAGATGAACATTCCAGGGTATCTGCAGAAAATGTTTGCTAGCTATTTTACTGACAGGATACTAAAATATGACACCGAGGAAGGGCCAAAGGAGTACTGAGTGACTGGAGAGGTGCCACAAGGCTCAGTACTTGGACCACATCTGTGGAACATAATGTACGATGGTTTGCTTCAGCTCATGCTGCCAAGAGCGGTCACGCCGGTGGCATTTGCTGACGATATTGCTCTTGTTATCACAGATAAATACTTGGAGGATCTAAGCAATCTCTTTGGTGTCTCTTTCAAGAAATATACCTAGACTTTTTAGGTCGGGAGCTCGCTGAGCACAAAATCGAAGCAGTGCTAATAACGAGCAGAAAGAAACTCGAAACGATCTCGCTGCAAGTCGGGCAGCACAGAATTACATCCCAGCCGTCCATACGATAGTTGGGTGTGATGATTGATGCTCGGCACAATTAAAAGCAGCAGGCGGTGTACGCTGCAACCAAGGCGTCAGCAGTCCAGACGGTTTTATTGAGGCTCTTGCCGAATGTAGGAGGACCCAAACAAAACAGAAGAGCGCTCCTGACATCAGTAGTCATCTCGGTTATTACATATGGCATTGCCATCTGAGCAGATGCACTAATGATTCAGAAAACTCGCAAAAAGTTGACATCAGTCTATCGAGTGCACTTCGAGTGGCAAGCGCGTTCCGAACGGTCTCAAAAGAGGCCGCCGAGGTTATCGCAAGCCTGTAACCAATAGAGGAACTAGCGGAAGAGCGAAAACGCATCTTTTGCCGAGGAAAAAGCACACGCATAGGCGCTGATTAGATAAATATTGAGGAGAGACAAACAAGCCTGGTTCACTGGCAGGTGGCATGGGATAACTTGGGTAAAGGTAGGTGGACTCACCGCCTGATCCCCCAATTGGACAAGTGGTTATACCACAAACACAGTAGTGTCAACTACTATCTGACACAGATGCTGTTGGGGCATGGATGCTTCCAGGCATACCTCAACAAATATAAGTACGAGGATTCTCCGGAGTGTCCAGTTTGCAGCGGATTAGAGGAAAATGCGGAACATGTATTTTTCGCCTACCCTAAGTACGAAGTATACCGTCACGATCTGGAGGTAACACTGGAGCAAAGCATTACGCCCGTGACAGTGGTTGGGGCGATGTTATCCTCTGAAGGGGCATGGGAAGAAACAACCATTTTTGCGACTAAAGTGCTCAAGGACCTACATCGCGAAGAGCGTAAGAGGACCGAGCTTAAGAAGACGCAACAGGAAATTAACGATAAAAGTTTCTGATGCTCCTGATTTTCTCCTATTACAAGAGGGTATAACAAGAAGAGCAAAAAGGAAGGAGCTCACCGAATCCTGACAATATCAACAACATCATGGTAAAAGCAGAGACGTAAAGAGACTCAACAGAGAAGGAAGTAATGCCTGACGGCCGTGCCATGGGGGAAATGCCAAGATCTGGTCTTTTCATCTGATCAGTTTGGTTGCATCAACACTCGGCAACCTGGCGAGCCCGACACAACGTGCGTAAATGCATTTTTTTCCTCTCAATTAAAAAAAAAGTAAAAGCAGGAAAAGCTTTAATGCTTTTTTATGGAAAATTATGCACTTAACGTGCATACTTGTGGCATACATGCATCGTGTGGCGGAAGAAATTAGAAATCGTTTCACCGAAGTCAATGCTCTAATTTCAGCAGTTAAAAAAGTTTTTCTAAAAAACCCCGGTAGGTGCGCTATCTTTAAAAATATGCTTCCCGAGACTTCCTGTCATCACTCGTTGGGGGACTTAGTTGGAGGCTATATTACAACAAGAATTTTTGAGAGATTAAAAAGGTGCACATTCAAATTCTTTTTTAAGTAAATGTTAGATTTATCTATTTCGAAACCTTAATTGTTTTTATTTTCTTCATAGGTTGTAGATCACTTATGCGAAGAAAAGGAAGAATCGGGGTGCAAAGACATAGGTCTAATTCTGAAAGATGCCAAAGCTGCGTTTTCTGCTTCTGTAGTGGCTGATTTAGGCTACATTGGAGCCCATTTTAGCCATCTTTCAGGTATAATCAAGCAATTGGAAGATCCATCTCTACCTTTCACGGAGAGCATGAAGTTAGTGAATCAAGCTCCACTGAACTTTCCTGGAGTCAAGGGAGAAAAATTCGTCAGAAAATTGTTGAGGTTCTGGAAAAATCCAGGTTGGAAAAAAAATTAACATCAAAAATGCCCTTAACCCTACACCAAGTGGTAGAAGGTTGATTAAATAAATAAATAAAAAAATGCCCTTGAGGGAGAGGGTGTAGGAATAATAGATAACTTGTCCCCTAAAGAAGTATCCTGTTTTAAATACGCGCCCACCACTTCTTGTAATGTGGAACGTTCATTTTCACATCATAAACACATTTTGACTGATAGAAGAACGCATTTTACAGAAAATAATTTAGAAAAATACATAGTAGCGCATTCTTTTTACTTGTAAATAAAAAATAGTATAAACAAAACTTCCAAAAATTAGCGATTTTTATTTCTTTGCTTCAGGATATTAATCAGATTGTTTTTGCCTGAAAAGTACCTGTTTTTAATTTTTTTTGTGGGTAATTTCATATTTTATTTTGCCTAAAATCCGACCTTTACTTATAACAAATGATGGACAAATAGACGTAGAAATAACAGGGCTCGAAACAAAACTAAGAATTCATGTCATTACCCTCCCAACACGGTGGCTCAGATGACTTAACCAATTGGCTCTGACTTCTAGCTGGCACGCACGAGTTTGAGTCTCGCTCAACCCATGGGTGTGTGTGAATGTCCTAGCATTTAAGTGCATGTTAGTGGGCACAATAAGCCATTGAGGCTGCAGTGCCTGTAAGTGCGCCCAAAAAAAAAAAAAAAAAAATCCCAACACTGTTACAAGTAAACAAAAACTGGACTTTACACAAGAAATAGGTAGGAAATATCAATGCAATTGATAGAATTACTAACAAAGCAATCACAGAGATGATTAAGCAAAAACCAATGAGCAAAATATGAAGAAGACACCTAAACTGATTCGGCCATATGATTAGGATCCACACAAACAAATTTATAACATAAGATTGCTACAACACCTATAATTCAAAAACTTGTATGTATGGATCAATTCATAAAACTAATTGGTCAGTCAAAAATATCTCGTATACCATCCACTAGTTTCATATTTTTCACTCTGATCTTTGTGTCCTTTCAGGACATTCTTCAGATACAAAAACCGCGTTATTTCAAAGAATAGAGAAAATTTACAAAGAGTACCAGAACCCTTAACAATGAATATATCTTGCATGTGTTAGGTTAAATATAAAGTATACATAGTTTAAGTTTAATGAACAAATAATAAATTATTTAATTTAGTACAAAGTTTGTACTAAGTACAAATAAAAAAGTAATTATGATTGATAATAAACTTTTTTATTTGGTCCTTAATATTAATTTTGTTTTATATGTAGTTCTTGGGGTTCGGTCCTGGAGTGGAGTATCGAATGTGATTTCGTGCCTCGAATATTATAAATTACAGGGTTTATGAGAGCACATTAATTTTCATAGTGAAGTATAAAGTGATATTACTTTTAACTAAATTTAAAGTAAAATAGACGCTGAGATCGACGATCAGTCGATAGCGCGGCAAGTATCTACAAAGCCAGCGAGGAATATTTTTCAATATGCCGTAAACATCGTACACATAGGTAAACAACGAACAGAGGCGGTCTTAGGATATTTCGGATCGGAAGAGGGAATTAAAAGAATAACAAAATGGAGGAACTGTTAAAGAAAATAAATGAGAAACTGGATAGAATGGAGGAAAGGGATTTACGCATGGAAAGTAAACTAGATGGGCTCCAAAAGGAAATACAAACAATTAAAACAGAAAACGAGCGACTCAAAGAAGAAAACCCATGCCTAAAACAAAAGAATGCACAACACGAGAAGATGTTGGAAGAAATGAATAGGGAAATCAAGAAAAGGAACAGAAATAAAATAAGAGCAGAAGGCCACCATGTTCCTTTGAGATTCAACAAATTAATAATCAATGGAGACGACTTCCACCTGGAACAACTGAATGCAATGGGAATAGAATTCGAACTAGAAACAGGAAAAGAAGAAACACTAAAAGAAAAGATGGGAGGAAGAACTTTCAGTGAGAGATCCCCTGATGAAGACCTACAAGAAAGGCTACGCAAAATAACTAGAACAAGTAGAGGCACAGGTACAACCTCAAAAAACTCAGATGGAAATTAACCAGAAAACAACTAAATACAAGGACGCAGGCAACGGAACAGGTTATGAGTAAGGACACGAATAAAAATAGTACAAGGAACAAGGGAAAATAAATTCAAAATGAGTGGATAGGAATAGAAATATGGAATATAGGAACATTATCAGGGAAAGAAATACAATTAACGGAGGAAATGGACAGAAATAATATACAAATTCTAGGAATTAGCGAGACAAAGAAGAAAGGTAAAGGAAATACACACTTAACAAATAACTATACACTGCATTACTCAGGAGTGGCACCGGAACAAAGAGCGATGAATTAAACAAAGTATAATTGAGGTCAAGCCAATAAGTTCTCGAATAATAGCAATAACTATAAAACTGGACGAAACAATAAATATTATCCAGATTTATGCGCCGGTAGAAGGAACAACTGAGGAGGAAATGGCAGACTTCTATACAGACCTACGGCAATTGCTAGATGAAATGAAAGAAGAGAATCAGAAAACGATCATAATGGGTGACTGGAATAGTAGGATTGAAAAAGACCATAACAGAGGAATGGGATGTATGGGACGCTACAGAGAAAGCATCCAAAATAGAAATGGACTAAAAATGATCGATTTTTGTGTAAGAAATGAACTTTTAATAGGAAACACGCTGTGGGACCAACCTTTACAGGATAAGTATACTTTTGTTGCAGAGGAACGCAAAGCTAAAAGCATAATAGACTACATAACTTACACACAAGATTTAGCAGAGAAGATACAGACAATTGAAACAAAGAAAGAAGCCGAACTTAATACGCAGCATAGATTAGTAATAACAAAGTGTCACGCCAGATTAACCAACAAACAAGAAGTAAGAAACTATAGTAAGCTGGCAATAAATAACTCAAAAACGTAGAACGTAGAGAAAAATACCAGAAGGATACAGATGAAAAATTACAAAGGAAGGAAAAACTTCAAACATGGACACTAGAAGAAAGATTGAGAATATTCAAGGAAATATTGAAGAAGGTAGCGGAAAACGTATGTGGGATAAGAAACCGTAATAAACACACGAAAACGACAAGCTGGTGGACAGAAGATATAAGAAGAATGGTAAAGGAAAAGAAAATAGCGTGGAAAAGATACATCCAACCAAAATAAATGGTGGATAAAGAGGAATACAAAAGGAAGAGGAATATAGTGAAAGAAGCAATCATCATCATCATATATCATATAGTTCCTTTGTTGGAGCAAAGGGCGCCCTTGTTGGGGCGTTTCATTTGCTTTAGCTTTAGACTTCTTGTGGTGAGATAGCCAGTCTCACGCACTGAAAGAAGCAATAAAGGTAGAAAAAAACAAGTCCTGGAAGAAGATGGGTGAAGAGATAACAGAACTACACAGAACAAACGCCAGAGATTTCTGGATGAGAATAAAGAGATTAAGAGGAGGTAAAAGGAAGGACATAAAAGCAATAAGAAATAATCAGGGACAAATGCAAATTGATACAAAGGAAATTCTAAAAACGGAAAAATTATTATGAAAATATGTATAAAACGACAGTAGGACTAGAAGATAATATAACACAACAAATAAATTTGGAACAAACAATCAAGAGGGAAGAAGTAAAGGACGCAATCCAAAAAATAAAAATAGGCAAAGCCAGCGGGGAGGACGATTTATCTCCAGAAATGTTAAAATGGATGGGCCAAAAAGGTATAAAATGGTTTTGGAAAATTTCTAGACAAATATGGGAAGAACAGAAAATACCGAGAGACTAGGAAAACAACCTAATAGTACCAATTTACAAGAAAGGATTGCAGTCCCAATGCGAGAACTATAGGCCAATATGTCTAGCTCAAACTAGTTTTAAAATATACACTAAAATCTTAGTAAAAAGGCTAAGAGATTATATAGAACCTTTATTAGAAGAACAGGCAGCTTTCAGACCGAATAGACAAACTGGTGACAATATTTATATAATCAGAAATATAATCGAAAGAAAAATTGAAGAAGAATTGTATCTAACATTTATAGACCTGAGAGCTGCGTTTGATACAGTAGATAGAAGGGAAATTTGGAAGACTTTGAATGAACTGAATGTGGATAAGAATCTAATAGGAGCAATAAGTTCATATAGAACAGTCAAAGCGAAGGTACAATTGGACGGGCAGCGATTGGAGGTGTTCGAAATGAATAAAGGTATCAAGCAAGGCGACAGCTTAAGCCCTTTATTATTCATAATTATCATGGACAAGATAATCAAAAGAATAAAAGAAAAATATAGTCAACTGAACACAGTAATTGGATATAAAAATTTAGAACCAGTAAAACTAAGTAGTCTACTTTACGCAGACAACGTGATACTAATCTCAAACACCAGAAGTAAAATGCAGAGGTTGGTGAATGCACGGACGACTGAAATAGAAAATATGAGTACGGAAGTGAACATAAATAAAATCAAGACCATGATTGTAAATGAGAAACAAAAAAAAGATCAAAACAATAAGGACATAAAATGTAAAGACAAAAAATTGGAGAGGGTAACGACGTTTGAATTCCTTGGAAGTACAATAACAGAGGATGGGAAATTAGATGCAGAGTTAGCAAACAGAGCGAACAAATCGTCAAGAATCTATTACGCCATAAATAAAACTATACTAGGCCATAAAGACAATGATTTGAATACGATAACACTTCTAATAATAACTTATGCCAGCGAATCATGGACACTTAAGAAGAAAGACGAGGTTAAAATAAATGCTATGGAGAAGAAACATCTCAGGAGGATGGCAGGAAAGACTAAGTGGGACAGAGTGAGAAACGAAGATATAAGAGAAATCGTTGAACAAGAACCTATACAAAGAAAAATTAAAAAGAGGCAACTGAACTGGTTTACGCACCTGACAAGAATGGAACCAAACAGAATTGCAAGAAGACTAATGGAAGCGGGAAAACCACCTAAAAAACGAAGTGGCAGACCTAGAAAAAAATGGATGGACCAAATCAAAGAAATAGCAGCAGAAAAAGGTGTGACACTGGAGGAAATCAAAACAATAACGAGACAGGAAGAGGTGGAGACAATGGATATGGGATTAGAGAAGAAGAAGAAGAAGATGTAGTTCTCTTTATTTTAAGTGGTTTGTTTTGAGTTTTAGAGTTTTTAAAAGACATAATTTTATTACAAATATTTTAATTTAAGGTTTTTCGGTAAATTTCGATCGAATTTCACAAAAAATTTTTTTTTGCTTTTTGTAATCCTAGAAGGCTCTAGAATATGCCCTTGAAACAGTGAAATCGCATTTTTAAGGTATAGCTGCACCGGCCGAATTAGACGCATTGGAACGCAAGTATACGGAGCTGCTTTGGAAGTTGATAAAACAGGTTTTATGGGTATGTATATAATCGATGTATTATATATTTAAACAATACATGGCATTATTTTTGAAATTACTTACATTACCAATTGTCACGTAGAAAAACGAATGGAATCTCGACTACGCAACGTGAAAAAAAGACAAGCTAATAAAAGAATTAACAGTATATTATGGCTTGGCAATAAGAAGACATCCTGATTCAGTCAAAGAGATGAAAAAGCAATTTGACAACATTTAAACAAAAATCTTCAACCGATGATAAGCCCCAACACAAGTAATGTCCCGAAAGCGAAAATAAACCTGCTATTGTGTCTGAAGTACAACAAGCGATCAAACCCGTTTACGAGACACTTTCGGAGGATGATTTGTTAGAACGGGCGAAAACACTCAAAACTGTAACGAAACTTTGAATAGTTCCATCTGACGTCTCGCTCCGAAACACTTTCACAGCGGCCCAAAAACCGTTGAACTTGCCACCAATATCGCTTGCTGCATTTTCAACGGTTTCCACAGTGTTTTGAAGATCATGGAATTGCTCGGATACGAAATCAGCCTGTAAACCAAATGTTTTGCCATGAGCAGTGACGCGCGCCATGTACGCGTGTCCAACATCCACTGGTTAGCAGCGAGGAAACGGGCCAGAATGGAGGAAGCAGAGGAGAAAAGAAAGCAGGACGACCTGTATGAGGAAGAAGAGGATTTATTGTATGGCTCTGGAATAGCTGATTAGCTGTATATTAACAAAAAAGACATCAACAAAATAACATCACAAAAACTTTAAATGCGTTTTACTCAAAGTCATATTTTGCAAACTGGCATGTACGATTGACACTTGTAGAAAACCTTTATGGGAGCTTGACGTAAAAAAATTTCGAAAAAGTTTGAAGTATTTTTTACAGAGCTTCAAACGTAAAAAAAACATGGAAATAAATAACTTTTTCATTCGCAGGCCGCCATTTTCACGACAAAATCAACATTTTTATTTTTTTCTACGTCAAACTCCCGGAAATTTAGTCTATTTATGGAATATCATTCCATTTTTATATTCAGGTAAACCGTTGGGGCTGGACTTTACACGCCAGGAGAGCGTCCCAGTCGCGCGTGCTACTGTTGACGCATGGTACGGGGACCATAAAGGAATTTTTGACTGAAAAAAATCGTACCTACAGTCCAAAATATGTATTATCTGATAACAAAATCTTTCATATTTTCAGCTCGATTTACCGAAAAACCCCCTTCAGGAATTTTTTAATATGTTGCAATTTGTTGGTGCTGCTATTTTAATGCAAAATATTGTAAGTCTTTGATTTAAATGTAAAGTGTATGTAACTGAAGTGCCAGAAAGGTTTGGGGAGCAAAAAATCACAAGAAAACGAGAAAGGCCGAGGAAAACATGGTTACAACAAATGGTAGATGTAGGAAAACCAAAGAGACAAAAATAATAATAAAAGAGATGCAGAAAATATCATTAAATAGAAAGCTCTGGAAGAAATGGGTGGATGGATAAATAGAACCTAACCCAATATGACACCTAAAAGGGTACAAGAAAAGGGGAAAAAATTAAGCAAACACATTAAAAATATTCAAAAATCCAAACTTGCATACCTAAAGTGCTCTAGTACAATTAAAAGAATTGTTGAATTTTATTTTCACTAACTAATGATTATCATTTATTATATATTACTATTATAAATATAAAAATGATTTACCCAATACATGGATAGAATAATAATCTAATGTATTTCTTTTTAAATGAATATCATTATTCAGACTAGCAATCATTCTAAGGACAGATGACATTAATAATTTAAAAATTCAATATCTTGTAGTATCCCAAGCAAAAATTTTGTGTAATTAAATAAAAGCTTGGAAATCCCAAAACAAAGAACAAATCTTGAAAAAAAGGGCTACCATCTATTGAGGCAAAACTCTTCATGAATTATGGATATTCATGTAGTAATTAAAATCTGAAAATCTTTAAACTGGATTTTATCTTAATTATTTTTAACTACCTATATAATAAACATACATATCTATTTGTAGTTGATCTATTCATGCGATTTATCGTTTTTTTAAAATTTATTAAGTTTGTGAGTTGTACTCAAGATAAAAACATGCCTGAAAAAATCTAAATAATAATAAGCAGCTACATTTAAAAGTAAAATTGCAAGAATGAGCTAGTTATAAAAAAAATTAATTTATAATGAGGCGTGGAATAGTATGAGAAATGATGACAATACAACAATAGTGACAGTGATGTACAACACAACCTACATAAGGCACTTCTTCAAAGTGTGTTATTGTGTATAGCAAGAGTGGTAATGATAAGGAAAAACTATTTATAACAACAGAATTTCCGGTGCTATAAACAATCCAAACCCACTTATGCATTGCAAGGCAAACGGAAGGTTTTGGGACATGAAAAATTCCAAATTAAAATGCAGAATTAAGGATAAATTTTTTTTTAGTTATTGATAAATGTAAAATATAAAATTTGAAAATTTAAAATACCAAATTATACTATGGAAAACTTTCACCAATTAAAATAGTGATAGATAATGACAGGAATTTGCAGCACAGAGTTGTGTCAACAAGATGAAAGAGAAACAGAAAAATGTTAAGAAAATTTTTTAACTATTGACATCAAATAAATGCAATAAAACTTTTATGGTTGGTATCTTAGAATACAAATTTACTATTTCTGAACTTGAATAATAAAAATAACTTGTCATTTTTAATTATCATTAGGTAGTAAAAATTATTTTTGATTTTTTTTTATTACATAATGATATTAAAATTTTTAAATGCGAAATATCTAACCACATCTATTGCAACCTTAAAGGTCAGTTTTAAATAAAATTCTCTGTACAAAACAGCTTACCTAGTTACTTAGTTCTTATCAGCATTATTATCAATAACGACAGTTCTGTTAGTGAGTTTGAAAAACTTCAAGAGCGGACTTTGCGCAGAGTTTGTAGAGCTTTCCTGAGCTTTTACATTTTTATGCAGCCGCCCTTTGGTGCCGGGGGATTTCGGCAGGGGGCTCTTGTTGTTTGTACTCTTGGGTTGGGGGTTCTTGTTGTCAGTCTTTTTGCCATCAGTCTTTTGCACTTTTTGGGAAGTTGGTGTGGACAACTCTTGGATGTCGCTCATCGAAAGACGCTCCAAACGCAACTTCGTAAGCCAATCCTTCTCCTGCTTTTTGAGTGGGGATGTGATCAGATGCGGGGCAGTTCCGTCAGCTACAAAGTTGGGCAGGTTGCTGGTAGGCGAGTCGCTGTCATCGTCGTCTTCAATACATGTGCCATCACCATAACTAGGATCAGTTTTGAGTCGCTTAGCTAAAGTGGGGTGGTCATCATCACATGCACCGCTTTCACTTGTCGATGGCACGTTTAAGTCCAAGTGGTTCAGATGCTTTCGTTTGCGGTTTGCATGAAGTTCCATTGTTCGCTCAATTTCTCTTCTCAAATCTGTAAAATTGGAAATTTAAAACCAATTATTACAGATAATACCTTAAAATCTTACTGAACTCTCCTAAGTAATGCAGAAAAACTTTAATTGCACAGTGAATACCTACCACGATTTCTCGCCACCATAAAATATTCATCCCAGAATATTCTTCGACAGCTACTATGAGTGCACCTATGCTCCTCGTGGAATTGCTCTGCACAGAATTTGGTCATGTCATCTGGATGTAAATTCTCTTCTAAATCATCAAAAGTTCTCTTTTGCAAAGTCCTATAAGCACTAACTTTAGGCTTGGGCTGTACTACGGCACGACTAGCGTAATATGGTTCATTAGTCTTTTCTGGTACAACCTCAAGACCAACTCTCCATATTCTGTGATGCAGGTCGTCTGAGCACGTGACAAGCACTGACTCATAGCTTTTTGGGCACCAGGCCACGCAAGTTACTTCGGCTTCGTGCCCTTCCAATTTGACGATGGGCTCAGGGTGGGCTACATTCCAAATGTAGGCATTGTTATCACTGCTGCCGCTGAGGATGTACATTTCATCACTGCTCAAGCTTGATTTTACATAAAAAGTGGTGTTTTTGTGGCCCACATATTTCATGACTGGTTTTGGATGGTAGGTAGAAACGTTATAGCAATATATTGTGTTGTCCAAGCAGCTTGCATACAATTTGGTTCCGTTGCTGCTTAACAAAAGATTGCTGAAGCCGTTCCGCAACGTTGTTCCAGCATACGGCAAAGAATATTTTGCAACAGCGGCCCGGTCTGAAATGTAGTAGTTCTTTCGCAAATCCCACACTTTGATTAGCCCATCCCCAGCGCCACACGATATCAAGGTGTCGGCATCTTGGAACACAAGCCCCGTAACGGAATTTGAACCAGAGATCAATGGTTGGAGCTTGCCGCTCTTTGATGGAATTTTCTTAATTTGTGAAGGGTGGTGGTGAGCGTAAGGCAGGCAAATGTCTGGCGCCGCAACCATCATGACGTTGGACACGTTTGCGCGTGAGTCCCAGATTATTATTTTGCCATCCCTGCCGCCCGTCGCGAAAACGGCGAAGTCGTTGACGCGGCAGGCGACGGTTTTCAAGGATCTCGTGTGGCCGTGGAACACCTGCTCCACCTCTATGCCGCCGTTTTCGCAGTTGAACAGTGCGGCCGTGTGGTCTCCGGAGGCGCTCACCAGCTTCATCTTTTTGGGCATCCACGCCAAGTCGAATATGGCGTTGTTGTGGGCGCTTCCACCAACGCGGGGTCCGCCGGTTTCAGTGTTGCAGATAGCGATCTTTCCATCTTCGTTGGCCAAAGCCAGAATATGCTGATATCCTAAAACAAGATTGCAACTGGATATAACCTTAACACTTTTACATAAAGTAGATGAAAATTGAATTAAGGGAAAACCCTCTATGACTTCCTCTTATAAGTTATCCAAATCGTATATCCGCTTCCAAAGTAATTTATTTCATTAATGTCCTGGGAGTCCAAAAATGGCTGTCATGCCAGAAATCATCGACAAATCTATATGGCTTTAGTAGGGGCTACGACACAAAACATTTAAAAGAGACTATAAAGTTCTAATGGTCTTAGCAAGAATATGTTTAAATACGAAAAGGAAGAAAAAAATAATAAGAGAGCAGTGTTATGTTGTTGCGGCAGCATATAGAATAGCTTAGCGATCACTGGACACAATTAAAAGTGGGAGAGCAACAATACACAAAAAGAGAGAGGTCATTCCATAACCAAGAGAAGTAATAATAAACATATGGTAGGGAGAGTTAATGGCTTGAGTTCAAAGATTGGACCAGAACATTTATCTAAAATGTAAGAAAATGGCCGCAATTAGGTATGCAAGCTTTGAAACATACAATTAATGAGTCATATATGTCTATAAACTTTCTCATACCCACTAAAAAGTTCAGTTTACAGACTTATTCTTGTCATGGAGAGAAAACAACTATCACTTCATGAATATTGATACAGGACCAATACAAAGCTAAATATTTCACTGGACATGAGGCTTTTCAGAAGTACATTAAGTCCAGAGTCCATGGCAAATATGATTACCATCAACTGATTTCAATGGTTCAAAAAATTTAATAGAATAATATACCAACACAAATAGTTCTTGAATATTATGATTCTGAGACACTATTGCCAAGATCCTGGCTCAACCTATCCAAAGAAAACGTTCAAAGTTTTATTCATCTGGGATGGACCTTACGTTTTCCACATTATCACGCAATAGGACAAAGAATTTGTCCTACACTTTCCATACAATCTTAATTTTGCTTAACGTAATTTTTTTTAATTTTCATTGGAAATCACAGCTGCAGAGTAAGCTTTTTGTTTATCAATAGAATTTTTAAAGAAAACGAAAGCAATTCTGAAAATAATGTCAAAAACATTTATATAATAAAAAAAATTAAAGACCGATTGAGAAGGTTGATATATCTAGATTGATTACAGCAACTGCTAGGTCTATCACTGCGGTAACTGTTACACTTGTCAGTTGTTAATATCATATTTCAAAAACAATAAAGCATTGGAGCACTATACTACTGTGCTGATACAGTGACTTACTCGCCAAAGGCTCCAAACCCTCTTTAATGTTGGCCGTCCTGGCAGAGTGAGCAGATTCAAATTTACCACTGCTAAGAAAAGCTGATGAAGGGAAACAGCCCTTGCCGTTTAAACATTAGACAGGCTCTCACCCTGCATAGGGCTAGGGCAGTTTAGAGAATGTTACATTCAGATTTAAATTATAATCTTTACAAATCTTTGTTTAAAAGTTGTAAAAAAGTGACTTTGTAAACAGAAAAGTTATTTGGGGGTAATTTTAAAGGATAATTCCGCGATTACTCACTTTCATCTCTCAGAACTTTAATAAGTCTTAAGCAACTCCATCAATATCTCCTGTACTTCCAATATGTATGAATTATCCAATTTCGGCGTAATTAGGGTAATTCTTTGGGAGAAAGAAATAAACAGTAATAGTGAATTTACAAAGTTATTTTGCGATATTAACCATCTAATAGCATGAATTCAGCAAGATGGGGCAACTGCCCATCCAGCAAGTTGGTGATTTTTTTTATATAATTTGTTTGTTAGCAATCAGAATTACAACATATTCTATGAGCTAATTTGCTGTTTCAAGAACTAGGTTGTTCTTAATTGGTTTGGTAAAGACTTCTCAACTGACAAGTACACATTATCCGTCTTTCAGATTTACTGGTCAGTGAGCCAATGGGTTTAATCAATATGCCTTACATTTTTTTATAAGGTCCTTTACGTAGGAAACTCTCAGATCTTCATTGATTGTTTTGATTGGGGACATACCAGGACGTAGTATTTGATTGACTTCTTTAAATGATTACCAAGATTCACTTCCAAACATAGCCTCAGTTCCGTATAGCCAAATTGGTTTAATTATTGATTTATATAGTAATATTTGATTTTTTAATGAGAACTTTTATTTTCAATTTATTAACCTCTGATGCATTTTTTTACCTTCAAAATCTATGTTTGTATTTCTTAATTGTGTTCGTTACACACTAGACTGTTGTATAAATGCACAACTATATTGTGCTCATAGACCATCGTATTAATATTTCATTCAGATATCCTGGAGGACGCAGTTCCTTTTCAAACTAAAATTTACTGCTACAGATTTGATCTCGTTGATCTTAATCTTCCATATCTATATTTGGTCTAATCCAAGCGATTTTGTAAAGTGGTGGATATTACTACCCGGTCTACAACAGTTAAGATGATTACTGAGTCAACCGCAAAGGTACCCATTGTTGCATTTTCACCAGCTGGAAGATCTCCTGCGCATAGAACATAGAGCAGTAGTACTCCAGATTTTATTGAAAATTGGCCTGGTACCTCATCTTTTCATTGACTCTGATTCTAAATTCTTCACTGCTTGGATAAGACCTCAGCAGATTAAAGTAACTGATGAGTAGGCGATCTTTCATCCTACATAGTAATCCAGTACACCAGATTTTGTCGGAACCTTTACTTGCATCTAAAAATACTAATAAAGAGTTTATTCTTTGGACCAGGAGCCTTTCAAGTAGCTTTGATATAATTGATTATAGGCTTGTAAGATGATATGAAGATACTTCATTTAGTTTTTTACCAGGTTTGAGAATTTTGGCAGTTTTTAGTTTTTTAGAACAATATAATAACATTAAAGATGTGTGTAAGTAAGACTAAGCGGTTCCTTGATATGTCCTTTTATATTTTTGATGCCACTTTATCTATGCCTGGAGTTTTGTGAGGATTTAGTAAAGTGCTTTTCTTCTGGATCTCTTCCGGCGTGTTATTTGGGACGTGGGATAATTGTCTTTCTATGTCATTATCTATAACTTTATCATTAAATGTAAATCTCTTAGCAAAGTATTCTGAAAACTGCTGTATTGCAAAGAAGTAGTATCAGTGCCTTAGGATTCTTCAAATGTTTTATAGTCTTCTATATTTAACTATCACATCTATTGAAGTTAGTACTATAGTCATAAAACGATTTTTTTTCTAACTTTCCTTTTCTCTACTATCAGTTCCTTAATCTCCATTAGTATACTAAAGTTTGGTTTTGAATGTTTGTGTGAGATGTGGCTGCGTATTTGAAGGTGTTGGTTAATGTCAATTTTACCCAGATTTTTTAAGGCTTACTTTACTATATTCTTCCCAACTTGTGTTTTTGTTGTGTAGTGTAAGGGTTGTTTTTTTATGGATAGCATAACTACTAATTGTCCCTATTACCAAAGAGTGGTTAGAGGAAAGGACATAACTTGGGATAACATTCATAAATGGTGAAGAGACCCCATTAATAACAAAGTCCAAAAGGTCTGGAATTTTATTGGGATTGGTTAACCAAAAAGTTGAAGTAGCCGTTGTTAGGAAGGGGTAGATATGTTCCAATAGAAAGATTTGTTATAACTAAAAGAGATCTCCATAAGATACGCTTGCTAGTCTAGTCTTTTTATATAGTATAATTATTTATTACTATGGTATTTCCAATAAGTGTAGTGTTATCTAGATGATTAGTAATATAAGATACATAATTTAGTATACAAAAATTGCTTATTAGCATGGTATCCATTGAGTTATGATGAAGAAACATTTCTTCTTCATTTTTGTCCTATAGGAGACCACTGGTATTCCACGGGACTATTGTAAGAAGTTTAGTGAATTTTACTTATCAATGCATATTTAGTATCATTTGTCCATTGTTTCCCCTTCTTACATTTAAGTGTGCAGTTTTTGTTTTCTGGTTCTATTTTTTTGATGTACCTGAATAACACTGGTTTTGTTCTATGTGTGTTGTTTGGATTCGGTTTTCTCAATGGATGATTGTTACTCCCCCCCCTCCCCCTCCTCAGACGAGGATTATCGTATAATGCGTATTTTCTAGGTGTATCTTTAATTTTTTACAGCTGTTTGTGCTGTGCCATTTTACATTTTATAAAAACGTTTGTTGCAATACATTTTAGTGACAGCACATGAATTGTGAAATAGATTTTATCTTTTGGGTTTTTGATTGTACGTTCGTTTGGACTTTCATCGTCGCTAGTTAAGGAGATTCTGTAGAAGAGTCAAGTATTGTTTGACATCTACTGTGAAGATTGTTCCCACTATATGTTGACTGACTCTGTTGTTGATGATATAGTACTGCAACATTTGTGTGTCAACTTATGATACACCCTGTATAACTTTTATTGCTACTCCCTTATATGGAGTACAAATTTGATTGTAATTAATTTTGAGCCGTTATAAACTGGTAACACATTTGTACCTGCTTTTTTGGGTACATTTATCTTTTTTTTAGTTTTTTAATGGTCAGTAATTTATTTGTTATATATTTAAAAATTGCCTTGAGGCCCCGTATTTATTTTGTGCAATCACGCACTCAAAGCGGCCAGTAATTAATACATCTTTTTGCTGAAAAAGTCAAGTGGAAACACGAGTCAATGAATGGATTTTAACAAATACCTTATTTCTCTGAGTAGCAATCTTCAGTGGTTGGCTTGACCACCCAAACTTTAAGCCAAATGATTTACCGACAAACCAAGGAATATTCAAAGATGTAATTACTTCTCTACAAGGAATGCGCTCATAAAGACGGACAATATAATTTTTACATCACAATTTCTGTTTATATCGAGAAAATTAATTTTCCATTCAAAAAAATTGTGTGTTATCATTTTGCAAAACGTCACACTTCCTGAACGCTAAAGACAGATTGTGCTACGACCTTAATAAACAACAAAAACGTAACAAAATGCTTTTCGATGTTGCATGACGCATCTTCCACAAAGTCATTAACTAATCAGATAACTAATTGAAACTAACAGTATTCGTTAATCAGGCCTTGAAAGTAATTACTGTTTTGCTATCAACTACCTGGATTCTCCATTATGAACAATTCTATAAAATGATAGCAGTTGTAAGGACTTTCGCAATAGTAGCAAGTGAAGTGAAGTGAAACAGACATGTCGACTTTTCCCCTTTTGCAGTACACTGACGAGGATAGGAGAGAAATTCTCAAACAGTACGGGCGGACTCCTGAAAACATTCACGAGGATGTAGACAAAATAAAGGAATGGTTAGCGAAGCAGCCCCACCTACCAGAAATTCCAAGTAAGTCACCGCATATGCCCTGCAAATATCAAAGGTCAAAGCAATCACACACATTAGGCGACAAGATGATCGAGAACTACTTGCTCCTAAGCAAATTTGGAATGGAAATTGCAAAGAAGAAAATCGATATGTATTACAGCATACGTTCGCTCATTCCAGAATACTTTGATAAACACCCCAACGGGCCTGAGCTACAGAAGGCCATGAGTGTGAAGTAAATTATTCATGACACTATTTAAGTGAATGCATCAAATCTTCTTGCAGTTACGTCATGCTTTTGCCAAAATTAACGAAGGATAAGCATCGCGTTGGTATTATTACAAAACTAAAGGATGAGAATCCAGATAACTTTTGCAGCATTGCAAACTCGGCCCTCTCTTACAGTTACATAGAAATGCGCCTAAGGTATGATTGCGTCACAACCTTAATTTGTGTGTATGACTTGGCCAACATCCAACCAGGCCATTTGACTAAGTACACCCCAGCAGTAATAAAAAAGCACAACTTTATATCGGAGGTAAGGAAACAACATTTATGTTCGCCCGAAAATAATTTTAGAACATATTTTAGAATGCTTTCACAAACAGAATACATGGAATACACTTAATCAATGCACCAGCTTTTGCAAATGCCTTCCTTACTGTTGTTAAAAGTTATCTGAAACCAAAAGTTGCAAACAGAGTAAGTAATCTTATAGCTTATTATACACTCTCTCTAAAAAATCCCATTTTTAGATATACATCCACGCAACAATGGATACTTTTTATGAAATGGTGCCAAAAGATATTCTGCCAAAGGATTTTGGTGGCAAAGAACGATCACTGGACGAACTTACTGGTATGGAACATGTAAAACAATTTGCAATAAACAAAATTTCTCTTTTAGATGAATGGAAAAAGGCTTTCCTAAAGAATGATTCCTTATTTACTCACTTGCTTTCACTAAAGACTAACGAAGCGCTACGGCCAGGGAAGCCTCTCAACACAGATGTACTAGGAATAGAAGGAAACTTCAGAAAACTTGATGTAGATTGAACTGTATATTGCCATGGTGCATCATAAATAAAGGGTTATTCTTAAATCTTACCTTGCACTTGGGCGAATTTACAAGCAAATATAGGCGTATCCAAGCTGCTCCAGACCAAATTTGAAAAAATCCACTGATAATCTTCATCGGGCGTACAAGCGAGGCGGTGGATGCCTACATCATAATTGCTCCACTTAGCTGCGTACACAAAAACGGTTATTATTGCAAAGCGAGCATAAGTGCCTTACTTACACATCCCCAATTGTTGATTTATTAAAGAGTTTATGGTGTTCATTTTGAGGTTACTTTCTGTCTTCGATGCAGTAACGATAGCCGCGGCTTGCTTACTGCCGCACTATTATACGAATTCACCACTATTATCACCGCTAAATGAGGTATACTATATTAATTAACGGCTCCTCGCAGACTTTCGAAGATAACTTCGATACGGCGGGAAACCAAAACATGTCCCAAATGACTTTTGACAGTCACCATTGGGGGTATTATAGTCAATAAACAAGCAGCCATTATTACAAACTAGGAATTTTACTCGTTTTACTACGACAAAGCTGGATAGTAAATCAAGTAGATTTATAAAAAATATAAATCCAAAGTAATTAAACCTAAATTAGATTTTTTTTTAATTAAAATGTATTAAAACAATGCTAAAATGATTATAGCTCTACAAAATTTATTCATTGCTGCCACCAACAACATAACAAATTTTTGCTTAATTACACGTTAAGAGCAGACATTTAAAATTATGTTATAATTATTATAAAATATTATTTCATAAAATAAGATATTTTAATAAGTAATTATCTTAAAAATTATTATTAAAATGTCCAACTATATATTTATGTTGGCTACCCTGATTTAACCTCGCATTTAAAGAAGATAAATGTACGTTAAATTCAGTTATCGTTTAAATGTTATAATGAGGTGTGATAATGGGTAAGTAATTTTCCAATTTGTGATCCGAACTGGATTAAATATAGCGTTTTTTAATAAAATTAGTAAGTTTAGAATTAATTTAAAATAACTATTTCAGATGGTTTGCGCGGTTTCAAATAAATTGGTGGACTTGACTATAATTTACATTATTGGAGGGATTAAGGTTTAATGAAATTGTGTTTAATTGAGGCTGTAGGTGTATAAATGTACGTATTGTTGTCGATTGGGTCTTTATGTGGAAAAAGTAATTATAACCGTTGAATGTAACAATACAGGGTGCACCGCATATTTGAGAGGCCATACATTATTTTTCCTTTACAAGACGAAATAAAAATATGTTGCTGTTGTAGTCTTAACCACCAACTACACCGTTATGGAGATAAGTGATCAAAAGAGAATAAATTATATTAAACACTGTTGTAATGGTCACCTAATAATTGGTTAAAAAATTAATGAGAGTAATTGCTGACTAACCCATGATGCTGTATATCAAAATATAGATAAGTTTACCAAGCTTTGGATCGAAGGGATGATGATTCCTTTGATGCTCAATTAAGTGATCTCTAATATTTATTTGAAGCTTTCAGTACTACATTTTTACATGTCCATATTCTATTTTTAACAGTATCAGTCATATCAACAATTAAGCAATCAACTAGTGAAATCTTACGAAATGCCTGTTGACGTCACCGAGATGGTAGATAACGAAATCAGGCTAGTTGCTGACGTCAATTGGGTCATTGCAGGTAATATACCGGCATTTTCTGACGTCACCGTATCGCGGTCTGTTTTTTTGCCCCTTAAGAGCGATAAACCAACATTTAGGTAGATTAAATCCGTCTACCTTGTTAAAATTATTTTTATATTTATAAATCTCCATCGCCTCTCTGTATAATCTCGGATAATAATTCTTACTATTGGATAAAACTTGTGTTTGCCTGAATTCTATCTCATGGCCAGGATTTTCCAAAGCCTGTTCTGCAACTGCTGATTTATCAGGTTGATTAAGGCGTAGATGGCGCTTGTGTTCCTTTATCCTGGTGGTAATCGGCCTGTAGTCGCAATGTAGACCTGCTCACATGTAGTATATCCCTGGTGTATCCTGTGGGCTTCTTGTATCTTTGGCTGGTCTAAGCAAATCCCGTATCTTGGTGGTGTTGATGTAAGGTAAAACAACTTTGCCTACCGTAGCCGATTTTGGTTATGTTTTTCGTGCGCGTTTGTTAGATTTAGTTGCTCTATTTACCTCCTCTTTACAAGGGAATAGCTACTCGAGTATGGATTTCTCTTAAATTTCTCAGACCAAAACAGCTAAATTTGGCCAACGGCGTTATGTGGTTCAAAATATAAGAAATAAAATAGGAACAGAAATAGAAGTGTGAGAAGTACAGTTTAAAACCAATTAGACAAAGAGTGTAAAATGTAGTCTTTCTCTTTGTTTCTTAATGTTAGTTACTTAATATAGGTAGATCATTTTGCTTTTTTTTTGGAAGTTTCTCTTTATTTATCACTTCGTTTGTTTGTTAGGTTATTTGATTTTACATTTAGTTACGTAAACTGTATGATGAAAAGTGCCTATTTGAAACTATCCTTGGATTTGCCTTATGCCACAAGTTTTGCTAATTGATAATAATACGAAGTAGGGCAATCAGGTGTAGGAAACTCACAAGAAATGGCAACCCATTCTTCCTAAAAAATCCCTTTCAAAGATGTTCATTGGAGTTCAAGTCAAGGCTCTAGCCTGGGTAACCCATTTCTCTAATGTTATTGTCCACAAATTATTTCCTTTATGACGAGAACGTTGTCATGCATATCGATTTTAAATTGTTTTTTTTTGCAGGTTCGCCAAGAGATGGACAAAAGAGCAGCAGAATGGAGAGATTCTACCAAATATATGATAAAAAACTAAAGCAACTCTACCTAGATGCGGATGCCAAGAATGTTTCTGAGGATTATGGTAAATGGAAAGGAGCAGTGCATGGAAGAAGAGTCAAGCGTAAACTCAGCCCCGCATTTGCTTCAAATTCCCCCAATAAAAAGAGGAATAACGTGAAAGAGCAATTAAAGACCTTGACCAATAAAGAAAATTGTCATCCAACAGCCAAACATGTAGAGTTGGTTGACCAGAAGATGTGTGTTATTGAAAGACGTGGAACAAAGACTAATAGAAAACGAAGTAAAGAGGACTCAAACCAAAAAGGGAGTGTATGCTTATTTGCTTCTGAAGAAGCAGGGATGAAAATTAAAGATAAAGGAGATAGCGGTACGGATATTACTAGCTTTTATCTTTATAAATGTTTTTGTACCAAAAGGTTGAGGTTTAACTAAATTTTAAACATATATAATCATGTTGCACTTCAAAGGTAAACAGCATGAATTGTTATAATTAAAGCAACTTTTTGTCAACTCTTCAAAACGGTTGACAACTTCTCTCTAACTTTCTTAGACTAGCATTAAGTAATTTAGATGTTTTTTTGTCTTTACAGTTATTTGAAGCTGCTTTCCAAATCAAGGAGTGTGATGTATAGTGATCTATTCTTTTTCATGAGTTTTTTCATGAGTTTTTCTGTACACAGATCTATTTCACTCTTCCTATTTTGCACAGCATTTTTGGACTTGGAACTACTGAATTTTCAATCACTGTTTGGAGATTAGTTCTAGTTTGCTGATGGGTTGATGGTCAAATTATGTTTTCATGGTATTTCCACTATCGCTGACTGGTCTCATGCCAGCTGATAAATTTACAGAGTTTGTAGAAAAGTTCCATGACTCTTTACCATTTACTTGTACTTTGGAATGCGAACTGGGCATTTTTATCATGTTCTAATGAATTGCTTAAATCTACCATTTACAAGTTTTGGTCAAAGTTGCAATAATTTTTCTAATTGTGTCATGTAATTTTTCAGTTGTTTGGCTTTTTGACAATTTTTAATTTAGAATACTTCTAATAGTCTGCTACTATTAGAGCTGTTTCTAGGAGTAACTGATTAGAAACCAAAATCTGTTTATCTAATTAAAAGAAAATAAACATCCAATTCTGCTTTTGGTATTCTACTTAATCATGTGGTGAACTTAGTTCTTTCAATTCTAATCGATTTTTGTCAGTACTGGTGTTGATGGTCTACCACTATTTAGAGTACCTCTATTGCTCAAGTAATGTTCTGATGCATGGAACGTAACACTTCTGATATGTCCATAATTAAAATATAACCACAAACAATAACAAAATTAATCGTGATAAAATAACCTAACAAATCTTATTAGATTACACAATTTAGAGAGAATCTAGAAATAGATGAGAGAATTTATTGATATGAGATTTGTTTGAATAATGAAAACTATATGATATTAAGGGAAGAAATTAACTGACTTTTCAGAAACATTCAAAATAAAAAGGGGCATGGAACAATAAAGAGTATCAAGGTCCAGAACTGTCAACTGGTAGAAATTGAAAAATGGTTCAAAAGCTGAGGAACGATAAAGCTTCCGGAGAGAACAATCTTGCTGGTATGCGGAACTGTAAGCCACTATTAGTGAACTTAGCTATAAAATATGGAATAGACATTAATTGAACTAATAGGCTAGGTTTGGAGAGGAGATATAAAACTTGAAGGAGAAAACATGAGCTTAAATTGCTTTTTGTTTAAGAAAAGGAATAAATTGAATTGAAATAGTTGTGATACTACTCAATGTTGCGGCAATTTTAAGAAGAGAATGGTGGTAGATTTAACAAAACTAGAGATGTAATAGTTCAGACTTGTATTTTAAGCCATAGATTTCCTAATCTGGTTGATAGAGATGATATTAAAAGTTTGACTAGCAAGATGCTAAGAAGCAACAAACTTGAGAAGATTGTAAGTGAAATAAGGAGACGACTTTTTATGTTAGTGACTAGTTCCATTCTGATTTATTAAGTTGATAATAAGGGTAATATTTTTCATTCATAGTAGTACATCATGATGTTCTCAAGAAATACTTCTATTTCAAGAGCGGTATTTTAGGGAATGGAATGTACCAGAGAGAAAATGGATCTAATTATAAAGGCAAATATAAATAAGAGATGTGGAAAAAACAATTAAGTTATTTTAATTTGTCATTAATAAATCTATTGCACTTCGGTAGTCTAACAGTGAAGACCTTCTAACTGTTCATCCTCTACGATGTATCATGGATAAAAGATTTTCAACATGTTCATACACCTGAATTTAACTTATTCAGAAATACTATCATGGACGATAAATAGAATTATCGTTTGTGTGATCATATCAATACACAAATAGTTGATACAGAGAATAATCTGAATTTTTTTACACAATATTTGCTTTAATGTTTTCCCTGTTTCTAAAATTCAACCTTACTGTCATCAGAGATGTACTATAGGACTTTTTGGGACATGAATTGAATCAACGCAATCTCAGAGACATTGTTAACTTTCTATGAAACACGTCTTCAAATTGTCAGCAATATTGTTTGGATACCAACATCATCTGATTTGATTTCTCTAAATTTTTCTGTGGACTATCTAAAATTCAAAGTTTATATGGTCAGACAATGATGAAATATCTAAAGTAGATATTCGCCAAGTTTTACCCAATATAACATCCAAAGTATGGATGCATTAAAAAAGTCGAATTTTCCAAGTAATGCATCACCGTCCTATTAGCCTAATAAAAATATTTTAGCGTTATGATGGTATTTATTTGTTGCAATTATTAAAAAATCAAATCACAATGTCACTTGCAATACTCTAATTTTAAATAAGTGAAGTTTTATCTGCCTGATCCTGAATGAGATGCCTTGGGCATTTGGTAAGAGTGGAAAACAGCAGGACTATAAGAATATTTGAGTCTAGTTAAAGGGATAAAGAAGGAGATGACCAAGAAATAGATAATTGAATGAAGTTGAGAAAGATTTACAGACTAGAAGAGGTTATTAACTGAAGGGCTATAGCTCTAGGAATATGAAAGACCAGGGTCCATGTAAGATAGAAATAAAGAAAATATAGTACATATAGATAAGGCAAAATGTCTATATAACTACGTATATAAAATGGATCAGTGTCAATCATTTGCTTATTTAGAACACATTATAGCTTTTACACATTTAATATGTAAACCTTTTTAATTACATACTAATTCTGTGTAGGTTACCCAAGTCCTCATCAAAGCCAAAGCAATCAGAATGCCGACCTTCTTCTGTTAAAAAATCAAGAACAAAGGGAATCAGTTAAAGGATCTACTGTTGAAGCTCCTGCACTAGATACCCTCCAGAAGGTGAAGGTTGTCATTGAAGACGAGCTGCAAAGTACCTTGGAGCACAAGCTGTTTATGCGCTACAACGCCCAACAGCGAGCTCGCAGAAATGAAGAGAACGACTTAACTTACTGGAACAATTCAGTGGAGGTAGAATTATTGAGGCTTTTGGAGAGGCTGTCAGTGAAGGAGGTGTGGCTTTACATGGACTTCTGTGCAGATTCGTTGATCGCATACGCAAACAAAATGTAAGTTAGACGACATGCTGGTTAGGTTTTCTTCATTAACGTTATTTCTGCTTTTTAGGGATAAACTAACATGTTGAACAAGAATGGTGCCATGGACAAAGAAAAGCTGTTAATTTTGACGTAAATAATTCTATTGTATTTTAAATATGTTGACAACTGAGTAGATTTATCTTTTGCAATATATATACTTTGTACCTTTGAAGTCCAAAATAGAAGTTAATATATGTTTTATCAAAGCGACCTATTATTATTATTGCAAGAAAGATTCCATGAAGAGACTATTTTGAACCCAAAATAATACATCTGAAAAATCCTCAAGCGAAAATAGTTTTATGTGTAAAACACCAGTCAAGTATCTTCAGATGGAAAAATACTCTTTATATTACTGTTTCAATGGATTTCTGTAAGTACATTGAGAAATACTGTAAGAGTTTGTCTATCACGTAATTTCTTGAAAATCAACAACTCGGATAATACTCATGCTGTATATCACAACTTTGTTTTCATGGCTGCAAAATGTTTGCACTTCAATGTGTGCAAGATTCTCTGAACTAAAGAAGATTTTTCCACATTCTTCCCTCACTAGGCTTGTATTCTACTGTTACAATTTGTAGTTGTATTCATCAATTGCCTTCTTCAATACTTTAGAGATTATCCTTTTTGACCATGCATAGGACAGTTAGCTTTATGATGACCTAACAAGACCCACAAGACAAAGTCTGCTGGTGAACATTGTCAAACAAGTATACTGCGTTTCTTCAGACTCGTGCAACATTTCCATTCTATCAAGATCAGATCAATTGGGATCTTTTTTGTATAATTGCTGTCCCACCAGTTTTCTGCTGGTAATGGAAAAAATCACTGAAGGTAATGTGCTTTAATAGCTTCAAGACTATTAAGAAGTATAATGTTATTCAAGACAAGCAATACCAATTATGACCATTTTCAGATTTTATAAGTAGTAATTACTGAGAATTTCAATGATTATATTGTTAATGAAGGGACAAGGACGTGGTAATCTTAGACACTGTGGATGATGAAAGTGAAATGTCTTAAAGTGATTGTGTGCTGTACGAGCAAAGTTATTCTGTTGCCCTCCACCAATTTTAAATTGGTTAATAGCACTCCAAAGTATTGTGCCCTTAAGTGGCCTTGGTCACTTAAGTACTAGCTCTGATTAAACTATATGAAGCCTGTCATTATGTTATTGTGGTTTATGTTTTGATTTCTTCTTCTTTCTCTAATTCTTGTGAGCGTTGAAATTTAGGATTTATCTTCTAACCATTTCTTCTCCTTTTTTCTTTGTGGTTTTATTCTTATTGAGTGTCTGTACCATTTCATTTGTCTTCTTTCCATTCTTTAAATAATATATTCCTGCTTTAAATTATATTTTTTCAGGTATCTTATTTCTACTGCATTTATTTTACTCTTTTTGGTTTTGTTGGACTATCCATGCTTCACTGTTTCATATTTTGATTTTAGTTAATGAAATTTTTAAGGAAAAAGATATTTAATAGTAAATTTTCTGTCAGGTAGAAGGTAAACCAAATGCATATGTTATCTTGCACAGTACGATAAGTCAAAATTGGCTGCAATACATTTTGTGTTATATCTTAGATTTTAATATAGGGGCGATTTAATAATAATGTGTAATATAGTAAATAACCTTCAAGACATGAGAATGTCAGGTCTATAGCTGCCTAACAGAAAGATTTTTTTATTTTGATCTTAATTTCAACCTCAATTATTTTGAACATAATTATCACAAAGTTATAGTTGTTAGTAGAATATTGATGCATAATAATTACTTGATTTCACGTTATTGTCATTACTTTAACCTGTAGACTATTTTGTGTCCTTCAAATTCACTGTGAGATTCTACTGTTGAACGTTGCTCAGAGCAGGGAACCATCATAAAAAGCTTTTCAAAATGAAATAGCTGCAGAGGTTTTTTTATGATACTGAAAACGGTGTTTACGAGCAGTAAAAGATTATACAGTCCTAAAACTAACAAAAATGATTCAAACTATCACTGAAATGAGTGCCTTTTACGGCTTCAAGGAGGCGCTGATTCTTGAATATTCATATACCAAAGAAAACTGTTGACATTTCTGCTAGAGAGAAGAGCACCAGCAGAAAAATTCTATAGATGTTTGCATAATAGATGCTTGAATGAAGAACTTTCCTATAGTTTTTAGTAAGTCAACTAGATATAAGAATATAGGTTTATATTTATTATTTTTAGATAGTTTTCTTGGCAACTTATTTTATCCGTGTTCTGTCGCTACCTCCTCACGCATTACACAGGTTTTATTCTATTGAGGGTTTTTTAAAGTTAACAATGAATGTGTCTGATTTATGAAGAGAATGTTTGCAAGAGGATTACTTTTATATAGACGTGACCACTATTGGCAAGGCCTATGGATTTAAAAGTAGAGAGATTTTTGCTAAGTTCAATGTATAGGTTTTATTTCATAACAGGATTGTTATTGGCAATTAAGATGATGAAGAAAATCTTTAATTTACCAACTCGATGATATGTAATAGACTCACCATATTATTCTAGAGCGATATTGAAAGCTCCTTCTCAAAAAATCTGTTGGTAACAATTAATTTAAGGGCATTGTTAAAAAGCTATTGTTAGTTCCACCTATAAACAACTCAACATTCGTGCTGGTTATTCCGACGACTTCTTGGCTGGGCTAGTTGGGATTTAGATGCCAGTGAGTGAGCATATGTAGTGTGATTAGCTAAGCGAGTAGAATAGCAAATCTACATCAAATTTGGACGCATTTAAAATGTTTTTGAAAAATTACAAATGGGAAAAAATATTGTACTCCGAGACGACTATATCGTCATGTAAATACTAGCTTTTGCACTATTTAGCAGACTTTGAAGTTGTCCTTATATTTGTTCACGACAGTATGACAAATGAATAGGATAAAAAGGGAGTGATTATTAAGATATCGACCATGATAGAACTGACGCCACGTTTAGGATTTTCAGCTTATCCTTCGAAAGTCTTGAAGGTCATCAGGGTGTCATCATTTAGGTGTGCTATCGCACTCGATACTTCTCCAGAATTATCTTTTTTAACTCCAGTACTTCAAGGTCTCTTTCTTTTTCTAATGAGGAATAGAGTTGGTGGCAAAATAGATGGCGCTTCTACTATAGAATTAAATGAGTTTATAGCTCTGACAGCGATGACACTGCTCAATGGCTTTTGTTGAAGTTGTACCTGCATAACATATAGCAGATGAAATACCCCATTACTGGCTAACTTTATCTTCAGGAACATGAGGGTCATTTCGCGCATTTTGCCCACAAACAATAAATAGTTTCTTCATTAAAAAGGTTTTTGCCAACTAGATTGTCACTGAGTCGCCACTATGTATCACATGCAGTTCATAAGAGTTGCTGTGAAAGGAAATTACCTAAGCCTATCTATCATGTGATTCCTTCATTCAACTACCATGTAGATATAGATTTCATAAAGCATTGTTTGGTGACATTTAGGCGTTTTACTTTAAATTTCTCCAACAGCTCTTTGGGCAAACACAAGTTTTATCCAATTGTAGGAATTACCCGAGATTATACAGAGAAGCGTTCGAGATTTATAAATATAAGAATAATTTTAACAGGGACGACGGATTCAATCTACCTAAATCTTGATTTATCGCTCTTAAGGAACAAAAAAAAAAAAAAAACAGACCGCGATACGGTAAAAGAGCGAGTGACGTCAGCAAATTCCAAAATATTACCTGCAATGACCTGATTGACGTCGCAGCTAGCCTGATCACGTTATCTACCATCCCGATGACGTCAACAACGGCCCCCAAGACTCGTATGAGTATAAAAACGAAAACGCACGGGACAGTAAAAATTTTTAAAAGATTTTTTTTGAAGATGTCCGCCGCTGTTGTGGACGAAACGTCAACAGTTTCCGAACTCCGACCACGGCCTAACAACCCGAGAACGAACCACACGATGCACCATAACACTGGCCGTGAAAGCCTGCGCATCTATTTGTTGCGTCTTGAGTCAGTCATTGACATCTAGACACTGGATAGTTTCAAGGAATACAAACAAAAGAACTTCAAATTGATATCAAGTCAAAATGTTACTCCTGAAGGTATTTATCGATTTTACAACCCTTAAGGCGATTGCATACATTTATTCATTTACCACCAAGTAGCAAGATTAAATTATTGAAATTGAAAAAATAAAAAAAAATGACGCAGAAAAACATGAATTAGAGAAGTTAGAGGTTCTCAAAACCTTCAAGCATTGCAGGAGAACCAACAATGTGGACAGAAAAAAAAAGACTGCAGAATGATGACGATAATCAATAATTTAAGTGTAATCTGGTTATTGTAATATTAAAAATTAACTTATCTTTTCGTATTACTTTGTTTGTCTGGCTGGGGGTGGTTGATTAATCCACAGTAAGTTGGGAAATATAAAGGTGTATGCAATGTAACAATTTCTATGTAATTTTTAAAAGATAATTGAATTGTAATATCTAAACGGAAAAGACTAGGCGGGATCTTTAAGAAATTTCTCTCAAACTCAATGGGCACTCAATGGTTACTAAAACTAGATTCAATCGGTACGTTTTTTATTTTCATTAAAACCGGTTTATATTTTTATTTTGAACTAAAAGTATTTTGCACATACCCAGCTTAGCTGCGAAATGGTTGTATACGGGAAGATTGCCAACGATGATGAGAGTAAAACTGGTCCGAACAAAATATTTAGTGACCAAAAAAAAATTCAACCCATCAAGTCTGAGAAAAATTGTTAACCTAAAAAGCAATCGAGTGAAAACACCAATTTTCTCAAATTCTTGTTTAGAAGATGCGAACAAATAAGTTATACTATCGCAAGATATAGTGCAGCATATTGTGATGATTTACTTGCAATTAAATGGTTAAGGCGGATTTGAAATGCCATTATTGCACGTGACGAATTTTATGAGAAATGGCAATGTTTTCGATTTAAATGTCTTGCTTCAATTGACAGATAGTACTGAATTGATTTTTGTACACTTGATCTTTAAGATAAGCCTACAGAAAAAGACCCACCAGGGTTTAGATCCTTCAGTTCCTTCTCTGAATTTTGCTTTTGTATTCGATGATGAGATTTAGATTATCTTGGATTCGATGTGCAGTGGATGCTAGAGTCATCTTTGTCTCGCGGTTCTCAAATGTGGCCACATTTAAATTGTCTTGTCATTCTGTTTGTTTTCTGTTTGTGTTGATGAGTGTGTAAACAGTCATTTCTAACAGAACATGACAATAACGACGCGATCTTTAGTAGTGGGGTGTTCCTAGCCGTGGTTAACTCTTGTGCTCTACTATTATATAATAAAAATCTACAGATGGTATGGAAAACTTATATGTTTTATGGTATGTTCAAAATTTTCAAACAGTTAATTGTTTGTTTAGCTATTAGCCAACACAAGGTACTAGACTTTTATTTTTTCAGTGAAGCAAATATTAAGTGAATTCCGGTAAGTTTGCAAATTATGGTTCATTTAAAATGTTGCCAGAGCTCATCGCAATCAAGAGAAGTTTAATGGCGCCAAAGAAGTATTTAATCATTACCATTGGATGAACTAAAAAAACTGAAGGCGTCATAGATTACCAAACCTGCATTTATGTATTTGAAGTCTTACTAAAAACGAAGCATATGTACACCCAATAGGTAACCTTTGACATACTTTAAGAGTATATTACCCAAAAAATTAACTTTATTATAAAGAAGACGTTTGACATCGAATTATTAAGACTTTCATAGGAAAGTTCAATTTTATCGGTCTTCCACAAGTGAATAAAGCAGAAAACTCACTAAAACCCATATATTTCTTCTTAAATACAGGGCGTCTCAAAAATCAAAGTAAATGCCCCGTTTATTAACTTCAAAACTGATATTCATCTTTCTAAACACAGTTGATAACGTGGACCAAAGGATACGATAGCATTGTTTTTCAATTTCTTTCAAGCTCGTCGATTGTTGCTGGTTTTGTGCATCTTTGAAGTATCCCCATAATCTTTTTGCCCAATTTATTTGTTCGGGATATTGCGATGGTAGTGGGGAGGAGGTGCTCCATCTTGCTGAAAGTAAATCTTTTCGTCACCAAACAAGCAACATTCATTCCCAAAAGACAGACGAATGATAATATTTTTATAATAAGAAACCTATTACAGAGAAGCTTAGAGAATGTCGAAGAACTTATTCTGGTATTTGTAGACATCAAAACGGCGGTCGACTCAATAGAAAGAGAGGTGGTCTGGAGATGCCAAAAAGATATTAATATTCTAAAAACACTCATACAAATAGTACAAAGTAGTTATAATAAAGTGAAAGGAAGGATTCGGATAACAGGAGCCAGATCAATAGAATTTGCCTGGAAGAAAGAAATCAAGCAGGGGGACAACCTTATCTTCCTTCTATTTATAATAGTAATAAACAAAACTTCAGACAACAATAAGAGACGATATCCGCCTAGAGCCGATAAGAATGAACACACTAATATACGCAGACGACATTATGCTAATAGTGGTCTCAAAGAAGAAGATGCAGAAATAAATGGACATATGGACGAAATAAATTGAGTCGATGAAAATAGAAATAAATATACAGAAAAGTAAATTAATGACGTGAACTGAAAAGCAACTACATAAAATAAAAACAAAATGTAAGGACATAACACTTCTATAAATAGAAGAAAGCCTTATAACAAATGATGGAAACGTCGATGTAGAAATAATCAACTAAACTCTATTATACACTAAATACAATACTAGGGAACACGAAACTAAAGCAAGAAAGAAAATCAAGAATCCATATCTCATAAACATCACAACACTGTTATTCATAAGCGAAGAAATAAATAATAAAATTACTAATAAAGCAATAGTGAGCAAAATATGATAGACCAGAAGAGTTTCGAGAGCAAAAAATCACAAGAAAATGAAAATAGGAAGGCCAAAGAACACATGGTTACAACAAATGGTAGATGTGGGAAACGAAAGGGGTAAAACAATAGAAGAGATAAAGAAAATGGAAATAAAAAGCGCTAGAAGAAATGGAAGGATGGATAAACAGAACGGGTACTATTGGGTTATCCTGTTATCTTATTGTTTTATTTTTTTAATTTATTTTTGTATAAGCGTAAATCTTTGATCTTGAATGGAGGGAGAGACGATTGTATATCTGCAAGAAAAGCGATTACTTTCAAAACGAAGACTCTGCAAGAACGGCCACGGGATGAAACTCCTCATTGAACAAAAAGTGCAGTGGCAGTGTTCGAAGAAATTTCTTTGTAGATACACGCTTGCCATTCGTCACCTGCGTGCGCTTTTTCTACGCTCCGATTGGAGTGTATTTCCCCTCCGGAATGGACGAAGAAACTGTGGTCGACTGGAGCAACTGAATGCGCGAGGCCTGCATCTGCTATCTCCTCAACAAGACTCAGCGGAAGATCGGCAGTGAAGGAAGAATTGTGGAGAACTCTTCACCAAGCGAAAGAATAACACCGGCCGTGTATTTCCTCCTCAATGGATCTTTGGAGGGCTCTGGCGTGAAATTCGAGAGCGCTTCTTATTGCAAGTTCTGGGACGTCACGCTCGTGCAGGCGATCGAGGAAAATATCGAAGAAGGAACGAAAGACGCAGGCTTCGAGTACTTCAAGGTTAACCACCGGTTCAACTTCATTGACAAATACCTCATCATCACCTTGACAGCTATCTGGCCGACAAGAAACAAAGGATTCTAAAGCTGCTTGTACGAGGTGCATTCAAGTTATAATATTTTCAATTTTTTTCTCAGGACTGGGAACAGATAGAAAAATGCGGTTTGTTTCAAAATACGGGCGCACTCTTTGTGAATGCGTGACAGAGATGGCAGCACTGCACGGCACACAGGGCTCTAGCAGCAGCGGCGAGAATGAAGATTGTTTTGATACTTAAAATGGCGACGTTTTCATTATAAGAACAGAGTGTAATAATTCGTTTTCTCCATTTGCGTGGTGTGACACCGATTGAAATTCATCGCCAGTTGAGTGAGACATGTGGTGATGGTGTTGTGCATGTGTCTAATGTGCGTTTGTGAGTGCGACAGTTCAAAGAAGGAAGAACGTCGTGTGACAACAAACAAAGACATTCTCGGCCTCGCACCACCAGCCGGTCTGACGACATAATAAAGCGAGTGGAGAAACTTGTTTTGGAGGATTGCCAAGTAGTTGGCATTTTCGTGGGATCTGTGCACACAATCCTCCATAAAGACCTGAAAATGCGAAAAGTGTCCTCTTGGTGGGTGCCACGAATGCTGACAACTTTGAAGTGATTGATTTCTCATGTTTCCTACTCACCTGACCTCGCTCCTAGCAACTTTTGGCTGTTTCCAACGATGTCGCAAATCCACTAACCAAAAACCGACACCCGAAAGGGTGCAAGGAAGGGGTGAAAGAAGAAGAAGAACTCAAGGGTAGCCTCATATCTTCAGATTATTTTGGATGAAAATGATTCATCTTTTTCGCCTTTGTCCAGATATCTAACATTACTTCTAAATCATTAAACACTCCACATCGGTAGGACTAATTATTTTGAGCAATTATAGAATTTCTACTTGCTTTTTTAATCAATTTATTCAATCAGTGCAGCTTTGTTGTGTGCTTTGTCCGAACCCATCGGCCCGACCCATTTTGTGCCGATCGCGCCTAACCAAGTGGCAAACCGACGCCAGCCCCTAGGCGTATTGTTGGAGTCAACAGTTTGCGAAAAACAATCGTCCTCCGGCCCATATTTCGCGTCCTCGGCAGCTTTTGTTGGGCCGCAGATGGTGGCTGTTTAGCTCAGCGACTGCAAATAAAATTCCATTTAATCGGTTGTTTAAGCGAAACTCCTAGAACTCTCGGCCCTTGAGCGCGCAATCGATTGGAATGGGCCGCGATGGGGAAGAACGGCAATTCTCACGCTCCGGTGAAGATCGCTTTCGATTTCATTCTCACGCGAATTTGGCGCGCGGAAAGCTCGAAGTGCGAGGGAAGTTGTTATCGCAGCTTCTGCGGAGTTTGATCAAGCGATCGTTTTGAGGAATACCGGCGCCTTTGGATGTTCTATGATTTGTATTGTTACGTTTAGCCGTACAAATTAAGCCAGGTTTCATCACTTGTTACTATGATATTCGTATAGAAGGATGTTCAAATTTACTGAGCATCTCGTCGGACTCGTCGTGCCATCTGTTCTTTAGTTAAGTTATAGGGTAAAAATCTTCCTAGTACTTTACGTATCTTATAACCCCTTCCTTATGTAGCATAAACTGTTTAGCAACCGCAATATACAGATACTCTCATTAGTGCATTTACAAAAAGAACCTTTTCTTCCCATACCAAAAACCACCCTTTATCCAGCTAAAAAATTGCAATTACGATGCACTTATCTAAAAAATTCTTGTTCTATTCAGTTCTAGATGGTGTAGTAATTTTAAATCAACGAATGATCGAGTTTAATCAAGAATCGTAATATAACTACACACTGATTTCGAGTAAAAGGGGAAAAATGGGAATTTATTCATAGGCTACATTTTGTATTGTAGTGATATACAGTCCCCCAATAAGGGGGAGGGGAGGTTAAACGCTTTAAATTATTTGATTTATGTTTTACTAATTTTTTTCTACAATAACCGATCATTTAACCACAATTGATAAAGATTTTCGCCCCAGACAGTATGCAAGGATAAGTTTTCTTCCTATGAAGATTATGGTGATCATGTAAAAGCAATATCCATTATTGTTTTTTGCAACCTAAGAAAATTGCATTTCTGATTAGTAGACATAGGCCGATATCAACGTGTGACTTCACGTAATCACGTTATCAAGTTCTCCTTCCTTACAGGAAAACCAATATGTCAGCAATCCAGGGTGCTAACATTTGTTCTCAAGTGTCGAAGGCAACGACAATCCCATGACTTCTACAATTACGAGATGGATAAAGACGCCCGTCATAATCATCCGAAGAGTCTGATTTTCCCGTAAAAAGGCACTCCAGCGGACAAATACAGGCTGCCAACTACCATCCACGCTAGGTCATCGAAAAAGAAGGAGGTTAGGGTTTGACTCAAAAATCCTCAACATTGCCAACGAACGTAACGTTAATGGCATTTTTCTTCACTTACTTTATCCATATAACTTTTCATAATTTTTTTTGAAGCATAGATAACTATATACAAAACCAGCATTATGTAACTGAAAGACTGTCATTTTGATTTTCGAAAATTTCCTTAGCAATATAAATTCTGACTTTCCCAAAAATGGAAATCTAAGTGTTGTTAACAAACAATCTGTCAACGGTGATCATTTTATGGAATAAATGTTTTTTGGATGAAAATTGTACTCTTATTTTTGTCCTACGAAACATTTTATGGAAAACTATCTTATACTAAATAGATACATGTTATATATAACAAAAGAAGGACTGATATCAATAGTGAGTATTATCCATCAGTATTAATTCTAAACCATTACAAAACACCATCACAATCAATAGAACAAATTCAAATAAATAATCTAAAGAATTTATGTGGCCCAAATGTAACCTGGCAGTCGATGAGAGTGGACTATAATAAGCATACGTTAATAAGAATGACTTTACTGATCAATGCAGTTGGGAGTTAGATACCGGTGAGTGAATACATGTAGTGTAATGATCGCATTTGCAATTACTGGGTAAGCAGCAAATCTGCACTGGAACATTTGCTCCCAGAAACTATTCGGATGCAAGATTAGACAGAATGTTTTTAACTGTGTCAACGACTCTGGGAGATGAGCGTGAGATCCCAAGGAACCTACGAAGTGCGTTCAAGTTCTAAGGTCTTCAATTTTTTTTCTCAACAATGAGAGTAAGTACGGTTAATTTAAAAAAAAAAACGCAAAATATATTTTTGAATTTGTAATAACATAGCAGCACCATTCGATGTACACAGGTCGAATTAATTACCGCCATTGCAGTGAGTGTTGTTTTGTGTACTTCAAATGGCGAAGTTTACCGTTCAAGAACAACGTGTAATCGTTTTCTTTCCTTGCGTGGCAAAACACCCATCGAAATTTATCGCTAATTGAGAGAGCCATGCGGTGAAGGCGTTATGGGTGTTAAAAATATCAAAATTTATTTTAAATCATGGTAAATGGGAAGCGTGTCGGATTGGGATGTAAGTGAAAATTCTAAAATTGTTCTTGAAGATGAAAGTACAAGTGCTCAGGGACTACAAAACGTCTTTGATTCCGTGTAATGATAACTTGAAATTTTCTAGACGTTTAGAAGAATTTTGTAAATTCGGTTTATTTGAACCTCGAACCTTCTAATTGTTGAGGTATACAGAATTATTGTGTAATTTTAGCATGCGTTTCCCCACATAATTTTGAATATTTAGGAATACATATTTTCCACTGTTTAAGCATAGCACGTTTCCTAAAAATTTTTAATCTGGTTATCAAGCTTGGAATATAATTGTAGATATTGTTATATTATATAGTCTTTGCAGAATTTTATATTTTCATATTTGAATATAAGACTTTTATCATATGTTTACGCCTAAAATAGTCTTTTAGATTTCACAGGACAAATACCGTTTAACATGTAACGTATTAGTCTCCCTTTGATTTTAAGAATGACATCTAGACTTTCATGCGTTGCTTTTGAACATTTCTTTGATTAAATACAGTTTCATAATACCTTACCTAAATTCTCTGGGGTTACACTTGTATATTAGGGACCTACGGAAAAAATTTAATAGCGTTAGTATGCAATACTGAAATATATGAAAAGATAAAAAGATATACTAAACAAAAGATAAAGTACGTGGGCGAATCAAATATAAATCAAAATATTTATTTTATCGCATCATGAGGTAAATGGAGAAGCGTGTCGGCTTCTGGGTATTGTAAGTGAAAATTCTAAAATTGTTCTTGAAATGGGAATAAGCTACAGCAGTGCCAGGGACTACAAAACGTCATTTTGCTCCCTCAACTCGATAAAAACTTGAGGATTTGTTCTTAGACTATGTAGAGAAGTAACTTTGTAAATTCGGTTTATATTAGAATCACCTACGTATATTACTTTATGTACGAGAGGTATACAGAATGTATTGTGTACATTGTAGCATGCGTTTCTCCCACATAATCTTTTTGTACTTTAGGAATACATATTTTCCAACTGTTTTAAGCATGCATCTTTCCTAAAGAATTTTTAATCTCGGTTATCAAAGAACTTCTGCGTAATTGTAGATATTGTTATATTATCATAGTCTTTGCAGGGAATTTTTATTATTCTTGCACTTTGATGTATAAGACGTTTTATCATATGTATTACGCGTATAAATAAGTTCTCAGCTTTAGATTTCACAGGACGCAAATCACCGTTTACATGTAACGTATTAGTCTGCCCTCTTGTAGTTTTAAAGCAATGACATTTGGTCTTTCATGCGATTTGGCGTTTGATGCACATAACTTCAATAATCAGCTGTGTTCACGATGACGATCACAAAAGCGCATTTTCGATTTTCTATCCACTTCGCGTTTCATCTTAAGAAAAACGCTGCTGAAGCCACCGAAATGATTTGTGCTGCATATGGTGAGAATGCTGTAAGTCATGCAACATGCAAAAAGTGGTACCAAAGATTTCGCGGAGGAGAGTTTAGTCTTGAAGATCAACCACGCGCTGGACGCCCTCAAACATTTTACACGGAGAGCTGCAGACATTGCTGGATCAAAACAATGCGCAAACTGAAAAAGAGCTTGCAGAACAGCTTGGCGTCACTCAGCCGGCCATTTCCATACGTTTGCATGCAATGGGTAAGATACAACAGAAAGGCAGATGGGTTCCGCATAAACTCTCCGAAGACAACAAAAATCGACGGCGTGACACCGCACTCCATTTGCTTTCAAGGAACCGAAAAATGGATTTTCTGTATAAAATTATTACGGGCGATAAAAAATGGATCTTGTACGACAATCCCAAGCGCAGAAAATCATGGGTAGACCCTGGCAAACCTTCGACATCGACTCCAAAGCCCAATATCCACCCCAAAAAGAACTTGCTCTGTATCTGGTGGGATTGGAAAGGTGTGCTGTACTATGAACTCTTGAAACCAGGTGAAACAGTTACGGCGGATCGCTACCAACAGCAACTCATCAATTTAAGCGATGTAATCGAAGAAAAGAGGCCATTTACTTGACAAGGAAGTCGCAAAGCCATCCTGCTCCATGATAATGCCCGACTACATGTTGCGAAGGCGACGCAAGAACACATCTTCGCGTTAGGGTGGGAACTTCTCCCACATGCGGCGTATAGCCCAGACATGGCCCCTTCCGATCATCATTTATTCCGATCATTACAGCATCACTTGGCTGATACGCACTTCAAAACAGAAGAAGAAGTCCGAAAATGCATCGATAACTTTATCGTCTCGAAGCCGGTGAGCTTCTATCACCAGGGAATTCGCAAGCTACCCGAAAGGTGGCAAAAGGTCATCGATGCCAACGGAGAATACTTTGATATTTAAGCTTTTTTTGTTTGTTTTTAAATAAAACTTTAATTTTTCAGAAAAAAGCTGAGAACTTATTTATACACGTATACAATACAAAACTTTGGACAAAATAAATATAAACAAACATAAAATCAAAAAGATTAACGAAAACTGTACGTTTTGCTTGCGTTATCCAAATATGATGTCATTAGTAGCTACAACTCAATAAAAATTAAATATAAGGAATGAAAGGAAAGAAAGTCAACTGTTCGTATATTTTCTACAGGTTAACAATATAAAAAAATAGGGTAACAGTACAACATACAAGACAAATTACATTTTTGCCAATTTATCTTTTTATTCAGTTACAACTTAACATCTGACATTTCTGAATGAGCCTGGCCTCTCTATCAGCCCTCTTGCTGGTTTTCTACTCTTTTTAGCCTCTTGCAATTTCACAACCTTGAACGATTTCCCTAGGTGCATTTTCTGCCTACTCACTAAGAAGCGCTATGAGTCTTGAAATAAGACTGAACGCTTATGTGCTTTGCGTCACTATTGACTGTATTAGAAATGAAGGTTTTCCAGAAATGTTGTTCGACGGGGGTTGCTTGGTCTTGTAGGGTAAGAAGAGGTTTCCATACGACAGGTAAACACTAGTGTTTGTATGTGCGGAGTTAATTTTCTTTATTATGTTTGCAAGTGCTGAACAGTTATCGCTTCTTCGTTCCGCCAAGGAGTGCTTATATATTCGGCTTATATATTTGTCGGTTTGTTATATAATTTTTAGAGTTTAGAGAATTTTTCTTGGAGTATAAAAAGCTTTTTAGTATCGGACAGTGAGTTTAAGTTGGCAATGAGAGTTTTGCTTTTTATTTTTAAGGTAGGAGGTGGAATTGTATATTTATCCACATAGAAAAGGAATGCCTAAAACGTAAATTTTCCAAATTATGTATCATCCGACTATTGTCATGTATCTAACAATAAATTTTACTGCCAAACTAACGGTGCTTCTATAGGTCCCCAAGTTTCACCCATTATAAGAAACTGGTAAATATCTAGTCGAATACATAAGCATTTACTGACTATAAATGTTCGGCATTTGCCAAACGCAGTAAAGACACAGGCGCTAAAATTAACTGCACTCACACAAATATCATTGCTGCTATCCTACCAGCAGAATTATTTATGAGAGAATTTAAACAGAAAAATGCTTAAATAAAAGAGATAATAGCCAACGCTTACTTGTTATGTAGAAACCACTCTATAACATTAATTATGCAACATCTCTAAATCGACCAAGGGCATCTCCCGTTAAACCTTTACTTTCCATCATATAAATATTATAACAAGCAGACAAGACACTTGAGTTCTTCAAAGACTTTGATAAAAGATTTAGAAATAAATAACAACTTTACTTCTGTAAAACATTTTAAAATATACATTAACAATAATAATTAAGGGTTAGAATAGTGTTCAATCTTTGTAATTATGGACTGGTTTAATGGTATGCGTGAGAATTATTCTTCAAGAATGGCTCCTCTTTACTTTTGTACCCAACCTAAAGAACTTTCCAGCATCAAAGTACGATAAACGTAAACTCAAGTTTTAAAAACATTCCTGAAATTCTACATACTAAATGCAAGACTGAAACATCACATGCACAGTGCGATCCGGAAATTGCAATGATGCTAGAGAGGTCATTTTTGCTTTCAACGTTCTATCACAAAGAAATTTAGATGTAAATTAAGGCTACTTAAATTGCAGCGAAGCGGTAGATCTATTAACATCAAATACCCTTATACGAGGTGCATTCAAGTTATAACACCTCCGAATTTTTTTTCAGGACTGGGAACAGATAGAAAGATGCGGTTTATTTCAAAATGCACGCGCACTCTTTGTGAATGCGTGACAGAGATGGCAGCACTGCACGCCATACAGGACTCTAGCAGCAGCGGGAAAAGTGAGGACTGTTTTTAATACTTAAAATAGCGACGTTTTCATTACAAGAACAGCGTGTAACCATTCGTTTTCTCCATTTGCGTGATATGACTCCGATTGAAATTGATCGCCAGTTGAGTGAGACATGTGATAATGTACATTTATGAGTGCGACAGTTAAAAGAAGGCAGAACGTCGAGTGACAACAAACCAAGAAGACAATCTTGGCTTCGTACCAGCCGGTCTGAGGACATGAACAAGCAAAGGGAGAAACTTGTTTTGGATGATCACCAAATGAATGTGGAACACATTGCCTCCAAAGTTGGCGTTTCCATGCGAAAAGTGTCCTCCAGAAGGGTGCCACGAATACTGACAACTTTGAAGTGATTTCTCATGCGCGCTAGCGACTTTTGGCTGTTTCCAATGATGAAAGACACTCTCCTTGGTGGCAAATTCATTGGTCATGCCACTATTGCATCAGCGATCTTCCAGTGGTCAAGGAAGACTCCTAAAGAAGGTTTCGCAGCGGCCATGGAATCATAGTGTTGACGTTGTGAAAAATGTGTATGGCTGCAGGGAGATTACGTCGAGAAGTGATACAAGTTTTACAGTTTTCGTGTGATTAGTTTATGGGGGAAAAATCGGAGGTATTATAACTTGAATGCACTTCGTAACACCGTTCTGATTACAAGAAGCCTAGAAGACCTGCAAATATTATTTAAAAATATAGCACTGATAAGTGAAGACTACCGGCTTAAACATACATAAGAATAAAAAAAGTATTAGTGATATATAGAATATATATCAGACTAATCAAAGAAATTCATTTGTTTAAATACATTGGGACAAACACGATATTCTATCGAATCTATAGAATAGCACAGGTTAAATAGATTTTTATGAAATTGAGAAAACATTTCATTGATTTTAAGAGTAAGAATGATCAGATGCTACGTATTCCCAGTAGTGCTATATGATCTTGAAGAATAGATATCGGAAGAGATTGGAATCATTCAAGAGGTGGGCATATAGATGTCTACTAAAAGTTTCCTGGATGTACTGTGTACCATAGATAGTGGGTAAAGCAGTTTAAATTATGTGAATACATCTATCGAAAAGAATATAAAAAAATTATGGTTGATGGAACTGCGAACTAAATATTTTTTAATTCAGTTCAACTTTGTTAACGCTTGTAGGGAGGGGCTATATAAGAATAAGTTGACATCTGTGGCATACAACAGGGGTCAAGCGACCGTCCCACCCTCCGCCGGCGCTGCCCGCAAGTTCACTAGTAATTAAGAAAAATCTGCACGCAAAGCACGCCTCAGCAGCTCGGCGCGGGCGTCGATCATTTTTTCCTTTTGTTATACACTCGTTATATCGGGATATATTTGTGTTGTCTGAGCGGGGCGCGCGTGTTTTCCTCTTATTGAATCAATTACTGCCCTCTAAGGGTTGGCAACATTGAGCGCGGCCATGTATACAACACTACCGCAAAAGTGTCGCGAAAAACGTGCCCGCGCGCTCGACTGCTGACGGCTATTTTTTCGTGTTGCTAAATAAAAGGGCCGACGATCTGCCGGCGATCATTAACGGCTTTGCCGCCGGCGATGCGGAGTTAATGGCTGCAGTTTTAATTTGATGGGCGTTTGTTAAGCCATTACGCGCTCCATTTTTTGTGCGAAAATACTCAAATCGGTCATCATAATGCGAATGCCTTTAGAAGAGCAGCGATAATTAAATACGTGGGCGAATCATATATAAAGCGTAATTTTTTTTTAATTTATCGTAAAAATACAGACATACCAAATTGTATTTCTACATAATCTCCCAACATTTTTCTCAACGGATAGCAATTTTTTATCTGGTTAGTATAAAATAAAGTAATTGTGACACCAGCCAGTCGTGCACGAACGATTCGACAGCAACATAGTCATCAAATCTCTAACTCAATTGCTCTCTTTAGTGGTAGAAACGAATAGTAATTGTAGAACATTAAGTTCGCGCTGTAAAGAGGGTTTTCCAGTGTAATCCACGATAAAACCTCTATTGTTGTCAAGTTTAAGCATATAAACGGGCCTGGCCGTTATTGTGAAGCAAATAACGTTTCAGCACTGCCGAAGCAATTTGAGCAGGTGTTAATCGAGGGTGGTTTTTAAAAAAGCAGCGAGCAATGAGAATATTCTTTTAATTACCTGGTCCCCCGAAGAATTCAACGACCTTTATTTTCAACTGTATGTCACACGTATAGTTGAGTCTTTTATGACTGTTGTTCCAGAACTGCGTCTTGTCTTCTCAAAATTTCGAATGTTTTATGCCTCCTATCGTAACAAATTTAAGAATAATCCGTTGTGCAATAGATAAAAAAGGCCGTAGTTGTAGGCGACTGGTCAAGAGCGAAAGCTCCGCTGTCCGGGAACCCAGCGCGCGGGCGAGTTTGGGTCTCTCTGGAAACTCATATATAGTATGTATGTTGTAGTGCTTAAATTTAAAACACACAGTTGCTATCATATCAGCCAGTCAATCAATGCAGCAAGAGAAAGAAGCGTGTCCTAGCTAAATACCAATTCTGCATTATATCGAATTTCAATACCAAACAGAAGGTCGCCACTGTAAATATTAAACTAAGGCGGTAGCCGAACCGTAAGGTCCTATAGGAGTTTGCAGACGACACCCTACTGATAGCTCGAATAAAGTATTGAAAATTTAAACGTGCTCCAAAACGAGATACTCGAGATGATCAAAACCTGGAGAAGAGCGCTAAATGTAAATTTAGTAGGGAAAAACCGAAGCAGTATTTTTTAAGATGCGGCCAAGGTAAAACAAACCAAGCAGGAATTATAATCAGTAGCTTGGAGTAAAGATAGACGAATGGCTTTCACATAAGAATCACATATAGGCGGTTTGCGATAAGAGAAGACAAGTTTTCCATCAGGTCGGGGCGAAGGCGCGAGTATTCGAGGGAGCAGTGCAGCCGTATGGTAGATGTTGCACGCAGCCTAAAAAAGACGTACAAAGGATACTCGCCGTTAAGGCGGCAGGTGTTTACAATACCGTAGCCACCGAAACGGCGTTAGCACCAATTCCGTCTTTGCATTGTGCAGGAGTCAACAGACCTGGGATAGATAACGATCAAATCGAAGCAGCAATTTCGACAGGGACTGAGGCTACGGCCAGGCGACATCGTGCGAAAGAAGTCCATGGATGAGATGGGATACTCGACCAAGCGAGATGGCATTTCAGTTGGCGAAGAGGAACTTGAGGCGCGACAACTGTGCTACTAAGTGAACGGATGCGAGGACAAGAAAACGACCATAGAAGAATAGTCGTTTGAGGGTGCCTAGAATATATCAACAGGTATCAAAATGCACTATAATATTGGATAGCAAATCGACGCTACTTGTTCTCAGAAGTATGAGAGCGCTGAGAGATTTGCAAGTCGGAGTTTGAAGCCATGCAAAGACATTGTCGGTCAAGATCGAGATCCGATTCCATAAAACCAAGACTAGGACCTTTGACTTTCCAGATGATTACAGCAATAAGTGCAATAAGCAGTGAATTATCTTAACCAGCACACCGTTCTGGTTCAATTCATCACAATCTGGAAGCTCACAGGATTAAAGTATCTGCGTATGTGAGGAAGTAAGTCAACGCTGCTATGTACGTTTTGGTGACCTAAAATGTGGAGGACAAGATCAGGGCTAAGATGAAGACGGTCTTCATTACAAGCGGATGGAGATTGATTGCTACGGGCGCGAGATGAGGCGAATTTGCAATGGTTGCACGGAGTTTAGGAAAATTAATGCCAGTGAGAACTCTAAAACAAGGATTAAACAAAGAAAGACTGCGACAACGGTTAAAGTAAGGTAGTGTGCTTCTTTATGTAGAATTATAAATGCTATGAAAACTTGGAACCATCAGTAGACTCAGTTTTTCGTGATTTTCCCAAGTCGTGCGCTAAGGCAAATATCCGAGGCACAATATATAGAGAAAACTGAACATTGCATAATATACGCTTGGATAGTAAGAATAAGCCCTTCTCTCAATTTGATACAGGTGGAAAGTTCATACCAAATACTATTTTGCAATCTGCCTGAGACAATATACCCAAAATAAAAATAAAAATTAAGAAAAATAGTTATCTCAAATAAATTTAACGACTCGGTTATGGAGAAGCAAAAACCAAGAAGGTACTTTTAGCCAAGGGCGCCACAAGACAAGAGTACCTTCAACAGCGTTCCTTAAAAAATAATAGAAGGAACCCATTAGTTTATTTCAAAGTAAGTGATCGAGCGAAAAAACTATAGAAAAGATAAGACGACTTATAGCTCTAGATATCATCATAAAATGTCAATAATTCTTGAAGTAAAAGTAGGAAGCAACAAGTTTAACTATTCGTTGATCACCAAGTAAAATCTTGCAATCGTAAAAAAAATAAAAGGTAGTTAAAACTAATATAAAACCAAAAATCTTGCAATGATTTCCAAGAAAACCTATAGTTAAATTATCAAATTTTTCTAACATTGTTTTTCTGTTGCAATATGTGCCACAATTATGAAAAGCGGTGGAAATTATAGTTTCTAAACCAAAAATATCACCATGTGTGCCCATTTTTGCCTATTATTTCCGATTGGTTTAAAAATTTGTTAAAATAGCTGATGCCAATCATTAAATAAAAATTTTGTTCAAATCATCAGTTTGGTTTTTGACAGAAATATTGAGCTGTTGACCAGGTATGCAGTATTATTAATGTTAGAAAGAAAGCTCCGCAAGAAAGTTTAAACTTTAAATTGAGATCCTATACCAACTGTGCACTTATGGTTTGAAACATAATATAATCATGATATTCGGTAATATTGTTGCCATAAAGAAATTCAAAAAGGGTTCAATATTAATAAAAACTTTCAAAATTGAACCTAGAAACGGAAGATCAACTTGAAAAGGGCAAAATCGAGAAAGGTTTGTCTAAATTAACAGCTAAATAAAGCAAATTTAGCTGGAAAATTAAAATTAAAAAAAGAACTCTATAATGTATGGAAAAGTATACTTGCTTTTGGGAAGAACTATTCTTAGTACATAACAAGCTTTTGCTATATAAACAAGTACTAAAGCCTTTCTAGTTGTATGGTGTGCAATTTGAAGTGTGTACTAGTAAGAGTAATAATAAAACCATTAAACCTTTCAGAATTTAAGAGCTGTAATTAATGGCCCATGGTATATCAAAAACATCATCAGCTATATTTGGAGATGATGTCTCTCGGATAAAAGTTCAGAAGACAATCAATAGACATGATAATATATTGCACCAGAATGTCAACTTATGGCCGTACCAACTCCTAGAAAAAGTCTTTAAGTTAGTGATGAGTGAAAGAAGCAAAAACAGACTATGATAACATACTGATCAATTGCAATAGTGTTATCTAATGATTGTTATTATTTAATATCTTAAACAGATGTAATTGTCCATTTATTTGTTCTTTATTACAAGAAGTTAACAATAAAGTCTCCAATATAAAGGTTTTCAGAGTATGTTGCTTTCAGCACTTACGAAGTTTGCTTAATTTAACAAACTTGTGTGTAGTGCAGCATTGTTCAGCGTTAATGCAAATTTCCATAATTTTTTCCGAAATAAAAAAAATGAGCTTATGAGATAATAAACCTTTGCACCTGAAGGGTAGTAAAGGAACCGGCTACTAGTAGTCAGCTATCCAATTTTGGTTTTAGCAGGTAAAACAAAACCTTTTTATAAAAAAAATTGTTTATTATATTATAACATACCTTTTACTACAAAAGCCTCAATTTTAAACCTTCTTATTATTTTTGCGTATAATTTTTCATATACGAAGACTTACATATAGAATTGTACCTACCAAATTATGTAAATCTAAAGCTAAATGCCCAATACATCTCCTTGTTAGTATCTATCTAGACATAACGTTCTTTCGATGTTTCTGGAGTATTTTCCCTGATCTTTTGTGGGATGCTGAGAGCTACTGTGGATGGAATATTATTTTGATAGATTATAACTGTCCTGCAAGCAATTGACGTAAACTGGATGTTTTTGGCATACGATTTCTTTCAAACGGTTTACTTGCGGACAACAAACAGCTGAAAATAAATTACACTTAGATGTAAGGTATCTAAAACAAAACTATATCACCTTTTTTAGATAATTTTTGATTAAAATAAATTGGTAATTTAAATAGTTAATCTAAATCGTTGATTTCTTCTTCTTTTTCTTTTCCCTCTTTGCCTAAACGGCGTCGGGTGCCTCTATCCATTTCCTATAGTTTCATTTGTCTTCTGTCAATCTGTTTACGTCCCCCATCGTTTTTCCTTTCCTTGCTGCCATTTCCTAGATGTTGTCTATCCACATTCTCCGTAGCCTACTACTTGGTCGTCTGCCTTTCGTTCTTGCTTCTAGAATTTGTCTCGGGATTCGGTGTTCTGCATTCTTTTTGTATGCCCATACCATTTAAACTGTTTATTTTCTATTGTGGTTATTGGTGGTATTTGTTGCAGTTAGTCTCTAAACGTTGTATTCCTTATTCTATCCCTTCTCGTTTTCTCGTGTACTTTCCTTAGTTACTTCATTTCTTCCATGGTTATCTTGGATTTGTGCTTGTCTAGCATAGTTCAGCTTTCTGCCCAACAGGCCAAAATTGGAGTATATCTTGTTTTATATATGTGTAGCTTTGTTTCTGTCCTCATCTCTCTTTTTCCTATTATACTTCTGTTTATAGCGTAGTATAATTGACTTGCTTTATTCAATTTATTTTATATTTCACTATCTATTCTTCAATCATTTGAAATTATTGTTCCTAGATACTCATATCTTTGAATTTATTCTATGTCTATGTTGTCTATTTTAATTCTATGTGCTGGTTGGTGTTCCTGCTTCGTTATGTCCATCGTTGATTCAGACTTGGTAATTATGAAAAAAATATAAGCGCTTTTGATCACATTTTGAATTACATTCTTATATATCTCTGGAGTAACCTTGTCGATTTTGTTGTAAATATTGCCTTTAAGTTGTCCAATTATATCAGGCTTAGTGGCGTATATCTTCTTTCCTTTCAAATATTTTCACAGTGAAAAGACAGAGATGGTTATATTTGGTGATCGAGGGGCCTAACGGATATCGCCACCTTATGACATTATTTGGTCGGGAAACATCTATTGCAATTTGCGACGTAGCACGGTCTTGTCAAAACCAAATGTTTTATAGGTCCAATTCATTAATTTTGGTCGTTAAGAAATTCAGCCACATTACCAGCAGCGTCTTCACAAAATGTAATTCAATAATACTTCTAACCCAAATTATACAAAGATGTAATAGTCGTTTATAAATTACCTCAGAATTTTGGTGACCCTCAAATGAGGTTATTTTATGAGCTTTATCGCTCATAATCAATTTTAAATAAGAATTGAGGTGTTGATTATAGAGATGATAACATTTTCACTCTATTTCTGGCAACATAGATAGTCATTGTTCTAAAAGTTTTGCGTTAATTGTATTTTGTATCGATTGCAGTTGTTGAGCTCGGGTTTTTAGCTACACTACACTATTGTGGAAATATTCTAATTCTTAGACGACCAGGTGATGGCCTCAAGTGAACTATAGGATTAAAAATTCTTGATTATGTAAAAAGTCTCACTTTCAGGCACATTATTTTGTATCCCATAATTTTTCAATGTTATAAAATAATAGTTCCCGGGAACAGGCCGTCAAGGCCCTTTGGGGTCGTAACAGGATAGACCTGCTACAATCTAGAGCCTACGGTACACAAGGGTAGTAACGTGGCTAGCGCTACGTACCGACCGCCTATTATTACCCCAGAGTTTGACCGAACTCCAGGTACTAATACATTGCAGCCTGAGTCGAGCTGGGCCGTAAAAATGACAGCGATTGAAATTGGCGAGAGCGGGATTCGAACCCGCAACTCTTGGCTTCGTAGTCTAGCTATCTATCCACTAAACCACCGTGGCTCTTTCTCAATGTTATAGAGATAGATTATTGATTGTCGTGAAGTATTTTAAAATAACCAACCGTTGAGTAGTGTTGTAGAGTTACAAATTGAATTTATCACATTTTCACTGCATGGTTTTTGTGTTAAAAGGGCGCCCTGTCATAGAAGTATAGTTTATTTTAAGACATTCTATACTACGTAATATCTTCACCAGATGAAGTACAGCTAAGCTTTACCTTTGAGACTAAGCCATTGATGCCGATCCTTGATTTTTTTATATCACATCCAGTAATAAACCTTGGATATTACAAGAGTGCAGTAACAAGCACATATCAACGCAATGTTAAAATTGTATTATTGTTAAGTCATGTGGTATCTCAACTGTACCACTTTTTCCAGTTGCTCTAAATGTCTTTGAATATGACTTACACCGAATCCTTTCGTAGGATCGCGATTTACAGTGAGGTAGTTTATTTTCTATCAAAATTTTCAAAGAATCAATGTCAGATACAAAAAGCCGCCCGTGTCCATCTTTTGCGAACTCCTAAAACTCTCTTCGACCCATTATTTCACTTATAAAATTAGCCTCGTACACACTTTTTTTTATTCGTTAAGGATACTGCGTCGAATGTGTTTTAGAAGGTTTTTAGAATAAGAGCATTACAAGGATTACGATAATGCAACCCGCTTTTTTCATCAAATTGGGCGGTGATTTTGCCGCTCCAAATTTGGCACCCTACGACTTCTAACTGTTGTGCAAAAAGATAAATTGTTTTAAATTAAATTAAATTGGCTCTTTGTTGTTTTGAAAGTAGTCAAAAATTACACAAGAAGGACCTAGAAGGTTAAAATGAAGAAGGGAGAGTTAAAAACTATTTTATGTGTGTATAGTGGTGCAATAGTATAAATTCATAAAAAGCATTCGTTATAATTGGAATAACTGTTATATGACCTGGTTTGGACGGTCCACATAATGGCATTGTTGCGAATAGTACCTTCCTCATATTAGAGTTGTATTATATTAAGAAAGAAAGTTGTTCTCGAACCAAGAGCAACCGTTACTTTGCAACTACTTCCTGAAAACAGTACAGATTATCACTTAGGATTTTTATATCAACCAGCGTGTTCACTTGCGTTTGAGCATGCTAAGCTATTAAGTATCTTCCAAGCTCAGACGATGACGATAAGGTTGGCACAGATAAAAAGCTTCATAAACCGTCATTTGACACTGTCATTATAAAAACTAAAAAATACTAGTTAGACAAAGGCAACAAAAATTGTGAGACCAGCCATTCGCCCATTCACAGCTTTTGAATTTGTTAATTCATGTGCGGTGTTTTTAAGACTTATCTGAAACCAGCGTCGCCTTACTGAATGCGAGATCATCCAGACTATACTATTTAGATAAGTTGCAACGCAGGTTTTATTCGATTGCCATTGGTTTTGACCTTTTGCCAAAAAATACTATTTATGATTCCAGCACATTTGATATTTTTTTGAAATAATCTTTGTAGCCATAAATGTTTAATAATGGGTGATATATCATAGAAATTACTTTGCAGACTATCTTTGTGTCAGAAGTTGTTGAAATAAATGTTTCCAGTTCTGAACAATCCAAAGCAGAAAAACTTGTAAGACTTCAGTCATTCGTTTCTTCGCAGCCTTGATGATTGATACGCAATATACGATGAGACTATAAACATTGTGTGTATTTTTAGAACTTATCGATTCATGCAAACCACAAAGGATCTCTGGTTTTTCAAAACTTAAGATTCATAACATACCATTCAGATCAGTGACAATGCAGGTCTAACTCGTTTGGATTTCTCCAGAAAATTTTCCCGACCAACAGACCGTTAAATGTTCAAGAGCTTTGCTTTAACCTCGGTCCATTATCAATGAAAACTAATTCTTAGATAGAATACTGTTAAGGTAAATCGCAATACGGAATGAGATGTGCTCAAGTTTCATCCAACAAAAAATATATTGTGTGCAGAACTGAGTTATAGAAAAGCTGTGGGAGTAAAAATAATCTAGAAAGCATTTTGAGAATAAGGATAGAAGAAAAAAGACTTTTACAGCAAAATCATGAATTTGATGTAGTGTGAAGCACTAGGCGAAGAAAATTATTGAAGTAGACAGAGTCAATTTAAAATTAATTCCAGCTGATCCTTTAAATGAGCAAAAGAACATCTAACTAATGTTATAGTGTAATAAATAATTGTGGTTTCCACAAGATAGAGTTACAGCTTACATGGCCTCCTTGTTGGAGGCGACTTTTTAAAGTGATCCGAAATTTGATTTAGAACGATCTCCGTTTTGACAGCATCAAGATTCAGAGTTGAAAAGCAAGATGCATCAAACTGTTCTCCAAACTTTCAGAGGGTTGCCCAATAACATTGGCGTTGGAATTGGACGTGGTTTTCCTATCAAATAGCGAAGTTACTATATGAAACTAAAAAATTGTCTTTTACACTATTTTGTGTACTTAAAACTTGAATAAGTTTACATTAAGTAACTGCAACTTCAAATCGCTAAGAAACCTTTAACATACCTTGTAGTTTTCATATGATATTCTATGATTCACTATTTTATTTATGTATTTTCATATAAATTGCAGCAAAACTGATAAAAAGTAGTTTTTGCTCAAATTCGATCATCACCATAGAAAAGACTAAATGTGTTATTGATTAAATCAGCTTTCCGTCAAACCTAAATTTTTTCACTTACGTGTTTGAAGTGGTACTAAAGTACAACCATTAGGTAACCTTGAAAACTGTCTCATTAAATTAAGTGGACGTTTACAAACATTTAAACTGACGATTACATTTTTGTAAAACATAGGCAATGACGTGGGTCAATAGATTCGATAGTATTGTGAATCATTTTATTTTAATTTTTGCTTTCGATTCATTTATTTTTGATGGTTTTATTCAGTAACACTTATTTTGAGGTATTCTACAAAAATAAGTTCGTTTGAGTGCAAAATTAAATACCTTCTCTTTATTCTGCCCATTTGTCTTATCGAAATGGGTCTCTACATTATGATGGTAGTGAGAGATGCCCCATCTTGTTCAAAGTAAATCTCTTCGAGATCAAAAAACTCTTCGATGTGTGGATCGACAAATACTGGCAGTATGTTTAGGTAAACATCATCAGTGACAGTTTAGTCAAATGATGTTTCATAGTAACACGTAGATTTTGAGGCGCTCAGAAGGTAAATTGTCTCAAATAATTGATCCATTTAATTTAAAGAAAATGCTTCATCTTCCATGCATTTATCCACATACCATTTATAATATTGTTAGTAAATACTGCATTTGTTGTTATTTAAAGAGTGGTATATATTTTGGGACACTCTGGGTTTAAGTTTTGGGGCTCTTCGTATATGTTTATATCTATTTTTAGTAATCTTAGGCAACACTTGCTCTTCTGCAGGTGTTTATTTCGTTTACCTACATTGTATGTCGCGTTGCTGCATGTTACTTAAGTGGGAGTTGCCTTCACTTCCTGCATCCCGAAACGCCACAAACGTGGCATATCCTTTGAGTAATCTATTTTAAGAGGTTCAAAGGCTCGTGTGTCAAACAGCATGTAACAGGTAAAGCGGATTCGGGAACATCTGGCATCTGCTCTTTCAGGCTCCTACAATACCGGGAATTTTGCCGGTTCCGACGAAAATAAACCTCTGGTCCAACAAACAACTAACACGGGGCGCGTGCTGCGCTCAATGGGCCTTAAACGTATATTTCAATCATGATTAGTTGCTGAAAGCATTTGGCTTTCGAATAGTATAATCGAAGCATAAAAACATTAACATCATTATGAAATTCCCCCATATCTGTTCTTGTAAGGGCATACAGTTGAATTTTTTTGGGATTATATCTGATATTAATTCTCAACAGGAAATACTTACAGTTTTTGTAATATTATTTTCCAATTTTTTCCTTATTTCTGCATATGAGTCATTAAAGTTTTCTTTATGGTGAAGAATGTTTCTGTCCTTTAGATTTATATATTCTACATTTGGTATTTGTGCCTCTGAAGCACTTAGCACGCCCCAGTTTAACTTTTAATATTTTTAATGCTTTGCTAACAATAAATTTGCAAGGATAAATTAAATACTGGGGTTTTCTTAAAAGTCTTGACTCAGCTGCGAAAAATTAAATTTTTTTGCATTTTCTTCTTCGTGCTTATAGTGTTTTAACAACCTTCATCTTTGTATTCTAGATGAGTTTGCAAGAAAGTGAGTTTCGAGTTTTAATCAGCTATTGCTAGAAACAGCAACTTTCAACAAGACCATTCGGAACCAACTCAAAATGAAGCACGCCCTTAAAGTCCCACCACACGCAAATCATAATCTTTTTGCCGAAATGATCTCTACGAGGAACTGATGGAAAATTTTGGCTTCTTCTGTCGATTGTGATTGACCAAAAGGACCCACTTCCCATCCGACGTTACAATTCGTTTCCAAAACTGGCCATCCATGGGTTTCTGAGCAGTCGGCAGCAAATCTTGACTCTTTTGGAGGCTTGTGCTTCGGTAAGTTTGTCTGGATCTTGGCAGGACTTATTGTGGATAAAATCAAGTTCTGAAGGTGCCGATGAATCGTTGATTTGCCAACTACAAGTTTAGCGTGCTTAATGAAGTCACCATCATCCAACTTTAATGGCCGGCCGGAACGAGACAAATCTTTAAGGCGGAGATCATTGAATTCAAAGCGCCTGTACCATCTTGAAACTTTTGACTGACTTACACTTCTTTCACCTCCAGCATTGAAAATTTCTTTTCCGGCATCTCTTGTAGATATTTCTTGCTTCTAGCAATAGTGAATCAAAACTCAAAGCTCAGTTTCTTGCAAACTCATCTGGAATATAAAGATGAAGGCTGTTACACTATAAGCACAAAAAAAAACAAAAAATGCATAAAAATTAAATTTTTTGCAGCCGAGCCAAGAGTTTTGGGACAACTTAACACAAATTAATTTTTTTTTTGCACACCATGATGTGAACGAAAATAAGCGCAGCTTCTGAGGATCGTAAGTAGGATTCCTCCCGTAGGATATTCTACTTTGATGTCCAACGAATTTTATTGTTTATTAAGTTTTTTACGATATGGGACATAAAATCGTCCGAAACTGTAGGAAGCCTAAGGCACTTAAGAAAACTTAAGTGCACTCGTGCAATTTTTTTTTTAAATTTAAGCAGTGAAACGAAGAGAGTTATGAGAGTCTTCCGAAGATCAACGTAGTTGAGTAGAATATTCGTATTGTTCGCCGTCTTCCTGAGAATGACCACTGATTAACTAACGTTATCCTGCTTTACGACAGCGTAGTAAAAAACTTTACGAAAAATTGAGTATTCGCTTTAGACTATTTATGCAAATAGTTTTTACAAATTATTTATGACAGACAAACCTTGCATGTCCGTTTTTTGATGACAAAGCAAGAGGTGTCCTCTTTTTTTTAAACTTAAGGTACACTTTGAGAATAACTCCCTTAAGAAGAATCAAGTGTACACCTAGAATAAATAGTTTTCCCATCAGCACCGGCGTGACAAGGGGATATTTGTATTGTTCGCCACTTTCTTGGGAATAATCGTCGATTAACAGTTGCTGAAATTGCTTTCGAGGTCAAAGTAAGCTGCGGCAGTCTTTAGAGAGGAAAGTAATAACAAAGCTTATTTAAAATTCTTATACCAGTTGTACCAATTTGGGTATGTTGTTAAGAAGCAGAACTAAAAGTGGCAGTTAGCATCTGATAGGTTAAAGTAATAAAAATCAAAAATACGTTTCCGGTGGTTGAAAAGAGGAGTAGGAAAAATTATGAAAAATAAGGCAAAATCAAGAGGGAGGCCAATTTACAACGGTAATGTTGGATTTGGGTTGTAGAGTCAGATGAAATAATATGGTCACTACACTAAAGAAAAAATAGCACAGAAAACATTTATGACGACAATGGCAAGAAATAGGTCTTTAGATAGGCAGTCATATTAGAAGAAAAAAAATGAAAGTCAGACAGCGGAATGTAAATACGCTCTCAAGAGGATAACAGTGCAAGTCAAAAATAATATTCTAGGAATAATTAAAGGCAGATGGAGAACATAGAACTGAAGTGTAGTTTTCTTTATTCTAGTTTGGAAAAGCATAGATTTTGGTAAAAAGAAATACCAGTAATACAAAGTTATTCGCGAACGGAAGGAGCAGACTATGAGTTGAAAGAATTTTTTACAATACACTAAGTAAAATAATGAGTAGCGTACACAACGATGGTTATAACAGTATTGATGGGAGATTTTAACGGAAGAGTGGGACTAATCATAAGGAATTGAACAAAAAAGAAGTTGGAGATAGAAAGAAAAATAAGGACTTATAGAATTGTGCAGATTACATAAAACGAGGCTAGGGAATGTAGTATTCTAAGACAAAATTTAACATAACATTACTTAAGTGGCTCCACATCAGAGAATAGAAAACCAAAATGATAATATAAATAAAAATTATAAACATAGTAAGCTATTGCTAGATGCCAGAAATAGGAGGCACACTGATATTGAAAATAATCATTATCAATGGCAATAAACATAATAAAAACAAATGGAAAAGCAGGTAAATTGTAACGTAAAGCAGATTTCTAATGAAGAAAATAAAGAAAAGTTCAGTTAAACATTGTTAAATAAAAACAAGCAGATAGATGATGATAACATATACAGAACGACTGCAAACGAGTTTGAGTATAAAAGGGGAAAGTTAATAACAGTATAGATTATAAAACAAATAAACCTAACAAAAAAAGACGCAAAGAATAAGAGAAATTACAAGATGACTAAAGAGGACAAAAATATAAAAGGCGCATAATCAGGCAATCAAAATAGTCAAGTCAATGTTAGCGAAAATGTGGGAAGAAGAAGACTTTCCAAAATTAATATTTTAGAAAATGTTAGGAGTGATTATTAAAATACCAAAGAAAAAAATGTCAAAGTAGCTTTAAAGGCTTCATACATTCTTTTCGTTAGGTGAAATAACACTCTGGTTTATTAATAATAAATCATATTTAAGGTACTAATCATTGTATAATCAATTTTTATTTTAATTATTGTTACTTCCAGATATAAAAGCTCCTAATGATTTTTTTAAAAATCGATCTGTGTTCGGGCCAAGCACCAATTCCTTTTATTTGGGTTATAAAATAGAGTTGGCCGTCTTGTGGCTTCCTCTGTACGCGTTTTGTTTAATTAGAGATAGCCGCGGCGGTTTGGTTCGCCTGCGACGTCGTTATAAAAGCGGAGCTGATACGGCCGTTTTTGGTGTAGCCATGATGGTTTTGGAAACGTTCGACCGGCTTTAATTTTTCCGTGTGTACGAAACCGTTTTGACCGAGAGTTCGCCGGCGTGCTTGGTGGCAGGAATTTCCACATCCCGGAGGTCGTTTGTTGTAGACCAATTGCGTGTACGAGAAGCACGATTCGTTATCTTTTGTATTTGACGAGGAAAGTAAAAAACCCATGTTGTAAACCTCGGACACGACCAGCTGAAGGACCCACATCAGAAAAGACGCTGATTGTCTCGCAGCGAAGATTGGGGTAACTTGTTCTTTTTTCCGCCCGCTCCCTTCTCTCCTCTTCCTCGATTCCTGCAGCAGAGCATCCGCTTCCACAGTAAGTGATTCCTGCTTTTTTGGCCTTTGTTTGAAATTAAAAATACGATACAGTCCGCTTAAACCTGAACATTTAATAAAATAATACGTGTAATTCGTAATTTTTTGTTAAATATTCAATATTGTGCACAATAGTCAACAGGACAGTGTACAAGTTGGATATTTTGTTGCTTTTATAAAGCCACATTAAAAATTTCCAGAATGTTTGTGTGCCATCTAACACTATCTCGTAAAATGGCGGAATATTCCGAAAATACAAAGAAACACGTCGTGCTACTTGATCAGAGATGGTGTAGGTAACAAAGAAACAAATTGTGTTATTTGGTGGTAGATAGCACTAGCAACAAAGAACAGATTGAGCTATTTGGTAACAATTCCCAGTCATTTGGCCGTGCAATCGCTTTCTATTGTAAAATTCTTATAAAAATAGGGTTTCTCTTTAAAAAAAGTTTGGAAATCACTGGCCCAAAGTATTGCACGGGAGTAAAAGACTACGCGTTTCGAATTTGAAGGTAATCATTATGATTACATATATTTAAGACGACTGTTTGTATTCATATATATCTGTCACAATCGACGGTCATTGACTTTAAACGTTTCATATTATCAAGTGTTACGCAAAGCATACGGGTTTTTTCTTAGTATAACTATATTCAGCTATATTCAAAACATCTGTAGTTACGTGGGACGTTTTAGGAAACTGTGGGTAAGCTAAATTGGGAGGATTAGTCAAAAGTTTTTTACATTGTTTAAATATTTCGGGATAATCGAGATTTTTAAACTTTAAATCCTTTTTTAAGCGATAAGCAATTTTAGTAATATTTTGAATTAAATCTCTCTTACATCTGTAATGCTTCTGTCGGGATCTTCCGCTCATCAACAGGTGCTTCATCCGTGTTTAATTAGCAACAGAAACTACAAGGTAATGCCAAATTTTCTTCATCTACACCCATAATGTACTAACAAATGTTTCAACAACCGCAATATCAAAATCAAATTTCTCTATGCCCATGCGAAGCACGAAAACGGAAAATCATAGAAACAATTAAAAAAGATATAGTAATAGTTCGGATAAAACAATAATAAAACAAGCAAAACCAATTATTGTTAGCCTAAATTCCTTTTACATATACATCCAATTATGAACAACTAAACAACTCAAATATAAGTGATAAAACGTATCTCGCTAAACCACCTCCTACACGTGTTAAAGGGGTTAAAATATTTCCCTTCTGAGGGAATTTCTATATACAACAGTTAAAGATAATTATGAATAAAGGTTTACAGCTAGAATCAAGGAAAAATTCAACCCAAGACCCTAGATAGTTACTCCATAATATTAAAAGCACTAATCTACGATAAAACTGAATTTCACATATATAAACGGAAACTTAAACATAGTTTTCAAGTTGGTCTCAGAAGGATGCACTATTCCATTAATTACAACAAATTAAAATTGTCAATAGAAGATGGAGGTTTGCCTGTAGGAAATATTTGGAACATTGCAAAAGTAAAATACTACTATGAATGTTCTTTACTGATCTTAAACCTGCTAAAAATAACACATTCGAATCACCACGATAGGAACGGAAGGTACATCGGTTCGTCAGTGGTACTGACACAGTAAGAATTTTTGCCACTATGGAAATCGTTATATAAAGTGCATGGGATCATGGAACTGAACAATACACAATAAAAAGAAAAATGTATCATATCTTAGAGTACTCACCCTGCGAATCATAAAGGTTGTTAAGTCTATAGACCTGCAGAATAAAAAACATCCACAGCTCAGACCCAAGCAGCCAACAAATAAATCATATGTTTGAACAGCAACCAAATATTACATATGTCTAAATATACAAGAAATACACAACTACAAGAACGTCTCATTATTTCATTCAAATGAAATTACAGAACTTAACAGCATGTTACAAACTTTTATGGAACCATAGGCACTTCACTAAACTACAGTGACATCCAACTCGTTAAAAGATTAAATTTCCTGAAAATAACACATTGAAATGCCAATGGTCCAACTCAACATTAACAAGAGGTTAGATATTTTATTATAAACAAAGGAATTAACATTCTTCTGATCTCGGAGAAAATCGTTGTTACTTCAAATGTTCTAAATATATATTCTATACCTATGATCTTCCTGATGGCAGCTATTATAATCAAATGATTAATAAAGCACCATAAATGTAATAAATATTATTTGAAGCAACTTGTCTAGAACTAGAATATTATAATCGCTGCCATCTACTACTTACCAATTCATTCGGTAAAAAGGATCAATTTAAACAGTCTTCATTATCCTTCTGATAGTTTGCGACTATAATATCAAGCAAATACTATAGGAATTCACACTTATTACACCAAACTGTCTACATAACTATAGATGCTAACAATCTAAAACTCCTCCACTGGTAAACCCACCTATTGGCTGATCGACAGAAATAAAACTTTTGACCTAGAAGCTTTGGGATGTATATCACTAAATCACATAGTACCTTTAGTTTGTTTTGATCTTCTACCTGATCACTCTCTAATGTTGATAATAACTTCTGACATCCTATATAAAAAACCAGCTTCAAGACTAGTCAACATATATACCGAATGGAATAAATTTAGAATAATACTTTAAAGCAAATTTGATCTTTAAATATATTTCAAATAAAATATCGACGTGGGCAACGAAGTTGATCACCTTAACCAATCAATTTATGTAGCGATTTAGAAAGCAACATCCATATCATCATCATCACAGCCATTGCTATCCACTGCAGGACGTAGAGCTCCCTTAAATTTTACAGTTTTGCAATTCAAGGGGTATTTGGCAATTAAACGCCACGCTTACCGGGCGCGTTGGTGAGTGTATAGGAGGGTGTATGGAGGATTACATATATAGATTGTGGTTAGGATTAAGGTTGGAACACGACTTTTCCCCAGTGTCAGGAGATGAAGAAAAGTCGAGGCTCGCGTGGGCAGGGTCGCCTCCCTGAAGTAAATCTATCCTCTATCGGGGTCATAAAGGAGTATCTACCCGCTACCCAAACACCCATATAGAAAACAAAAAATAAGATTCAAAAACTAACCTGACTAATGAAAGACAAAATAACAAAAAACGTAGATTGATAGAACTCATATGAACTCGAACCTTTGTGGATAAAAAGGTAATAAATTAAAGTTTTTACTTTTAAAAGTAATTTTACAATATATTGCTTAAATTTGCAATGCAGTCTTATTAACTCGTTATTTCTATCTTTTTTGAAAAGCAGCTCAGATTGTCTTAATAAAAAAACTTGATAAACCTGTACAGAAAATAAGATCTTATAGACCTATTAGCCTACTACCGGCAATGGCAAAAATCCTGGAAAGTCTGCTATTAGCAAAAATGGAACCAATGTTAATAAGGTAGTACTCAAACATCAGTTTAACTTTAGGTCACATATGCAACTGTATCCGACAATCTCTTATAAGACAACGAAAACTGTACGGAAGTCTTCCTATATGTAACATAGGCTTTTGATAAGGTCCATAAAAATCCTTTCATATAATTATTTTACAAATCTTTAGTCCTACTATAAGATCGGCATTACCTTGTTCGGTATGAAGATGAAATAACCTCTTCCCATTCAATTCATGCTGATGACACTCGGAGTAGCGTGCTTGGGCCGTTTTTTTATTATGTTGACAGCGGATCTACCAATTCTACAAGATGTTATTAAAGCGGCGTATGCCGATCATATATATCATCACACCACGACCCGTGAAGGTTATAGATGAATACTAACAAAATATAGGTATGGTTAGCTGAGTGGCTAATGAGAATCAATGAAACTAATCTATTCAATTCACATTTACAGACAACTGTCCATTTGTCACCTTGAATGGATACCAATTACAGCACTAAGATGCTTAGGTATACATCTCGATCACAGACAGACTTGGAAAAAACAGTAAGGACACAACGAATGAAACTGTACTGGATAACTGGACAAAGATCAAAATGATCGCTTAATAGCAATGTCTTAGTTTAGAAAGCTATTTTAAAACTCATCTGGTGTTATGAAATCCAACCATGGGGACGTGCAGCAATATCTAATGTCAAAATTTTGGAAATGTTCTAGTTAAAAGCACTTAGAACAATAAATAGTGCTCCTTGGTGTATGCCATATTATAGGTTTGACCTTTAAAATATAACCGCAAAAAAAGAATTAATTAAACCTACTCAAAAATACAAAAGCTTACAGAGAAACGATCCTAACAGTCTGATAAAAAACTTGATGAACCAAGTAACTATACAAAGATTCAAGAAACAGCCATTGATACTGTTAAATTGTGTAATAATAAAAAATGCAGTAATTCGACTGTTCCTTGAGCTGCATGGCCGTTCTGCTGGAAAGTGAAAATGTCTCTGGAACTGGAATTGCACAATAATTTGCAAGCGCTATTATTCCTGGAATTAACATTTTATTATCAAGCTCTGATTGGAAGACAAATCACAAGAGCATTTGCAAAATATACCTAATTGTCATGATTGTTTTAAAATTATTTAGGGAAATATATATTGTGTAAACTGACTTGCATGTTTGCAAAAAAGTACTCATAATTGACAATATTTCGTTTAACTAATGCATTGGAATACGTTAAACTTCTTTTTACAATGGAAGTCGGCCAAAAATGAAGTTTTTTTTTTAAATCTGTAGTTGCAAAATACCATTCGAAATATTTAAGTGTGGGAAAATGTCAACAAAGATGCCCAGGATAATTGAATAATAGGTTCTCATATTCCGATTTCCCATCTTGCAAGTTCATCAAAAGTAGAAAACTTTTTCAAGACGTTACTCTTTGAAAGTTGCCTTATTTCTGTGTGATAAAGAAGATTTAAGAACCCTTGTCTTTATACATTTATTTGAAAATACGAGTCTGTAAAGTTTTTTTGGCACTTCCAAAGGAACTTTTTGCAATACAGTCTATTTTAGAAAGTAAAATTTTAACTCGGAGCTTCTCGGTGTAAAATACAGTGTAGGATTGTAGCGTTTGGTATTACTTCTTGTTATAGTCTTCTTCATAGTCCCAGCCTTAGTACCATCAGTATACATACGGTACCGTTCTTAAAACAAATTGAGTCAAAAACAAATTATAGTTAAAAGTATTTATTCAATGCCTCTGCAGTACCTGCAGATAAATATTAACACGTCAAGCTGCATTTATCATTGAATTTTGGACTCCCCGAAGGACACGCGGCATTCTTTCTGTGAGTTTTTCGAGAATAATGGCATCTATGTGCTTCCAGGCATTCTGTGACGTTTCTCATAACTCCTGGCTGCCGATACGGATAACCCGATCTATCCTCATCCCAGAGCAACTCAATTAGGTTGCAGTCGGGGCTTTGTGGCGGCTACACCATGATTTTCGACTTCCTACAGCCATCCATGTTCGCTAAATATTCCTTGCATACTTTTACTGAGTGCTTTGGGTCATTATCTTGTTGTAGCACAAATTTAATTCCAGAAAGGTAAAGTCCCTATAAAACGACATGGTCTTTTAAGATTGCCAAGTAATCTTTCTTCCGAATTTTGCCCTTCACCTTCAATATTTCCAATCTTTTCATGATAGAACATCCTACCATGCTTGACTGTAGGTACCACATATGTTTCAGTCGTACTTTTTGTCAGGGAATCTTCTAACGAAAGTCTGCCGTTTATGAAAAAATATTTCAAATTTTGATTCGTCTGTAGTTGGGACTTTTTGACAATCTGCAGGCCCCCAATTTTGATCTTGTTTTGTAATTTAAAAGGGGGTTCTTTGCCGCGACACACCTTCTTAAACCTGTTTCTAATAAGTCACACTTCATAGTAGTGTGTGAAATTGGATTTGGCCGAGTTAGATTTAGTTCTTGTGATCCGGGTTCGCATGCTTAACAAAATCACGAAATATTCTTCGCTTTTAGAAGTTTTTCTTGGCTTATCACAACTATTTTGTCGCGACATGACTTTGATATCTGCAATTTTAGCCGATTTCTCTGATTGAGATGTCTTCTTCACAAAGAGCCCAAATCTGTGCTCTCTTTTCAATGGAATACTAAGCTTCTAATCCCATAGTGCTAAATTATGGGATTGAATATTTTCTGCCATGTCACTTGTTCTTCTTTGGATAGTATTATAGGAGGAAGCCATTGTTTTGAACTTTGTGGAATCTTTTTCGCCCACCATTATTCGCACCATTTCAGCAGCTGTTGTTAAAATGAGATCTTTAGCAATTATATGTGGCTTATTGGTCTTTGCAACGCAAAATGCAACTCGATAACTTGTTAGTGATTTTTTTTATTAGTAGTGGTTTATTCTTTGTGTTCTTATGAATGAGGTTGAGTAAAGCAAAAGCGAGATGAACGATTAGCAAAAATTCTTGTTAAAAGAGCGTCCTGTTTTAGGAAAGTTTGGGAACTATTGCTCTAAGAAGTGGTTGATTCCTTTGGTTTGGGCAGGCGTTAACCATAGTTGAGGTCTGTTGTTACTGAAAGTCCTTCGATGAAGCCTTATCGGAGTTTTCACTAAGACGAAGATGGATTTCGAATATCCAATTACGGTTTTAACAGAGATTTTTGAGTATTCCGGTTGCAGTTAAATTTAAATAAATTTGTTGTTCCTCTCATGTCATTGGATAAATTTTCTTGTCTTTATCAGTCCTCTTTTTTAAATTTTCTGTCCTCCATACATCTTTTTGTTTTATTATTATGAGTAATGCTCTATTCTTGAATTTCTAAAATTTCTTGGAAAACCCCTCTATATTTCTTTTTTAACAATATGGAATTGTACTTGATTATAAATTTTGTATTTGACCCTAGCAATTACGTAACTGATGAAAGTATAACAAAATGTAATCCTAGAACTTATTTTTCATGTGCGTGCTTAGTATTTCAGCAAATATCTCCAGCATGAGAAAGCCCTCGACTTGATGCAATCGATTTTGAAGATTGGAGCCATAAAAATAGCCGGCCGGGCCCAACAAATGCAACTTTTTCTTCTGGCCGCAATAAAGAGGGTTTTACAACAATATCCAGCAGTTTAAATGCGAGGTTGACCGCGTCTCCGAGATTGACAGCTGCCCGCTGTCCGAAGTTTATTGCACATATTGTTGACTTACTGCCGGAGTTTACGAGGTTCCATAAATAAGCTGGAAAGCAGGAAACGGAATGCCGCTGCGGAGCGCACCGCCACCGGCCCTATCGGACGCACCGCGGATTTCGCATCGCCCAATTGAAAATAAACACGGAGTCCGGATTAACATCTGAAAGAAGTTTATCCAACGGTAACTCCGGTTAATGGCCGTTGCAGCCGCACGGCGTTCGCTCTAATGCCAAAACCAACAAATGTTCCACGTTTCCGCGGGCGCCCATCAGCGAGGAAAGGTGGAGCAGCCACGTTTACGATCGTTAGCTTTGTCAGAGAATTCAATAAAACGCCGAGACGGCATAAATTCATTATTGCCGTCCCAACAAAATCACACGGCGTAAACCAACAAACTGAGCCACCTTTATGTCTTACGGGGCATAAAATTCGGGGCGTAAATCAACGGGGCTTTTTTGGAGAACCTTTGAACGCACTGCTTCGAACATTCTAATTTAACAACTTTATTACGAATCAAACCGCGGGTAGAAGCCTCCCGCTTGTGGTCCCCGAAAGCCCTGGTCCACTTTTATGCCGGGGAAGCGCTCTAGGGTTTATGAAAAGGCCAAGATTTATGGTCTTTTACGATTTGTTTTTATTGCCTGGAAAGTAACTAGAGTGTAATATTGTAAGAGGGACAATAAATTGGCCACTGGGTTTGTAGTAAGTTTCACTCCAATTTGCCATTTGTTAATATTTTGAATGGCAGGGTGACATTGCTCTGACCTAGTTTGGAGCTTTGGTATGCCTAATTGCCAAAATAACCACAACGCTTACGTTGAGAATACTTGAATGTAGTTTCGAAGGTAATTTTGGAGCTACATAAAACCCTATATCGCATTCAGTGACGATCAGATAGAGATAATATAGTTTTTCAGTTTTCTTACTTTCAAATTTACTAAATTATAATTATCTATAAGAATTATGACTACATTCGGCTATATCTATAGGAACCTGTATTTACAGAATTCTACTTGCGTCATAAAGTAATTATAGAAGTTTTTTTAAACCTTTCCATGTTTTCTCTTATTTCTTTTATGTTCACTTTTGTTTTTTGCTTTCGTTCAACTTGTGCTGTTACTGATGATACTTAATATTTCAACTGCAAAGTAACAACATTTTGTCCACAGACACTGATTACTACTGTTAATTAATATTATTATATATTGGGATAACTAATAATAAAAAACAAATATTTTGAACAGATAGATGTAGTAATATACTACATGGGTACTAGAAATATGACCGGCACTAATTTTTTACAAAAATTGCCACACTTGCTTGCACATGTCAGTCTTCACCGTACTCCTCTCCGGTATCATCATATTTTTTCCAACGTTCTGGAAGCATCCTGATGCCTTTTTCAAAAAAGACTTTCAGTTAGCGGAGTATTCACTCCCTAACAGTTTGGATGATGGCGTTGTTGTCTGCAAAACGCATGCCTTGCAAGTCTGATTTGAGTCTTCCGGACAAGTAAAAATCACTTGGGATCAAATCGAGATATAGCAGAACGTCCCATTTCAATTTCCAGGGGGTTTTCATTGCTGTTTTAGCCGTATAAGGGCGTGCATTGTCTTGAAAAAGGCTATCCGCTTTCTACTTGTCTTTCGCTTGGATCGGATCTTTTTCTTCACGTTTGTTGCCAGGAGGTCTAAATAATAAGCTGCATTGACTGTTTTGGAATTCGTCAGAAAGTCTGTATGGATAACCCCCTGCTAGTCCCAGAAAAACGTTGCCATCGCTTTTCCTGTCAAGCGACTCTTCTGCGCTTTCTTGGGATTGCTGTTACTCGCATGACTGCTGGGGCTCGGGAATAAAGTAGTGCACCTACGTTTCATCGGCGATTGCTATAAATTTTAAAATGCATTACCTTAGTCTTCAAACTGCTGTAGGAGACGACTAGCAGCTTGTATGTGCGTAGTACCCACCGTGCAATCATCTTACGACAGTGCAAGTGATTTTTCACGATGTCTTCTACACTACCAACACTGATAGACAACGTTGCTACAAGTTCCTTGATAGATATGCGCCTATTCTCACGAATAAGTGCGTCTATATGATCAATGTTTGACTCGGTGACGGTTGTTCGCGGCCGACGATCGTGAGGTTCATTCTTCGCACGCTCTCTGCCCTTTTTGAAGCACTTACACCACTCAAACACACTTTTCCCTATACTGTTGTTAGAGTGTGTGGTAAATATTAGCGGACGGAACGTTTTCTCCAATGAGGAATTTGATCGCAATGCGTTATTCTTCGCTTCGTGGTACTTTACTAGCAACTCCCGAACATGATCCAAGCAGGAGGGAGGGTGAAGGTTGTGGTTCCATTCTCTCAAAGTCGCAGAACTGCTGTGCAGTGCGGCTTGTTTACACACAAATCAGTCCCGATCATATTTGAATCACTTTGCAGTGTCGAATTGCACATAGTCGAATACAGTAAAAACTTTCCTGAAACACCAATTAACACTAATACCGCTTGCAAATTTGGTCAGTATTCCGTTTTTGATCGAGACGACATTGACAGTTCTTTTCACTGCTACAGTTTAGAAGCAACTAATACCTAGAGGGGGTTATCTTGACTAAAAATCACCATATCGGGAAAAGTAATGTATTTAGGAGTCGTTTTCAATTTTAAACTTGGAACCGTCATATTGAGAAAGTGGTCGACAAATCGGTGACAACTCTAGCAGTTGTCAGACGGATGTACGACAAGTCGTGGCGGCTAAAACCAGAAATGGTGCACTGGTTGTACACCAGAGTGGTTAAACTCTCTCTTGCATACTCAGCCCAAAGTTACACAAGAAAGCACCAAACTAAAACTAAGTAAGGTACAAAGACTTGCCTGTTTGGGCATTACAGGGTCGATGAGAACCACGCCCACTGTAGTAAACTCTTCTACACCTCCCACCTCTGCACATAGTGATTTAGGGGGAGGTAAGACTGGGTCATTACAGACTGCATCATTCCCTGTACAAGACATATACGGGTATAGGCCATACTAGAATAATTGATAGTTTGGGGGGCCGTCTACTTGAAATGAAGTCGAACCACATGACCTCAAAAATATGTGAAGACTCCCTATTCGAGGTGATCATGCAGGATCGAGGTAGGAGCGAGACATTTAGACCGGAAATTGCACCTGGTAGCCTAATCTGGTACACAGATGGTTCTAAAACCCAGGTGAGTACCGGAGCAGGGATATATACTGAGGTTCCCAGGATAGAGTTAAGCATTCCCCCAATGCACTGGCAGAACACAACATGGTAAAACTGTTATGAGCACCTGAGCATTGCCGTATTTACAGAAATGAGAAAGTCGATGAATTGGCTAGGCAGAGATCTATGTTGGTCCAGAATCTGCTTTAGGAATTTCACGAAGAGTTGCCCGAAGCTTTATTAAGGAAAGGGCACGCACTCATCACTGGAAGAATCGACCAGGACATAATTTTAGCAAAACCTTCAATAAGGGACCTTGCCAAAAGAGAGCTGCAGAACTCTTTAATCTTAGTAGGCCACAGCTAAAGATAAACATAGGGTTTCTTACAGGACATGCGTTTGTTAAAGATCACCTCTGGAAAATAGGTAAATTCAATGGTTACCTTGTATGCAGACTCTATAGCAAGGAACCAGAAACAGCCTTACATATCCTATGCAAGTGCGAAGCGCTGTGCAAGAAAAGGCAACATACATTTGGAAGACCAATCCTGGAACCGAAAGATTTCCAGACACACCTTGTAAAGCACCTGTATCTGCTGATTCAGGGGACATCAATTACAGATTGGTTGTGAATTTACTTTATTAGGGTAATCACAATAAGCCATAGGCTACAGTGAACATGGATCCATCAAGGAAGACATACTCTAAGCGAAAAAAAAGAGGTCTGTGTAAACTCGCTGGAATTTGTTACACCGTACAACCGCAGCTTGCGTCATATTGTATATAGTGTTCCTGTGCACTAAGACGATAACAATTAAATACATGTGAAGAAAACACTAAAATCATGACTAGAATTACACTATTATTAGCGTTTTTTTTATCTTCGTCTTTGTACCACTTACAGCCTGCAGGATAAGAGTTTTAAGTATCTCTAATATTGTTAATGCGTTTCATTTTATTGGAACTAACGATTAGAATGTGACGGGATCCATATTCACGTAGTTACATGGCTGCAGTATTCCATTGTCTTTGCACCATTAATACATTATAATCAGCATATCTCTATCCCTATAGAATCAATGTTAATATCATGAAAATTGTCGGCGCGGCAATCTCAAGCGATAAGAATGTGTTGATATTTAGGTGGAAATAAATAAACAATTATTATGAAAAATGCAACGAACGTGTATTATTGACATATAGGTTAGAAACGTACAAGTACATCATGGATATAGACAGAGTACCTGATTGAATATAGGTGTTGCCAACTTGTAATAAATATGGTTGCGTTCTCATTTGCCAACCGAATGAACTATATGCATGAGGTCAACTGGGTTGGTTGGATCAGCTGGGAGTTAGATGCTCGTGTAGTATATGACTATTGCATCTGTAATGACTAAATGAGTAGAGCTGTAAATGTCTTCCAGAAAATAAATACAACACTGATAAAGGGTTTTCTAGAAATTATTCAAAAATGGGCAAAAATCTGTTAAAAGTAATTCACGCTCTGAAAGATTACCACCTGAAAATATTTAATGCGTACAGATTGTAATCAACATCGGCAATTGACAAATATAGAAAACTAAAAGGTGAGTTGAGTTACCTACAATATAAATTTGTCATCCTGTAAGACAAGATTTTCCAGGTTATAGACAGGACTCAGGTCAATACAGTGAGGTAGTTATTTGTGATCTCAAGATGAAGGCTATTTTAAACAACGAAAACGACGGTGTGATAAGTACGTGGCTTCCCAGAGAACTTACAATGTTTCTTGTATCTTGTACCATTTCTACTAAATCTATAGATTTTTTTGTATTATATGATTCTACATTTTTGAAACAGATCACATTGATAATGTGTCTATCTATTACGCTCTATATCGTCAACAGAAATTAAGAAAAGGAAAACGCCATTCTGTCCTCCTACCTGCAAAAAATCTATTTCCGACAAAACAAAAAGAAGTTGAGTACCTTTTTTTCCTTTGTTAAGATATTAGTGTCTCTATGGTAACATACAGATCAGAAAGCTTCAGAAATGTTTTAGTTGGGGTTACAAACATTACTGCCTCAGCAAGATTACCAAACCAAAGAGACAGTGCGTTTTAAAATCTATTTGTTTCTCTGTGCACACAAATAAGTGACTTGTTCAAGCACAACTTGGCTGTATTCCTGTTTAAGTTTTATCAGAACCATTTCAAATAAATTTGCAAGAGTTTTGTTTTTGCTTGTTAGTTTGTAATAGAGGTTTGAAATAGAGATTTTAGAACACCCAATAAAATTGTTGTGGCTGTGGAGTATTGTCAAATATTTGGTACCGTTTGTAGATCCAGTGTATTACTTAAGTCTAAGTAAAAAACTATTTCAGATACCTTCTGGACAAACTGTGTTTTGTACAACAACTTATAATCTGTTTATGTCATTTACAAAGATATACTGCGTGTATATATATATATATATATATATATATATATATATATATATATATATATATATATATTATAGCACTGAAGTGCCTACAAGGTGGTAATAATGTGGTGACTGATATGTAATCACGCATTGTCATGTGAACATTTTTCTATGGTGACCTTTACTATTTGTGTCGACAGAGTGGTTTTAGTGGCTTTCCAATCCATCAGCAGGATCTCTTTTTGACTATAAAAGATCGCTATTTGTTTTGAAAGAAACAATCCGGATCATGGCTTTTTGGAACAGAAGTTTCCAGTACTTGCGTTTTGTATCAGAACTATCATTCGGTTGCTGTGACCAGGCATTTAAAGAACATTTCCGGATCTACGGTGTATAGCTGCAGCAAGTGTTGGCATATCTTCACAAGGGTCTTCTTTTGAGAAGGGCGGTGAGAGTACGAGAAAATAATTTTGCACAGACCTTGGTCATCTTTAAGTTGTCATAGATAATGCTATACAAAATTTTACAAGACAGACTTGTTACATTAGACGTTACATCTAATGTAATTAGCATATTTGCTATTATTAATCTGAATACCCCCTGTATAGTGTATGAATTGCAATATTTATCAAACTATAGTTCTGAGACGTGGTGGTTCAGATGGTTCAATCAGTTGGCTCTGTCCTCTAGCCGGCGCGCGTGAGTTCTAGCCTCGCTCAACCCATGGGTGTGTGTGAATGTTCTAGCATTTAAGTGCATGTTAGTGGATACAATAAGCCCTTGAGGCTGCATGCCTGTAAGTGCGCAAAAAAAACTATGGTTCTGCAATCTGATGTTCCATTGCAACACACGACTACAAATCTAATATGGATATTCGAAGCAGCCATTTTCTTCCCCCCCAAAAAACTACTGCGTTAATTGCTGCTTACGATTGTCTGATGTTATTGTTGTTACACGAATAACTTGATATTTTTTGGTTGTATTCTGTGACATTACAATCATTTTTGAATGTTCTAAACTAGGAGTTGTCCGCAAAAAGGTGTTTTTGGCGTTCTAGTTGACAATTTTTTTCATCCGCCTTTCCTCAAATTTTTGAAAGGTGGGAACGTATAAATTCTTTACTGGATCAGCTTTTGGCGTTCGGCAAAAACGCATAACACAATTGTATGTCCTCCAAACTAAAAAAATGTATACCCAGCTGAGCCCCTCAAATATTTAATAAGAGTTTCTTATTTAATTGACAACGATCAAAAGCAGCGGCCCGATGACTCAGCCGTGGCCGTGGCTCTAGATGTACCGCGAGCGAGAGCGGCCCCGACGTGCGTCCACGAACGCACGGACCTCGTGTAAATCAAGAACTTAAGCCACACCACATTTCTTTCTTTGCTTTCTGTTCAAATGTATAGATAGATACTATAGGAAATATTTTGTATAAGATTGTTATGTGCATGTGTTTGGTCAAGCAATTAAAAAACATTTAAAATGAATATTAAATGATAGAACACATCTGTCCTTAAATAGACGCGTGTTGTAAAATTCTGTTAAGATAATCGGTTATTCATATCGAAAACAAGAAATATTAATTTGTGTGTATGAATAAGCGACTGGAAATGATTAGGAAAGCATGGGTTTACCAAGAAACCCCCCCCTTGCAGATAGCAACCGAATCACAAAATTTTTGCAGCAGTGTTTCGTTATTTCTATGAAACGGGTTGTTATTGGAGTTCATGCACTTAAGTTAGACTGTAAAGCTGATGCAACGTCTTGCGTAGAAACATGGCCTTCTAACTAACAATAAGGTATTAACGCTCCTATATAATCACTCTTTCTGCTCAGTCGTCGCGCACTATCTCTGATACGGGGCGAAGTGGGAGAGCTTTAGACGATCGCATTACTATCCCTTGTTGGAAGTAAACACAGGTATTTAGTTATTTTAAGTGCTGCTACTATTATAAAATCCACAGATAAAACAAGCTTTAGTAAGGATGGTATCATCAATCATTAGCCACTTGGAGATTAGGCAGAATTTCTATAAAATGATTGAAGTCTATCAATATTTAGACTGAGATCATTGTTAATCATCTACTTGGATTAGTCATCTTTCACAACACCTTAATGGCCTAGCATATCTACAATTCTTGGGAGATATTCTGCGATGATTGATATGTAACCCGTCAAATCATATGGTTGTTTTATTTATCTTTTATATTGTTTATGCATAATGCAAATCAGAATATGATTATTAAAGTATCGAAAACGTTAAAAATAGAGCTAATTGAAAATGCACAATTGATATCAGCCTTTGTGTTTTATTATTTAAAAGGACATCGGCCGTTTAAAGCAATTTTCCCTTAATATTGGATACTCTGGATTCGCCCCATTGATTGGTCGAACAACAGTTTCTTGTTTCCAATTCATACATCAATAGACACACGGACATTCTACTGCGTCCTAACAAGTTGTGAAACAAAATAACGTCGTTACTACACAAAACTGCCGAAGTGGACGCCGTAATTGGGGCCATTCGAGACGGCTTAACGATGGTCAGTTTGCAGACTTGGAGATTTCCTCGTATTTCGTTGCACCGAGAGCCGCGATAACAACTGGGTAATCGGAAAACAAGAAGTAGGGCGGGGCTTGTTAGAATCCGACAAAGTGCTTGTAAGAAAAATCTATTAGCTAATAAATTCCACAATCGTTCTGTAGTATATAGCAAAAAATACAAAAAAAAATATATCTGTATAATGTGATTTATAGCTTAATGCAATGATAATGTAACTTAATTGAAAATATTTTTGCAATAATGAAGAAACCCGAAAATAAAGTTTATCAAAATTAATAAATATTTTCTTCTTCCTGTGTTGATGTTTAAAGATATCCACATAGATTGTTAAGTCAATTTTATCAATATAAGGTTTGACAGATTGATTATCTTTATATCAACAAACAATTTGTAACAGAAAGCTTGTAAACTAACTGAAGTTTGCATACTTGTATGTTCTTATAATCCTTAAATTTTCGGATGAAAATGCGCTACCCTTCAAAAATTGAGTATTGACTAATAAATCAGCCGTAAATTTTTTCGAAATTTTTTTACTTCATTTTATTCCCCGCAAGAGTCTTGAAATTTTGCAATTTTGTATTGGTACAATTGAGAATTTTCAACAAATCTAACTTTTTTTAATCAACGACACTGTTGTAGGATTTACTTTATAAAAATGCAACTCTTCGCTGGTTCATTGAACCACCCAGAACTCACCACGATGAGGTGGTTGCACAGCGAGTTCTATCCGTACCCATCCCATGACTCTACCTTTGGGCACTATGTCCTTACTATCATAGTGTCCTTAGTCTTTACTTCGTACCTGTCCAAAATTGTTGCTCTGATTACTCCATCTCGAGCTCTAGCTCCGCATACTTGTTGGGAAACCCGCGTAACAACTTTAACACACCTCTCAACCGCCTGGGTGTGGCATATTAAGTAGGAAGTGCGTGGAAAAGTGAGGAGCCTTCCTTGATATACTGCTTCAAATCTTCGCTCGATAGATGGGATGTAAGAGGTGGCTCTGTAACTTTTACAAGGAGTGGCTCGCAGAAAAATTCTTTGCCCACCTAACTCTCGAATGTGTTTCTGTTCCTCTGCGAGCATGGCTACCATCATATTCTGCGGATGTGCAGAGTAACCATTTCCCTAAATGAAATCATCGACGATGATCTTTAGATTATCAATGACGTACTGAGAGAACAAAAGAGTACGCCATAGGTTAATTGAAACATCCTAATAGTTGGATTACATTTAATGTAAAAGCATTGAAGCATATACTCTAATGATAAAAGAAGTCATCTCCTTCAAGATGGCAGATGGATTAGTGCTGTTTATGTAAACTAGAAGGACTTTGTTAGCTATAGAAAGCCATCTTGCATTAGAAAGCTTTCCAGGACTCTGTGTCGCCAGATTCGCTAGAAATTCACTTAAAGAAACAGCTCGGCTTATATCCCACAGATATTTTTGGTCTGTACTGAGATTTACAATGTCATTCTCTTCTATGGCTGGCAAATTTGCTTCATTTGATGAAAATCAATGGGAGGTGCTCACAGTTGAGCAAGATCTTGCCTATAGGTTCGGAAAATGCATGAGGGCCCACTGTTGGTTCGTCCAGATGATTCGTTATGTGACTTAGTGGTAGCTTACTACACCCACTGCAGAGATCTTCCAAACTCTATGTAAATCGGCGAGCGGCTACTTCCGAAGTCGTTTTAAAAGCGCCAAAACTGCACTGTTATCAATGATAACTAATTACGCCTAGATCGATAGTGTAAGATGTCACTACAACTGACGTTCAAACATTTATCTAATGCCGTTTACGCCTAGAACTTGATAAGTGTGTTGGCATTGCTTAACTGGTTTTCAAAGAAAGTATTTTAGCATATCAACTGTAACTAAGCTATTCATCAACAAGAGTGACACTAGTGTCTATGCCATTGGAGCATGTTTGCTCCAAAAGTGAGAAGAGGGAATACTTAAAAATGTTCCGTGGAATATGTCTCGTAATTGCTGACGTTACCAGAGAAGCATTACATCACTGCAGAACACAAAACATTAGCGTGAGTATCTGGATAGTACCAAGGTTATTATTAATACTGACTACAACCTATTCAGATGGTTGTCATCCTTGCGTTCGCCTACGGGACTTCTTGCCCGTTGGGTTATTCAATTGCAGTCGTATGATACCCAAATATAGTACCTTTTTGAAAGACAAATTATTGTCGTCGATACTCTATCTCGTCTATCAATCCTAAGTCTTGCAACATTTGTCTCTATTACTATCTGTACTGTTTTAGTACTCGTACCGACAAAGTCTGTCAGCGAACGGTACCACGACTAGTCAGAGGTTGCTGAAATTTTCCAATATCTTTTAGCACATTTGTTCTATCATTACCTACTTTCCAGACACCGATTCTAACAAACTACAACTAGTCATTCTCAATGGTGTCAGAGATATTGATATCAGGTCACAAATTACCCGCGATAGAACACATTAGACGTAGGAAAACGTGCGAAAGAATTATGGCTTACTATAAGGAAATGTTGCAATGGCTTGAAACCTCGACTATAGATTTGATTGTTCTGTTTTTGCAGCCAGCACAGGTGAACGTTTGGTGTTTGCTATTGAGGATAAAACCAGCCGCTGGGTGAATTTCTTTCCATTTGTCTGAGCAACAACTAACGTCTGTTCTTGATGTCTCTGATGTTTGATAAATAAAGTTATACTAAGTTTTGGTACCCTGCATGGCGGTGCTCAGTTTGTTGTTAATAACATATTGCCTATTGCTTTGGCTTTAAACATAATCTAATATTTCTATATAAGCCAGCTGTTAATTAGGACGAAAACTGGAATAAAGAGGTGAAAACCCAGTTATCTATTATTATTTCATTAAAACATGGAACTTATTTTTTACAAAAATAAAATAAAAATTTGATTTAGCAGGTCATAGGACAAAAAAATATTAAGTAAAAGTTTGCGAGTTAATAAAGTGTTAGTACAATGCATTCCAAATCTCTTCACATTAAAATAAAAATTGTCCCTTAGATATACTTATGGAGAAAATTGGTGAAAAGCTAAAGTGGCAGACATTTTTAAAGGTGCAGGCCGAGCAGATAAAGCCTGGTAGATTAAAGAAAATTTTTATAAAAATATCAAAAAAGGAAAAGAAAAAAGAAAAGGTACAAAAAAAAACCTCTATCAGATTATTTTACCCCTTTCCCTTAGCAGCAACGGCCATAGAAAAGACCCAACAGCCAAAGACAGAGTGAGTTTTCTAGTTAAGCTGCAAAAGATCTGAGGATGGTAGTAATAGACATATAGCAACCAAACGTTATTTTGATCAGGAAGGACTTGATTTAAAAAGAATTAATAGAGGCATTGAATAAAAGTAATGAGAGTTTGAAAGCATAGGGTACATGGAGGCAATTTTATGAACGTGTACACCAATCAAGCAATTGTTGAGGCAGACGGTGGACAGATTTCTGGAAAAAGACAAACAACTGTGGTTAAGTCATAAAGTCTTTCAAAAGATCAAAAGTCTTCATATAGCTATCAAAAAACATCCGGGGAAAACAGCACCGGAAACGAATTTGGACTTCAAAATCCAGGTTTAAAAACGAAAGACTGCCGACTGCTAAGTCGAAAAGTATGAAAACCAAACAGAACTTTCTACAGGGTTTTTAAACAGACGAAACTTAAGGCTTATTATGCACCTCGTTTAGTAACTTTCAGACCACTTCAAATTAAATTGGAATACAAAGTATAAGAGCAATACAAGTAAAGTTTTACCACAGTAGGAAAGCCTTATGTAAGTTAACGGGGAAGTGTGATATTGCCTTTATTTAAAACTCTTGGGTAAGTAGGAAAAACACGGTAGATCTAATAACAGATCTACTTCCCGTATGATGATCCTGAGACACCACCAACGGCGGCTATACAATAGTTGGTGAGGAGTTGTAGAAACAATGACTTATCGGCTGTGATACTAATACTATGGTCCGGGTAAGCACAAACACGAATCTCAGGGGTTAGTCTTTATTACAATTTATTATAGCAAATTTAGATGGACTGAATAAAGGTAGAAAGTAGTTGATTTAGCCATTGACGCTCTATTCGTAAGTAGCTTTGTTGAAAATGGGCATGTGTCTAATGAGAAAAGTTTTTCAAATCACAAATACACACACTTTATAATCGCAGGCTTAAATAGCGAAATATCAGACTATCCCAGCTCTTGTAAGCAAACTGGGAATTTTATAACAAAAACTAGATCTTAGCGAGAATTAAAATGATGTGGACAGAAACTCAAACTTAGAATAGTAGTAGAACAATTGACAGATGCTTATGAGAATAACTAATTTATAATTGTGAAGAAGTTCAATAGAAAGGTTCCTTAGCAAAGCGAAGAACTTACACGAATGAGGGAAAACGTAAATAAACTGTTTAATATGGTTAAAGCTTTATGAAACTAGGAATAATACAAAAAATTCTTAAATGAATATAATAAAGCACCGAGAGGGGTTCAGAGAGCATTATGGAGGAGACATTGATGATATCAAAAGATCTTTGGCATATGTCAGACTCACAAAGCTACTTTTCAAAGATTTATGATTCTCAATAACCAAACTAATTTGGATACACTTTTCTAGATCAAATATAAAAGATTTACCCTTTGATTGGCTCAATATAGATTTTGATGCATTTGGATACAGAGCAACAAAGACAGACTGGCAAATTACCAGGAAAATATCAAATAAACAGTGAATTTATTTTAGTCATTTAAATCACGGGAGCAGAAGAGGAACGAATTAGATCTTTTACTTAGAAAATTCTATACTGTTTTAAGAGCAAGTATGGGCCTTAATTACTTATGGAAGACTAGGTTTATGACAAAGATTAGTAAATCAGACTATATTTAAGAGAAATATTACCGATTCATCACCTCAGCTATTAGAAAACTGAAAATTGGAAGACACTTGTTACATATGAATTGACTCTTGCTAACAGAAGTCGTAATATATACATCGCTACTGAACGAGACCCTCGTGGTTGGAGTGCTAAAAAATGTCTCCAGAAAGGAGATTTTTTGGAAAAATTAACACTGTCTTCAAATGTATGCAGAGGTCCTCCAATAGACTATCTAGGTGGATTAAAGGAGTAGACCTAACGGTTAGCCCCCAAAAGATCATTATATTACCATTTATGCAAAGGAAGATTATAAGAGATCTTGGACATTTCTAACTTATTAGAAAAAAAAATTTATTGGATGAAGTAAAATATTTGGGAGTTATCCTAAACTCTACATTTGTAATCAACTACTATATAAAACCATTAAAAAATTGGAAACTACCCTAGCAGTAGGCAAATTATGGAGTCTAAAGTCAAGTATGGTACACTAGGCTGATCAAAGCAGCCCTAATATGTGCACAGATATGGTGGTTTAAGGTCAAGCAATAAAAAATTAAACTAAAATTAAGCAAGATTCAAAGACTTGTTTGTCTTAGCATAATGGGGACAATAAAGGCAACGTCCGTCGTTGCAATGAGACTATTCTGGATTTCTCCCATTTCCATGTTATAATTAGAAAAGAAGCCAGGCCAAGGCTAGAAAAATTACAAAATTTTTTCTAGATACAGAGGATACAAGATTGATAAGTAGTATAAGCGTGTGTTTTATTATAGAAATGAGGAAAGATTATATGGTTTTAAAATACATCGTTATTAATCTTTCCAAGGTGATAAACGATATCTGAAAGGGTGGAAAAAACTCAGGATAGGGTTGTCCTTGGTAGTCTAATCTATACACAGACGACTTAGTATTTGAGATAATTGCGGATCAGAATTTTATGATAAACAACTACAAATACAGTTTGCCTTTTTTTGGGGGGGAGAGGCAGGTGAGGGGGAATGTACCTTTACATTTCAAACGAAAATTTAGGCTGTACTACAGGCGCATTAGAATAGTAAAATGGCGTACTAAAATAAACGTATCTCTATGTTGTCCGACAACCAGCGACTCTGAAAGCTCTTTTAAACTCAAAAGTTACGTCTACACTGGTTTTCAAATCTGAAAAGAAATAAAAAATTTGGCAAATAAGGTAAGATTACTTTAGATTTCTTATCATCGTGACATCGAAGGCAACAAAAGATCTGATAAACTGATTGTGCTCAACGTAAATTTCACTAGACCAGGGGATAATTATGGCAAAGAGTTTAAAAATGGACTCAGCAAGAAAAGAACAGCAGAACTACTATTCTTAGATTTGTCATGGGCCTTCTAACAGTGCACATAACTATTAAAGAACATATGTAGACTGCAGACTTATGCATAATTTGTGATACGTTGTCTAAAAGACGGCAAAACTTGTTCAGGCAATAATATGTTACATCAGAAAACTCTGTTTTCTATCCAGTGAGAACCTGTACCTGTGCTTTTTAGTACAGACTACAAAGACAGTGGATTGGTTGATCTTTGCAATTAATCATCAGGGCGAGTATAAAAAGCCTTCGTGGCTGAGATGGTTCCGGAGCCAGACAGAACAAGACTCCAATTCGTAAATATGCTATAGTCTTAAAAAACGTGGCTAGATAATATTGTGCAAAGAACATAGAGGTTAAATCTACAAGGTAAAAATAACCATCTCGGCTAATTCTCTTTAAATGCAATAGTAAAGATGAGAAAAGTAGAAACTCTGACAGATGTCGCAGCAGATAATAAGCTATATCTTGTTTAGATACACAGGGGAGGGGGGACAAAAGCAATGAAGAGGCTGATAGCCTAGTCAACAAATCTAGAAAGACACATGTTGGTTTATAGTCTCTATGTTATTGGTAAATAAAAACATAGTATCAATAGGTTGCCTAAATTAAACAGTTTATTCTCTACAGCTCAGTTAGAAGTCTTCAAATAGTATACTATAGATTCCGTGAGCATGTAAGTACATTGTGTCAGACGAAAACCTTCGTCTATTTCGTAAGACGTGGGGTACACTCGAACACAAATTTTTTATGATCGTCACGAGTCGTAACATTAGACGAAAAGAACTAAAATCTCAGTTACACCAAGCAGCTGTTTTTAAGATTTCGGAAAGACAATAGATGTCAACACTCCGCCCCCTCCCTCTACAGTTGGTATAAGAAACAATACTCTTTTAAGTACTTGTAGGTAATTGAAAAATTTCAAATCGGAGATACATCGCTTGATAGTCTTTAATTAGAAAAATTACAACAGAGCAGTTAATGAATTAAAAATTGTTGGGGGTAACTGTGTACCGAGTGCTTTGTCTCCATTGAAGTTATTTAATTACGGAACCGACATTAAAAGCAAATAGTTTCTCCGCACGACACGCCACGCGGCACGCGGCCTTGCGTAATCAACAAAACATGCAACGGACACAAAACAAATCCCGCATCTCGCAACTGGAAACAAACCCCGGCCGGGGGCAACCGTCTGCGGATATTGAGACACAAAGGGCGGCCACACGTCTGCTCGCGCACCAAGTCAGCGGAATCGCGTTCGGAGGCGATTTGGCGGCCGCCGCCCTCCTGCTGCCTCAGATGGCAAGGGGTGAAATTAAAACAGCGATGAGATCCCAAAACAGTCAACACACGCCGAGACAAAGGGACATTGCGCGATAACAAGCGCGAGCGCCGTCGCATTGTTGCCGCCTTTGTTGCGCAGACCAGAAACAAAATAAATACGTAATAATGACGGACGCCGGCGAGGGGCACCCCCGGGGCGCGGCGCGCCAGCCGTGATATCGCGTTTCTCACAAATTACATGTTAGTCTATATCAGTAATCTTTTTACTTCAAAGTACAGCCGGCGCGCCGCGGCGCCTCCACCAATTTGTCAGCCGTTAATTCATTTGTTTACATAACATGCATTTGTGGTCTGAAGAAAATCCTCGTGTGTTAAGCTAAAATATATTTTTATGTCGAAGGTTTAAAGCTTACGAGTTTTTAACAATCTTTATCAAAAATAATTTTTTATTTATTAATGTTCTGTATTCTCTACCTATAGTTATAGCACAATTTTTTAGTTTTCTTTCTATGCTTGTAGTTATATGAGACTCTATGAGGTTCAAAAGTTTAGAAGTGGGTAAAGAAACTACAAAATATTAGGCAAAAATCAGATTAGAGGATGAACTTCACGTGCTTTTCGACTGCTTGTTTTCCCATTCATAAGATTCTATATTGAACGAATATATGGTAATGGATCCATGTATAATAAATACAGGGGATGTGGTAAAAGATCCAAGCTAAGAGTAAGCAATTTATTCCGGGTAGTCATAAAGCCTGACAGTGTCATAATGAAAGATAACACTTTTCCAATCTGCCAGTTCTGGGAATTTTGTATGGTTTTCTGGTTTTACTTTCGATTGTTTTGTATGACGGTAACAGCTTGTAGTGAATGATACCTTTAAAATCGTACAATGCGAAAAGTATAATTTTTATCACCATCATCATCATCATAGAACAGCGTCATAGAGTCCACTCTAGTTTTAGGCATACGCCTCTTCAAAATTTCTCCACTCAGTTCGGTTTTGTGCCTTTCCTACCAATTGAGTTCCTATCCTTTTTGATATGTCACCCCTTCAACGTGCTCTCGACTTTCCTCTGTCTGACCTGACTGTGCGAGGTCTCCATAAGGTCGTCTTTTTACTTCATCTTTTGTCCATCTTCATTTTTATTTGGCTATTCTCTCTTTTTCTTAGTCCTACATTGCTTTTCTATCCGTTAGCCTGATTCCTAACATCGCTCTTTCCATTTTCCTTTGTGTGACCTTCAGTTTCTCCATGTAGATTTTTGTTAACAATGAAGTCTCAGAAGCAAATGTTAGGATAAATATATATTAGTTTAATATCCTTGTTTTTTGGATCTCTATGAATGCTCCTTAAATGTCAATTTTTAGCCGAGATATTTCATTAGCCAGCTCTATTTATTATCCATTTAATAGTAACTCTTTTTTATCATTTCTATTTATCATTAGTTTTGTTTTTGCCAGATTGATTGTGGGTCCTACCTCATGCTGTCCAGGTAGGGAACATAAAATTCCTGTGTGCAATTCTGCTTTTGAGGTTATTTTCGGCGACTTGCTACGGTATTTCCATGATCTTTTACGTGTTACATTATTATGGACGCTCCACTTCTCGTCACTATTTGATTTAGGAATGGATAATTTTCTTGGAGTCTCAGTGACCAAATTGGGTGGTTCACGCAGTACCCAAACGTTCAGCCGAGAAATATATGCGAGCTGGCACATATGGCTTTCTATGCTTATCTACAATATTTTGAGTGTCACAGTAATTTCCTAAATAAAGAATCCGATGAATTTTTATCAACGATGGTCTCGACATCACTCAAAACAATCTCGGCCAGGCGACCAAAACGGAGAGTCTACTGAACTTTGAACTTTTAAGAACGAAATTGAGAGAACTACTACGTATATACAGCACATCTTTTTATGTGACTAAAATGCTGCTTATTTGCTTTGAGTTTCACTTATATGCAGCAGATACAAAACAATTACATTCATAAGAAGGTTAAGCGACACATTTTTTTTCAATATGCGTATATTTGCAATTTGCTTTGTGCAATCGCTTCAAAAAGAACTACATATAAACAGAATAAATCTAGATAAACATCGAATGGGCTTATTTATTAACTGAATACTACTACCCCAAGTAATATTGAAAATTTCTTATCTAAACAAATAATTTAGTAACTTATTGTACTTTTTTTTATTTTAAAAATGTTTGCGCTATAATTGTTTTCTCCTCATTAATCTTTTATTAGGCAGACATAAAAACACATTTAATTAGAGGCATTCTTCTTCAGTTTTGTTGTTGCTATGGTAGTATTCATAAAACTGCTGTAAGCAGTTCTTTTCACAATATCCACAAATGAATTTGCAGCATTGCACAAATGATTCACTATTTTTCCTTTTGTGTGTGCATTTTAATCTCCGACACAATCAGAGTTTTCGAAGTGGAGTGTCAAAAATTTTGTGAACTTTCTAAATATGTGACTTTTTAGATGCTAAAGTAAGATTATTGCAAAAGAATTTGAAAAACAAAATTTTGTAAAAAGGACTTCTCTGAAACGGCCCAGAATTTTATCTATTTTTCAGTATAGTACTGTGGCTATCTAGAGCAATATATTTTACTCACACTATAGAAATTGTTACTTGAACTATAAAGGTTAAGTATATCGAATTTATTTTGATGTCATGAATTTCAAGAAGCAAGTATAGATTTATAAAAGGTGTTTTTTTAAGCCCGATAGAACTTACGAAAAGGTTAACTGTCAAACGAACTGTCATACTGCGCTCACTTTTTGACATTTATGATCAGTATACTCTGGCAAATCATCATGAATAGATTGACGCTTGAACAACACTACCAAATTATCCAGATTTACTTTGAAAATTAGTCATCGATTCGCGCAACTTATAGATGACTTCGTGATTTTTATGGCGCACATAATAGTCCATCTGAGCAAGCCATCCGTCGAACTGTGGATAGATTTCATACCACATACTCTCTAAATGATGTAATAACACCAACACGTCGAAGGAATGTGCGTACTGAAGAGAATATCGCCGCTGTAAACGAAAGTGTGGAAGAAGATCCAAATTTATCGATTCGTCGTCGTTCGCGGGATTGGCGCTCTGTCGTCCACTACGTGGAAAATTTTGCGCAAACATCTTGGCCTATACCCGTAAAAGATCCAGCTGGTGCAGGAATTAAAGCCACGAGACCATCATATGCGTCGTTCTTTCGCCGATTGGGCTGTAGAGCAATTGGAAACTGACCCGATGTTTTATCGCAAAATTATGTTCAGCGATGAGGCTCATTTTTGACTTAACGGGTTTGTTAATAAACAAAGTTGCCGCATATATATGGAGTGAAACCAATCCACAACAGACCCTATAGACTCCATTACAACCAGAAAAATGCACCGTTTGGTGCGGTTTACACGCTGGTGGCATCATCGGACCTTATTTCTTCAAAAACGAAGCCGGAGCTCGTGTTACGGTCAATGGAGATTGTTACCGCACCATGATCAATGATTTTTTTTTTTGAAAATATGAATGACATTGATCCGGGAGAGATGTGGTTTCAACAGGATGGCGCTAAGTGCCATACGGCGACCGCAACCATCGACTTATTGCAATCAAAATTTGGCGATAAGTTGATTTCGAGAAATTGAACTGTCAATTGGCCTCCAAGGTCGTACGATTTGACACCTCTCGATTATTTCCTGTGGGACCACGTGAAGTCACTGGTTTATGCTGATAAACCAGCAACAATTGACGCCTTGGAGGCCAACATTGTTCGTGTTATTCGTGACAGCAATGCTCGAAAAAGTGGCCCAAAATTGGACGTCCAGAATGTGCATCGTCAAGAACAGCCGCGGTGGCCATATGCCCGAAATCATTTTCAGATGTTAATGCCATGTATTGATCTTTCGAATAAAAAATTTTTTTTTGTTAAAATTTAATTTTTTGTGTTATTTTTTACAATTTCAAGTTCTATCGGGCTTAAAAAAAAAACACCCTTTATTTAAATTTCAAAGCAGAATGTAATTAGTTGAATTAAAATGACTTATTAAACTTTACAACTTTCAGACGTTAGATTCTGATTCTAGGTCATCCTGTACCTATTCCTTCGCTTATTAAATTAAGTGATTCCTTCCATTTCTTCTTCGCACTTCTATTTAGTCTATTTACTTCTTGGGCTGCTTCTTTACTGTTTTTTGACTTTTTTGCTTCCACTATAATTCTTATTATTATATCGTGCTTCACTGTTGTTATATGACCACACCAGTGTAATTGTTTATTTTCGCTTCTTTTTATTAATTTATGTCTTGTTATCCTTCTAATATCTCCATTCCTTCTTATGTCCGTTTAGTCTTTCCTACTATATTCCTTAGTTATTTCATCTCTATTGCATTTATTTTAGCTAGACCCAGGAAGAGAAGAAACTTGTTTTATTCGGTTTTTATGATAAATTTAATATTGGTGTGGATTTAGTTTAGTAATAGGTTTAAGGTGAAAAAAGGCGAGAGACCTTGTTTTTAGAAATCCACCATAAGATTTTATATAACACTCAGTTTGACGGAAAAATTTATTTCGAAAAGTAAAGTAGGTATTGGATAGGGAATGGTTAATTAAGGGGGGGGGGGGATTTTATTCATCTTGTAAGTTTACTGCAATAATTGTAAGGTTTTGAAAGAGACGATATAAAAGCTGACAATGGTATCATCTTTATGTATAGAGAACTTTTAGTATTTTAGAAAATGGTAGCGGTGGAAACACATCGTTTCTGAATTGCAATTTCTTTGCTGGAATTCCCGATCCCCCTTAAATATGGTCGTACGAAGAGGACAACCTGGAAATGCTCAAGCATAGGAACAATTTCCTTCAAATACTGATCAACACTTAAACTCAGTACAAAGTTGTAATGTAAAATTACTGTTTTTTACCAAGGTGACATTGCTCTTTCAAAAGTTTTCCCTCTCGCTGCAGTGCAGGTTTAAGCCTGCTTTAAAATGCTTGAATTTTGTCATGTCCTGTATAAGTTATGAGTTTTACACGGTAACAACGTGAACGTGAGCAAACGTTGGTGCACCAAGTGATTAATTCAGTTGACAGAATTGTGATCTGAGCTGGTTGTGATGACTCAATGATAACAAATTTATAGGCTCCCAATAATGGATTTCCAGCAGAAACACGTGGCTGCTACTGCAGAGATAAATCAAGAGCAATAGCCATATTATTAATAATGGCAGGACCCCAAAGACTTCTAGAAGCAATATTAACGCAAGAGAATTGTATGTTGGTTTAACAAAATAAGATGAGAGCAATAAATAAACACAAACTTTAAGAAAAATTATCTAAAATGACAGGCTTACCAAACATTGCAAAATAAATTGGCTAAAATAACCAGAGCGCTGAAAAAGTGCTGCCGTCATCAAGCATCCAACAGTATGAAGAATTTAAAATCCAAGCAGTTGAGAATATCAAGCGACCTCACTCAAAATTAACACTAGAAAATGATGAATTTCTGTGGCTACAACTTATATACCTCCAAGGTAAAATTCGAAAAGAGAAAACTACTGAAATCTCATTTACAATTTTTATTAACGATTTATCTTCGGGGGAGATTTCAGTACTAAAAACACTGAAGGGGAGGGCAGTATAATCAGTATTAAAGATATTTAGATATGTAGTGCATTCTACATGAAAACCAACATGATGATACCAACAAGAGGTCACATTTATTAGATTCCTTTGTTTATAAGAACATGCAGTTAAGTTATATCGAGATCAGTGATGAATTCGTTTTGAGTGCAAACCATTCGCATGTTGTTTTGACAATCATAAAAGTATTATTAGTGTGCAAAGAAAACCAATTTTGAACAACACACACTGACCGGGAAAAATTTCAGTTGCATTTGAAATGGAATATCCAGTTGAATGTCCCGCTGAAACTTCTTCGATGACTTGAAGATAGAAGTTGAATTTTTTTTTAAATTGCAAAAAGAAGCATGGACTTCTGTCAAAAAGGTTTAAGGGCAATAACTTTCCTAAATGATAGAACACTATAAATCCGTGTGATCAGACCGTCTTAAATAGACTGTCAGCTGTGATCAAACAAATCTCAAGACGTTTATACAAAACTTCTTAGACAAAACTACTGACGATTTGACAACAGACTACTCTGTAATTAAGACCACTAATACGATAAAAAGGTTAATCACCCAGATGTCACCAATTTGTAAAGAGGAAACTTGAGGAAGGAGCAATTAGGACAAAGACTATTTTTGTGGAACATCATATGAAAATCGTTAGATGATTTGGAAATACGACATGGGAAAATTTATCCAGCCAACGATCCCAAAGGAAACAACCAAAGAGATTAAGACCAGCATGAGCTCTAACAAAGCTCCTAGTTTTGACTTAGTTTATGACGAGATGTTAAAGAAACTACATCGGAAATTGATAGTTTTTATTTATTAACCTTAACTGTGCTTTCATACTAAGATACGTGCCTAAATTCTGGAAGTGCGCGGAAGTAATCGTGATTTCAAAACCGGTAAAAGACTGTAGAACTACAGGGACACAAAACCATTTCCTTGTTATCAGTGTTATGAAAACTATTTAAAAAATTAGAATTCAACAAACTTAAATCAATCAGCGATAACAGATTTGTTCTGAAACACCAATTCTGTTCTCAGAATAAATATTCCACAATTAATTAAGTGCATTTAATCACAGATGTAATTGAATAGTTGCTTAAAGCGAAAAAAAGTGTTCGAGACCGTATTCCTAGATGTCACGCAAAGGTTAAATTGTTTTTGACTATTTTTCAGATCATACTTGTCTCAGAAAATCTCTCACATACAACAAGATTATGCGTATTCTTAACTTAAACTGATTAAAGTTGGAGTGCCACAAGGTAATGTCTGTTTATGGACGATACTCACGTTATTGCAACAGATTCAGATGTGAATAGGTTGATTAACAAAATAGATAAATCTCTAGATAACGTAAATGTCTGGGCTAAGAGTAGCAAATTAAACTTAATGAAAATAAGATTAATTAAATCAACTTTACAAAACAAAAATAATTAGTGTGTACCAGTAGCAATTATCAACTATAACCCTGCCAAGTATCTAGAAATAATATTGGATGCAAAGCTCAAATGGAAAGAGCACATAAAGAAAACGCGGTTTGAATTGCAACTAAAATGCAGGAAGTTATGTTGATTTATCGGAAGGAAATCTATTCTCCCAGTGAAGTGTCCTCTTCAACCATTCAATAGGTTTGTCGGCCAGCTTCTTTCCAGACATCATTATGTTCTTCTAGGAGTGGATAGAGTAGAATGTTGTTATGCTTTTCAGTTTTTTATGGTGGTTGATACTTCGTTCCTTAATAATATGCACGACTCAAAGCACTTTCAGATCATCGTATAGTGTCTAGTTATTGACTTATCAGAGCTTATTTGTAATTATTCACAGTATTTTGGATTGACACTTTTGGATTATAGTTATATTGCTTTTATTCGCACATCCCCAAAGCTCAGCTCTATAAAGTCATATGGATTTGACGACTGTTTTATATAATAATAATTTAATCTCTAATGATAGATGGGGAAGTTTCTTCTCAACAATCAGTATATGTTTTTTGGTTTAAAGTTCATGATGATGTTTTTTCCAGTTTAGTTTACTCTCTAAACGAATTAAAAGTACTCGACTGTGTGGAACTATGGCATGTCTATGTTACTAAGGTTGACTGATGGCCAGTGGTTGCACAGACTCTTCTTCATTTATTTTGATTTTTAATTTCCCAACCAGACTTGCAGCTTATCTATATATTTGAGAGTCTTGGTTGCAGAAAAGACGGTTGAAAACACTGCAGAAATTAGTGTGATTGCACCAGCAAGACAACTGACACGTGACTGGAACCAACAGGAAAATTAGGGTTAAAATAGTTAATTGGTTGTAATATTAGGTGATATGTTTCTTAGACAATATATAAAATAAATAAAACATTGCGAAGCTTTCTCAGATAGCTATATAGTAAATAGTGATGGTTAATCAGACAAATACAGTAAGTGGTGTACTTCCGTAATTAAATCTCTTTAAAAACATAGATGCCTTCATCACAAATATCATATCGTTATTATTCCCGTAAGATTTCTTAAAATGTTATTTTAACAAAAATGAATTAAGAAGAGGTTTAGTTATCTCTGAATTTTTAATTATTAATTTTTAATTATTAAAACTAAGTAGCAGTCATTATATTTTGAATCGTGTATTGATTTGTTGAAACGCAAAAAAACCCTTACAAATGTCAAAAACTTGTCGCTGCAGATTCCATTTTTATTGTAATTGCCTTGTTGAATTTAAATCTAACATTTTCTTAAGTATTATTTGTTCTGATAAATAACTTCTGCTGTATTAGATTGCAACAGAACACAGCGCTAAATGCAAATACCCAGTGGCGCAGCTGGGGCTTTACAAACCGCTCCTCATCTCCAAAGAAGGACGAAACCAGCGGCAGCAGCCAGCGTGCCTCGTGTCTCTGGTAATCCACTCACTTTAATTGCTCCTATTTCCCTAAAAAACATTTGTACACAAATGACATGTGTTAAACTGGCGCAAAGCCGCTCATTAGGAGGACAGGAACCACCTGCGCCTTGTCACACCCTGTCGGTAAATTAGGATCACTCCATGACAACGCGGATACTCCGAGATCATCATAATGCCGTTGCTGGATTAGCGAGGGGAAACGCATCGCGGCTGCCTCCTGCGCCTGGTCAAATTGGCATCGGGCGTCCGGGCAAACGTTTTTATAAACAACCAGTTCTATAGCTAATATGCATTAGGTATGCACTACATACAATGTGTGTTTGAATATTTTGGTGAATTGCATCGGAAAACAAACAAAACAGAAGATGCAATTAGATTAAATAAATAATCGTCATCCTTACAACATAACTTTAACTATACTCTTAAAGCTTTTAGAAATGGCCATTAAAGACTTCTTGGATTGCTGCTACATTCACAAAGTGTGCGCATTTTAAGGCGCCTTTCAGGCGATGAAACAGGGGAAGTCCATAGTCACTAGATCAGAGGAAAAATTATGGATTCCAGTCGTACATGTTAAAAAGTCTTTAGAGGTTTCCACCTATTTTTTTTTATTTCATCTATCAGCTTGTGCGGTACAAACCAGAAATAGATCTTCCACCTATCCAAATCTTCTCAAACGATGACGCGCACCGTGTCCTTCCTAATACTTATTTTTTCCACGGTAAATTGTAGAGTTAGTCATCGATATTGTACTAACATTTATCACATTCGCTGAATTATGTTTGGGGTTCTACTTGTCAACGGCTGCCTCGATGGTATCTCGTCCCCAGTCTTTTTATTCCTGTTGTAAAAGCGTTTGAACCAGTCGTAAACGCATTTTCCTTTCTGTACACTTGAACCAATATTTATGCCTTTCCTTTGCTATTTGGCTACTTTGCAGCAGAATTTAATGTTCAATTGTAGCCCCATTGCACTGTTATCCTGCCTCTCACACTACATATGTTTGACTGCCCGCAGTGGGCTTACCCTAATGGGCACATGTGCATACACGCGCATCTGATCCATAATAAGATATCGCATTATTCACCAAACTTTGTTGAATCACGATAATGTTTTTTCTAAATCGTTGTGCTGAGACAAAGACCCTATTGAGCTCTATGGGTAACAAGACTGTATTAGTTAGCATTTAGATAAAACGCTTTGCTAGGTGTGTAACCTTCAAAGAATTGTCAGAATATACGAAAGCCTTTAGAGCGTTTTAATCAATGTTAGTGTCTTGCAGTTAGTCGGCCAACGTTAGTCTCCATAACTTTTTTTCGATGATCAGTTGTACCGCTGAATTAATCTCCTACAACCCATTATATACTACTTTAGTCTCTTAAATTGTGTTGATGTATTGCTGTATAGAGTTCATGTGTAAATGTATTGTTACTCTAAGCAATTGTAAGTTCTTCCAAGTATTTATTAAAAACTAAAAGGAGTTAACCCATAACTAAGATAAGGGTCTTTTTAAAAAGGCTACCGAGTTTCATTAAAATATAATTGATAAACCAGAAAGTATTTCTTAAGCTAAATTCAGTTCTTTATGTTTCAAACGATGTTTAAAGCAAAAAATATTACAAAAATTCCGGTTACGTGTCTATTAATTTGATTGCTTATATGTTCTTATCTCTAAATTGCATGAGAGTAGAATTGAATGCTCTGAAATTATATCATTCTTGTTACTAGGGTTACAAAATCAGAAATTCAAAGTTAGTGTAATTACACTAGATTAATTTATATTCTAGTTACTTGTTTTAAACACTTAGAGGTAGTCAAAAACGATTGACACTACAATCGTTGTCTTTTCAATAAGAGGGGGCACATTTCCCTTCAATGTCTATGTACTTCTGTAATTGCTCCGGCAAATTCTGTAAAGTAGCTGAAAGATATTTTGTGTGTGTAATTTGGTAAAACTTGGGGACAGCTGAATGAAGCCCGTCCTTGGAGAACTTCAAACTGCGCACAGCTTCTTTCATTGCGTCAGATAGAGCGTAGTCGCTCGAAACAAGATTGCAAGCTAGCATGGCGTACTCAAGAGCCTGCAGAGTGACAGTGGTGTAAGGACTAATATGCGGTCGTGCATTATTGTGTAGAATCAGCGCGTCGCGTCTGTAGTTTAACCAGTCACCAGTAATACTCTTGCAAGAGGTCAGTCAGTATCAGTAGAATTATTTTCTAGTCCAAAAAACAATCGCCATATATTTTGGAATAAGCAGTATTGTCTTTGGTTTCTTTAAATGAGAGATTTCAATGTGTGTCATGTGGAAAAACCATTGTGTACATATTTTTATCATCTTAAATCCTCATAGATAGTGATATACAAAGTTTTGCCAGTGCATCGAATGAGATTCGTCTGTTTGCTGTTACAAAGACACACTCTGGATAATACGTGGCTTGCGCGTAATTATTAAACGTCCGTTCTTTTGCCTTCATCAGCACAGTTCATGCCACCTTTATATTTTGGTTGGTAGCAAAATATAATTATGCGACTCCTTTAAAAGTAACCAAGCCGGACATCACTGTTTATAATTGTCCGCTTCCATGGATTTCCGCTTTGTTTACAACTGCACTCATAAGTTGCTATCTTTCCTCTTGTGATCCAGTGACATCATCTGGTAGCTTCACGTAGCAGGATAGTCTACTTCAATGCACACAAGTAGAATTTCGAGAAAAATCAAATTTATTGGCATTGCAATAATAAAGAATTCACTAAAATTTCTAAACAAACATATTATTAATATTAAAAAAAGCAAAAACCAAATTTAGAAGTGCATTCATTAACAGTTTTACTAGAAAAAAATGAGCAAAATAAAATTATCTTTTTAAGGACCCCCGTCTTTATAGTTCGACAATTGCACCTACGTTTCAAAATATTCTTATAATTTTCTACTACTATTTTTACAATTTGTAACCCTAAAATTATAAAAGTTGACATGGCCAGTGTTCCACAAACACAACAATCAACAAATATGTCTGAACAGATTTTGCTAATAAAACATCTAAAAGCCAAATTTAATTAATTAGGAAAAATAATAAATATATTCCATTTTTATATTTATGTATGCAGGTACGTGATTGCAGTGTCAATCTAAGGTTAACCAATGTCGATAAAATGTCATTAAACGTTAAAGTATTAAATAGTGTTTTCATACTTCTTAGAGTGCCGTATTCAATGAATGTTGGCAACAATTTATTCGGTTTCTACCAGCTCTAATTAATTTGTGGGTATTCATATGTGTCCAATCTCTAATGTTTTTCAACCAGGCCTATGTCCTATGACCACGCCTTCTTTTTTCATCTATTTTCTCTTCTATAATAAGCTGTAGAAGCTGTCGTTGCGTTATAGGTGGCCAAGGTAACCTGTTTTTTCTTGATATTTACTAAAAGTTTCTTTTTTTGTGCATTCTTCTCAACACTTCTTCATTTGTAGTTTGTTCTGCTTATTATATGCGTAATAGTCTTCTAAATACCCAGAACTCAAAAGCTTGTAATTTTTTTTCAGTGCTAGCCTTGGGTTCCAAGCCTCAGCACCGTACATTAGCACTGAGTATATATATAGTACTGTACAAATCTGTATCTTGTTGCTAATTTAATACTGCGGTTGACAAATAATTGCCTCATTCTTCTAAGGTACGATCTTGCTACCTCTATTCTTGTTTTTATCGCCAACTCCGGGTCTCCGTCCTCCGTCACCCACTATCCAAGATATTTGAATTTTGGTACCTTTTCAATTTGTTGTATTTCTAAAATTTTGCTGAATATCATAAATTTGGTTTTTTCGTATTTATTTTCAGACCGACTGCATCGCCCTCTAGTTTCTCATGCCTAACGCGGTCAAATGGTTTTTCGTAGTCGATAAAGCATGTGAAAACATTCCTCTGTTGGTCTATACATTTTTGCAATAAAACTGATAAGACTAAAAAATAACGGTTCGCTGTTTCCAAATCCCTTTCGGAATCCAAATTATGAGTCACTTATATCTTGTTCACATCTCTGATATATTCTTCGATGAAGGATTTTTTTTAAAAATAATTTCAGTACATAACTCATAAGACTTATAAGACGGAAATCATCGCATTTGTTTGTATTCGCGAGGCGTTTTCATTAAACTATATATAAAATTAAAATTGAAAACAATATACAGATATATGAAAGATAGTTTTGAAATTTCAGAAGCAAGTAAACGATTCTTTCTTACTTATATGTCGCAAAAAGAGGACTCTAACATACAGATTATTACTTTATCCACTTATATTTTTAAATATTTGTAAACAGGAGAAATTATATTTCTAACTCATAGTGGTTGGAATCATTTCGGGAATAGGCTTATTGAGACTTATCTGAGTACCACCAAAAGTAAAAATTATTGTTTAAGAAGTGTTAGAGCCTTTGGTGGTAAAAAGAATTACAGAATTGTACCGTGGTGTTTATTTTTCATGATGCAGCCAAAGCCCACATTGCAAAATCGGCCCAAGAATTTTTTATAGAGGTCAAAGGAAGTAGCATTCGAGGACTTGCAAGCAACAGTGAGATTCCTTTCAAACCTTCTGATACCAGCCCTATGTACTTTTTTTGGTTTCTGTTGGCTGAAACAGCGTTTGTTTAAGTATTAAGTATATTAGATGGTCTTTGAAAAAATTTACAGGAAGAGTAGAACAGTCTTTTTCCTGATAATGACCGTAAAAGTTTTTCATAAATCAAAACGATAATTCTCAAAAATGTGTTTATTTTTTAAACATAGCATATTTATGTCACACGCGATTTAACTATATTTTTAAAATAGTGCTATATAAAGTCTATAAACAATTTATATAAAAAGTTAGGTAATTTATTCGATTTAACATAAGCTAAGTGCGCGCGCAACCACAGGGTTATCTAGAGACATTTCAAAAAGTGCCATTTAGCGTAGACTACACGCGACCGTCTGGGTAAGAGTTAGTGTAAGAGGTAACATTAAAGGGTTACAGTGCAATTGAGCAATGAGTAAATATCAAGTTCTGCTATGACTTGGGAAACGGCGACGAAGACGCATGAAATGTTGGTCCAAGTGCATGGTATGAAAGCGGTGAACGGTAAATGTGTTTACTACTACTTCAAATGCTTTTGCCACGGGAAAAAACAACTGAGGATAAGCTACATGACATGACCGATTCAGTGCGACAAATGCTGGTACGAGTGACGACGAAAAAATTCGACATTAGCAAGGACGCGGTAGTATAAAATAATTTCTTATTGCAATAGTGTTGCTGTGAATGCGCTTTATCTTCAGCATAGCATGTCTATGAAAAGAAGTGGACTGTGAAGTACCCTATCATATTAGCAACTAGTTGATCACTGACGCATAAAAACGATATGCGTGATTCATATCCTCTGAAAATATACCCTGTCTAATCTAATGGACAATTTCCAAAAAATGATAAACTTGCAGTGTCAGCATTGCAGAATCTTGTTTTTTTGTCAGAAACAGGGGCTGTGTGTGCATCACATAAAGTCACTCAATCAATGATCTGATATGAAAAGCTAAAACAGGGTTTTAGAAATCACGCTATTAACAATGGAAGCCTAAGTGCCATAACTGAATGTCAAGTTTACTATCAATAGAGGCAGATAATTATATATTTCAACAAAAACGAAAACGATGCTGTTGTTTGTAGTGATGCCGATAAAGTATAACAAAATACTTCAAGCTACATTTAAAAGGTGCATTGTTTCTCAACTGTAATATCATATGGCCATACACGGAGAACGTATATGAAAATATAAAATTATTTCTGGGAACAATTAAATGCAAAATCCAGCAGTGACAAATTTATAGATATTGATGGTGGCTGCAATATTATTAGGGATATAGTTGGAATGTTGTTAACTTTGTGTGAGCGGGACAATAAAGCCAAACCAGAAATAGCCTGACTTTTAAGAAATCCGATAAAAAATATTACGCATCCATCTTTTGCTTAATTGAAGCAAAACGTGTTTGAGTGTTATAAGTAAAACCGCGATTTATAAATAACTAAGATGAAAAACTACAAACGGGATAGAGAAGCTTTCAGATATCTAAGACGAAAATTTATATTACTAATTATAAATGGTACCGAGATTAAGAAGTACATTTTTGTTGGTCTATAAATTCCTGAGTTTTCAAAACACGAAACATTATTACAGTCTTAGGTTTTAATTAGAAAACAAATAAATTTTCAAGTCTTTTTTCAGCAATTCTTTTGACGCATTAATGCGGGCTGCGAGGATTCTAGAAAAAAACTGCGCAGGTATTCATGCGTGTACGGGAACGGCCAAGATGGCAGGTTGCATGATGATCTAAGGTCGCCTAAGAAAATAAATAACTTATAATAATACTAGGGTATTAGTGGATTGTTGGCTAATAAACTGTAGAAGTAAATAATTAAACATATAAATCGACTTACAGAATAACTTTTTTTCTTTCACCTGCCTTATTCTGCTAAGAAGTACGATACAATAAGTGGTATCTGAGTATAGAGCATGGAATCTTGTATATAGTATTTCGGTAATTTAAAATTGTGATACCATATAAACATTGTCCAGTTGATGTTATTTTTATATACATATTAAATTACATAAAGTGCAGTATTAAATTTTTGAAATATGTATTGATGATTAAATTAAATCTTGATATTTACTAAGTTCAATATCTGATAATAACATTCTTTAAACCTCGTCATGCCTCAGATGAAAAATAGACCAGGTCATACAAGCAAGTCACAGACTTCTAACGTACCAGCTACCAGAGCTGCAACATGGGTCTGCAAATTTTACAACCAATAGATTGAAAAGAAAAGTTCTAGCCTAAAAAACTGAGTAACGACAGGTAACCATAATTAGCCTATGCATTTTTTTCGACACGCACATGAAAATAGGGTGCCTGTTGGGTGGCCTACTCAGCCACTAAAAATAATTGAGTACCTGCGGTCACTTCGAAGAAGTCACGGTGCTTGCCACATCGCCCCGCATAAGAGATGGTACGTGACGACCGGGCACAGTGAGCGAACATATGAGGGCCTCAACCCTCAGTTCTCAAGTCGTATTTCCATAATGGGCGTTAGAGTCCTACCACCACCACATGAAAATAGACGAATTAAAATTCTTAAGTTTGTTTTTTGGGGAAGTTTTGTGGCTCAAACTCGTGTTTTCAGCCGCGTATTTTAGCGGCACTATTATGATGCTATAACTAAAGGGGCGATAGTTTTGACCGCCATTTAATTTCATCAAAAATATGAGTATCTATGAGCACTATAAAAATTAAGAATGACATGGTTGATATTCTAGAATCCAAATGTTACTTTCACTTCAGCATTTTCCAAAGAGTGCCTTTCAACAAGATAAAGCAAAACACCGTGTAACACGTATTGATAAAGGCTTTGTAATCACAAATATTATGTCGTAACTTGCAAAGTCATTTAAATAATGAACCAAAATACCACTACACAGTTTAAGAACACCATAAACATTTTTGATGTTCTTTAAGGTGATCCAAACTAAACTTTATTTAAATTATACGCCGTTTGTGTTGTGTGAACATTAAAAGTTGTATTTTTTGCAAAAAACTTATGTTGGGCAATAAAGTTAATCTTTTTTTAATGGCTTCGTAAAGCGTCAAAATTGTCGTATCTTGGGTAGTAAAAATCTACATGCTATTTGTTGTTACTGCCAACGATGTACATTATAAAAATATGCTAAACATCTTGTTTGTCAGTGAAGCCGATATGAACTTGAATGGCATGCGGTTTCAATAAGATGGAGCCACATGTCACACAGCACGTGATACACTCACTTTACGTCAACTTATCTCGCAGAGCGGTGGCATCGATTAGCCATGGCGGTTTGTAGTCTAACCTCATTACACTTTTTCTCTGGGTCTATTTGAAGAAAGGGGTTCATGTAAAGAACTCCGCTATGATAAGAAATATGGAAAACTTCGCTAAACACCGTAGATGGACTTTAGCCGGCATCATAATTCATCCGTAACTATTAAATCTTTAACACTGATGGAAATATCATTTGGATTGTTCCAATACTTCGTGTTTTATTCAGGAAAAATACCTTAAAATTCAATTTGGACTACTCTATAGACCCAGTTTTCTTTTATTTTCTTCATAAGATAAAACCATACCTCATGTAACATGCATTTCTAATTATAAATAATATGTTGCTACTTGATTAACCTGCAATATCATTTGATACTAAAAATGCATAGAATAAGGTTAGTTGGAAACTATTTCCTTATGTAAAGGTAGCTGAGTCAAAAAAACGACCTTTAGATACAAATATCAAAACCGTCATCTAGAAAATTTCTATTCCTTAATATAAAATTAATAAAATCCTTAAGAGAGCAAACGATTTTTGCGACTATATCCAACCCTAAAATAAGGGATGAAAACAAAAATACAATGTTTGTGTAAACAGGAGATTGTAAAAACATATTTTCATAATTTAATAGAATTATATCTAGTATAATTTAATTTTCACAAGAAGACAATAAAATAGGATATAGCACTAAGCTTCGGGCTTCCTTTTAAGTTTGCAGTGGCTCACAGACTGAACTTGCCCGCAGGGCACTTCTGAGTAGCCCTTCTTGTAAGTCCTAGACTGACCCGTGCACTTCTGGAACTCCCACAGCTTGACGCACTTGCTGTACACGAAGATGCTCGTCACTTTCTCCTCCAGCAGGAACTTCGGTAAGGTTTTGCACTTGATAAAGCAGCCGCGAGCGCGGTACGCCAGGTGATTTTTGAACCGCAGTTTTGCGGAGTACCGGTGGCACTGGTGTGAACTGTAGATTTGGGCGAAAACCAGCAGGATCATCAATGATTTCCACATTTAGTTCGTCATGTGGGCATAATGATCGAAAAGTTTCATTGCGAATGCGACTGTGGTTATAATTTTGAAAGGCACCTTCCATTATGACAGACTTTTGACATATTGTAGTATTCTTGACATTCGATTAATATTACTCTTGTTCCTAGATTGATTCAAAAGGGGTGTAGAAAAGAATCATGAAAGAAAAGAGATAAAAAAGGTCAAACTCTGGCATAATTGTCCAATATAGTCAGATAACTCTACGGACATAGAAATGAAAGAAAAATATAAATTTGACCTCCAACCGTTCTACATAAGAGCATTTATCATCTCTTCTGAATCCATCACAAATCAGACAAATATTATAATTTATGAGACTAATATCATTGTCGTCGTCACTCAGTAGCTATCTTCGGACTTAAAGTTATTCTTTGACAGATTTATGTACCGTCTGCAGAGCATTCTTCCTTTTCCCTACGTTTTGCTCTCTTTTTGTGTTTTTTTTTTTGTTACTGTTCTTTTAACATCTTGAAATTTTTCTTTTATCAGACTTTCAGTTAAAATTATTGATTTTTATTTCCTAGATGCCCCTCTTTTTCCAATTTTATTTGATGACAAAACTTTGTCAAGCAAGTATACCAACGAATCGATCTTGAGGATAACTGCCAGTGACTGATTCAGCTTTTTGTTTTCAAAAATATTAGGTGCACAGGCGGAATTTTTCACAAATTCCACGAGTTCTTATTTAGCTATTCTTTTAATGTGTTTTTTTAATTTCTTTGACTTGAAATTTCACGACAAGCAGGTGAAAGATAAAAATCAGCCTTGGTAAACTTTTCCGGGTTAATCGGTGAAGCTGCAACTGAGAATTGCACGAGAATGTTTTCAGTGAGCTTTTAGAGGGCTGAAAAATGTCAAGTTCAGTAGCTGGAGTTGGTGACATGCGCAGGGTGGAAATGATAACAACATAATTTTATTTTCCCTGCAATATTCGGTTGAAATGGTGGTTAAAGTTTAGGAGATTTAGATCTGCAGGCGTCGGATTCGTGTTATTGGTAAAGTGCTGAAGCCAATCAAAAGAAGGAATCTCGGTTCATCTACCAATGTCGGCTCATGACCAAGAATGCTACTGTTTGTCATTGATAAATTTGCGGCCTGTAGTCTTTTTCAACATTCCAGACTCTGCCGCATAAATCACATTCTTTAACTGATCTTGAGTGTAACTCTCCTGAATTGATGTCGTAATGGAAACTGGTTTTACATTTTATGTATGAATTATTTTACGTTTGTTCAGCTTACATTACGCCATTTCCTTGTAACTAATTAATTAAAATAAAAATGTTTTTACTAAATCTAAAGTTCTAGAGTATCCTGTACGCGGACATTTCCACATGGATGAATTCATAAGGTTCGCATTTAAACGTCCTAGTTATAGTCTTACACTAAAAAGTAACGATCTTAATAAATAAACTACCGCAATAAACGGCGATGGAGAAGACGACGGCGGACATGAGGGATACGTCTCACTTTCGTCGCTGACACTAATTTGAGCTAGTCACATTATTTCTAAGCGACTAATCTCGACTTCCGCCCTGAGCTGTTTGTGTAAATTCGAATGTGACAGTTTGTACACAGTCCCATTTGATAGAGGCTCAAGCCTTCAACAAATAATCTACAGATGTTTAGCGCTGTTTTGGTTGGGGTGCGTCCAACGATTGCTAATGTGACTGCATGGAAACGTAGTTTTGTAGCAATTGGCTGTTTGTGTTGGCATGGCCAGGTAAATAAGTTAAGCTACTTATTCTATGTTAAAAAATTATTTAGGCGCATTAAGTGGCAATAAATAAAGATTTGTATCACTCAATGCATTTAGCTTTTCTCGGAATTTTATTTTGGGAATTTGAAACTGTTAAAATATGAAAACCGCCGGCAACATTTGTGCAAGAACTTATGAACTACCAGGAAATAATAGAGTATTACATCCATACTTAAATAGGAATAATATACCACTAAATGCATAGTAAATAATGTCATTAAAATCAATTTACATACGCCCGGCTCATATAAGAAACGTATCGTCTATTTCCTAGAGAACATCATTCATCATACATACCGAATCAAGCTGAAGCACTCATACAGAATGCTTATTCAACATTTACATTCCAAAATTCCAACAGCTAACATAATAACAAAACTAGCAGCAAAAAATCATATTCAACATAAAGCCTAGTCAAGCTAAAAAGTCCTAGTGTTGTTTTTTGTAGACCTCGAACCCGCTGAGAACAATAAAGATATTTATAAATTGCAATTTTTACGTAACTGAAGAATATCTGTAGAGCTTTAGTCATGCTGAATACATACGGGTGTATCAAATGTGACTCTCGAATCTGTACTAAAACTAAGGAAACTGCAGTGATGTGTGCAGTATATATTATAACGGACCACATCCAGCTATTCACAAAGGTTGAACAGTCTACAGAGATTTAAAAAAGAAGACACACCCAAATACAAGCTATATAATATAAACCCAATACATAACCCTCCTCCTCCCCAACAAATAACTACTAAAAAATCATTGACTATCTATAGCCATATTACAGCAAATCAATTACAAACATCCATCTTACCCTTACACAATTTCTTGTTGAATTCAAAGGAATGCTTATTTAATCAACTACTTTAACAGAACAGTATGATTTTTAACATGCTTACAGCAGTAATTTCCAAACTAGTCAAATAATGGCCAAATTCTTACAAATTCAATTGTCTAATTCTAGTGGCTTTCAAGCAAAAAATAAGAGGTAGAAGTCTTCCTTAAAATGTTCTACTCATACTTAAATCGCATTTTACAAGAACGTTTATAAAAATATCTTATTATTTTATCTACCACACTAACATCCAGATAATATAGCCCATGGTGGTGCGATTATCATTCGTGACACAGTAATCTACTATAAATTACCAAAGTATAAAGAACCCTTTTTTACAAGATTCAAATATCGAAAAAAATTTTTATTGGCGGCGATTTGAATTGTAAACATACAAGATGGAGTTCTAGACTGATAACTATAAGGGCTACGCAACTTCATCAACTTATCACAGATAACAATTATATAATAACAACTGGTCAACTGATGTAAATATGATTTCGGGTTTATTAAATTTTTATTTAGCTGCATTCATTAGGAATTATGCAGCTGTATCTTCTAGTTACGATTTACCTTCCCACTACAGCCTTGCATTTACTGCTATCAGTATTACAATAATCAAAAAATGACACAAACCAATATTCTGTAATAAACAAACTGTCTGGGATAAATTCAAATAACACGTGCATGAACATATAATACTAATGTAAGTTTAAAAACACCGGAAGATTTAGAGCGTGCAATAAATCACTTTATAACAACAATTCAAGAGGCAGCATGAAGTGCTACAGCGCTGATTGATCAAAAATCAGAATTTATTAATTTTTTAACAAAAACAACTGAATTGGTAAAAGAAAAAAAATTCAAGGAAGTTTGACAGCGTACACTCAATACACATGATAAAACTAAACACAACCAGCCTACAATAAGCTTAGCGAAAAGATGATGGGAGTACGGAATAAAACTTTTTAGAACTCTACATAAGCACTCTATCTAAAGATGATTATAATATTTGGAAAGCTACCAAAGGATTTAAGAAACCACAGAAACAAATTACCTCAAAATGTCAAAGGTCAGAAAAAGGAAAAGTCAAACTGTTTGCCCAACATCTAGAAGAGATATTCAGACCCCACTAACGAGATTGATGAAGACGTCAACAACTTTCTTGATGTAACGCTGCAGCTACCTCCACCAATAAAAAAATTACAATTGAGCTAGGAAACGAAATAAACTATTAATTAAAAAGTGCCAGCTTTTGATGTAATTACGGGTCTCATACTAAAACAGTTACCGGAAAAAAGAGAGGGACTTTTACTAGCGCTACTCTTAACATACTGGAAAAACTTAGAAAGCTATTAATTAAAGTCTAATCTTATCGCCCGATCAGCTTAATGCCTATTGTCTCCAAACTTTTAGGAAATCTAATACTAAAGAGAATTAAGAAAGATGATCTGTTACGATAAATTGATTCTCGTGCGTCAGTTTAGATTTCGGAAAGGATACTCCACTATAAAACGATGCCATAGAATAACCGATCTTATTTAATAATCACTTAATCAAAATCTCTATTGTTCAGCAATATTTCTGGATGGTAGACAAGCTTTAAAGCGTGTGTGTCACAATGGACTTTTTTAAAATAAAACAAATCTTTCCATATCAGCATTCTGCTTAAAAAGGTATTTATCAAATCGAGACTTCTAAACCAAACTTAGAAATGACTCGCAATTATACCTAATCCCTGATAAGTCCGCTTTTATATCAGCTATTTACTGCAGACCTACCGACTATACCCAACACAACTCTGGGAACATTTGCTGATGACACTACCATCCTTCCATGTCATAAAGATCTTTAAACAGCAAGAATGACAAAATGCAAGAGAAGGCTGATTGTAGAAATCAAGATCAAGGTCAACGAAACAGAGTCAACCTATATAACGTTTACAACAAAACCATATGTAATGTTAAACAATGTTCTCATACCATAGTCAGGCGAAGTTAAATGCTTGGGCCTTCGTTTGGATAGAAGGCTAACGAGTGTCTTAAAAAAGTGCAAAGAAAGTCATCAAGTTCCAAAAAATTCACTGGCTTGTGGGAGAAAATTCATAACTATCGCTAAAAAAACAAAATACTTATTTACTTATATGAACCTACTGCTGTGAATTATGAGGTTGCGCCAGCTACTCAAATATTGACATATGTGGGTAGCCTGAAAAGTTTTGAGCTTTAACATGAAGATGGCCTTACTCGCCGAAACCATTCTGGAACTACAATCGTAAATCCCTTGAACGATGATTGTAAAAATTTCAACCGCTTTGGACATTTAGTTGTTGTTTGACAATCATTTGTATCAGTCGATGTCAGTGCTTTTGAAAAAATGGAAAAAATCGACTATCGTGCCTTAATTAAGTACTTGCATTTAAAAGCCAATAAACCCATGCAAATTAAAGTTGAGTTAGACGCAGCTTACCAGGACTCTTTTCTATAATTTGCTACCGTGAAAAGATGGGTAGCTGAATTTAAAAATTTGGATGATTATGAGCGTTCGGGACGGTCAACAACTGCGACCTGCATTGATAACATCAAAAACATTCATCAAATGGTACTGGACGACAGTCGAATCAAGGTTAGAGAAGTAGCAGAGACTGTAGGCATATCGAAAGAATGCGTTTGTCATATATTGACTGGAGAACTGGGCATGAGAATGCTGTCGGCATGTTGGGTCCCGCGCTTGAACCAAAAATTCATTAGAATGGACATTTCCAAGGTCCTCATTAAGTGGTTTCAACAAAACGAGTCGGACTTTTTGCGTCTATTTATCACTGTCTATAAAACTTGCCCAGCGGGGTTGCTAGTCACCAACTGGGCGCCTCCCCGGGTGGCGGATAGGGGAATGCTCGCTAGATATAGCGGGTACCGGGGAAATAAAATACCCGGGGTGGACCAAAACTAGCATGGGAGCAACTTTTCAATGACAAATTTTAATGGTCCCTCGTCCTATGCACCGAATACTGTCGATATAAGCAGTTTCTCTTACTAGCCAACAGCTTCGGGTGGAGGAGCTAGTAAGACTAAGGGCACCCTCTTGCCCTTGGAGTGAGAAATCACACCAAAAGACGGATGAGCCTAACAAGGTCAACGGCATGAAGATGCAGAAGGCAACGGAAAACCACTGCATTAAAGATCCCAAGTGGATATTCCTAGTAAATAATTATCATGGCTAGTTTCAAAATCAAATATTCCGGAGTCAATAGTCCCCTAATCGTATCTCCGGAGGGGACAGTTTTGAAGAACGATATAAGAATTGGTACATGGAACGTACGAAGCATGTACGAGCCTGTTAAAATACACAACGTAGTACAAGAAATGAACAGAATGAACTTCTACCAAGAGAATAACTTCATAATAAAGAATAGGTTTTATCAACTTCCAAAACGTCGACTTTACACCTGGAAGTCACCACAAGACAAAGACGGCAGAATCGTAAGAAATCAAATTGACTATATTCTTATCAACGAAAGATATAAGAATGTTATAAAAAGTGTAAAGACCTACCTTGGCTCCGACGTCTCATCCGATCACAATCCAGTGATAGCTAGAGCAATTAAACTAAATCGAGAAAAATAAAACCAAGAGAAAACAGAATAGATGTCCATCAGTTAAAAAATCAACACATAAAACAAGAACTACAAAACAAAGTAAATTCAAACCTAAGAAATATAGAACTAAATACAACATTGGATACAAATGAAAATGGAAAAAGTTTAAGAATGAAACCATGCAAGAAAATACTTTGTGAAAGGAAACAAATAATAAAACACAAATGGATGACAACAGAAATACTTCACCTCATGGATATAAGAAGGAGTCATAAAAATAACAACACGGAATATAAGAAAATCCAAAAACAAATACGTACAGAGATAAGGGAAGCAAAATAAAAATGGTATGAAAGTAAATGCGAGGAAATAGAACAATTACAATTAAAATACGATAACTTCAATATACACAAGAAAATAAAAGAGCTCGCAGGAATACAGAAACATAAGAAAGCAAGTGTGTTAATGAACAAACATGGAAGAATAATTACAAATACCGAAGAAAAATTAGACGAGTGGAAAGATTATATCGAAGAATTATTTGCAGACGACAGGCATAGAAATATAGTATAAAATCAACAAGACCACAACGGGCTAGAAATAACCAAAGAAGAAATAAAGTACGCCATTAAACAAATAAAATCTGGAAAAGCACCAGGCCCAGATGAATTGACATCAGAAATAATTAAATTTTCGAGGAAACAAACCTTAACATCATACAAGAATTATTCAACGCCATATATTCAACAAGTGTAATACCGAATGACTGGTTAGTACCGACCTTCGTAACCCTCCCCAAAAAACCGAATGCAAAATTGTGTACAGACCATCGTACAATCAGTCTTTTTGAAAATTATATATCGCAGAATATACAAAAAGTTGGAACAAGATATCAGTGAAACACAGTTCGGTTTCAGAGACGGACTTGGAACGAGAGAAGCCTTGTTTGCACCAAACATTTTAATAAAACGTTGTCTGGATGTGAATCAAAACCTATATATTTGTTTTATTGATTTCAACAAAGCCTTCGACAAAGTACGCCACGAACATCTAATTAAATTACTGCAAGAAAAGAATATAGACATGCAAGACATCAGAATCATTAGTAACTTATACTACGATCAAAAACCCAGTTATAAAAATAGACGGAAATAGCACTGAACACATAGAAATAAAAAGAGGCGTTAGGCATGGTTGTGTGCTGTCACCAACACTTTTTAATATGTACGCAGAAGAGATAATGAAGAAAGCGTTATTATACGAAACAATAGGCGTAAAAGTGAACGGAATACCAATTAACAATCTAAGATATGCTGACGACACAATCCTGATAGCAACTAGCCTAGAAGACCTACAGATAATACTTGATAAAGTAGTAGTAACAAGTGAAGAATACGGACTTTCGCTAAATGCAAAAAAGACTAAGTATATGGTAGTAAGTAAAACACCGAGAATTTTATATGGAAATCTTTACATAAGCAACGAGCCCATAGAGAAAGTGGAAAAATACGTATATCTGGGTACTATAATCAATAAAGACAACAATTGCTCAGAAGAAATAAAATCAAGGATAGAGAAAGCAAGAGCAACTTTTATTAAAATGAAAAGGGTATTCTGTGCAAGAGACCTTAGTCTAGAGACAAAAACAAGACTACTAAAGTGCTACGTCCTATCTGTACTATTTTACGGGATGGAAACATGGACACTGAAGAAAGCAGATGTGAAAAAATTAGAGGCGTTTGAGTTATGGCTATATAGAAGAACATTAAAAATATCGTGGACCGAACATGTAACTAACGTAGAGGTGATGAGAAGAATGGGAAAAGAAACCGAAGTTGTCTTCACCATTAAAAAACGAAAACTGCAATATCTTGGACATGTTATGAGAGGCGATAAATACCATCTGCTCCAGATAATAATACAGAAGAAGACATTTGTGGATGAAGAACTTGAGAGAATGGTTTAACTGTACTACCAGCCAGTTATTTAGATTAGCAGTGTCAAAAATTCGAATAGCGATGATGATTGCCAACCTTCGCAACGGAGACGGCACCTAAAGAAGAAGATAAAACTTGGGTCCACTATTACACTCCTGAGCCAAAGGAACAGTCAAAACAGTAGAGTGTGGAGAGTTAATCTCTTCCAAAAAAGGCAAAAACGGTTTCACCAACCGAGAAGATGATGGCGGCTGTTTTTGGGATAGTTAGGGAATTCTGTTCATGGACTACTTAAAAAAAGTGAAAACAATAAGGGGGTTGTACCATGCATCGTTATTGGATCATTTACTGAAAAACGACCCCATTTGGAATGGAAGAAAGTGTTCTTCCATCAATATAATGCACCGGCTCACACTTCGGCAGTCGCCATTGCCAAAATTCACCAATTGCAGTTTGAATTAATTGACCACCTAGCATATTCACCAAACCTGGCTTTCAACGACTATTTCTCAAAAGCTCAAACTTTGGGTCGAAGGGCAGAGGAGGTCATCGCAACCGTAGACGTCTATTTTGCAGAGCAAGACGCCAACTACTATTTAGACAAGCTAAACAGGTTGGAGCATCGCTAAAAAAAGTGTATCGTTTTAAAAGGAAACTATGTTGAAGAATTAAATTAAATTTGACAGAAAAAATACGTGTTTCTATGTTACGCCCAAATTTTTTCAGACTGCTCACGTAATACAATGATTCCAATATAAGATACTAAGGACCATCTTCAATGCGTCTTGGTACGTAAGAAACCTACAACATACAATATGTGCAAGACATAAGTGGACAACAAGCTACAAAGTATCACGACAGACTTCTAGACACCATAACGACCTACTTACACCACCTACAACACTGAAGCATAAGTGGCCATGGGGTCTGAAAAAATAACGTAAAGCAACTACATCCCTCCTAACCTTAAGGTGAAGGAAGACGAAATGCACCACTGGGCGTTCGTTCCTTCAAACTCTTTAAATGCCATAAAATTAGCTCATAGAATTTATTGTACTAATCCGGATTGCTGAGGTCAATTATAATAATAATAAAAATAATATTGTGCCGTTATACCTAAATTATACTTAAATTTCTTTTAAAACATAAAAAATTGTTTTTTTTTACTCTATCCTTATTAATTTTAGCCTTCTGGGTCTACTTTGTATAATTTCTGACTATAAAACAACAAAAAAGTTAATCTAAACATTAACATTGAAATTAAGTGTTAAAATTAAAATTAAATAGGTTATGAATGTCTTCATTAACTTCTTAAAAATTTTTTAGAGTAACTCTTATCGGGTTTAAAAACTGAAATATTTAAATGCAGAGTAAATAAAGAAAATGTTTACCATCTAAAATTAACAGTTATAAAAACTAAAACAGAATACAGATTCAAAATAATTCATTTTTTTTAGTAAAAATGGTACGAGATGCGAGAAACATTATATGTAGCTTCAATCTCTAAAGTATCTCACATACTTCCTCCAGTCTAAATCTCTTTACTTTCAAAGGTGATTTAAGTTTTGAAAATAACCGGAAGCCATAGGGCGACAAATATGTTGCAGATGTCTCCAAAATTAAAAAGATTAACCAAACTGTGTTTCAAAGTTTTGCGGTCAAAAATAACAGAAATTTATCAGGAATATTTCAAATCAAGTCTTAAGTTCTCTGTTCGTAGGCTGTGCTCTCACGCGGAGCGTTAGAGCCTTACCATTATTACTTGCGGCAAGGATATCAACGAGTCTGTTCAATTTGAGATTAGAATTGGTCATAGAACAAGTACTAACAATAAATAAAGGACGATTTAATTATTATATCAAGAAATAAACCAGCATACAGCTGGAAGAAGCCGCAAAGAAAGTAAGTCTCGGCATAAATTAAAGTTTATGGTAACATCAAGAAGAAGAAAAGAACAAGACTTGATAACGAACGTAAACATTTTCGAGAAAGTAGAGACCAAATATTTAAGGGCAGTAATGACTGAAGAGAATATAATACACGACGATGTGTAGACAAGATTACCTGCTACGAATAAGTTATTTCACTGAAAATATTTCAATAAAAAGACATTTAAATAACAGTGTATAAGAAAGATGTTAAGTCTGTTAAGGAGCAGAGACACGGACCTTTAATAAAAATGAAGAGAACGTATCAGAAACCGTAGAAAAATGCAAATTAAAAAATATATGTGTATAAGGTAATTTCAAAGTATAACATCTGTAGAACTACGCTAAGACGCAAAATAATTTTCAAAAAAACTTAGGAAGTATAAGACCTAAAGAAAGAATGCTGAAAAGCTGGTTAGATAATGTAGAAAGCGACATTGATAAAACGGGAGTAAGCAATTTAATGTCCCGGAGTAAGTCTTTTTCTGAAAAAATAATCCATTTGGGAGTTTGGAAGAAAAAATATGGTTCTTGGCGGACCGACAATCATCAAGTAGTTATACTCTTAATAAAATAAAATGCTCGTAAATGTTAAATACACATGCCGACAAAACATTGTTACACACTTATTAGAACGACAAAATAAAATCTGTTTTCAGGATTTATTAAATGATTATTAGTAAGTATAATTACAGCGGATTTGTTGAAAACGGACACCTTTAGCCTCTACACAAGCTTTAAGACGTCCAGACCACTCGTCTATGGCAGCACGCTCTCATCCATTGACAAAGTATTGACGGCAGCTGATAGGACTCACTTCAAAGAATCAGTATTAGGCTGCCTTTTTGAGTAAACTGTCCTTTAAGACTGTCCATAATTTGTAATCTAATGGATTTATATCTGGGTTACCAGGAGCCCAATTCTCTATTGTTAGAAAATGAGACACAATGTTGCTCGACCAAATTTGTGGGCAAGTGCTTACTAAAAGATGCTTCAAAAAAGCGTGCGATTCAAAGGTTTCTCTTCCAACCTTCCAAAACATTCTGTTCATACACAACGGCGAAGTTTTAACAAAAAGTTTTCACAAAAGTGAATATTGGCTTCTCTATCAAAACACACTCTTCACCAAACCATTACAGTTACTGCATGATGGCCTATCTAAACCCTTTCACTAGATGAGATGTTTCTTTCGATGACCTAGCATATACCCTGTCATTTTGAAAGACTCCTCCACTGTAAAAAGTTTTTTATTTGTAAACATCATGCGTGCACCCAGTCAATCAATGCAATCTCTTTGATTTTCTTTTTTACCTTTTTTTAAAGCATCTAACAGCAAATATCCCGTATGTTTTTTGTAAGCGACTACTCTTAGGTTTTTCTTTATAATACGATACATCAAAATTTGAAAATTTGTATTTCCTTATACATAATCTGCTTACGAAGAGAATTTAGTTTAGTCCAGATACTTCGAGCTTTGACTGGCAGAACAGTTCAAACTGAACGTGGTCTTCCAGATTTTGGACTCAACACATCCAGTCTCATTAAATAATTTTATAGCCCGATACACAAACAAGCGGCTAATGCCGAGAGAGTGCAGGGTTTAAAGATTACCCTTTTTTCAGTTCCACATATATGTAATGCTACCACAGCCATATGATTTTCTTTGTCACCCCACTCTATTGCTAAAATGGGAATAATGTAACTTATAACTCTACGACTTGACAATTGCAACCTTATATTAAAGTCATGAATATTCCTGTGCTGGGTAAAGCAAGTATTGGTTTGATTTGTGACAGTATTTATGGCAATGCTAGGCAAATGCGATGATACTAGACTTTTCTACAGAGAAGATATTAAATTTCTGAGAGCAACGATTTCTTGTACAAAGAACAACATCCTTAACGTATTCTTTAAAGAGATTTGCTGGTTTGACTGAAGTCGAACCAATCTACGATTCGCCCACAAGGCTGGCTGCGATTCATTGCACAACCGTCCTGAATACCCGCTCCTCGGCTAGGTTGCACAAGCACCGAAACTTTTAAGAAGCAGCGCGTTAACGAAACGAAAACAGTGTTTGTATACATCCCATAGACATGACAGACTCCGCATACACACAGTCTGTTTGATGAATGTAAATATCTCTCGAGTAGGTCTTTGATTGTTCGCAGGATAAATAAACAGCGCGGTTGTCGGAAACCGGAGAAGCCATAAGTGTGTTTATTTGGCTCGGCGAAATGCGTACTTCATCATTCATCGGGGAGGCTTCAAAGCCACTTACATAATAAATAGCGGCGCATTCGAGTCTATTTGCGTATTTGCGCGAAAACGGCGCGGCGGCGTTGCACGGCGACGCTCGGCGGCCGGGTGCCCCAGAGCGTTGCCCCGCGGCCGCCTCGAGTCACAATAGGGCGGTCGCCGCTGCGACGGTGAGAAAAGTCGCGGCGTCCGTGGGGCTCCTTTGTGCTGCTCGTTGAGCGCTAATTGAACTATAGTGCAGAGTATCCATTAACCAGATTAGACAATAATGGACCCGCATCCCGATGCCTTCATGGCTCTGTATTGTACAACACCATGTTAAAGCAATTTTAATTTTCACCTCCGTTTCTCCATTTGCCACTGTTATATTGTTTGCAGGGTCCGTTGTTATTCGTTTACGTTAATGGAAAACAACCACCAACGCGTGTCCTTCCAGTCCTCAATGTCGTTCCCATCATGAAAGGTCAGGCAAACATTAAATCAAGCATTTAGTTCCTTGAGCTGCTTTACTTACAAGATAACAATTAAATATACAATGTGTGCCAAAATGGTTTGTTTATATCGGTATAAATGACGCAACAGATAAATCTTTTTCATTTTTAGACATCTACGGATAAGAAGAATAATAACAAAATTCATTGATTAACTAAAACCATAATTACAATGGCTGTGAACTAATAAAAGAATTAATTCGCAGTGTGGTAGATAGAGAGAGTAAGATGGCTAATACTTAAAGATTGGAAGGAAATAACTTTTAAAAAGTCCAAATAAGGAAAAAGTCCAGAGGAAGAAGTACTAAAAGAATTTTATAATAAATTACAAAAAAATATAACTAGAGCAAAAACAAAATAATAATAGCCTAAATTTGCCTAAAGCAAAAGTAAGAAACAATGTATAAAATACGAAGAAGAAACAATAATTACAAACTATAAAAAATTAATTAAACATTACACTATATTTAAACACAAAAACATTGACAAGTGCAAGTCAGAGCTAAAAAGTAGAAATGAAACAAAAAAGAAAAGAAAACAGACACAAGAAGTAAACTTGGGATTGAAATAGGAAATTACATATTTGGTAGAAATAAAAATAACAGTAAATTAAGAACACAAACTTACAAAAGAGAAAACACGCGCAACAGATAATTTTCAAGTTTCTCGCGACAGAGGGCGCATAATCGTTCGAAATTTAGAGAAGACTTGAGGTACAATTTGAAGCCGACACGCTTGCAAACAGAAATGTATACGTAACATAAACAATTCCTGGAAGCGAGAGAAGCAGTTGAAAATAAACGCCACCGACGTGGCCCAAGGACCATGGTAATGAGGGAGAATATTTGAAATGTTTAGGATTGGAAGTATGCCTTTACATCGATATACAAATTGTGCTTCAGTGAAAAGTTGATAACAGTACTCGGCGTTTACAGTACGGCATTTGTGAAGAAAATTGATGTGGAAAACTCCTTTGAATTAAAGGAAATATGGGTGCAAGAATTTTTCTTAGGCGGATGCAGATTCATCTTTTGCCAGTCCACATAAGTTTTTTTGGATTCTGGGCTATAATGGTGTTCCATTGCAGATAACTAGAAATGTAACAAAAGCCTCTTTTCTTTCATTTTAAGACCAACCTAAAAAGTAGTTTCAACAACCATTCATCGGCAGGTATTCTCAAGAAAATGGCAAATAATGCGAATATTCTTCTTAGTCATGCTGGTCCTTGATCGATGTCGATAACCTTTATTTTCAGCTGTTTCTCACGAGCACAAAATTCAAGTGACACAAGAGCTTAAGCTTGCTGACCATTCTCATCGACGACAGTTCATAATTTCTTCAATTTGTCACTTGGTTTTTAGTGTATTATTATTCAGTGAATTTTTAGTTTAGTCGAAAAACCATCTTTAGCGATTTGGTACGTTTTCAACTCGACAAGTTCGCGGGCAAATAAAATTGTTACATTTGGAGATCGTAAAATCATCGCGTAACCAACGAAAAACAAAAATTGCCGTTTGGTGTGGATTTTTGCAAGGCCCTTTGTACTTCAAAGGTGATGCTGGAAATGTTACATGAAAATCCATTTCCTTGGCACCAACTGATCAATATTGATCTGGAATAGATGTGGTTCCAGCAGGACAGAGCCACCTGTCATATAACAGAATTGTGTGATTCAATTTTGTGCGACCTTTTTTCTAAGGTTACCTAAAATTCAAGTTTTATGTTAGCAATCCACAAAAATTGAAGAGCTCAAGAACGAAAACAGATGAAATTGTAATCGAAAATATGAAAAGAACTAACATTTGCAGTAGTCGAGGTGGCCATTTTGTCAGACATACTTTTTCATATTTAACCCAAGAATATGTACTTCAACACTCAATGAAATCTAACCATAAAATCAAATGAAAGGTCGTTTTGTATAAATTTAACTCTGACTTCTAATTTGGCCACCATTTACATCTGTGAACTACGATGGTAATGGGGAAGTGTTTTATTTGGTTGAATGTAAATCTGTTTGCACCTCTGCAGCATTTTCAGGAAAACATCATCAGTTACAGTTTGGTATAAAATAATGGCTCTAGGATGTTCAATGTTGATATACCACACCATGCTTATCACTTCTATTGAGTTCAAATGGTGTTCCATAATACTATGCAGATTTTAAGAAGCCCGGTGAGTGCAATTGTGTTAACTAATTGAGCCATTTAACTTAAAGGTAGCCTTATTAGCCCAGCCGATTTTAATTGAAAATGCTGCATCTTTAACGCACTTACTCAGGTACCATTTACAAAATTAGTACTAAGTCAATGTGCACTGCATTTATTGTTGTTTTTGGATCACCTTTATATTTTAGTCAAATGCACAGTTTTTACTTTTAGCAAACAAATTTACATTCTCATGTGGTTGTAGTAAAGAAATTATTTTAAACGGATTCGTGTAGAATTCAAAGGCACATACTCTAAGCAGCTCAGAAGGTAAATTGGAATTGAACAAAACTGTAACAAAAATTGCAACAAAACACGTAAGTAAATTGTAAACTAAAATTAATTCCTATGGAATAACTTCCCATTAGTGGAAATCAAATTCACATGTCACTTTCCAACATAGTATTCTTGCAGCACAGTGATGCACTTAACGAGCTTCTTCATTCTTTCGAAAAAAAGCTTTTTGATTGTTCACAAAGCCACGTTTATTTATACCGCTTGATAAAGCTCATTATCCGAGTTGAGGTTGTGACCGCGCAGTGTACTCTTTAAGGGGCCGAAAATGTGATAATCAGACAGCGGTATATTAAGGAAACCACCCTCTGGATGTCGATGACCGACCAGGTCGAGTTTCCTTCCCTCTTTAAAGTGTTCTATCCACTCGCAGATCTTTTGTTCTATACTGTGACAAGATCCGATGATAGATTTCTGGAGATTTAACCCTATCTGACCACAGAAAACGCACTACGGCGTGTTGTTTCTTTATGGTGCAATCACTAAGTGGAGCGGCCATACTTCTGCGCGCTGTTAACTACCCGTTATCCCTAGCACACATGTAGTGTTGCGCATCAGTGCTACTCCCTTGTTCTTACCGTACAATTTCAAAATTGTCTTTACTTTCTGATACACCCTTGTATTACAGCTTCAACAAAACAGGTATGTGTTGTCGGTCGCAACTTAAAAATGCGTTGTCACGAGAAAATAACAAACGAAAATACGGAATAACTGTAGTTGTTTATTTACTAAAGTAAACTTTATTATTAATGATTAATGGTTACGTGCAATGTAGAATTTGTCAAGCTCAAGCATGCGAAAGATGTTAAAAAATTCTAATAAATAATGGACACTAACTTTAATTTATATTTAAACGGAGACAAACTTTTATTGTCCTAAAGTGTCGTTTCCTCGTCAAGAATATCGAATAGAATTTTTCTTAAAAAAATGGCCAGGCTGTACAGGTTATTGTTGGGTATTACGTTCAAATGTTGCGCATGTTCTTTTATCACAAATTAATAAAAAAGTGGAACAAGCCAATCTGCGAGAACTAGCATTAACCTTCTAAAAGAAGTTCTTCTAGTTATAATAATTTTAAGAATTGACCAGCAAAATTTCAAGATCATTCTTTTTTAGGTTACTTCTTTTGATGGCGTTTCGTGTAGTTGGAGTTCGGAAACTCTTGACGTTTCGTCCACAACTGCGGCGGACATCTTCAGAAAAAATCTTCTAAAAATTAAGTGGCTGTCCCGTGCGTTTTCACTTTTATACTCGTGAGAGTATGGTAGGGATGGTGTCGGGGGGCCGTTGTTGACGTCACTGAGATGGTAGATAATGTAATCGGGCTTGCTGCTGACGTCAATCTGGTCGTTGCAGGTAATATTTCGGCATTTTCTAATGTCATTCGCTCTTTCTCCGTATCACGGTCTGTTTTTCTCCCTTAAGAGCGATAAATCAAGATTTGGGTAGAATGAATCAGTCGTCCCTGTAAACATCTCGGCTAATAATTCCTGTGTTTGCCCGAATTCTATCTCGTGGTCAGAATTTCCCAAAGCATATTCAGCAACTGTTGATTTTTCGGGTTGATTAAGATGTAGATGACGTTTGTGTTTCTTTATCCAGTAGTAATCGTTTGAGCCGTAGTCCCAATGTAGATTTGCTCACATGAAAAGGTATGCAGTATAATAACATCAGAGGCGCTGCCTCCAAGAATATAAGGATTTCCCAAAATGCACAAGGATAGTGTACCACTGCGATCCAGTCAGTACCAGCGGCGGTTCTACTTACAAGCTGGCCAAATACTTATCTAGTCTGTTACAACCGTATATTGGACATACAAGCAGTTACATCAAGGACTCCGCACATTTTGTCAATCACCTTCAAGATATCCAGCTACAGGAAGGAGATCTAATGGTCAGTTCTGATGTAACATCCCTCTTTACTAAAGTTCCGATTGAAAATGTCCTGCATCACTTCAAGAAAATTTTTCCTAATGATATCTTACAGCTACTTCAGCAGTGCCTTACGTCCCGTTACTTATATTGCGAACAAAAAGACGGAGTAGCCCACTTAGCCCTGTAATCGCCAATTACTATAAGGAGAAATTTGAAGAGATCGCCATCAGTACAGTACCATTAAAACCCGCGATATAGCTAAGATACGTCGATGAGACCTTTGTGATATGGAGACACGGAAAGGAGACCCTACCACAATTTCTTATGCACCTGAATTCCATACTCCCAAGCATACAGTTTACATGGACTGGAATCGAACGATCGGATTGTTTTCTTAGATGTATAAATGTTGAGATCGGAGAATGGATATTTACAACACATCGTGTATAGAAAACCCACGCATACGGATAGATACCTTCATAAGCAGGCGAATCACCACCCAAGTCAGAAAAGAACGGTTGCGAAAACATTGGTAGATCGAGCACGACGTACATGTCAACCACAGTGTTTGGATAAGGAATTAAAACATTTGGAACAAACTTTACAAAGGAATGGCTACTCAAGGACGGAGATAAACAGAGCACCTACACCCAACAAACGCGCACATGAAACAGGGTTACGGATCGGATAGGGAAAATTCTCAAAAAAGGTGGAAACCATCTATACTACTACCACTAAGATACGGAATTTGTTTAGACAAGTCAAAGATACAAGAAACCCAACAATGTACCAGGGGTGTACTGCGTACCTTGTTCATGCGAGCAAGTCTCGATTGGGACCCCGGGCCGAACTATTACCACTAGGATAAAGAAACACAAACGTCATCTACGCCTTAATCAACCCAAAAAATTAGCAGTTGCTGAACATGCTTTGGAAAATCCTGACCACGTAAAAGACTTCGCATCTAAATACTTCTTTTGAGACTCTTTAAAAAAGAAAGTGTTTATAAAAATGATAAACATAGAAAATGAAATTGATAGTACTTCATGGCACATCCTTCTGAACGTAATACAACAATTTTGGGATAAATCAGAATCATTGAAGAAAATGCCGTACGTTTGCAATACATCATATTCAGAATATAAACAACGCCGATATTTCGGTTTCTACTTGTTTTTTTAGTTCCCACCAGGGTGTCAGAATAAAATAAACATTAAGAGTGAACTATTTGCAGCTAAATAGCATTATTAAACATAGGTAGGTAGTTTAATGTTGTTTGAACCTTGCCACGTTTATCTGAATGCACAGATTTAATAATTTTAATCGGGGCCCTATCATAGGATAGGCTGATCTTGAAATACCCTTTGTCAACAGTGAATAAAGTTATTGGCACTGCCAAAATTTAACCACCAAGGACCTTTGAAACAAACAAAAAATGCCGCGATAAAAATGGTTTTCAAAAACGCCCTAAAACAGCAATCCAATTTGCGCAAGTGTCAGAAACACACAAGAGGATTATTCAACGCTATTTGCTGCACAGACGCGTCGCCAAGAAGAAATCCTGCTAACATTCCTGCAGGATCGCGCAAGGAAGATGCGTTCTCGACCGGATTATCAATTCATTGACAATAATTGAATTTGAGTTAACCTTGGCGGCTATCATTTAATCAATTGGATGGTAGATTCCTTCATCAGACTGTTAAATATGGCGGAGTTTACATAATGGAGTGAAGTGCCAACTAGTATAATACCAGATGACCCTTAATTTTGCGTGTAACGCCGTAAATTCCGTCAAATACAATGATATTTTGAGTGATGGACTTCTATCTGTTTTCAGTAATAAAATTCTCGCATACAACTGTCGCATGGAAACAGAAGCAACAAATTTGACTTTTGTCTTAGCCGGGGCACATTATTCAGCAAAACATAAGCAAAAGACCGCGAAAGCCTAACTACAAAGCCGAATTAATAGCATCAGCGAGAGAAAATGACAGAAAATACCCCAGAGAAGGATAAATAATTTAATCAATGTTGTATCAGTATTCTGGTTGTTTAAATCGACATCATTAGTAAGCTTCCATAATCGTTGAAACGTTCCGTGAATGCCGATGCTTATCTACAAAAGTAACCCCCATAGCAAGAGCCCCAACCGATCAGATTAAATCTTAACTACTCCATCTGACAAGCTTTACTAACGTACAGTGGCAACGTTATTAGCGATTTTTATTGAAATCAGATCGGCAAGATTTTATTAGAGATGAACCGGTTGCAGTTACATTTTCAGCAATTTCACTAAATTATTGTACACAAATCCATAGCAAACGTGTTTTTCCACTTTAATTTTAGGCTCTTCTGTAAATTTTTTAATAACTGTTAAAAGTGCAATTCTGAAACCTGTTCTGTTCTATTTTTCGGTCGAAAAGCATGGAATTATTAAATGGGTCTCTTAATTTAGACCCCGAGAGTTTATAATAGTCCCATTCCAATTTTAGAATGGAAATTAGGACGCAATATTTCGTCAGTTCTAACTCAGTAACGCAGATCTTCAGGACATATGATTTATTTCTTTGTTTTGATCTGTATAATTAAGTTCGCAAGTGGCGATAAAGTATTAATATAAAATGATAGATAAAGTAATGCAAGTTATTGTTTTTATTGTCTCTCTTTAGTGAATTGTCTTCTTTAATTTGTTTGCTTAGAAGATATCTAAAATGCCTTCATCGACTCCAGATTAAACATATGTTTAAGAGACCCAGTTAGTCGATCAAAGTGGGGTGGATTGAACTTCTAATCAAAATAAAGCTTTACAAGCTGACCAAAAACTAGTTGATTTATATGATTATTTTAATAAAAATTAAAAAAATATTGACAAAACAGAGAGTAAGTTAAAAATCAGAAAAATTGACACATAAACTTAATAAATATAGATAATGTATAAATTTAAATTTTACCCACCAACGCGTTATGAAAAAATGAAATATTTCTCCTAATAACGTCTATGCACTCGGAACTAAAATTTTGTAATTTAACTGACCGTAACTGAGTCATTTTGCATGTTTCTTTTATTCAAGAATTTAGATAAAAAGTTGAAAATACATACATTGATAACAACGTACGATTCTGCCGAGTTTGCTCTTTTTAAATTGTTGACAATAATGGAATAAACAAGTATATCCAAACACAACCTGCAAGAAATAAAAACAAATATGCCATATACTGCACAAATGCTTTCAGGGAGAGATTCCACATTTTTAAATAACTTTTTACATTGAGAGGCCCACTTTTCCTTTTTCTCTCACTTTTCTTGCGATTTCAGCAATGAACACAGTGTATTCTTTCCTTGGTGGTGCAATAATTTATCCATATGTAGTTGTAGTTTTTGTTTTCTTTTTTTTTTTTTGTTCCATTGAAATTACTTTCATATTTTTATGTAAAAGTGTATTTTGGTTTTGCTTTACTATAGAATTTTTCGTTGTAATATTTTAACTTCCTGATACGTTCTGATGAAGTCAAAATTACTACAAACTGTTTGCTTGTCTTTGCAGAGAGGTAGGCAACTTAGAAATAGGGTTAATTTTGTAATGCTGTTTAGTGGAAGAAAAGTAAGAAAATTGATTGTATGAAACGGCAGGGCAAGATATAGAAGCCACAATACGAGTTTAGAAATGTTTATTTATTTTAGCATTGGTAACAACTGTAAGAAAAAAAAGCCGCATCTGCTAGTAAATGAAGGATTTAGAGAAAATATGTCTCTTCTTTAAAATCACTTCTTCCATGCTTTTTCTGTTAGGTGCCCAGCTTGATATCTGGCGATATTTTCACCACCATGTGTCTGCATCTATACGCTTGCTTCCTGGTTGTAATATATTCCTAGTGTACCAAAACATGTAAGTATCTCTATTATATGATTGGGTAAACACAATATTATTACATCGTTATCAGAGAGTTTCAAGGTTTCGTTTTGGGATATGTGATCATCTAATATTGATAGAACCTTTCCAGAAGGTATTTGTGAAGGTGTTCCTTGAGTAATCTTAAAAATAATCTCAGTTTATGTACGATGACTTTTTATTCATATAAACATCAGAACATTGAGGGGGGAAGTAATTTAATTTTTTTTCTTTCTAATTGCCCCTTTCATGATGAGCACTTGAGGTAGATAAATTTCTGAATTATTGAAAACGATCACATCGACATCTTTTTCTCTTTCACGAGGTGTTAAAGGGTGACTATTTTCAGCAGCTTTTTCGACATTACCTTTCCGGACTTATAGTTAATTGGATGTCGTTTTTATCTTTATCGAAAATATTGTGTGACTTGGTGTTGGAGGTCGTCGTTCTTCATCACTTACTACAGGTCTGTTCATGCTTTAGATATTAGCTACGTTAACTAGATTTGGAGTAAACAGTCCAAGTGATATTTTCGCTTAACTAATTAAAGCGAATAATGTATAGTATTTATGGTATAGATTCCATAGAGAGACAGGAATTGTTAAAGGCAAAACGTGCATTGAACAAAGATGTTTTACAAGTTTTCTTTCTTCTTCTTCACGTCGTATCTTCTTATCAGAAGAATCGTAATCATCATAGTGTATTATTCTGAGCGAAACCATAATGACTCTCATGGGAGTAGTGTGAACCAAGGTGGGCACCCAGTTCTTTCCTTGGTTTTTTGGGGGGGGGAGGGACGAGTGGTGAATGGGTAGGAACAACGGATGGGACCTGATTCCCTCGAGAAAGGGTGATAAAAAAAATCAAGAGCTTGCGTGGGCAGGGTGCGCTGGGCCCTGTCGTAGGTCTGACTACCACCGGGATTGAGGTGGCGTACCTACCCGCTACCCTTCCCTTGGTACCTAACAATACATTTTATAAGTGCCATTTAGGTAGGCATTTGAACATTCATTTTAAAAGAGTTATGTTTATTGATACCATATAAATTCTTACTGAAGATTTAGGTAGAATTGAGGGATAAATTATTTTTATTAATGACAATAAATCAGACGTGGCATCTTTCTCCAAAAGTCGAAATAGATGCTAGAAGCTTCTTCCAGAAGATCGACAGTCATTACCATTTCTTTTACATTTGCCTACATAACTGCCCATTAATTAAATTATATGTAAATGTCTAATATTACGTGCTTATTACCCAGTAATGGGCAACTTTATAATTTTTTAATTCAATATGGTAAAGTTTTTGCTTTTAACTTTAATGAATAAAACCCTCATTTAATTTACTTGCAACAGTTAAATTATGTAATAACATTTATGTACATTACCATAGGTATTTATTAATATGAAATCACACTCTATAACTCTATTTATCTTTAACACGATTTATTTTGCACTAGAATAGACCTCGCGTTGCTTCTCTGTTGCTTGCTATTTATACATTCAGTATCTGTTCTTGAGTCTTCCTGTAGTGTCGAAACCGTACGTTTACGAGCACTGTAGCACAGTAGCAGCTCTCTTTAGAATGCGACGCATTACGTTCGCCGCTCGACCGCAACGGTATGGCGGCGACTCCGATATTAGTTGCAAACTTCGCAAGATAGCGGTTCAGAAATTCGTTACAATGTTTTAAATTGTTTTTTATATTTGTTCCTTCTATAAATTGTAAGATTCCACGCATATATAAAAGAAAAGATGACATGACCCAAAGGTCAGAGGGCAGAAGAAAGATTATTAGAAATGGTGAAGCGATATAAAGAAGATAAAATAGAAATCAGAGAACCTTAATGACTGCATCAGAAAAATCGACAAAATGCAGTCATGAATAATTACATTATATTTCCATTTTTTAACGATTTAACATTTAGTTGCCTTAATATAAGGATATTAGAATGTAAAAATGAGAAACGGCTTGTGATTTACATTTAGCATGTGGTTACTAGTAGTTTTGCACCTGATCGTCAGAGAGTTTGTAAATTTGTACCATTTTTTAGAAAAACATAACATAAAGTTATGTTTAGTTGGTTTCATTTCTAGAAAGAAATCCTAAACTGTTTATACGGCAATTCGAATGGTTCTCTATGGCTAGACATTAACAGATAATTTCTTCGCTCTGTCGGAACAAGTGATGAAGAAAAATGACCTTCAATACAAACCACAAAATATTTTCAGTGTGAATAAAATATTAATTAACTGATAAGCCAAGAAAACCAATAACGGGAAAGGTACTAAAGATATTCACGCCTCGTGAAAGAGGAGAGATATTACTGTGGTTGCTTGGAATAATGCAGAAGTGTTTCTAGCTCCGGTATTCAACCCAAAAAGAGTAAAAGAAAGAACTTTTAATTGGTTTCCTTCATGGTTCTGATATTTACATAAATAAAAATCATCGTGCATAAATTCATAATTGTTCCTACAATAGTTTGAGGACCATTTTCTACCACAAATATCTTCAGAAAAGATTCTTTTAATATCGAATAGTCACAAGTCTCATAATAATACATTTGAGATGTTAAAACTTGGCTTACTCAGTCACATAACACTGGTACTTCAACTCTTGGATCAATCATTTTATGGTCTACCAAAAACCTATTAGAACATGGATGCACATTGATAAAAATATCATTACATAGTAAGTTAGGTATCTAATTGAGAAAGCATTAAAAAATTGCGTCGGTTAACAATGGTGTTTTAGAACTTCAGTGAAGAAGAATATAACTCCATATTTCTAATCTCATTGCCAAACTATATCTAGGACTTTTCCATCTGATATAATTAATTCCTCCACTTTTCTTCGATTAAACATCATCACGAAATTAGCCGTATCCCCAAATCGCCTACATCTTGTTTAAAAGTCTACAAGAGTTTAAACTTTATGAAATACGCTTTTAAAGGAAAAAGCGGAACAGATGGAAGCACAGAGAAAATTGAGCACGCCAGCAACAACTGCGCTGAATGCTGGGAAAATTATTACACCACCAAGAGAAGAGATAGACTAAACTCGTTGCCGTCAGAAAGAGAAACGAAACTATTAGTCTCATAACTCTAAAAAAAAACGATTAATAGAATACAATGTCACTTATAGTAGTAACAAATAAACTTGAGAGGAAGAACGTGGCGTTTAAGCTACAGATTAGCTGTTTCGGCCTTTCTATGTTAATCCCATAGATAATATTTGGGGAATAAAGAATCATCATATTATTAAAATGTAAAAAATTCTTTTAGTAGTATATACAAAAAAGTAACTGAATGTAGACTAAAAGACTTGTAGATAAGGATGTCTGAAGGAAACTGTCCTCGTAGAGTATCTCGCATTACTGCTTTATTAGTTAGAAGAAGTGCAACGGATTACCATCAAGTTTCTCACAAAGAAGGGCGTATAACTGTATGAAATTATGAGAAGACTTAAAGTTCAATTTGGTGACACCACCCCCAAGAAGATTTAAGTGTGCGTGTGGTATAAGCAATTTTTGGAAGACTAGGACCAGTGGAAAATGAGGATCACCGCTGTTGCATGGAGATGCGTGACTGGGGAGAATATTCGCATAGTTCGTCGCGTTCTCGAGTATGACCACCGATTAACGATTGCAGAAATAGCTTCTGTCTTTTGAACAACAAAACGTACGTGTTGTCGGAGAGGGTGCAAATTTACAATTGAGGACTTACTCTAAACTAAAATGGAACTGCAATTATTATTTGTTTGGACTAGTAAAAAAGCACTTGGAGGACAGATATTTTGTGATGATGTTGCTGTCGTATTATTTTTATAAGAGATACAGATACTTTTCTCAATTCCTGACGTAACTCATCTTCAATATGAAAAACAAAAAGAATAATTTACATGGTCATAGCAAAAGAAAATATTGTGTAGATGATATTTGCTCTATGGTTAAATAAATTTATGTAGACTAGCATTTGTAATAAGTAATAAAGTAAACAAATTTCTTCTTTGCTTTGTATAGCTTATATGTTAATAAATTATATGAAGCAGTTTGTTATTACCAATCTTGTTTATGGTTGAAAATCGATTTCGAAGCATCTCTATGAATGCAGACACAGAAGGCCATTAGCGCATCAGGTTCGGAAATTGACATCCGGGTGGACGCTCTCCGCCCGCATCGTTTAATTAATTCCCACGATATTTTGACTTGGCCTAGGTTCTGTTTGACCATGATCTCGTTTATCCCATGAGCCGCTGCATTCGGGCGCAACGGCAGCCTCGCAAGCACCCAACCCCTTCCACTCCCCACAGAAAAATTAAAACGTATTCAGCCCGCCCGGCCCAAAATCGATCACTGGGGCCTCCTGAAGAAAGTGTCAACATGCGTCAAAGCCGGGCCGCTGCGCGTCTCACTTTCATGTGCCGCCCGGGTATTTTTGCGATCTTCCATCGTTTCGGGGCTGTTTTTGAAAATATTGACAGTTCGGGGCTGACGTGTGCCCCGCCCCTGCCACAGACGTAGGAATGGGTTTGGCTCCTAAAATTGGCCAATTTTGGAAGGTCTTTCGGAGTCCAGGTAACTCGGTGGTAGCAGCAGCTTCAGACAATGCACAATATTGTAAAAATTAAATGAATTCAGGTTTTTATGTTGTATTCCTATTAACATCCGCAGATGTGTCTAAAAAAACATCAAATCTAAATGAGAACTAACAACAGTATAGCGTAGTCTTCAACTGTAGTTAAAGTGTATATTCGTATTTTTCTTAAATGAAGAAGATTATTTTATAATACCAACTAAAAAATTATTTGGTCTATATACAGGATATGAAAAACAGGAATATATTGATTTGAATTGTTCTGGTGGAATAAAGTGAGCTGCGTACATTAATTCTTCTAAAACCCTAGAGGCGTCTTTTTCTTTTAATAGATGTCACCCTCTTCTTGCTTTCTTTTTGACCAACACTTTGTTTATGTAGGCGAGATCTCCAATATTTCATGTTCATCTTAAATGATTTTGTCGATCAATATACCTCACCTAACTGATATGACATGTTTAACATGAGTTTGCTTTCTAATATTCTCATTTGTGACATGGTCTTTAAAATTTATTACTAACATCATTCGGGCAATGGCCTTTTGAGTTGTTAGAAATTTGCTAGCCGATGTAGTAGAGAACATTATAGTTTCCATCTCATATGTTACTATTATGTTTTTTTAAGTAATTGGCATTACTCCATTCCATGTCAACCAAATACGTCTACCGTATTTCGGCGAGTTGTTTTTCTTGCTTAAGTTGGTATTGTATCTTGAAGGTATTCCTTAACATTTTCAATTATCTAATGTCATAATTTTTGTTTTATTTAAATTTATGGGTAACCCAATTTTTGCCAATTTACTCTATAGTTCTTCCAACCTACCATGACTGAAAAGTTCAATATTGTTTACAAGGCGGATATGGCTCAGATATCTACTATTGATTTTGATACTTTTTCAGCTCAGTTTAACGTTCTGAAAATATCTTCCAGTGCAAGAGTAAACAACTATGGAGAGGTAGTATCTTCTTAAAGATTTTTTCAATATCTTTCATGATTATTGAAATAACTGATATGTTCAAATAACTTTTATAAGCGTCTAAATAAACACTACAGATGAAAATACTCTTGGTAAAAACGTTAAAAATCATGATCACCTATGTATGACTGCTCCAATAATGTTGACTAATGTACAAGAATAAATTGTATGTTTTTTAGAAATTTTGCTTATATGTCCACAGAAAGCTAATGGAGGGGAAACAGCAAGGGAATGAGAAAGATAATAAGTTAATTTAGTTGACAAGTAAACTACAACGCAAAAAATGAACGTTTATGTGATGTAGGATATAGGAAGAAAACAACTCAGTTTACAAAATTCACCACTTGTAATCCTAGCACCTTCAATCTTTAACACCTATTCATTCCAATGATTCACAAAGGACATTATTTTCAACTTTGCACGAATCCACAAATAATTCGAGAATTGTAGAGTGAGGTAGACCTGCCGCATTATCCCCGTCCCCTTCTGCCAGTAAGATTTTCTTACCAATTTTAACCAAGTAGTAAGCATGTAAAAATGTTGGGGACATTTGACTTACTCTTCAAGTGCGAGGTGCAAGTCGAAAAGCATAATGCAGCCAATATTAATAGCAGAACGGGTTGTGTACAGTGACAAGTTTTCCAGCAATGATATGGTGCGCGAATGGTGTAGGAAATTTCGGAAAGCACGCAATGACATTCACGATGAAGTCAGTCAAGAAAAAAATTCTGTAGTGATACGAGATCTAACCCAGGAAATGAATCAGCTGGTTAAGAAAGGCGCCATTTCACCATTTTAGAATTGTTATCTAAATTCCTTCAATTTTCAATAATGAAAAATATCAAAACGGCCATTTTCTAAAAAGACCAAGGAGTTCATGCAAAAATGACTACCGTATTTTGGAACCAAGAGAGAATCGACATCATGGAGTTGGGGATAAAGATAAACTTGACCGTATGTTGCAAGACACTATGGGTTACAAAGAATAAGTCAATGAAAATGCATAACAATGCCAAAATTGATACTTTACATTTCAAATTTTTTAGGTAAATGGGTTTAAATTTTGATAAGTAAGACAGTCTATGGTCAGACGGAGATAATTAATGAAATATCCAAATTTGATCTTGTATCATTAGAAATACAACAGTAGAATTATAGAAGATTAATATCTTTAAAGGTGCACGTTGTGCAAAAATACAGCATCGGCGAAGAGATTAAGAAAAAAACGGAAAAATAATTCATGTGGTTAGTTCTTTCAGAACAATGTGACAAAATTTTGTGTTACTATGGCATCATCAAAAATAAACTAAGAAACAAAAGTAAACATCCTACATGGACAATTAAATTATATTCTTTTGGCACAAATTGTTTCAAATGTTCGTGCTCTCTGTTTCATGAAAAGAAATGTCATATGAAAATATGCAATCAGAAAAGATGTTATTAGAAAACTAGAAAAAACGCAGGAAGCTGCAATTCATAGAAACCAATTTCTGAATAGTAATATTAACAATTCCAAGAATAAACTTGATTTTCCTAATTCACTTAAGAATTTGTGACTTCCATATTATTATCTTAAAGAATTGAGAATCTTCGGATGAAGTGCGTGGTTGTCGGTAGTTTATCTTTACTCTAAGCAATCAATAATGATTGGCATTACGATTGTTTATTTATTACTAATTTTTTAGTAGGAATAAGTTAGACGTATTCCATTCAATTCCTGTCCAGTTTTCTTAAAGTTGCTGCAAATCGTTCTTTAGATAGAGCACATTACCACTTGTGGATAGCTGACTGAAGCTCGTCGTTGCCATGCCTTGCTTCTTTCATTGTGTTAAACATAACGAACTCGACGCTATCTTAGGCGAATAAGAAGCGTAAGCTAACACGTTGTATCTGAAAGCCTGCAGTGTGACAATTGTGTGCTTATTAACATTTGCATTCGATTCTATACGATTTTAGAAAAGAGGCAGCCGCCAATCTATCATCAAAAATTCCCTCCCGGTCCCGAAAGACAATCGCTGTTTGTTTTGGAATAAACAAACCCAGATGTAGACTATATATCCAATAATCTGACATTCGGTAGACTGACGTTTATTTTCCACAACTTCGTGTCAAAACTATAATTCGTCTGCCGTGACGAGGCATTTAAAGAACACCTCCGGATCCACTCTGTGTAGCTGCAATACTGTTGACATCTATTGTGCATAGATTTTTGTCATCTTCATTTCCTCATGGATGATGGCATGCAAAATTTTGCATGTTTGTCATTGATTAAGTTTGGGACACAATTCTACAACTTGGTACTATGTTCTTTCATACAGACAGGTATTAACCTTATAAAGACGTGTAAAACAGTCAATCCCTTCCTCCAAAAAAGCTATGCCCTCGATTGTTGTCTACGATCGTCTAGTTTCATAATTTTCCTTACAAGAGTTTCAGTAACGCCATTTGACGCCATCGTCCGGTACTTTAATTTACCTTCACACACGCGCGTTTTAATCTGCTACACAACCGGAGCTTAGAGAGAGATTGCTAATAATTTTTGAATGCCCTTAATACTTTGAAGAAAATGGAACAGGAGAGTTTAAATTTGGAAAGAATTAAAATCTGATACAAAAATTACAGCTCACAGTTTTTTAAATACCACTATGACTTCAGCAATATAAAATTATTATTAAATTAGAAAAGTTGATATATTCTTATAAAACGCGAGGCAAGTTTACTATTTAAATAGTGCAATGAGGAAGGTTTAAGCGTTTAACACTATAATCTGAAATTAGTTTTCAGAATCGGTATAAAGACCGCACGGAAAAGGTTATTTCAAAAATTTCTTGGGTTGTTAATTAAACATCATTTAAAAATGTACAGACACATTAACTCTACTTTATAAAATTATTTTTTTAACTTTCGCCCCCCAGCTAATACATTTGTTCTCTGAGACTGAAATATAGTTCTTACTTATGGTTGGCTTTGAGTTAGAAGCTTCAGTAATGGCTACTATCATTCTGAAAGGTAGAGTGTTTTCAGCTTTTATACTCGCTTCTCGCAAAGGTCACAGGGCCTAATTAGCCGGCGACAATATTCCCCATGTTGACATTTTCTAGTACCTCAATCGCGTTCTTAAATAAAAAATATGAGAATCTTAAGAGCTTTTTACTTTAAAATATGTAAATGCACTCAGTCGCACAAATTAACAAAATAACCTGCACTCTTTACTACTTATTTTACCTGTGTTGTATTTAATGTCTTTATTTTGAAAGAATCTTGTACTGATTAAAGATAGAATAAAGTAGTTGGTTGGTGAATTAATTGTACCTAACTACAGTGTAATTCAGCAAAATTACCTTTAGGTGTATAAATAAGTTCTCAGCTTTTTTCTGCAAAATTAAAGTTTTATTTAAAAACAAACAAAAAAAGCTTAAGTATCAAAGTGTTCTCCGTTGGCATCGATGACCTTTTGCCATCTTTCGGGTAGCTTGCAAATTTCCTGGTGATAGAAGCTCACCGGCTTCGAGGCGATAAAGTTATCGATGCATTTTCGGACTTCTTCTTCTCTTTTGAAGTGCGTATCAGCCAAGTGATGCTGTAACTACCGGAATAAATGATAATCGGAAGGGGCCATGTCTGAGCTATACGCCGCATGTGGAAGAAGTTCCCTTCCTAACGCGAAGATATGTTCTTGCGTCGCCTTCGCAACATGTGGTCGGGCATTATCATGGAGCAGGATGACTTTGCGACTTCCTTGTACAGTAAATGGCCTCTTTTCTTTGATTACATCGCTCAAATTGATGAGTTGCTGTTTGTAGCGATCCGCCGTAACTGTTTCACCTGGTTTCAAGAGTTCATAGTACAGCACACCTTTCCAGTCCCACCAGATACAGAGCAAATTCTTTTTGGCGTGGATATTGGGCTTTGGAGTCGATGTCGAAGGTTTGCCAGGGTCTACCCATGATTTTTTGCGCTTGGTTTTGTCGTACAAGATCCATTTTTCTTAGCCCGTAATAATTTTATACAGAAAATCACACGCCGTCGATTTTTGTTGTCTTAGGACAGTTTATGCGGAACCCATCTGCCTTCCTTTTGTATCTTACCCATTGCATGCAAACGTATGGAAATGGCTGGCTGAGTGACGCCAAGCTGTTCTGCAAGCTCTTTTTCAGTTTGCGCATTGTTTTGATCCAGCAATGTCTGCAGCTCATCCGTGTCAAATGTTTGAGGGCGTCTAGCGCGTGGTTGATCTTCAGGACTAAACTCTCCTCCGCGAAATCTGTGGTACCACTTTTTGCACGTTGCATGACTTACAGCATTCTCACCATACGCAGCACAAATCATTTCGGTAGTTTAAGCAGCGTTTTTCTTAAGATGAAACGCGAAGTGGATAGAAAATCAAATATGCTCTTTTGTGATTGCCATCGTGCACACAGCTGATTATTGAGGTTATGTGCATCAAACGCCAAATCGCATGATGTTTCGAAAGACCAAATGTCATTGCTTTAAAACCGCAAGAGGGCGGACTAATACGTTACATGTAAACGGTGATTAGCGTCCTGTGAAATCTAAAGCTGAGAACTTATTTATACACCTAATAATATGACATCGTAAAGGTTTTAACGATGTCGTAGTTTATATGACCACTTATATAATTTTATTCTGAGCATATTTATATGTATATTTTCGATTAAAATAATGTGCGGAGTGCACTATATTAAATTATATAAAATTCTTTGTAATAACAAATTGTTTTATTCTGGTAGAATAATTTACACAGCATAAAATCTTGAATGTCTTGCAGATTTTAAAAGATTATCAAAACTTTTTGCTGCATCGGATTCTTAATTATTGCTTTTTTGTCAGTCTTAATTGCTTAAATTTTAGATAAAATATACCCCATTAGCATCAATGCCTGTCCATTTATGGAACGCTCTTCACTGTTAAACTGACACAAATAAGGTATGGCCAGGCATTATTGTGAAGAAACCAAACTTGATTGTGTCGAGAGCAGATCGTTAAAACTTTTTCAGTAGCTCTCAGAGACTCGAATGAAACGCTGGTGACAGCAGCTCCAAGTGGGCAATACCCAGTGAATCCCACCAAAGCCAGAGCACGATCTTCTGCAGGCGCAGTCCTTGTTCTACTGGAACTGTGTCTGTCCGCCTTTTTGTTCGTCATTGTTTATGATTAATAATGGTGTGAAGGTACCATTATTCTTCTTTTGTCATGATAAATCCGACTGAGCTCTGGCCGATAACCTAGGGAACTACTGTAGTGCACCACAATCCTGTCTGCATGAAATCCCATCCTCATTTAAATGTAGATTTGTTATGACCGGCTCTTGGGGTTTGTCCAAATTAAGTAAAGCTAATCTTCAAGGTTAAAATCATCATTGTGGAAACGACTGAAGCAAAGTTTCGACACACGTTTTTTGACGATAACTTCGTCAAATGTGATATTAATGCGACGACTTGATTTTACTGTTTTCAATCCCAACTTGGAGTCAGGCAGTACTTAGGTGTGTACGAAAGGTTTGGTTAAAGACTGCAAAATTTATGGTTACCGGTTATTGCTAATGAGTAAACCTACATATCAAAACCTTAAAAATCCTGACTATCAAAATATACCTTTGATTTTAAATAGAGTTCTCTAACCGACATTAATTGATTTCAGTAATATTCACCTTTAAACAGACATAAGTTCTATCTACAAATTTTGAACTTAACATTGTTAGAGTTAATAAATAAAGGTCAATATGACTAAATAGAGAAAAGAAAAGTTAAAGTTAACTAAAAGTAAAAAGCTACTATCTAATTATCAAATGTATGTATTGACAAAACCATGATATGGATCTTAATTGTTTTGATTTTATTTCTGTTATGGTGGGGTGTTAGTTGAGTTCTGACAGCTCCGATTTTATCTTCTTAAGGTAAACATTCGAAAAACGGCCAAATATTGGTTTCAAAGTCAAAGATTAAGAGATTAGAGTCACGTCCAGTAAGCTGGAAATCGAGCTCTTTCTTGCCGCGAGCCGTGGGGCCTCCAATTTCGGGCAAATCGCACCGTTTGACGGACTGATGACACGACAGAAATGAGCCACCGTCGGCGGCGGTACCTACACGTCTTAAGTCGCATGTCACCGTCTCGGCCGGCGAGCGGCCCATAACTTCTTCCGAAAGCTCCGTTTGGGGCTAAAAAGCCGCGCTCGCATTAGGGCCCATTGTGCGCGCGGCGGCTGAGAGCGCCGTCCGACCGCCATTGTTACCTGCCGCCTTTGAGCGACAAGGACGCAAGCTGCTCAGGTGCTAATAAACCCGGCGAATGGAAGCCAACGTGAAAAGGTAATAATTGACGAATCTGCGCCGATTGTCACGTGCTTTATCGTAAGCTCCGTGGCGAATGCGAAATGTCACTAAGCAGAAATAAATGGCTCTATTTTGCTGGCGCGACTTTGTGCGCGCCGCCGCATTTTTCAGCCGCGCCGGACTACTGTCAATTGTTGCTTAGAGGTCTTAATCTACGCTAGTGATGCTTTCGAGCTCCACAACAACGGGTGCTTTTGTGCCTATATGTGTACGATTCGACAAGGACCCGGGGAGAAGTCTAATCGATTTCTGTTTGGGGGCGTGGAACTGGAACACACAGGAAACAAGCACAGCCGACTCCTTGTTCTTTCCCTAATCCCAAAATCGGGAGTTTTTGACGTCAACAACATCGCAAGTTGGCATTGATGGGGTTAAGTTGAGCTTTTTTGCGAAATTATTATTGAATTATTTTTTTAAATTTTGATACAAGGGATCTTACAATTATTATCAGATATTTACAAAAACTAAAGAAAAAGTTGAATCTAAACAGTTATCTTAAAGCTGTGATTTATGAGTTATTCTTTGACCCAAGAGCTACGTGAATATTCATAAAGTCGAACTAAAGTTTTGTAGATTATAAAAAAATAATGTTCTTTTTACTTCGGATTGGCTTGTTCCACTTGTTGTTGAATAAACTGTTTTTTTGGTGATTGCAGTAAAGCAATTTTTTATTTGACAAATGGTCTATCTAGTCTAAGACTATAAGTACATTTTATAAAAACTTCAATCCAAGAAACTTAAAAATATTATTATATGCCATGTAGAGCGTTTTCTCAGTGAACGCACTTTTATATTATACTTATCTGAGCACTATTTAGATAAATATTACTGGTAAGTCTAAAGGTTTGAATTTCTTTAACCTTCTGGTCTCTTTATCTTCACCAAATCGTGTGGATACGAGATCGTTTAAGTAAGAAGTTATTCTATCTCTGCATATGATTCAGTAACCCGTTATTTCCTGATAGTCGACGATTTTAAGTCCGAGTTCGGAGTTCTTTATTTAGAAAGCGCTGAACTCGAGATTCGAGTCACTGGTTGAACACCAACTTAATGTATTATATCTCCAGATTGATTTTAATAACAAGAATGTGCTTGTTAAAATTCCCGAAAGAGGTTATTGGTTTTTCCCGGTAACTTTTCTACAGATCTTAGGGGTAGTAGAACGTTCCTAATCCCTACGGAAGACTCTGACCGCCGTAATATGGGCTCTTGGTCGCATCCTCCATGGTTGTTAGCATCGTTTACAAGATTCTTGCGGTCAGATTTTTCCATTTACCTTTTAATCCTTTCCAGAGGGGTTCCTCACGTGGCTTTGCCAACATCATTTTGCAAAACCTCATTAAGTCATCGTGTTTAAAGATTTGTCCCCTCCATATCTTACCCTTAGATCTCCACAAAGCATTTGACTCCTTATCCCATTCCTCCATCCATCGAGCACTTGCTCGCTTTGGGGTTCACTCTAACCTAGAAAAATATATACGAAGTTCAAGCGAAGGTACCTATCCTACCCAATCTACTGCTTCAAATTCTTGAAACTGCTAGAAAAGCTTATAACTAAATGACTATACGCAACTGATGCACTGATAAATTGTGTTTCGAGCCATCAATTCGGATTTAGAAGGCATCGCGTTGTGAACATAATCAAGACGTTTCTTGAATCTGACTAATATTGTACTACAGTGCTTATAGACAAATTGCAAGACTTTGGCAAGGTTTGGCATGACGGTCTTTTATACAAGATAAGTCAATTTTGCCAAATAAACATTATGTACTACTTAAATATTAACTGAGCGATCCTCACCTATGAATAAAATATAGCCAACAATAATCTGGGTTTTATCCAACCTGCTATGATGTTCTTCAAAGAAATATTCTTGGACCGTTACTGCACTGCATTTATATTGTAGACATGCAACAGCAAAAATGCACACGGACACTTTTGCAGATGACGTAGTCCTTACCAACAATACAAGAACATACCAGAAGATGTAACAACCAATTTTAGAGACTATAAGCTCATGCAAACCCTTTTGTATACAGCCTACAATATGATTATTCCCGTAGATGACTAAAAAAGAAACAGCCCAGTGATTTATGAAAATTTAACACTAAGATATGGAACAAAATCACTTGATGGATTCTCTCACGCCATTGGTGTTATCCTATGAACTCATATAACAATTTACTTGTAAATAAATCTCATTGTCACTGGTCTAATAAGCAAAAAATATATGGGCTTGTAAAGTAAGAGTTGATAAAAGGTTTTCTACTTAGAATCCAGCATATTTGTAGGAATTTAAGATGCTGCCGTTTTGTGAGCATATGAGTGCGCCATGTTGATCTTCTGTTACATATAACAGATATAATATGGGCTTATGGGTACTTCTTAGATGACTTTAGCCGAGTGTACTCTAAGTACAGAAATTCGCAAGTTTAAATGTCAGAACTTTGTAAAAACGCATGGTAGTAACGTTTTTATTACTCTATGTACTCGTTCTAAAGTTGCATAATCAGTTAATTTTGAGAATAACATTTTAAATTTGCGATGAGGTGTTAATACTTTTTCGGGAGAGTTCTTTTAGTACTTTTCCGTGGATCAAATATCAAATATAGGAGTCTTTTTGGATTAGTTTTTGCGTGTATGATTATTTTTAACTGCTTGCTGAATTTTTCTAATTGATACAGCCATTTGTGTGAGATCTGCAGTTTAATGTTGATGTCTTCTTTGGTGCCGAAGACTGATACCAGGTATTTTGCAAATGGCGGAATTTTGAGCCAGCTTTTATCCATAAAATCTTAATGTTAAAATTTGATGTTATGACTAAAACTGTTATGGATTTTGTAAGATATTTTTGAACGTCTTGAATTTTCAAATCTTGTAATAACTTCTTACGTTTTTTTTCTAGTTTGCTGTATCTTTGTTTATCTGAGAGAGCTTTTATCAGTTGTTACCTTTACAAGCTTTCCTTTTTTTTGCTTTTCGGTTATTAAACTTTTTTTTTGTTAGGTTCATTTTGGCTATCGTTTTCCACAACTTCTTCTGTGCACATTTCTGTTCTTAAAAATAAATCTAAAGGCATTTGCTTATCAAGTACTTCTTTAAAATGGTTTCAGTCCGTCTTTTCTTTGAACAATGATGGCTTCATTAGTTTTCTCAGTATAATTGTAGTGTAATCCAATGTTAGACCGAAAACAATTCAATACAATTTTTTGTTTTAAACTCCTCTGCCTGGGTAAAAATCTACGAGGCCTGATATTTTATTCAAATCAGATAGTCAGTCTGTGGAAATTTCGTGTTGGTTTAATTTATATTAGTATTTGGCATTATTAAGTGTAAGTTTCGATTCTCAGAAAGTATTTTTGGGGTTGTAATTGTAATCATTACATTATTGTTTTGTTTTGGGTTACAATAAATTGCGGATACTACAGCTTTTCCTTGTGATATCTTTAATGCGATGTTAATGGCTTTTTTATTATCTCGCTTATATTCTCTTCTTTTGCAGCATGCGCAGTTTTATCCAAAAGGTTAGCATGGTATATGTTATAATTTGATATTTTTTATAGCTTCTGGGAGCGACATTAGTTTTCGAAATTAATAGGACATCTAAGTTGAACATGTGTGTGAATAACTTTATTTATTGCAGATATAGACACAAGTCTTTCAACCATTCTAAATCGCAATCGTTGAGAGTTGAGTCATTAATTACTTTTATTAATAAAGAATGCCAAGAGATTTACACTGTTTCTTTTTGGTCTAACAAACATTGCATTATCTGTTAAAGTTCTTTTAAATCCTTTGTCAATAGTGTCGTAACGTCTGGATATCGTCACTTGTGACTGGATTAGTCTTGTTAGTGTTATTCTTTCCTGAAGTCTCGGATATAGCTTTTTCCTGTATGCAGCAATACAAACTCTATAGCTATATATAGAATAACCATCTGGTTAACACCGACGATGAGCATAATTCGTCATTTACTAAATTCTTCTAAAAAAACCTTTAAGAATTTTGCATAATAAATTCGTGTAATATGTAAACTTTCAAGTAGTTCTTGATTACTAAAATAGAGTCAGATCAAATCATGTGAGAGCGCACTGCACTTCGTGGATTCGCATTTCGAAAATTATTAGTTGATGTTTCTCCCACTTTTCTATGATAACTTTTAGTAGAGTACAATGACCGAACCCAAAGATCTGATTGTGATCAGTCAAAAAGGTTTTGTAGAAATTAAAGGAAAATTATCCAAATCAACTTAAAGAATTGACTCATAAAGGTTAACAGAAGAGTAACAGTTGCAATTACAAATGATAGAAATAAAATTTCTTTAAAGAATAATAGATGTTACAAATAAAGATAAAATTTGAAAGAATAAAATAGTCAATTAGATAGTTAACGTGTGTAAATAAACTTAAATTGTGTGTCTATCATGTTAAGATTGATGAACACAAATTTACAAAATAATTTGATGGTCCAAAGTGCAAACAAGAGGTAGACTCAAAGCTAATTATAATACTGGGCACAATCTATGTGAGAGAAAACAGGACAAGAAAATTTGAAATTGGTCAAATCACTTTAATTTAAACCATTACCGGTCACCGAAAGCATAATGTGGTTGCGATTTGGAAAACCCAGATGAAGAAAGTCTATTTTTGCCACAACCCTTCAGTATTTGTAAAATTTTTATCCACTACACGCTAAGTAAAAATCTTCAAGTAAGCGACATTATTTGGGTTGACGCTGCGCCATTTAATCGCTGTCACCTGTGTAATTTGGCGCGCTGCTTAGTGCCCTTTAGGTGCATATTTTATCGGTAGCAACTTTGGCTTAATCATTTTTTCGCAAAACCATTACAGCGCATTCTTATTTCGTCGGTTTTTATAGCCCGAGGGAACGACGTTCCCACGATTTATTGTCCAATCTTTAACCTGGCGTCGCCCGCCGTACTTGTAAAGTCAATTATTAGGTAATTGACTTCCAAAGCGACCGCGCCGAGCAAATACCGGTTCTCACGAAACTCGAAAATTGGAGTGCGAGCTTTCTGCACCCACTTCTGCGCGAGGAACTGCGTCGCTTAGATCCCCCATGCATCCAGCGGCGTCACGCTGCGCATCGCAGGATCGGTCGCCATCCACTCCCGAAAACACAAGTCTCTTTGTATCGCACCCCTGGACGCAGCAGATAGCGGGAACTATTTTATTCACATTTGGCTGACTTGTTTCCAGTGTCTGAATCGTGCATGCGGAGGTCAATGAAGGCGCATATTTATAAACATGAGCTTTGCTTTCAATTGACCCCTAGGTTGTATGAACTATATAGGTAGTTTAACATAATGGATAAACTTGCTTTTTCTGCAATGCCTGTTTTAATTTGCTTATATAAAAAAGTTGAGAAATATTATATAGACAGTCTATCACCTATTAGAAAATCCGATTAGATTAAACAAGAATTTGAAGAATTAATTAACACTAACAAAATGGTATAAGTATTGTATTTAAGACATCCATTTATTCATTTGAGTTTGAGTTTGAAAATGGTCGTGTTCTCTCTCCTTCTCCCTTCCTCCCTCTTTCTTTTTTCCTCTTTTTCTTTCCCTCTTCCTCTATCCCTCACTCTCTCCCTCCATATTTCCTCTACTTATATACATGTGGTTTATCTTAAAAATCGTGAAACAATGTTAATAAAATAAATAAAGTTTGAGGGACAATGGATAAAATGGACTAATACATATGCTTCAGTAAGAACTACTTCACTGCCCGGGTCATTTTGGGAGTTAGACGCCGGTGGGTGAACATATGTAGTGTGTGATCATCGTTTTGAAGATCAACGTTTTGATGTTCAGATTAGTTTCAAAAACTGATATTCCCGGTCCTTAGACAGCGGTTACGGGATAATATTTTGATAAGCTTTTCCTACCATACTTCTTCCATGATTGATTTTGGAAATCTTGTTATTACTTTTCTTCTAAAATTGAAATGTTGAAAGTCATTTAGATAAGTAGAAAAAAAAGAGTTCTACATCATCTAGTGAAATTCTCGCAGTTGTGAAACATTTTCACTGAATGTCTGGTGATTTTCTTTTAACTTCATTCTGGAGTGTATATATAACAGGTATTAAATTAGTCCGTTCTAGTTCGTGAATACACTACAGTATTTCGATCACAATTGTCTATATCCATGACTAGACTACAAGATCTGCCAGCTTGGCCTAGAATCAAGAATTGTTGATAATCATGCTTTTTTCAATTACGTTGATTGCTTTTTTACCCTCATCATCCACTGAGTTGATATAAATATGCCGAAATCATAATTTAGGCTAATTAATGGTGCTAGACAAACTTAAAATGCAGTGGCAAACATTAATATAACATCATTGACAAATGCGGCCAGCATCAGTATGTGATACATTTGAATCCGCTTTCCTAACGTGGGCGAAAATCGAAAGATTTCCGTTCCGTTTCAATACAGAACGCTTCCATTCATAAAATTATCATATCTCATATTCAAGCTTTCTAGGTCTGTTTCAGGAGTTGCTGGTCCGTTGTAGCTTTCGTTTTACACAAAAGACACAGCACTACATTCTAGCTATTCTGGTTGAAATTCGAATAGCACTTTAGAGGAGTTAACACGGTGTCCAATAGACTTGTTGGCCGATAAGTGTTGCTAGAACTTTTTAATTTGCTAATAGGCGAGTTGGGTTGAAACATACGTCGTAATTAATACCTAGGATGCTAAAATTTAAATGGGGATGGATGATAGCAGTGGTAGCTCTCCCGCTTCTCTCTCTTTTGGCTAGTTTCCAAATACAACATTAGCAACTAAACGATCACATATAAACTGGCGGTAAATTAACAGATTATAGATATCAACTTCACAAGCCCAACCTTTCCATTCGCATTTAGCTAAAATTGCTAAAAAATATCCTTTAGACTATGTTTCATTCCAGGAATCAATATGAGTGGGACTTATCTTGCGTACACGTTTTTGTACCTAAACAAAGCATAAATAATGTGGTGAACTCGTTCAAGAGACAATTTGTGAGTAAAAAATATTGAATACCGTCTATCTTATATTAAAATTGCCAACTAAACGTTATAATAAGTATTTGGAGGTAATATTCATAGATCAACAACCTACAATAACAGCTTATAGATAACAGGTCCAGTGCGGCCACACGGTTGAGGCACAGGAATGCGGTGCGAAAAGAGTCGAGTTCAGTCCTGGGCCTCGGATACTTGACGAATGACGCCTACTTATTCACTAAAAAAATATTGAGTACATGGGTTCAGTAATTGATCCGGAATAATACAGCAACTATTCAGCAAGAGCGCTAAAAAGTGTTGTAAAGAAAGTGAGAGAAGCACAATCAGTCACAATGAGGCTGCAATGCTATTGGAGACAGAAGTCAATTGGCTTTTAAAGTAAAAACAATAAAACAAAAAACTTATAGACAATCTTCGATATCATTGGAAACCTGATATTTTAATTATCTCGACCAGCCCTTGAAGAATGTGCAGTAATTTAGAATGCACAAAAAATACAAAAAAATAATCTATTACATTTTAACGTATTTGCTACTAGCACTTTTAAGTTCCTAGTAAGTCCAGACAAAGAAATGATTTTGGTTTTGCTTACCTTAAATATGATGATACAAGCTTGGAGGGTAAAGTCAGGAGGAGTTAAAAACCATGAAATTTTTATGATTAAACCCTTTTGATGGCTATGAAGGGAAACGAAATTTTGATCACCAGGATTATTGGTAACGGTCATTGCTTTTCAATAAAAATTAGTTTCAAAAAACGCTAGCTAATTATACATTAACTCAATATTTCTACCAAGGTTCACTAAAAAACTGTTTATTCCCCCACAACAAAAATAATAGCTAACTGTTCAGAAGAATTGCACCATTATTAAGAAAGCCCTATTTAGATACTTTTTTCTTCCGCACAGTGTTCCGGTTGTGACTAAAATCAATGTATTAAATGGTTTTCAAAAAATTGAACTAGTAATAAGAGTCTTATATGTATGTTCTTATCCAAAAAAACAATCAAAATGATGACCAGTATTTCATTAAATTTCGATAGAACTTTTGATTTAATTTTGTATTTTTTTGTTGTGACAAATGTTTATTGTTCACTGAAAGCGTTTGAAAAAAATCAAGTAGCTAACTAATTAAATATTTTGATATTTATTAATTGACACTTCGACAGCAACATAGTCGACGAATTTCTGTCCTCCAAGTGCTTGTCTCAGTGGTTCACATAAATGATAATTATAAAGCGGTAAGTGCGGATTGTAGAAAGAATGTTACAGTACAGTCTAGAACAATTCTCCAAATTTTTGTCAAACTTGGGCATTTGTATGGAACAGAGCGTTGTCGTGAAGCAAAGTAATGTTTCAAATTGGAAATTCGCGTTAATCGATGCTCATTCTTAAAATAGAAAGAAATAATGCGAATATTCTTCTTAGTTACTTCTTGTTGGGCGATTATTTCAATTTTTTCTCTTTTTCTCAACAATTGTTTATGCTACGCTTACATTTGGATCTTCTTAAGGGTATTTTAACTTTTTCAAAACTTTTGACGATTGTATGATCCCTGCTCTACTTCTTTCTCTGACATTATGTTACTGACTAAGAAATGATAGCGCAAGGTACCCTATGGAAGGAAATCCCTCCCTTCAGGCATTCCTCTCTATAACGCGCAGAAGCCGTGATCCCCTCCGTTCACCGCATAGCGCAAAGTAAGATATGCAAAATTTACTCTTAACCTCCATTGCATAAAACTTATGGCAGTAGAAATAAAAATAAGTTTATTTTGCAAAATAACTTTAACCGATCTGCCTTTAGCGAATTTGAGATCAATAAATTATCTTCATTAACTTCTTTAACGACACCGCGAATACTATTTTGAAAGCTACTAATCGTCTGGTATGAGCAAAACGATTCGTTTATGATGGCAAGACACGACCAATCGTAACTGTTTTAAAAACTCATATGCTTTCTATTATTTTTAGATTGCACCTCGTAATAAACGGTATAACACTATGCAACAGATGATTGTAGTTAGTTTTACAGACTGGGTCTATCAAATAACGGAGGCTATAAAGGCAGTAAAAAATGGAGACAGGAAGAACATACTTCTTAGCAGAGAACATGGACTCCACAAAATTTTTAATTTATACAATGACTATTTTTGAAAATTGGGCATTCAAGCGGCATTCGAGCATACCATGCAATACACGATGGATTCAAAGAGCCCTTTTTCAGAAATGGAATTTGAAAATGTAACATACGCACACGATCCAAGCACAATAAGGGTACGCAAAGGTTGCTATCAATAATTTTCGCCTCAATATTAAATTAATACGCTGGGTTGCAGTACTAAATGGCATTAATACACATTACTATAGAAAAATATTAATTATAACATTTAATATATCATATCCTAATAGTATATTTTATATTTTATTTTTAGTACTTAGTATTTTTGGAAAACAAACTGATGTATTTCATATAGCTGATGTTCTTGTTGAACCTCAAACTTTTCTCTCTCGACGGAAAACTTCGGGAACTTAAAAATCAGTGGAAACAATGAGGGTGAGTGGGTATGGGAAAAATGATGTCTGGACATGTGGGGATCTGTGAATGTGTCCGAGCGATAACTCAAAAACAATTCAACCAACTTTGACCAAACTTTACACACAGATTCAGTAGATACATAGGACCTCCTTATTGAATTTGAGCACCAACGGTTAATAATTAACCTTAAAAAGAACAATAATTTCATTTACTACGGTACATAGGTCCAAACATTTATGTTTTTATTATTTCTTGTTTAATGTTCGTATATTAGAAAGGTTTGAATAAAATTCTTAGGTAAGTGTATAAATAGCTCAGTTTCTTCTGTATGTCGCAATCAAAACGATTTAAATTAAAAATAAAAAGAAACTGGCGGATTCAAAATTCATGCTGATAAAAAAATAATTTTCTTAAGTCTGCTTTACAGTTCAGGCTTTCAGAATTTTTTGCATTGCTCATTGTATACATAGAATAATAAAAACATATGTGTCATTGAGCAGTACCTACAGTAAATTGTGGATAATCCTATTTATTTAAAGCGTAAAAATTATATAAAAAATAAAAAACTCCGGTTGGTTAACAGATTGAATGCGCGCCCACTGCGTGTGGATAGACCACAGCGCTATGTTTTGCCACTAGATGACTTTCTTGAGATACATAGAAGAAAGAAAGTGAATCATTCGTGTAATGCTGCAAGTGCAGTTGTAGACAAAATGGAAAAAATGCAAACAGACAACAACGGGCACCGATAGTTGGTGTGTTTTTTTAGAGGGAGGGAGTGTCTGCTTCTGATATATCTACTCAGTAATCGTGTATTGGAGTTTAGAGGTAAAGAGTATATTAGTAAAAGCAAAAGTAATGGGCGTTTAGTAAATGCGCACGCAGGTACATTTTTATACAACGTGTGTTTGATTTGATAACGATAAACAAATAAATAGCATTCATTGCGATGACAGATGGAACAGGTCTGCCTCTCGAAATTTTGATTGCCATTATTGGCAAGAACTTGAGAATGACAAAGGCCTGTGCAAAATTTTTAGGATCCGGGAAGATTCTGCTGGTGGATCAACATGTTGCTTTTACATGACAATGAGCAGCCACATATCTGCCGAGTACACTGTACTGCGTTACGCTCCATATTCCCAAGATCTTCCACCTAGTGACTACTCTTTGTTTGACGTAAGAAAAGAAGCAATGCAATAAAGAGTTTTCCTTCGGCTACAAGTGGTACTGTACTGCAACCAAAGAATGGTTTACAGTAGCGCACAAAAACTACAAGAGCGATAACAAATGTACATAGTCATTGAAAAAAAATGCTTCTAATGATACGTGTACTCAACTATATTAGATTAGTAAATAAAAAAAAACAATCGTAGAACAAATCATTTTAGAACGCCCCAAGTAAATATAAGAAAGCAACGTTGCTTCTCATAGTTAAAATGATGTATTTTGCATCTAAAATAATAAAAATATCGTAAGAACTGCACATAATCTTTTCATTTTATTATTGTTTAAATATCTTGTAATATAATCAATTAATTAAATTAACAACGGTACACAACGTTTGATTTTGTTTATTTGTTAACTGTTTGAGAAAGTTTGTAGGGAAATGTTAAAAAGAATGGAAAATAGAATATTAAATAAAAGACTAAATCAGCAAAGTATTAACCTCAACTAAAATTTAAATTCTTGAAATGCAAAAAATCTCTACAATAATAAAAAATAGTTTTATCGTGTTGGTTTTGTTTGGTTTCCTAATTAAAGCTTTACTAACGCTTGGGGTGGTAGTCTTAAATGTTTTGCAGCCGTATCGATGACTGAGCATTGGAACCAAAACTTCTATAAAATTTTAATATCTCATCTCATAAAAATATATTCCTTCTTATAAAAGTAGGAGTTTCAATGACTTTTTCAAATGGAATAAAATTCTTTGTTCTGGAAACTTTCATTTGTAACGAAAATCCTTGCTAATATGATGAATTTTGTCGAAAATAAGTCTTTATATGCAACTATAATTAGCCATCAAAAGACCCGACAATAGCTGGGCCAGAACTGATAAATAGAAGGCAGATACATTCGGGGCATATCTAGCCTATGCATTTACGACTCACGCCCCCAAGGGAATCACGACAGCAACGAAATCGACTCCTTCCTGGACGTCCCCTGCCAACTTCATTTACCCATCGCACCATTCTCTGCAGCTGAAGTCCGTCATGAGCTAACACACATCAATAAACGAAAAGCTCCTGGATACGACCTCATAGTAGGAGAACTATTACACCACCTCCCATGCAAGGCAATAGTATTTATCACCACCATCTGTAATAGCATACTACGCTTAACTTACTTTCCGTTGCAATGGAAGTTCGCTCAAATTATAATGATTGCTAAGCCTGGCAAAATAATCTCACCAATCCTCTTCCTATCGATCAATAAGTCTCCTTCTTCTCCTATCCAAGGCATTTGAAAAACTATTACTTAAACGAATCAAAGATACAGTTGACCTCGACCAGATCATACCTTCCTATCAATTCGGTTTCCGTGAGCACCACTCGACGATACATCAAGGTCACTGAATCGTCACTCAAATAATGGAATGCCTTGAAACCAAAAAAGATCTGTACGACTGCACTCCTAGACATAAAGCAGGCGTTCGACAAGGTATGGCACCAGGGACTGTTGTACAAAATTAAACTCCACTTTCTAAGCCAGCTCTATTTGCTATTTAAATCACACCTTGCTGACCGGCTATTCCAAGTCAAAATCAACAACACGGTCTCTGAGTACCACCACATTACATCAGGAGTCCCGCAAGGCAGTGTACTGGGGCCACTCTCCTACCTACTTTACACTTCCGACCTGCCAACCACAAACGACACAATGCTTGCCACATTTGCGGACGATATGGCTATTCTACCAGCTAGTGAAACACCGCAGGTTGCAACCGAACGCCTTCAGCACCATCTGGACCTACTACAGGACTGGACCAAACATTGGAGGGTATCAATTAATACTGAAAAATCTACCCAAATAACTTTTGCCACCAGACGAGCAATCTCTCCACAAGCCAGATTCAATGACACCCCCCTTCCCCTGAAAACTGAAGTAAAATACTCAAGGTTGCATCTTGACGCAAAACTCACTTGGAGCACCCATATTCAAGCCAAAAGAAGACAACTCGACCTAAAACTCAAGAAAATGTACTGGTTGCTGGGGCCCCGTTCTCAGCTTTCCCTCACAAACAAACTCATTCTATACAAGGCCATATTAAAACCCATATGGACCTATGGGGTACAACTTTGGGGCTGCACAAAGGACTCCCACACCAAAATATTACAGCGGTTTCAATCTAAAATTCTCTGCCTGATTACTAACGCGCCTTGGTACATTCGGAACGGTACCCTCCATACAGATCTGAACATCCCAACTGTTGCATATGAAATTCTCGCCACCACATACTACCACCAGCTCGTAGGGCACGAAAACAACCTCATCGATCAGCTGTCCAGCCCACCTGCAATTGTTCGCTCCAGCGAAATTGACCACAGGACCTCATCCACTAGCTTCCACAACCATAACATGAATTATTCGGGAGAATAGCACTGGCTATATGCCCCCACATGACATGTAATATTCTACCATTTACTTATTACTCAATTAAAGAGTAGATTGTAAATAAGCAAGAAATAAAAAAAAACTATAATCAGGTAGGTTAATGAAAAATAATCTGCGTAGCTAAAATTAAAATAGTAAATCTAATACCAACCTAAATTACTTTTTAAATTAATTGGAGCACTGTAAAGATACAAAATTAGGTCTATTTCTACATAATCTTCTAATATTTTCTAACGATTAGTTAGTTATTTGATCTCGCTATTTACAGCAACATGGTCGTTAAAAATCTTCTCTATAAGTGCTTCTTCTAGTCGTCTAAGTAAATGATAATCTCAGAGAATTAAGTCTAACAGTGGGGAGAATGTTGCAATGTAATCTAGAATAAACCCTAAATTGTTTGTCGATCTTAGGTAACTGCATGTGTCCGGGCGTGTCGTGTAGCAGAATAACTTTTTGGATCGTCTGAGTACTGCCACAGCTTATTATTGTCTTAGAACGAATTCCAGAAACCGTTAATTGGTAGTCATCCTCGAAAATATGGCGAAAAATGCTATTATTTTCTTTAGTCACCCGAGTCCTAGTGACGCATCGGTGAAATTTATTTTCCTAATTTTGTTTGCCACGTGTACTCTCAAATCTCCTTAACAGTCTTGTCTCCAAACTGCGTCTTAAGTATCTTCAAGATTTCGGATGGTTTTATGTTTTGTGCCGTGAGAAGCTTGATGATAATCCATTGCGCAACGGACAAGGGCTCCCTTTGATTTGATGTCGTAATACTGAGCGGTAGTGCGAGGTGTCCTGCTGAGGGAATTCCCTTTAGGCATCCCTACCTACAACGCTCAGAAGCCGCGCCTCTCTCCGTTCATCCCTAGACTCCTAAGAAATTCTGGTTTACATTTGGTTAATCTCGTACAACAGAAATTGCTTAAAATTGGTATTTTACAAGAGAGAAGAAGTACAAATTAAAATAACTTTGTACGGTAATGTTTGGATCGTTTTAATATTTAATATAATCGACTGCACATCAAAGTCAAAACGACATTCAAAACAATAGGGAAAAGTTTATTTCTTTGCCCTAAAGATATTAAATATGATTGCATTGGAAGAAAACGTCATGATGTGTAGTAGATTGCAAAAAATTGGTTTTTAATTAAAAACTTTTTAACGGCACAGATAGTATTGGTGAAATTATTGAAGATTTGATTTCCTTCTGACAAATATTTCAAATGTACAATTTTAAATAGTTACCCAAAAGATTTTATAGAGCTTGCGGTCATCAATTCGGCAAAGACATTAAAACATGCTTAACAGAAAAGAACTTCGTCAAACTCACTTGTGTCACAGGCAATCAATTTTTCCACACGGAAGATTCTAATTAACTGTTGTTTAAACATTTGTTTCGTTCATGAATACCATTATAATTTGATTGATTGATTAATTAAGATGATCATAAAGTCATTTCTCGTTTCTTCCTTACAACACGTGCTTAGCAAACCTGTAAAAGAAAAATCTAATGCATGCATGCCATGTGGAGTAAAACGGAGCATTATTGCATTATTTTTATGTACAAATGCTGTATAACCATCTATAAGAGAAGAATTTGAAGTAATTAAAAATCAACTAAACCACTTAATATCTTAAATCTATATACTCAGGTAAAATTCCTTTCTGTTTTCTGCTTGGAAAAAATAATTTTAAACGGTTTACCCGAAAGTATCGAAGTGACAGACTCGGCAACGTTCCAAATGCATTATGATGTAATTTAATATTTTTCTTAGCTGTTAGTGAACATTTAGACTCGGTATATTTAATTAAATCCCGTGACACGTCTTTAAACTCAAATTTTTATGCTTATCTAACAAATTTTATGACTACGATTTTCCATGTTCTGCATGTTAACATTTTTTCTTGCTATACTAGATACCTTAAGACAAAAATCTAAATTTTAATAGTCTATTCTCTATAAAATTCACACTTAGTTGTTCAAAATGAGTAAAGTTAATTAGGCTGTTGTTTACCCAATTCTCTAAGATCAATCAGAAAGATTTAAGAGATCGAAAAACTTTTAAACATTCCATTCTATCTTTAATTACTTTATAACTTTCCCTCCTGTGCTCTGCTCTCCTTATCCTAACACCAGCGTGTAGTGTTCCTTACATTTATTCGTTACAGCCAATCTTAATTAATTTAAAATATAAGTAGTTTAATAATACTGACACAGAAGACAGACTAATTTATTATAGAGGTGAATAAAACCAGATATTCAATTTTAACCGTCGCGTTGGCAAGTTGATGGAAACAAGAAGAAAAGAGGGAGGCAAAATATCATTCAATAAATATATAAAACTTTAAATAAATGACAAATATTACCTAAACTTCCAAAACATTTAAAAGGAGACGAAATATAGTTATAAATTTGTTGCACAACAATTGTTTTGATCAATTTTGTATTTAAATAAATAAAAAATAATTTGTGTCAAATATTACAAAAAAAAAAGCAGAATAAAACAAAGAGAACGTAACACGAAAGGACTTATTGAATAATTTGTTGCTAAAATGATGTTTCACATGATACAATTTTTTCTTAAGATGCTACCAGCACTTCAATTAAAATAATGTTTTTACTGGATCCTTGCATATAGATAATAAACATATTTCTATTCTATGAATATGACTTTTGCTTTCAGATAAGACACTTTCATTGCATCTGTAATCTAAAGATTTATCATAGCCTATAAAAGGATTTTTAAAGTTTGGTGTACTTAATTAGCTATGTAGTTAGTTAGTTAGTCAGTTTTTAGTGCTGTTAGTGCCTATTCGGTTCACTTCTAGCCCGCAGCTCAAGGCAATCGCGCATTTTACATGTAGGTTGTGCGTAGCAATGTAATCGGCTAGGTTGTCGATCGAAGCTAACAAACACAAAGAAACCCATAACATAGATGAGGGTCTTTTTTTTAAAGTAAATGAATTTTGTTAATAGATAGAAGTAATTTTATGCAATCTTAAACCCCATGAATTTGTATGTAATTCTAAACGTCATAAGCACTCATGAGTTTTATAGGAACTTGAATCCGCCTGGCCGCAGTTGATAGGCAAAACGCCAACGGTCGGTTCAAAGAGATACAAGCTTTAGGATATTTTAGAACGAAGAACAAGAAAAAACTAACATCACTGTATTAAATAAAATAATAAATGGCTTAGGTATATCTATTGTGTATAGATTTCAAACACTTAAACAAATATTTATGCAATTTCACAAGTCAAAACAAAGAACAAAGTTATCCGACGCGTTTAAAAAAAAAAGAATACTCTGTATATGCATATAACGAAAAGAAGTAAAACCGAAATAATACACTGTAAAAGAATTTGGTAAAATAATATCCTTTATGATCTCTAATAAAAATATAACAAAAATATTTAAATATCGAAAATATAGTGATTAGAATCACACAGAGCAATTTCTGGCTCCTAACTATGGGCATAAGCCTCTAATAAGAACACCCTTCAGCCTCTCTTAAATCGATCAGACCTAATTCCCGCTTTCGTCGTAAACCCATCCAGAGCCGCCAGCCAACATGGCGGTAAACGCGCTCCCCAGGGTGGAAGATAATAAAAGAAATCCATAAACTGACAATAAAGTCGGATCGGAGTCGGGTGTCAATTAGAATGAACTTGAAACTGGCTCGGTGGCTGCAAAACATCTGCCGCTGGTGGCTGCGCGGCCGCTTCTATTTGTTTGGTAAATAAGGGCGGGTTTGTGAGGCGAGGGCGCCTCTACGACCCCACTGGACCCAATCACTCAAAGCTGTGTGGGTAACGGCGCGCACTTCGGCCTATAAATATTGTACAAATTGAAACAGGACCTCTCCGTCTTGTTAGCCGAATTTATAACAGCGAGGCTTCGTCCGTGTGCGTTTCAGCCGTTCCATGAGCACCCAAGGACTACACTAAAGAGAAATGCCATTGTATATTAAAAAATAAATTCAAAGACAAGAAGGGTATAATGAATTGTTGACAGAGTTAAATGCACGTTTTTATAGTCGAAAAAATCTTTTCAGTCTCTTAGAATTAAGTTTTTTGAATTTAATTTATTTTACTATTTTTCCATATGGAAAAATTAATTTTTTTGAAAAGAATACCCAAGTTCCTTTTTATAAAAAAGCAGCATTTAAAAGCAATGTTTTATAAAAACAACTTTTACAAACCGAAAGAGGGATGGTGACAATCCCTAAGAACGGCCCGGCAAAACAGGCATCGCTGACCCCTTCTTAAAAGACTTGAAGGGGCGCGCCTCCGCACCGCCCATTTAACGTGTTCTGGGGCGGGGTATTTGCCGTGTCCCTCTGCACTCGCCTGCTATTGGCGTGCCCGCAGAGCCTATCTGTTTGGCAGTCAGTCTTAAGCCTCCTTCCAGCTGTAGCGGTTAGATAGTTGAAAGCGGCAAGTGCTAGAGTGAGGGTGTATGCTCCAGAGCGCGAAAGTAGTTCCTGCAGCTAACCGACCGAAGTGGACTCGCTTGTTTACACTGTAGTGATGCAAATATGGTGAAGAGGGAAGAGACTCTAGTTTTCATTCCAACTATGGCCGCTCGCACTCCGTTGAAGTCGTCTTTTTCGATAAGTTCCATCTTGCCCGAGACTGTCGAAGAATCCAGGAGCCCCAGCGCCAGCCCTGCCAACATTTCGGAGCCGGACGGCTCAGATTCGGAATCGGATTTGGATGTTACTGGAACCCCTCCGCCTCTGGATTGCTCCAAAACCGCCCAGGACGCCAAAGCGGAGAAAAAGGACGAGAAGAAGCCATGCGAAAAGCCGCCCTACAGCTACAACGCTCTGATCATGATGGCAATCAGGAATAGCCCCGAGAAGCGGCTTACCTTAAATGGAATTTACGAATATATAATGAGGAATTTTCCTTATTACCGGGAGAATAAGCAGGGGTGGCAGAACTCCATAAGGCACAATTTGAGTTTGAATAAATGTTTCGTTAAGGTGCCCAGGCATTATGACGATCCCGGTAAGGGCAATTACTGGATGTTGGACCCTTCTGCTGAAGACGTCTTTATTGGTGGCACGACTGGAAAGCTGAGGAGACGTTCCACGGCAGCAACGCGGTCGCGGCTAGCCGCCTTCAAACGGACCGTCATGTTGGGGGCCGCGGGAATGTACCCCAGCCCGTTCCCGGCGTACAACCCTGCCCTGATGGGGCTTTACCCCAACCCGGCGCTGCTGGCCTCCGTGTACCAGAGGTATAACCCGTACTTCCCCGCCGTGCTGGCGAAGCCGACGCCGGTGGTGGCGCCCAGCTTCAGCGTCGAGCGGCTGCTGGGGCCGTCAGAAGGCGCTTTCTTGAGGCAGCCGCCCACAGCTTTCGAGGCTTACAACGCGCTCAGGTTACCCCATCACCCGCCGCCCATGCCGCCCGTTGGCGTTTCGCCCTCGAGCTGCTCCAGCTCGCCGGAGCCCCGAACGAGCGCCGAGAGCCTCTTCAAACCAGTGACGGTCATCTCCAGGCAGAGCTGAGAGCAGTGAGAAGGCCGCCCCGGTGATCTCGATTCCTGACGTCCATTTTTGTTAGTATGTACAACCATATTTTTGTATTTATGTAAATAGAATGTTGCGAGTAGCTCCTAGCTGAAAGCAAAGTAAAAAGACTAAGTTTGTTTTGTGAAATGGAACGTTGTTGAGCATATCTAGTAGGCAACTGACTGATGATTGTTTTCACATATTTAAAATAATTTATCTTGTTTTGCACAATTACAGTTACCTGTCTGTTTTATGTTTGCAAGTAAATGTTGATGTAAATAGCTAGAATGAAATATTGTATATAGTTCTATAAGATGTATATAACAACTGTATAGATTAAATATGCACAAAATATAATAAACCAAAAATCTTATATCAGTACAGTTCCTTTGTTTATTTATTTTTTGAACCTAGCAAAAAATATTTGGTTGTATTATTATCGAGTGGGTAAGGATAGTTTTACTTAAATAATTGTTCAATACAGTCAACAATACCAAATGAACATCTTCAGATAGTAATTACTTTGTTTATCTAAAAAAATTAATAAAAAAATATAAAATCAATATTATTTTAGTAATCTATAGCAGAATCCAAGTATACCAAAAAAGAATGGACTACAAAATAATAATTAGAAGCTCAACTGTAACTTGGTATAGGAGAAGAGAATGAGACTAAATCTGAATTTTAATGCAGAGCTTCAATAGAAAAGTTGAGAATTGTGAAAATTTAGGTCATGATAATTTCATGCCTAGCAGTAGATAGTTGGAGAGCATTAAGCAAAATTATTTTTCACAAAAGAAAGGAAGAACGGGGCATGCTAAGAATTGGAGAAGAAACGGCCAAGAAGTTTGAATGATTTCCAACCAAATGGTATTTGTAAATTGTATGAGGTGAGCTGCGTGTAAGGTCACAAAAAACAAAAATTCAAAAAATCAAAATTATGTCAGGGACATCACGGTAAGTGATGGAGATACATTCGATAGTTTAATTAAGTGCAACAAATTCAATTACCACTGTGATTCTCAACCAGTCTGTCATGTATTTCATTGTTTTATCGATGGAAACATTAGATAAAAACAACTTTCAAGACTACATCTAAACGAGAAGTTTTATTATTTAAACAAACAGGAAATGTTACAAAAACAGAAAAATAGTACAGTTCTCAAGGAACACAATTGCAGTAAAGCCTCATAAGTATGTATGTCACTTGATTATTGCTCATAACATCACTTACTTAATTACACACATTATTTTAGGCCGACTCGATACCTTTCTTTGTTACCACTTTATTTACTATCTAAATACCAAATTCTTTATTCTTTTAGACGAAAAAAGTGACAAATAATGTTTAGAAAGCTTTGCTTGTAAGCTTTTTGATATAATTTTAAGGTCAATGGTACACATACCATACAATTTATCGGCTACAGTATCGTCTAAATAGTAAAAAAATCTAACATAGAGTGCTATAAATTTTTTTAGTAAAGTAAACAGTAGTGGTTTATATTAATCCAAATCGATTATTTTGATTTCGCAAATGCCAAATGTTACTTATCGAGGTACAGCTTTTCTTTCAAATGTACCCATAGAAAGAAATCAGGGTAAAGGTTAGATAAGACAAAGAAAGGGGCCAATCCATATCGCCATCTTTTAACAGAAAATATTTGTCGCATGAATTCCCTTGTAGCACTGTTCAGTTGAAACTAAACATTTTTTAGGCCCAATTCGTTAACTTATTTTTGAAGTTGTGCAGCATGTTTCTATGGCGCTTTACAGCCATCACAACAGCATTTTTATAAGAATATGGTCCGTGACGCTTCTGGTTGACATTTTGCACACCAAAAAGTTACTCTACGACGGTGCAGACGTTTTGTTTATTGACAAAGCCGCTTAAAGTCGAGCTTCGTGACTCATTGCTCATTTTAACAAAAAAGGTCTTGATTGCGGAGGTTTAAAATACTCGATTACCAAAGGCGCAAATGTTTCTGGTTGGAAGTTTTTGTGTTAGATACAAGTTGCTATGTAGTACATTTCGCAGTCTATGATGGCAGTGTCTTATTAGACACTGTAGCAATATTTTAAATTAATCGCGTGGTATTTGCGATGATAGTCGCAAATTCAAAATTGTTGATGATACGATAAACAGTCGTTCTGCAGGCCACGTTAATTTTTTCAATTTTATTTTAATGGATAACTAATTTTCGAAAATGTTTTTAGAATAGATTGAATTAACAACTGATTGAGTGTTATAGCGTTTTGTATTAAATTTGCCATTTTGGTAGAATATGAACTGAGAGAACAAAGAGTGAAAATGGTGTTTGATCGAAGTAGTACAGTTCGTTTTAAGACACCATGCACATTGTTTTGCTTCCAAATACAATTTATGGGCTTAATTTTTGAGTAACGTCTGCCAGGGACTTTTATGTCTTGGTAGGATAATTTACGATACCATAAAAGTCAGATATGGAACAAAGCGATAAAATTAGAAAGTATTATAGTAAAACTGGGAAATGCTAAGCGTACTTTTTGATCCCTGATGAGATTTAAGAGAAATTTTGTCTAAAGGTTCAATCTGTTGCTGACTGTTTCATTTTTTAGTTTGTTTAATTTGTTTGCTAGCAAATAAGAGTTTTTCTCACTCTCATGTAGAGTAAAGTGTTCTGATGGAATGTAGTGTTGTAGCTTATCAAAAAACTTAAGAGTATTTTAGCTTTAAAATCAAAAATAATGTCAAAAGTATTACAACCATCTCTAAACAAAATACCTCAAATAACAAAAAAGACGATAGAAGGGGAAAGGTGACTGTCAAGAAACATAAAAAAATTGTCACATGATATTCAAAAGGAATTTTTTTAAACAAAGACAATGTCACGTAAAAAATGCATGTTTACTTTTATCTCCATCCACTAAATAAAAATAAAAAATACAACAATCAATTTAATCTACCTTTAAACTATACCATCAAGTAGTTAATGCAAATATTTCCAAAATTAAAACTCACAAGTTTATGAAATTTCAAAAAACGCCGCTTTGCGAATTTAAACCTTTTTTGGTATACATGAAATGCTATACGAACGAACAGTGTGTTCTTATTATATAAAATTCTTTGCAAATTCGAAGAAATTGGTGTAATAGATCGACCAGATAAGTCAACTATCCAAAGATTGGCCGAAGGTTTGATGAAACTTGATCGGTAATGGATGCAAGACCTCGTGAGTACAGAGTGTGGGGTAGAGGTCCTGTGACAATATTGTCACGGTTAATCAAAGTGTCACTGCAAATCCAAAAACATCGATGCGGCATCGTCCACAACAATTGGATATTTCGAGCTTCTTCTCACTAAATATCTGCACCTTCATGTTTACAAAATTCAAGTATCGCAAGGGCTTAAGCTTGTTTATTATTCTCACCACCATTTCGTTAATTAGTTTTTAGTTAATTAAGAAGACTAATTTTCTGTTCGATAAATAAACAAACAAAATTTTCGTGTAATTCGTGAAAAGCAAATACACCTCCAATTAGTCACTTTGATGTAAATTTTGGACAGATGGTGTGACGATGGAACCAATTTCTTTGGCACCAACTAGGTTACATGAAGCAAACGTGGCTCCAGCAAGACGATGTTACTTGTCATACAACTCGAGCAACAGTCTATCTTTGGGAGGTGTGTAAAAAGCAGGTCTATACCAGCAATCCACAAACTTCACGATCTCAAAAATTAAATATGACGTGGTATCTATGAAATTGATTAGAACATATGTGCGGTACTACAATTGAAAAAACGATTAATAATAAAAATAATAATTTTCACACTTTATCAGAGATTGTGGACTTTAATACTTAACAGAAATACAATCATAAAATCAATTTAAGAGACGTTTTATTTATTTGAATTTGGGGTATCCTTTAGTAAACACCACGTCACGTTGACCACATCACCTTCAGTTATTTTCTGTACCTTTATAATAATGCTGCAGTTTATTTCGACAATTTAGATGACTTGAAAAAAGATGTAATGTTTCTTAGGAACACTGGAAGCGCAGATTAATAAACAAACAATTTACAGTCTCGAGCATTGCTCCGTTCGAGCCGAAATTCACAGCTGAGCGGGCAGGAAATTAGTTATGTTTTTATACAGAGCTCGCTTAACTAATTCAAAACTGCTGTGTTAACCTGATTCCAATAAACAGCGCTTATTATAATTGCAAATTCCGTTTTCTTTAGGGCTAATTGTTCAGGTTTTCGAATTAAATGGGTTGTGCGTATAATTGCGAATATAAGCAATCATTGAAACTGTTAATTGTTAATATAGCAATATTGTTAATATTATAATTATTGTACATGATTAACATTTTTATAACGCACATGTGCAAATTAATGAACTCAAAATATTTGTTATAATTAACATGTAATTTTGAATAGTTTGATTACAAAAATTGCTTTTCCGACGGAAAGTTGTCGATTAACTCTGAAACCAAAATACAGATCACAGTATTTTTAAAATAATTTTTAAAGTTGAGATAGTAAAATAATAGTCATTTTAATAAGCAGAGCATAAGAGTTTAATAAGATTAGATTTTTTATAAGCAAAGCGGAAAGGACAAGTCTGATTTTCTAAGAGTTTTAGATAAATAAGCAGTGATACTGAGAGTGGTCCTATTTGAAAGAACTCATTCTGTTAATATATAGGGTGATCCCAATTGGACTTTAAAATATTTTTGCCAAATAAAACACAAAATATTAGACCGTTCCTAGTCTTATTTCTAATAGTGTAAAGTTTTTTAGTCTTTGAATCCTAGCAGGTCTGTTGGCACAAGCCCCTTCGTTCAAATAGCAAAAAGCCTACGGGGATTAGATTGCAGTAGCCAGTCGATGCCACTCATCTGCAAAATAACACGACCACGAAATTTGGTTTGAAATAAAGTGAGCGTTTCACGTACCGTGTGACATGTGGCTTAATCTTGTTGAAACCACATATCATTCAAGTTGAAAAAATTGGGTTCATTAAAAAAAGTGATTGGCATCTTCCGATAGCATAAGCCATTGACAGTTACAGCGCTGCCAGCTTTGCCTTAAAAAAGTATGGGCCAATTATTCTCCAGCTCGCAATGCAGGGCATTTTTGTGGACGCATTTATTTTTCAAAGCCATTTAAAAAAACTCGTTTTTCGCCCAATAACTTGTTTTCAGAATAAACTTGAATGATATTAAGGCGCTGCTGCAGTGTACAATGCCATAACGACTTTATCATATGTCTAGATATCAACTGTACAAATGCAAATTTTCAATGTCTGTGTAACGTAAATAGCGCGCGACTTAAATCCTACAGTTCAATTTGAATCACCCTATAATAAGACACGAGGTTATTTCATATCGAAAAAGTGTTAGGTTCAAAATACTGAACTTACTTTTTCCACAATAAAAAATATAACATTTCATGGCTAGTTCGAATATTTATAAGGCAAGCAAATAATGTTAAGGTTATGATACATTTACCTTGCTCATTATATAATGCACTTAATTCTGAACACAAAACCAGTAGAGCTAATCATAGCGAATTATATTGTAAAACCAAATTTATCATCATCACCTTCTACGTCAAAAAGGTCATCTAATTCATGTGTGAGTTTCATACTGTCAGCGTTAAGTCTCACATAGTCAAGATGCCGTAGACTACCCAAATAACGTGCGTAACAGAAAACAGTCTTACCACCGCTTCAGAATGCCCAATAAAGGTATTTTTACATCAAATGTATCGCGATTGTAGTTTGAAACGGGCCGATCGGCCTTCTGGTTTGAATACTTCCACCGCAGATAAATCAATAGCCCCTGTTGTATCTTTCTAGAAAACGGTGTAGACTTATGCAACTCTTTATTAGCAATAACGTGTATGTGCCTGAACCAAACATCCGATAGTCTGTTTCTGAGAGATTTTGGATGTCGCCAACGTTGTCACCTGCAAACATTGCAAGCTTCTTATTGAGGTCACATCCGATGATAAGCCGAGGTTCTGGAAACATGTCAGTTCCTGTCCAGGACGCAATCTTTATCGGTTGGCAGCAAGGGCGAACACGAGTTAAACTCGCACGGCAATTCGGAGTGACCCAGGCAGCAGTGAGCATCTTACTGAAGCGTTGAAGAGTGCAGGGAGGAGTGAGAAAGAAGAATGTGGCTGGAAGATTCCGTGTAAGCAACTGATCTTAATATTGTTCGCACCGCAAGGAACAACACTTAATTCACTGAAAATGAGATTTCCGCTCTCACCAATACTTCCACGACCAAAGCTTCTTCGTACGAATGGTCAGGTGTCGTCTGCGGTAGGCAGAATTGCATGGACAAAAACCTGTAAAGAAGCAATGATCAGCGAGAAAAATCGGAAGCTGCGACTTCAATGGGCAAAGGACCATCTGCATTGGGGACGAAGAGAGTGGATTCAAATCGCCTGAAGTGACAAATCTTAGTTTTACCTCTTCGGCAATGACAGAATGGTCCTACTGATACTCGCGTTGATCCCAAGTACCAACTCCCCACGATGAAGCATGGTGGGGGATCATATATGGTGTGGGGATGCTTCGATGCGAATGGAGTCGGCCTTCTTCATCTTACTCCCCGAATTCTGGACCGATTCAGATATGAGGACATTCTGGACAATACGATGCGACTCCACGCCCATCGGCCGGGCTTTTATCTTCCACCAAACCAACGACCCGAAGTATGTAATCGTCGCCTCATGGACTGGTTCGCTTGCTGTCGCGTGACCATCTTCGACTGGCCAAGCCGAGCCGCTGTGGGGAGAGCTGACGAGACTTGTGGCAAGCCGTCGGACGAAGAATGCAGAGAAGAGATTCACTCAGCTGGAGGAGGAGTGGCAGAGGATCCCCCAGTCCACCATCGAGCAGGAGATACCAGGCTATATTTGATGCAAAGAGCTACGCTGCAAAGTATTACGATATTCTTGATGAGAAGTTACTCGAAATAATGTTTCTACATTTGTGAAAAATTATTTCGCTCACACTAAGTTAATTGTTGATTATGATGATTTTCGTGATTTTTATAAAATATTTTTTCTAAAAAATCCATTGTATTTCTGATCAATCCGGTCTGAGAATCCGATGCCTTGTATGTTCAGCAAATTTCGAAAGATTTCGATGAGAATGACAAAAATTACTCAATAAAAACCGAAATATAATATAATTTTGGCCGGTACTCTATATTTCAGATACAATGGGTTTTTGGGATCGATTTCAATATGCGTGGTATGTAACGACAGTCCTTCAAGTGTTTGCCAACAATAGATTCTACCGCTCAAATTCTTAGAAGAATGCAAACCGAACATTTTTGGCGTTACGTTGTAGGCTCTGTAAGGTCAGCAGTTTGTTATTTAGTTTGTATAGTTTTACATTTTAATTTTTTTATTATTACCTATAAGTTTTCACATTTAAATCAAGCAACCAAAGGATTCAAATGCTGTCTTTCATTGGGCATTATTCACTACTGATTTTTACGCTGCTTTTTTCAGCTAATTGTAGTACTCCTTGTAGATTCTAGATTTAAGGACTGCAAAGATTTTGTGTTCAATTATCAACCAAATAGCAAAGCCGTCGGGAATTCGATGTTGGAATGACTCAGGACAACTATCGACTAGGAATTGTGTTTGACTTGTCTACTCTCACTTTTGGTGACTATGAATGTTTATTTGCACATTTATTACGATCTCAGGTAGTTGACGACTTAAATACAAGTCACTCCTTGTAATAAGATAAGTGGTCTTTGTAGCAGCACTTCGTTTTCTTTTAAGGTCACTGTCTAAATTTTTTTAAGATAACGGGTTTATACTTTAGAACATAAATTAATGGATTAATAAACTACTACCAACTGAAACACGTAATTTACTCATTCAATAACATTTTGATGATATAATAATTCATCAATGAATACTTACTGGGAAATTATGCATCTGCATAAAGTAGCATATTATTACGTTAAATGAACGTTAAGATGCAATTACATTGGAAAACAGTAAGCTCATGCGCACTTCTTTATCAGATACGTCAGTATCACGATGCGCAAAGGTTTATCAATTTTTTCACAACAGGGAGCGTAAAACCTTCGAAATTTTAAGAAGACTTAAGGCACAGTTTGGAATCATCATAAGCATATTCAAGTGTACCCGTAGCATAATTAATTTTGGAAGGATAAGAATCAGTTGAAAATGAAGGTCACAAACGTCGCCCGAGGGCTAGTGTAGTTGATTACTCAAATTTTTTCTTTCAACTATTGGGTATAATGAATGTCGCTTAAAACGAATAGAATGTTCTATCTGAGGCGTTATCCTGCTTTATAACAACGCCAAAACTGGACAAAAAATTAAGCTTCTGTTCTGGACTTTTCTGCTATCTGAACTTGTCGGCTTGCAACTATGGTCCTGTTTGGAACATTGACGATTATACTTCTGTCAAACTACTCGTGCGCGACTGCCTGGTGTCACTAATACATTCATTTTACAATAGCAGAGTCAAAAAATTACTTAATTGTTGGAAAAATGTTTTTCTAGGTCAGAAAATTATGTAGAAAAATAACTTTTTGTTACTTGCCAATTGGAGCTATTAAATTTCACTTCATGGTTTCGAATGATTCATCTAAAAGATTAGGCCTATTTGTTAAGATAAAGGCTGGCTCTTAATGTAGGTTTGTGCAGAATTCCTGCATAATTTAAAAAATGTGATCTATACCGACTTGCTTTGGTTAAACTTTATACAACATTCGTCTGTCTATTGCTGTATCTTCCCATGGTTATTTTGAAGCAGACAGATTGCTTCTAATGGGTTGAATTGATTTGGTGTGACAATTACATAGCCTGCGATAGTTGTCCGCTGAAAACTTGATGTTTGATTGTTTTTGTTCTTTTTACACATCCAGAACTAAAATATTCATTAAGGTTATAAACTGCACATTGGTAGTATTCATGGTGGTATTCATAATAACTACAGGTTTCAAAGGTTAGTTACTTAACAAACTTATTTTGCGTTTATAGAAGTTTCTCGTTATTTTTTTTATAATTCAGTGCAGGTTACAATTTTGCTGTTAGTTGTGGTAGATGATAAATTATTCAAATAGTGAGAACTGGAAAAAATGACAAATGTAATTGTTTGAACCACTGTGCAATAAATATCGTTACAGATTTGCATATTTTTGATACATATGTGTCGTTATTTTTCTGAAAAAAATAAGAAACAGAATTATGTTTGTAATACCTATAAATTTTTAACTGTGGATCTTCTACACTTGAGAACAAAACAATCAACTCACTAGCTGCACGTGCATTTTTGTCTTCCGTTTCAGTCTAAGGAAAATGAAAATAAAGATATTAACGTGCATGGAATTTTACGAATTTTGCTAATTGGAATGCACGTGCGCGGCAACTGTGATTGGCTTACAGTACGCTTGTAATTCTGTAATTCATCTCACTCACTTATCTGAAGTAAATGACCTGAGTGCTCAAGTGATTCGCAAGAAAATGGATACGACAGTCACCGAAGCAGCCCAGACAGTTGCATCGTTGCTCAGTCAAGCACAATGACTAAATCTGAGTCAGTCAGCTGTGTTGAGAGTGTAGCGTTGGTAACGGGAAACTGGTTGCTACGTCCGCCGTAAGCGCGTGACAACGTTTTCTCGTTTCAATATACCTCAGAAATCGACATATTACTGACGTTGTCCTCAAGCAAGAACTTGGTGCGGTCAGATGTGTGGCCGCCAGCGCTTGGATACTAAGAAGAAGACTAAAAGCAGCCAACCTGACCACAAAAAGTAGATACGGGTCCCAAGCTGATTGCAGTCTAAAAACAAAGGCGACTGGAATTTACTCGCGAATATCTCGATTGGGACCTCGGTTATTGGAGTCAGATATTATTCACCGACAAGTCTAGGATGTTCCTACATGGCCATGACAGGAGACGTCGGGTCTGTAAAAAAACAGGGAGAGCGATTTGCTCATTGTTGCATTCAAGATACTGTCGCATATGAAAAACTGATTTGGGTTTCGTGCCTAATGTAGCTCGCGGAGGAAGTTTAACAGCGGACCGCTACATCAGGGACATGTTGTTCCGTTTGCGGTATTTGTTGGTAAGGACTTTATGCTAATGCACGTCAATGCGCGATGGCACACTGCGCGAATGACCACTATCTACCTGGTTGAAGTCTGTACACCGAAAATAAACTGGTCTCCGTGTAGCCCAGACGTGAATCGAATTATATGTTTGAGATAAGCATAAGCGAAGAGTTCGGGTTAGAAGTCTTGCATGAGGTAGCGTGATAAAACTGAAAGCGGCGTTGGTAGAAAAGTGAGAAGCAATTCTTCAAGATAGCATAGAAAAAGTCATCCGATTCATGCGTAATTGCTTAGAAAGTGCAATTAGGAGTAGAGGTGGCAACACCATGTATTGAAAAAATCATTAAATTATGGATTTCATTTTTTTTCCATGATCACCTTAATATAAAACAATTCAAATAATAATACATATCGTATACAGAAAAATAAAATGGAAAATTATAACAAAGAAAGAAAAGGAATACAGAGAAGACCACAAATTGGCGTAAATTTTTATCATAGTAACTTTAAGATAATGCAAAAATGTAATCAAAAGAGGGTTGACTTAAGAAAATAATAAGATTAATAATACACACTAGAATTCTTATATTACACAAAATAAAAGTAGTCATTAAACCGCAAAATTTAGAAAAGTTGAAATATCGCTAGACAAACCACCCTGTATATGTCAATGAATTAAAACTTTATGTAGCACTAAATAAAAACCTCCTAAAATATCGTCTTCAGAAATAATATCTTTAATTTCTGGGTGACATCTCCATCAATCAATCGATCCACCTGAGAGCTAGAGCCGAGTGTGTTATGTAAATCATGTTTGTCTTGTATAATGTATAGCTGTATAAGTCATTTTATGCAGTCGTAACTCATAAGCTTTTACGGTATGAAATAACAGGCGATATTTTATTCAGCGCCTTGTTTCGTATTTCCAGGTTGTGGTATTGATTAGGCCTTCTCCCTTTCCGCATATTTGTTGGCTGTTTATGTAATGTCACGAGTTGGCTTGTAATTTATTTGTAAGTAAAGTTTACAAACATTTATTGTGGGTACAAAATACTCAAAATCATAAAGACAGAGAAACATCGATTCAATTGTACACAAGATGCTCAAAAATATTTTTTCTATGTATTCAATATGAAAATTACCTTCTAAATAATTTACAAATATCAAAATGCATCCTTCTTGAAAATCATTCTTAGTTTCTATAGAGGGTGCTCTATAAATTTATATATTTATAAATCATATAGATTAAGAATTTTACTGATGAGAAAGTAATAATAATTTTTAAATTATTGCGCATCATGATTTACGGTCTCTATCTATTTTTAACCAATTCTTGAATGTATACCATGCTTCGTCCTTGAAATTAGAAGCTCCTGTATTACAATCTTTAATTTCTTGATATTTTAAAACTACTTACTGTAAAGAAAACGAATTGACCAAATTATGTGGTAATCTGATGGTGAAAGAACAAGCCTATAACCAAGGCATGGAAAAAGTACTAAGTTTTCCAGATTTTGGTGTTGTATTTAAGCTGTTTAATTGTACAGGTTGGAAATGGTAGTCTTTAAAACCACACCTTTACCGTATCGTAACTATCGTAGTCTCCTTTAGTAAAACAAATTTTTGCATTTTTGTGCTTCTGCTACTTTGTGACTGAGTTCATTCCCATGAAGCAAAGGTTCTAGCACCAACTTTGATTTATCTTTAAACTCTTAAGACTATTAAAATGGATCGGAAACAGTGTATAACTAACCGTAACGGTCAAATTATTGTAATCGGCAACACCGCCAATTATTTTTATTTTATTTTTAAAAATAGTAGCAATACTGGAACATACAATGGTAAAAATTGATAGAATTTTTTTTCTTATGTCGTTTTCTGTAAATGCTTCCTTCCAAATGTCACTAAAATTTATAATTTAACTACTAACACTAGAACTATTGATATGTTGCTTGTATTTAGTGGGGAAAGAATTTAATTTTCTTTGTGTTTTTATGTTTTAAAGTTTTATTTCATTTTTTCAAATTATTACATATATTTACAGCGACTAACAAGCCATCTGCTGCGTGATGTTCAAATTTAGCTGAGAGTATAACATTTAACTTTTTACATAGTTGATTGTGTAGAAATTAATAGGCAATCATATTTTCGATTATCATTTAGTACTTTGAAGTAGTTATTTTATAGAAATGGCTGTTGTTGGTTATATAACGCATTCTACTTCCTGTAGCCTTCGTTACAACCCTTTAAAAAGTTCGGCGTTTAAATGTACTTGATGAACTCGCGATTGTTTTATAGGAATGTTTTTGAGATGAGCTCTTCCTACTTACTCTAATAACATTCTAGACCTCGTCAACACGTTTAAAATTCCCCTAGCTAGCTGTATTTTGCAGATTATTTTGACGGACGACAATTTAGAATACTGTCCGTCTATCAAAATACTTCGCAAACGCGCGGCACCAAAGGAACGTACAAAGAGCTAGAAGAGTTGTAGACGAGTATTATAAACAAATTAAAGCGCATTGTACAAATTTACACCGAAATCTAGCATCTAGCGAAGTCAAACTTCAAATGGTTGTTTGTAAAAAGGAGTGCAAAGGTTACAGACAAGCTGTAAAAGATAGAATGTGTTCCTTGAATGATAATAAACATTTTCAAACTACAATAATTTTTATGAAATAACTGCTTTAAGTTCGTCAAGGTAGTAAAGAGTTAATGTATTTTCTTTATAAAAAATATAGGAATATACATACTTAAGGCCGTTGTCAATTAAAAAGCTAGAAGATTATTAAATTCAAGTGACCTTTGTGGGCTATGTATTTTGCAACCCTTTTAGGCAATTTTTAAATTAATTACATTTAATTTTACAGATTTATTTCTTTAGCACAAAAGCAAATTCGATCGTTTTTTTAGATATCTAACTGTTTTATTTTTATATTTAACATATGGCTTCCACTGTTAATACTTTTCTGATTAAAATTTTTTGTATTTTATCTGTGTATTTTTCTTATTTACTTATGTTGGTATTCGAGGCGCAATTGTGTATACAGTTATTGATATTATTGTATAGCTATTAAATTTAAAATTTCGTTTTGCATTTCTTGATAATGTCTTCAATTTTACCCTGAAAAATCTTGACAACCTAAATAAATTGTAAGACATTTGTTTACAAAATTGTGGTCATACCTAGAAGCAGGCTGCGGTGCGGAAAGTTTAAATTTTTTGAATTTACAGATTATGCACATTTTTTCCTGGTTTTATTCTTAAAACCCAGTTTATTGTTTTAATGAGTTTATAAGAATCGTATGAGCAAATTTGTAAGCATAGCATGCCCATAAATAACTGTTACACACTGATTAGAACGACAAACAATTAACTGTTTTTGCATAATATTTTCAGGATTTATAAATGGTTATCGCCAAGTATAACTACATCAATTGAAAAGTAATTACTGCAGCCGTCAGGGCTTGCTTTTTGAGCTAACTGACCGTAATTTGTAACATAATGGTTTGAAATCTAGGCTATCAGGATGCCAATCCTCTACTGTTACACAGTGTTGCTCAACTAAATTTGTGGACAAGTGCAAAGTCTTGCTAAAAGATGAAGGCTCGCCGCAAAAATGCGTGTGATTCAGAGGTGTCACTACACCTTCCAAAACATTCTGTTGATATGTAGCAACCCACGTTTTGATTCCCTTTTCAAAAAATGCATATCGGCCATTTCATCACAATAGACTCCCTACTAAACCATTAGAGCTGCTAGATTGTCTCTCTTAACATATATCCTGCCATTTGTTTGTTGTTGAAAGATTCCTCCTCTACAATAAACTTCTGTGATCATCATGTACATTAGTCAACAACCTCTTTGCATTTTTTCTCCTACCTTTCTTTAAAGCATCTTTATCATATATTCCGTATGTTTTTTGTAAGCAAATAGCGTTGATTAATAAGACGAGACATCAAAGTTTTGGAAATTTGCATAATTTTCTGCTTACAAAGATGATTAAATGTAATTTGGTCACTTACGGCTTTGACTGCTTGAACAGTCCCAACTAAAGGTGGTCTTCCAGATCTTGGACCATCCTCGACACCTTGAGTCTTATTAAACAATGTTATAGTCCAATACACAAACATACAATAAGGTTTTCTTTATCACCCCACTCCACTGGTAAATAACCAAACTTGACAAGAAACACATTGTAACTCAATATATATATATATATATATATATATATATATATATATATATATATATATATATATATATATATACTACATACAGTTAGCTTATAAAAATCTTTCAATTAATTAATAATCACACCGTTGAGCCAACAATTTATAAAGCAGTACATAATTCAGTAGCAACTAATTTTGAAATTCCTTTTTATATAAAGCAAAAATGTCAAATTTGATATTTGATTGTAAGCAAAGCTTGATATATTGAAAATTATATTTCACCTAATTTTAATCAAATTGGGAACTCCAAATTTAAACAAAATAATAAATAGTATGACATATATAGTATATATATATATATATATATATATATATATATATATATATATATATATATATATATATATATATATATATATATATAGGATAAAGCGTACCGAATTTGATAATTTAATAAATCAGTCAAATTTTCATGAAAATAGTTATATTTAACATATTTGTAATCAGAAAAATCTCCCATGTGCTCATCCACACTAGATCTGCGTGTATGTGTGGGTTTCTCAAATTACTGATAACTTTATCGCAGATGCCTGACCCGATACCTCCGACAACACGTATGATTTTCACCTTTAGCTCCATAATTGTGAGTGCTTTGTTAGCCTACACCTGTGATTTCAGAAACTCCCATAAGAAAAAAACACAGGTGCGAGACCTTGTCGGCCATCCTTGTTTAAACGTCTGAAACGTCGCAAGGTTCGAAAACGAAGAGTATACAACTAAGCGTTCCAGGATTAATAAACAAAATAGATACCGACTCAAGTTTTTCCAATAAAGTCAAATTTCAATATCTATCATTTTACATGATACCAAAGTTCAAAACTAAATAGCTAATCGAAAATTATCTAGGTGCAGATAGAGGTTATGATGTCATAACGATTTGTAAAATATAAGTAAACAACTAAGGTGTGTTTAACAGAATTGCTAGTATTACAACTAGTACAAGTTATTAATAAAAATAGAATAAATGTTGCAGCTGTTTGCTAAACTTCAAACTTAACTTGCTTAGAAATGCTCTGATAAATATGATGTTATAGGTACTGTACTTGCTAGTAGGAAGTTCTTTTGAGAAAGAAGTAAACGTAGCTTCAGGAGTGAATTAGACAAGTTGCTGAAATTATTGAAAAATAAAATAGAAAGAGAGCAGAGAATAGCTGAGGCTGTATAGTTTAAATAATTAAATCTATAAGACACAATTTTATAGTTGCAACAAAACACGGCTATGTTTAATAAGAAAATAAAATCAATAAAATTGCAGCGTTTTTGCCTAATTATAAATAGCAACTAAGCAATAAAAAATGTAACAACTCTGTAGAAGGCTTAGGATAAGTCAGTTTTGAATGAAATAAGAATTTGTTAGACCAGTAAAGAATAAAAAGAGAAAATCCTCAAAATGTTGTAGGATCTTAAAGATCATGTAAATTCATATAAAGTTAAAGTTCACAAACAAAGAAACAATCAAACCTAGCTTTTTTGAAAAATTCAAATTGATAAGGTTAATACTTGTGACTTTGAGTTAGATGTAACGCAATGCTTAGAAGAAAGGAAGATTGACTTAGGTGACATCTGAAATAGAATAAGTACTGCACATTAGTGACATCATATTAATATCTTGCCAGAATGAACGGCTGAGGTAAATCCAGTCTGTAGTACAATGAGAGAACGTCAATGTATACTATATACTATATACTAATAAAGGAACAAGAATAAGGAAATAGCTGACAACTAAATTTTAGAATACTTTAAAGTATAATATCAAGAAATAGCGAATCTAAGCCGAGACTGTTAAGTCCGCAATATAAAGCTGAAAAAAGTTTAAGAAAGTAATCAACCGAAACCCGACAGATGTGCCATCTTGTGGTTGTGCAGCTAACATTTTATTAGAGTTGAAATATTGAACGGTTTTTTGGGTATATCAACTCAAGCTCCCAAAAGTCGTTCAAAAGTTGAATACATAAATAATAAAAAGTAAATTACTGAGAAGTTATGCAAAGTTGTGTATTAATAGTCTAATCTTGCTGATGTTGGTATTTTGTTGAAGTTCGCGACCAAGAAATCGTTGATGTGGTAAATCGAGTGTTGCTTAAGCTGTATGCCAAGTGACACCGTCCTGTTGGATTAACATTCCCGGTTTATATTGTCTATATTGTCCATCGAGCTAAAACTGGGCCTTATGATTAAAGACGATTCTTCGACTAAATTGAAAATGTTCTAAAAAGCAATTCACGAACTGCCGTCAAATCTTAAGCTCTTGTGTCAATTGAATTTTGTGGGCATGAAGGTACAGTTTCTAAAAATATCCAACTGCTGAACAGCATACCGAATCGAGGCTTTCGGATTTTCAGCAACAATTTGATTAAATGTGACAATATTCTTACAAGACCTTATCCCATGTTGATACAAGATTTTGCAACCATTGTCTCCAAAATTTTCATCAAATTTGTAATGCCTTTTAACATTAACCATTCTTAAGCCCAAATTTTAAATCAATGGTAAGTCTAACGTACTTTAACTTAAATCTATATAGAGTCTGTCCGTAGATAAGATGTCTCTTGACGTTTTCCGGAATAAGAAGCCATATTATTATTAACATTTGATCTCTCAATAGAATTAAGTTTGAACTACCTTTTGAGTTATACGTTAACGATTTGGAATAACCTACGGTTTTTATAAAGAATAATACAAATCAAACCAAGGATTTAAACTTCGCACCTTTTTTGCGTTTTGCAGTCGATAATTTTAATACTGACTGGTGTCATCTGCGAGTCTTTCAATAAATAAATTTGGAACGTCAGATGAGAGAACAGCAAATTATTACTGCGTTATCTTTATTTTAGTTGCATTTAACGTACAACTTTAAGAAAGACATTAAAAATTAAGACAAAAAACAGTAAGTGAAATAAAGAGAACTTGAGAAAGTTGTGGTAAAAATATTGAAACATTATAAATTAATAATTGGTAAAAACAAAAGTAAGGAATCGTATTGAATTGAAAAATAGTATAAATAATGCGAGTATACCATTTTCAGTTACAACTGTTTTTTTTAAATTTTCAATTGTCTTATGTAAAATCTACTAGTAATTAAAAAAACAAATGCATTTATGATAAGAATCTAATCATAGATATTCCATCAACACATCGAAAATAAAATAGTAATATATAGCTACTTACCAATAGGATCCTACTGTACAATGCATATCAAAAGCACCGATTCATAAAATACAAAAAAATCCAAATACAAAAAAATGCAATTACAAAACATTTATATAATGATTAACACTGACACTTCTCTGAGCGTTGAATATTCTGAAAAGTTTTGTATTAGAATCGCGAGTATGGCTCATGCATCGAAGCCAAGCAAACGTGTTGTGAGCAATTTCTACCTGTTCTATCACAGCGATAAAAGCTCTACATCCTTGTAACTAAGGTTGTGCAATCGTGCTCCACGTGCCGAAATATCAAGGGCAAAGAGATAGATATGTGATCCCAGGTCAGTGTCAAGATAGTAAAATAATAAATCGAAATAAATCAATTATTTTTACATTTTAAACGTTTAACCAAAATTTTGCAATTTATAGTGCTAATAGTAACAAATACCCACCATCGGGTTGGGCCAAAATGGCCAACAACCCTTATTTTAACAGCATGGCTTATACGCAACAAACTTCGACAATATATAATCAAAATGCACCGTATGTGCTAGTCAATATGTCTTACTCTCACATGATAACGTCACAACAACCTCAACATTTTTCTGCTATTAATTACAACCAAATATTCAATTATTTAATTAAACAATACACTATCATAATGGCTCAAACATTGAATAGCTATATGGAATGCCAACGGCTTGTGCCAACACGCACATGAAGTAAAACAGTTCTTACAAATTAATAATACAGATATACTGTTAGTGTCAGAAACGCACTTCACTTATAAAAGTCACCTACAAATACCAAGATATAGAATATATAGCACTAGACATCCTGTCGGCAATGGACTTAGAGGGACAGCAATCGTAATAAGAGATGGTATCAAACACCACGAACTACAAAATTTTAGCATTTATAAGCAACAACAGTGGCAATAGAAGATCATATGGGAAATATCAACATATCAGCAGTGTATTGGCCCTCAAAATACAATAATAAAAAGGAAGACTACAAACACTTTTTCAATATTCAAATAAATTTATCACGGGAGGAGATTGGAATGCAAAAAATAAATTTTGGTGTTCGAGAATAACAGCACCAAAAGGCAGACAGTTATACACTGCTTTAAGAGCAAATCATTTAACAGCAGTGTCGACCATAGAACCCACCTATTGGCCGACCGACATAGGAAAAATACTCGATCTACTAGATTTTGGTATCACAAAAGGAATTAACAAAAAACAAATCAAAGCAGAGTCTTGCTTTGATCTATCGTCAGACCATTCACTAGTTATAATTACACTCTACCTATAGATTTTAGAACGTCAGAAGCAACCAACATTATACAGCAAGAAAACAAATTGGGAAATATACAGAACAACAGTAGACTAACTTATTTAACTTGAATGTAACGTTGAAGACTCCAGAAGACGTTGATATAACAGTAGCCGATTTAACTAAAGCAATTAAGAATGCAGCACGAACAGAAACGACCGACTACAACTGTGACACCATTAAGGAAACATGTCGTATTATAATAAAACAAAAAATTTCCGAGAAAAGAAATTTAACAAAGCAACAATGGAGTTGAAACAACTTTTAAAACAAATAAAAAATTAATCAATCCAGGGCTACCTGAGTGAACTATCACCACTAGAAGTGACAAATTTCTCACTGTGGAACGCCACAAGAAAATTGAAAAGACCTCGGGTACACGTTCCACCAATCAAAGATAAATATAATCAATGGGCTCGGAGTAACAAAGGCCAAGCCGCAGCATTTGCAAATCACTTTCCCACAGTATTTTAACCAAACAGCATAAATAAACCCGAACAAGAGCAAATGATACGAGAATATCTTAATGCACCATATCAAATGGGTCTTCCAATTAAAAACTTCAGTTGCATAGAAATTAAAGGTACAATACAACAAAATCATCAATTCGGTTTTAGAAACCAACATAACACTATCGAACAAGTACATCGGCTAGTTAATGTGATGAATTTGACATTTGAAGAACAAAACTATTGTACGGCTGCATTTCTGGACATCAGCCAAGCCTTTGATAAGGTTTGGCACGAACGACTTTTGTTCAAACTAAAACTAAACCTTCCACATGCTTTTGTCATTGTCCTTACTTCCTACCTAACGCATAAGTTTTTTCTAGTTAAATATCAATACGAATACACTAACCTGGTACGGATCTGGAGTACCACAAGGCAGTATTTTGGGACCTATCTTATATCTCTTTATATACCCATAACTAGCAAAACCACAACAGCCACGTACGCAGACGATACTGCAGTTCTAGCAGTGCATTTTGATCCAATTACTGTATCACAACACCTTCAAGAAAATTTAAATAAGTTGCAAACTTGGTTAACTACATAGAAAATAAAGGTAAATGAATCTAAATCAGTACATGTAACGTTTAGATTAAACAGAGACACCTGTCCTCCAGTTACATTAAATGGTAACCAGCTGATTCAAGCAGATGAGACAAAGTATCTTGAAATGCACATGGATCGACGCTTGACCTAAGGAAAACACATATTTACAAAAAGAAAACAACTCGGCATAAAACTCCGCCAAATGTATTAGATGATTGGCAGAAAATCACAGTTATCACTTGAAAATAAACTGCTTCTCTACAAAATTATTTTGAAGCCTATGTGAACATATGGGATTCAACTATGAGGCTAGCAATTCAAATCTTGAAATCATTCAGCGCTTTCAGAACAAAATTTTGAGAACATTGGTTAATGCCCCCTGGTAAGTTCCAAATCACGTAATCGCAAAAGACCTACAAATTCCAACTGTTAAAGAAGAAAACAAGAAATTTAGTGAGGATTATAGTGTTAAAACTGTAGTGCATCCAAATGTGCTCACTAGAAATTTATTTAAAAACACTAGTGAAGTGCAACGTCTAAAACGTTTCAAGTCAAATAATCTAATAGACAGATTCAATTAGTTTTATGTATATAGAACAAAACATAGTTTAAGTTACTTTATAAAGCCATTACATATTCTGTAAGGTAAAGGAAAGTCTTCACTGAAAGCAAATCCTGCATGCTACTCGTTTGCTTTACTCGCTCAACCTTTGCAAATGCGATGATCACACTCTACGTGTGCTCACTCACCGGCATCTAATTCTTAATTGACAGTCAGTGAAACCGTTCTCATTCACGCATGCGCATTACAGTTCACTGCCAGATTGCATCGGCTACAATTATATTGATATTGTGGCACCTTAATCCTAAGTTATTTATTGCATACGTGGAAACTACTATACGGGAATTTTTGTTTATTTATATATTTTGATTAATCTAGCATAACTTGTTTTTTAATCATTCACATTCTATTGGATTTGAAGTATTTATTTTAACTTAAAAAAATTAAATTTTTGTTTTTATTTAATACCGGTATCCATAAATTCTTAATGTAATTTAATTAGCTCTTGGGTTTCCAGCTTCTGTCAAAATTTTACTTTTCTGTATTAAATACACAAACTGTGAAATGCAAAGCTGTTTGTTGCACGCGTCTTAACTTTCTTATTTATATCTGTTAATGGTGTTTACAGAACAGGTTTTCTGTAGTTAACCGGAACAACCGACACATCTGCAATTTACGTAAATTTTGCACGTGTCGAATTTATTTGAAAATTGGCAAGCCCAAACCAGATGCTTGTGTTAAACCGGAAAAAATGACCTCTTTCCGTTTTTGATAAAAACAAGTCAATTTACATGTAACAGAATGTTGTTATTTAATTACAGGTTTTTGGTTATAAAGGCCAAAAGCGTAAGTTTTGGGCTATTAACTCGTGTTTAATTTCACTTAATAAATTCTTAAAAAGAAACAGAAACGATTTGTATAGAAGAAATTCTTGATTAATAAGTACCATTATACGAAGGTGTTTTGTAAAGTCTCATCTCCTTTGCGAGAACTTTATTAATAAGTAACATATGCTATATATTTTTTATAAATATTTTTTACAAATATTCGAGGATGCCAATATTTCTTTTCAAAATCACTGTCTTTGTCTATACACGTCAGCTAATGGTTAACATTTTTTTTCATCATGTTGGAAATGAAATTAGGAAAATTCTAACAATTCCAGCGGTTTTCCTCCTTCTTCACGCATGAATAAGTTCGACTATGTGCGCTTGTTATTTATTTGAACTGCTAAGGACCGACCATATCGACCCTGATCATGCAACCTTGTTGCGGCTGGATTTTTTCTTTCACACTTCTTGCTCACCGTTTAACAATACTTACATCCACACATGCGTTACTATAGACAAAATCCATTCGTCGATGAATATCAATAGGCGCATTCAATGGAATGCCCATGACGCTTATTATTTGTGTCACTATAGTAGGACCACCCAACATTACTGAAAGTCAATGGGTTAGATAATATTATAATATCCATTTCCTGACCCTTAGAACAATATAAACAAGTAATTATCAAAGTTATTTTTTATAACCGTCTATAAGCAAACTTATTTTATTGTAATTACGTCAAAGGCGATTATATTAATTTAACAATTTGATGAGTACACAATTGATAGAAAAATAAAAACTGCGCTTAGTTCTATTGACTACTAAAGTATGAGAGATTAAAATAGAATTAAGCAAAACTCTCTCCCTAATTTCAAAGAAATGTTATGAAGGGAGGAGTGATCCGAGGGTTAGAAAACTGATTACATTAGACAATTTTTGCCTCGAGGAGCTCTTAGTAACTTATATATGGACGAATACACAAAGAACTTATACTTTTGAAGCATATATTCGAATAATGGTTCTGTTCTCGCCGCACAACTTGTGCATTGGGACTTCAGTGTGAAATATCAATTTTGTATAGGTAGAAAAGAGCAGGTGGAAGACCTCGAAGTGCACAAACGCCGGAAAACATTGATGCAGTAAGACGTTCTATTTTGCAGTCTCCGAAGCACATTTTGTACCAAGAGCTTCTCTTTCATCCACCCAAAATGGTTGTTGTGCAGAAACATCCTGAACGTGATTGGCAAAATTTTCTGTAAATTCGTGGAAAGATGTTTTAGAAAGACAACAAAAATACTTTTCCGAATGCTTCTAATTTGTCGCTAAATCGGCAAACCGCGAAACAGCTAAAATTGTTACAAATTTAGTTCAAAATGTTTCTAAAAAATTAATATTCTGTACATTCAATTGGATTTCCGCAAATAAAAAATATATTCACTTTGTGCAATCCATTTTCATATGTTTGGATGGTTCTCGGTATTATAATAGTAAATTGTCCTTCTATCATGCATATTGGTACGTTTACAAATAAATTGTGTCGATTATAAACAAACAACTAGACCGCCACTTCCTTCAAAGACAGCAATGATGACAAGCATTGTTCTGAGTAAGTTACAAAAAGGTGAAATTACTTTTATCTGTAGAGTGGCCAAATTCGCGAGTGTGTGATATTAATTAATTAATTCTTGCTAATCGCGTACAGTTCAGTTTATCGTACGAGTGCAAGGATAATAATATTTGTGATATTTGCTACCCTTCTGCAATATGACTCACCGACATTCACGAACAATTAATTCAGTAAATTTAATTTATCCTACAATCTTAATGTTAACTAACTCGAACGTGTAAAATATATTCTGTTCTTAGCAATCATAACAAATAATACTCGCTGTACAATACAGCATACCCAAAGTAACAGATAACAAAGAATCAACCCGGTAGCTTATTAATAATAACAAACGTAACGCTTTTCAAAATAAAACCAAGCAATAAATAGAAAATGTAGAAACACACCGAAATCTTACCAAGCAATTTTATATTTAAAAATCTAGTTTTTAATTGATTTATTAATAAAAAAGACTAAATACGCCAATACATTGAAAGGTTTAAAAATAAAGTGAAAGTCCGAATTAAGTAACCTAAAATCACTAAAATTATGTAAACTTTAGTTGAGAAAAATACACAATTTCCCACGTATCAATTAAAACAAAAATTATCTTTAAGTTGTTCTAATATATGTATATATCCATCGGCAAATATCGCAGGACTAAAAGTAATTATTCAGTAATTACTCACACGTTAATCAATATAAGTAAGAGAATAAATTAAATATAAACCGAACCTCCTTAACGGAGAGCGGTATGGCTTATGAGGATTGTAGGTAGGGGTGTCTGAAAGGAATTCCTTCTAATAGAAGGAATGGAGTGTCTTCTCTGATATCTAAAATAAATTAATAAACTCAAAAGTTAAATAGAAAGAATTAAACGACCTGTTGGTCCAGAATGGCAAATAAATAATAATATTCTTAATGCAACACGAAATAAATATACAAAACTATACAATTTAAGACACCTAGACGCCGCAAGGTACGCAAGTACTGTCATCATAATTAAAAATTCAAACATTAAAACTTTTAAATATATACGTTTTTATTTATAGTCAACTAGTGTAACTGAAAGAGGTGAGAAAGGTGAACAAACAATATCATCAGTATACTGTTGCTCAAAATGCATTGCGGAAGATGTCAACGGGAGATCCCACATATTGGTCCACGCATAGAGCTAAAATCCCAGATTTGCTTAATCTCTGCTTAATAAAAAGTCTGCCCTAATGTTATTTTAAAATTTAGCCGAGCTTTATTTTGCCCTCAGACCACAGTAATTGTAAATAAATGTAGAGACTAGAAAATGCTTAAAGAATTGTTAAAAAATTAAAAAGTATCGTGAAAAATCCAAAACTAGGTGGGAAAATTAGGGAAATTCTTAAACAATGCAAATAGTAGACATTAATTACAAAACACTATTCAGCTTACAATAAGAATCAAATTACTGAAAATTAAAAAACTAGAAAAAATGATAACAAACCCGAGTTTCCTGTGGTAAAGCAGATGAGAGACCTTAAAATTACATAAGGAAGAAATTAAACATTACTTATCCAAAGTGACAGCAACAGAGGCAATCAAATATTCCTTATAAAAATTATTTAAAAGACGAAAATCCTTGATACCGATCTCTTTAATTAGAACTGTTAGTTAAAATAGGGCGAGACGTGAGGGAGAAAAGGCGGAATGGTGTGCAGAGCATCTGGGAATTGTATTCTAACTATTCTCTACGGTCATTTCTGATAAGAATTAACAACCAACCAACCAGTTTCCAGAACCTCCTTTTCAGGAATAAGCAAATTTAAACCTATAATTAACATAAACTTCTTTTACATCCCCCTAAAGTATTAAAATGAATTGCAATAGCATTTAATGCCACCTTATATTTAAATTATTCTGTAGCATAGGGAAATGGCGCAAGTTACAATGATCTTAAGATATAATAAAACCTTTAACCACTGTAAACTCATAACGACTAATTAGCCTTTCGAAAAGTTTTTCTTGAAAGCTATTTACAACTATAAAAATAATGCTAAGATAATTTGTAAGGAAGTGCAAGAAAGAAACAAGCACTAATAAGTCTAGTAGCGAAAGTAATATTCATCACAAAAGTAAATCGTTCTATATGAAGTTATGTTATTCCCAATGAATAAGAATAAACCAAGATAAACTTTAGATACTGGGGTTGATTTATTCAAAAACTTACCTAGTAATGAAATAGTGAGCAAAATGTTATTATATGTTGTATTGGAATTGCAGCGCTTTTTCTGAAAAATAAAAATTGTGCTTGCCGTGTTTGAAATATTCGTTAACGCAGAACTTAAAGCGTCTCCTATCGCAACTTCGGGAATATTTTTTTGCATCATGTGATTTAAAATAAAAAGTATTTAAAAAATTGCAAGTAGCCTTTGACATGCAATTTTGAAGGTAGTTGTGCAAATAAAGTGTTGCTAGTGTCACCTTCTTTACTAAACCAATTTTGGACAACTTTTGTTAGTTTTATTTTTAATCGTAACTTTATCATCCATCCCTCCATACCCACATTTGCTTATATCAAACTGATATTTGCATCAATTATTGCAAATTAGACAATACCATTGTTGAATTGATTTGCTATTTTTTTTCATAGCAATTAATTCCTGGCATTTACAAGAGATGCAGCACATACGTTTGTATATTTCCAAATTTCTCTGTTAATATAAAAAAAATGTCAAACGGCTATCAATTAATACCCTTTCTGCTACTTTTAGCGAAGAAACCAAAATATGTGATAAACTAAAATTAATGTCAACTGTAATAATGCAATACACTTTTATCTTGTATGTTTTCATTATATGAAAGTTATCTAAAAAGTAAGTTTCTGGTAACGTACCTAAATTTTAGTACTTATCAGTATGGAACTACCATTACCAACGTATGTCATTATGTGTGTGAATGAGCAAATGTAGTATTAGGGGAAAAGGATAATAAAAGACGGAGTATTGCTTGTTGTCTACTTGATGAGGAATATTGGAAACAGTAACATCTTCCTCATTTTCGGTTATCGCGGTATTTTTTGTATTCGTTACATATCGACTGATTCGGACACGTACTGTCAAATATTAAGAGACTTCTGGGCTACTATTTGTCAGAAATAGGCAGGCCGTTTAAATAAATTAAATATATTTCCTTCATCTACTAAAACGTACATCCGCGTTTCTACAGCTTTTCGGATAGATAGTATTCTGACATCCCCCATATCCGCCAGTCTTAGTAAAGTGACTTCCACTTACTATTTAGGGGTCAGAGGTTTAATAACAAAGACAAATTAATTAATTATATTAAATGTTTAGATTTAAGTGGAGAGTTTGCCAAAAAAATAAACCATTTTGAAAAAAATTTCTTTTAAACAACCCTTGTAATAGTACATAAATTTAATATCAAAAAAAATGTTTTACCAAATTACCTTAACATGAAGCATCATGTATTTCTAGTGTAGTTTTGAAATCTCGAATGAGTGCGTAAGCAAATAATAAGTACTTCCTCTTAAAATAAACTGCAATATTACAGTAGAAAGTTCATGCATCAATTCCATTCTTAGTGAAATTTTAAAGTGACAACTTGACATATGAAAAAAATTTAACTTGAGCATCACCAGACTGTGCTCAGTATTCAAATTGACTCTCTTGTCCAACACTGCAATGACTGAGAACGAAAAGATTTATTTTTCAACCACCGGCAGTAATACAAAGTTTAATAAAAGTAAGGGCAATAGCGATCACTTTATCAGTTTATTATCAATAAAAACCCTAAGATTATAAACACACATTTTTAGAGGAAGGATACACAAAGGAACACGGTGTGCCCCAAATAGGAAGGTAATAAACCAGGACGATCATGTCTTGATTGAACAATTATATGTGAAGCTGATAACTAACTCTGATCATTTCATGGTACGAATTAAAATGAAAGAAGGAATAAATAAAGAAAAATAAGACAATAGTATAACAAGAAAATATACAAAGTTCATGCGCGAGAAAAAAATATTTAATTTCCAAAGGAACTTCAAACAGAAAATCTATTGATCTTAAAAAAGACAACAGAGGTTAAAGAGGTGCGAAAGTGATTAAATGATTCAATAATAGTACCAGCAAAGAAACAGTATCGAAAGGAAAATAAAAAGAAATGAGGGGTTCAACAAGCGCAAAAACGAATTATAGAAGAAAAGATTGACCAGAATGTAAACATTAAAAATTGAAAAAAGCACACGCAGAAGAGTACAAAATGCCAATGAAGACATCCACAGCTTACATGGTGGTTAAGAGGTAACAAATAGAAAAGGAAATTGTAGAATTAGAATAGAAATATATTAATAAAGAAATTAGCAACCTTTATCAGGAGGTGAAGAAAACAAAGAAGTGGGATAATAGCAGAGATATCTACGTCAAAGATAAACAAGCAAAGTTAATAGGTAATAGTAAATTAATTATGCAAAGATAGAAAGAATATTTTAAACAACCATTAAACGATGAGAAGAATAAAGAAACGGAAAAAGTGTGTTATAACCAATAAACACAATAGAGATCCTAACAGAAAAAAAATCACATAAATAATATAAAAAACCCAAAAAAGACAAAGTACATATGAAATTTATCAAATGTTGACAAAATAGTGTATAACATAAAGTAGTGGAAAGAGAGATCTGGAAACCGGGCGAATATCACAAGAATGAAAAGACGATGTGCTGGCACCCATTCAAAAAAAAAACAACAAGACGGAATGTGGTAACTATAGGGAATTATACTGCTGGATACAGTGTATAAAGGTAGCGGGTAGATACCCCTCTGCGATTCCAGCAGAGGACAGATCTATTTCAGGAATGCGATCCTGCCCACGCGAGCCGCGATTCCCCCATCCCTATCTGGGGAGAATCATGTCCCATAACCTCTATCCTGGCCACACCACTCCCCTTTCCCTTCCATAATCCACTCGCCAACTCGCACTTGGGCAGCGCGGCGAGTTATGGCCAAAAATCCCTCAATGATGACGACAGCAATCTTCGAAAAATTTCCCCAGGTGGGTCAAACAGACTGTTTGGAATCCCACACCGCAAAGGCGGTCTGCCTCATGGAATATGGGGGAGGCAAGATATCGCTTTCATCGAAAAACTTCAAGAAGGCAACCACACTAACCCTAGCAACACATAACTGCCAATCACTGCTGAATGATTATCAACTGCATGATCTCGAGAACGAAGCAAAGAAGATAAAATAGGACATAATAGATCTCGCCGAAATTCCAAGAAAAGAGGAAGGGGCTTTTGCTCTGCGGTCTGGTAACACCCTGTATTACAAAGGTCGTGAAACTGAAAGCCAGAAAGGCGTGGGTTTTCTAGTAAGCAAGAGAATAAAACCGAACGTTAAAATGTTTAAAGGAATATCAGAACGTATTGCATATATAACAATAGAAACAAGCAAACAAAAAAAAAGAAAATAATTCAAATATACGCTCCCACATCCACCTACGATGACGAAGATGCCGAACTATTCTATGAAGATGTAATCAGAGCACGAAACGAAAACAAATGCAAACACGACATTATCATGGGCGATTTTAATGCGATACTAGGACAACAACAAACAGAAGAAGAAATATATGTAGGGAAATATAGACTGGGACAAAGAAACCACAGAGGACACATGTTGATAAATTTCCTAGAATACCAACGACTATACGCGATGAACACCCTCTTTAATAAGAAACAACAACGCAAATGGACCTGGATAAGCCTGGATGGCAGAACAAAAAATGAAATAGACTATATACTGTCGTCATCAGAGAACTTATCCAAGATATCACCACCTTAAATGCGTTTCACACTGGCAGTGACCACCGAATAGTTCGAGCCAAAATCACTATAACAACGAAGAGAAACAAATATAAACCAAAACAAAGAATAGCAATAGATACAGAAACCCTCAAACAGAAGAACCAAATGTACATAGAAAATTTAAAGAACTCAATAACCCAGATAGAGAAAACAGATGAAACAGAAGATGGATTGAACAAAGCGACAAAACAAATAAGCAATGTCATAAAAGAAGAAGGTCTGAAAGTAGCAAAGAAAACACCGAAACAAAAAAGCAAAATAACACCAGAAACAAAAATAATGATTGAAAAACGGAGATCACTATATAGAGAAGGAAAATATGAAATGAATACGGAGAATAAGAACAAACTAGGATAGATGATACGGAAAGATCTAGATAAACTTTGAAGATATGACATACAGAGAAATAAGAAACACTGAAATGTTTAAAGAACAGAGGCATGATACGGAAAGAACTGGAAGAGACAAAGACAGAATATTGAAGATTGCTGAACAACTATAAGACCATCATCGAACAAAATAAAAACCTGAAGAACAGGTGGAGAGGAAAGTAATGAATATTGGCTCGGAAGACATCCCTGAAATCGCGGAAGATGAGATAAGGTATGCCTAGAAATCAATGAAGAACAACAACGCGCCGGAAGAAGATGAAATACTGGTAGAAATGCTAAAAGAAGGGCAAAAAATACTAATACCTAAATTAAAACAGCTCTTTCACATCTGCCTTAAAGAAAGAACAATACCAAAGGACTGGACTAATGTTCAGGAGATAGATCACTAATCCAGAACTACAGACCGATAAGTCTCCTGTCTCAAATGTACAAGTAATCAAAATAACAAACAGAATTACGAACCTAGATGACTAATGCAATGTAGTAATTCTATTCAAAAAGGCTGGATACGATCACTCCTGACAATGCAGATACTAGACATCGAATATAACCTTTGTATTTGGCGTTCATTGACTACGAAAAGGCATTCGACTCTATCGAGCATTGGGTAATTGTGAAAGAGCTAGGCTGCGTCCGCATTGATCATAGATACAAAGAGTTACTCAACAACATCTACAACCAAGCCAAATCAAAAATTAAATTACATGAGTATACAAATGCAGTACCTATCAATAGAGGCAAACCGACAGAGGGATACCATATCACCCAAACTTTTTACAATGGCACTGGAGGGAGTGCTCAATAAAGTGGAATGGTCCAACAAGGGAGCTAATATCAATGGAGAGAAGCTCAACCACCTCAGATTTGCGGACGATATAGTCTTAATCGCAGACAATACAGAAATGATAACACAACTGGAACAAGCATCGAGAAACATAGGACTTAAAATGAATTTGGACAAAACCAACAACAGTAAACAACACGGATATAGACAATGTATAGCAATATATATACCTTGGTCAAATCATACAAATGAGCAAAGAAAATAAGGACGTAGAGGTGGAAAGAAGAAAGCATTTAGGTTGGACAGCATTTAGTAAGCTATCGAAGATCTTAGAGAACAAAAAAATCCCTCAATATATAAAATCACGAATATTCGACCAATGCATACTCCCTATATTAACGTATGGTGCACAAACATGGACGCTTATTAAACATAAAGTCACAAAGCTGGGAGTTACACAGAGAGCCATGGAGAGGTTGATGATTGGTACCGCCCTTAGAGATAGGAAAAGGAAAAGCTGGATACGACAAAGAACCAAAATTACAGACATAATAAGCAGAATTACACAATTGAAATGGAGCTTTGCAGGTCATGTAGCACGATTAACGGATAATAGGTGGACCGCTGTAATTATACGCTGGAGACCATGGACAGGAGTAAGAAATAGAGGAAGACCAAGTGCACGCTGGTACGACGACATCAAGAAGGTTGTAGGATTGAGATGGACGGACACAGCACAGAATAGAGAGGTGGAGAATCAAAGGGGAGGCCTATGCTCAATACTGGGCGCCACAAGGCTGAAAAGAAGAAGATACAGTGTATAAAATAATTGCCATATCATTAAAAACTGGTCGGAAATACTAGTGGACGATATTTTAGAAAACTATCAAATGAGTTTTGGCGAAGTCAATCGATCATAGACCCCTTTTTGACCATCAAGCAAACAATCATCAGCAGTTACAACCGAAACAGTCATAATATAAGTCCTATTCGTTAACTTCGATACAGTCAATAGAGACAAATTATTCGAAGTTTTGTAAAGTTTACAATCATCGTCAAAGTTGTCAAGTCTAATAAAAATGACATTAAAATACACTAAAAGTAAAGTCAGACACAATGAGGAAATATTGAAGGGTTTTAAGGTGAGGACAGGGTGATCCAGTGTTACTCGTTCCTTTAACCTGTTATTGAAAAGGCACTAAGTGTTCACAATCTAACTAATGGCAAGATTAGCATCAGAATTGGAAAAAATGACAAAGGACGTAAATTTTAGTTTAGGAAAAGAGAACTACATTTAATGTAACAAAAACCAAGTTTATAGTGATAGGAAAAAAGACAAACACAACAAAAAAAAACACTAAAAATAAAATTAAAGAAGAGAGACGAAATTAAAATAGAAAGAGTGAATAATTTCTCATACTTAGGTGCATACACAACAAAACACGGTGAAGAAAGTACTAAAATCAAAGCAAGTTTAGTTAAAGGTGAAAGGTGACTGGGTTACATAGTGCTACATTGAGGATATATAAGACAGTGTTAGGACCTACGGTTACTTATGCAAGTGAGATGTGCGCACATAAAAAAAGTAAGCAAACCAGAGCAACATTTTGGGAGAAACTGTGTTAGAATGAATATTTGGAGAAAAAGTAGACTCGATGAAGAGAACGACAAACGATGTGATATATCTATACAATCAACCCAATATAACCCAAATCATAAAGGCGCATAAGGTGATCAGGCTACATGCAAAGACTATCATCGAACAGAACATCTAAAGAGCTAATTAAAAGGGAACTGCCGGTCACAAGAAGGGTAGAATCACCCAAGAATAAATTATTAGTGGCTGTCGAAGAAGGTTTAGAGCAAAAAGGTCCAGGTAATAACTTTATATACATTGATGAAGAACAAATGCACGTCACTTTTTGACATAGTTTCCCTCCATAGCGATGTACTTCCGCTATCGTTGAACAAGCTTCTTCATCCCTTCGTCCAAGAAGCTTTTCGGTTGACACGAAACCACGTCTGCACTGCTTGCTAGATGTTACCATCTGAGCTAAATTTGAAACTGTGAAATATTCTCTTAAAAGGGTAATTAAACGCCAATAGATCAAAGTATCTACCCTCTGTTGATTCATACGTGATGACCAAGTCCCTCTACTTCTAGAACTTTTGTGGATGAATGGTGAGACATTTGCACAGATTTAACGCTTTTTGCATACAGAAACAGTATTTCGGCGCATTGTTTTTCAATGATGCAATTGTTGAGTGGAGCGGCCATATTTCTATCCTCGTTTTCCGCTATATGGCTAAACAATAGAATGCTGGACGCAGCCTGCCACCCATCATCCCTTGTGCACATGTGGTGTTGCACGCCAGTACGACTCTCTCGTTTTTGGAGGAAAACATTAAAATTGCCTTTATTTTCTGAATATCTCCTCTAATATTATTTTTGAACAAATCACCCTCGCTATCTTTATTATATTTCATGAACGCTTTCAAATAGATGTAGTAACCGACTGATAAACACTCTTTTGTTTTGTAAGGATGGACACCCAATAAAAATGATACTGTCAATCGGCAAAAACGATTAGAATGGTGAGGATGCACTTTTTCTTTTATTTTATATTAAACAAATAAATAAAATATATGTATTGTTTCTTTTGTAATAAATTAAACTTCTCTGGTTTTTATAGCCGATATTCTTCTATTATTAGATCTTCTAATGATGTTTAGCCGTGTATACACTTTTAATGACTGTTTTGACAAAATCGGGCATAAGACACGGGGCGGTGTGGCTTTCAGCCCCCAGAGCAGTAAAAACCCGAGAGAAAGAGCGCGCCAGCTGTGGAATGCCGTGGCGTGCTCAAGGCGTATTAATATGGTGTTAACACATCTTAGTATGACACCCGCCGTTTTGGACCCCTCGAGCGAAAGCGGGACCTCCGGCGGCAACTTGACAGATCAATTTGAATGTAATTTGAAATATTTTTATTGGGAGAACGCTCAGAAGGGATCACCTGCGCTTCTCGGGTCAAGATGGGTCAAGGACTCGGTTGCAGTTTTAGCGGCTGTCTTTTTTCAGTTTTGGATAAAAAAATGTGAGGACAAAGGATTGTGTGAATGTGGCATTGACTAGGGCTGGAAAGAATATTGATAAAGCGCCACAATTAGACCAATATTGGGTAAATAGTTTAGTAATGCTCAAATTTATTAGTTAAATTTCAGTATTAGTTGCTGAAATTACAGAAAATTAAGAATTTCGACTTTCATAAAAAAGTCATTCTGATACCATGCATTAAAATTTAAAAAAAATATTTTTGACGTTCAATCATGAGATCAAGCGTCTTGAAGAAATAATTTTTTTGTTTATCAAATCGTTTTCAGCACTTCGTATTAAGTTATTCTAGTTGATTATAATAAATCTTAACAGTAACGGTTTCTCTGCCTCGTGGCAATTCAAATAAATAATTCCTGTGGGTATTCATCTAACACAGAAAAATGCATTTTAGGGTTAATTGCATCTGTGGTGAATAATCATCTGGAGGTAATTATGATTTTTTGTTTTATGTTACATTTTAGTAAAAAAAATCGAAATATACGTGAGATAAGAAAAGAACTTGGTGAGTCATTGATTTTTGCTCTACTAATAAATAATTTTTAATTTTCACTTTTTTGTCAATTCATGCAGATAAGATCTTATGGTTTTAGTACTTACACTAAATATAGAAGCGCTAAAAATTGCTTTTTTAAATTTTTCAGTTGTACTTTTTGGACTCGAATTGTGATGTTTAAGAGAATGAAAATAATATAGGAGAGGGTGGGTGTATTTAGGTATTCAAATATTTCTGAATCAAAATAATTTTTGTAAAGTGTGACATTGTCAAAAAGAAGTATAAACGTTTATTAGATATACTGTATTCTTGTGCCAGAAAGCAACACTGTCAAAATCTATTGCAAAGACCAGTATTGCCTATTCCCTCTCATCTTTGGTGCTACTATATGGGGTGCTTGCTCTGCAGCTTTCAAAAACTCTGTTGGTTAAGATTGGCTGGCGTTTTGTCTATAGCTAATATTCGCTTTTTGTTAAAATCAATATCTTCAAAGATTGTCCAAAAAACACTTGCGTTCAAAATATTAATATTAGTAGCTAAACCTATTGGAAATCAACTTTTGTAAGCACCAATTGTTTTGCTCTTTAACTCGGCCGTTTCTTTCTGGGAGATTGTTCTGTGCACCAACTTCTTGGTCACTAAGGTGGCTCTCCCGTTTGTAGTTTTGATGAGCCATCTTCTCACAGTGTGATACAAAGAAGCCATGCTTCTGAATGTTTTCAACGACTGCTTGGAGGTTAACCTCTTGTTCGAAAAGGACTTAAATTTTCCTGATGGAACCTTCTTGCAAATCAGACACCGAGAAAATGGCAGCTTTATCATCAATGGCTTAGATAAAAATGATAGAAACCTGCTGACATAAAAGATTATTGATTACTCTAAGAGACGTTAAATAGCATTTTTTGCGTCAGGTGTAGGTTTATGTGGCGTCATCATTTTGAATAAAACATCCTAATGCATTGCATGAGAAAATTTTCCTCCCATAAGTTGAATTACGGCGTTCTTTTTTGGTACATAAGAGATTAAAAATGTGACCAATAAGATCGAATTTGTCCAGATATTTACTTTTTGTTAATTTTGTTTTACGTTTTAAAGTGATCTTTGTTTGGTAGCCAAACCTAACAAAAGCTTTCCTATACTAAAAGGTTAAAAGATACACTAATGAAGTGGACCAACGGATAGATAAACAGTTGTTTCAGATTTAAAGTTACGTGTTTTTTTTTTAAGAATCTAAACTCATATTAGAGATATAAAAATTCAACCAATGATTCACAAAGAAATGACAAAAATAGAAGACAATTTCCCAATAAATAGGTTAGGGTTGCCATAAAAGTTTCTTCCAATCTTACTGTTATTTACTAACAAAAGTAGCATATATTGGTCACTACGATATTTTTATAATTATCTTTTTTGGTCATATAGGTACAGTGGTACTATAACAAATAAGTTTTATGTTGTATTGTTATATTTTAGTATTGTTTTAGTATACTTCACTGCACCGTTGTAAACCAAGTCCCCAAGTTCACTTCCCAGCGCTGCTGGGCCGTCTTCAAGTGCGCGCCGCGTCCATTGCTTATACCGAGGATGACATCCTTAACTAGCAAATACATTACAGCTTAAAGAACCCCTTATTGTGTCACAACACGGCTCATTCATGCATTTGCTCTCATGAATGGGCGAGTAAACAGAATGAACTCTAACACTTTAAATGGATAATTGAGTGTATGTATCGTAATGCACAGCTGCTGCTTCGCCGCTTCTCTTCGCCGTAGTCGTGCTATGCTTCTAATTAACGGGCTGGATTCATTCATTGTCATTGTCACCGCGGGCAAGTCGCCTTTGCAGGTTGATACGCATAAAACACCTTTCGCGACAAACACATGCCCATAAAATCAAAAATTAATTTTTACTCAATTTCCAAAGCATGGTTATTTGATTTTATGAAATACAAGCTATGAAAGATGCACGCAGTTTAAAAATACAGAAATATTGAGAGAAGAGGGTGCATAAAAGATTGAATGCCGAAAAAGGCTCACAAAATGTGTGAGATACGAAATATTCAGTATCATTAAAATCCACATGGTCCACCATTATGAGACACCTCAAATAAAAAATGTAACAAAAATTAATATTGAAGCAGCCTCATTGAGTTGCCTTATAAGCTGTTTGGATACCACAAGAAGCCTGAAATGTCCATGCAGAAAATTCTAAATAATATTTATTGCATGAGGATGAGCTTCGTTATAAAAGAAAACTGTTTTACTACACACTATTAATACGCAAAAAAATGCCCTAATGATTTGAAAGTTTGAAATCGTAACTTACGTAGCTGTCAAATTTATTAGTAATATTTGTAATTCTACTCGTATTTATATATAAACCTGCACGTCATCTAAAATATAAAGTCTGCCCTAAAAATATTCAGCCAATGTTAATATAATGAAAACGAGGTATGCCCGATTGCAATGTAATCTGATATCCGATGAGAATAGACTGTAATGCGCATACGTGAGTGAGGACGATTTCACTGACCGGGTTAGTTGGGAGTTAGACACCGACGAGTGAGTACCTGCAGTGTGTGATCGTCTCATTTGCAAGACTAAGCGAGCAGGGCAGCAAATTTGCATCAAAATTTGTTGTAAAGCTGGGTAACTCACCCGCAGAAATTATTTGGGTAATTCAGAAGGTTTTCAAAAACAATGGAATGGGTAAAGCATGAATAAAGGCAGGATATAAATTATTAAGAGATGGGTTCTGGAAACCAGCAACGAGCAGAATATCAAAGAATGTTAAACGTATACGGGCTACAATTTACAAACATCTGCAACTGACAATCTGCGAACTAGAAGGTAAATTGGAGGTTTCAAAAACTAAAGTGTATAAAATTTCAGGGAAGATGGAATAACACGTATGGATAATGAACAAGGTAGTTATTCGCTATTTTAATACAGGCTTTTGAAGAACTTTTTAAACAGTGGAAAATATGTTGGAGAGGACTGTGAGATTCCAAGGTCCTGTTCCTGTAATTTAAATCATTTTGACTAGATGTACAAATTTTGTATTATTGTACTTGTATTTCTTTTTTGTGTTATATAGACCGGATGCTTTTGGGACAAACCCCGTTTCCTCTGTTTGTGGTGGTTAATTTCTACAATTTGTGGTTTCGTATGAAAACAAATACACACTTGTATAGTGTCTTCTCCAAAGTCTAATACAGTAGAAACAATGCTAATATTGGTGAGATTGCAAAACAAAGCCACACTCATAATTTTATATCTGACGACATAAAACTTTTCCCCAAAATATTGTCATCACATATTGTATCCAGTCTCTGCACTGTTTATCTCTGGGGGGCTCATCAAGTACCAAAATAAGCCCGAAAATGTTCTTGAGTCTTAATTACATTCCTTATTTTTGCTTTCTGTTATAGCTTCAATTACTGTTTTAATGTTTATTGAAACATACTCTATTTAAAATTACTATACGGTTAACATTTTGTATAATTTTTATTAAAATATATACGACATTATTGGTTTATCATATATAATTATTTTTTATTTTTAAATAAACGGAAACATATCTATAATGTAATATAGGGTTACGAGAAGTAAAAAACAAAGATAAAGAAATGCAAATTATGTAACGATACGTACAACAAACAAAACTAAAAATAAGGGAGAAAGAAGAGTATTGCAAAATATATTGCGTTCAAAGAACGAATATAGAGTTAAAATGTGTCGGAAAATATTAGAAGAAACCAAAGGACAAAAGTAATAAAGGCGCAAACAATATAAAGGCTACTGCATATTTTCAGAACTAAGGCTAAGAACGAGATAATGGAAATGTTAATGGAAGACATAAGGATCAGAACAGAGGAAAATAGAAGAAAGCTGATTAATAAAGTAAACATGCACAGACGGTTATGAAAACAACAAAAGATAAAAGCATAAGAATTTGCTCATCCTAAAAATCAATTATTAAAGTAGAAAAATGTGAAAAGGATTTGGGATCGTCCTTATTGTTTATTAATATTAGTAAAACATTAGTTCCTAAGAGTTTATTGATAATCGTTAAAATTTTTGCTATTTTATAATAAAAAAGTATTTATTTAAATAGTGTTAATGTTCTTCTTTCAGTACAAAACACTTATACGCTAATTAAGCATGAAACCTTTGTATGACTTTTTTTAATAACAATAACAAATTTCTCAATTTTGTCAGATGACAAAGAAACTCTGCATTCGTCATTTAAACAAGAGCTAGCATTATATCGGTGGTTAATTTTTGTCGCTATTACGTAAGATATTGTACTAATCTGCTAAAACCACTTGTCTCCTGGATTTGTACCGTCCACATACCATAGCCATAAAAATTCATTGTCATCTTGCAGTATCGTATATTATCTCCATTGCAATTTGATTTCTGGCCTGGTTTTCGTCAAACCGATAACTCATTGTGGATACAACGTCTCATAGATCATTGGAAGGTTGGTCCCTTTTGCCTAAAATTTCATAATTTTGCTCGTTCAACTCTATAAATGATTTTCTTTAAAAATGTACCGTGCTCTATTTGGTTCTCGAACTCAAATACTCTGCCCTGAAAATGGCTTCTTGGTTCGAGCGCTTGTATTGGATTTTGTAAGTATGCATACACAAATCTTTCGTAAGAATTTGCTGAAAAATGTTTCTTGAAATATTCAAATACGTTCCTAGATCCACAGGAACTGCGGAAGTGTTCTCGAAAGGAATTTTGTTCACAAAAGAAAGCGCATTCTTCAAACTAGTGATTAATTCGGTGAATTTTGTCGACCGCAAAATTCATGAGCATCTAATTATTTCAGCATGATCTTTTCTAGAACCATAATACGTTTCTATAGCACGTTAACTCATCGAAAACAAACGGGGCAGATGTAAAATTTCATTGCCATCCTTATTAAATTTAATTTTTGTTATTATAAAGAAAGTGTGATGGCCTGATCTTTTCTCCTTATTTTAAAACGTAGCACAGATTAACCTGAATATAAAACCAACAAGGTCTGTCAAGAAAATATCAAGCTAACGTTTACATAATAAAAACACTTGCGTGACTGCGATGTAACCTGGCAGCCAACGCAGTTGGTCTGTAATACGCATGCGTAAACGAGCACGACTTTACTGGTCGCCATAGTTAAAAGTGTAACGCGCATGTGTAAGTAAAACACTGGTGAGTTATCACATAGGATTATTTAGAAGGCTTTCCTAAATGAAAATGAGTGCAGCACGAATAAAGGCACGATTCACTTTTTAGAACATTTAAAAATGTTAACGCAGGTGACTCAATCACCTTACAGTTCAGATTTATAGATCTGTGGCTTCTGGCCATCCCAAATATTAATTCGTTTTGAGAACAAAAGACCAATCGAAATATGGCAAAGTAGTTATCAGGGATTTCCATTTAGTACTAAGCAAAATGTTTTGAAAAGTGAAAAGGCCTCTGTGAGAAGCATGAGATCCCTAGGTGTTTACTTTGAATGGGACCTCAGTAAATGTTGGGTTACTGAACTTACAATTTTTGTATTATATGGTTCGATACTTTTGACAGACTTCGTAGACTAAATAAATATTTGTCTCTTCTATTTTTGGTCATCAGTTTCTGCAAATGGCAATTTTTACAGGAACAAGTACAAATTCGCACAAGGTATTTTGCAAAGAACAGCCTAATTTGATAGTAGTGCAGATTTTGCAAGAATGCAAGGCAAGGTCATACTTATAGCTTAAGTATTATCTGATGTAGAATTTTAACGCATCCAGTTTAAGCAATTTGGATTTGTGAAGGGTTCATCACCTACCAAAATATAGACAAACAGGTTCTGGAATCTTAATTACACTTTTTGTTTTGTGAAAATCCTCACCGTTTTTACTTTCTGTTCTAGACCAAACCACAGTTTTAATGTTTACTAAGACAGGCGTTAACTTTTAAATGCATCTTAAATGTTATATGACTAATCCTTATTGAGTCCTCCCATCCAGTGTCGGAGAGACCCCCTTTACGTTTTACCATTTTTCACGATCATTGAGATTTATTTTTCACACCAAGCTTTCTTTAGGTTATTCGGCTATCTAGTTTGAGGAGGTCTTTACTACTCTTTTTAATCCACGGTCTTTGATGTTAAATTTCCTCGTCCCATTTGCTCACCGTTTGTCTCATATAAGTCTGGTCCATTACCAATTCAAAGGCATTGAATGCATTGTTACAGCTATTAACTCGATATTGTAGATCAATATTTGGCATTTGCTTTTTCATTTCTCGTTGGGTTTTGACTAATTTGGCGATTATACCTTTTTTCAATCTTCAAGTTAGGGCTCTATATGTAAGGACCAGTAATATACATTGATTAAATGCTTTCCATCTCAAGAGGATCTTTTTGTTTTTTAGACTGTTCTGTTTGTCAAATGTTGACTATCTCAGTTGCGCACGTCTCTAATTCAGCTGTCAAGTTTTTAAAATCTCGTTTAATTAACTGAGCACTTTCTATTATTTCTCCATCCATCGTATGTTTCTCTTATTATTTTGATTCGTTATTATTTTGGTTTTGGTTTTAATATAATTTCAGTGGTACTCTTTCCGATCGTTTTTCTACCACAGACTGAAGACATTGATTAAAGATCTTCGACATTTCCTATGATAAGTACTGTGTCATTCACATAGCGTAGCCTATTCGCGTTCTTTTATTTAGATAGGCTTTTAGTTATTTTAATATATCTTACGAATAGTTTTGGAGACAACATATCAGCCTTTTGATTGGTACTGGTACAGTATCATCTTGGCGTGTTCATGGATGAATTTTTAACTATAATCTACTCTACTTTATTCCAGTGAATTTTTCCATTGCCCATAATTTTATCGTGTCATGTGTCTTTTGATAATCTATAAAGACTAGACATAATGGTTTATTATATTTGCTTGAACTTTTAGTTAAGCTTCTTTGAATATGTAAGTGATCGCATGTTTATTGTTGATAATAATTTCATTGAGTATTTTATAAATTTATATTAAAAGTGAGATACGACGATAATTTTTCCAATTTTTCCTTATTTTACTTTTTACATAGTGTTATTCCGGTTTTTTGGAATTATTCCTTGATAAACATTTATTCAGCAGTATTTTTATTCCTGTTCAGTGGATTTCCTGTCCTTTTCCATCAAGTGTGTTAGTAGTACGTCTGGGCTGACTGCTTCATCTCTATCTGGAGGAAGTTACAAATTTAGGACTCTTGTTTTTATTTGTTATTTAATGTTTATAAGCACTGCTCTCTTTTTTATATTACTTAATTTGAGATTCTTTTATATGTTTTTATCTTTGGTATTATTTTTACATAATACGAATCTCATCCTCTTCTTACATTGTTTTGCTCCTCTTGGTGTCCTTTGTTAAGCATTTCTTTCTAACTTCCCCTATTTCTATTACGTCTTATTCAACTTATGGTAGTTTTTCTTCTAATTCCTCCAGTTTTTTATTTTTATTCATGGAACGTATGTTCATGTTGCTAACTTCGTCTTCTAGTGGTAGTCTATCCTTACAACCCCTTTTGGGTTGTTGCTGTAATCAAAAATTCAAGGGCTGTTGTAAGTCTACAACCTTATATTATTTGATCCACTTATACTTCTTGTTAGGGAAGGGTTTGTTATAAACGCACACAATTGACAGGCGAATTGGCGATTTTAAAAAATTAGGCACTTCTAATTTGAGCATATGCGATGTAGAATAACTGTTTCTAACTTGAATATGAAACGCTGCTCTTCTAGTTTAGGTCCACTCTAAATATTTTATTTGTTCAGTGTCCGCCATATAGGACAAAGTTTCCCTTATGCGCCACCTAGAGAGGCGTTCCTTGGGAGATAAACAATCCCACACAGCTTATCTGACCAATGTCCTGTTGTAACTTTATGAAAATCCTTATTTCTGTATTGCTTGACAGTTTGTATTTTTAAATTAATGCAAAAACGATACTTACTAGAGAGACATTACGATTAATTATGGGATATAATATTAGGCAAACGTCTGACGTTTCCAAATAATTGTGGTTTAATTTCCTATTAAGACGTAGAATCCCAGCTTTAAGATCAAGAATTTTTTGTAGTGTTGGAATTCACACGAGAGCTTGCAAGCCTTTAAAGAGAGAAGTTGCACAATGTCAAATCACACATTACACAATGTAAGACATTGTGCTAGCTTGTTAAAGGGGTTTAAATAGACTTACAAAAATCATTATCACACCATGATCACTCTGCCAAACCAGCGACACGTTGCGACGCAATAACTTCTCAAATACCAGACGAGGATTCTCTGAGCTTCCAATTTGACACTTTTGTTTGTTTAAGAACCCATCAGGTTGCAAATGCGCCTTATCCTTAAAGATAGTTTTCTTTGGAAATTTATAATTTATTGGAACACTCGGCATTGCTCTTTAAGTACTTGTGTTAGTAGTAATTTGCGGCTAGGTGTTCCTTGAAATGTTCAATTAAAACGACAGTCAATCGAAGTTCTTGGACTTCTAACATACTTTTCCTCACTGCAGCAGTGTCGTCGAGAAAATAGCCGGTCCACAATCGAAAGTTCTGCAAATTGTAGATTCATTTGGTGCATTTTGTTTGGTTGAAAAGTGAGACTGAAAATGTTGCGTTGGACTAGGGTATAATAAAACATCTAGTAGAATATTAACAACATTCAACATGCTAAAAGTTAATCAAAAACTGCTCATAATGTTTTAAAAGTTTAAAGAAGCTCTCATTTTGTTTTAATTATAGTGAAGTGAAGAATAAATTACAGGGCCACCAGTAAGTTTAATCTTTAGTCTTTAATCTTGTGAAGCAGAACTAACTGAACTGACTGAAGATTGTACTCGAACGAGTTTTTGCTCCTGACTGACCAAATGTGACCTCTTTTTGTAGAAAATTGCTTAAGATCTTCTTCAGTTTCACTCTCTAATATTCAGTACTCTGTCAAAATCATGATATGGACTTTATCTACAATACACGTGTGAAGATTTATCCGCATGGGGTTGTCCAAAAAGTATCTTTCGCGATCTGCACCTATTTGCTTTATCCGACATGAAATCTTATCTTACAGATCTTGGTGCCATTCTTTTCACTCATGTAGCTTACATTGAAAAGTTTACACGATTTTTCGTAGGTTGATAATAGTTCCTCGTAGCAGGCCCGAAGGCTTATGGGGGTCGTAACAGGATAGATCTGCTACAATCTAGAGCCTACGGTACACAAGGGTAGTAACGTGGCTAGCGCTACGTACCGACCGCCTATTATTACCCCAGAGTTTGACCTCCAGGTATTCATTTTATTGCAGCCCGAGTCGAGTTGGGCCGTAAAAAATGCCAGCGATTCGAACCCGCAACTCTTGGTTTCGTAGTCTAGTGATCTCTCCACTAAGCCACCACGGCTTTTCGTAGGGGAAGTATTGAAATTTCAAGGATGCGTTTCCCAACATGTAATGTTGCATTGTTTAAAACAAGACGACCATACAACGATACTACAGATGAGATTTGCACCGTTTATTGGAGTGATCCTACAAGTATTCGAACAATTCGCACTTGGTTTAAGAAGTTCGAAGTTGGTAATTTTAATCTGGAAGATAAGAATTACAGAACTGATAAAAGTCCGCTGAGCAACAGTATATAATTATCTCAGAAAACTCGGTTATCGCAACCCTTTAACCTTATTTCTATGTGTGATTTGTTCTTAAGCAGGCTAAGAAAGAATTTTCTTTAAAGAGATTATTATCTTTTTTTATCAAGAAATTCCCTTTGCACTGAAAAGAACGAATTCAATAAATAACATAAAAATGCACTTAAAACGGTATTCCGCGAGCAAACTAAAAAAATATGAAAATATAATGAATCTTTCGGAGAAACAAGGGAACATAATGGAGTATAACTCGGTAACTGTCACCAAATATATATAATGAACTAACTGTTTTGGATATTTTTGAAAAAAAAAAGCTTCAGTTATGTGCAATTTATTTTAGTATTGGTTCTTTATACATGAGGTAGAGGTCAAACTGAAATTTCTAAATCATGTAACGTTACATCATCATTAACATGAATATTCGGTTTTACGGATAGAATTTCTTCGATGTCCTAAAATTAGAAATATACGTAGTTAACCTTTGCTCTAGCACTTTTTTAAATGAAGCGTTTATGATTGTAGAACGCCTGTAACTAGTTAACAGAACACACGACTACTTAATTGAGTGTTGTAATGTTTTAAAGCGCATAATGAGACATACCAACTATAAGATGCATTTGGTAAAATCACGATTGCCTGGCGATTGTTGTGTCTTATCGTTCTGGTCATACGAAGCCAGTGGCGCCCAAAAGCACGTAATCGCGGCCGCGTTATTAGAATCGGCGTCCTTAGCGACATGGGGAGCGTAGGCGCGATTATCGGTCATCTCCATTGTTTTTTCTTGCATGGACGTTTCACTTAACCAATTGTCTCATTAAGCCAGAGGAAGTAGGGTCACAATATTTATTCTAACTCGTGCTCTTGGCTCCATTCAGAAGGCAAAAAGCAGCAGAAAACAAATGCCGTTTAATTTAGCCGAATTAAATAATTGGCCGCTGTGGTCGTGCCTCTTTTTCAAGCTTTACAGTTCGTGATGCCTTTGTTTTTGTGGCAATAAAACGGAAGATGAACCCGCAGCTGCTCCGGCACGAGTCGCGCTGGCCTCTGCTCTTGCGGCCGCAAGACCTCCGCAAGTCCGTCTTTGATTAATTATACAAATCGGAAGTGGCCGCTTGTTGAAATTGCGGTTCGCTGAATGGAGCGGCGGGTGACTAAGAAAAATTATGAGTACTACTGTATTGTGTGTATCTATATATAGAGGCGTAAAAATTGCTTTAAAAGCCACTTTCCCTTTAAAAAGATGTAATCGCTGAGAACGATTCTCTGGAAAATAATTTGTCACTACTTTTGTATGCAAACAACTAGATGACAGTTAAGGAGTGTTACTAGTACTATTTGTTGTAAAATGCAAAAGTATTTAGTTCTTGGTAGCAAACTACTCATTCAAATGCATGTCTTTATTTTCTATTCTTTTTTGTCGCTTCTGATAATTTTGAATTGTCATTAATATGACAGGCGTTTTAAAGGAAGGAAATTATCAAACCATTATATTTAGAAACAATTAGTAATCTGAAAACTCCAGTAGAGCTACTGAATGAAGGTGAGATAAAGCTAAAGAAATAAATTGTAAAATTGGTAGAGTTAATATAGTTATAGAATCAACAATAAATATGTCAACAATGATCTGAATCTACTTTTCCCTGTCTATAAACAAAGACACAACACTGAGTGTGATAACTATAGCGGAATATCAGTGCAAGACACACCATGTGAGGTTTTGAGTGCATTAATCAAAAAGATAAATACTAAACAGACTTAAGATCAGTGATTGACCAAAATGTCGTCATGAAATCTATTCTTGCCAGCTGGTATTATTTTAATTTGTCTTTGTATATGATTTTTGCTCTTTCAAACAGGCACACAATTAAAAAATGTTAGAATACCTTTAGTTGCTAAGAAAAACAATTAATTTAATCAAAGTCAAGCTAAATAATATCAAATGTAGAATTATACGATAGAAGAAGGGGTGTCGAACAGTTTTAAAGTTAATAATTAAGTTTCTTCATTATTTTACTTAAAAAATTATCAGAAGGAACTTACATAGAAGTGGTATAGGGTACAGTTAAAATATCAGCGTGTATCATAACATCGATGATTTAGTGCTTCTGGGCTAGAAACCACAGCAGATTCATCCCAAAGTTTGGAAAAAAAGATAAGAAATTTCATTTGAAAATAAACGAACACAGTAGTGAAGACAAATGGAAGTGTCCAAGGATCTCGTTCGGTGTTGTTTGCTTTACGACTTCAAAGTGGGCTTATCGGCAGCTGCATCAAGTCGTGAGTGTATCAAGCATTTGGGGATAGTGCTGTGCATCGGTTTCAAAAATCCAGGTCGGAAGATTTGTTCCTCTGTGATGAACCTCGCAGTGGACGACCACAGGCCTTGGATGACGAATCCCTGCGTCCGGCCATTGTGGAGGACAGTAGTCTAACGTGTGGTGAACTTGCAAGACAGTTTAACGTTTCTGATTAGATTTCATCTGCACCGCTTAAATAAGACGTACAAGCTGAGCAAGTGGGTCCACAAGAAAACGAATCGCAGCCTGTATGTCGTTGCTTTCTCGCCACCGTACCACATCCATATTCAATCAAGTGCTTACCAGTGACGAAAAGTGGATCCTGTATGACACTCCCAAGCGTTCCAAACATTGGTTGTCACCCCAGGATACTGTCTCTCACAGCGCAAGACCACCTATGCACCCACGTAAGATTATGCTTTGTGTCTGGTGGACAGATCGTCAAATGGTTCACTATGAGCTGCTACCAACGGGCCAAACGGTCACTGCGGACCTGTACTCGCAGCAATTGGAACGTGTGCATTGCAACAGAAGGAGCCAGTACTGGTGAATCGCAAAGGTGTACTCTTCCTTCATGACAACGCTAGACCACATGTCGCGCGGGCGGTCAGGGATACCATACAGCGACTTGGTTAGGAGACTTTAAGCCATCCTCCTTACTCGCCTGACCTTGTGCCATCCGATTACCACCTCTTCCACTCCCTGGACAATCATCTTTGTGGAAAATCCTTCACCAATGAAGCAGACTTGCGCCAAGTACTCACGGACTTCTTTGCATCCAAAACCCCCGAGTTTTACCGCAAGGGGATTGCACTGCGTTGGCAGAAGGTGCTGGATGTCGATGGCGATTACTTCCAGGACTAACAATAGGCTACACTTCTGTAAATCATATTCTTTTTGGCCATTAAAAACGCCAAGAACTTTATTGGTTACCTCTACTTAACCTAAAGAGCAGATTGTCCATTTAATCTTGTAATACTTATCTAACATGTAAGAGATATTGGAGACATTCTTTTGAATGTGAATTTAGCATGATCAAAAGATACGCAGAGGTTCATTCATGTGACCTAATTATACTGTAGCATGTTTTATGTAAAAATATTTTGCAATTTCTACACTCGATATTATTGGTCGTTTATTTATATTTTTAAAAATGCTGCAGTGGTAGAATAATAATAACTTACCAAAAAAATTAAACATAAGCAAAATGCTAAATGACATAACATGCGGTTAACATATAAAGGTAAAGAAGTATTACTAATTTATTATATTTTAAAATGAGAAAAAATAATAACATTTTCATCTTTAATGTTTTTCATTGTTCCAAAAATATAGATTAGATGGCTGCAATATGACCTGACAGCTGATGAGAGTGCATGTATGAATAAGAAGAACGTTATTGAACAGGTCAGATGAGAGTTAAATGCCCGTGAGCGAGCACATGTAGCGTGTGGTCGTCGCATTTGCAATGATTAAGCAAGTAGAGCAGCAAATCTGCATTACATTTTGTGTGTAACTGGAACATTCGACCACTGCAACTATTCGGATGATTCAGGAACCTTTTGGGAATAACGCAAATAAGAACATGGCACAAGCGATTCTAAAATAGCTGTACGTCTGTTAAAAGTCTTTTATGTACCAAAATATCAGCAACAAGTAGAACATCGGGAAATTTTAAACGTGTGCGGACTGTGATCAATAAGGATTGGGGATTGGCAGATAACTAGAAGATGAGTTGGGAATACCAAAAACTACAGTATGTAAAATGCGAAGGGAAAATCTTGACATAAAACATTCTGTGGTAAAATTTATTTTGCCGAAGAAATATCATACTGCTATTGCTAATCACTTGTTTCAGGCAGCTATAAATAAATAAGAGATACAACGTTGATCGATGTGTACGACACAAAAACAAAAGCTCAATCGTCCCACTGAAATTTCCTAGATTGCCACGCTCCTAGAAGGTACGCATCAAGATTGTGTAGGAGGTTACAAGGTGCTTAATTGAAAGAAAATTAACCTACATAAAATGTTTCTTGTATTTTATGCCATATTTACTATTGCAATTTTAATTTTTTGTATTATGCAGCTTGATACTTCTGGGATGAATCACGTATGAGTTGATCATCATTTTCATTTGTCTGAATACACGGGACCAAGTGTAAAGGAGCAAAAGTTTCATGTAAATACTCAATATTGTGGATGAAGTAAGATTTAGGCTAGTGTTTAAGATTGTCATAGATGATATATGATTTATTACAGGCAAAAATTTTTCCAAAGTTTTCTACATTTTCTTTAATTTATAACACACACATAGTCGTCCAGCGAATAATAGTTTTCCGATAGTTCAAGTAATATTTGTCTTTCAACTTTTTGATTGTTCTCTACCTCATGGATTCATTTAGAATGTACATGTTAAAGTTTGGCTAACTGCAAGATTTTATTGCACCTGGACATTATAAAATTGGTAGTCTCCAACTTTAGCGTTTGTCCCCAAAGGAAATCAAATTATTTTTAGCAGCTTTTATGTTCTGCTATAATTTCATGTTCAAATGTATAACTATTTGTCGTTGAGGTATGTATACAACTTAATCATACAAACATCCTTAACAGCGAGAGGAATTTGAATTTCAAATAATTACTTGAAAACCTTAATTAAATATATAAATATAAACACATTTTGTTATTTGAACATAATTTAAAATAATTTATTATATCAACTCTATGAGGAAACACTGCGCGTCAACAACTTGGAAATTTTAAAAAAAAGTTGATGTTAGTTTTATTAACTTTTATAATACAAAAAAATGAAAAAAGAAAAGCAGTTATTTTCACGGAACAACAAAATACTAGTATTTCAGTTATCAGAAATGTTCCATTTTAGGTAAACGAGTATACCATGTTCTAAGAAAAGAATTCGATGAATAAATATTTAGCTATAAGGCAATGAGGTTGGTTCACTAATTATTATTCTTCAAAGATACCTAAAACAAAAAAAATATCAAACGGCCATACTTTGTTTAAAGAATTAAAAGTAAAAAAACTTCCAGCAATATAAATGTTGTTTTTTTAGTCATAAGTCAAATAGGCATAAAATTCAAATTTTTTTGGACTGTACATTTGAAATTCCACTTATTTTTTAACATACAAATGTGGAAGAACCGTTAGATAAAATGTTTAAAGTAGAAAAATACGGCAGCAAGTTAAATAAAAATTAAGGTAGGATTTCTGGTTACAGATGAATGATAATGAGAGTACACAAAAGATCCTACATGGCTGTCTATATTTGTCTTAGTAAAGTCGAGATGAAAACAGCGACAGATGATGTAGCTCTTATACTTAAGAATCATTTTTGCTAAGGAGCAAAAATATATTTTACACCAAGAACCTTACAAACCTTGCAGGAAGAAGGTAAGATATATGACCAAATGTCAAATAATATTTGTCAGTTAAGCGAAAAGTCTGTACTATCGTAAAATGCCTGAAATATTTTTTAACTATAGTTTCGAAGTTTAAAAAACATTGAATTTTTTTTTATGTGATAATGAGAACTTAAAAAAGAAAATAAATGGGCATTTAAAATTCATTCTGGAAAAAGAAGAACCTCAAGGTTGATTCTGCCAGAGAAATTAATTGAAAAATGAGCAGATTTAGAGCTTTAGAGTTTTTAGTTTTAGTATATGTCGTCGTTTTGATCATCTCTTTTCTTCTATCTTTCTTTGGAGTATTAATTGCAAGATACCATAGCTTTTTGTTTCTCATTATGCATACCAATTGTTTTTTAGGTTCTAATCATTTTATTTTTTTCCCAATTTTTCGCAATACTTTCTGTTTGTGATCTATCCATGCGATTAACAGTCAAAGACATTTAAATTCTTGCTCTAGGTTTATGATTCTATATTCTACAAAAAGTACAGAAAATATGGCACAGTATTACACCTTGGCTTTATAGGACACTTTTTCATAATGTAAAAGCTGTTCTACCTTTGACTAGTAAAAAATTTATTTCTGTGGAGTGATTCCACTTATTTGTGATTGTGCTGCTTAAGTATGTATATTAATTATCTTTTTCTATTTGTTCTTTATCCATATAGGATGTATCAAAAAGGCACTTACATTTTAAACGACAATAAGTGTAGTATTTATAGACTTAGAAACAGTAATTTAATAATTATTTAGCCATAAGTCAAAAATAAAAAATATCAAAAAATTCTAAAGACAATTTAAAAATATTCACTAACACACCACACAAAAAGAACAATTGCTAGAAATTTTTTAATGTGTGTGAAATAAGAATCCAAAAACTAAGCTCCCATCGTATTTCAAGGCGAGTCATGCTTTAAATGAAGATGATCCTGATTGGAAGGTTGAATTTTGTCGTTGTCAGTTTGAATATTTGTAAGCATATATTTAATTCCATTAAATTTTTTTATTTTTACAATTATACTAATGAATCTAAATCAAACAACACTACATTTATTGCATTTTGGTAAGGCATTTTGTATAAGAACCAAGAAAGTATGTTGTTGTTGTAAAATGCTCTACTTATGGTATTCTCACAGTTTAAGTCTAACGTTTTTTTTTGTTACCTGATATTTTGTTTTCTATGTCTTGCAAATCAAACCGCATCGAAGACAAAATACAATCCTGTCTTACTTCACCCTGTATATTTATTATTTTGTTGTATTAATTTCTGTTACCAAGGTTTATAATTGGAGATAACTTTGCCCAAAATAAATTAAAGAGTGATATACAAATAAGACTTTTAAAAAAACAGGGCTCAGCTAACCCTGCTTATAGTATAGTGTAAAGACCCCTGCTAAAGTTACGGTCCAGTTATCCCGAGGTAACGGTACCATCATCAATAGACAGTAAAAAAAAGAAAAAACAAGCACGTCCTAATAAATAGAAATTGGAGTTCATGCGTTGCAAGCCAGCAGCACCGAGGGCATCGTACCATAGGAAAGCAAGGGAAAGAAATCGTTCTTAATTCAAGCAGACAGAAATGATAGAATTCTGCATCAGAAACGAGATACAAATAGGAAGCAGCTTTTTTAATCGCATCAGTTCACATTCCAGAGAAGGCAAGGTAAAAGCGTAATCAATTGTTTAATTTATAATACCTAGCCAAAATATTTAATTCCAGATATAAAAAAGTACGCAGAACAGTAATACACTCAATGCCGGCACTAAATTCTACACGAGAAACCTACTGAAACCTCTAAAGTATAAGACATTTTAAATATACAAGCAAATTAAGAAAGCAGAAGTTACACAACAATATAAAGTTAGTTTAGATGCAGCTCTCTAAGGAAAAAAAAGACGGATAAAAATAGAAGAAAATTAAGAACAAAATTTTAAGACAATGATAATAAAATAAGCAATTTTAAATATTCGCGCACGATAATCAAATACAGCAAAAGTAAGAACGAAGACGAAAGCATAAAAGAATTACATTCAAAGTAGGATAGATGATAGTTGACAATAAAACACAGCTAAAAGCAAAATGGAAAGAATTTAGCATATACTTAAAACGAAAATACAAGAACAACAAAAGAGAGTTATAATAAAAACAATAGAAATAGAAGAAGTATGGAGAGGCCACATGCAACAAAAATTTAAAAAAATAATGAAATAAAAAGAGACTTCAGAACATTAAGAATTAAATTCCTAATAAACACAGAAGAATTGGAAAATAATGTTGGAAAAATACTGTGATAGAAAAAGTCAAAGTGCAATACAACTATCAAAGGCAGCAAGCAGATATAGGGTTTAACCAGAAGTAATAAGATATAAAGAAAAACATTTCCATATTTAGATGAAAGGTTTATGTCAACAGTCGCATTCTCCATAATATGAGAAATATAAATACATAAACATTTTAGAAAGAAAACCGAGAACAATTAAAAAATTACTGTTAAAAGACGAATCGTATATAAGCCTCAAATACAGATCCAAGACGACATATACATTCTAAAGACGATAACAAAGAAAATAATGAAAAAAATAAATGTCACATTTAATATTCATTGACATCGATTCTGAATTTGACAGATTCTAAGTTGATGTATATAAATGTCATGCCGATATCTGAAAGTATCAAAACAACTCGTGTAAACTACTAAAAATCCGTATAAATAAACAAAGAAAAAGTACTAATTAAAGGGGTAGAATCAGAAAACTTCTAAATACAAAGAGTAATATAAAAAAAGGGATTGTTATTATTTATAGTAACAATAAAGAATAAAATGAAGAAGGACAAACTCAAGTAACAATAGAACTAAATTAAATAAACAAAAAGGATATATGTAACAAATAATCTTTCTAGCTGAATCATCAATAAAACTACAAGCAACCAAGTGAAATTAAATAATACAAAAGAGGATTATGAAGATAAACAAAAATAAAGTACTGGATGTAGCGAGTTCAACTTATAAGCAATATCCTGTAAGTACAGAATATATATGAGAATCAACTAAAACTGGTAAACATTTAAAAGTGCATATGAACAATAATAACAAACATAATAAGATAAGAACAGGGACCCCTAAAAGTAATAAATGAGACAAGTAGCAAGTAAAGTATATTATGTGATAAATAAATAAAAAAAATAATTAAATAATCATGAGAGTTAAACATCAAAAACTAAATTAAGATTCCAATTTATGAATGTGAAAATTGTATTATATTACAACAACAAGATGAAACAAGTAAAACAAAGTTTTTGAGAAACATATACAAAATATTACAATTCGAGAAGAAATTACAAGTAGAACTATTAGTAAAAGACATGAAAAAAGGAAAATAAAGTGGTGTGGTTGTTTGGTCAGATTGGCTAACCAAAGTTACCCAAAGAAGATGCTAGAAGCTAGATCTAAAAGAAAAAGACGCAGAGGAAAAAAGTGTGAAAATGTGGAAGAGGAAACAGAAGAAACTTAAGAGAAGTGCGAACATTGGCAGCTGACCGTGTTTAGTACTGGTAAATAGACTTAACGCCATAATGGAAAATGAGAATCAAAAAGAAGAAGAGAAAAATACTTTAATAAATTTATTGCATAATATTCATCAAATGAGCAGTAAAAGTTAAATTTAACAATTTTTTGGTATCACTAATATTTATAAATTGTTAAAAAAAAACGTAAGTGGCTTATTTTGCAAATATGGAGCCGATGTAACATGGCAACCGATGAGAGTGGACTGTAATGCGTATGCATAAATGAGTTGGTTGTCAGACGCTGATGAGTGAGCACGTGTAGTAATGTCATTCGCCGCTTCTTCAATTACTATACCAGTAGAATAGCGGGACTGCATTGTTTTTGAAATAAAAGAGATTCCAAACCATTGATGAGATTCAAACCAATGTGACCAATCAATTTTTGCGATTAGCAACAAGGGCTTTGCGGAATATTTTTAACATTAAAGACGATGTTGGTAGAAGCATGTGAGATCCTAAGGTGCCTACTTTAAAAGAGACAAATGCTGTATACAACGTTTTCTGTGTTTTATATAGCTGGATACTTTTAAGACAGACCATGTATCTCAAAAGTCTTGTATTTATAGGCACAATTTTAGGTTAGTAGTTGGAAAGTGCGTTTTTGCACATAAAGCATTTAGAACAGGACTATAAATATTTATGTGAAATAAACTACAATAAGAAAATACCTTACGAATCTAAAATATTATAGAGGCACAAAGTAGCAAACATCAAAACTCAAAGCTAGAGAACGCAAGGCTGGTTCAACACGAGCACAATCTTAGGAAAAGCGACTGCGGTACGTCGGTAGATTCACAGGCCCTAATTTATTTAATGATTCTCTTGTTAGTTGGCGTCACGCGCTTGCAATGATTGGTGTAATTGGTGACCGCAGGGTGACAACATCCGCTGCAGGATGCGGCGAGAGGTTTCCTACACGTGCCACCTTACGCCGTAACTACTGCGAATTATTTATTGGCTTCGGGAATTTTTAGTCACGCTCCCGACTGAAAACGGAAGACACTGACGTAGACAACGTAAATCACTTGCAGCAATGACACATATTTTTTAAATTGTCTTGAATATCATATTAATTTGTCAGTCAGTGCTTAGTAAGCAACAACGAAGCAATAACAAAAAAAGAAATATTTTACCATAAAGTTAAGACTATTATTTCTTAAGTAAGACTAGTCGAATAGTTTAATTTTTAAAAATGTATCGGTACTGGTTTATCTTAATAGATGAAACAGAAGATATTTCTTCAACTTTAATGCACAACTTACTTGGGGCGTTTAAAAATAATTGGCAAGATTGTTTTCTTCTCACCAATCTTTTGTTGAGAAAAAGTGAGTATATATATGCTATCGCGCAGGCAGCTTCTGTAAAGCTCTTGTAAACTATACTTTGAGTATAGCACGGTACTACTGAAGCTTGTCGTTAGAAGCGAACTTCTTATCAAGTCTTGCCTCTTTGTATCAAATAGAGCGTAACTGATCGGTAAAAAATCTGACAAATATTGATCCTTAGGCATCACGGCGGATCTGATTGAATACGTCAAGGGAATACTCCTTCAGAATTGCTTACTAGTAATGTTCTATCAAAACATTCTCTCCTAATTCGAAGGAATAAAGAATTCCGGCTATGGTTTCTTAGCATGAGAGCTTCTCTTCCATACATACATTGACATTTATTTGATAGCATACTGTGCCGGAACCATAATTTGTCTGTTATGACTATACATCCAGAAACAGTCTTCATATTCACGATAAATAGTAACTAGAGCTTCTGCTAGGCGATGATGAGTATGAAAAAGCTATTGTACATGGACCTTTGTCATCTTCAAATGCAAAGCTCTACGAGCCAAAGTTGTTACATTCGCTATTGCCTTCTGCTGCCATTATTAAATCAAATACACACTAGATAACTGAGATGCACTCTAGCTATGAGTAGCCTTTGTCTCGATATCTTTGAACTTCAATATGCTATATACCTTCAGCCAATACAGTGTTCCTCGATATGCTTTGAACTTCAATTATCCAGCAAAATACCGCTTCAGCGATTCTAGTTGTTCGCTTTGTCCATAACTGGCTGCTTACCTTGTATGGTTATCTAAAACAGTTACCCCTATCTGTTGATTTATTTAGTTCATCCTGCATGTTGTCCATAACGGAGCTTCAGACTGCATAAATTTGCAGTTAACGCTCATCTAGTGCAATCACTTAGCACTATCGTTATCTTATCTGATCGTTTAACTTAGTGTGCATATCTTTATAGTTTCACTAAACCGCAAAAGATTTCAGGAGATAGTAATTAGTTGTTCCATGTAGCTTACGGTACAAATAATTTATATTCTACTCTAAACAATACATTTGGTAATGCTTCATTTTCTGAAGTTTAATTTATTTCACTATATCTTTATAGTTTCTCTACTAAACTGCAAAAGAATTACTGACAATTTAATAGTTGCTCCACTGTTAGCTTACGGTACAAATAAGTTTGTGTTCTACTCTACTTAATTTGGTAATGCCTCACTTTGAAATTTACAATTTATTTCACTATTTACTGTCTATGACTTAATAAATAATTCTTGTAGCACTTTCTTTACAAAAATTTAATTTGGGAATTTGATATACATTTTTAGTGACCAACAAATAAATAGTTTAGTATGATGTTGTCTATCGAAATTATTTAAAAACATAAATAATTTTTAAACACTTTTGCATATTATATTTCGTATGCATTATAGTTTGCATATTCTAAGCAATGCAACTATATTGTGGCATCTTTAAATTTGGCTTTACTTCAGTTTTTGGTAACTCTAAAGAACATCGTAATATGTGTAGCAAGTATTTAATTTAATGTAGTTGTCTTTGCAATACAAACCAATTATAAAAGCATAAATCCTATTCGTCTTAAATCATACACCACACACTCTAAAAAAGTCTTTGTTTGATCTGCGATGTGACTTGAAATATTATCGTGGTGCAGAGCGATTTTACTTCTAAAGTACCGTAAACGAGTCCTATAACATCTAGCAGACATGCTGTTCTGAATTAGGATTTAGATTTACATGCATACATCTAATTTTCATTACCACTAATGTTGTAGTACGCTCTAGACCTCTAACATATTTTTAACCAGTCGTTTGCCTAATTTCACACATTGTTTTTACGCCTCTATTACATTGTGAGGTATCAATTAACAACATACCCTTCGTACAAGAAGACGATCGTGTAAAATCTTATTGCAGTTATACTAATAACCAACGCCTATTACTTGATTTCATATGTGACTTATTGTCCTTTTGACCATTCGTCCAGTGTCTATGTGTATTTTGTCAACTACTGAAATTGGTCTTCCTTGCGGTAAGTAAAATCATTTTAATCTCATGACCAGGTGACATTTTATAACACAGACCATTTGTAAAATTCTAAATTAATGTATAAACTAAAACCTTAAAATATATCCAAACATGTTGGGAAAGACTTTTATGATGATGATTTAAAAATAAGTAAAAGGACAAAGCAGAATAATCATTTAGTATAAGTTAAATCAGTATTACTTCCACAAGTATTGCATATTATTGTTTTTACAACAAACAAGAACAATTAAGGCATCTTTTAGTAGTTTTCTTGTGCCACAAAAGATTATGGTCCAACAGTAGGCTAAATGGGGTCTTCTATAACATAGATTTCTAAAGTAGTTTCTCTGAAATTTTGAACAGAGCTCGGCAGTCGTTCAGTTTTTCGAATGGTTATTCTAACGCCATTACTAATTGCTCCAAGAATGACCACTTGTATTGACTACTGAGTTCCATATATAGTTACACGTCTTTTAGACTTGACAATTGCACTCAAGAAATTCATAATCTAGCGTCATTATTGCCTCTTAATAGTGCACCTTCCTCCTCTTCAATAGAAATATTATCGAGGTATTCATTATGTAATTTTTTAAAGCTCACTTTTTATCAAATATTTGCTTATTATTGTTTATTTACCTTACTGTGCACTTTGATGACAAGAAATACCTAAGTTCCAAGTATTTACGAATTATAGCAGGCTTCTAAACAAAAACGTCTGCAGATGTACGAGCGCTAGAATCAGTTTCAGAATCTGTCCTTGTAAGTAACGAGCAACAGATACATCAAACATTCTCAAAGAATCGTACCTTTAATGACAAGTGGGGTCAAATTGTAGGAGAATAGTTTAGGTTTTTAAGAAACAATATGAATGTCAAATAATACAAATCTCAGCTAGTAAAATTTTAAAAGCATAAAAAAAGTCTTTTAAATATTCACAAAAAACGACGTTGAGGTCGTTTTGATCTCCCGCCCGGCCATCCAAAGATTAAAATAAAAATTTTTATGCTAACTGTCAATAGTCTCCTGAGAAAGAGTTTGGTCATCAAATGGAGCACGAAGCCATGCAATGTTTTCTTTTTGAGGTAAAGAATTCTCAAATCAAAGTAATCGTGGCTCTAAAATTTTCATTCGTTAAATGGATTTCTGTTGCACAACACTTACTTTGACGTTAGCTTGTAAAACAGCTGTTGCAGTTATAAGAATTGCCTCAATGCAAATGATCTATTAGTTTAAAGAAATCTTCCGCACTACCTCGGTACATAATAAGATATCTCATGACTTATTTCAACTGCAGAGTTTTAACAAAGAAATTTAAATAAAGCTATAAATAATAATTTGAGTATTTTTGTAGTTTTATCAAGCGTAGGTACTAGTGTCCTGTGTCGTTCTTAATGAAAAAGAAGATAACAGACCTAGCTTAGATCTATTTGCTCAAATAATGAACCGGGTAACCCCTTAAATTACTTAAGGACTGCCGTAGCATATTTCGACCTCAAAAGCAATAGACAAACAATGCGAACATTCTCCTCAGTCAGATTGTTCCTTCAGCGATTTCTACTTTTTTTTCAAAAAATGTTGTACCATGCGTACATTTAGTGTCGTTCCCGATCTATGGCTTAAGTTTTCTCAAAATATTGAATGGTTTATTGTAAGACACTTGATAATATTTTGTTGCGTAATGGACGAGGGTACCGCTTGGTATGACATCGTTGTGCTAACTAAAGAAGCGCTGATGCTAGGTATCCTGCGATGGAAATTCCCTTCAAGCATTTCTATCTACAACGCTCAGAAGTACATATTTGGTAATAATGACAAAACTTGTATATTCTTATTTAATTAACAACAATTTTGTCCTGAAGTTGAAGCATGTCTAATTGCAAGATGTTTAAAGAAAAGAAATTTGTTGGTGTCAGGTGGAGGCCAGCAACATTAGCTTATATTTTCCAATCAAATGGTTTGAAAAAGTCTGGTATGATCGCAAAATGTACAATGGATTGGGACTCCTGAAATTGTTCTCCACATAAAGTTTACTTGCAAAACTATCCCAGAGATTAAGATTAGCGTGTGCTTATATTACATATTTTTCATCCTTCTTGTAGCTTGGCCACTTAATATTTTGAATAAAAATTGATGGCGCAGTACCCTTAATTGCATTTTACAAACAGCTGGTAACAAAACCTTCCAAATAATTCTCTCATATATGCATCCACAATGCTGACGTTAGCACCTAGGCTACGAGACGATTGCTTTGGGGGCAACGCTGTGAAGTGGCATTACACTTAATTTAAAATAGTCGAAGAATGGTAGAAACTTAATTTTATCCTCTGTTGCGGCCTCCAATAAACAAATAAAACACATTGATTTTATGGGTGTTGTACCTAATAACTCCAACGTATTTCATTTTCATTATTTAAGGCCCATGGATTCATTTTTTGCCTAACCGACAATACAAATTATTGGGATTGATTTCAAATATTAAGTATAAAATTACTTATTGAATTAATCAATCAGCCTATGCAACACTGGCGTATGACGCTGTCACTATGTACAAGTCATAACCAAAAAGACGGAAGAAAGATATAATCTCCCAACCATTTCTTCTTGAAATTTCACTATTAATGACTTTCACTAAAAAACTTAAGAATCAGTCAAAGTTGCTTACTTTGCATAATGTTATACTTCTAAATAAGCTTCCAAAGCCTCTTAAGTCTTCAATGATTTTCCCAATATCTAGAGAACGATTAGTTTTATGGTAAATATAACGATTAGCCTGGCTTTAGTAATATGGGCAACAGTAAGGTCTCCTTTTATGTTTTATTGTTTTTGCCATTAGTTTTGCTATACTTTACTGTATTGTGTGTGAAATTCATGTAAGCAACCTTGAACATTAAGACTGCCACTAAGAAATAAATGTATGGATTGCACAGGTATAAAATTTTTAATTATAGAAGTTAATAAATATATACAAAAAATACAACAGCAGAATAGTTGAAATACATTTCGAGTAAGTATGAAATGGTTTCTTTCAGTTTAAAGGAAGGCTGTACTGTAATCGAAGAAAAACAAGAATATCTCACACTCTTCAAGGTACTACTGCACTATAAAAAAGAAGGGCGGTGATATGTAAACGAACCAATAGTTAAAGATAGCTTCTTTAAGAATACGCGATACTGGTTGGAACTTTTAATGTAAAAGTTTAGGGAAAGACATCCATAGATTCTCTGCATGATTACATTTTGTTGGCGAAGCTTATCTAAGCAGTAAGAGAAATTGTTTTAATATAGGAACATTAGTGATTTATGGGCATTAAATGGGGGGGAAAATGAATGGTAAAACCATTACATGTGGTGCAGATTCTCATTAATGCATAACAATATACAAAAATAAGAAGCTCACATCTGTTGTTGTGTCGTCCCCTACAATATGTAAAGTGCCAAGTAATCAAACATTTGGAAGACTATGAAGACCGGTTGTCATAGTCGGTTTAAAAAACTATAAAATTCAGTCCCATCATTCTCTTTGCCATAATAGAAAAACCGGATCTGAGAGAAAAGATATGACAAAGGTGAAGAATGATAAATAAAAATGCTTACTTAATTAAAAAATGTAAGCATTGCCTTCGAATCGTACTGATACTGTAGCCATATCGCCTCAAACACGATATAATTGACATTGTCAAAGATAAAAAGCAGCGCAACTTTGAGTTTACATTTTTGTTGATTTCTTGATCTTTAATGAGAACGGTGCAAAGTGAAAAATGCAAATAAGGCACGAGAACGTAATATGTAAGTTAAAAATATGCGCGGCCAGGAGAATTCCAGAATCAAGTGCGTAGGTGGGTAGACGCAGTTGTTGTGGTTCTAAGTACTAGCGCGTTAGCTAACCTACTTTAGAAAGACATTGTTTATATATTGTTAAGTTGTTCGGTGAAGATAAATAATTAAAATCAGAAAATAAGTGTGTACAAAAGGCGAAAGGAACTGCAACTTGAAAAAATATCTAAATAAATTATCAAGGCGTTGCGTGAATTGAAAACGGTTGAACTAAAAAGTGAATTAGAAGAGGAAGATTTAGGAAGGAAAGTATGCTACAGAAATAATTTTTGATCGACGAAAGTGGGAACTCGAATTTGTATTGGTTCAAAACTACGAATGCAGATGCATTAATACTGAGCTTTGACAGAAATAAAAAACAATTCAAAACACTGATAGAAAAATAAAAAACAACAAAAAGCAAAAAAGAGATTACAAAAATTGGAACGTACAAAATGTAATAACTGTTCTATAACTTTAAGTAAAAACACAGAAAAGTGTACATAAAAGTAGACATAAAAATAGAATTATATATAAATATTTCAGCAGTTTAATCAGAGAATTAACAGGTAAGGACACAAAGATGCAAAAAATAATTTAGAAGTGAAAAAAATTGCAAAAAGTAAGCACGAAAGAACACTACCAATATTTAAAAAAGTAAAATGAAAAAATGTTGGAAGTCTTAGAAAAGAGATGAAGGAGAATGTGAGAGAGTATTCGAAAAGTTTGAAAAATAAATTAGAAGGATTAGAGATAGAGGAAGATGTCTTGTGGATAATGTCGTACGGCAATTATTTTCAACCAAAGAAAAAGGGACTACGTTACAAACAACTTGGCTAGAGGGCGAGACCACGATGAGAAGAAATCGGTGCACTGAACCCAGTGGTAAAAGCTTATTGGACACGCTGGTTCTTCTTGTTGGTAGACGAAGAAAACGGCGACAGCTCTAAATGAAGTCACAGTTATTAGTACCGAGAAGCCGCAAGTCCTGTCACCTGTATGATAGAGTTTTTAGAAAGAAGAAATTAAGACGTTACAGGCGGTTTGAGATTGGTTTTATTAAGTAAACTGTAAAGAAGATATGCACTGAATGTGCAAATCGTACGCGTCAAGAAGTACCTTCTTTATTGCTACTTCTATCATCAGAACACAAATAGCAAATACAATCGCGGATAGAACGGAACCAATGGTCGACTCAGAAAGCCGAGCTTCCTTAGAACAGCAGTGAGCAAAAGTGGCGAAAGGATAGCTGAAAAAAAAAATTTTTTTTGGTCTAGAACCGCGAGAATTCTAGAATCAAGTGCCTAGGTTTTTTAATATGTACGAGGAATGGTCAAAAGGTAGTTGCGGGTAGACACAATTTGCATTGCCAAGGAGCAAATGGGACTGTGGATTTTATTCCTAGAGGGATAATATCAATGCATTAGTTAATAAGTTACTAATAAACTGTAGACATAAACAGTGCTGTATATTCTTAACTTGATAAGTGGATATAAATAATCAGGCCCATAAACTAAGTTCGTTAGAATACTATGAGGTCTAGATTAATTGTGTAATGTGTGAATTGATGTTTATCTAAAAAAATATATCAATCGATGGACTTTCTAAATTGGGTTACACATCATAATGGGTCCAATGAGCATTTGCTTACAATTAATAAGAACTGTTTTTGTCATGTATAAAATCCTTTTCAGCTCAATCAATAGTTTCAATAGAAGTGAGCGACATATCCTAGAAGAGGATGGAACAGATCTATCATTTCTTTTCATTTACCTGATCGTACACTTAATGTCTACATATGAGACATGCCGAAGAAGCCCAATTCCACTGAAAAGTTCCTGAATTAGTAAAAAAAACAATAATTGGGTTTTTAAATTGAAACTTTATATTATTTTCAATAAAAAAAATTTAATTGCTATGTTTCGGAATTGACTGTAAATTTCTTTGGCTGTTGTCGAGTACCCTTTATCTTCAGACTGAAGCTCTTTAACAGCACCGATAGAAAATCTGTTTAGAACAAATAGATCGTCATATAAGGTATCCATTACGAAAACGGGGCCGGCATTAGCGCGGCTCTCGTCTCAATTTGTTGCTAGCATTTCGGCGGCCGCTCCCTTTGAAAGCGGCCGTCGCGGGGCCCGGCGCGTTTCAGCGGCTCCAGTGTTTTGATGCTTTGTGCAGCAACGCTCCTTTTAGGCCGCGCCGCATATTTTCAAAAGACATAATAATGTTATAGCTAATAGCGTATCAATAGAGGGAATACATCAGATAAACAAGTCGGCCTCGTCTAATAGGACCTGATGTATCTACATGCTCGACTGGGTATCAGACGGGTTAAAACGTCTTTAGAAAGCGGTGGTACAAAGGACGCAATGCTCAATTCGATGCTGGCTTTTTATAAAAACACGTCCCACAAAGGAGTTTTTAAGTAGCGGTCGACAGATGAATGAAAATAACAAGAAACGAGGTTCTTAACTCCATTAGGGCCTTTGTGATCCGACCGGATTCTGACACATCGCTCGCATCGCGGCCTCTTCCGACCAAATTGTGCTTAATTCGTCCCTTATCGTTTTATTTCAATCGCGATCTCCTCACTCCTCCGGTGCATGCTTTGCTTCATTGTGCGACTCGGAACATCTATATCTAATACACGCAGAACTACAACCCTAAAACTCTTCACGGTAGACTAATTTACAGCAAAACTTTAGATTTCATACTGTGCTATCATCATTGATCATCATACAAAAAAGGTACAAATTTATTGAACAATCAGTTTGTTGTGACATAATTATAGAAGACTTACAAAAGTTACTACTAATAGAATAACCAATAATTTGACCATTATTAACCAGAAAAAACAAGTGCGATTTTGCAAATACTACCGATCACTTATTAACGGTGAAAATACATGTAGAAAAAGTAGTTAAATAAAACAAACAAGACAGAAAGATACGCCATCATAATAATTATTTGCAAGGGAAGACAAGAGAACTAATATATATGGAGAACGTTGAAACCTTTTCAGATTTGATGACAATGTAGTATTTGTAGGCAAAAAGAAAATTGGAAAGCAATGTTAAATATAAATAGTTTTAAATATTTATTCAAACAAGACAATGATAAGGTGTTTAGAAGAAACGCATATAACACTAAAGGAACCTTAATGAATATACAATTAATTAGATAGAAAAAACGAAAAAATGGAAGCAGAACATAAAAACAACTGGCGCGGGCAGCTTTCAGAAAAAATATATTACATACAAACATAGGCTATTACAAAACAAATAACAACAAAGATACGCAAAGAGCTATGTAGAGATCGATGTTGGGTATCACAATAAGACACAGAAAACGGAACTAATGGAATCGGCAAAGAACAAAGCAACACAGTTAAAATGAGACTACAAAACATCTAGTAAAATCTAGAAACAATAAGTGAGATAGTAAAATAATACAATGGAAACCATGGTTGAACCACCAGTGAGATAGTATAATAATATTAGTATGATATCACTCTATTAATTATGTTACTATCAGTATGATAGTAATATAATTTTAATAAATAAGGATTTCACAGAATAGATAAAGATGGAAACAACTAAGGAAAGCTTATAACCTAATACTGGTGAAGAGAGACAGACAGACATAGTTATGCTCATTGACGTTTATAAATAATAAGATGATAAAAAAAACCTTCAAAGGTGGTAGAAATAGAGACAAAGAAAAAGGTAAAAAAAGAATACTATGAAAATTAAATACTCACGGCAGACCAGAACTAGCTCATAAACGAGGTGGTAGTTGCATAACACTTAAATGCAGCAAAGGAAAAATTATTTCAACACAATCACCTATAAAAGAAAGTTAAAAATTCTGACTGTATTTGTTAAATTAACATGATTTTTAATTCTCAGCAGTCTTTGAATGGGTTGGCAGGGCAAAAAACTACCGAATATTTAAAGATTGATAATAGAACACATAAAGTATGTGTAAAACACTCAAACGCCTTCAGTGTCATAAATAAATTGAAAATAAATATTTGAATGTAGCAGAATCTGTCATTCTGGTATTAGAAAAATCATAGTCATATTTGTAATATAGAAAAGACGGTAAAATATTTTTCTATGAAACCAGTAGCCGAGTTATTTATTTTCCTTTTGATGTGTTACTTTTACAATTGAGAATCAACGAAGTTAAAGAATTTGACTCTCTGAAAATAACATAATAAGCGAACAATTTTATGGAGATTTAGCAACCCCAACACAAAAAGGGTAAAACAACTTTAATAAGAACAAATAGGTAGACGTATTCAGTAACTTTGGTCTTCGAATTAAAAACGACAGAGGAGATCGTTTCGTGATTAGTAAATGTTGTAAAAAATTAAATTAACAAATAATGATACTTGTCAGGCTTAGCGTGAGCGAGTTTACGTCTTGAAAGCTCATAGATATATGCGACGACTTAAAGTTAAAGCTGCACATAAGGCACAATAATATTATTATGGCTTAACAGATGATAGTACAGATGGCAAGAGAATGTATGTTAGGCGGCTTACAAACAATCCCAATATAAAAAAATAGGCATAGGGGATTCTTAAAACGAAACATCAAGAACTACGTTGATGTTAACTTTGTTGGCGATCAAGGGGCTCAATTCCTAAGCCTCTTAGAGGAGAATAAGAATTTTCAGGCCAATAATAGTTGTAGAGGCCACGGATGATAGAATCTTATTAGATTAACAGTTGGATAGTGGACTGGAAGATAAACTCCTGAATATTTGGCAAGTTGGCGTTATGTTCGTTGGATGATTGTGTTTCGGGCAAACCACGAAACGCCAAAGATAATCCTGATATTATTGTAGTGGTGTGTAAGATCATTTTGTTCCAAACGATAACCGGCTTCCAGGATACAGAAGGTATCCAAAAGCCTGTCGGGCTGCGTTCACAATTACCTGGGCCACGTAAAGCTTCCACATTAGTTTCTTATGTAGAATGTCTCTAAGATAACGTGTTTATTTTTTCTAGATTATATATCTCGCAGTCACAAATTTTAAAAGTTGGTTTCTCTACGTTCTTCTTGCCGTTGACCCTTGCGCTCCACAAGCTGCACCATTCTTTCAAATTATTCAATTCTACCCTAACATGCTGAATTGCCAAGAAGGATGGGAGCGAGCTTCACAGCATCGCTGTGTTGTCGGAATGTTCAGAAAGTGTTTTGAATAACGCTGGGAACAACACACAGTCTTGGGGGCGCCGCCTGTAGACCCCTCTCCAATGAGTTAACGCCGCCAAAATTCATCCAGAACCTTCGGTCGGAAAGGAAGAATCAAATAAATTCAAGAATTAGCAGCAGGATAGACACTAACGTGAGTTGGAAGATGAGACTGTGACGCGAAACTTTGGTACATGAAGACTGCGGTGGCGGTTTGTTTATTTCTGAAGCCTTCCTTAATTTTTCATCACCCGGAACAGTGTAGTGGCTGGGGTGAAATCTTTGGAATCAGCTGGAGGTCTTCGGCTGCAGTCTTTAAAGGGCGGTAGGTCAATTATTCCATCATTTTTTCTGGTAGTTTTGGGGCAAAGAAGAATTACGTCGTCTGCTAATTTCTAAGGGCTCGGAAAGTGACAGAGGCAGATATGCAAACGCAGGTTCTAGATTGACTATGAATATTGGCTTGGGAATTTTGTACCCTGTGTCATATATTCATGACGTTGCGTATGATGCGTCCATTTTCTTTCACGTCGTCTTTAGTTAGATCAGAATTTGTGGTTAGATGTAAATTTTTAATTGCTACCTTGTATTTTCCGTTATCTTTAATTTAATAAAACGATAGATTATTTTTGCGCTCTCCAAGTGTTCAATGAGCCCCCTATACGAATTTTCTTTGTTAATATGTTTAATTTCTATTACTTCATTTAGGCTATAAATTATTTTATTGTAGTGACTGATGCCATGTACATATATAAATTGGTGAAGGCTTATTTGTCTGTACCAAACACGAGTTTGCTGCATCGATTGCTGTATGATTGACTTATATTATCAATTGAACGATGTATTCTATCTCTTCTTAATACCTCTCACTCACTTTGTTTGGTAAAGTACTTAAAGAATTATGCCAGTAATGTATTCTTTATATTTTTGCTGGTATATATGTGTTTGGTTGGAACGTAAATTGATTTTGCGCTAGTTGCATTTAACTTACTTGATTAAATAAAATAAATGTGTTTTTGTTGCACGACCTCTTAATAGTAGAAGCGCAGGCTTAGCGGGTTTGTATTAATCGCGCATCATAAGCGACCTCACATTATTATACGCATAATCTGGGTTTAAATGTATGAGTGCTATGAAATACTATTTGTCCTAGTCACATTTACAAAACCCTGAATTTTGTAGAAAACTTTAAATAACATAATATGTAAGTAGTAACTATAATGTAAAGGCGGTATTGCCACAAAACTTAAATTAGTTTAATACATCTAGTACCAGAAAAATTTATTCAAGATTTAGATTTCAAAAATTTCTTAAAACAGATCCTAACAAAATGAGACAGAGACATATAGTACAAGCAAGCTTTTTATGCCTCTTCATAATTACTAGTTCTAAAAACTTAAATACTTTGGAAGTGGACGTACAAACATCTTATTTTTCATAGATTTCCAAAGGAGTCCGCTGTTACAGAATTCACCTACTTAGGCATGCTGCTCGTATGCTTGTTGTCCTAATTGAAATAAGAGATATCCTATGGTGCCCTACCATATTGACATAAACACATATGCAATTACTTCAATCACTATCATCCAGAACTCTAGATTAGCTGTGTTCAAATGATGTACCACTAATGTTTTGGCCCTTAAAGACACTCGACTATACGCCTTCCAAATATGAAGTATATGAAATTTCGAAAAGATTTACAATTACAGCAACGGATAGATAACTCGGTCTATTCAACTGATTTTTCTGTATCACAAACGATAACGACACCGAACATATGTGAGTGTTTTTAGAAACTTTTAAAGTTAATCTTTTATGTTCTATCTGAATTCCTAAAATAAATTAAAGGGTATAATGTGAAACAATGACAAGCCACACTTTTTCAAATTCTATTATTTTATATATTTGAACACTGCAATAATATAACAAGCCTCTGAACCGATAGTTTAGCAATTAGTCTGTAGATACCGTCACAATCCAGAGATAATCTTGTTGTAGATTTCAACTTTTCAGAGAATTATTTGTGTTAAATAGTGACAAGCAACACAAAATGGCCGATTCTGATGATCTGTGCTTAAATGTTGTATCCGAACGTGCAACTATGAGCAGTTCTAGTCCTGAAATAAAATATCTTATGGACTTAATAGTGACTAGGCTCCTAGTGATGATAAAATGCAACGCAATAATCAGCCGGTGAGATTTGTTTTTAATAATGTGGCTTGTCATAATTTTGCACTCGAGGGGTCTAATGTAAATATGAGTGGCTTATTATATTATTGCATTGTTATTTTAGGAGTCTGTAAATGATGTGGAGAGTGATGGCCTATCTGTAGTAAAAAGATCCAAACCGAATTCTCCTGAACGTGCTCCGAAAAGCAGGTGGAGATAGCAAAATATAGAAGTTATTCTTGACATAAAAGAAAATTTAGAAGGAATTTTGGGCAGGAATATATGACAGGACAAACAAAACTGTTAGCACCCAAGAACTTGGACCGCCTTGTAGGTCTAAGAAAATTGCAGAGAAAAAGAGGAAGGTTTAGAAAACGCCATTTTAATAAGTTCTGTGATTTGAGTTCTTGGGAGCTTTTTGGAACGCATTGTTTTCTTGTTTCGTCTTAATGCAATAATATAACAAGCTTCATTTTTCTAATAAAATTTTTTTTCTGTACCCATGTAATTGTTTTTATTCTCTGGATTAGCATGTTTTGAATAACTCTACATCTCCTGACAAAATATCTAACATCCCTCAACAAAATAGCACTATTTTTTTTTATTTAATTGGAATTATCCTGTAAATAGCTCACAAAACAAGATAAAAACCTGGATGTTTATCTTTAACCACGATACATTTGAACACCGTAATCATACATATATTAGAAATTATAAGTGTTTTATTCTATTGAGCAATTAGATCTAATTCTTCCGACAAATTATTTATCTATAACATTTCTGTAAAAATACAAAATCTAAATTTGTTAATGTAGTTAGCGGCTTCATCCTAACCAAACTAAAACGCTGCCACTGAAAACTAATGAGAAAAATAACCAATACACTATAATTAGTTGGGTGAGTCAAACATAAACCAGAATTTTTTACTCGTCATGAAGTAAACGGAGAGGAGCGTTGCAGGAAGGGATGTCTGAAGGAGAGTTGCTTTATAGAGTAGCTTGCACTAGCGCTTCTTTTGTTAGAGCAATATGTATCCTCGTTTATTATTATCAAGTTTCTCACAACAGAGGGCGCATAAATGCTAGAATTTTGAGAAGATTTAAGCACAGTTCCAAAGCAACACCATTAAGAAGACTTAAGTATAGGCGTGACAAGAAATTTTTGAAAGAACAAGATGCAGTTGAAAATAAAAGGCCACCGATGCTACCTGAGCACCAGTGTGACTGAGAAGAATATTTGCATTATTTGCTCAAGCAATCATTGCTATTGATGTTACGTTTTGATAACACACGGGACCGTACAGCTGCTCAAGCTAGATAAAAAATTGAAAATTTGTTTTTGGACTACACTAGAACACGCTCTCTACTGTTCGGGCTTTTCATCTTGCAATCATCATTTGTTTGGATCACCAAAGCAACCACTTGAAGAAGATAAATCTGACAACAATTCGGCCGGTATCGCGACCACCTAGAAAAATAATATTTCACAGAATGGGGCAAAGCTTTTCTAATTTCAAAAAAAAATTGTGAAGAATTAAAAAGAAAGTGACATGATTAGACGGAAGTAGTAGGAAAGTTTTAGTCAAAGTAGGCTACATGTGAACGAACGAACAAAGAGCTTTTTCTGTCAAAGTGTAGGTGCATTCGAAATAATGACTGTCGTGGCGCACATCGCACTTTTAGGAGGCCCATTCAATTGACATCTTGAATCTCCGTTTTCGAACAAAAATAAATTTTATTGAAGCGAGAAGGGGGGGGGGGAGGAAGATCTCGTAATGCGCAAAATTAGGAAAACATTGACGCAGTAAGACGTTTGAAGATGCAGTCTCCCAGGTAATCTCAGCATATGTTGGAAAGAGTAATGAAGAACGTCGGAACATGATTTCGACAGTGGCTCAAAAATGAGGGGAATGGCAGTATTTGGTCGACATACTCTTTAAAACATATTGAAATGAAACTTCCGGTTCTGTAGCTTTATTTTGCAAAAATAAGTATTGTATACTATGGTTTTTTTGTATTTAATCTAAAAGAAAAAGAGGAATATTTTACCCCACCATATATTTTCATGATGCTTCAGTAAATGAAAAAAATCTGGTTTATATTTGATTCACCCAATATTATTCAAGCTGATTTTATTAAAAAAACTTCAAAAAGAAAATAAGCCGAAAACCTGTTCAAAATCCTTGAAGAGGTTAATATAATAATAATATTATAGCAAAATACTTTTTGATGTACGTTGTAGTACATTTTATTGTAAAAATGAAATTTGTATGAAATTTTGTGCTTGTAATTCGCATAATTTTCCAATCCACTATTCTATATTCACAGCACAGCACATGCTAATAACAAATTTTTGGCAAAATACGATAACTTTAATAAACGACTTACTGCTTGAAGACATGTCGCTGTTGGGTTTATTGAGGTCCTTGTAATTTTTGTAGATGCCTGGAAAAAAGAAACTTTTAGTCTCAGTAAGTACTATGTATGCTAAATAAACAAAATAACAAAGTATAATCAATAAATCGGAATAAACAAAATCACTCTAAACTTTTAATAACAATAGCAAAATAAAATAGAGTAAATAGCTAAGGCAAAAACATTTCTCCCAAGTTCTTCGTATTTAAAATTAGCATCTTAAACTTTCGTTCATTTGATTTGAGCGATTTTCGTAAAATTGGTTAAACTTTTTGCAGGAATTAATAAAATTTTATAATTTCTTGTCTCTTTTTTAAAAATAGCTATCATTTAACAAAGGCAATTGCCTTAGGACGTAAGTCTTGGGGACGATAGCTTTAATTTTAAATTGGTTTAGGATGGCATATCCACTTTCACGGTACATTGTACCATAACTTTAAAGCTTCTATCACATTTTTTGTAGCCAATAATTCTTTGTGTTTGTTATTCAGATTGATATTAAAAATTCAAGTCCAAAACCAAACCTGTAACAAGCTTGCAAAAATAACTAGGTCGTCGAGGGGGTCTTTGTGTTAATGGTCATTATTTTGGGCATGCCACTTATGAAGAAACTTGGAGGAGTTAAAAAATTAGAATTGTAAATCATCATCATCGTCATCCAAGCTATTCATTCCATCCATCGTCGGATGCGAGCCTCCCAAGCCGCTCCCAGTCCTGTCTGTTTGCAGCTAATTATGTTCTGCGTGTCTTTTAATATTATTCATTCATCTTCTTGGTGGACATCCTATTGGACTTTTGTATCTACTTGGCCTCCAGTTGGTTAAACGTATGGTTCAACAATTACCTTGCAATCTGACAATTTTGCCCACCCAATTCCATTCAGCTTACATACAAGTTGGCGCAAAAGTCATCAACCGATTTTCTAAAGTAGCAATTCTGTTTATAAATAAAAAGAAATAATTATGTTTATTTGAACATTTTTTCCAATTAAGTCGCGAAGATAATATCGGCCAAGTGGCCGCCGCTAGAGTTAATGCACATTGGGGCTCGTTTTACAGCAGTTTCCATGATGTTTCTCTAAACTTCTGGCGATAAATTCTCCACTTCTTGTCGGATTTTTTTAAGGCCGCGAAGGCCTGTGGCTTGTTCGTATAGACTTGTGACTTCAAAAAAAAAAAAAATTCTGGAATGGTCAAATAGGGCGATCTTGCGGGCCAGTACAAATCGCCAAGATGGAGCGGGAAATGCGGAAACTACATGTTTTCCAAACCCAATTTGTCAATTTGCGTCAGCAAAAAGTCATTCATCATAGTTCTGTAGCGCTCACTAGTCACGGTAATAGTATTGCCGATGCCTTTTTCGAAAAAATATAGGCTAATCACCTTTTCTCCGTAAACACCGCACCAAACAGTAATGGCTCTTCGTGCATTACACGCAAATTTTCAGTGCCCCAGAAGCGATAATTTTGCTTATTAACGTATCCGCGTAGGTGGAAATACGTCACGTCGCTCATGATGATTTTAATGAAAAATCATCCTCATCGGGGTCGAGGCTTAGGAGGGATTGGGTGAAATTTATACGCAATTGCACGCTGATGCACTGTTTGCACTTTGTAAGAGAACATCTTTTAAGTCTTTTATCACAATTTGCAGTAAAGACTATCTATTTATGCCCAATCGGTGGCTTGTTGTCTGGTTGATGTTTGTTGATCCTCTTGGACATTTGCAGCCACAACAGCGATGTTCTTGACTAAACAACCGCTTTACCACCGGCTACGTCTGCTACTATCCCGTGTTGAGCCAGTCTCCTAGAGAGACTAGGCTAAACGCCGCAGTATTTGTTCAGTACCACACGACGAAGTTTACGTTGAGCCTAAACCACCGACTAAATATTTGTCAAAAACATTGACGCAATTATTCTGCGTTTTTGAAAAATACAGTGATTTATGGTTTGTCTATGTGTATTCTGTTTCTGTTTACTTCATAAATGTCAAAGTCTCGATAACATAAGATGCCTTTTGCAAAAATGAGAGCATCTTCCGATAAGATGAGGCTTGTGCGCCACCTACTAAGTGGCTGGATCACTTTAGTTACTCTTGATTGTTGTCTTATCTCTGTATTTTACATGTGGTCTTATAGGGCAATATTCAGCATTCGTTGTTCCATTAATCTCTGAGCAATATGTAATCTTTCTTTTATGGTTTTATTCAATGCTCAGCTTTCGGTACTCTGGGTCAGTAAAGACAAGATATGTTGATTGAAGGTTTTTGCCTTTATAGTATTTGGTAAATTTGATTAATTTTTTTTGCAGTTTACCAAAGCTAACCCATGCTAGAGATACGAGGGTAAGGTGAAAAGTTCTCGGCCTGACACAGAGGTGACGCTGCAATCGGCAAACAATTATGTTTCCTGCTTGGGTGCATGTGTCATTAGTTCGTATGACTAGTTTCAACTTGTTCGCTCAAGCAGTTTGTTAACACGAATTTGTTCAGTAGACATGTTGCATGTTTTTTGTTAAGATGGATAAACTTGAATATCGTGCGGTTATAAAATTCTTCGTTTTGGATGGATTAACCCCTAAGGAAATTCATCCAAAGTTGGCAAAAGTTTACGGGGACTCTGCTCCTTCCATGTCAACTGTTAAAAAGTGGGCAGCTGAATTTAAACCTGGTCGCACATCCCTCGAAGATGACCCACGTGAAGGACGGCCAAAAACCGCAACCACACCGGAAACCATCGAAAAAGTGCATGATATCGTGTTGAACGATAGGCGAGTGAAGGTGAGTGAGATAGCTGAGGCTGTGGGGATATCGGAAGAAAGGGTGCCCATCAAAAGCAAATACACAAACGATTTTCGCAGCAATCTTTGGACAGATTCAACAGGGATCCGACCGATTTTGTGCGGCGATTTGTCATCATGGATGAGACATGGCTCCACCACTACACGCCAGATACGAAACAGCAGTCCAAGCAGTGGGTGGAAGCCGGTGGTTCAGCGCCAAAGAAAGCGAAGTCGATCACATCTGCCGGAAAGGTAGCCAGCGTGTTTTGGGATGCGAAAGGGATCCTGTTAATTGATTATCTTGCAAAAGGCAGAACAGTTACAGGCGAATATTACTCCAACCTTCCTGACCAGCTGGATGCCAAAATTTGCGAGAAAAGACCTGGCTTGAAGAGGAAAAAAATAAATCACCGGGACAACGCACCTGCGTTGGCGATAGAATAACTGCGGGATTTGGGGTATGATTTGCTCGGCCATCCCCCCTATTCTCCTGATATGGCACCCTCAGACTTCCATCTGTTCCTAAACTTAAAAATTTGTTTCTGGGAAGCGCTTCGCATCCAATGAAGAAGTTGATGAATATTTTCACAATCTTCCAGATTCTCACTTCCGATGAGGAATACTGCTAAGTGTGTTAAAGTCAAGGGAGATTGCGTAGAAAAATAAAATCATTTTTTAACTGAAAGTCGCAGTCTTTCATTGTCAGGCCGAGAACTTTTCACCTTACTCTCGTATTCTTCTGTTCAGGTATGCTTTCAGAACTGTTTTGAAATCTGAAAATGTAAGTAATTTATGCTCAAGTGATCTACTTTTGTATGACTCAAATTATATTTTTATATCAAAGAATTTCACCAACTGTGTCGGAGGGATTGAGTACTATGGTCACAATCTTTTCATGCCGAAGTTCAGTTAATGATGATTCTTCTGACCAGTTGTAAGTTATAATTTAAAAATTTAAGAATATAAAAATTATTTATATAAACATAAGCACGGTGTATCTCTGTATTCGTATTCTTTATCACTGTAGCTTATAAAATTATAGTTATTGGATATTTTGCTTTATCCACTTTTTCTTTTATTTTTTGTTGGTGTTCGTCTAGTTTTTCCAAATATTTCAAATGTTCTTTTACATTGCTTTTAGTTATACTTAATTTACAATTTAAATTTGAGCTTTTACTCTTTCTAATAGTTGATTTTGTGAGTTTGATCTCAGTAGTACAATTTTCAAACTTTTTATCATGTTCCTATACAATTGGAAGAGTTAATTAGTTTTAAATATTTTAAACCAAATTAATGCTAGTAGGAACTAGCTAATTCCATTTATGTCTTTAAAGATAGCTTACATAAATGAATCCTTTAAAATATGCAATAAATAATTTTAAAATATCAAACAAGAGTCAGATCAAATACTACTGTGTACAAATATAACCCGGAATTTTGTTATAATTTCTGAAATCCTTATTTATTCTTAAAAATCTATTTCATCACCTTCGAAGTAATCCCCCTCGGCTGCAATGCACTTATTCCAGCGAATTTTCCACTCATCAAAACACTTTGATAAGTCCTGTTTCGGTATGGCCTTCAGCACCTTCTTCGATTCGGCTTGAATCTCTTCTATCGTGTCAAAACGGTGTCCCCGGAGCGGTCTTTTCATTTTGATGAATAGCCAGAAGCCACATGGAGCTAAATCAGGCGAACACGGCGGTTGCGGAACGATATGGATGAAATTTTTAGCGAAATGGTCACGAATAAATTGAGGGTTTTTGGGACCAAACGAGATTTGACTTTTTTGAGGCACAAAACTTCCTTCAAAATGGTGTTGACTGATCCATTTGAAATACCAACGATGTCAGCAAGCTCTCTAGTTGTCAATCGACGATTTTGGAGCACCAATTCCTTAATTTTCGCGACGTGCTGTTCGTCAGTTGATGTTCTTGGACGTCTTTGATGTGGTTCGTCTTCAACGCCTTCACGACCCCCTTTGAACATTTTATGCCATTCGTATACTTGTGTTTTAGACATAGCCTGTTCACCGAAGGCTTTTTGTAACATTCTGAGCGTTTCCGTGGCAGAAATATCATTTCTAATACAAAATTTAATCGAACTTTTTGTTGAATATTTTCTGACATGGTAAAAATCGAAAAAGTTAATTTTAGTTGTTTACGAAAACGAGCGCCACTCTTCAACTAATTAAGATATTAACCTAAAATTTGATACAGATGTCAGTAGCAGTCCTAACAACTTAAAACTAAAAAGGTTTGTGCCCAACGAAATGCCCGCGCAGTTTAAATTAAAAATTCCGGGTTATATTTGTACACAGTAGTAAGTCATTAAAAAAATCCGGCCAATGTACGAACCAGATTCTAAATCGAGAAGAAAACTTAAACAAGACGTCATATGATTTAGTGATACCGTCTGACACAGAATTAAGTTGAACCAGAACCGTTTTTAAAATTTTAGAATGCACAATAGATCTCATTTACGTCAATCCAATACTTGAATCTATATGTTGTCGTCTCTTTTCTTGTAGAAAATATGGTGGCGTTAACAATACTCTACCAAATAAGATGGATGATAAAAGGTATTGCGTTATATGCGTTACACTAAATTTTAGGCAAAAAAGTAATTATCTGTTTGTTTGACTTAACATAAATATTAAACATGCTAATGAGTCTAGTGTTGCAAAATATAAGTTAGAAAAAAACTGAAGTTAGATAAATTGAGTATCCTAAATAAAAAGCAAAAGGTAAGTTGGTGGTATGATATAATTTAGAGCTACTTTTGTTTTAGAATGCACATTCTAATTTTGCTTTGATTATAAGTCTGGAATTTGAACTGTTTGTACAAAAAGATAAATAAGCCGATGAAATCAAGGTAAAACGCAGTAACAGGAACAGATCGTTTATATTCCAGCTATTAATATAATGTTTTCAATACTTCAAACAATAAGCTTTGATTGGTTTGTCATTGTTTTTATTAATCTTGCTGAGGAATAACTCTTAAATGAATTAAACAATTAAAAGCTTAAATAACTCATATAGTTGACGCTTGTTACAAGTAATTCCGTGTTCGAGCATTATTTCAATCGACCAGCAAAGTATAAGAAAATTGCTTCCCTAAATTAATGACTAATGTCTATTGCACAAGAAAGAAGTTTAAGATCACAATGAGTGGTATCTATATTCGGAAAAATATTATTCTTATGTTGAAGGTCGTAATTTAAAGAGTTGATTGTAGTAAAAAAATATTTTCATCAAAATCTGCTCTTTAAATATGCCACGAGAAGCATTCTGGATAAAAAAAAACTTAAAGCTAAGGGATTTTTGAAACAGCTCTTGCATTAGTAAAAAATCTGTTCTCTGCATTTTATTTTATACAATTTGCTGTACAGTTCCATCCACAATTAGTGCAATACATAAATAAAGCTGTAAAAGATCTGAAGTTTTTTGGAATTTTATCCCTAAGACAGGAAACATTTTAGGCTGGTTTTAAACACAGCTAATCGCAGGACGTTGAGTGTGAGTATGTAGACTCATTAAAATGTATAAAACGTTTATTGTTTTAGATTTTTAGCCATCAAAAAATAATATATTAAATTATTTATGCTGTTAAAAAGCCTAGCACATTAAATTTTGAAATTTTAACTTCTCTTAAATATCGAGAAAATCAAATTTTTAGATTCTTAAAATTTATCTCCTAAGAGAGGAAATCGTGATGTGATATTGGAAATCAGAAACATTACGAATGCAGCATATCGTTAGATGCAAAACGAAACAAGCCTTTTAGTTCTGTGTTTTTTTTCTCCATATAATCATGCAAGAAGAAGAATTGGAGGACAAGGTTTTCCTTGACTACGACCTCACTTATTCAAGCAGCCGCCAGTAAGATAAAAATAGTGATGCTAGTCGCCAACAACTAAAACAAATAGGAATTACAAAAAAATATGGTAATAGGACAAAGGAAAGCTCTGGAGCAACAAGAAGAATTAACCTTTCAGAGAGAAACATGACATAGCAATAGATAAGAAGAAAAACAGAAGGAAGAGGAGAAGAAAGTGTAAGGGGGAAGAAAATAAGAAAGAAGGAAAGATGAACAGAAGAAACAATAAAATAAAAAGATGGAAATTAAGAAAGAGGATTTAGAAATCGAAAAAATGAGGCGGAAAAGGAGGAGGGATGGAAGTAAAAAGGAGCAAAGGGGAAGGTACAGACGAAAGAGTAAAAATAGAAGGGGAGGAAAACGAAAAGTTTGAGACGAAAAAAACCGTACGCAATTTAAGTTCGTGGAAACAATGTAAGGGGTTATCAGAACTCTTGAGTTTCCTAGAAGGTAAGGGTGTTCTCAAGATATCTAGTACCTATTTGTTATTTGTGAACATAATTCTGACATGATAATAAAAGGCTCAATAGGGTTAAGATTACATTCGTAGGTCAAGCTGGCATTGAAAGTCATTTTTCATAAAGATAATTAATAGACGTAAAATTTATTCAAGCTTTTCTAATCTAAAGATTAGGATAAAAAAAATAAAACTCTAACATTATTTTTGTTAAACAACACAAATTAATGAATTTAGCGAGGTGGCAGCAAAGAGCTCATTCTTAAAAAATTAATAAATATTATTTATTTGCTTTTGCCAAAAATTAGTAATTATATGTGAGCTTCTGTCTGCTAGAAAATCTGTTTACGTATGAGAAATCATAACTTGAGTTAATTTTGCTATATTGAAAGAATCACAAAGACTAACAGACAAGATATTTATTAATTTATTAAACTATTAGTGTGTAGGAAAGTTTGCTGATTAAAATTAATATTGGAAGCTTGACATAGACAATCTTCCTACAGGGTCGTGAAAAATATGTTATTAACTTTGAAGATACATAGTCCGTTCCGATAGCATTGAGCCGAAAATACAAAAAACTACAACAGCAATAACAAAAAAATATCTATCCATTTGGTACAAATGGTACAAAATAGTACATTGTACGTAACATCACTCCCTTTAAAGTAAGCAACTCTCAATAGGGAAAGTCAAATCTGAACATTATGTCCCATAAAATAGAAAATGCTAGTCCTGAATGGTGTGAAACGTCTGTATACACTTTTTAACAATGAAAAATTGTATTCCTCAATCTTCAAATATGCAAAACTGACAAAATAAAGCCGAAATATTTTTCTTAAAAACGATTTGTTACCTAAGATTTTAAGGTAGAGTTAACCAAAGCGTATAATAGAGTTATCAAGAAGAAATTATGAATGCTTTTGTGTTCTCGGCCTAATTACGGCCCTGTATGCATTTCAACTAGAAACAATGACGAATCTAATGCAAACAACGTTGCAACACAACCTACACATTCTTCGGGCCCAAGGACCGCTAAAGGCTCCGCGTTATCTAATAGAGATTGATGATTCCGCCGTTACTTGCATGAATGGCCTGAGAACGGAACGAATCCTTGAAATGCAACCAACATCTCAATACGTGCACGAACATCATCGCGGGCCTTTGTCCTGGTGAATGTTTACTCTCTTCTGGCGAAGGGTTAGACAAATTTCGTTATTAATCACCCATTTGAGAGACCGTTCGAGAAAAAGCGACGCTGAACGGACAGTGATAAATTAACTTTGCTCGTGCTGCCGGTAGGTAAAAGTTGCTTAATTACGCCGTTTAATTTGCAATTTGTGAAAGCAAACAAACTTCGCCTTTTTAATAAAAAGACACGACCTTTTAAGCTTTTAAGAATAAACAAGAAGGTTTTTTGTGACACTGACAGGCAACAAAAGGTTTTATTGTTCCATTTTTAATCTTGTGTAATAATGACGACAGAAAATTATCTTCAAGTTCAAATGATGTTATTTTTACTCAAGTTATTATTATAGTCAACTACTGATTTATTTTAATTGCTACATATAAAAAGGCTTGCTACCGCATTTGGTTACTTGTCAGCAAGCATATTTATAGATTTTCGAAGCTATTACTTAATTGACATATAATTCTATGTGGTACCATCAAAGAGAGAAAAGATAAACACACAGATAAATACAGTTTAAGGATCCTATGCATGTAATACAAAATTAACGGACATCAATTCAGTTTACAGGTTTTTTCTACTCACAATTTGTCGATTAATGGCTTAATAAATTCCAATTTCTTTCTGAATCCATACCTGAATAAGTCATTTATAATTCGGACATATCTGTGGTCTGTGGACTGAAAACTAAATTCACTGATTTTGGATCTTCTTTTCCTTAAGGTGCCATATTCGTTAACAATGTTGACTATGATCACTTATGTCCATAAGTCGAAAACCTTCGGTCGTTTGAGGGATGTCTCTGTTAACGTCAAAGATTCTACTCCGTAGAGAAGAACTGTGATTACATAGCAGCGTATGTAATACGCATTGTCATGTTGTAAACTGAGGTCTATGATCTCTCACACAATCATTTTTTTAGCTGTATGAATGCCTACTTACGTCCATAATAACCTGCGGACATTTGAGATGTCTCGTAACTGTCAAAGATTCCTAACTCGTAGAGAAGAACTGTGAATACAAGCAGTACGTAAACGCATTCTGTCAGTTGTTAAACTGAGTGTTCCGTTACCACACAACATTTTAGCTATGAATGCATGCTCTGGCACGTTGTTTGCTACATAATCATGTTCAACTGTATGTTCCTAATCGTTGATAACACTTTCAAGATACGTGATTCTGTCAGTTCTTTCTCTTAGTGTTCCGTTAATACAAATACTATAATCATCCGGTTGTTTTTTGCTAATAATCATGTACTTTGTCTTCTTGGAGTTGAGACCATATCGTTCAGAAGTTTTACAAATTTTGTGGAAAAGTATTTGTAATCCTTCCGGAGTATTTGCCATAAGTGCAGTGTCGTCTGCGTACCTTAGATTGTTAATTGGCGCACCATTTACTTTTACTCCTTCTTCAATTTTATCTAGTGCTTCTTTAATTATTCCCTAGATGTTAAAAATTAACGCCGACAGTACGCACTCCTGTCTGACTCCTTTCTGTATATCAATTTCATGTGTTGTTCTGTTCTCCACTCTAGCACACGCCTTTTTATGACAATATAAGTTAGTTATAATTCTAGTGCCCTTGCTGTCAATTCCTGTGTTTCTTAAGATGTCTATCATTTTTTGGTACCGAACCGTTATCGAAAGCTTTTTCTAAATCAATAAATCTCAGAAACACATTGCTATTTACGTCTCTAAATTTTTGCACTAAAACTTAGGTAGCAAACAAAGCCTCTCGCGTTCCCAGACTCTTCCGAAATCCAAATTGTGCATTTCCAATATTTGCTTCTATTTCTATAAATTCTTTCATGCATACCATCCGTAGGACAACATTTAGTAATTTTGCATACTATGATATAATCCATTTTTAAAAAATTGTTTATATAATAAAATGCAAGATTAATATTACTCATTAACTTTAAAATAGCCTCTAAAAAATCTCATTTAGACCTGGTTAATTTTCAATTGTTCGCTTAACTATCTATTATTCTAAATTCAAAAAGTACAGCTTTTTATCTAGCATTTATGTCAGAACTTGTGGAGCCACGATATGACCTGGCATTTGATGAGAATAAAGTGTAGCACGCATGCGTGAATAAGGATGTCCTCATGGGCCGACTTAGTTTAAAGTTAGGTATAGATAAGAGAACTCATGTCGCGTGTGATAACCAAGCGAGTAGAGCAGCGAATTTGTAACAAATTTTGTACCCAGAAACGTATATATATATATATATATATATATATATATATATATATATATATATATATATATATATATATATATATAAGGCTTTCAAGAACGATAAAATACTGATTGGAAAATGGAGTACGTCACAGACGACTACAAAAGGCCAGAAATATGTTAAAAGAACTCTACGTTCTGGAAAACCAGAAACGAGCAGAACCGGAAAATGCTAAACGTGTACCGGCTACAACCAACAAGGATTGGCGCCCAGCAGTCTAAGAACTAGAAGATGACCCACCTTTGTCGGCTGTTTCTAAACTTAAATCATCTTTGAAAAGATCCTACGTTGTTGATGAGATTCAGGCCAATAGAATGAGATTGTTATTCACGATTCACATAAAAATGCTTTGAACATTAGGAGAACTTTGGAAGAAGTCTAAAATTACAGTGTACTTTTCTTTAAAAGAACCTAAAACTTCGTACAATTTTTCTTGCACCAATTTTAATAATTATATATTTTTTGTTATTGCAACTGTGATTTTTGTATTGTATGGAGCGATACTTTTAAAACAGACCACGTATCTTTAGAGTTAATGCTATTTTACCCTTCTGAAAAAGCGCCTGTATAATCTTATCCACGTTTTTTTAATCATTTTATTATGAGCTTTAATTAGTAAACTCTCCTACGGATTTTGTCTGTTGGTTTTTTTAATTATTTTATTTATTTGTAGCAATATTAAACCAAGTTGTAATTTCTAATGGGTAAACAGTGTTTGGCAAATTGTTTTACCAAAAGGTTTTATTTAAATATATTATCTGTCCAGAAATACAATTATGATAATAAAAATTGTATATACTGCATTGTGTGGTTGGTTCTCGGATTATAAGACAGTGGTCTGAGTTCGGAAACTCTCGACGTTTTGTCTACAACTGCGGCGGATATCTTTAAAAAAAATCTTCTAAGAATAAAGTGATTGTCCCGTGAGTTTTCGCTTTTATACTCGTGCGAGTATGGCAGAGGTGGTGTTGGGGGGCTGTTGTTGACGTCACCGGAATGGTAATGTAATCGGGTTAGCTGCTGACATCAGTGGGATCGTTGCAAGTAATATTTTGAAATTTTTTAACGTCAGTCGCTCTTTAGCTGTATCGCGGTCTGTTTTTTGCCCCTTAGGAGTGATAAACCATGATTTAGGTAGATTGAATCCACCCTATTAAAATTATTTTTATATTTATAAATCTCCACCATCTCTCTGTATAATTTCGAGTAATAATTTCTACATTTGGATAAAACTTTGTTTGCTTGAATTCTACCTCTTAGTCAGGATTTTCCAAATCATGTTAAGCAACCGCTTTTTTTCTGGTTGATTAAATGACGATTGTGTTCCTTTATTCTAGTGGTAATTGTAGTCTCAGTGTAAACTTGCTTACACGAACAAGGTATGCAGTATACCCCTGGTGTATCTTGGTGGTAGTAGTATAGATGGTTTTCACCTTGTGTTTATTGAGAATTTTCCTTATCCGGTCCGTAACTCTGTTGATGTAAGATAAGAAAGCTACCGTAGCGAATTTCGGTGGTGTATCTCGTAAGCATTTGTTAGGTTTAGTTGCTCTATTTATCTCTGTCCTGAAGTAGCCATTCCCTTGTAAGACTTGCTACAAATGTTTTAATTCCTTCTCCAAGAACTATACTATATTATATAATAATAGTTCCCCGTAACAGGCCTTGAAGGCCATTTGGGGTCGTAACAGGATAGATCTGCTACAATCTAGAGCCTACGATACACAAGTATAGTAACGTGGCTAGCGCTACGTACCGACCGCCTATTATTACCCCAGAGTTTGACCTCCAGGTACTCATTTATTGCAGCCTGAGTCGAGCCGGGCCGTAAAAATGCCAGCGATCGAATTGGCGAGAGCGGGATTCGAACCTGCAAATCTTGGTTTCGTAGTCTATCCACCTATCCACTAAACCACCGCGGCTCATACTATATTATATATACTATATTATTTGCCTTGTGGGAATAAATAAATGAGTTATATATTAAAAAATGTTTTTTTGTTGAAAGACGTCTTTGTAGTTAACGATAATTAAATTCGAAATCTAGACATGTGATTGAAAATCTAATCTAAAAGTTAATCTGTTGACATAAAAGAGAAAGTAGAGAACAGAGAAAGTAATTTAAAATTTATATCTATATAAATAAACTCGATGCTACAGGCCAAACATTAAAACTTACAACTTATAATGCAACATTACAATTATACTACTAATATAGTCAATATATGTACAATAGAAAAATATCAATAAACAATATTGAAAAAATAAATTAAAAAATAGCGACGCCATACTAAAGGATGTGAAAAAATAGTTACGAATAATACGAGATCTATCCCGAAAATATCTAATCACTATTAGACGGGAGAGTTCCACAATGAGCTAAAGTCGAAGGCAAGGTTTTACGTACTGGCCGGCGCTGACTGCTTATCAGAAATAATAATTCTAAACACAATTTAACATCAGACACAATAGTCTTAATTTAATGTGCAGTTGCATGCTGGTGCAATAATACAGCACCTTTATCTTCTTTTACAATACTATAATTGGTTCTAACCATCGTTTATTTTTAGTAGCTAAGTTCTGGTTAGTAGACCAATTTTAAACCATAAGAAGGTTTATGTGAAGTTGCTTTCCTCTACGATGTTAAGAAATAAGTCGGGATGTGTCCCTAAGAACAAAATAAAGAAGTGAAATGGAGCAGATGTATGGAATATAATACAGGCTGACTGTCGGGAAACATTTAATTTGGAGTCTCAAGCGAAATAATTAACATTCTTTCTTCAAACTTAGTGGGACAAAAAATTGGAAAAAAAGCCCATGGTACGTTACATATTAGAAAATTTGTCGATTTAGTATTCACTTCAATTGGAGCAGAAATATTATGCATTTTTACTTGGAGACCTGCGTTGAATGGCATATTAACTAATTATTAGAAATAATAAAGAATATTCGTTCAATAATGGAAAGCATGATAGAGCTCGGCAGATCTTTTTCTCCAATGTTATAAAAATATTTCACCAATACAAACATCTTTCTTGTGTACCTTAGGATGTAATAAGGACAAAACTGATACTTTCTTCGAACTGTTGGAAAAAGCACAAGTTCTCTCTAAAGGGATATATAATGTAGATGAAGAGAGATTAACCATGATTCAAAGTAAAATCCAAAATGTTGTTTAGTAAAAGAGAAAGCGGCAAATTGCTCCAATAATATTTGTCTGAAGAGGTTCAACAATAACAATGGTTGCGTGTATGGTTTGTCCTTGATGGTATTATTCCGAAAGGAAAGAATTACCAGCTCACAAAATAGCCTTCTCTAGATAGAATTTGGATCGCTCATACGTGGGACTAGGTTCAGTCCAATATCTTCACTAAATAGTTCAAACATTTTGTAAAAAAAGTGATTCCCACTAGTGCTTATCTTAAAGTGGAATTTCAACCACATTTATAATCGTGATTTCAGTGATACTGCGAGAGAAAATCATCAGAAAGGCATTGTACATCCACAAACTTTACTGCTTGTAATAAACATCAATAGAACCCCCCCCCCTTCTTCTTCTTTCATAGCACTTCATGTCCATTGTTGAACATACGCTTCTTCGGTCTCTCTCCATCGTTCTCGTTTGCTTGCTTGTTGAATTCATTTAACGCCTGCTGTCAATTTCATGTCGTCTACCCAACGCATAGGTGGTCTACTCTTAGGTCTTTTAAAAGTATAAGGTCTCCATGTTAATATAGCTTTGTGCGATTTATCTGAATCGCTTTTTGCCACATGTTCCTTGCGTCATTGCCCAGTTTTTCGCTCCATAGTACAACACAGGTAAACTGCATGTATTGAATACTTTTGCCTTTAAATCTATGAGGATACTTTTATTTTTCATTACAAAGTTTAACTTTCCAACTGCCACCCAAGGGTAGCGGGTAGACACTTTGTGATCCTGACAAAGACAGGTGTACAATCCTGCCCACGCGAGTCTTGATTTTCTCTCGCCTCCCAAGACAGAAAAATCATGTCCTAATCCTAAGTCCTACCTATTACTATTTAATCCAACTAACATCTCCTCCCCCCATTCCAACCCGCACTTGGCCAGCGTGAAATGGTAAGGCCTAATACCTTCAAAAATCTCAATGAATATAGAATCCCAATGAGCAGACCCCTTGGTGACAAAAAAAATTGACGATGAACTAATCTGAACTAATTTAAAGGCAAAAGCAGAGGAAATAGTTATCAATGGTTTTAAGACGATACGAATATTTTTTTAAATAAAAACATCTATACAAAAATCTGATAATAACAAGTGGAATATCTGACAGTTCGGCTTTAATACTTCAGGAGCCAGGTACTTTAAAAAATACAAGTGCTTACCCAATTACTGCTCTTACCTCAACCAAAACAAAGAAAAGCAGCAGAGGTCGTATGACAGTAAGATTATGTGTTGTAACTGGTATTTCACAAAAAAAATGCATTGTCTAAGTTTGTGAAGCAACAGTCGTTTTTGAGAACCCACAGAAAAATCAGGAAAAAAGAAATTACATTTTGAAGAGGCTATTTTAATACAACAAAAACTGGATTTAGATACACTTAGAGAAAACTCACTAAACTTTAGACCTAAAATATCACGAATGAAATTACTTGGAATTCCCAAAGATCAAACCAAAGCGGATAGGGATGCTGGCCCTTACATTTTTTATTTTCCACAGATGCTAGAGGAGAATTTTGGGTAATATGTGTTAGGTACATGCGGGTACACAATGATTCTGGTGCCATATGCAACACATAGGCGATTTTAGTTTGCCGATATTTAAATCATTATTTCTAACAAATTTTCTTGAAAATTGTCTGTCTGTCCTGTAATCACTACAGCCGTTTTCTCCCGAGACCCCTTTTGCCTTCTTTTTTCCCTAAAATTATCAATTTTGGTATGTTTCAGTTTTCATCCTGTAGAATATGTAAAAGATATGAGATCTAATGTTTCTTTTCTGTTTCCTAATTGTTCTTCTTAGAACTTTGTCATTCGTTCGTTACATGGTCTACCCAAGATATAACTTAATAAGCGACAAAAAATCCATATTTCGGATGTTGTGATCCGGTTCATTGACTTTAAGTGGCTATGTTTCCAGTCCGTATAATAAGATGGGTCACATGTAGCACCTTACTATGCGTATATTCTTTCACAAATAAGTTGTATTAATTTATAATACGTCATTTCGGTGATGGAAAATCAATTTTAATTTTGTCATCGCAGCCAAGTTTCTGAGACATTTACATTTTGAAACTGGTTCTATGTTCTTGTATTCTATTATTAAAGCATTATTACCTGAATAATTTGTTTTTTGTGATTTATTTGAAGCTTCTATTGCATTTATATTTTTGTTATTTAAGCATTTGTAGCTTCTCTAGTGAGTATGCATTGTCTTTGCATATCTAATGTTTTTAATAGGCATGCCATTAACTATAAAAGCAATTTTATTATCGTTAAAAACCATTCAAAAACTTCTTTTAACATATACTTTAAAAAATAGTAGCAAAAAGTCGCAACCTCTTCCTACTCTCTTATGTACTTTAAATTTTTCTGGTAAACATTGTTATTTGGCCGAATACTGGCTTGTCTGATCCTAATAAAGGTTTTGGGCAACCCTAGTGTCTTGGGTGTCTACTTAAATTTCTTGAAAGATATTCTTTGGGGTTTATATCTGACCGTGTCGAAGTACGCTAGTAATCAATAAAATATATGCATAGCTCTTCCTTTTGATTATATCATTTTTGTTCCAGGATTTTCATACAGGAAGAAGCTTTATATTTTCGATATGTTCTAGCATGTACTACTCATAAGAATACCTTTAAAGTATGGCTCATGAGATTTACTGGTTTTTAAGCTTTTTTGGGGATTGTTTTCTCCAGGAACTTTACCATTTCTCATGTTTTTAATGGAACTTATTCTTCTACTTCAAGAATTTTTTGTTTCTTTCGTTTTTACTTTTACATACTTTTTCTGCACATTTTCTCTCTATGTAAAAATGTGTAATTTTTTGTCTCGGGCAGATTAGTTTCGTAAAATAATTTAGTAAAAATAAATAGCGAAGCTTCCGCAATCGTTCTGCTTCGCCACACATTTCTTTTACTAGTTGTTTTATCTTTAGTACTTTTTCGTATGTTGCGATTTATATAATTATGTTATTCTATGTTGTTGTGTATTTTGTCTCCTCTTCTCTCTTCCATTTATGTTAAAATGTTGCCAGTCATTCAAGTTCTTTTATTCTTTTTAGCGCGTCTTATTAAATAGTCTGTTGTTTGTTGTATAACAGTTTTGATTTTCTCCCGTGTACTTTCAACTTCATCGTCTGGCAATAAAAATTTTTTTTCGCATAGTATACTTAACTCATTTTGTATTTTCGGTTATTTTTGCTTGGTGGCATTTATTGTAAGTTAAACATCAGATGTAGTTTAGCATAGGTTGCTACTCTTGTAATACTTATCAGCAAAAAGTCAATTTGGTTTCTTACAATGTTTTTATCTGTATTTTGAGGTTTTTTCCACGAATATAGTCGTTTTGAATGTAGTTTAAAGGATGTGCTTTTAATAGTAATTAACTCTTCTTGGCAGAATTGTATGCGCACCTCTTCTCGATTGTTTCTTTTTCCAAATCCTTACCCCCCCCAGTTTGGCTTTCAGTTCTTTCTTCTTCTACTTCTGCATTAAAATCCCGAATAATTATATTTATCTCATTCGTTTTTAAAGTAGTGAGGATGTGTCGTATTGTTTCATATATATTTCTTAATTGGAACTATTTGTCGCAGATAGGTAAACTAGCATTATACTGACATTTATAGGTGTACCAATTGTATGAGTATTATTTGATCAGGAACTAATGCAATATTCTAATGTTTTTTACTGTTTTTGTATTAATAATTCCTTTATATTTACAACCTGTTGTATACAAACAATAAGTAAATAGTATGTAGTAATGAACAGTTAAGTGTCTTGTAAATTACATTGCATTGATCTCTTCTCTCATACATGACTTAGTAATTATTTAATCATATATAAATAATATAAAATAAGATATAATTTTCTTACATAAGTATATACTCCCAGTTACTTTACAACAATATTGTCTATTATTGACTAACTTAGTTAAAAAACCTGTCAAACGGGCTTTGACAATTGCTCTTATCACCTTATTTTGAAACCTCTAAATAATTTCGATATTTCAAGAGCTGGCTGTTCCCACAATTGAATATCATATGTCCATACTGTCTTCAGGCAGATTTTGTGTACTAGTAGCTTATTTTCTGATGTCAATTGTAAATTGCGGCCTATAAGCCAGTACATTTTACTGAGCTTGATCCCGAGCTGCGTTTGCTTTGTGAATATATGCTTGCGCCATGTCAGTTTCCGCCCAAGATGTGTTCCTAAGTATTTCACATCTTCAGTTTGTGGAAATTGGCAGTTGTTTACCGCTGGGCATAAGCTTTTTTTGTTCATTTTGGAAGTTAGGTGTCTAGACTTTATTTTATTGGTTTTTATTCTCCATATTGTTAGCCAATCGGCAATTTTACGTAGGTTTTCTTGTGGGTTAGTTGACGCAGCAGCTGCACTCGTGTGCGAAACTAACACTGCCATATCGTTGGCAAATGTGGCCAGTGCTGTAAGCCCAGTGGTTGGTAGATCAAATGTATATATGAGGTAAAGTACTGGCCCCAAGGCGTTACCCTGCGGTACACCAGATTTTATAGAGTAAATTTCAGAGTATTCCTTTTGCAGTTTTATAAGAAACCAACGACTTTCTAAATCAGAATTCAACACCTGATAGTAATGTTATGGCAGATTATTTTTTAGTTTATGTAGCAGCCCTTCGAAGGTCTGACTAATACCTAGGAATGAAGCACAGCAATATATTCCAAGTCGTCACTAATTTGTTTGACGATTCTGTAAACTTGCTCTATAGTCCCGTGTTGGTTCCGAAACCCAAATTAATGATCTGCTATGCGTTGAGAAACAATTTCTCGAACACTTTGGATAGTAATGGAAGGAAACTTATAGATCTATATGATGCTACTTCTTATACGTCTTTTCTTTTTTTTGGGATAATTAATATCTGAGCTACTTTCCATTGGCTAGAAAAATGATTAAGTTTCAGTATGGTTTTAAAAATAAAAGTTGTGAGTTTCAGACATTTATAAATAATTTTCTGTAGTACTTTACCGGATTAGTGATCAAAACCCGGTGCTTTTTCCGGGTTAATTTCGGTACGTATAATTTTTTGTATTTCTTTCAGTTTGAAACTTTTGATAGGCAGATCTATTTGAAATGGAGTTGACAGAAAAGTATGTATATTGTGTTCCTCCTGGATTGTCATTGCTGAAATACGTTTTCAAGATGTTGTCCATTTGCCTGTATCATCTCTAATAGGTATTACTGTAGTCTTTTCATTCTTCTTATGACTTTTCAGAGCGAATTATCAGTGTCTGCTGTGGTAGAAAGATTACTAAGGTACTATTGAATAGATTCGTTTTTAATTTTTAACATAAAGTGTTTTGAGATCTTTAGTTGCCTTGTTCAATTTTCCTTTTTCAGCGTCCAATTTTGTTTGATGTCATTTTTGTGTTTCTGCCTTTTCTCAGCTATTTGTTGCTTAACTATTATTAGGAACGTTTCTTTAATTAACGTCATACTTTAATCGGTAGTGGCTTTCCAAGCTGCTTTTTGTACGGCTTGAGTAATTTGTTCAACCACGGTTTTTAGGTCTTTTACTGATTTTAATGCTATGTCTAGTTTTATTTTGTTATGCATTCTGAACTCATCCCAATTAGTGTTTTTGCTAAAAAGTGTTGCTTGTTTTTTCTTTTGCACAAATTGTGAGTGCAATTTTATCAGCATAGAGAAGTGATTAGAAGAAAGACGACTCAGTTGTACACTCTTTAGCATTTATGCCTTTGGTGATGCAAATACCAATAATGTCACGTTTTCTCTTACGATTAGTTGGCCAGTATGTAACCGTTGTAGTCGGCTCCGGCAATAAATTTGTTTCCCAGGGTGTTGAAAACGTGTTTAAACTATTTTTGTTTATTATTGTGTTTAGATGGACAATACACTGTAGACATCGTTAAGGACCTTGAACATGCTTCTATAGCTACATTAGTAGCTTGTAAATATCCATGATTGTAACTTTCTATGTTGTAGTGTTTGATACTTGTTCTAATTATTACTGCTGTACCGCCATGCGCGGTTCCGTCGGGATGTTTAGTATTGTAAATAGAGAAGTTTAGAATTATGTTTATCACTTACTTTTATCAGTAAAGCGTGTTTTCGGGACTAACATTACGTCAATACCGTCTATTTCGAGAAAATACTTAACTACTTGTACACGTTGATACACAGACCGTTGGTGTTCCACATTGCTAGTTTGAGTAACTTAGCCATTAGGCTAGTTTTGTAATGACCGTGGTTAACACAGTTAGAACAGTTCCTATTTGTTCCTCCTAAACAAATAGGATCATTATGTCTTTAAGTTCGTTAATGTCATTTGGCTGTGATGAGATAGCGACTTGATTAAGTTGGGTTAGGTTTGGTATGAATTGTGTTTCTTGGAAATTCATTCTTCCTTGCTGCACATACGATATTCTTTGTTATACGAACTTTGGCTCGGAAGGTTGGGTACATTTTTTTGTTGTAGTTGTCTGTGGGCCAGACAGTCTCGGTAATTGATCAAGTGATTTCCTTCACAATTAACGCAGATTACATTATCATTTCTTTCCTTTCTCGGGCAGCTTGTATTTAAGTGTTTTTCGCGTATTTAACGCATCTTGGTGGTCGGTAGCAAAAATTCTTGGTGTGCCCACAACCTTGACATTTTTCTTGTAGCGTGGGGTGTTTGAAATTGTACATAGAGTTATACAGTAGTTTTATGTTATAAATCTGTTATCTTTGGTTTATATTTATTATCGTTAATCACAACATCTATGCCATTTTCTTATTCCCGATCCACTATAGGAAATTGTGTACCCGTCTTGAGCGCATATTCCATTTCCAGGCCATCTAGTTTTACTTTCGCTTAGTATATCTAGTTTTATTCTTTTCTAAGATTTCCAAACTTATTATCAGTATGTTCGTATGTTCCAAGTTGCCTTTTTTTTGTTTTTATCATATCAAACCGGAGGATTCTTAGCACCCTTTGGTGGTCCAACACCTACTCAGGACTAAGGGTGGTTATTCGTGTACATTTTCCTGACATGATAAGTTATTGAAATTTAATTGTAAATACACAGAGTGACTTTTTGGAAAAATGATTAAAGCTACAGTCCTGTTCCTTTCGATACATGTACAGAGATTTAATCTTGTATAAAGTGACGTTATATCAGCAATATTATCACAAGAGCTTCGCTTGTTATCTAGCAGTTTTGTAGCGCTACCCCTTACATCACGTTAAAACTGATAACTTTTGTGTAAACAAATATAATACATGTTCTACTTTTTAGCTCATAAGTTAAAGAGTAAAAAAAATATATCTTTTCCTATCACTAAAATCTAGTAAAATTTTGTGCCTATTAAAATAATTTTTAATCTACTGTTCATGACGGATTTTATGAATTTCTCTCTATTGTAGTACATATAAGGTAAAAATGAAAAAGAATGTATTAGCCCAAATTTAGAACTTCTCCTGTAAAATACAATTTTTTCCACGAATGTCAGCGTCCCTCAAAAATACAGAAACTTAGATAGACACGATCGTTGAATGCGTGGTTAACGTTAACTGAAATATTTATTGCCGAGGGAAGTGAAGAGTGACATCTGATAATGTGCCTCGTAATGGTTGTAGGTATCTAAAGGTCGAGCAGGTCGTTTTCGTTGCCTAACTTCCAATATCATCGGATGTGTCACCGATCAAACCAATTCAAGCAATTGAAGCGTAGAACGGCCGAGGCGGCGTGCCCTCGGTCCCACAACAGGTCAAGTATCAGAGAACAGAAGGGTCACAATATGTACAAATATTGACCTCTTCGACGTGGATACATTCCCATAATTTGCCGGCCTACCTACGCGCAATTAGCGCCGCTCTAAACGGAGCTGTTATTTTTATAGTGCTCTCAATTGCTGGAAATACTGCGTCGTCAATTCCGTCTTGAGGCGTACGTGCGCGGTTTGTCAACGAGGGAGGCCGCCACATCGCACCCATGCCGGGTCCCGGTGCAATTAGCACCCGGGCCGAGCCCGAGCAACAGGTCGCCCTGCCCCACCTGGCCCGATATAATCCGCCGTTTGTTTACCTAATCCGAAGGCGATCTGCCCTTAATTAGTTCCCCGCGGCCGCGCGAGAGCGGGCTCGTTGGGATGAGTCGGTTCTCATCTCGGTTATGAATGTAGGTGTAGTTGGCCTGCAGGTCAATTAGGCCAAATATTTGTTGACTCATGACTTGTTACCCAGCAGCGACTTGCTCCCATTCATGTTTTTCGTCTTGTATCTTTCCTTGACCATTTATTATCTAATAAATTGATTAAGAGCATCAATTATTGTATCATCCTTGACGGCGGTTTTAGTCGTTCGTGTTGGGTTGAATGACAACTCGACGTGCGCACCTTTTACTTCTGGGTCCATCGCGAAGCACGATGATGTTGACGTACAAAAAGAAAACGGCAACCAGACAAAACCGCTTTTTGTACGTAATGTGTTTGAACCTTCAACCAACAAATCATCCACTCTTCTACTGCTTTGTGGGCCGAAATGTAATTGGTAAAGCGAGCAATGTATGATGAGAGATTTTTAAGTAAGTGCAGTAATACCTTTTGGTGTCTTTTTCCACAAGATTGGAATTTAATAATTCTAATTTAGAAATTCTAGGTTCAAGTCTCTTTTTGCTCACTTTGTTGCAAGGTAGAACATAGTAGACAGAGGGTGCCAGGTTTAAAACCCAATTTTAAATCTCTTGTTTGTTTCTAAGTTGCTTCTTGCGCTTGTGTCTGTGTTTTCTTTTTCTGGTAACTTCAGTTTTTTTGGTAGAACCGTCAATGCGTAACACAGCATTTATTGTCTCATTCCTGGCCTCTGCTACATATGCCTAAAAAACTAGCGCATGTTAAAAACATGCTAGAGGTATGTCTGGGTAAAATCTACTTGCATTTGGTGATGCAAATGTGGCTGAAATCCAGCTTTGTAAGTTTGTTCAGAGGATTTTGCACTGGGACGAGTGCTAATTTAAGGATCGATAGGTTAGGCTGGGTTTGAGTCAGATAAGATTACGCTAGGATGCATTGTTGGTAATGCACGTATACTCACATAGGTATGCTTTTAGTTTTAAGAATTCTCACCCCAAAAGAATATTTCCTAGGGATTAAAAAACTTTGCAATAGCGACGAAAACAGCTGAAAATGAAAAAGAAATAGTTAGAATAGTGCGTGCAAGTTTCCAGGGGAAAAGGAGTGTCTGGATACGTTATCAGTTTGACTATCAAAAGTTATAGATTCGGTAATATTATTTACAATTAATGCCTATATATTTGTAACAGTACGATGAATATAATGCGAGTAATACAGACTAGTTAGATCACAACTAAAGTTTTTACTTAAACAAACTCTAGATGTACGCAAGAAATAAACCAATAAACAAAATCAGTTATACTATAAAGTCAAACATTAGATTATGTGTAAAATTTTTAATTTAATAAACTAGCGATACCTTGCAATACGAGCAGTATGTATCCACTTGTCTGCCGAGCGGCACGTGTTCAGAACTGAACCGATGCGGCGTGTCTTCTGTCGCTCGGAGTACCTCATTCTAATAGTCAACTTCGGTGTGAGCGAAAAAGTGGAGGCTATGAGGAAAAAGATTAAGGTTGAAATTAAATAAGAAATTATCAAAAAGCACGAACGGTGTATGGGAGTAGCCGGTCATTGCAAGATTTTATAACAAGTCTACATCGGCATTTTGCACAATATTAAAGAAGAAAGAACAAACAAAGGAGCTAGACGCAACTACAAGGGTCACGAAAGTATCAAAACAACGGCCACCTGTTCTGAAAGGTGTATAAAAGTTATTTCTTGGTGGATTAACGAGAAGCAACTAGCAGGTGATACTGTGACCGAGAATTTGATCTGCAAGAAAACCAACGGCTTGTACGCCGACGTCGTAAGTAAATTGTACCTCAGCAGAAAACGAAGAAGGTGGTAACTTTAAAAAACGAAGTAGCATTCATAGTGTTGTGAGAGACGGAGAGGTAGAGTTCGAAAGCTAAGGCAAGTGAAGCGTTTACTGCCGAATTCCAGAAACTAATGGATTCTACCACTATTTTGTTCGTTGAGTGGTAACCGGGTTCTACGGTGCTACAGTGAAAAAAAACTATTAAAAAAGTTTCTATCACTCAAAGTCTTATTGATGCTCCTGCTCATCCTCAAGGCTTTAAAGATGACTTATTGGGGGAATTCGAGTTTATTAAAGTTAAGTTCCTTATTCCCAACACCACTGCATTACTCCAGCCCATGGATAAGCAGGTTATTTCTAACTTTAAAAAGATCTAAAAGCACTATTTCAGCGATGCTTTGAGGTAACCAAAGAAACAAATCATACCCTTCGAGAGTTTTGGAAAAATTATTTCCAAATCGTAAACTACCTTATGCATCATAGATAAAGCCTAGGATGTAATCACTAAGAAAACTGCTTGGAAAAAACTGGCTTGGTTGAGTTCTTGAACGTGACTTTAAGAGGCTTGCTCATGAACACGGGCTGGCAATTGATGTTAAAATTGTGTCTTTGGGAAAGGTTATAGAACTGGAGGTGAATGAGATCGACACTCAAGAACTGAGAAACATAGTCAGGAGCTAGCCACCTACGAACTGATGAATTTGCATTGCAAGCAACAACAAGAGGTTATAGAGGGTTATCTAGCCTGACGAAGAGGAGGGAAAAAAGGCGGAGGAATCTTTCAGTTCAAATTCAATTAGGGAAATGTGTACAATGTGAGAAACAGTGCAAAATTTTATGAAAAAGTACTATCCGAATAAGGCTTTTGTTTAAAGACAACGCAATGTATTATTACATTATTATGTATTAGTTTTATTAGATAGGTTCCTTGTTAAAGTTGCACTTAAAGAAAAACTAAATTTGTTTTATTTTTACTTTATATTTTATATGTTTGCATCATTTTTATATAAATCATCTAATTTTTTATTATTTGTTATGGCAAAATTTGCTTTGATATGCAAATATCTTGGATTACAAGTACATTTTCAGAACTAATTATGATCGAAAATTTAGGTCCACTGTACAACAAATTTTGTTATGTCAGACACATTAATAAAGCACTCCACAGGAAAACGATAGTAAATTCGGAAAAAAATGTTGCAGGTGATACAAAAGAATACACTTTGACTAGTGTTATTTTTAAATATAATACATCTGAGAAAATGGCGAAAGACTTGATAAAATAATTTTGTGCATAGAGCCTCAAGATTAGCTGATACCAGATTCATTGTCAAGTAATACTTGCAAGTAACTAAAAATTTCACCAAATACAAGCATCAAATATCATTTCTTAAAAAATACAAGATTTTAACTAAAAAAGTTATTTTATGCTAAACAAAATCGACAGGGTAGATCTCTGCAGGAAATTGTATGTCATCTATATTCATTTTCACTTAATTTTAAGTTTCAAAGTTCGAAGCCATGATAAAATATCCTGAAGAACTTTTTGCATACCAATCTCAAGCATCTTGTCTACTGCGTTACTCTGTCATTATGATGACGAAAGATAAAAAAGATTCCATTCTTATGTGAGAAAGTGTCTAATATTTATTAATAGAATGCAACTTAAGTTGTGTACATTATTTCCATCAGGTTCTATTTGTCTCCGGAAGAACCTCACCTTCGAAGCTCATTATGCTTCTCTTATAATTACTCACACCCAATCAATGATCTCTTAATGGGTGTAAAACAAAGTTTTTTGATTTAATATGTGATTTTTCATCAACGGATCTCCGTTGCATAAAACACACGTCACTGTTTCTCCTTCCTTACTACAAAGTTTGTAGTTTAGGTTATCGTCATATTTCTTTATTTCCTTTTGGCGTTTTTTAACAGTAATGTGTCTTGATAAGAGACTTGTGATAGCTCTAAGATACTCCCTGCTTAAGGGTAGAAGTTCTGCCGCTTTCTTCTTGGATCAGTTTATAAATGTTTTGCTATGATTATACCCTAGTCTACTAATTTAATATATTGATTGCATGCTCAGCAGAAACCCAGTCCCTAATATGTTGCTGAATTGTGCTGGTTTTGGTTAGTAGTAACCATTGTTAATCGATTCAGCTATTTAGATTTTATAATCATTTGCGACCCAAAGCAGTCTTACATTGTTCTGATTAGCTCTAGGTCATTGGATTTGTCTTAATATTACCAAAACCAGTCTAGATACAGTTTATGGGTTCAATATAGCTATCAGATGCGCCTGGTTGTTAGACACAATATAAATACGTTTACTTCTATATGTTCTTCTGTTATTATCTTTTTTTCTCTTGGTATTTCGGTATAAAGTTCTAATCAGGCACCTGGTTCAAATATTGAGCCATCTGTGTACCAGAGCAGATTTCCGAGAGGCAACTCCGGCATGGGTTCTTTTTACTCTTTTTAATTTCTTATTATTAACGACTTGTTTTGAAGTTATATGATTGTCTTTATTTTTAGAATAAGACTCTCTATACTCTCCAACCTCAACATGTTTTGAACCTCTTACTTTGTACAAAGAATTTTGTAATACAAGTAGTCCTAGTCTGTCTTTTTTTCTAATCACAACATGAAGAAGAGGAATATCCAGAAGAGTCTCTATTGCAACGTTAAACGTTGCCTTCGTTGCCTCTATTACTGCTTAGTTTTAGTTTAGTGTTCTTCTGGTTAACAATATAGAATATTATATCACTGCCTTTTATAAGTTAGAGTGTACATCCAGTGTACTATACTTAGCTTTCACAAATTTGTCTAACTATTGTTAGAGTAATTTTTGACTTTCTTATAACTTTGTCTATGTGTTAGTTTTAGGTAACCTTCAAATACTTTACCTCACTAGACAAATATATTTATTTTTTGTTAAGGTATAAAGAGCTTTTTTATTCTTCATTCGCGTAAATGGTACTTTGATGGTCTTTGGGGGCTGATCGTAAGACCTTCTTCTTCAATCAACTTAGGTACCGTGTTCCAAAAAATAGATCAAAGAACTGCTCTCTGGAAACATTTTCCTATCATCTGGGCTTCCATGCCTTTTAATAGCTGAGATGATAAAGTTGAAGGATGTACTGTTAAAGGCCACATATATTTCTAAAAAAAGCTCCTTATTATTTAGCGTTTCGTTTACTCTCCAAGTAAGGCGCTGCAGCACTTTTTCCGTTGATTTTTTTTTTTAAATAGCACTTTTGTGCCTGCAATTAAAACTAGTCTATGAGACCAACCATTAATTTTGTTCTGATAAATCTTAAACTAGGTACTTATCTACTAGAGTCCATCCAATGATGTCTTCTAATCTTTTTCTGATTTATACACTTTACTTCACTCGCACACTGTGCTCTGCTTTTACACAACAACAACACTACACAAGATCAGCGGGTTTTTTCCTCCTTAGTCTTCGGACATGATTTTGGTTGTCCAGTAGTTGTAATGCTTCTGGATTTACATGAAGATGGAGCCTATCTTCATGCTTTCCAGCAAACCTTTTTATCTCTTCCTTCACAGTTGGGATCTGAAGGTCTCTGTGGATGTCTGAGTTGCGTACATACCACGGGGCGTCCACTATGTTACGCAGCACTTTGTTTTGGAATATTTGTAAGCACTTAACATTTGTGTCACTGGTACAGCCCCAGAGCTAAATGCCGTAAAGCCACACTGGTTTTAGGATCTGGTTGTATATTAATACTTTGTTGGAGATTGAGAGTTTTGAGTTTCTTCCAATCAACCAATAGTGCTGTCTGTATTTTAGATTTACTTCTGTTCTTTTCTTTTTGACATGTTCCTTCCATCTAAGTCTGACGTCCAGATTCATGCCGAGGTATTTTGCGTTGGTCGAGTGTGGTATAGTAGTACCATTAATTTCTAGTAGTTGTGGGTCCACTATCTTCTTATTAGTGTAGTTCACCTGTACGGATTTAAGTTCGTTTAGTTTGATCCTCCATCTTCTGGTCCAATCAACTATCTGATTGCTGGCTGTCTGGAGCTTTCTGGCAGATTTTTCCGTTGATGACCTTGCTCTATAGGTATACTAGGTTTCGGGCCAGATGACTGTTTACTAATGGCTTGTCCTTGATCTGCCTCTAGAGAACTTCCTGTCACTTTAAGTAAAAACGAAATAAAACTGATGGATCCGCAGTTTTTCACTTGAAAATAAACAAACTTACTAGTCATTGGTGTAAACACTACTATTTGTAAACTTAATATAATTTGAAGAACTAAATCTGTGTAAAATATGAAATTTTAGAAGTCCTTTAAACGACTCGTTTCAACTTTACAGTTAGATTTAGGGAAAAATACTATTGCTACATATAACAGGTACCTTAGCTTTAAGTGGTGGAATTTGCACTCACAAAAGGAGTGTTTGATAAATTTGGTTAAATAAACGAATCTAAAACCTTCAGATATAAAAAATATTTTTAGTTACGTGGGAAAAGCAAAAAGTTAAAAAATAGAGAATTAAAAAAAAATAGATAACGATAAAAATTCTTCGGTAAAAGAAACGAGGTAAAATAGAGTAATAGAAATGCAAAAGTTCTAAGAAATAGAAAACTATGAAAAGAATCTTTTTGTAAAAATGCGAAAGCCAATCATAAACAAAACATAAAACAGAATTTCTTTTTACACGTCGTAAGATAACTGGCAAAAGGCGATATTTCTGTGTCGTAGGTAGAAATATCCCCCTCCCCTAACCTCACAAGGTACCACACCCTACCGTTTTTTTAGTCAAAGCAAAAAGTATCACAATCTGTTGTAGAAAGGATTAATGTCAATTTTTTTCGACAGAAAGCGCAAAATCCGCCGGAAATATGGAAAAAAACTTAAAACGCAGTTCGAGAGCAACATCCTTAAAAATACGTATAGAATGAACAATTTTTGGAAAGAGGAGAAGCAGTTGAAAACGAATACCACCAACATTACTTAAGGACTAGCGTTATTGAGGAGAATATTTGCATTGCTCTTCTGTTAATTAATGGTTAATGCAACTTCTGCTGTTAATTTTTGAACGAAACAAAACTTAAATATAGTAGAAAGAGATGCAAATTTTCTATTTAAGGTATTATCTCGCTTTCAGATAACGCTCAAAATTAACAAAAAGTTGAAGATTTTGTAAACTACAATGGAACACCTTTTACAGCCTAAACTTATCGCCCTGTAATTATCATTTGTTTGGACCACCAAAAACAACACTTCAGAATTCTGTTCGTTGAGAAAATGTGTTTCTAAGTTAAGCGATTATGCAAAAGAATAACTTCGTCTAATAAACTAAAAATATAATTATGGTTTGTATTTAACTCACCCTCAGAGGAAATTGCTTGAGTGCAAACTATTCGACAGATTAACGTTCCCTTTCTACGTTTTTTCTTCTGATAACAGGATTGTACTTAAATCAAGATACTTCAATTTTATTAAATGTCTTAATTAGCAGCGACAGTTTGTTAAAATTCAATTTTATGGGATATTTCAAAAATCGAAATATTGTCGTACCACTGATAGGTGGAAGTTTATATGGTAGCAGTATATTTATGATTGCAAGAATCGGCAAGCAAATACTTGTTAATTTGCATTTTATTTTGGAATTGGTTATTGATATAGATCGGATGAGCACTATAAACCTCCCCAACAAAGCCACGGATGCTTCTGTACGAAAAATATGAAGTTCACCTGCAATTTTTAACGCAGGGGGAAAGCAAGCATATATTAATATTGCCATTCTGCGACACAAACCTCTCAAACAGTTTTCAGCAAGGACCTGGCAGCTTGTCGAGATAGTGCCGGTGCGGCAGGTTTGAAGACCGCTGATCCCCATCACGAAATCGTGAATACCCCGTTGGCCGGACGCAAGGCCCAAATAAAAGCCCGTGGTGAAAGAAAACATCTACATGTCTTCGGCGGTCTGGAAATCGCCTGCAATATATTGCGATCAAACGCCGCAACGGGCGATTAATATTGAATGATATTATGTTGCTTCGGTGAACGGGCCGTAATTGGTTAAAAATTGTTGTTGTAATCGAGCGATAATAGCACATAATGCGGCCGTGGGACTTTACAGATGCTCAACTGCGGTTGATTAGTAGGCGAACCCTCGATATGAATATTTCAGCGCGTCGGTACTCGACCCTAAAACACAAGAGCAGTTGACACACAAATAGACAGTTGCGGTAGCTCGCTGCAAATGCACGTTGCAAGCGAGATTGGCAACCTGGTTTACCGTTATAACCCCAATCGGCTATTAGATTAATCTTTTCCGCTGGGTGGCTAAACGCAGAGCGCTCTCTTCGAGAAATGATCGCTTTGTTCACATGTGATAAGTAGCCATACATGTTCAAGTTAGCATAAAAGATCAACAGCCTGCCCCTTGTATTCACTGCAATTACCCAAAAATATCGAATTTCCTCTCTACAGGCGATCAGAGGCTTCGATGTCGATTTTATCTGGGTTCAAGGGGAGTTTAGAGCTGTCCCGCTGCATGCTCCTTTCTGCTACGGTTACCAGTACATTGTTACTTTTGTTGCATTAAGGGGCTAACAATGATGTATGTTTTGCTGGCGGTATTTGGTAGTTTGTTCTGCGAGCGTACATTGCGAACTCGATCGGATTGTGCACTCCACCACAGCTGCATGTGGTAGTGTTGTTCCTGTCCATGGAATAAACTATGCAATAAATTTAAATAACTCAACATAATATCTGTTTTAATGATATATATCTGATCATAAACTTTAAGAAGTAGATAACCCTAAGTGAGGTATTCAAAATTATTTAAGCGCGTATCAAATGCAACCTTGTAACTGCAGAAAATAGCACTGACGAATACGTTTTTTTAAACACCGTTTAATTATAAACTGATTTTAAATGAAGCAGACGTAAAATGAATTAATAATTAATTTTATACGAGAATTAAACGAATGTTAATATAGCGAAATATCTCTTATCCAGTTTAATTGTACAGAACTATTGCAAGAAATTTAATTTCCCGAAATTGCAAAAATAGCACAAAACTATTTTTAGGTCAAGAAGCTAGAGAAAGCTAATTCTATCACATGAAGTTATGTTTATGCAGAGTGGCCGAGATGAATCCTGAATTTCTTTAGATTGTATTGCGGGAAAGCTGCCGCTTGTACGCAATCCCCTATTAACACAAGTTAGCTTCACATAATCAACAAAATATAATTGTCAATAAAATAAGCCTAAATACCATCTCAGAGCCGTGACACTCAAATCCCTTGACGCTGAAGATTGCTGAGAAAAATTATTGCGTGGTTTGGCTCTAAAACATACTGAAGTTAATGACACAGTTAAGAAGTACAGGGAATTTGATCACCACGAGGAGATAACTGGTGATAGAGTAACTCCCAGCAAGAGAAGCTACGAACTCGTCCGCAAATGAAAGAGAAAATCAATCAGGATCCTGGGCGGAGCATGACTGACCTGGCAAAAGGAATGGACGCCATAGGAACCGCCATAAACCGTTGACTGAGGAAAATTCAATGTCTCAAATGTTTAAAAGCCCAAGCTCTGGCTTCTTGAGGTTCTCCTAAGAGGAAAAGAACTTTATCTAAGACAGAAAAATAAATCGTCAAAATGACCGTTGGATTTACCAAAATACTTCTGAAGTGCCCACTGTAATGCAAAGTTTTCCACCTCTGTGATTGGAGTTTGTGAGCAACAAAGGGGATACCATGGCGTCTCATTTCTTTGAGAAGGTGTGAAGGTGAGCACCGACAGCTATACCTACGTGCGAGAGAAAGTTGTCAAGCTGTGGATAGAAGAGGTGGTTGCTGTGAGGGGGTGTTCCAGCAAGATTTCGTTCCAGGCTACAAGGCAAAGAAGACCATGGCATAGATAACAATAATTTTTATTACTATTGATTTCCTGACTTAGGGTCACTCGACCTCAATTCCAATCGCAGTCCCCTTGATTACTACGTGCAGGGTTTGGTTGAAACAAATGTCAATAAGAAGCATCATAACATCAAGGATAGTTTAAGGAGCTCCATCATGAAGGTAACGACACATATAGATATGAAAAAAATTGTGTTGATCTGCAGTAGGCTTAGGTAGCGGGTCCACAAAATCGTGGCTGCTGATGGGGGCTACATTGAATAATGTGATTCTCAATACTATTTACTTTAATTGTTCCAAATTTTATGTAAATAAATTTTTCTTCTTCTACTCTTATATATAGTATTATGAGCCATGTTGGGCGTACCCCTAGCAGGTGACTAGTCTAACCCGTTAGAAGAAGAAGAATGTACTTTACGACCGCTAAAGGTGTTTGTATGACGACCAGAAAGTATTTGATGTTTGCCATAGCTTTCGACCTGGGAGTCGAACCCAGGGTAGTCACGCACTAGTGTGGCAGGTCGAAACTTTTAATTTTTCTTGTATCTACTATCGTTTTCACTGTTTATTCATTTTCTCAATTTACTTCGACGACCCTATATATACATAGGTACCGCAGTTAATAACACATATTTTAAATGCTCAATATTTTTCTAAGATTTATTTTCTTGGCTTCACTGTTTTTACTTATATATATATATATATATATATATATATATATATATATATATATATATATATATATATATAATGTAAAAACAATCTACTAAGCAGAAAAATGCAATTCAAGACATGACCAGACTAAAAATTAACATAGAAGATACGATGGCCTAGTACAGGGCAGTGTATAGTTGGAGAACATAAGATTTATTACTCGGATACATGGAGTAGGAATGGTGCTATCTCGAGAATTACAAAAGAAAGTCAGAAACTTTATACCCATCTGAGAACGAATACTAATCATACAACTAAAAAGTGCTCCAGTTATATTAAATAGCCTTCAAATATATGCCCCTACTGCTGACAAACCGGAAGATAAGGTAAGCAGTTTTATTTTAAAATAATTTAATAAGCATGATATAGCAATAGTTATGGGAGACTTGAACACTAAGATAAAGAAAGGAAAGTATGATAAAATTGTTGGTGAACACGGTTTAGGCACAAGAATCGAACGAGGCGATAGACTGAAGAAGAAGAACTCGTAATATTAAATACATTTTTCAGTTTACCACGAAATATAGTAAACAACCAGATCGACTACATACTTATCAACAAATGATTCCGCAATAGTTGTTTGTCAGTGAAGACTTACTAGTTGGAAGATTTAGAATTAAGCTTAAGAAAGTCACGAAGAAAACATCGAAGAGGTGGTGGGACATAAAAAAGTTAAAGAGTTCACTTGAGATCAGGTGCAGAACAGAAAAAGCTAGAATTACATTCCTGAAGATGTTAAAAATATTTGGATATCATGATCTATCCTACCCGCTGAAAATCAGATTATTGAAGTGTTATGCCTTCCTGGTACTACTGTATAAAGTTGAAGCGTGGACAGACCACTTCACTAATCAATCAGTCTTAGAAAGAATTTAGAAAGAAAAAAAACTGCTTTTAACAATAAGCTCACGAAAACTGGAATATCTTATGAGAATTATGAGGACAGAATACCGGATAATGTTGAACGAGTGAAGACTGCAGTCAAGAGGAACCGGTGACTAACAATCCGCGAAGTAGAAGATAGGCTAAAGAGCTAGAAATTAAAATTTATACAATTAAAACAGAAAATCATTTATAAAAGATGTAAAAATTGTACTTATTGTTAGCATTTAAGATAAATTAAATCAAATAAATGATTATAAAAAATATTTACTAAAAACTACACTAAGTATGATTAAATAACAGGCAAAAATTAAAACCATAATAATTGTACATAAATCAGGATAATTTGCATTATATCGACCTATAAGTTTATTAACACCTATCGATCCAAACGTGTCATAACGTACCTGACCATCAGTTTGGCTTTTAAAAATATTCTACGTTGTATATTCCAATACAAATGTATTAAGATAATAACCCGAAGATCTTGGTATCGAAAAGATCAACGAAATTATACGAAAATATAGTGTATGTCATCAAGATAGGATCAGCATCCACCCAAACAGCCGCATAGAGTCCTTAAACAACAATCAAGCTAAAGAATGTAGACTCAAGATGCTTAAACCATTAGACCCACCAAATAAATGTAAACAGGATAGAAGTGAACAGATCTGTTCTTTAGACAAGTAATAAATTTATCAGATAATAAAAAAACTAAATATGTTGATTTTTTTGTTATTGTAATAGTAGTTTTTGTGTTACAAGACTCGATACTTTCGAGGCAGACTATGTAAGGCTAAATTCCCTTAACATATTTTTGCTAGTGCATTTGTAATGACATATAGTTTCTACCAAACACTGATTTTAGTTAAAACATCTACTCTATAAAACTGCAAAAATGTAACTATCTGTCTAACTAACATTGCAACTACTCCTGCAGTTATAAACCTATTTCAAAGATCAACACCTCATTCAAACCGATTTGTTGCTAAACCCTCTAAAGGTTTTAAATTTTAGATTTAAATCACGATTGATCTGTTATAGGTCAAAACATAAATTATCATTAAGTAATTAGACAGTTTGCGCCACATTTCGGTGTTTCATGCGCGACGTGGTCAATTCTTGCCGTTAATAGGCATATGCGGCACAACTTTGATTTATGTGGTCCTTCCTTGGGACGGAATTTTACTAGTTTATTTAAAAATAGCTAAGTAATAAATGCATTTGCACTATCAAATTCATTTTCACGGCACGACGGGTTGAAGTAGGTCGAAAATTTGCCAACCACGCATGATGTGGCGTTTTTGGGCAGTTTAGTCTTCATAGCAGTTGGTTAGAGAACATTTCAGGGCGATCCCAGTTTTTGGAGTCGGCCGCTAAGATATTTTTGATTTTTCTATTCCTTTTTATCATTTGATTCTATTTGATTAAAAGTTTCTTACGAAAAGTTTGGGCAAAATAGGCCATCTTAAAGAACGCTCTTGTAGTAATTATTGATGCTGACTTGTTTGCGGTAATTACGCCATATTTTTCAAAATATTAAAAAATTAAAAAGACTGTAGCTTCTACTGCCCTAAGTGCAACATTGTACTTTGAACTTACTAATCTTATATTCTTCTTTCTTTCAGATAATTACAAGTATAAGAATGAAGAAACCGTGATTAACCCTACAATCAGTAAATAACTACAATTAAGAGATTTGAGGGATATTTATAAAGTATGGTGTCTCTTATCTAATTCTATATAACATTTGATTTACAAAATAATAAAAAACAGTTTTTGATTAATAACTAAAAATATACATATATAAGATTTTTAAGAGATGTAGAAGACAGAGATTTTACACGAACAGACTTCTATAAACTAAAATTAAAAGTGAATTATTATATGCTTCCATTCTAATGTAAAGCGAAGAAACAAAATCACCCAGCCTTGGCAAAGCTTCAGTATTTAATAGATATCTTAGAAAAGTCCAAAATCAGTATAATTTTCTACCTGCACGTACGTGTAATATTGACAAAATAAAGATAAAACAGAGCAAATAGAACGAATAATAATTTTCACAATGACGAAACTGTGTTTTAATGTGGTGTAGTATCTAGTTTCTAAAAAAAAAAACGAAATTCTTAACTAGATCACCTAGTAAAGTTTTAAATTTTATTATCGTTTTTGAATGGACAATTAAAAAGACTTTTATGAAAAAATTTACAAGTTATGTATGCTCGATACATATATTTATATATTTATTAAATATTATTATATATTTAATCAAGATAGTTGCAGCATATAAGCAATTGACCTATAAGAAGGTAAATCTTCCTCAAACAACTTGTGCACCGAAAATATTAATTTTCAACTTATTTTTTTTGGAACAAATCATTTGCACTGATTTCAAACATTCATTTACAAAACCACACTTTAAGTTAGTGATCTCTTACAATCGAGTTATGAATGGCGAGATCGTTAGCGTATAACGCCATTATTATGCTTCTAATCGTCATCTGGAGAAGTCATTAATTTAGATAATTCAGAAGGCCGGGAGATTTTCCCTGCCAGAAGCTGATCCTCTGAGCTGCTCTACCTCTACTTGAAGAACACAATCTTTGTTAAAGCTCTTAGTCTCTCCTATTAGTAAAATTCACGAAATTGCGTTTTGAATAATTTTAGAGTCTCTTTAGATAGTAAACTCAATTAGTGGCAAATCGCCAGTTACGTAAGACCGCCACCGATTATCCGAGATTGAAAAGTACAGCAATTCAGAAATTTGTTGTGCTTTAAAATGAATGGCAAGTTCTCAAATTAAACGCTTTAAACTATATAGAATTACTAATTCTTCAATGACTCATTAACTATTTGATTTTTGAACATCTAAATATCTCAAAAGCCATCTATAAAACAAACAAACATCAACGAGTGCATAAAGTTTGAAAGATAGAGGGTTTTGCTTATTATACCCATGAACACTCAGTACTATTGTAACTAGAGCTTATGTTGAAGTTGAAAGTGAGATACCTAAATATTTTATAGACTTCTTGACGACCCACCTCTATATGGTTGCTGAGACAAGTAGTGTTTCCTATCATAATTATCAATTTCCCTTAAAGAAACCGTTTCGAACAGTAAGTATGGGCGACCTTAAACAAAAAATTAGTTATAAAAAATCTTTTAGCTCAAGATAACAAGACCTTTTATAACTCTCACATTTCGGAGATAAATTATGCTAATAAAGAAATAGTCCTGCGCGTCTTTTCATCATTGAGCAACAACCTTATAAGAATAACGCTACTTTACAATGTCACTCCTCATTCTGCAGTTATAGTGCTATGTAAATGATAACCAAGACTAAATAAAACTAAAAATGTCTCTAAGGATTGATTTTACTGTCCACTTTAAACAATATACGTGAGTTAGGTAGTTAGTAGGTGCATTGTTCACTTTAGCACTTTGGGAACCGCTTGATGTCCCTCAAAGTATTGAAAAAAGAGATGATCTGCATGTGAAATTAAAAGTAAGGATCCGAAGGGATCATCGGTGTGGCAGTGGGAGTAACTGTCTATTTATCTTAATGTTAGCAGAGTGCAAAAAAGTAACTGCCAAGAACAGAAAAAATTGGAAAAGCAAACTGGAAATGCCTGATGTGGCCGGCAATCCGACATGGAAACTAGTCGAAACCTTAACTGAACAGTATCGTCTAAACTGCCATGGATCAACCTACAAATTTTCCTGAGCAATACAACCTAGTGCTAGTGCCTAAGCGGTAATACTTTTATTTTAGGGCATATTTTCAGGGACATCACACGGTGTCTAATTAAGGAAACACCGAAATGTCTGCTTTGAGAATATTGGATAGATGGGACAATGTAATTCAGAAATAATTGTAGGTATTTACGACATGAAATAAATATAAGTTTGAAAAATAAATACCTCCAATTGTTCATTAAAATACCATTTAAATAAATGAAAATAGTTAAAACAAATACGGCTATCTTCACTGTTTAAATTCTCACTAAAGTTTATATTTCTTAATCCTGAAGTTGACCCCTAGTAGAGTCGAGACTCCAAATAGCTCCTTCTAAAAGACCAAAACATAAAGCAGACTTTTTCGTGGAGCTATAGACTCCACCAAGGGTATGTGAGGAATGGAATAATGTTAATAAAAATATAAATCCATTCTGAAATAATAAACACATAATGGCAATTAACGTATAAGGTTTTCGAAATGTTTCACTCCGATATTCTGCTTTAGATGATCGATAGTCTTAAATTGATTTTTGTGTACTCAATCTTTAAGGTAACTCAATAAAAAAATCTTGGCCAATTAACTCCTTCTCTAGTTGGTCGCCTTTTTATCCAATGTCAAAATTTTCTCTCCAAACACAGTAAATATGAGATTTAAGTTATTTTGGGTTTGATGCGTATATCTTCATAAATTTTTTGCGACATACCTGACTATTGACAGTTTTCGTCGAAACCATCAGATGTAGAATCCCATTATAGGAGATTATGGCACCATATAGGCTTTTTAAAGTGGAGTGATCGTAAAAAAAGTCAAATGGAGGTTTTTACTACTCCAGGTACAGAAAATAATAGACTTAATCGGTGAAGTTTTCTTGATATTGACCTTCACTTCTGACACTTTATTCTTACATTTTAGTGGCAGTGCTTTCATGAAATATCGAAATTGTGGAGCTTCGATGGTAGATGTCAGTAACCGTCTCAATGTTCTCCATTGAGTAAACAGCCATTTGTGTATCAGGCTTTGATAATGGCCATTTCAAACAAATTAGCTACTATTATGTTTTAAAATTACATAAATAAATGTTTAATATTTATTAAAACCTATAAATAAAGAACTTCCGTCCATTTTTTCTCAAAATATCCATCTTATAGTGGGGAGAAAAAGTTTAGTTGGTATTTGAAAGAAAAAGCGGTAAAAACTAACATGACGGCGTCAACGTAAAAAAGACATGGAAGGAAGAGCTAACATATAGAAGCTTACAGTGATGACAAGGACAAAATTAGGCTTTTCAAAATTTCCGAAAAATTGAAAGGTTAGTAACCAAAAACTAGTGACTACAATTCATTGTGACATATGCTACACATTAATTGTGTCTAAATTACAACAACGTAGGGTTTTATTTATATCTACGTATGATAATCTAGGAAATAATTTTACATAAAATGTTATCAGTTAGGTAAGTTCTCTTCTATACTTATGTTTTTATTTTGCAATTTGTGCAAAGCCATATTAGATAGGATGTTTATTATAAAAGTATCGTTTTCTTGGAAGACTATTTAAATATTAATTATTGGAGAATATTGCATATTTAATTTGCAACAACAAACAAAAATGTTTTTTTATATCGGTGATAAATTTGTTTAAAGTATAATTTCATCAGCCATCAGGCAGTTTAATAAACGAAACAATTATGTTAAGTGGGTAGTTGAAAAATTAAAAGCAATTTTAAAATTACTCGAAATTATACTACACATAAGCGTTGAAGTAGTAAAACACAATTACAAAATTGCTTTAATGGCAGCAGATGTGAAATGCGAAACTACCCAGTCGCCGTTAGCAGACCCACGGCCTTCGGTTTTAAAGTTTGCCTTCGGCAGGGCGGGCGAGCGTTCGTTACTTTTAGGCAATTAGCGCCAGCAATTACTGCGGCGTCGCGGTACCGCCGAGGCTTCCGTCTCAAAAATAGAGCAAATGACGCCAGCGCTCTCTATTGTGTTTACACTAATTCGAGTCAATGAGTCCGCAGACGTGCCGGCCATGCCAAGAGGCCTGCGAATATTCGCGCAATTGCACTGTTGACTTCACATTATGATTCCGACATCCGCTCCGGCTCAAGATGTAAATAAATTCATCAGGGGTCAAATATCCGCCGGGCGGCCACTCTGAAAGGCCCTAGGTATCTCGGCGCGATCTTAAAAGCTTTGGCAGCGCTCGATCTAATTGATATCTGTTTTTGTCACTCCCAGCGCGGGCGCACAATGGCGATTTCCTGCTGCAAATTAATCGGACACGAATGCCATACACGATCTGCTAATGAAAGGCTTCGAATTAAAATTAGATCCTAGAACTGGCCGCAACTATAATTGCCCGAGTGTACTTGTGGAAGACGAATAAAAAGCTCTGGTTGTGAATGTGCTTGTTATGCAGGTGTGCCAAATACCATTCTAATCGTACGTTTGCTTCCATAATACGTCTGGGTTAATTTAATTTGTCTATGAAATCAATTAATGCAAAAAAAAATCAAGTAGAACTATGTCAGTGCTTTAATGTCAAAACTAATGGTCGCGTAAATTTCTGAAAAGCTTTATATATGAATTGTTTCGCAAATTGCGAACAGCCCACTTCTATGTAGGGGAGATATTGTAGACTAATGCAACAGAGATTACTCAGTTTTCAAGTCTATGGGTTGATACATTCTCTATAGTTTGTCTAATAACTTCGTTTTGTGATAAAGTATTTTTATAAAACATGTACTCATCGGTTTTAATTTGAGGAGATTGGTGTATCAAAAAAGTGTTACTAAATTTGCCTGTCATTGATTCTACATAAGCTCTGTGAGATATCCACAATGGAATAAGAAAAATTTACGGTCCTAAGAACATTAACAAGTAATTCTAGATTCTATAAGTATCATAACCTATGGTAAATAGATGCGAAAAACAAGAGCAAAGAAAATAAAATGTAGTCATAAGGGAAAGAATAAGAAAAAACTTGAGAAAGGTGGGGAAAATAAGAAAAAGCTAAAAGCTCATTAACAAAATTAAAACTTCTACATTAAATTAAGCACATTAAACTCAAAAAACAACCGATATCTGGTTATAAATATCGTTTCTTAGATATGAAATATACTGATATCACGTGTAAAATAGGCCCAAAGTTTGAGAACAAATTGTGTCTTTTACGAGAAGTAGTTCAAAGAATCCGTAGCAATAGAAGTACTATGGCGTGAATATAGGACTGGTGAGTCCAAAAACTCATTTGTGAAAATTCGAGTCTGAAATAATATGCAGGACACTCAACTGGAAAAATCGTCGTCTTCAGAGGTTTGAGATTATACATTATATGCTCTATTGCAACAATGGTGGACTATTGGACAATGTAACCTATTGTCTACTTGCTTTGTTAATTACTTGCAATCGGACTAATAGCACGTCGTCCTTTTTTATGACTACCACTGACTTCTTCGCACTGCCAACGAAGAATGGAAAACGGAAAAGGCATCTTTGGGTACACGAGTAACATATGATCGTCTTTTTCGATGCAAATTTAGTTTAAATCGATGTAAGAGACGCTATAAATTATTACAGTAGGTTACCAGTCAGATCTATATCAATGCGCTTTTACAGCCCATGATACTTTCCATCAGAGGGTGTCCCAAACAATCTTTTAATAAGATTACACTCGACAACATGCGGTACGCAATACATTAAACCTTCTCCCACAAAACTGGGTGAAAAATCTTCCTGCTTATATGATCTTTCATTGGTCAAAAAATTTGGGATGTTAAGGATACAGTAGTATTCAAGGATTTGGCTTGTGAAAGCTTGTCAAAAATAAATGAAATGCAGCGATTACAAGAGCCGCGATGGGACCATACATAATTAAATAAATGTAAATTTTCGTTTTGTTAATTTAATCATTTATTTATCTTATACTATTACTCAAGACCTTCAAAGTTTTATTTGTTAATTTGGATTTTCGGAAAGCAAATGGAAACCACCACATAATAAAAAATAATAACAATGATAAAGTAAAGGGGTTCAGTAGTAAAAGGAAAAAATAGAAGTAGAAAAATTCAAAAGTCAAAATTTTAGATATAAGTGAACGAACATTGGATGACTATAATCAGGTAACTGCTAAAGTAATAACTATAGAATAACATATCTAGCAACCACAGAAGCAAATGCAGGTGTCTCAGTAATACTGAATAAAAATTTGAAATGAGAGCAAAAGCATATCTTCAATACAACGAAAGAATTCTTATAGAAATTCTTTATAGAAACAGAACCAACAGACACATTACTAAAAATAGCATATATCAAAACCTGTCTATGAAAAAGATAAAATAAAAGATATGAATGAGAAACTACATTAAATTATAGAAAGAGTGGCAAAAAGTAAGAAATTAATCGTATTAGGAGATTGGAAATGTAGAAAAGTAACAAAATAATAGAAAAATATAGTTTAAGAAAGAAAATAAACGAAGCGATCGATTATTAGAATTCTGTACAAACATACTAATAACTAATTTACTATTTTAACGTAATGCAAGAACACAACCTTAATAATTCCGGAAGACAGAAGAACGTACCAAGTTGACTACGTCTTAACAAAACAAGGATTCAAAATAAGACTGTAAAAACTATTCATGTGCTGATATTGGTAGTGACCATAATTTGGTTCTAAGAAAAATTAAGCGAAAGTTCAAAAAACTATCAAAAAGAAAAATGCTTGTGAAGAAAAGTAGTTTAAGAAAATAATAAAGAAAAAACACAATTAAAAAAGTTTAGTAAGAGAATACATCAAATAATTATAAGAAAAACAAAGAAATAAAGGAGCCAAAATAAAGACAAAAAAATTCTTTACTGAGAAGCAAAATTTGACAAAGCGTTGAATGATCTAAAGGAAATTAAAGTTTCAAAGTTAAATAAAATACCAAATGACCAAATTCCTGAGTAAACGAATCATGTAAAGACTACATAAATTAACGTGTCTACGAGAACGGAAAATTTCCAGAAAATTTCATAAAGAACAATTTAAAGAAGACACCTTATACGAAATGAACTATCAGTTAGACTTTTTACACTCAAAATTTCTTACAAGAATTATACATCCAACAATACATAGAAAAATAGAAGAAAACCTATCTGAAGATAAATTTGGTTTTGGGGTCGTCTGTGTAATAAATATACAGAAAGTGTTGAAGAAACTAAAAGAAATAACAAACATAGGCATACACATACAAGAAAAACGAATTGAAATGTTAATGTATGTAGACGATATTACTATGTTAGCGGAGAGTGAGGAAGTGTTTGAAAAAGCATTGAAAACTGCGTTATCAAGGTAAATATAAAAATAAAACCAAATAAGGGTTTGATGTAAACATGTGTATGAAAATGACAAAATTAAAATAACAAAAGGTAAGCGGCAGACCATGATTAAAACATGAAATATAAAATATCATTCAACAAGCATGACGACCCTTTTACAAGATAAAACACTTAGTAACATAAAATATAATCACTTTGGAAAAAAGAACGCAATGAATGAAAACATACGTATAGAGCACTACCAAGATTATCAATATCAAAAAATGTGCTACTATAGGAAAATACTAAAAATAAAATGGAAAGAAAAAAAAAACGAGAGAGAGAGAGAGAGAGAGAGAGAGAGAAGAGAGAGAGAGAGAGAGAGAGAGAGGAGAGAGGAAGATGTAGAATTAGGAGTTTATAATCAACGATACCAAGTTTTGTAATGAATTCGTCTAGATAGTGTATAGTTCCAGTGCTAATAGTATCAACTACTGTATGTTAGCCAAAACTACTTTTTAATTATGTTTTTACACAATCAAAAAAGTTGTTGACTGACTGACTTTTCAATGTATAATGGAAATAACTTAGCAGTCTAGTTGTGTTGTTTTTCTCGGTTTTTTGTCTCTAGCGGTACTGAGTTTTAGGGTGCAAAAAATAAATTTTCCTATAACATTCATACGGCATATTAGTACTACTAATGTATTTTATTTTACTATAGTCAACCTCATTGCAAATACGGTTCATTGTATAGTTATGCTTATTGTACTGCTAATCAAATCTTTCTCAATTATTTTGTATAATACAACTCTGGCAAGCTGATTAGAATATGGACTTCTTTAGTAAAATTTCCTCTTGCTGGTAGGTTAGAAAATGGTCTATTTAGATTTTTCTTCCTTTGATATTATTGGTAGTCAAAGTTGATAATGTAATTGATTGGTTATTCTTATATATTACCTTAAATTAAGCCTTAAATGTTTGTTGTAAGTTACATCTCGACACTATTTTTCGAAAAAAGTGAACCGAAATAAATAGGAATCTTATAGTAAAAGCTCAGTTTGAAATTATAGTTGCATTATTAGCTGACAGGTACCTGGATTTAAGTCCCTAACTTGACGTTGGAAGTTGATGTGCCCTTTAGAGTGTTTTTAAAGCGTCAGATGTGTGACGTTTTGGGCGATTATTGTTAAATTCTTCCAAAAACGTAGAGGAGTCTACGTTCTCGAAGAATCCTGGGCGCAGCCTTAATATTTTGGCTGCGGCCGAATGTTCTCGGTGAATATCGTGCAGAAGCTTCCCTTTTGGTCGCTGCGACATAGCTTCGCCCAGGTGCGGTCGTTATCTGGAGAGGTGTTAGCTTGGGAAATACGGAGCATCCCCAGAAGCCGACTATATGGAAACTCTGGCAGTTCGCGCAGATGGTGGGGTGGCACTGCGCGTGTCCAAAATGCTGACAGCGGTGGCACTCACTGATGAGTCTCTTCTTATGTAGCTGCTTCCCCGCAACAGCTATATCGAAGATATTGCGCATGTTAAGATGGCCTTGCCCTTGTCGTTCCGCTTTTTGGAGTTTGCTTTTCAGGCTAGATGGGTGTTATTATATTATAGTAACATCCATTTTCTCTTTAAGACAGTATAACCCAAAGCGAAACAGATGAAGTTCTACAGTCAAGACACGACCATTCAGAACAAGTTCAAATTGTGGGAGCATTTGAAGAATCACCAAATTGATAACGTCAAATTGTGTTCACGTCTGTCACGTTTAAGAATCAATTTCGTAATACGTAACAATTTACTTAATGAAGCTATCGTAATAAAGATTTGTAAGAAGCTTGCGACAAACTTGAACACCTATCTATGGTTGTGGTTTACTTAAATTATGAGGTACAACTCTACAGCTGTTATTCATATTTCTAAGTTGAATACGTTTGATATGCACAGATAATTTTAAATATTCCACTTTATTTAATAACTAATAGTCGGGTTAGCTTGAGCAGCCTAACATGTGACTTTAGAATTCACTGTAATCTTCTAAATGAAGATGATTTTTTATCCGAATTAGATTTTTTAACAATACACATATTCATTTGCTCTTCTGTCGCGTTGTAATTCAGCTAGAATTCATATAAAGAGTCTTTCATTAAGCGCTTCCTATCTTTAAATTATATATATAAAAAAAATTATGAGTGCTGCTGTCACACAGGTCAAAGGTCAAAGGTCAAAGTTCAACTCTAACTGGGTATACATAAATGGGTTGTCATGGCAACGGCGTACGCCAATTATGTCAAACAGAGCTTTTAATCGTGTTTTATTTTAAAAACTATGGAAGTCAACATGTCGTTGGACAAGCTCTTCGGGGGGCTGCTGTCAGACCTCGTTTAAATAAAACAAATTGTATGTGAGATATCATGGAAATTTTTTATTCGTTTGAAAGGCCTATCGATCCCATTATGTATGGAATATAACATTGTGCAAATGTCCGCCCACAAGTCAGCCTGAATTTGACCGATGGCACGGGTTATATTGGCTTTGAGGGCCGCTGGCATAGACCTGCGACTTAAGAAAACCCCACAGGAAAAAGTCAAATCGCACGATCTCGGTGGCCAGTTCACATTACCTCCAGGTGAGATGACCATGCTCTCAAATCGCTCGTGTAGAATGTCCAATGTGGCATGAGCTGTGTGCCACGTAGCGCCGTCCTGTTGAAACCGCATGTCGTTGGTGTCCATATCATCCAATTCAGGCCAAAAGAAGTTGGTAATCATCGACCTATAGTGCTCGCCGTTGACGGTGATGGCCTGGCCAACATCGTTCTCAAAGAAATATGGACCGATGACGCCGCCAGCCCAAAAACCACACCAAAGAGTGACTTTTTCGGGATGCATTGGACGCTCTTGGATCTCATGTGGATTAGAATCGACCCAAATGCGACCATTTTGTTTGTTGACGTACCCATTCATCCAGAAATGGGCCTCATTGCTGAAGATGATTTTTCGATGAAAATTAGGGTCAGTCTCCAACTGCTCCAGGGCCCATTCAGCGAACACACGTCGTTGTCTATGGTCGTTTACCTTCAGCTCCTGGGTCAGTTAATTTTGTACGGGTGCAGGTTCAAGTCACGACGCAAAATTCGCCAAGTTGTGATTTGTGAAAGGTCGAGTTCTTGTGAGCGACGCGAAATCGACTGCCTCGGATTCTCCTGCACACTCTCACGGACAGCGGCGATGTTTTCAGCAGATCTTGCGTTTCGTCGTCGTACGGGTGTTGGTTGAATGTTTACTGAACCAGTGGACTCAAATTTATTCACCACACTGCGAATAGTCCTCTCGGTAGGGCGATTATGGCGACCGTAAAATGAGCGAAGCGCGCGGAACGTTGCCCGAACAGAACACCCATTTTGATAAAACAATTTTATCATTTGCACGTGTTGTTGAACGCTATATCCGTCCATGGTAATTTGGCAAAACAGACTGAATAAAGGATAGCCAATTCGACAGATATAGCTTCAACAATATGGCCGCTAGCAATTGTCAAAGTTCGGAAGTCCCTATTGGAAGACCCTTTAGTAGGAGCATCCAAACCAGTTAAATGTATCTTTCCATTTTTAAGATTTTTAGCAACAATGCATCCGTTTGAAACTGTCGAATTATTTTAAACAAATAAATATTTCTCCAAGTCTCATAGGCAACATAATTATTAATTATTTCATTTAAGGCACCATATTTTATCTACGAATGCTTAATACACTTTTACTTTGTAATCGGGTCCAAGATAAGATAATCATTTTTAAACGGTAATGGAGAACTATATACTATCTAGTAAAAAAAGTATATATGCCCACAAACGTTTTCCCAGTTGTTTAATATTTTTTTTAGATTCACATCGACTATTTAATAAGTTTCCCACTGATGTATAAATTTACATCTGCATGTGTTTTTGAAAATACCAATACTTTGGTATTAGATTCGTTTAATTATAGATTACTTTTCTATTCTAAACAATAATATATATTTATTCCGTGCTCTGGTCAAATATGAGCCGACAAATTGAGGGCAATAAGCAAGAAAATTAGCGTTTACAACACACACCAATGAATTACACTTGAGAGTAAAAGTAAAAGATGATTATGGAAGGAGAAAAAATAAAATCTTCAGATTACGCATAGATCGGATGACTTTTCGTATGCTGTCTTGAGGGATTGCTTCCTACTCTTCAATCAACGCCGCTCTCAGTTTCATCACGCTCCCTGGTGCAAGATTTCTGGCCCGGACTATTCGTTTAAGGTCATCCTAAACATGCTCAATTAGATTCAAGTCTGGGCCACACGGAGCCCAGTCCATTTTCGATATACAGAGTCGGCCAGGTAGGTAGTGGTCACTCGTGTGTTGTGGCATCGCGAGTTGTCGTGCATTAGCATAAAATTCTCACAAACATGTTCCTTCAGAGTGTCCCTGATGTAGCATCCTCTGTTAAACCTCCTCCGCGTCCTCCACTAGGCACGAAAACCAAATCAGTTTTTCCGTGTATGGAAATGCCTGCCCAGAAGATGCAAGAGTCACCTCCATATATGACAGTTTCTTGAATACAGCAATGAGCAAATCGGTCCCCTAGCCTTCTATAGATCCGACTTCTCCTGTCATTGCCATGTAAGTACATCCTGGAATCGTCGGTGAATAATATCTGACTCCGATGGCCGAGGTCCCAATCGAGATGTTCGCGAGCAAATTCCAGTCGCCTTTGCTTTCGGACCTGTAGCTGTCTTATATAAGATCAGGTTGGCTGCCTTCAATCTTCTTCTTACTGTCCAAGCAATGCCGACCACACCTCGGACCACACTCAGCTCTTGTTTTAGGTTAACGCCAGTCATATGTCGGTTTCTGAGGAATATTGAAACGAGAAATCGATCGTCTCTTTCTGTTGTAACGCGCCTACGGCCGCCTTCTCGCCGGCGGACGTAGCTACCGGTTTCCCGGTACCGGCGCTACACTCTCAAAATAGCTCATTGACTCAGATTTAGTCGATTTGCCATGGTCCTCTAACTGAGGCCCTCTCTCAACAATCCAAATGCTTGGCGGCTGCGGTATCCATTTTCTTGCATATCACTCGAGTACTTACGCCAACTTCGGATAAGTGACTGAGGTGTATTACCGGATTGCAAGCGTACTGTAGGCCAATCACAGTCTTCGCGCTATCAAGTGTAGTTTGCATTCTTCCCAAGCTCTCGGTAATTCCATCCACAAGAAAACCAGAATTAAAAAAATATAAGGAAAAAACAGAAAACCAAACAAATAATTCTTTAAGCAATTTAAGCGTTCTTGTTCAATCAGAGTGTGATACTGACAATAAAATTAGACAGTTTCAACATGGATGTTTATGTGCCAGCAGTATAAGTTGTAAATTAAAATTTAGAGCAAATTTTGGATCTGTATGGTTACGTATATGGTTGAAAGTATGTTAGAACTTTTAGAACCTACCACTAGAATACAAACAATCTACAACTCTGGTGGAATTAGCAACCAGCGCGCTAGCTAATACAATTTTACTTTACACAAGCCAGTCGTTGTAGTAGACCACTGCGCCGTACTTGGGAGGTAACTAAATATCCTAATAGATGGTTTAAGATAATGTTTTGTGTCAATATGAATACAAACATGCCCGAACAATGAGCAAATACAAAGTATTGGGTTACTCATTCTGAACTCGCGATACAACAGATAACATTGTAACTCTCCCTTTGTGCAGCGCGCTCTCCTGCTGGATGTTTGCGAGCTTTGGGAACTCCGGCGCTTCATTCATCTCGGAGTCCGAAGTCTGGAAATTGCTAATGAGCCGCACAGCGCCGCAAACGCTAATCAGCGCCCGTGTGGTGCGGGCTTCGGCGAACTTCAAACGTCGATGCGCACCTACAACACTAACCAGATGGCCGTGTCAAAACATTCAACGCCGATTGCGCCCTGAAACAATCACGCCGATGCCACCCTGAAGCGAAGTAGCCGGCTTGTGTGACACACAGGGGCCGCATTAATGCGGGATGCTTTCGAAGGGATCGCTTGTCTCGGGGAGGAATTCGACGTCTTCTGGCATCGGAGATACGGGAATGATAAAGTGCTTCTGTCGTCGAAAGAGGAAATGCAAGGGGTTGCGCATGTTTATGGTTATAAACGACCTTATTTTTCTTTCCATAAGACGTTTTTTAAAAAACTAAAATTACAACAAAATTATCTTTGGTCGTAAAATACTTAAAAAATAATTGCTCGGTTGAGTTTCTAAAAAAATACTTAAATACTCTAATTTGAGAGAAAATAAAAAAATTTTTTTGGCCAAACTGCTAAATTATGCTATTTTTCGTAACACATTGTTCCAGCAACATTATGCAAATGCGAGGCAGGCGCGGTCGTTTCCCATAAACGGCAACAACCAAAAGCAGGGGTCGACCGCAGACACCCATACGACTATTTACCGATGTTTTGGGGTGTCAAGCGGCAGTTGCCTTAAATAAAATATTTCATAAATCATATTTAAGCCCCATTGTGCGCGGCCTCGGTGTAACGGTTTAAATTGGGTTATAGAAATATTTGGTGTTATATATTTTATTCATAAGAATGCGCCCATGTGGAAGATGTTGGTTAAGTAACACGTCATGTGTCACTTGCGGTTCGACACGGTCTGCACAAACGCTGCCGACCCTACATGGGTTGGGAAAAGCATAGGAAAGCACAAAGGCACAGCCAAGCGGCAATGCCTTGAATGACTGAATTACAGTGCAAAATTTATTGGTGTATGTTTGTGACGTTTGACATTACCGAAAATAAAAATAAATTTCGGTTGGTGTATAAATATAAATTTTACAAAGCAAATATTAAAATTAATATAAAAATCTATTAAAATAACAATATATTAAAATTCTTTATACCTAAAGGAACAATAATAATAAAATTTCCTAATTTCAGTATTATCAGTCAGGTTGGTGTTCCAACCGAACATTGAAGTCTCCCGGTTTGCCCTGCCAAGTTTAAAGTCCCGTTTAAGCCGTTTTAGCAATTTAGCTTTTTTGTCAGTGTCTGGGGCTTAAGCAGAATCTGCAAACAAAACCCTTTCGTTCTCTCCGTGTTTACGTTATTACGGCCGGGGGAGCAAACATCTATCCATCACAAGAGATTGTCCCGGCGGGACCATCTTTCATTATCTCCATGACAAACTACCAGGGGATTTTCGCCATTAGACGCATCCTTCTGTGCAGTCCACTGTCGTGGAGCGAATCGCCGTGAAATGCCACCCAGCTCCATGCTCGTAATCTGCACCGTGGCGTTGCCACTATAGATGCTAAAAATGCGATTGTTCCTGACAAAATATCGTTTTCTAGTAGCACGAAGAAGTATTGGGCCCGATTATAACATCAGGAACTACTAAAGGCCACGGCAGCGTGCCTAAGAGCTTAACAACTGTAGCTGATGAATTTACGATTGTAAAAGAGTCAATTTTAAGCCCGTATCTCTACTGTTCACTACTCCAGAGTAGTAAAAGTTGTGTTATTTTATATTAACAACATCCAAGTTTATTTATTATGAATATATGTGTGTACCTATATAAAATATATATCACAAGGCTTTTAGGTCCATTGCTTTATGAATAATTTCCATTTCCTCCTGTCATTCGCTATTTCTTTCCAGTTGCCTTCTCCAATTTCTTTTAAATCTTCTTTCACTGCTTCCATCACTTTTTCGACGATCTCCCCCTTTTTCTTCGTCCTTCTAGGATTTTCTACCGTAAATCCTTGGCCAGTCTATTGTCTGGCAATCTTTCTAGATGTCCTAGCCGTTGAAGTCATCGGGCTTTAATTACCTTAATTATGTTTGGTTGGTTATATAGTTCATATATTTCTGCGTTTGTGCGACTCTCCTATACATCATCTACCTTTTTCCCCTCATATATTCTTCGCAGAATTGTCCTTTCACATACCTCTAAACGGTATTGGGCCTTTTTCACAGTCTACGTCTCAATAGTCGGCCTCAATATGGTTTTAAAAATACGAAGTTATGTGGTTTGATCTTATTACTCGATTTAAACCTCCTGTTTGGCTATTCTTAAATCTATTTCTTTCTTCCCTACACTTGTTGTTACTTAATACGCCAAGCACATGCATTCTTCCACCTCTTCGAATTTCAGGACCCCTCGTCTCTAATCCGCACACTCAATTTTCGTTGATTATTTTCCCCTTATTTGTTCTTAAGTTTTATATATTTACTTTTACTGACATTGATTTGTAATCTTATTTGTTTTGCAGCCTTAATTAGATTTCTTGCTACTTGTTCTAATTCTTTCCTGCTTCTTACTACTAACAGTATATCATCAGCATGTGGAAGGTACTGGTAACTCTTATTCAGAAGTATTTCGCTTTTCCTGGTTGTTGCTTTTAATGCTGAGTTAAATAAGAGAGTAGGCAACGGATTACCCTGACAACCTCCTTTCCACTTCAAAACTGTCTATTACATCTTTGTTTACCTTCACTGCATATCTGGTGTTTTTCACTACTCTCATTGCTTCAAAAAGCTTTCCCTTAATGAGTGAGTCATAAGCGGAATTTGAAGTCTATAAACAACATTTTGGTCGGGATCTCATATTCGTATGCCCCTATTAAAATTTGTTCCAGTGTGAAGATTTGGCTACTTGTAAGATCTATTTTACGAAATCCTGCATGGTATTCTCCCAATGTTACTTCTATATATACTTTCAGTCATTCAAGACTTTGTATGTTGTGTCTAATATTGCAATTCCCCTATAGTTGGTGCATTCATTCCTATCTCCTTTTTTAATACTGGGACTAGTGCCGTTTTCGCTCACTGCTGCGACATTTTTCTGTATTCCATATATTTTTTAAATTCATATACTTTATTAACCACAATTTCTCCCTATTTCAGGTTTTCGGCTTCTATTCCATTTTCCCCTGGTCTTTTGTTGTTTTTCATTTTATTTATTATTTTTTCGATTTCCTCCTTTTCTGGCCTTTTAATTTTTTCTTTCTTTACTTCTGCCTGTTGACTTTCTTTCTCCATTTTACTTTCTTCTTCTTGTATTCCTTCGTTTTAGTTTAACACCTTTTTATAATATCTTTTCCACCTTCTTTTAATTTTTTGTGGATCGCATAACTACTCCCCATCTTTATCTTTAATATATCCTTGTCTTCCTTTATTGTTCATTTTGTGTGTGTAAGAATCTTTGCCACATTCTTGTTTTTTTTTTTGTTTATTTCATCCTTACATATGTTGTCTATTATTATTCAGATATTTATTGCCTTATTGGATTAATTGGATAACTGACGTTTACCTGTACTTTCTTGGGTGCATATGCCAATAATAATAATAAATATATGAAGATTAAATATGTGTGAAAGCATTATATTTTAAGACGATCACCTAATTCTATAAGCTAAAATATTCTGTTGTTCAAGACAAAGTTTGCAAAATTTAGATTTTTTTCATCGGAATGTTTTGGATAATCATTAACCCCTACGTTATTGTTTGCTTTTTTCAAACTCCTACTCTTTATTAGATTCCAGCGCTTTATACCTGATTGATAATTTGTAAGGTAAATGAATGATCATCTGAAATTTAGAAGATTTTTGCGAGTAATCTTCCTCTTTTTTATAGAAAGCAAAAGCCAAATACTAAAGGAGATATACTTTGGAAGAATTTCTTGATCTGGATAGTTTAGGAAAATCTATATTTTGAAAAAGTTTCCAGGTTTACCGAAACTTCTGCTAGAGAAGTTACAACATAGGATTTATTTTAATTTGAGGTAAATATTTCCGTTTCTGTTTCTGTGGCAGTACCAGATTATAGCATTTTTCAACATTAATTTCGTCGGTATAAAAACACGCGAGAAAAAAAATTTGTAGTATGATAAAATCATTTTTTTATAATTTTAAGAAAGTTTACCCTATATATACAAAGTCAATTGTTGATTTATTTATTATATTATGTCCTAAAGAATTCCATAAGTATTTTAACCACAAGCTAAAGCTTGTGCATGAAGGGTAAAGCCCACACAATCGCTCATAGCTGCTTTAACTAGGTTTCATATTAAAAGGGATGCCGTAGATACGTTTTTGGACCTAATATAGTGTATTTCAACAAAGTACAACCCAGTTAGTCAGTACTATTGTGGTCATAATCACATTTTTGTGTCTGATGGAACTTTTTTTTTTAATAAGAAGAAAAGGAAGACAGAAAAATAATTTCTCTTCACAAAAACGCGAAAAATATTATTCTTAGCATGCTCACTGCAGAAACCACATGGTTTTCAAGTTAAGTTCTTCTCTTTGAGAGACCTTAAAGTTCCCTATCATGTTATGGTAACATTCCCCAGTAACCGCAAGACATATCTAATTACAGCCAAAATAATCCCGTACAATACTGTGACCCAATGTAGATATAATGGTCGTTGATCAACAACATAAGAGTTTTGTTTCCTTCAAATCTGACAATTTTGCTTATTAACAATGAAAATAGTTTTTCAAAAAAATTCTTACCTTCAACACTATGTTTCAGCACTGTATAATTATATTTACAAGTTTAACGGTCTCTAGACTGAAATTCAAAAGTCAAATGGATTTTGTATGAGTTTGGGTGCAAGTCTTGATCCTCAAAAGTATTCGATAAATGTGTTTCTGGAGAGCGACTCCTAGTAGAGCTGTAGGGATCCTCTTTCGCATTTTGTCAAACTCTTTCGGTATTTTTCGAACTGTGTAAGCACAGCCGGACCTGGAAATGTCTCTAATACCACCGGCTTCTTCACATTTTTTTCATTAGCTGATGCGTTAACACTGGGTACATTCATAGATAATTGTAACGAATCTACGAAAATCTACATATTTACGATAGAATATTCGTTTAATATGTTTCTACGTTTTAGAGAAGACACTAACCAAAGTATAAACAGACAAATAGAAAATATAGCAGCTGCAAAAATTTAAAAGATATCCTAATTGTAACAAATTATTGGCACCGTCTGTTGGTGAAAGAAGTAATTATAATATGTCATCCTTTTTTTTAATACTCTGTAAACATTCTGTTTACTAAAAACCACGATACGACGCATTAAGTGACAGTGGTTTATAAACATATGTAAAAAAATGAGTAATGAACATTCAGTTCTGTGTAAAAAACGAATAAAGTGATATGCTATCGCTTAGGGAGATAATTTTTATCACAAACATAAGTTTGAGTGGCATCGGCGATGTGGAGAAGGCAGAGAACATTTGATGATAAACATTCAAGCTGCTCAATTGAAAAAATGATCTAAGAAAATGTCGAAAAAGTACGTGGTTTATTAAGATAATAGTTAGTTGCATTTTAATCGAAAAAAATTGGTTTGTCAAAACTTAGTTCAAAGTTTGTTCCACATCGATTGACGTATGATCAAATTTATAGCATTGCTAATACATCATTAGAGAAGCTCGAAGAGTTTTAAATATTTCTAAAATTCAAAACAATGCTTATTGGTTCTTACAATTCCAAGGGGATGGTCCCCAAAGATTTTTTTCTAGTGGTACAACGATTAATACTAAGTATGTTGGTATAATAAAGCGTTTTTTAGGTCGTATGCAATCTCAACACCATTCAAAATAATGACATAAAAAGTCGTTTGATGCATTCCTTAACATTCAAATCGTATTTTTGTTGAAGGATAATATTTAGAATAAGTAAATTGATTTTTACCAAGATTTTCTTACCACTTTTGTTTCTTTCATAGTCATTTCGGTTATTTTGAGGATAGGGGGAGTAGAAATAAAAATATTCACAAGAAAACTTAAAGTGTTGTTACCAAGAAATTTAGAAGAAACAAAAAATTTATTGTTGGATCCAAATACGTAACAGATGAAAGCAAGTTTACAATTTAAATGGTTATTCGCGTGGAAAAAGGAGCCAGGAAGATATATAACAAATAGCATGCTGGAGTCAAAAGATCTCTATGTTTTTCCATTATCTTCCCTCAATTAGGTCTCGATTCAGTGATTTATGATTCTTCATTCTGCTTGATCGTATATCTAGAATATGTTCCAAATTTACGATTAGAACTTTTGATCGTTCAAGTCTTTCTCTATATCTATTATTTCAATATAATTTTTTGTCAGCAAGTACTATTATGTGTTTTGTGTCTAATTTTCTCTTCACGTTTTCAATATGTCCGTTCTCTTAAATTACATTTAAAATATTTTTGATTTGTTTTTTTTGTCCCTCTTAATTGGTTTTCTTAATGTATTATTCAGCTCTACATATTTATATCTATGAGAAATGGCTTGCTTTTGTTTTATCGTATGGGCTGATCTATGTCTATTTATAACTTAGATTTTTCTTAAACAGAATATTCATTGCGTAGTAGTTAGGTTTTTAAAGAAATTTACTTATATTTTGTCTGTTCTGTTTTTTTCATTCAGTCCAAAGCAACCGATTTTATCTTCTATTGTCTCTTTCTTTATTTTCGCATTAAATTCATTAACTGTAAAAGTCTAGTGCATGGTTTTGTGTTTATTGCTATTTTAGCATAGAGCATTTTTATCTCTTTTTCATCTTGTGTAGCATCTTTATTCACTTTTTAAAATGTATAGCGTTATAAGTTTTAAATTTACTTACATTACTCTATTTGATGTTCCCTCATATGATTTTAATTTTCTAGATGTTTTTTATTTATTACAAAACCCACCCGTTCCACATTATCTTCTTTCTCTTGGTATCCTTTGTAGTGAAATACATTGCTTGCAGTTAATATGAAGCATTTTTCCTGTTTATTTTTAATTTTTTCTGTTCTTACCATATATCACTTGATTTATGATCATTCTTCTAGCTGTTTACCTTCTTGCATGGAACATACATTATATGTTGCCATAAATAACTTTGAGATTCTTGGCATCTTCTGCTTCTTCACCATTTTGGTTGCTGGCTTTTATAATCTAAAAATTCGACGATATTTTACTATTCTTGATCTACCCTTTGTATGTTATTTCTTTCGATAAGAGATGAGCAACCCTACACGGGCGCTTAGAATGCTAACTACTATATTGTATAGTTCTGTAGCTAGAGTGAACGCTAATGTCCTACTTTCTTATAACTATCAATATTTTTCTGAACTTATGCCTATAAAATACTTCTTGTACTCTTATATTGTTGTTTAAAACGTCTTACACTCATATTTAATATTTGATACTTTAATACTGTGTACAAGTTTCTAAAACTTTGGTTTTACTTCTAATGTAGCATTAAAAGTATCGAAAGTAGAAGGTTTCCATTTTACAATTCTATTAACTGCAAACATTCGAAATGTTCTATTTATTATGTCTTTTTTATTACTTTTTATATATTTGTTTTTCTATTACTTTGCATATATGTTTTTTTATTTATTGTATTATAAATTATTAACTAATATTATTTAATTATAAGTTCAAGAGCAGTTCAATTTATTGGTTTTTTAACATCTTATAATCAAAACTGTTTTTCTACCTATTCTTACTATCAAATACTTCCTTCATATTGTCCTATGTAAAGATGTAGTTACAAAATAAATATAAATATGGCAAAAACAGCGTATCCGTAGAAAGATAACAATAACCTAAAAAAGAATTGAATTCAAAGTCTTCAAATATGGGACATATATGATTTTGGCCAACTTTGTATGAAAAATAGAAATACAAACGTAATCTTGATATAATGACTCGTGGAACACATTCCAAATCCAACTAACGCTTCAACGGGAAATAACAAAACAGAAAAAATACTCTTACAATAATCACAATTTGTCAAATCTAAAAAATGTACAACATGTGTAAATGTATCGGCGAGTTTGATTTGGGCACAAGAAAGTGATAATCTGCAAATATCTGTGGAAAAATAAGAATACATAATGTTTAACACATTTTAAACTATCGCCACATGGGTTATATATCTGGATTTGACCAGGTGATACAGTCAAGAAACTAAATCGATTAGGTGCTTGTGAACAAACCATTCCGCTATCAAACAGCTATCTATCACTTAAGGCTTATTATGATCTTAACATTTCATTAAACTCTTAAATTCTGATTGGAACATTTAAAGTCAAACTGAAAAAGTTAAGAGAGAAATAATTAGAAATAAAAAAACCACAAAAGGCGATAAATTTACTGAAAGAAAAATATAAACATTTAAAATATATAACAGAAAAAAACACTGCAGAAAATACATCAACAATATCCTACACCACAAAAATATTCAAAAACAAATAGGGCAAGAAATAAGGATAGTAAAGAAGAAAAACTAAGCCAAAACTTAATCAGGGGAAATAGAAGGATTAGAGTAAAAAGATGATTCTCAAGACATCTGATATATTGCATACTAAAGACAGAAAAATAATTATCATCAACCAAGAGACAATAAACACCTGAAAATCTTACATAGCTAATCATTTTGAGGATAGTAGAGCGGAACATTCTTCAAATATTCAACAGATAACAACAAATAAAATCATAAAAGGTAATATCTCAAATTAAAAACAGCAAATTTCTTGGCCCATACTTATATCATTTTTTAAATTACTTGATGCAGAAAATATTAGACGACTCAGACAAATATTTAATGAAGAAGAATGAGCTAGATGAACTAAATCTGAAGAATTATCAAACTTTTATATGGTACCAAATATCACCCATAAACATTCAAGGAAAAGAGTCGGAAAATATTCTAATAAAACAAGAAATCCTGTAGAATTGCGTGTTGCTGCCATTTTATTTAATATATAAATGGAACAAATTAACGGCGAGTATATAAATAACACAAAATATGTTATTATGTTGAATTCGAAAATAGCAAAATATATGGTAGTGTCAAAAATAAGCAACCATGTTGACCAACTCATGATAAATATTCAATAAAGAGAAATACTACAAACATTTACTTATCTTGGAACAATAATCAGTAAAACTTCGGATCAAATTCCGAACAGAGAAAACCTGAAGATGCTAAAAATATTTATATGTCACGAATTATAATTATCAACTAATATCAGACTATTAAAATGTCATGTTTTTCCGGTGCCGCTTTATGAAGTCAAGTCTTGAATCCTGGCTGAAATTTCCTGTAAAAATCTCGAATCGCTTAAAATATGGTTGTACCGACGTATATTGAGAGACATTATGAAAAACAACTAATGGTGTAAATAATTAATAAAATTTGATTGTTGACAATAAGATTGACATACATGCAAAGACTGAAGCGACTAGACCAAAAATATGAACCTTCAAAAATTAAATTAGAGCTGGGTACAAAGTATTTTCTCCTTTTATTTATGGTACAATTATAGTATGACTGAAATAATAGTTCTGAGTACATTTTTTAAGAGAAACAAAAGAGACAATACACTAGATAGATAGGTTGAACTTTTCAGTGTAAGCTATGTGATCTATGTGATCTAAGGGCAACCCTTGGCATGGTTAATTTACCCAGAAATGCCGTTTGGCTCGTCACCCGGGCACTTTAAGAGCGCATACGCATTCGCCGATTGGACCTCTCGCAAATCCTCTCTCATTTACCAAATCAGAAAACCATGAACGCAGGGCCGCGCGTATATTTACACAAGCCGCAAAAGCGCATCGATATTATTACAAATTGTTTGCACCATTGTGTCATAACAATTGGAAGGTGCCGCTCAGCCGAGCCGTGCCGGTCCCGCGGCTGCAACAATCGGCCGGGGGGTCGAACGAGGCGGCCGACTGCATAGGGGTTAGTTGTAGATTAGGGCCCCGACACTCGAGGACAGCTGCCAAAATCCGGCTATTTATTAAACATACGTGTTAATCTGGACGCGCGGCCCGAATCCCGGTCTTATTCCGGGGGATGTACGGCCCCTCTGGCGGGGATGTTGCCGGTATTTATGCGGGGTGTGCGGTTGTTATGCCTCGGTTACGCTAACATGTTTATTATTATTGGAATGAGCGAGCTTTGCGGGTCGATTGAGCGATTATTTTGGGACAAGACTTGCAGCAGGACATGCACGCATGTGTGGTATCCTTGATAGTGCATACAATCAACCGCCTGTTACATCAAATACCAACTGACACATCAAAAAAATAGTAACGAGTCAAAAGTCAAAAACTCTTCTATTGTCTATTTTTACCTTCCGTGATATTTTTTTAACATTGTTAACTAGTTAACTTTTTTTTTAAATAATAGTCTGCACTAATTTAAAATATTAAAATCAGTTATAAATAATATAATGCTTCTAAAACACTTATTGTATACACACATAAAAGAAAATATACAATCATAATTGTTTGGCATGATAAGGATCGCACCTTATGGTCTTAAGATTTATCGGCCAAGAACGCTTGAGTCTTTTATGATCAGCACTATGAGTAAGTTACTTTAAGAAAAGGTGACTGTGAGATTGGAGTCGATCATAATGGTTACTGCTTCTCTCATGGGTGACATCTTGAACATAGGAATGTTGAGTTTAGTAGGGATGATGTGATTTGAAACAAACCAAGAAGCATCTGCCATTATTCGGATGATTTTCGATTGACTCCTTTGTATGACTGGCACGTTGGACTTACTGGCCTAACCCCATATCTCAATGCCACAAGTCAAAATGGGCTTGATGATCGCCTTGTAGATTAGCAACTTATTTCCCAGTGTGAGCTTCGATTTTCGTCCTATTAGCCAGCTAAGATGTCGTACTTTTATGTCGATTTCTTTGCAAGGTATTCTTTAACTTGCGGTACTTCATTAATAATTTTCAGATCTGGACATTGTCCTTTTCAGATATTAAATTTGCTTATTAACCTTTACACGCCATTTTAGAAGCCATTTTTGAAGCGAATTTAGATGGTTTTGGACATACCCAGCAGCTTTCACTGGGTTTTTATATCTGGCAAGTATAACCGTATCGTTTGCGAACGTACCTGTGTGTTAAATCAGCCGTGTATAGGGTGTATAAAAGAGGGCCTAACATGAACTCTTGCAACTGAATGTTGCACTGTTATCTTTAGTTTGGAACTGTCTATTGGATAGATAAGATTTGATCAAGTTGAAATATTCTTGTGGTAGGCTTTTTTAAACTTTTGTTAACAGGCCTGGGTAACAAAGCTTATCAAAGATCTGGCTTACATCTAGTAAAATAGCTACCTAATATTGTTCCTCATCTAGCGCCTCATTCATGATTCGCACCATGCGATGGCTTTGTCGAGTGTGCCTCGCAAAATCCTAGCTGGGTCTTGTGTTGTTTTGGTTAGTTCTACTACAGTTTCAATATCTATTTTAGATTTTCGTGGTATTTTAAAAGTTTGTCTTAGCAGTACTCTAAATCATTCCTTGTAGTGTAAAGTGGCGATTTTTTCGTTGTCCCTGTATTTGAACGAAGAACGTTATCAAAATTTATGTGTGGACAGATCTTAATTCTAGACATGACTTTACTTAAATAGTTTTGTTGTCAAGAACTTCAACTACGCCGAAGATTACGAAGTGAAGCGTTTTGTTAGGGTAAGAAGGCTAGTAGGTACGGTGTTTTGTTGATAAATTATGTTATAATTTATCATAATTTTTAGTAACTGTCTTGCCTTGATAATTGTGAGTCTAGATCTCTAGTACATGTTCTTTGCATCACAATCCTCTCCAGTTCAAAACCTGTTTCTTAATGTTTTAAGATATCTATCATAAATCTTAGTATTTGTTGTTTTGTAGTGGAGGACAATTATATTTCCTATATTATTGTTAGATTGCCTAAAATACTAACATTGTTGAAAAAATACAATTTATTAATAAAACCAGTGCTGTTATTAAAAAATCCCTATATAAACAATAAGGATAGTACATAAAATCCCCTAGTCGTCGGTTCCCTCTGGAAAAAACAAAAGAGACAGACAAATTTGACGTAGAATCCGAATTCGCTATCAGAAATTCGAGAAAACCAGTGCAATGGCCTAAAGAATTGCCCCTTTTACATTTATATCCCAGTGGCTACATTTAAGTGGGGGAGAAGGTAGGGTGTGCACTTCTTATAAGGCGCGAAGCGCCTCAACGTACACCGCTCGAAAGCATAGAAGTATACTTTAACAAAACTGCGAAACGGCCTTTACGTTATAATCTAATAAATATAAGAATAATTTAATTGAAAATATTATTTACATATGATATAACATTTTTAGATAATATTACTAAAAAAAACTCAGAACCATGTTTTAACTTAAACTAATGTGAATTCCAAACTTTCTGTCTGTTGTTGTCAACATTATCAATCTAAATGATTTCGATTTATCAATAATCCTATCTATGTATTTAAATCTTTTCTTATAATGACAATTATTTTACTAAGTCTAAATTTAAAAATAAATTAAACAAATAAATTTTAGAACATTGTACAGACATCATATCTACATAAAGTTCTGTAAAATAATATAAAATGCAGGGTGCAGTAAAAAAATTACGGAACTACACTTAAATAGAATATCTGAATGGATTTCCTTAATTTTATTAATTTGTATTTTGTATAGGATTGGTTATAGTTCCCTCTCTAATTTTAAAGAACGATTATGAAACGAATAGTGGTTTAAGAGTGGGGAACGTGATTACGTTAAATGTAGGTAGTCGAAAAGTCTTGCCAATATGTTGTGGATGAACAGAGAGCTCTTACTGTCGAAGCGTACATTCAAAATAATGACCATTGTGGCCACACAACGTACTTTCCGAATGTACTTTTAGTTGTACCTCAGACCTCCGTTCATAATAGAAAATCGATTTTGTTGTGGGTAACAAACTTTAGAAATACTGATTTTGTAGTGAAAAAGAGGGGAAGGAAGACCTCGGAGTGCGTGAGTACAGGAAAATATGGGTGTAGTAAAGACATTCCTCTTCTGCGAACAAATATGCCGTTGCTCTTCACTTATTTAGTCGTATGCTATTGCGAATTTTGCACCACTACCTTCGTTTTTCTCCATTCAAGATTGTTGTACAGAGACTGTGCTGGGTGCTTAATCTCTCAACACGATGATATTATTTTACCTGTCCGCTCACCAGATCTTGTCTCGTGCAATTTTTTTCTATAGAGATGTCTGCATGTTGATGTTTACAAACATCATCCTAGAACCTCTCAAGTTCTAAAAAATGCAATACGTCAAGAAATCGCATGTATTCCTTAACAGATGTTGGAAAGAGTAATAAAGGACTTCATAATGCGACTTTAACAGTACATTGAAAATGAGGAACACTATTTGGGCGATATCTTCTTAATAACACATTAAAATAAATTTTCAGTCTTGTAATTTTACTCTGTATAAATAAGTTTTGTATACTTCTTTCATTTTTTTTATTTGGCCTAAAAGAGAAGGACGAAGTGTTGTTTCATCCTATACATACAAGAGCGGTTTGATAAACAACTTGGTTTAATATTGAAGACAATAATTGAAGCTTTATAAAAAACTTTACTTTTAGATATAGTTCTCTCCAAGTTTGATATACTAAAGAAAAAATCAAAACTTAGTTTAGACGAATGTTGCTCAGCGACACAACTTAAATGCACTGGTGTAATCACTGGTTTCAGTCACCCCAAAAGTATCGCGTAGTATTTGTAAAGATTTTTTCTTCTCAAAGTAGTTAGCAAGAGATTTTCCTTCATATCCCAAAAATTAACACATCATGTTTCTATCAGTTAGTTTGCATTTTAGAGTTAGCCTAAGTGAAGCTCTCCGCTGTTTGGAATACCATTTTCTTTCTGGTATATAATAGCAAACTCAACTTTCGTCCATGGTAACAAAACGCGACAAAGACAATTTACAAACTGTTGGTTGATGTTCGTATACAAATTTGCATTTAATGATATAATTAGTAAAAAAAATGCATTGGTCCCTTACGCCAACGTAAGCTACTGCCTTTTTCCTAAACCAATTTTAAAATGCAATGCCCGGTGGGTCTACGATTCGAAAACCCCGCACATCATTATGAATGTAGCTATTGAGAAGTACGCTAATCCTGTCGTGTTGGGGGTCTCTCTTCTTCCCAAATCCGTTTTGAACGTCGGCGCGGTTTCATGTTGGCCAAATGTCCTCGGATTAGTATCGAATGCACGGAGTTCGTTCTTGGTCGCATTGACTGACATTCGCAGAGCTGTAATCTGTTTATCCTCTTATTGGCATAGCGCTCTTGGATAAACTAACTCCGAGTTGGAACGGGCGCCCGCGGCTGCCCGATCCTTGCGAACTCGCCTCATTATCCTAGGCACCGATCGTCCAAACACACTTTGTCGGGGCATTATTTCGGCCCTTTTTGGATGCCGCCGCTTTTCGAGGGCCGAACGTTTACGCCAAATTAGACGGGAACTGGGAGAGCTTTAGTTTAATTACCAGTGCTGTTTGGCCCTTTTTGGCACGCCTTCTTTAACACTGAAAATTGAAATTTAAAAAAAATCAGCTGTTTTTATCTTTAATGTTTTGCAATTTTATTGATTTTGAAAACTTTTCGATGTATTGCTCGAATACACGAGTCACCGCGCAGTATCTCGGTGCAAGCATAACAAAAGCTCACTGCTAAGTGGCTCTCGAAGAATTACCGGAACTTGAGCTACTTTCGCAGTTTATCAGTAAAAGACATCCGAGGAGCCCCGCTATTGTCTGCATTTCAGCTATTCACCAGCCTACAGCCCTTAAAATTCGTGCTCTGAAACAAAGGCGCGCGCTTTACAAGTATTTGGTTAAATATTGATTGCTTATTGTCTCAGCAAAAAGTTCTTTTCATAAAACATCGCACAAAGAGGTGCAGAAGCGGATCCTTGATGCATAAAGTGCGCCTTCTTCACACTTATGGCGTCTATTGCCCCTTTATACATAGTATAATGCTACCCGAAAGTAGATATCGTTGAATTTGTTAATTTATTATAAATTTGTCCGAATTTACTACCGCACCCTGTAATAAATATTAGAATTTTGCCATATATTTTACAAACGATAAGACAGCAAAACAGTTTCTTTGTTTGTTTGAGAGGCACTTTTTTTGATTGGGCTCACTTTTTTTCGTTGAGGTTAAGCCTCGAAAGCTTACTATGCCTACCAAAATCACTAACAACTAACTTAATTCTACCATGTCGCATACATGCCATATTAGCAGACAGCGGAGCTAATTCTTAAACGCGACGCTACAACTGCAGTCCAGTTTTTGCACATATTATACAAAGTGGGCCAAAAATTTTAGAATCCGGTAGCGATAAAAGTTTTTTGTTAGCTTAATAATAGCAATGAGGCCTGAAACAGCTCCAAAAAATATATTGAAGTTTAAAAAATATATCGAATGTACCCGCATTTCTATCGGGCACAAGCTGGCTCACTCTGTGAAGGCGTTTTTGTTGTCTGTGCGTCACATATTACGTATTGCAATAATTGACGTTAGTATAGCTCAGGGCTTAGTGCAGTACGGTTAAAGTGTAGTGCTGAGTACGGCGTTCAGTGTAGTTTTAAGTGAAGAGCAGTGTAGTGTAGTGCAGTGCAGTGCAGAGCTGAAGTGACCCAAGTTCAGTGCAGTGCAGAGCAGATGTTAATTGCAGTTCTGAGTGAGGTTTTAAATAAAGTGCAGTGCTAAAGGCGGTGCTGAGTGCGGCGTTCAGTGTAGTTTTAAGTGAAGAGCAGTGTAGTGTAGTGCAGTGCAGTGCAGAACCGAAAGAGCCGAGTTCAGTGCAGTGCAGAGCAGAGGTGTGCCGAGTTCAGTGCAGCGCGATGTTAATTGCAGTGCTCAGTGAGGTTTTAAATAAAGTGCAGTGCTAAGGGCGGTGTTGAGTGCGGCGTACAGTGTAGTTTTATGTGAAGTGCAGTGTAGTGTAGTGCAGTGCAGAGCCGAGTTCAGTGCAGCGCCATGTTAATTGCAGTTCTGAATGAGGTTTTAAATAAAGTGCAGTGCTAACGGCGGTGTTGTGTGCGGTGTTCAGTGTAGTTTTATGTGAAGTGCAGTGTAGTGTAGTGCAGTGCAGTGCCGAGGTGAGCCGAGTTCAGTGCAGCGCGATGTTAATTGTAGTTCTGAGTGAGGTTTTAAATAAAGTACAGTGCTAAGTGCGGTGTTGAGTGCGGCGTACAGTGTAGTGTTATGTGAAGTGCAGTGTAGTGTAGTGCGGAGCAGAGCCTAGGTGAGCCGAGCTCAGTGCAGTGCAATGGTAAGTGCAATGTTCAGTGCGGTTTTAAATAAAGTGCAGTGCTAAGTGCGGTGTCGAGTGCGGCGTTCAGTGTAGTTGTATGTGAAGTGCAGTGTAGTGTAGTGCAGTGCAGCGCAAAGCCGAAGTGAGCCAAGTTCAGTGCAGTGCAGAGCAGAGGTGAACCCAGTTCAGTGCAGTGCGATGGTAAGTGCAATATTCAGTGCGATTTTAAATAAAGTGCAGTGCTAAGTGTGATGTTGAGTGCGGCGTACAGTGTAGTTTTAAGTGAAGAGCAGTGTAGTGTAGTGTAGTGCAGTGCAGAGCCGAAGAGAGCCGAGTTCAGTGCAGAGCAGAGCAGAGGTGTGCCGAGTTCATTGCAGCGCGATGTTAATTGCAGTGCTGACTGAGGTTATAAATAAAGTGCAGTGCTAATGGCGGTGTTGAGTGCGGCGTACAGTGTAGTTTTATGTGAAGTGCAGTGCGATGGTAAGTGCAATGTTCAGTGCGGTTTTAAATAAAGTTCAGTGCTAAGTGCGGTGTTGAGTGAGGCGTTCAGTGCAGTTTTAAGTGAAGTGGAGTGTAGTGTAGTGCAGTGCAGTGCAGAGCCGAGGTGAACCCAGTTCAGTGCAGTGCGATGGTAAGTGCAATGTTCAGTGAGATTTTAAATAAAGTGCAGTGCTAAGTGTGGTGTTGAGTGCGGCGTACAGTGTAGTTTTATGTGAAGTGCAGTGTAGTGTAGTGCAGTGCTGAGCCGAGGTGAGCCAAGCTCAGTGCAGTGCGATGGTAAGTGCAATGTTCAGTGCGGTTTTAAATAAAGTGCAGTGCTAAGTGCAGTGTTGAGTGCGGCGTTCAGTGCAGTTTTATGTGAAGTGCAGTGCAGTGCAGAGCCGAAGTGACCCAAGTTCAGTGCAGTGCAGAGCAGAGGTGTGCCGAGTTCAGTGCAGGGCGATGTTAATTGCAGTTCTGAGTGAGGTTTTAAATAAAGTGCAGTGCTAATGGCGGTGTTGAGTGCGGCGTTCAGTGTAGTTTTATGTGAAGTGCAGTGTAGTGTAGTGTAGTGCAGTGCAGAGCCGAAGTGAGCCAAGTTCAGTGCAGTGCAGAGCAGAGGTGTGCCGAGTTCAGTGCAGCACGATGTTAATTGCAGTTCTGAGTGAGGTTTTAAATAAAGTGCAGTGCTAAAGGCGGTGCTGAGTGCGGCGTTCAGTGTAGTTTTAAGTGAAGTGGAGTGTAGTGTAGTGCAGTGCAAGCGAGAGCCGTGGTGAACACGAGTTCAGTGCAGTGCGATGGTAAGTGCAACGTTCAGTGAGATTTTAAATAAAGTGCAGTGCTAAGTGTGGTGTTGAGTGCGGCGTACAGTGTAGTTTTATGTGAAGTGCAGTGCAGTGCAGAGCCGAAGTGACCCAAGTTCAGTGCAGTGCAGAGCAGAGGTGTGCCGAGTTCAGTGCAGGGCGATGTTAATTGCAGTTCTGAGTGAGGTTTTAAATAAAGTGCAGTGCTAATGGCGGTGTTGAGTGCGGCGTTCAGTGTAGTTTTATGTGAAATGCAGTGTAGTGTAGTGCAGTTAAGTGCAGAACCGAAGAGAGCCAAGTTCAGTGCAGTGCAGGGCAGAGGTGTGCCGAGTTCAGTGCAGCGCGATGTTAATTGCAGTTCTGAGTGAGGTTTTAAATAAAGTGCAGTGCTAAAGGCGGTGTTGAGTGCGGCGTTCAGTGCAGTTTTAAGTGAAGTGGAGTGTAGTGTAGTGCAGTGCAATGCAGAGCCGTGGTGAACCGAGTTCAGTGCAGTGCGATGGTAAGTGCAACGTTCAGTGAGATTTTAAATAAAGTGCAGTGCTAAGTGTGGTGTTGAGTGCGGCGTACAGTGTAGTTTTATGTGAAGTGCAGTGCAGTGCAGAGCCGAAGTGACCCAAGTTCAGTGCAGTGCAGAGCAGAGGTGTGCCGAGTTCAGTGCAGCGCGATGTTAATTGCAGTTCTGAGTGAGGTTTTAAATAAAGTGCAGTGCTAATGGCGGTGTTGAGTGCGGCGTTCAGTGTAGTTTTATGTGAAGTGCAGTGTAGTGTAGTGCAGTGCAGTGCAGAGCCGAAGTGAGCCAAGTTCAGTGCAGTGCAGAGCAGAGGTGTGCCGAGTTCAGTGCAGCGCGATGTTAATTGCAGTTCTGAGTGAGGTTTTAAATAAAGTGCAGTGCTAAAGGCGGTGCTGAGTGCGGCGTTCAGTGCAGTTTTAAGTGAAGTGGAGTGTAGTGTAGTGCAGTGCAATGCAGAGCCGTGGTGAACCGAGTTCAGTGCAGTGCGATGGTAAGTGCAACGTTCAGTGAGATTTTAAATAAAGTGCAGTGCTAAGTGTGGTGTTGAGTGCGGCGTACAGTGTAGTTTTATGTGAAGTGCAGTGCAGTGCAGAGCCGAAGTGACCCAAGTTCAGTGCAGTGCAGAGCAGAGGTGTGCCGAGTTCAGTGCAGGGCGATGTTAATTGCAGTTCTGAGTGAGGTTTTAAATAAAGTGCAGTGCTAATGGCGGTGTTGAGTGCGGCGTTCAGTGTAGTTTTATGTGAAGTGCAGTGTAGTGTAGTGTAGTGCAGTGCAGAGCCGAAGTGAGCCAAGTTCAGTGCAGTGCAGAGCAGAGGTGTGCCGAGTTCAGTGCAGCGCGATGTTAATTGCAGTTCTGAGTGAGGTTTTAAATAAAGTGCAGTGCTAAAGGCGGTGCTGAGTGCGGCGTTCAGTGCAGTTTTAAGTGAAGTGGAGTGTAGTGTAGTGCAGTTAAGTGCAGAACCGAAGAGAGCCGAGTTCAGTGTAGTGCAGGGCAGAGGTGTGTCGAGTTCAGTGCAGCGCGATGTTAATTGCAGTGCTCAGTGAGGTTTTAAATAAAGTGCAGTGCTAATGGCGTTGTTGAGTGCGGCGTTCAGTGTAGTTTTAAGTGAAGAGCAGTGTAGTGTAGTGCAATTAAGTGCAGAACCGAAGAGAGCCGAGTTCAGGGTAGTGCGATGGTAAGTGCAATGTTCAGTGCGATTTTAATTTGCCATATTTTCTACACGAATATATTTTATGTACGTTGAATTGCGTATTTTAGTATTCTTTGTTAATGTACTGATATACATTCGTTTTCTGATCTAGCGTTGAAATCACCTGGAGTAAAATGTAAATTTGATTTTCTTTTAACGTTTATCCCACTTTTAATTGTATGGATATCACCTTAGTGAGTTGAGTAAGATTTATTTAGTTATTAAAATGTTCAGAAAAATGGGATAATCTAATTATTGTTTATAATATTATCTGCTATATGTAGTGGCTGTATTCAAGTTTTAACTAATTAAATTCCGGCTTTAGCATGGCCACAAAAATTAGCCGTCTCAGCCTCTAAATAACGCTGCTTCCGACCCCCAGGACCCGCAACTCAAATATTTTCCCAATATTGACATTAATATTCCCGCCGGCCGCACATGAATGTCGGCTTCTCACAGATCAGCGCCGGGGGTTGAGCCGGGCACAAAAGTCAATAGTCTTCTTTATAAAACGCAACATAAAGACATCAAAGTCGACGCTACCGGACTGCTTGCGACCGGAGCTTTGTGGATGCCGCCATTTCAGGACTATGTTATGTTAGTTGTCAGGCCCGCCCTTCCAGCAAAGCGGTGACTGCTCGCCTCTCTCGGGCCGCGGCTATTGATGGGTGCCGCCGCTGACACGCATTTTTCGGAAACAGGCAGGGAAAATTTATAACAAATTGTGCGTACCGCCGACAGCTCCTAGCGCGCTGCGAAATTCCTTTTGGGATATTTGAAGTATTCACTTTGGTACGTTTAAAGAGGCGCTACCAATAAATGTCTTATTCAGTTAACTATTGAAGGAAACAGTCAAATTTTAATCCCATCTTTTCTTATCAGAATCATGATTCTTCGTTTACTTTCGGGTTAATTGTCTCTTTAATTTTTTTGTAAATTTGTAAAAAATTAAAAAATTCTAAACGTTTGGATCGATGAAGAAACACACAAAAATAAATAAGCCTACCGTTGGAGCAAAAGTAAAAATAACTTTAAATATACACTTAAGACTAGATAACAAGCTGTTAACACTAAAATTAAATTGAAAGAGAAATTTTGCGGGACATTAAGGGATTAGTCTCGTATAAAAATCGTACAATCAGATCAGTTTTGGACTAAATATTACGGCAATTCAAGAAAACAATTACAAAATAATACGGAAATTCAATAAACCAAAAATCATTATTTAAAAAAAAATTATAAAGTAACAAATGGACACAGAAATAAACAGTCTCAATTTAATTCATAACTTTTATTAATTATAAAATTTATATTTTGCATATGAGGTCTGGTATTTACGTCAGCACCATTTAACTAACATCGCTGTTTTGTATTCGTGTTTGTATCGACGTCTGGTAATATCGTGCTGTTTAGCGCTAATTATTCCTACTGTGCATTTTTGTATACTGTCGCAAAAATATTAAAGTTGTATTGGAACAACAACCAGACATTAAATTTCTTGTTAAATTTGGCAAGAGAAGAGGTGATATCAGGGACATCTTACTGCAATGTCATTCTAAAAAATACGTTAGCGTAAAAATTGATTAAAAATTATTTTGAGAGAAGGTAAAATTTAACTTATAAAAAGCTCAGAGCGGCTAATAACGAGTAGAATCAAAGACGTTCCATAAGTTCTCCGAATTGTACGTCAAAATTGTCGGTTAACCATAAGAAGCATAGCAGATTAAGTAAACATTAAGAGATGCATTCAAAAATGGTTTAGAATAAGCTCACCGTTGAACAAAAGCACAGAAGATTAATGCGAGCATCAGGGTAATACTTTAACAGCTCTGATGGTCATTCCAAAAAGAAATTCAAATTACTTTGAAGAAGGGACTTGGTGTTTGCGTCAGTGCATAGCTACCCAAGGCAATTTCAAAATAAGTTTTAGAACTTAAATATTATCTCGCAGGTAAATTAAATGTCTTTACAACTTTTCTCAATTAATTAATCAACAAAGGTGTATAAAAGAGCTTTGAGGAAAATTTATTTCAAGAGTCAAGAAAAAGTGGGTGGTATGCTCCTAGTTAGTCAATAATGCAATTAATAACCTCTCACTAACGAATAGCATTATATAAAGCAAAAAAAAACATCTGACCTAAAAAGTTATTAGAAGGCTTATATCTATTTTGTTAATTGTCCTTAATGACATTCCAATTTGTCAAGATATTAACCATAACGTTAATTATGGACAATGAAAAAAGTGAATTTAAGTGTCGTTCAATGACTATGGCTCATTTCAGGTAGATAAGCAGACTGGAGTCAACTACCAAGGTAAGTTAAAGTAAATTTAATGATACTACCGTGTACTGTGGGTTAGAAACTATATTTGGGATTAAGAAAAAGGTTAAGTATAGGTCATGTCGGTCAAAACGGCAAAACCTACAACCACACTTACAAAAGATACAGATCATGATAAAAAAGTTAACAAATTGATGCAATTATTGCAGAGTATTGTTAATATTAAAAGTGTTAACTGAGCTAATTACGTAAAGAACCAATTGTTAGGGTTATCCAAAAATACCAGAGGTATTTAAGATATTATAATGGTATCTATTAAACAAACAGAAACGCTCAAAAAACTGAACCGGGGAATACGACCGCCAATCAACATAAGTTGAGAATATGATGCAAAAATCAACGCAAAAATATTATCATTTCCACAAAAGAAATTAGAACGAAAAATATAATTCTAGGAATTAAGTATAAATCATAAAACTTGACATCACATAAGACAAAGTATTTCAAACTATCGAGTCCATGGTAAAAATTCAAAAGTAGCTATGAGTAGACGGGTACTATAATTGCAAAACTGCTGTGGCTATAAATTAAAACTAGTAATATGTGTTAGACAAAACCTGTCTAAAATAAGAAAACTAGCTGCCGCGATAATTATGGGCTTAAAGTCAAATCGTGTGCAGGATCTAACTATAACCAATTTGCTATCAATGTCGTTATTAGAAACATCCTTAAAAATTATAAACAGCAACCCAAATGTTTATTATGCACTCAGAAAATACTTTTCAGGAGCCGTGTCGCTAATAGATTCATTATTAAAAACGCGACAGCATTCAAAATATACTAATCTTTTAAGTTAACTTAAATCCCAATCGTGGAGCACAAGATTTTAACTACGGGTGCTTATCCACACAATAAAGTAAATGTAAATAGGTATCAGAAGTTTCTGCACGTAGACCAAGAAAAGTGGAGGTCAATAGAATTCTGCTCATCGATGCTAAATTACTTTTAATAGTAGTATTAAAGGATTAAAAGAATTTATCGCTAACAATAATAATTTAAGCGGCTATTAACCAAGGAAAGTTACCAGAAATAAAGATTTTGACACAAAAATCTTAGAATGTATATATATATTGATGGGTAGACAAAAGTTGAAAATCATTGAATTTTTTTATTGAAAATTTAATCACAATAAATATCACTCCCATCTGTAGTCAATACGATCAGAAAACTGTACGTATTTATGTAGTGCTAATTTATTTAGAGACAACAGTTTAATAGTTCAAATAAAAAAAATAGTAAATTAAATCTAATTCGTATTTATAAATATTCAAATAGTCCATAACGCAACCAATGGTTTCGGTGGCATTGCGACTAAATGCGTCGCAACGGAAATTTTTCGGTTTTTTGTAAATAAAAAATTTATTTGTTATTTAAAAAATCTGGATTTCGGTACATTCGAAGATATTATGAAACTGAATCGATTCCAATGGTTTCATATCGAAACGGCAGCACTTCAAATATTCAGCTTTGGAAAGTTACAATAGGCCGCTATTTTGAAATACAGGATTAAGGTTGTGCATACTTTTTAGACATCTCAAGGGCTACCTTTTCCAAAATTTCAGCGAATTTCAATAACAACTACTTTAGTTATTGGCAACAAATTTGATAAGCACAGCGTAAGTCGGTTAGACGCTTATTTCACAAGATATTTAAGAAAAACTGAAAAATAGCGTTCCGCTTTCTATTTTGCAATAAAAAACCATGTTCCTTACTTTCAAATGTGTAAAGGCTCAAGGGTTATCATTTATGAATTTTTTACCTATTTTCAAGCAAAAAACCGCAACGTTTAAAAGGATTTTAGATTCAAAGTCTAATTCGCCCGGATTATTATGCTTTAAGTCAATTCGACAACACTTGTAATTTCATGTTCGCTGGAAACGTAAACGCGGACATTTTTGATACTTTTTGCATAAAAATAAAAACTGCAGAGAAATCCATCCGATAGCATTTGGCTCAACTCTAAGAAAACTAGTAGCAAAGTTGGCTTGCAACGCATTCTGCGTAAGCTTGTTTTGGCAATGTTACAGAGAACCATCATTTCTGCTCTTTGGAGACCGTACCATTATCTTAAAAGTTGGTTTACAACAAGGGGATGGTAAAGAAACATTGGGTTTTTGCTTATCAGTTCAAAGTATTATTGAATCCTAAAAAACAGAGTTTAATTTTTGGTATCTTGTTGACGGCACATTATGCGGCGAGCCTGAAACCGTAATACAAGATTTCAGAGAGCTTATCGCTAAAAGTGCAAATTATTTTTCTGTGGCATAGTCATTGAAACAGTTCTATCCAACTTTGATGTAATCTCACCAGGATTCAGTGTCATTACTTGGAGCTCCTATCACTGACAACGCAATCGACTCTGTCATCAAAAGAAAGTTCGGTGAAATCGACACCATGTAACATTTTCCTTATTAAAGAACTGCTTACTAATACCTAAACTGACTTATCTACTGCGGACTACTCCTTATTAGAAAGTCAAAAACTTAATTGAAGAAATGGACCTCAGGATAAAGTCAACAATAGAAACACTGCTGAACGTTCAGTTAACTGACGAAAAATGCACCCAAGCTTCTCTTTCTGTCAACTACGGTGGTATTAGCATCCGGAAACTGGAGAACCTATTTCTCCCTGGCTTTTTATCTTCGATTAATTGCGTTTTCAATCTCGTCCGATTGATGTTATCAAATAATTTACCGGACATTTTAAAAATTTCCTGTTATGCAGAGGAATTAGAGAGCTCTAGAATAAACTGTTTGCAGATCCAACAGCAACTCCAGTACCCTCCACATAAAAAAATAAAATGACTTAAGTTCTAAACGCATATTGGATAATATAGCGTTTCTCGATGAACACTCTAAGTCATCACAGTTTACCGCCTTACTTGGCTTCGCGTGCTTCTTTCGCGGTCAATCGGAACACTACTAATGAATAACGTAACGCTTAAGAACTTTCGTATGGAATACGTGGAGAAACTGTAACCTTAAGAGGCACTCACGGTTTGCATGCAAAAAGAGTGCAGGGTGCCAATCAAAGCATTTCTTTCTAAACGGAACCATCAGAAGAGCACTTAGTTCTGCCAAAATTTCAGCAGTTTTAGAACCGACCGGACTACTTAGAAACGATGGGAAACACCTCGACAGTATGACTACTATATAACTCCTTGGCAGAAGGCGTTGTGTTCAGATACCCTTGTCCCTTTCTACTTAAAAACGTTTTTTAAAGAACCTATAATTTTAGCCAATTACACTGCCAACCGCAAGCGAAGTAAATTCACAGTTATAAGCAATAAACCTATTTTCGTGCCCTTCGCCGTCGAAACAATGGGACCATGAAGCAAGAATGTTTTAGATTTCATAAACTTTTTGGAAAAAGGAATTGGAACAATAACTGGAAACCCTTGTTCAAAATACTTCTTGACTCAAAGAATTAGTACTGCCATACAGAAAGAAAACTCATCATGCATAATAGGGATCATTCAAACTTTGGCCTCCACGGAAGAAATTTTTTATTTGTTGTAGCTTCAATATATACTGTTTTTATTGTAATAAACTATGAAATGTTAAAGAACAAAATAAAAAAAACTTGACATTAGAAAATAATTGATTTTTTTATTGAAAATTTAATCACAATAAATATCACTCTCATCTGTAGTCAATATGATAAGAAAACTGTACGTATTTATGTAGTGTTAATTTATTTAGAGACAATAGTTTAATAGTCCAAATAAAAAAAATAGTATGAAATCTAATTCGTATTTTTAAATATTCACACAGTCCATAACGCAATCAATGGTTTTGGTGGCATTGTGACGCATTTAATTTAAAACTACGAAATTTATCTCCCAATTTTCTATTTTAACTCATCAATTATTGTTGTTAAAAAAACCTTTAAAGTATTTCCATAAAAAAGGAGTCTAGTATAGTGAGATCTGTGGGACGTGCAAAAACTTTAACGGCATTTCTTTATTCAATTTATTTTATTATATTTTATTATTAAAAAGATTTTGCTGAAAGTAAATCAATTCATCGCCAAAGTCTTAGACACATAGATTGATGAATTTTTACAGCGAGTTTTGGTAAAAATCACTAATGTCAATGACACCCACAGTGTAATCACTAGTAAGTTCAAATGGCCTTTTATAGCAATATGTAATTTTGGGAGGCCTAGTAAGTCATTTAACTTAAAGGTAACCTTGTGATTTCAGACAAAATTGTAAGGAAACACTACATTTACCACGAATTTGTCCTAGTGCCTTTCACAAAATTGTTTTTACGACAATAAATTTCATCATTTATTACTATTTAAAGTAGTTACATTTTTTGGAATACCGTATATACAAGTACTATATGTAGTAACTAAATAACGAGATAATTTTCCAATTAATATAAATAATTAAACAAACTGGTACTACAGACAGTTCTGAGAATCTACAAGACATTGCTTTCAAAAATTAATTATTCGTCAAACATCTTCACGGATTATTACAAATAATACATTTAATAGCCTTGTATGAGTTTAGTTTATATATGAACTATAGTTGAGAAAATAATTCATGAAATTCACCAACAATATGCAGTACAGTGACTCATTAACTATGATAACACTTTTTGGGATAAGCTCATAGCGCACAATAGATAGCAATTAGATATCAACGAAAGATTATATCTTCTATGAGTCGCAATTTAGTAAGCTATTTGGATTTAAGTAACAATCGGATATCATGTGACACGCGAGATCGTTTAAGTTAATGCCCCGGCTATATTCTGTAGAAGTATCTCAAAGATAACATTTATGACACAAAACTACATTCGCGATGCTGCTTTCAACATTTCATCGGAGACGTACTAAAAAGTAATAAAGAAAATCCCTTGGCCAAGACCATCGAGAAATGTTTGTTTTGATCAAACAGAAAATCAGTATATATTAATAGTCATATCTCCTTTTACCTCTATTCGGTCTCCTTTATTTTTAGACCACATCTAAAATATATTTGTTAAATTTGATCTAAATCTGGCGAGATTTGCAGAAGTTATAAAAGAGAAAATAAAAGTGCGTTGCCAGTCCAGAAAAATGAGTAAAGCCAAAAAGAAATGAGATATATTAAGATAGTAAGCATTAGATGAAGCAAGAAAAAAGAGCTCGAAGTAAAACAATAAAAGAAGAATAGGGAAGTGCAGAGAGAAGACTTGCCATCCTGAAAAAAGCGGAACATAACAGAATACAAGATATTTGGAACGACTGTCGCATATACCTTCAAAAACAAAGAAAGAAACGTTATTTACCTGTTCTTAATTCCTATTAAAATAAATTGGAAGAACATGCAAAACTAACCTAGAGAAAATTAAATAAGTACTCGGCAAAATATCTAATAAATTAAAACATTTACAAAAAATTATAAAATAAAATAAAAATATTTAGATTTAAATGCATGAGAGGAGCAATAAGGTAACATCAAAGGAATAGAAACATGAGTAATAAATTCATATAAGACATAAAAGAAAAGCTGAGAAAAGTAATTAAAACTTTATTTATAGAAAAAACCATCAGATTAGGTAAATCTTGTTTAAATATGAAAGAAGAGAAACAAGTAATACAAAGATGGTAGAAATACTAGATGAAAGTTATAAATGAAGAGAAGGAAGTAAGACAAATGGAAAAAGAATATAAAGACTGTCGGCTGAGAAGAACTAAGGAGGAATAATAAAAAGTCTAGAAGCTGCTAAAGTATTAAAGACCAACATTAGAAGTGAAATAGTCAACCATATAATAGAGATATGGGAAAAATGTAAAATGCTTACGAAGGAACGAAGATATAACTGTGATATGTAAAAAGAAAGATAAATAAGATTATTGCAATTGTAGACTGATTTTAAATATAGTCTATAAAATTTTGCCCCAATGATAAACGAAAAATTGAATATAATAGAAGAAATAAAGATGGAGCAATAGTAGGCTAATTTCAGAAAAGAAATTTCTTGGTTTGTGCTAAGTATAACAAAAAACAAATGTTGTTCATCGATAGTGTCGGCAGAAATTAATTAATGATGGCATTGAAGGATATGGAAATTTTAGAACATATGATCAATTTGGTAAAGATGACTTTAATTGAGGCAGAGAGGAAGGTTATAATTAATGAGATAACGTTAGAGACATACAAAGTGTTTAAAGGAATTAAACAAATCGATTTTATTTTGTCCACCCCCTTCAATAAAGTGCTAGAATATATTGTGAGAAAACTAATAACATTCATAATCGCCAGAATCAAACACTAGTACACGCTGATAACATTACTATATTCACCAGAACGAAATAAGAAATGGAAATACATTTCGAAAGCTGGAACCTATAACAAATTGATCTGAACTAGAGATTATTGATCAAATGATTAAATGTATAACGCTTAACTCTACTACTAATGTGAATAAAGCCTCATTGTCTATTAGAACTAATAAAATACGAACAACATAAATTTGAAAGAGTTTACACTTTTTTCTACTTAGGAATTGAAATAACTAATAAATTCAAAGATGAGTGTTGTTTCAAATTCAGTGTTAACAAAAAATTGCTGTCAACAGCAATAAAAGGTAATTAAAAATCAACTAAAATATAGATTCTGACAAAGTTAAATGAACTAAAACTTACAAGGTAGGAACAAAATGTACTTTTAGCAATAACTATAAAAGAAAGACTTTGGTGTTTAGGGCACCTATCAATATAATGCCAAAAAAATATTTGTGATGTGGAACCTGAAGGAAAAAATAGAAAAGAAAGACCGTCAAGTGAATGAGAAAGAACTCAAATTGCTATAGCGACACTTATATGTATACATTTATACATATTTAATGAACTACGATTGTCACGTTAAAAATATTACAGAACTAAACAAAATACCATAAAAGTAAAAAATTCATACCAGAAAAAATTATATTCATAATCATAGTAAATTTGTTTCTTTTGTAGTTTCAGTATGTTCAAAATGTCCCAGACACTTCGCAGCAATTTCTTTTGTGCACCGCAGCCGGATATGAGTTTTCCCACCGACGGTAATTTCAAGTATCGGTCGTTACGAACAGTTGTAGTTCCAACATCTGCGAGCAGCATCCCCGGCCACGGACCAAAACGTTAAGTGCACAATTATTATGTAAAGGACGCGTACAGCGCGACGTGGTCCCGGGGCTCATTCTTCTCTAGGCAGTCCGGACAGTTGACTTCTGTATTGTGCGCAACGGGAGCTTTCGGGCGAACCCAGTGGGTGCTCGAGAAACAAGCAGAGAAAATCACAACATGCCAATGGGTTTTTTGGTGCTCGCTAAGACGGATAAGCGCATTTAATTGTCAAGCAAATTTATTGTGCTGATCCGGTGTCTGTCCTCGCCGGGCTGCTTGCCGAGCGTGTTTGCGGATGTTTTGGGGAAATTGCCCCTAAGCCGACCGGGCGGGAAACGGGGGTTGTTAGTTGTTTTTTCTAAAAACCTTAAAATACCATGCATGAAACGCCCAGAAAGCTTGCCACACAAAAATTAATTTTGTTTATTTTTCTTAATCTTTAGCAACAAACTTTGTGAGATTTTATAATCATAATTTTGTTTTTTAATTTTAAATGTAAAGCTCCCAAACTTAAAAGTTGCAGAGGAAGGTGTAACTTGCTTAATCGATATACTAAAACACTCAGTCTAATGATCAAGGATAATATCTGAAATAAGATTGTTAACTTTTTGTAAAATAGAGAGAAAATGTTTTATTTCTGAGGAAATACGAAAGATATACTCCTAGATATCAAGAACATTTGAGGTATAGACTTCAAAAATTTTACGAAGGTGATTCTTAAGCTTAAGCTTAAGAGAAAAAATAAATGAATTTATATTAACTTATCTTCATTGCTTTAAAAAATTAAATTATTTCAGAAAATAAATCGAAGTAACAAAAGCAATATGAAATGTAAGAAGTATCACTTTTGAATAACAGATATGGAAACAAGTACGAGTTAAGAAACATATCAATATCCTACTTATACATAAAATCAAGAAAAGCAGAAAGGAACTGAACAACTACATTATGATTTACAGTAGGATACCAATAAAGACAAGAGCTAAAAGTGAATAGCAATACTAATACGCAAAAAAATAAAATCTGATGAGAAAGACTATACATTTAAAGATCAACGAATTACAACATTCAGAAGTAGAACAAAAAGGAAATATGATCATATGTTGAGCATATGTACAAGAAGAACAAAACAGCAAAAACAATACTTTTATAAGAAACTACAAAGACCACACAATAAAATAAACAATAATAATCAATGGTAGAGGGTAGAAAAAGTACTATTGGACATAAACGAGCAATATTTAATTAATCTATGCTTACAGCATAAATTAAAAATCACAACTACTTTCTTGAAAAGAAAGGAATACATGGGAAAGATCTTTAACTGACTATATATTATAGCAAACTGTATCTAAGTTGCTGATAAAATTAAATTAAATTAAAGAAAATAGAAAATGCAAATCAATAAGAATATATTTAATTTCCTAAAATATAAAAACATTAGGCAATTATATAGTAATCAGTCAAATTGATTATTATTCCAGAATGAAAAAATATAGAAGAAAAAAAGCTTTAGCAAAAACATCAAAAGTAACAAAGAAAAGGGATAAAAATATACGGAATGATAAGTTAAAAATAGAAATACGAAAGTATACCTAACATAGATCCAATATAAGGACAACAAAGAAACAGAAATATAGCAAAGATCCAAATGCAAACGGTACACAAAGAAGGTTAAAATAAGATTGTGGGTGATTTAAAATGTGATCTATATAATTAACAAAAATCTGTATATAAAGTAATAAAACACCTCAACAGTCAAGCGGAAGATAGAGTTAATATAAATAATATCAACGAAACTGAAAAACTTGGATACTATGGACAAATTAACATTACAGAAAAACCAATAGAAGAACTATATAGAGCATACATACACCCTTTGGAGGTAAAAGCATTAAAAGGCGTGTTAAAAAAGCAAAAACAGAAAAACTACAGTAATGAATGAGTTAAGCACAGAATTATACAAATATGGGGAAATACGTTTAAAACGACGAGCACTTAATTTATTTAACATATGTTGGCAAAGTTCGAAAACACCGAGCTAAAATATCAGTATCGTTTAAGTAATATATAAAAAAAGCAACAAAGACAACACTAAAAAATTATAAAGCATAATAATAAAACAATAACGAACAAAGAACAAAGCGGATTCAGAGAAGTTCGCCCTACAATCAAAATAGAATTTACCACATTTAGCTTTTATCAATCTATAGAAAGTTTTCAGTTATATAAATAAGAAAAAACTATAAAACATACTAACAAACAAGGAATTTTCAGATCATCTAATAAAAGTGATAGAAAGTTCAAAATAGAAGAACTAAATGTAAAATGACAAACAGAAAATCATGACAGAGGTGTTCACTCTCATCAGTACTTTTTAGTGTATCTGTAAACAACACCAAAATAAATAAAAATAGACACGAACTATTCCCTCGACGTACTACTTTACGCATATGACCAAGTCATAATAGTTCTGACCGAAAACGACATACAAAAACAGATAGATTTATTAAATAAGATAGTAACATGTTGTGGAGAAAAATACAGAATAAAAAATAGCATAGTTTAACGGGGAAAATTCTATAGCGTAACAAACCACTCTCTTAATTATCTGAGATGCTATATAAATGAGAATAATAATATCGACTATACATATAAAATTAACGAACATAGATGAGTATGTGAAACATAGCCAGTACCTTCAAAAATAAACGAAGACAAGATATTTAATTTAGTTTATATAGTACTCTAGTAATTTCAGTTGCTTTACATTGCAAAAAAGAAAACTCAAACACCAAAACATCAGAAATGAAATTTTTAAGAAAGACAAAAGAAATAACAAGTAAAGGTAAAACAAGAAACAAAGAAATGCGAAATGATACAACTAGAACCGTTAGAAAAAAATCAGGAGTATATAAACAAAAATACAAGAAGTGTCTCGGTAGGATGGATTAAAATGAAACCCAAAAATTGTAAAAAATACAACTCTCAAGAACAATCATTAAAGTGTTGGTAAAAAGGAAAATGTCCAAGATCTAAACATTATGATGGATAATTATGAGAGAAGAATGTTAGTTTCTGCAAGTTTAGGTTCGAAAAATAATTGAGCCTAACTTATGTGGCAAGTGGGGTAGGTTATAAGAACTCAAAAAATACTAATTTAGACTGTGTTAAGTAGCAACATAAAGGTTAAAGATGAATTGAACATTGGCTGAACAATTTTACTGTGATGGTTACATTTGCCTAGTTTTCACTTTTTCCATCGTAATACACTCATAGATATTAAGTACATATCACAAAAGTAGTTTAATTGACACTACTCACTTTCGTGCAGCTGTTCACTAAAACTTTTGAAACGCCAATACGTTGGTTTAGCCCTACATATATTTTTTATGATTCTCTGCACTTAACAGTACTAAATACAGTAATTTAAAATGCATTACTTTGCGATACGAACTTAATTAAAAAGCAATCATCTTTAGGGTATCTCACACTGTGTTTATGCTTCTTGCAACTCACCTCCCAGGAAAGAAGACATGTCTGAAAGTAACCAAGCTCAGGGGTTGTGCTCTACTTCATTTATGAAACATGTGCAAGTACAACTAAATACTCAAATGAATGTCTCAATTTCTTGCATTAATATATTCACTTCAGTTCTATATGGTTGATAGCATTTGCAGTATCATCACTCTTAGACATCAGTCAAGTTTTTTTAGGTTCGAATCACTTACTTAAAACATAAAATGTACTGCTATGGTGATATAGTGATGACATATTTATTTTATGAGTAATACGTTGGCCAACTTCTATGCCACCGCTTGTATAGTCTTGTTCAAAAGTACTAAATATTCTACGTAAATAAAAATATTTGAAAATGTATTTGTGGTAATGTTTTATTTAAAATATCACTATTTTGTTTTCATATTGGCAGAAATTCTTTTCGGCGTTGTTAATCCTTTTTTAGTGTAGTCTGGACATAATCGAGTGACGCTGTATTCTTCTCTTTAATGTAGCCCATAAATGTTTACTGCGATTGAGGCCTGGACTGTAGAAGTTAGTCTAAAATTTCGATCCCATTTCCACGCATAGTGGTACAGGCTGCTGGAGTTTGACAGCACGCATAAAGATGTCCCCTAATAATTTTGATAATAATGATCCTAAGGCTCCAATTGGGCCTTCAAGACCTAGATTTCCCCGACTCTACCGGCTGCCATACAGCCCCATCTCAAAAAACTATTGTCACCGTGTTTTACTGCATTCTGCACCAACCCATCGTTTAACAAAGGACGCAGTAAGAATTTTAAACACCTACTAAATAAAAAAATGAGATTTTGTCCTATTCATATACAAATTAAATTCGTGAGCGCTGTTCACTAAGTTCAGTTTTTTCTTGACGTTATCAACACAAATTTAAATGTAAGAAATAAATCAAACACAGTAGTAACAATAACGTTTCCATTATAATCAGCGCCAACGAACTGAAAGAAATTTTTGCAAAATCACCAATCCTGAACGTATCCCACCAGATGTTTTATGATTCCTGCTAACGTGACACTACAGTTATGTTTTACTTTGCTATAGATCGTTTGAATGGCTTCACAGATAACAGTAAACTTATAGGAAACCTAATACTTTTAAACAAGGTTGTATATTCGTCGCTCCGCGATTTCTAAAATAAGCTCTAAGAATACGAGTTGGCTTTTTAGAAATAAATCTTTAAGTGTAGATTATTATTGAGCAAATACAAGCCTGGATAACTGTTTTTATCACGGTCAAATATGCAAAAGCCTTTTATTTTGTTTGTCATTGTTCAATGAATTTTTAAGTACTTCGCCGTCATCTAACACTAGGTTTATCTTAACCACTCTCCTATCACTTAAAGTTAGTTTTATTACTTTTGGAGCCTAAAATTTCAAAAATGTTTTTTGAGCTTTAAATTGGTTGTAGAGGAGTTGTTGGAACGCGCTGAAGAAAAGGTAGTGAAATGATGGCCAATACAGTGGTGGATAAAGTGGGAAACTATGCAAACAGACGCTCCTGAGTAGCGATATACAGCATGGTTTCTTTGCAAAGGGAAAACGGCTGCATAAACGTGTAAATGTATGCTAATGGTTGATATAGTTGACATAGTATATGTCCAGTCATAGTAAACGATCCGTGGATCTGGCACGACACGCCGGAAAAGAATGGCCACTATATGGAATAGCAGCACTTGAAAACCTTCGTCTCAAAAAGCCACAGTCGAATTTGTTTATTCCGAAACTACGACTGAGAGATTTTGCTAACCAATTGACTATCCCTTGCATAAGAATCAATAGTGAGAGGTACTCTGGCAATATCTTTAGCAACACCGTTACGGGGAATGGAGACTTGGTGCGTTGTCCTGTAGGTTTTTAGCTGCACTGTGCTGCCTCACGCCCCATATTTACTGGATCTTATGCTGAGTGACTAAGCTTTGTTAAACACGTAGAAAAATTAAGTTGAAAGAAGTTTTCTTGTTTACAAGTTTACAAATAGCGTCATACTATGCCCAAAGAATGGTTTATAGTAACTTTACAGAAACTGTTGGAGCAATGGCAAAAGTGCATAAACATTGAGAGAGTATAGTGTACTAACTTCTTTCTAATAAAGATAACTAACGGAAAATAATTTCAGTTACAATCATTTCTGAACCCCTTAAATACGTAACCTACTTTTTATAATTTTTTTTTGGGGGGGGGAATCTCCTGATTCCTGATTGTAGTATTTCTCATATTTATTTTATAATTAAAAATGGTGTACCACTAAGAAAAAGATTAATATTACATCTCATTTATCATTTCTTATCCGATGTAGCCCAAATTCTGTTCAATAACCATACCTTTCAGAAGATACATGCGTTCTGTTCTCATTGCCAAAATCGGAAAACGTTTTAGAATGAAGTAATGTGATATAAAAAAAATGATGTGACTCACCACATAGATGTAAAAGTGCAAGTGAAATTACGTATGAAATATTTCTGATATTTCAAAAATTTAAAATCTTTAAAGACACTATGCCACAAATACTAAAGAAACTACAAGTAATCGGCTTAGACGGAGATGCACGGTAACAACCGTGTCACTAATAGAAGTGCCGGTTTGCAGTCTTGTATGAAATATGTTTATTGACAGCTTGTGCTTAAGTGATCTGGATTATCTGGAAATCTTATAAACGACGTAAAATCTCATACAAGTCGGACAGCGTAATTAGAGTGCCAGAGAAAAATCACAGCAAAGTATCTACAGTATATTAAAGTTTTATTAATAGAAAAAATAGTTTTCAATTCTCAAAACGACCGTGTGTATGTCACGGATATTTTAAAAAGGCTCTGATGATTGAAATATCCTTTTTTAATCAGTGAACGGATTAGAGGAGAGAAGGGGGACATAACTTAAGTAATTAGTTATTGATCTCAATTTTTTGTGGAAAAAGTGAAAACAGAAATCAAGACGTTTCAGGAAAAAGTCTTATGAGCAACTTTTATTTCATAGTAGGGATTGGAGCAGAATTTAGCAAGATCTCACGAAATCAGGATAATGTACTAATGGTTTGAAAGAAACAAGTCAGAATTCTGTTTTTTAATTGTGTTAAATAAGAAAGGCTATTTTGCTTGAGTTTAAAAATTGCTCCAGAAAGGCAATACGAATTCCATACAGTCACATGATGATCTACAATGATAAAATCATCTATTCAAGGTCATGAGTTTAAGTTACTAAAATTATAGATTCACCAAAATATATTTCAGAATAAAAACAAAAAATGATAAAGGTTGTATCATTTCAAAAGCTAACGACTTAAAAGGTACGTATTTTTAAAACCCATCTAATTGTAAGTTGCATAAATATTTACATACTAATAGTATGATATTTATATAAGGATCAAACTGGAGCAATATTAAGCTACTAACAGCTCAACATTGTTTAACAACTCTGTATTGTTCACCTTTCAAGAGGGCAGACGGTTTCCTTCAATTGTGCTGCGCACTTTTCGGTGGCAAGTCGGCCTACAAGCAACTGGCAGTGCATACCTAACGTGCTTGCAGCGCCATCAAGCTGTGCAAGCGCGCCCGTAAAGAAATGATCTAGAATTTCACGGCACCTCCTTTTGTGAACTCGTTCTGCAGGACGTGGGCGCAGTTTGAAATCGCACTCGCGTTCGAGAGCAAATCAATCAGGCACGCCATGTGTCTCGGTCCTCTGAAGTCATGAACGTTTTACTGCCGTATTGTGGACGGCGCACGGAGACAGTAGCAGCCCAATTACCCACTGGGCACCCAGCTATAGCGTAACGCTACGTACCCTGACTTATTTATGGTCGCTGTGGACACTGCAGAGTCGCTTTGTTGCAACGGGACAGGAACTAAGCGCGCCAATGCCAACAGGCAGCGAGATAAAGCACGAGGTTTCGGAACTCATGTCCAATTGCTTGCGATAGCTTGAACTGCCGTGAACTGTCTTCCGCTAATGTATTGAGGCACTGCAACTGTTCTCAGTAATAGCAAAGTACTTTACTAAATATAGCCCTTCATAAACAACACCTGGTTTATCAGACAATTCAATTGATCTTTACAGAATAACACATCACTCAATAAGTTCGAAGGATAACTAATAATTCGACTTTATTCATTAAGATGGTTTCTTTCAAAAGTAATCATTGATTCCAACGCTTCTTTAACATTTCAGTGCCTTTTTTGTAGAACGATTTATCTTTGGCCTCAAAATAGGCTTCAGTTTCGGTAATCACTTCTTCATTGGAGACATCTTTTTCCCTGGAGCATTCTTTTTGGATTTTCAAACATGTAGTAGTTGCCGCGAGCCAGATCCGGAGAATACGATGAATGGGGAAGCAATTCAAAGTGAAATTCATGCAATTTTGCCATTGTTGCAATCGACTTGTAACACGGTGCGTTGGATTGGTAAAATAGCACTTTTTTTTTTGTTTGTGGTCATTTTTTCACAATTTCTTCCTTCAAACCCACCAATAATGTCATATAATATTTGCTGTTGGTGGCTCTTACTTTCTCAAGGTAATCGATGAATAAAATACCGTATGCATTCCAAAATACGGAGGCCAAAACCTTACTAGTTGACATTTGCGTTATTGGTCGCTTTGGGTAGCTTCCGCCCTTTGCTGTCGACTCAGCTGACTGCCGATTTGATTTTGGAATGTAGTGATGGATCCATGTTTTATCCGTTGTCACATACCGCATAAAAGTCCTTTTTTGCGCTAAAACAGCTCCAAACAACACTCTGAATCATCAACGTGTTATTGCTTTTGATCGACTGTGAGCAAACGCGGTACCCACTTCGAACAGAGCTTTCTCATGGACAAATGTTCATGCAAAATGGTGAATACACTGCCTTCTGATATCTTTAAGGTGTCAGCTATTTCACGCAACTTCAATTTACGATCGGTCAAAACTATTTTGTGGATTTTTTTATGTTTTCTGGAACAACTGCCGAATATGTGCGACCAGAGCATTCATCATCATCGGTATTTGTACAGTCACGTTTAAAATCAGCAAACCGCTTCTTTATCATTTGCCTCGACGGAGCAGAGTCCGAATAACACTTGTCAAGCCATTGCTTTGCTTGAATCGTATTTTTCCCATTAAAAAACAATGCTCTATCAACACGAAATTCGGATTTTTTTATTGGTTTTAACATTTCAAAAGTAGCGTCACTAAAACCACTGTAAACAGATTCTCATGAAATTTTGACACGTATCATTTGAAAGTTAGTACTTTTTAAAAATCATATAAATTTGTCAATAATGGCGCCATCTAACAGTCACCCTACAAATTTATTGAGTGATGTGTTATAATAAAATGGTCCATCCGGGACTGATATGGCCAAAAAACCACAGCAGTCTAAACATAAATTTAAGTTAATAGCGTTCACTGATAGAAGAACAACAATAATTACCCTAGAAAAAGATTTAATTCTTACCGCGCCTTAAATATTAAGAACATTGTATCACAATAAAGAGGATTCAACAAAGTATCACTTGTAGGTTTTAAAATATCTGAGTAGGTTGTGTTAATAAAATTGAATTATGTAATTGTCGATTTTATCCTGAGATCCTAAAATATTGTAAAGTTTGTTTTACTCTTATCTATTCCCGCTCCTATTGGATACATTGCCACCGATAAGTTATAAAGGTTAAACAATAGAAGGGATGGTCGAAAAACATAAAATTAATAACAGAGGTGTTCTTTAACAGTCGCATGTCCTGTCAGAATCTCTATGTCTTTAGTTGCGGCTTACTTAGATTAAGAAGTTTTGCAGCTCTCTTTTGGCAAGGTACCTTGTTGAAGATTTTGCTGAAATTATGTCCTGGTCGATTCTTCCAGTACATTCGATGATGAATGAGTGTCCTCTCCTTGATAAAGCTCTGAGCAGTATTTCGTGAGATTCCTAAAGCACGTTCTGGGCCGATATGAGTCTCACTAGATCCCTGCCTAACCAATTCATCGGCTTTCTCATTGCCGTAGATATCCCAATGTCCATAGCAGTTTCACCGTATTATGTTCCGCCAGTACATTGAGTTCGATGATGCATTTCCATACCAGGCTAGATGATGCTTTACTGCGTGATAAAGCCTTTAAAGCTGCCTAGTTATTTGATATAATATAGATCCGCGTGTTCCTGCAAGACTTCTTACCATTTTAACGAGCAAACTGTAGTATTGCATATATTTCTACCTGAAAAAAGAGGCATACTGTCCCAGGGAAAAGCTTAGCTCTACCCTGGGAGCCTCAGCATATATTCCTCCGGTATCCACATCGGTTTTAGAACCATCTGTGTACCAGATTAGGCTACCAGGTGCAATTGCCTGTTTAAATGTCTCGCTCCTACCTTGATCCTGCATGATCACCTCGAGTAGAAAGTCGTCATATATTTTTGAGGTCATGTGGTCCGTCCTCATTTCAAGCAGAGGGCCTCCTCGATTATCAATTATTCTAGTATGATCTGTACCCGTATGTATCTTCTACAGTGGGTGATGGAGCCTGTAGTGACCCAGTCTTGTCTCTCCCTGAATCACTATGTGTAGAGGTGAGAGTTCCAAACGAGTCTCCATTGTTGCAATGGGCGTGGTTCTCATAGCAAACAAGCAAGTCTTTGTACCATGCGTAGTTTTAGTTTGGTGGTTTCTTGTATAACTTTAGGCCACCAAACCAAAGCTGAGTATGTAAGAGAGGGTCTAACCACTCTGGTGTACAACCAGTGCACCATTCCGTACATCCGTCTAACAACTGCTAGAGTTGTTACCGATTTATCGACCACTTTCTCAATATGACGGTTCCAAGTAAGTTTAGAATCGAAAACGACTCCTAGATACTTTACTTCTTCCGATATGGTGATTTCTTTTTTGTCAAGGAAGAGAGGCGCAAGTCTCTCTAATTTTTTGCTCGCGTAAAGGGTATAATTGCGGTTTTGCCGGGACTGAACTTAAGGCTTTTCCATTCAATCCATTCAATTACCACGTTCAGAGCCTTCTGCATCCATTCTCTGATCGTGCCTGCAAATGTCCCTTCCACCAAGACAACTAGGTCATCGGCGTAACCTACAGAAGAGAATCCTTCGTCTTTCAAGTTCTTTAAAAGTTCATCCATTACCAGGTTCCATAGCAGGGGGGAGGTAACTCCCCCTGAAGACATCCCCCTGTTAACTAGATCATTATGGTATCGTCATACACAGACGAATAATAACATCCTTACTTTGAGCATGCAGTCTATACACCTGCAGAGGGTCTCCTCCAGGTCACGCCCTCTCAGGGCCGATGTTATGGAGTTGAAAGATGTATTGTCAAAGGCCCCTTCTATGTCCAAAAAGGCACCTAGAAGGATCTCTTTGCCAGACTTACTCATCCATGTCTTATAATAGATAATACTTTATTTTCTCTGCTGTAAATCATGCAATCCTTTGTTGAGTTTTTTGAATGCATCTTCGCAATTAGTATTTCCTCAATGTTAGAAGATGATAGTATTTTCTCTTTTTTTGAATTATTGTTCCTCCCTTTACCTACAAACTTCATGATGATATTTTTTCCTGTAAGAAATATGTTGCCTGCAGTTCTTCTCCTGCTTAATAAATGGGTAAAAGTTATAGCTCTTCACAACTACAACTTTTTTCATCATTTATAAGACCTCTTCGTAAATCCTTAACATCCACAGTGCTGATCAGCTCTTCCCAATAAGCATGGTATATTTTAAAATAATGATCTGTTTTGCAAATTAAACAAGTTGCTTTTATCCTTAATCAGTGATTAGCTATACTTAAAATTGTTACGAAACTCTTGTGGTGGCATGAGAGGCCCGTCATTATCATATGATATAGTTTTAAAGTTTCTTCCTTTTTAGATGACTTGGAAAATTATTTCTAGAACCCATAACGGTTTGTGTTATAATTCCATTCCATGTAAGGGTTTATATAGAAACTACCAATGTAAATACGATAGTCTGAACCACTCGTATGTGTTTGCAACACTTGTGTCAAGTGGATCATTATTCTAAACGTAGTTTATGATAAATCAAGATAAATAGCATTTTTTGAGAGAAAAATATTTTTTGAATTGCACAGACAATAAATTCGTAAACTTCATTTTGTAGGCTTTTTCAAATCGCGCTGTGCTATCATGTATAACCACGTATCTTCCTGATATATAAAATTCTTTGTATTTATTGTCAATGTACTTACTAATGTCTTCATCTTGCTTTGTTTCCCCGTAAAACAGTACGGAAGCGACCTATCACATGCCAACTACCATCCATACTAAGTCACAGAAAAACCAGGGAGTTGCGAACTGGACTCGAAGATCCTCAAGTCGTCAACGAAATAAACGTCAACCTTTCTCGCTTGGGTATACACACTCTCCTGACTGGAGACAGCAAAAAATAAATGCAGCATCCAAAATGTTTGAAGGAAACAGAAAGGTTTAGTACAGCCAATCTTTAATATCTTCAAGTCCAATGCCATATTTAATATTACACTAAAAAATGATTTTATTTCTTTTTCCAGGATATCTTCCAACAAATATTACATTAAATATTTTGTTAATAGAGCCACTTTCTATACTTCTCTGCATACGTATTTGTCACGGTCACATTTTCGCCTATAATATCATCTGAAGAAAAGAGAAAGATTCAGGTGCAGTTGGTATATGAATTTCAATTTCGTAATAGATAAGATTATCATCACCATTACGATGAACCTGCCACATACCTGCTAAAAATTTCCTATTACCATCACTTTCGTTTAGATTCATTGAAATTATAATCATCGCGTACAAGAATTTTTTTATATTCACTGTTGTAACTAAACTCTTCTCCAACCTCATTATCTCTAAAAATCAATCTTGCAATATTATTGTTATTTATACGCTTCATTTTTACTATTTTCTTATGGATATAGTCGCGTGAATACAACACGCGATCACTTGTTTATATCAAAACACACGCCTTATCGAGAAACAGAAAAAGTACAAACAAAGCAAAAAGGAAAAAGCATGTGACAGTGGAGCGAACAGGAAAATGATGTCAGATGAAGTCTGATTGATTAAATATATATTTGCAAGTATGCTAATAAATTTACATTTCCGCTGATATATTTTCACTAACAAAATGGTGGTTTACGGTACGTCCAACAAAAAGCATTCGGGGTTCGTCAATCTGTACAAAATGTGTGTAAGTACTGCTATCAAATTTAAAAAATTATTTCGTAACATTATATATTTTATGGTGGAACATAAAAATATGAGTAATTATTACTGCAAAGAGAGCTTTTCCTCTTTATGCCCAAAAATGAAAATCTTATGGCATTCAAAGCTACGTACATGCCACCTGATAGGGGATATGAATAAAACTCTGTTTTGATAAACATACTTTTTACTAATTTACTGAGCTTACCAACATAATCGAGATGTTATAATTGAATAACAGAATTACTTATTAAGGGCAACCTTTTTAAGTTTAAAATTTAAATTACATTTTTCTAGAAATCATCATCTGAAGAACTAAATGCACCTTCTACACCAGCAATAGCAAACCTTTTATAACAATGAGACGAAATCAAATTAAAAAATTTATAGTTACAAGTTGTGAGTCGTTCATTCTTGAAATCTGTTTATCAGCATCTCGATAAGATAGTCGTTAAACTTGTAAACTAGGTCCTAACAATATCATACATCATGTTACGTTACATATCAATACCAATTTCTCATATTATTTTTAATGCAACTTGTCCGCCCCACTAATTCACTAATCGAAAGCTTCAGACCAAACTACCGGTTTTAGAGAGTTCTTTCGTCGTGAAATCCTCAAAATAAGTAAAAAAAACTTGGAACACTAGCTTTGAATTGACGTTTAGACTTGTTGTTGTACATGTTGTAACTAAATCTATTAACCCTCTTATCTTAACCACCTAAGACAGTTCCTGGTGAAGTTTGGTATTTGAGGACTTCGTACGGCGCGGTTAAAAATAATCCTTCCATATTGAGAGCGCTTTCTGACATACCGAATCCTTTAATGACATAATCTCGTCGTCCAGCTCGACATCCCCCCGCCCCGCCACCGGCCGGGTATTTCATAAAACAAAATATTTATATATTTAATTATTCCGAGAGAGCGATGGCACCTTTGCGATAAGGCGCCGCCGCAGTCCTATCTCTCGAATTCTGTCAATTAAGATAATGCGGCTTGTTTATGTTTCATAACTGCCACCACGCTTCGATGGGCAGCTGCTTAATGCGATGTGAAAATCGGTAATTAGTTCGATCTCCGATTATCCTCTCGTGGATTTGCTCGGCAGGTCGCGGGGGATGCGCGCAGCCACGCTGGCGTTTATTTGCCGCTAGGTGAACTCGCAGCTCGGAGGACGCTCGGCGATTTCGAGAATCAAATATTTAGATCTTTTTATTTATGGGTTCGTGTTTGTGTGACCATAATAGTTTCAAAACGCCTCGGGGCTTTTGATGTCTGCGGATTGTTAGGAAGAGCCCAGTATGAGATTTTAAAACCTAGCAGTTAAAACAAATTTATTTAAAACGCCACTAAGCGCTACTGTAAACTTCTAAAAGCAAATTGAACTCTTTAGATCATTCATGCGTTGACAATTAACGATTTCAGTCGTTCAGAAATGACAAAATATAAATTCATGTGGAACTTTTCGTATTCTTGTATGTTTTGTAACTTTGCTGCATCCTTTGTTGTACGATACTACATTCTAAAGCGCAGATCATAATTCAGAAAGATGATTTTAACAATTTTTTAAAAGTAGAAGTCAATTTTATTACCATGTTTATTTAATTAGAAGCTTTGTGTCCACACACAGACCGAACTAAATGAGAGGCTATAGGAGGCAACCTTCGATTAATGAATTTAATGACTCCGATAGTAACTATACCTCACGGAAAGATTGCCGGTATAAATAGTCAATACTTGAAAGCCAACAGCTTTGGGTGAAGGAGCTGACAAGTAATAGAACTGAGAGAAACTGGTCCTAAAATCAAATAAAGTTCTATAAAGATCAATGATACGAGAATGCAGAAGGTACCAAGAATCCACTGTAGTAAAAATCCACATGGATACCTCTAGTATAAACATCATAGCAAAGTTCAGAACGAAATATTCCGGAGCTTTAAGTCTCCCATTTGAATCTCAGAGGGAGAAGGTTGTGAACAATGTTGTGAGAAAGAATTTTATAAAACCAATTAAAATTGTAACTTGAAATGTAAAGAGCTTGTATGCAGCAGAAAAATTAGCAAATGCTACAACAAAAATGAAAAAATGTTTTATATTATGCAGGTAGGGACGACAAACCCAGAGAGATGGTGTTGTAATTATCATAGAAAAGAAAAAAAAACAATTCAGTAGTAAGTCCTGCTCCCTATTTCGAACGTATAACAATAATATAACTAAACTCTAATATAGGAAAAATCAATATCATCCAAGTATATGCACCAACGGCAGATAAAAAAGATAAAAAGATTGAGACCTTTTACGAACAATTACAATCTGTCCTAAAATCTACTAAAAAACATAACGTAATGCTAATAATGGGTAAAAATAGTGGGCAAAATAAAAAGTGAAGGATGTACTGAAGAACATGGGTTGAGAATAACGACTCATAGAATTTTGTCAGAGCAAAGAATTAGCAATAATGAATAAAATGTTTAAGTTAGCAAATAAAAGTAGAAGATTGTATACATTGGGGTCGCCCAGGGAAAACAAAAAGAGAACTGCTAGAAATCAAATAGACTATATAATAATTAAAAACAGATTTAAAAATGCCATTACATTAGCAAAAACATCCCGGTGCCGACATCGAGTCAGATCAGAATCCTGTTGTAGCAACCTTAAATGTTAAATTGAACAAGTTAAAATTTAGTAGGAGCAAGTAAATAATAAATTTAAAAGCACTAAAAAGGAAACTACATACAATAACATAAAAGAAAAAGTTAATCATAATTTCAGAAATGTTGAACAACAAAACAAAAACGCTGCCGATGTAAATAAAAAGTGGAAAACATAAAAGCGGCTTTGTTAAAAGTTGGTCAAGAGACATTAGCTCCAGCTAGAGTGAAGAAAGAAGTTTGGATGACAAAAAAAATTTAGACTTGATGAAGGAAAAGCGGAATAACAAAGCTAAAAATGAACAAAAATATAAAGTAAATTAATCAAATAATTAAAATAACAATTTAAAAAGCAAAAGAAATATGCATAGAATGCAAGAAAATATGCATAGGAAGATGAAAGAGCAGAACAACCCGATATATTAAAAGACAAGGATGAAAAAATAATCACTGGTATAAAACAAATATTAAAGACGTGGATGAAATGAATAGAAGAACTGTTTAAGAGGGACAGATATGAGCTAATAGAAAACAAAACGGTAGAGACAGAGCCACAAATATTAGGTGTAAAATAAATTTGTTGACCAAAAGTAATTATATTCTCAGCCCAGATCGTTCAACTTCTCCTTGGTCAGACGTTCAGCGTGAGATTTGGCATTGGCTTGAAGCAGCATGGCATTGCGGTGACGTAGACGTGGCAAGCTTTTGAGCGATGTCCTTATGTTTGCGCATCTATGCTTGAGTGAGCTAATGTGGAATCCATCGACCCTTCTTCTACTCCTTAGCTGCGGCTTTCAGAATGTTGCGGATCTGCTGTAGAGTGCACTGAAATTCTTCGGCCAATGCTTCGGTTGATATCGTCGGATCCTCCCCATTTGCTTCAATTACTGCATTGCGATCGACTTCACGTGGGCGTCCGGAGCGAGTCCGATCGGCCAAATCAGTGTTGCTAGCTAGCAAACCAACGGTGCGCAGTCGTCTGGTGGATGATGATGTTGGCACCGTTTGCCCATCGTGTCCCAATTCAAACTCATAGAGCACTAAGTTGCAAATGACCTCTTTTGATAGTGACATAGTACGACAAACTGGTCCGATTCACTGGAAATTGTTGCCAACTGGAGAGACGATCAATGCCGAACGCTATTGCGTGTACTTGGACCGCTGCAATCAAGGCTTGCCACGTCGACGTCGCCGCAATGTCATTCTGCTTAAAGTCAATGCCAAGTCTCATATTGCATATCTGACCAAGGATAAGTTGAACGACCTGAGCTGGAAACGCATACTTCGAATAACGTTGTTGAATAATTATAATTACTTCTGGTCAATAAACTTGTAGGTTTTTGACTCATTCGCAAAACTTTTTTTGCCACCTATATTATAAAATGATATAGAATATGCTATTAGGAATACAAAAATAGGAAAAGCTTTGGGGCCAGATGGAATTTCAATAGAATTGTTAAAATTTATAAACGATGATACAATGGACATAATGGTAGACTTTTTAAATGCAATATATAGAACAATATATAACAAAAATAGAGATAGTGAGGCAAGTGTTTATAAAGTAGAAAAGAGTCCTACCCTATTGAGGTATTAACCTAGATTTTCGAATACGTATGTCAAAATGTAATGTTTTTTCCAGATTGTTGTACGGTTCAGAGGCGTGGACATTGAAGGAAACAAATATTAAGTACTTTCAGGCTTTTAAAATGTGGTGCAATAGAAGAATAATGGAGAATAGCATAGATAGAAAAAACAACTAACAGAAATATAATGAAAAATGGAAAAGAAATGTGAAATAATATATGTAATTAAAAAAAAGGAAATTGAAGTATTTGGGCCATATAAGGCCAGATAGGAAAAAATAAAAGATGTAAGAAGCGTAAGCCGAAGAACATCCTGGCTATGAAACTTAAGAGAGTGATATGGCTGTAGTACCAACAAAATATTTAAAGCTGCGGTCAACAAAATACAAATGGGCTCGGGAGACATCACTCTAAGAAAAATAAGAAGACCTTCAAAATATATCTACTCTTACTCTTGCTCCATCCTCTCTCTCCCTTGCCCATTCTGCTCTTTATTTAGAGTGTGTTCTTATCCATTATACTGATCTTTTATCTATGGGTGAAATATTAATCTTTTCATGTGGCGTTAGGCAGTTTTTGGCTTACTCATAGGTTTCTCAGTTAGCACCCATGTTTTCTACCACGTACCGGTATTATGTATTGTTTTAGTATTTTTACTTTCATGTAAATTTTATATGTTTTATTGTTAGTGTGTAATATATATTTTAACTTTGAGAACTCCATCTGTGATAATTTAATCTTTTATCTATCCTTTGTTTATTCGATTCTTTTGTTGCAGATACACATAACGTAATGCTTTCTTTTTATTTTTATTCCAATCGAATGGCTATTATGTTGGGTGGATTTTTTCCCGACCTTCATATTGTTCATATTAATTGTCAAGCCGTGACCAACAAAATAATATCTACGTGTGCTTCATCGACTATGAATAAGCCTTCGACCGTGTAAAGCACGACGAACTATTGACAGTATTGACTGAGAAAGAACTTAATCAAGAAGACATAAATAGCTATTAGAAACCTATACTGGAACCAAAACGCCACAGTGAGAACAGATAATGAAAATACGGAAGCTATCTCAATTAAAAGAGGAGTGAGGCAAGGTTGCATCCTCTCACCACTATTATTTAATATTTATTCAGAGACAGTTTTTGTCAAAGCCCTAGAAAACTCCGAAGACGGAATAAAAATAAACGGTAAACTTTTTAATAATATAAGGTACGCTGACGATACCGCAATAATATCGGATAGCCTAGAAGGACTACAACGGCTGATGGATGCAGTAAGCCGTGAAGGAGATGCAATAGGGTTAAAGATAAATACTAAAAAGACAAAATACATGATTTTCAGCAAAACACCAATAGCACAAACACAACTTATAATATATAATCGACAAATAGAAAGTGCAAAATTCAAATACCTGGGAAGCTGGCTGACAGAAAATGGAGACCAGAAACGGAAATAAAAATAAGAATAGAAACAGCAAGATCAGCATTCCAAAACTCAAAAACTACTTACCAACCGCAGTCTTCGTCTTACAACCAGATACAGATTTGTACAGTGCTACATATACTCAATACTATTATATGGTGCTGAAGCGTGGACCCTCAAGGCTAATACAGAAAAGAGAATACAAGCTTTTGAGTACTGGGTGTTTAGAAGAATGCTACGTATATCTTGGACAGAGCATATCACAAATAAAGAGGTCCTGAGACGAATGAATAGAAGAAATGAACTCCTATTAACTATTAAAAAAAGAAAAACAGCTTATCTTGGACATTTATATCGGAATGACAAATACATTACTTTGCAGCTCATTATGGAAGAAAAAGTTGAAGGCAAAAGAGGGCGAGGTTGCAGGAGATGCTCCTGGCTTAAGAACATTAGAGATTGGACCCACATGAGTTGATAAGAGACAATAAAGATAGACAAAATTTTGCCTCGATTGTTGCCAACATTCAATAATGAATAAGGCACTTTAAGAAGAAGAATTGTCAAGCCCCTCTCTTTAGATTTCCCTTTTAAGTTTTTAATTATTTCTTCAAATTCTTTTGATATCGCGGATAAACGGGAGATCCCACACCGTTTACCCATAAAACTGCGGGTGAAGCTACCCTTTCCCACATCCGTGGGTAACAGATGCCGCCTGTAGTAATGATGTGGGGTAGAGGTTCACGCAAGTGACCTCGCCGGCAACTCGTCAAACGAGTCAGGAGAAATCCTGCCAACACGAGTACTATCGACTGGAGTATTTGTTACATCGATTAGGCCCAAGGCCTACGGAGACGTTAGACCACATGGCGTTATCCCGTTAAAACTGTTATGCAGGCCATCCGATCCCACACTTGTGGGCAAAGGACGCCGGTAGCAGTAGCGATACGTGGTAGAGGTTCGCCCAAGCTGCTCGTCCAACGTGGTAGAGGAAACTCTACCGACACGAGTGGGGCTGCGTTTCACTCTACGACGCAGACTCGTAAAGGTGCTTCGAGCCACCCTATCCCACAATAGTGTGGGTAACGGGCGCAACAAGTATCAACAGATGTAGAGTAGAGGCTCACGCAAGTGACCTCGACGGCCGCTCTTCCAACGTGGTAAAGGAAACTTTACCGACACGAGTGGGTAGTGCGCCTTACCCCGTGGCGCGTGATAGCCGTAAAACTGCTAGTGGAGCTACCCAATCCCACAATTGTGGGCAACGGATGCCGCTAGTCAGTAACAGAGGGGTAGAGGTATCACGAGAGTGACCTCGACGGGTACTCGTCAAACGTGGTAAGGGGAACCTTACCGACACGAGAACTAAGGGGATGGGGATAGCCAACCGGGGCGGCTTCCCGGTTCCCCCTCGTTGGTGTTGGACTCTTAGGGGTGGTGGCACCGCTTTAGGGACAGGTGGGATTTGTTGGCCTTCGTGCGAGCATGCCCTTAAGCGGGGGAGGCTTCGGCCTGCCCCCACCGCCCGTCAATTATACCGACCTTATTGTTGGTCTGGTGGGCGGAACCGTAACACCTCCGGTACTCTGGCCTGGTGAAATAGGAGCATAGTTCGGTATCTGAGCTTCCCAGCCTCGACTTGCACGTCTGTCCGGTTGCATGCTTGTTGGTGTGCGGACCTTAATTTGGTCGTACTGTAAGGAGGGTAGAACCTCCCGGTTCGTGTTTGGAGACTCGGCAATAAGGGTACTCGGTACTGCATCCGGCACCAGCAGGATATGGGTGAGCCCCCCCAGTCTGGCTATATATTTTTTTGCTGTAATTATTAAAAATGTCTCCTCAGCTTGTCCTAAACTTCTTTGTGATACAAATTGTTCCATTTTTGAATATAATCTAAAAATATTTATTCTTTTTGTGCAACATAAGTGAATCTAATCTACAATTTTTTAACGTCGATTGTTCAACAGAATCAGATGTTTTGTTATAGTTAATATAAATATGATTTTTTGGTATATTTCAATTACTCTTTTATAATGTCGCGGAGTGACCGATGTGGCCAAAGGCACTGTATTTTTTCCTAAATTCGACTTTTTCTGTATAATATATTCGAATTTGTTGGATAGTCTCATGTTGATTATTAGACTTATTGGTTTGTAGTTTTTCAGGTCTGATTAGTCTGTATCATTTTAATTGTGTGGTACTCTTCGGGTTTTGAAATGTTTTTTGATATTTTATATTATTATATAACCACGGCTGCGATGTACTTTGATGCCTGACGGGTAGCCTACTCAATCACTGAAAATAATTGAATACCCGCATTCATTTCGAATAGGGGCTAATAATGGCGGTCGTCTAAGTCGCTCAGCACCAGAAATGGTGCGCGACGGCCGATTAAATTTTGTCAATTGATTAGTAGTACCCTTAATAGGAAAACAGTTTCTTCTACGAAAACTTCAAGAAGATCTAGATATGACCAATTTGGATTTAGGGAACACAATTTTTTAATACAACAAGCTCATCGAATCATTATCTTGATATCCAATGGCTTTAAGAAGAAAGAGTTTTGCATTGCAGCTTTTTTGGATGTTAAGTACCATATAAATTCTGTTTCTATGAAGTACCTACGATTCATTAATAAAATTTTATTTTTCTATATACCACTAAATAAAAGCAGGTGTGCCACAGGGTAGCCCTCATAAACCTTTGATATCTCTGAAAACGTAATTACCATAATCGCATTTTTCCGTTTCTTGCTAACGATTCCGCAATACTCTATAAAAAATAATGCAATGAAGGCTTCAAAGGATATATAAGCCCCGTTCCAAAAGGTTCAGGTAAATGAACAGAATAGCAAGTCACTCTTACAACAAGAAGACCACATGTCTGTTAGTAACATCAATGATTATAACAGAGCTAAATTAGTATTCTCATTTTAAAGCAGAAGGGCACAAATGTATTTAATATTTAAAAAAAATTATTGGTTCTTTGGACCCAAATCAAAATATTTACTTAAAAATAAGATACTTCTCTATAAAAAATGCTCAAGAAGCTTATTTTGATGCATATAATGCATCTAGGTGTGCGCTAAGAAGACTAAGATAAATATATAATAAGTATAAAACAAAATTCCTTAAGCTTTCGTTTACAGCAATCGATGCCTGTACATTCTGTTAGTAGTGTATGTAATAGAAAAGTTGGGGACATTTTACTTTGCAAGACTACCAGACTGAAAAATAACCGAGTTCAACAACTCTTGGAAACCTGTTTAGTATTTTAGTGTTCCTACAGTGAAATACACAACCGCAGTAAGATATTTTTTATGTATTTCAAAATAAATAATTCTATAAGCTTATCTGCTATTAATTATTTAAAGTAGCAACAGTATTTTAATCGAAAAAATAAAGTGACGAAGACTGTCCCACTAAAGAGACCTCGAGACTTTATTTGAAGTCAATTAGTAATTTTATAGTCTTAGTTGGTGCAGGAATGGTTGTAGAGAGGATTCGGATATTCTTCTATTTTTGATGGTGTTTTTCACCTTGCTTTTCTATTACCTATTAAACGAATACTAAGATCGTTATAGAGTGTATTGTTTGACACATACAACGGTGCGCCTGTGGTTACCCTTAGAATTTTTGATTAAACTCTCTGAAAGATAGCAGTGTTTTTTGCAATTTTGTGCATTAACAGCTTATTTTCTAAGGATAAGGAGGATCTTTTTTCAAGAAGCCAGTATAATTATTTGGAATCCCAAATCAGTTTTCTCTTTTTTATTGTTACTTCCAAGTATGTTTGTGGTCTAAGTGTAATCCCAGACTAAGTGTTGTAGATTCTGGTGTTATTATGTCATTAATGGAAACTGGGCAACAACGATCTATTTTAAGGTAAAAATTATTTGTGTTGACTTTGATTCGTTAATTTGTATCTTTTACTTTTTTGTTCAATCCCATTTTGGTTGGGTGATGCTATGGGTTTTACGGCTTGCAATTATATCCGTATCATCGGCGAAAGTACCAATTAGTGTATTAGGAATTGTTAGTAGCTCTGACGTATACAGAAGATAAAGTATTAGGCCTAATATGCTGCCCTGGGGAACTCCACATTTGATTGGAAAGAAGGTTGACGCTTCACTTTCAACTCCAGTTCTACATTGACGGCCGCTTAGATCTGTATGAATAGGATAAATTGATAGAATAGAATATTTAACTTTGTAAATACTGAAGGACAATATTTTTTGTTGTCTAGCGATTGATAACTGCAGCAGTACCGAATTATTCCGAGCGGCCGCCAACAAAATACGTAAACAGTGATAATAGCTAACCTCCGATTAGGAGAAGGACGATAAAAAAGAAGCGATTGATTTATTACATGAATTATTCGGTGGCATTGTTGGGTGGTTGAATATGACCGGCAAAATCAAAATTAATGGTCAAGAATTTCATGTAGGAGTAGACTGATATTTTGTAAAAGAAGTTTTGAAATAGTAGATAGGAGACTTATTGGTCTAGAAAAGGTTATAGGTATTAGGATGGTAAATTGTAAATATAAACACAATTTTAATGTATGCGGTACCGTGACAAGCAAAAAATAGCTAGCAACAAATTTCAGTACACAGATGTGCACCTGACTACGGCTTGCCGTGACGTAAGGGTAGAAACTTGACAGTCTTGAAGACAATAAAGAAAAATATTTCGTATAATTTTGGCAGGCAAAAGAAACTAAATGCCCAATTAATTTGGCACAAGATAATTGCAGTCTGCACTGGCCGACTCTAAAGTCATTAAAAATATGGCCATTATAGGAAATATTTTTCCAAGTATTAGCTCCACTACAAGGTTACATAGTTGGGATTTTTATCTGGTTTGGGCACTAAGATAGTTTCAGCTATATTAAAATGCTTTGGCCAATAATGGAGTCTTATAACATTGTTGAAGATATAGGTTTAGCATGATAATATCCTTTTTGGAGGTATCTTTAGCATTATAGGAATTATTTGTTGTTTAATCGAGTTAATTTGTCTCTGATTTATTTTGTCATAATGAATTTGACTGGTTCGGTTAGTGGTAAGTCGCTGTCTAAAAAGTCTCTAATATTCTGATCAATTCCGTCATCATTTAGGGTAAAAACTTTAAAGAGGTGTTCACCGAATAAGTTCACTTTTTATTCATTACTTCTTGTCCAGGGTCCCGATGCAGGTTATTCTTTCCAAATTGCGTGTTTCGTCTGTAGTGACTTAGAAGTTGCTTTTATTTGTTACTAAGTGAAATTAACCAATTGATTGAGATTGAGATCGGATACATAGTCATGAAAATTCTGGTTGTGTGTTTTTTTTAAGTTTTGTTTGTCAATCGATTGAGTATCGTTTTATCTATTGGATTGTGACTCTGTTGTCATTACTTGTAATGATGTGTAATTTATAGGGGTTGAACGGCAACCAAATAGTGCTAGAGAAATGAGAAAGTTCTATTATAAAAAATGTTCAGATAACTATTTCAAGATATTTTTTTAGATAATAGTAACTAATAGAGTTTAAAGTCAAAAAACAAACATCAGCTACTCATAAATACCCATCCGTTAGAAAGGGATGATATCCTTAAGTATTTACAAGGAAAGCGTGAAAGCGGAACAGCTCACATAGCAGAAACGTCGCTCACCTCTCATTCTGCTGATCGAGCTGCAGCGGTTTGGCCGGCGATAACGACCGGGAAGACTTTCGAGGTGCGTTTGTTCCGCATCATTCCTACAATAACATTTCTGTCGTTTTCAAACAGATGCCTCCGAGCAGAGGCGGCGCCAAATTGGCTTCATTTCTGTTTTGTAGCATCTCGGCCCGGGTGTCATGTCGCGAGCGTCACTTCCGGCGCGGATCGCTCGCAGCGCCGCCACTCCACGTCGTGCGGTTTGTCAACTGCAGTAAAGCTCGCACCGCTGATTGCTGACTCTGTGTCAATAATTATACCCAAATCCGTCTGACGTCCCTGCGCGGGAAATTGGGGCAATTTTCCGAGCGCAGCCTGAGCGCGCTTTGTGGGGCAGCTTCTGTTTCTCTACATCGCTCTGCGCAAGTCGGTAAAGTGTCTCAATTTGCAGCAGCTCTTTCTGAATTTCACTTATATTTGGAAAGATATCTTAATCTATTAACACCAGTACCTATCCTGACTGACACAATATCATCCAACGCAAACCACTAAAATGCATCATTAATTTGTAAGTACGTTACTTTAAAATTCCACCTCAAGTGGGAAAAAATGAAATAATTTTAAAATCGGAGTAAATCTTTTGTAAATCCCATGTTTCGTCCTTTTCGATTTCTAATTTTTGGGAATAAAGCTTATGAAGAACCATGCGGAGAGTTAAACTTTAAATTTTTTTAGCTATGTATCAAAAGATCCTAAAACGTTAATTTTTGGGATTTGAATTCTTTCTGAATATCAAAAGGTTTGGATTTTTGATTCTCAAAATTCATCCTCTAAAAGAGAAAAATAGACATACTAACAGTAGGCATGCGGCACATTATTGATGCGAAACAGAACGAGCGTTTCATTTATGTTTGTCCATTATTAGAGTGGTTGCAGCAGGGGTAGGAGACTAAAACAATCCTGAGTTGTAAATCCCAGAAATGTAGCATGCAACATGTTATTAGATAAAGAATGAAACAATAAGAAACTTAAGGAACATCATTGTATAGGAAATAAAACGTACATTTCTATCTGTATTTGCCGATCAAATGTTAGGGTGGTTGAGATGTACGTGATGTATGAAATCTTCATGCATTAAAAATGAAAACCACAACATGCGACATAGTGGACTGTGAGGTATTGAAATGCAGACACATAAAGCATATTTTACACCATTTTATGGAAAAGTTAATGAACTGAATAAAAATTGCTTCGGTATTAATAGGCTTCTTATCTGCATGACTTAGTTTTTCACTTCTTTGAGTTGGCTCAAAGAAAAAATTTGCGAAAACTGCCACAAATCCATAAATGATCTCAAAAAGCGAAAGTGTTTTATAAGAAATACGGAAATTATAAATAAATGCTCAAATATTGGAGTTACGGTCTACTAAAGGAATCTTCTTCTTGAATTAAGTAAGCAAGACTGTTCTACTCAGGAGTATGCCGACAATCTAGTAACACTCATCGTAAGCAAATTTTTTAGTACAGCTTTAGAATTTATGCAGAAAGCTTTAAAAATTATAAACTGATGGTATGTCGAAGAGAACCTTAGTGTGAATTTTTTGGTCCCATTTACAAGAAGTATAATACTGGGAAAATTATCTTTTCGACGTAAGTGAGTCCAGAAGTTAACAAAGAAAAATTAAAGTTTATTGCTACAAAGCGAGCACTGGGTAGAACATCAGATTTAGATCAACACATGTTTTACACAAATTGTACCCTACTACTTATGAATTGCAGACATGGTGGACTAAAGTAAAAGAGGGCCAAACTAAGAGCTGGCCTAATTCTAGAACCTGTTGACGTATTACAGGTGCAATGAAAAGCATTTCAATTGTAGCCATAACAACCCTACTACACTGCGTTCAGCGAATACATATAGTAATAAAACTGTCAAAAATTCCCCCTCATTTTAAATAACTGTCCGTTATTGGCCGGTTTGAAAAAGTGCAGTAGTCAGGTACACACTGGGCCATTTTTGGGCACTCGTGTGTTAGTGCTGCGGGTAACTTATGGTTAGAAATGGCGATTTTATTTGTATCTCACTATTAATGATAGTGTGTATTGTAAAAGTGAGTTTTTAAGTTTTGATTCACCTGTTTAACGCAAAGAGGGAAATATGAAATATTATTATAATTGCTACATTGCAAACCTAGCTTCAGCGCACATCCTTCTGCATTTAAGGGGCGGTTCAGGCGTGTATCATAATGATTTATTACTATATGTATTTTCTGAACCTATAATAGATGTGCCCACTCCCTAGATATTTTAGTTAACAAAAAAACCAAGGATGGCTTTTCACAGATTAAAATGTAATGCATAGTGACAACTCAGCTCAATTCTTGGTCATAATAAGATAAGAGAAATTCTCATAAAATCATTTCTGGAGATGAGCAGTCACACTATGGTAAAAACACAAAACTTTAATAAACCTTTTAAATCCAGCTTGCCTAAAATAAGATTTCTACTCAAACATCGTTGGAAAGGGAAGCTAGTCTGGTGTACAGTTGGATTTAAGATTGATAAGAACACTGGGACTACTAAAATGTATGAATAATCTGCTTAATTTAGCATATGTTTATATCCTGAAAAATATTCTACGATATTTAAGAGGCAATTTGTGCTATAAACGAATGTTTAGCCAAAGCTACAATAAAAGTCTCAGTTATAAAATCATTTTAAATTGGCCTGGGAATTTCTGCAAATCTTACTTTTATATAGATGTTGAAGTATTGGAGTATACCAAGAAGTAGAATTTTTGCTGAGCTTTCACAAAAGGGACAAAATAATTACAAGATTTAAATTAGTGTTTAAAATAATTAAAACCGTAGTTTTAAGTCAGCTAGATAATTGAATAAATAAATCTCAGAAAAACTACCAACACTAGAAGTAACTAAATTGATTTTCAATTTTTTAAGTGTGAAACTCTTCCCCTAAGAAGAAAATTGCTTTTGATGGAGAGTTGGTTTATGAAAAGCTCTAACTAAGGAAGACGGGGCAAGAAGTTATTTAATCTCATGTAAATTATATAACATTGGTGGTAGAAGAATTAGCGCATGCACAATTGTTGATATACACTCGTTGTTGCGGCCGAATCGTGTCTTTTCTTTAATTAGCCAAAGATATTCTCTTCTAGTTTAAATTGGGGCCTGACCTGCTCTATGATAGTTCTGTTTAAAAATACATACGTTATCAGATATGTCGCTACTTGCAGCCAGTACTTCGCTCCGCCTCTATTAGTTCACCCGCTCTGTACTGTAAAGCCGCATTTTCTTCCAACTCGGCTTACACCGTGATGTACCATTGACAAAGCCGTCCTTCTATCTATTGTCTCTGAGCTTAAAATCAACGTCGCGGCCGAAAGAAAAAACACTTCCACGAGTCGCTCCCAAGTCTTCCCATTAACCGGTAAAGAACACAAGCAACAGATGTATATCCTACCTTTTCTCTATTAGCGAATACGTTTGTGGAAAATTGGAAGGTACCATTAAGGAAAAGCTGTGTTCGGAGGCGAAGAAAACTGAGGGAAGTGGTGGGGGTGACTTCGCTTGCCTTTTCTCTATTTTTTTTCTAGCACATCCATCGCCTACTACGCGTTCCTAGGATCGCGTATTTACTCGTTGTTAGTTGCCATTTTAGTGGGCACGGAGCAATGAATGATTGAAAAATATATCTTTGTTGCAACCGGTCATTCGGTGGTGCAGATACAGCGAAGATTTTCAACCCTCCACAATGTTGGTGAACGCGATTCCGCCCTATCTCGCCCAATAATATTAAAATGTTTTAACAAATTTAGAACAAGAGGAATTTTGAGACTGGGAACCGTTCGGGGAAGTAATAGACCTGTTAAAACACCAGAAAATATGTGGAGGGCAGGGCTTTCCGTCCATCGGGGCTTTATGCATATCATAGAGGTCAGTTCACCAAATTTGGCACTTGACCTCCACTTCTATATTTATAAAATTATGATATTTCAAAAACTGAACGAAAATGACTATATACGGCGGTTTGCGTTTGCAGAAACGATGCTGAACATCTTAGAAAATGACTGTATTCTGATAACGAGTCATTTTCATTTATCTGGTGCCGTAAAAAAACAAAATTGGCGATACTGGTCGGAAAATAATCCACAAAGAGTTTATTAAAGGCCCTTATATAGTAATTGTGTGGGGTAGAGTAGTCCAATTTAGTATAATTAGAGCCTACTTTTACCAAGAAAACAGATGCATTGTAAGGATCAACACACAGCGTTAGCTTACGATTGAGCAAACTTGCTAAACCTCAAAAGAATCCATAACTTTTTTAAGTGAACATTTTCCAGGCCGCCTTATTTCATTGCGCGGTAATGTAAAGTAGCCCTCTCAATCACCGGATCTTCCACAGTGTGATTATTTCTTATAAGGCTACCTGAAAGCTCAGGTTTATATTGAAAACCTACAAACTCTTGCAGCTCTTATAAAAACTATAACTTGAGAAATTCGAACAACTACACGCGCCATCCTTGAAAAGTGCATGGACAATTTTTCCCGCCCGCAACAATGTCTGGATAAGAACGGTTGCCACTTGGATGGCATCATTTTTCTAAACTAAATTATTCTTTTGTTTGTGCTTTTCTTAAATGGCATTATATAATCTTTAAAAAAAATTAAAATTTGTTCAAAAATATCTGTGCTAAAGTGTTTTGAAAAACGTAACATGTCTCTGCCGGACCCTGTACAATAAGCTGTAAGATCACAGTACTAATGTTTATTAATCTCCTCCTCATCGTTCACTTTCAAAGATATCTAAGTATATAAGGATTCTCTTTAAAAGCGATTGCTCCAAGTTTAGGTGCGATTCTTTTTGAAAAATAATTTTAAATAATTTGAGACACAAATGAAATACATAAATAACGCCATTTGTTTATTTATCGCTGTTTTTAACTTCATGATAATAACAATCCTATTTCCCTACTTTGTCGATGAAATCATTGGATGTTATAAATGCCACGCATACTATTATTGTATTTGTTCTGGGAGATCAGGTATTCTTTTATTTTAAAGTCAATACTTAAGCGCGATTGGTTAAAACAGTTACAAAACGGCCAGGATAATTTACGACAGACACTAAACTTTCTAGTGCAACAATGGGTGCAATAAAACTGTGGACGTTGTCAATCATTCACGTCGCTGTCGATGCAGCGCTAAACTGCTGGAGATTATGGAGATCATTATAAGAAATGTAAACACGGCTGTAGAGAGCCGAATGTCTTTGGAATTTACGATGGGGCCATAAAGTGGGAGCTGTGAACTCCGCGCTCTCCTTCGGGGAACTCCTAACACAACAATGACATCTCCTTGCTGTTCAGCTGAATGGAAGCTTTCAGGTGGTGCTACCTAATGTAATTTTAGGCCGGTGCTAGTTACCACACGAACTAGTGCAAAAGGTAAGTCATATATTTAAAAAAATTGTTCGCAAAAAGATAACGCTTATTTTGTTATTCTGAAAATTCGGTTGCATATCGGTATTGTCATTATTAATTTGTTTTGCAGTTGCTGTATCAGCAGAAATATATTTTACGTAAAAATAAATTTAATGTGTGTAGCCAAATAAATTAAAAATGTGTATAAACATTTATAATTCCACATAAAAAGCTTTTTTAAAAATCAAAAATAAAATTTATGTCTTAAAATTTGTTGAATTTATTTTTAATGGAAGCTTTAATTTAGAAATCAACATATGTATGTGGTAAACTGTGTATTTTGAGTGTGCGCGTGCGTTTGTGCGTTAGTTTGTGCTCCTATGTGTGTGTGTGGAGAGGGGATAGCATCGTATGAATATAACTTCCAACACGGTAAAGAACAGATCTACTTCAGGGCAGCGCCCCTATCTACAGAGCTTTTCGTGCGAGAAACCACGTTCTAGTTCTATTACCTTTCCCACAAAGCACGTACCATTTCCTAGATAATTTCATAGCTTGTTTGGGAGTAAAGCTTATTTGGATTCAAAATATTTCCCCGCTGGAATATAGGGGGTGGTAGGGTAGGGTGCTATAATAAGAGCTGATGAAAGAAAAACCTCAAATATATTATCATTCCACAAAAAGACATGGTTGATCTGAGCGAAACACATTGGAGACAACGGCCACTTCACCTTGAAGAACGGCAATCTCACTTATTTCTCAGGGTATAAAACAGACTCAGCAACCGGAGTAGCAATAATAATCTTTAAGAATCATCTACCCGCTCTCAAACGAAAATTCATCGTTCCGAAATATAATACGGAATTTGTCATCAGGCGTAAAACACGAACCTGTCAGCAAAGTTGAACTTTCACCTGTGTGACAGCAGCAGCAACACTCATAATTTTTTTTATATATATAATTAACAATAAAAATAGGTACTAAACTGCGTTAGCTGAACGTCGTCCAAATTTATGTACCCACATTTATAAGTAAGGAAGGAAAGATTATCAATTTTTATAAGACACTGAAAACAGTAGTTCGGAAATACCCAAGAAAAAATAATGATAGTTGTAGACGTTTTGTCACTGCCAAAATATCAAGCACATAGTAGAATATTTGGGACTGAGTGAAACAAATCAGGAGAGAAACTTCGAAATTTCGCTATTGACAACAATTATACCGAGAGAAAGAGCTTGTTTAAAACTACCATCCCATACGTCTTTACACGTGGGTATCCCCGAACGGAAAACACAGGAATCATATTGACCATATTGTATTTCAGAGCAGATGGAAATCTAGTATAAATAATGCAAAAACATATCCTGGATTAGATTAAAAGTAGAAATTTATATTCAAACAGGAACAACTAAGAAAAAGATATACCATTAAAAACACTGAAACAATACAAGTAAACACTAGATATTAATATGCAAAACATTACAGATGAAAAGATAGACACAAATTCTAAAAATTACTGCAACCCTTAAAACAGTTATGCTAGAAACTAAAGACCAAGTCATAAAAATTCAAGCTAACAAGGATACGAAGAGGAAAGACTTAAAAACGTGGAAAATAGTAAGCAGAAGAGGTTTGAAACAAACGAAAAGAAGACAGAATACCAAAGACCAGATAGATAAATTCAAAGACTATGCAAAAGAACAAAAACCAATATCCAAACGTAATATATGAAGAAATAGAAACATTCGCTAACACAAATCAGACGAGAAAATGGAAGAGATAACGAGGAAGACCAAGCCAAATAATCGAATATAGAGGAAATATTGTCCAAGCCTCTACACAGATCATAACAATAACCAATCAAATGAACCTAAACTCCTAATGCAGGCTTTAGAAAATTATACAAGCCTTAATAAAACTGAAAAAGAGCAAATCGATGAAAGAAGATAAAATTAGGGCAGAAATGTTAAAGCAACTCAACCATAAGCCAATTGAGTTTCTATACAAAATCTGCAGTGATATATGGGAGGCCGAATAATAGTCTAAAGACTACACAATTCACAAAGAGGTTCCACCTAAAATTGGAATAATTATAGAACAGTCGTCCCAATTTCGCATGATAGCAAAGTAATGCTTATAATTCTGCTACGACTTAAAAACTTAAGGGAGCAAGAAAACAAATTTTAAATCTCCGACAAATATTACAAAAAACAAGAAAGTTTGGAGCCACTACATACATATGTTTTGTAGAAAGCAAGGCTTTTGACTGTGCAAATTGATTAAAATTGTAGACAGTACCACTAAACATCTAATCCTACTTATAAAACAACTATGTGCAGAAGGTTCAGCAATAATAAAGCTTGAGAAAAAATTTCAAAATACAGAAAGATGTACTTCAAGGCTACATACTCTCCCCCATGCTGTTCAACATCTATGGGGAGTATATTGTACGGAAAGTTCTTGTTAACTGGAAAGGCGAGATGGAAAAAGAATAAACAATTTGCCGTTTGTCGACGATAATGATAACTCTTTGTTAATGACGAATCAGAAATGTCTGTATTGCTTAAAAACACCGAAAACAAAAGTATACACTTTAGAATGAAATTAAACCGCCAGAAAACCAAATTGCTGATTATAAATCGAAAAGACATAATCAATAACATAAAAACACAGACAAAATCGTCAATGACGTTATTTATTTAGATTTAAATATACATAAAGATGGGAACTACTCCACTGAAATACAGAGAAGAATAGCAAAACACCAACGGTTAAACTCAGTAAGATTTGGAAAGACAGTAACATATCGTTCTAAACAAGAAGAGACTAGTTACAACATTATTATTTCCAAACAGCAACATACGAGGTACAGACATGAATGTTAAAAACTGACGATAGGAATAAAGTAGATTTCTTTAAAATTTTGTGTTGAAAAAGATTCTGCGAATTCAATGGACAGACTGTAGAACAAATGTGTCCATAATAAAAGAATAAAAACACAAAATAGAGTTTTCACCGTGGTAAAGATAATTTAGAAAGACTTGTAATGCAAGAAAAGGTAAGAGAGTAAGACCAAGAAGATGTTTTCTAAAAGGTGAATGGACCAAATAAAAAGCTTCACAAGAACATCGCTCAAAAAAATAATACAAGAAACACCGAAAATAAAGAAAGATGGCGAGAGATAATATATAGGACAACATAAGAGTCGGCCATGTAATCACGTCGTTTCATTAATGAAGCTTACAAATATGAGAGAGAAAGACAATTGCATGTTATTTAAAAATGTTGAAACCTGCCACGACTACTATATCATCACCCAATATTACAGCAATGTTTTATTATTAATAGATCTACATGTATATATAGACGCAAATGTAACATGGATGTTAATATACAACCTCTAGCCCATAATAAATGATCTATTTCTATTTTTGGTTGAAATACTTAATCTAAATCACACTTTGACTTGAAATGTGATAAATATGAGCCAAAATTATATACCCGATCCTAAGAAAGCGAAGTAGGCGCTGGTTGCAAAAGATAAAATGTGCTAGGGAGAAAATAGATTCTAATGGTACCCCCCAATTTTCCACAAACGGGTCCGCTAATAGAGAAAAGGTAGGATACGCACCTGTTGCTTGCGTTCTTTACCAGTTAATGGGAAGACAATGGGAGCGATTCGTGGAAAGCATTCTTCCTTTCGGTCGCGGCTGTAATTTTAAGCTGAGAGACAACAAACAGAAAGACGGCTTTGTTAATGGCACATCCAGGGCGTAAGCCGGGTTAGAAGAAAATGCGGTTTTACAGCGGGTCGGCAGATCTAGTACAGAACGGAATATTGACTGGTTTTGCAAATAGCGATATACTCGATAATGTATGTATCTTCAAACAGCACTAACAGACTGGTTTGTTCTTTAGTTACTTTGCTTTATAATCTTCGTTATATTTAGAGATATATAGGTATTGGAGAAAATAATGGAAACACTCGTCAAAAGTGGGAGATATTTTTACTGTGACACTGGGCACCGCGTAAATCAACCTTCTCTTATTTGTTGCAGGTAGTATGGACTGTGTACTAATAAAGTAAAGTGAGGCAGTGTGATTGTGGAAGTTGTGCAGGTGTGGTGAGCGACCAGTATGTCCGACCTGACGGAGTTTCAAAGAGGTCTAATTGTTGGTGTCCGTTTAGCTGAAGGATCTGAACAAAACTGCGACTTTTTGCGATGCAACACAAGGCACGACCTCGAAAGTCGTGACCGCATACACAGTGCATGATAAAACAGGATCAGCAAAATATAGTAATCGTGGAAAGGCGAAGCTGCAGCATAGGGACCGCCGGGCCTTGAAACGTCTTAGAAGAAAACAACGTACAAGAAAGTGACTACAAAACTAAATCAGCACCCAAACACCCCAATAGTATCCAAAACAGTGAGGTGGGAACTGCATAAAAGGGGTATCCATGGTCGTGTTGCTATTGCCAAGCCCCTAATAACAGATACGAATGCTCAAAGGCGACGTGCATGGTGCAATGCCCACAAAAACTAGACGGTGGAGGATCAGCAACGCATCGTTTAATCGGATGAGTTACTCTTTATCCTCTTCCCCATTAGTGGACGCGTGTTTGTCTGAAGCATCGATATGAACTGTCTCCGCGCGATTGTCAAACATGGTAGCGGCTCTATCATGGTTTTTAGCAGTCCCCCTTGTCACATTACACTGTCGAGTCATAGCATCAGTGTATAGAGAACTTTTTGGTAACCAAGTCTACCCAACGGTGCAAACTTTATTTCCAGATGGGAATGCCATATGCCAGGATGGTAGTGCCCCCATTCATACCACTGGTCCTGTTCAAGAGTGATTTCAAGAGCATACTGATGAGAGTCTTCTCTGGCTCGCCTAACCCCCAGACCTGAATATCATTGAGCCCCTGAAGGCTGTTTTGGAAAACAGAGTTTGACGTCAATTTCCACCTCCTTCTTCGGTACCTTAGCTGGAGGCTGTGCTACATGAAGAATGGCTTCAAATTTCACTCATTATTGTTTAGGAATTGTATCGGTCTATTTCGTCCAGAATTAAAGTTATATGGCGTGCTAAAGGTGGGTCAGTACCATATTAATACAAGGTGTTCCGACTTCCACAAGTGTTTCAATTATTTTGTCCTGGAAATTTCTTTAATTGGAAAGCATTTCCTCTTTTAATTATTTTCTTAAAAATTCTTTTAGGGTTTATCTAAATTTTGGAGTAGAAATTTTAATTTAGAACAAATGTATAATTTTGAAATTGTGTCCGTAAATTTCAGTTACAATTTTACTTCTGCATGTTTAAACAAGCCAATATAATCCTTAACTAAAAACTATATTAAAAAAGAATATTTTCAGAATCCGATAATGGCGAAAATGTGTAGCTGAATTTGAAAAATATCCTCAATGTCCCCGTTTCTATTGAAGCTTTAAAGTCACACGGGGGACGTTGTATCGTCAGCACTAATCCAATAACATTCTGCTTATGCGCCTCGTTATAGCCGAAGCGGCTCGATTATCATATGTGCTTAACATTCGCACGTGGTGCATCAACGTGTCTCATCGCAACCCCCTCCGACGGGAGCTCATTGTGTTGTCACGTCCGTGGAGAACTGATGCATCTGATCGAAGAGCCTCGAGTGGAAAAGCGGCGAACGACGCGCACGTGCCGCATTTTAAATAAACATTTAATAAGGACACTTCTTGTCGTTTAGCAAGCGCGATAGCAGATAAGAGCTTTCGCCCCCGTGCTTTGCTGTCTATCGGCCGAACGTGATTTTTCATGCATCAGAGATGTGGGCGTCGGAGCTTCCGCTGCATATAATGGACACATAAATAATGACGATCCTTGTATGGAAGGAATTGCGCGAATTTAGTTTTATTTCGATTTCGCTCTTCTAAGACCCCTGCCTTAGAAGTTTAAAAATCCGATTTTCTAAAAGTGGTATAGGTTTTTTCAAACTTCTTGTAAATTGTGGCACCAAACTTTATGGATCGTGTGGTTGGTTCTCGGATTATAAAGCCGTGGTCGGAGTTTCGTCCACAACTGCGGCGGACATCTTCAAAAGAAAATCTTCTAAAATTTTTAGAACTGTAAAACTTACTAAGCATGTCGCAGCATCACTAAATGGGTGGTGCTAATTCAATTTGAAGGTTTGGGGTACTAAAAAGAAACAGCCATTTCTCATTTGGATAATATAAATTGTTATTGTAAAAATGTCCGAACATTTTTCCATCTAGCGATAAATCGCATGCCTTTGAGCACGATTAACTTGACGGTAACGTTATTTTCCTAAAAAAACGAGGATAGGCGTCCTAACCTAGAAGGGTTTCCTTTTTAGACACTCAATACCACCTGACTATGACTGCACGATAAAACAATTATCTCCCAGCACATGAGCTACTTCCTTCAACTACTTTGTGCAAATTTGTAGCTCTAAATTATTCCATATTTCCTAATAACCTTGGGTACTCTTTCAATTGCTATAGTTTAAGAACAACTAATACACAAAGATCGTTCTGCTAGTTACACTGCAGTGTCTAAATACGCTTGAATTTCTCACGTGAGATCATCGCTTGCGCTATAGTGTAAAATTTTCCTAGTACCTTATATATAAAATAATATCTTTTGCTTACTATTGGATAACCTTTATAGAGCAATTTATTTCACAAACTTATTTTAATTCACACAATTAATAAAAAATTTTATTGTGGCTTAGTGATCCTAAAAGTTCTATAGCCAATTTCTAACGCCTATTTACCCTTTCATCTACCCTGTAAAACAAAGTAATTTAGTGAAAGTGCAGTAGAAAGCATAAAGCCATCTACTAAAAAAATAAACAACTGTGACACTAAAAAACTGTAATGTATTCATGTGCTGGCTCACGAATCTAAAGCAGCTAAAGTATAAAAAACTGATGCAAATACAAAATATTATATCCCTTTATAATCACGATAGACTTACTCTTATGTTGGGTATTAAGACAAGCACCATAAAATAAAAAACCTGAATCAGTATTGAGTTTAAACCAGAGTTTAAAATAATTAAAACTAGCATTGCGCAGCCCCACCAAACCTTCTGAACTATACGGGAGGACTAAAAAGTAAGTAAAGAACATACTGCAGTTAAACAGACAGTACGTTAAGCTAGTGACCGAGTTGATTTTGGATCACTGTAACCTACGTAAGTATGTTGGTAGCTTGTAAAACGAGGATAAGCATAGCTTCGTACATTTTATTTGAGAGAAACATTTTTGATTTTTGAATATTCATTTTTGGGAGGAATCAACTCTCAAAAGACCAACAATAGAAGATGTGAAAAGGTTACTTAGTCTGTTAAAAATGGGAAATATTTTTATTTAATAAGTAAATAGATATATGTATAAAAAATAAGATTAAGCAATAATGCTTCAGTTTTCGTGGTTCTCAATTCCTTCTCATTATTTAGCACCCCCGCACAAAAAAGTTCTAATATGAATATAACTTTTATTAAAAAAATTTTTTCGCGTGTTTATTTCTCTGAATATTTACAATCTGTTAATTATATTAACATTCAGTAAATTATTTTAATTTTACATAACATGAGGAAGCAATACTCAAAAGCGTTATTTCTTATCTTATAATAAATTATGTGTGCGTAAACTTGAGATTAAACTAAACTTAGAAATTCTAAAAACTAATCTTAGGTAAACCTATTAACCAGGTCTAACGGGTCGAATCTTTGGAGTCGTTTGTGAAAGTGTCGTTCCAAAAGAGCAGCAGCTAAATCATTGGGATGGGCACTAAGTTTTGCTTGGTAGTTGGTACTTGCACGGAGAATTTCTTCCTTAACTGAAGGAACTAAATGAATCCCTAGGTATTTTACGCTATCTTGTTGTCGTATAAGAGTGTTATTTAATGTTACTGATGGACAGGTTTCTTTCCGTAGAGTGAAGGTTACTTGTGCTGACTTTGATTCATTCACATGTATTCGCCGTAATTTAAGCCATTTTTCTGTTTTTCTGAGATTGTGCTGGAGTATCTAGGGATGCTGTTTGGGGATCATTATGTGATTCAAGGATTGCGGAATAATCTGCATATGTTGCTGTCAGTGTTTGAGGTGTTGTAAGCAAGTCCGCTGTGTATAGAACGCCTGCTTGAATTGGACCTTATGGATGATTGTGCGTCTTTAAATTTGATGTAGAAACTTCTATCCGACAGGTATATTTTTAGCAGCTCATAGTGTTCTGGTGGTAGTGCCTTCTTTACTTTATATAACAATCCGGTATGCCAGACCTTGTCAAAGGCCTGGTTAATATCTAGGAATACCGACGAGCAGTATCTTTTTAGGTGCAGGTCATGATTTATTTTTGTGACTATTCTATGCACTTGTTCTATAGTACCATGACCTTCCCGAAAGCCGAATTGGTGCCTTGGTATAGCGTTTCGTTGATCTAGTATTGGTTTTATCTTGTGCAGGAGTATCTTTTCAAACACTTTGGACAGGATAGGTAGCAAACTGATCGGTCGGTATGAGGTGACCTCTTCTGGGGTTTTTCCAGGCTTTGGTACCATCACAATTTGCTCCACTTTCCACTGATCTGGGAACGTACGTAAACAAAGGATGGCATTAATTATGTAGGTCATAAGTTTTGTTGCCTTTTCTGGTAACTCTTAGGATTTTGGCTGTAAAATAATTTCTGACTTTGCCGTCCGACCCTGTACATGTTGCGGGGGATTTGGTAAAGCACCGAAGCATGTCTAGAGATCCACCGCACAAAATCGCATCGTTAATCACCAAACAACGACAAACACGCAGGGCCCAGAATGTGGGCAGAACTCGGAAAGCGGACAGGCCATCAACAAAGCGCCGCCGCCACGAAGGCACAGTAGCCGCTCATCTTTGATGTTTTCATTTCCGAGGCGACTTTGTTTATGGTAGAGCCGAAGCGATTCCAGGATCTCCGCAATTTCGCGCCGACGTAAATTCCGTGGGGCGCTTTGTTTCGCAATCAAGCGGCCCGGCAGGCTGAGGTTGCCGAACATCGCCTCCTGGGTGGCATCCTATGATTAGCCAAATCTGTAGCCGGGCCAGGAATCTCGACGAGCATTCCCATATATCGCCCTGAAATATACGGGTGTCTGACTGTTTTGACACGAACTCAGGTTCTGTTAATTAACACTACCAAAGTGGATGGACGTCGCAGCCGATATTTATCTATTGTTTTTGGATAACATACAAAGGAGATTCCATGGAACAGACAAGTATAGATGATTTATTACCCCATATCCGTATTTATACACCATAATATAGAAAATAAAAGTTACACCTTTAGATCTAGAAAGAAATATATGACCTGTAGTTTAAAGTCAACACATTTTTTTCTAATTTGTAACACTATTAACAACCATTGATTTACATCAAGCAGACAATATCTTTTCATCTAAGTGTTTTTCATACAATTTTTGTTATTGTTAAAGTAAAGTAGTGCACTACGTTACCATACAACACAATTAGTATAATCTAATTTTTTGGGCAAAATAAGCATTCTTTCATCGTTATAGTTTTCTTTTCTCTAATAATTTTGTTTATAATGGAAAATTATAGCAAACGTATAAATAAATAAATCTTAGGTTACAGATAAAAATCTAAAAAATATGGCAAAAAAAGGAAGAAAAATAATATCAGTAAAATTATAGGTAAATACGAAAATATTAAGGCATCTACAAAAGCATTATAATTTTTGAACATGACATAAAGAGTTACTTTTACTTAAATTAGTCTCGAAATTGTTGTATTTTTTGAAAAACATCAAAACCTATGATCAGTGGCATAAATACCTTTTTCTGTTATAGTACTGTTATTGAAATATGGCTTCATTTTGTTCCTATTATAATAGATAATATCAAAGTATTATATAATTTTATAGCATAACACATCAAAAAACGACAGCAGTAATATCAATAACAAGAGAAAAATAAAAAGCATATCGACCGGTCGCCATCATTTCCACACCAGCTATTTCTATCAAGAAGATGAAGAGAAAGAAAGGGAAAAAAAGTAAAATCGAATAGGATAATATATGTAACATCTGCAGAAAGACAGGCTGGTGGAAGAGCACAAAACAAAAAATCAGAGAAAGGGTAAAGAAATATATCCAATAAAACTAAAAAGTTCTTATGATATAATTAGAAACAAAACCAATAGATTCAGTACTGATAATGGTACATATGCCAACTTCTAATTATAAAGAAGATAAAATACAGAATAAATAAGAAGTTAGAGTAAGTGATAACAATCAAGTATCTGATCGTATTAATAATAGAAAAACGTAAAAAATAATAATATAAAAAAATATAAATTAGGAAAGTAGAACTAAACAGGAGATTAGTTACTAGAATTATTTGCAACACGTGAAATTAGCAATAGCTAATGCATTGTTTCAGCACCATGTAAAAAAAATATACCTAGTCAATGGCAAAGAGAAGATGTCAAATTAACTATATTTTAATAAAATAAATGTGCAGTAACTAGATAAAGAACTGCAGAAACTATTCAACTGCTGATATCTACAATGATCAGCTTTTGACAATAATAAAAAATAGATAAAATTGAAAAGAATTACAAATAATGATAATAAAATACTGGTAAACTAAAAGACAACGAAATACGAGAATCGTTTAGCAAAGGAAACAACTGTAGAGAATAAAAACATAAGATCAATTGCAGAAAAATGTATAACAGAATATAACAGATGCGGCTAACAAAGAACTAGGAAAGAAACGACAATAAAATTGAAAAACATGGATCACAAAAAATAACAAAAACAAAGGCTTAATTAAAAAACAAAACAAAAATCTTCAAGAATGGAAAAATTAAAAATGAGTTTAGTAGAAAAACAAAAAAGGCTAGGGAACTCTTCAATGCAAAAAATGTAAAGAATTAAGGCGAGTGATGAAAACCGGAAAAATTAAAAGAGCATGTAAGATTGTAAAAAACTTTAAACATCATTCATCAAGGGTTCAGACAACGAAGGATAGACTTGGAGAGATACCTATAGTAGAGCAATATATCAAAAATAAACGGATACATAGAAAAATTGCAAGACGCAAATAATAAAGATTGCGCACTCGAAACAGAAAAAGATGTAAGAAAGGACAAAAAACAAAATCCAATAAAGAGGGCAGAATTTGACAAGGTAGTACGTAGCATAAAGTAAATTAAATTGACAGATACATATGAAATACCAGCAGAAACAATTAAATAGTTAAGTGAACGCACCATGCAGTTATATATTGATGTGTAACATTTACAAAACAGAAACACTCTTAAAGATTTTACAAAATTCTAAAAAAGCCAACTTATACGTAGTAAAAACCACCACATCACCAGCTTTACTCCCACGCCTCAAAAATCCTTACAAGAATTATAGGGTAAGCAATAGTAAACTTTAATGATGATCAGTTTAGGTTTAGTAGAAAAATATAAATAAGAAAAGTAATAACCACCTTCTGACTAACAATAGAAATGATATTAAGGAAAGATAAAAATGTATTTATTGCCTTAACAGATATTCAGAAGGTTTTTAGCTTAGTAAATTGAAATGCATTAATCAGAATACTAGAAACTATTGGAATAAAACACAAAGTTAAAAGTGAAACAAGAATGAACGGGTTTAAATATGCAAGAAACTGGAAATTAAAAAGAATAAAAACAACAGAAGAAGTAAAGTATATCCAAACAGGAAATAAAATACAGAATTTAACAAATACAAGCCTTTTATGAGGTAAAACACTTGCTAACAGCACTCTTGAAAACAGAATATAGTTAATAAGAACATAACGTGTTATGAACGCTGAACAATAACTACCAGTGAAGAGCAAAGATTAGAAGCACTAGAAATGTAATGCTATAGAAAAGTGGTAAATAAAATCCACAGTCTTGAGAAGTACTCAATAAATCTAAATATACCTCTAAAAGCTATCTTCAATGTAGAAAGCCGGAATATCATTTACGAAGCTAATGCAACAGATAGCATTGAAAGCAACGCCGGAATTACAAAGTAACTCAAAATCCACACGTTGCCCCATAAAACTAAAGTACTAAACAATAGAAAAATAAAACTTAAACAGCTTTGGTAAATCACCAGAAGATGCTACTGAAATAACTTACTGCTACTAATTAAACCGACCACTTATTGTCAAAAAGAGTAAAGAAAACGAAGGGGCTCACCATACACATTGCACTTATAAAGATTCAAACGGTAACTGGGGTAGAAATGACAAAGACGAGGCAACAGTATTTGCTAAACGCTTAGTTAATGTTTTTAAACTCTACTCTGCCCAGAAGAAGATGAGAAAATATTTTCCGTGATTTTCATGCTAACCAAAAAAGAAATTGATATCAAAAAAGGTCCAGACAACGATATAATCACCAGAATAATCATCAAACAACTATATATAACATAGTAGAAACCCATTAGATTATTATAAGTTGTTATTTAAAAACTTGTTATTAGAAAGAATAAAGCCAACGCCAGAAGAACAAAAATTAATTCTGAATATGATTTAGGGATCAATGATTCACAAAGACCTAGAAGGAAAGAGAGACTACTCAGCTACATTTATACTACGATTTGACTGACATAGTATAAATGTATATAACTAACCACTTAGGTAGAAGCATGATTAAGGTAAATAATGGAATGGACTCACTTAAGCCATTTTTTTTTGTTTGGGCGCATTAATGACATTTGAGGCTCAAGTGTCTATTGTGCTTACTAACATGCAACATTAAATACTACGTCACATACGTTCATGAGTTTCTAGCGAGACTCGAACTCGCCCGCTCCGCGTTCAAGGACAGAAAAGCAAGGCTCTTAACCACGACTTGACGACGGACCAACTGGAGCCTTACTCCACATGATTAAGTTTATTGGTAGATTATAGGTTCTTAGCCAAAATGTAAACAAAAATAAATACGCATTCAAACAAGGTAAATTGTAAGTAAGAAGAGTTAATAAAAAAAAATGACTCTGTGTAGACACAAGGCAAAAACTTCATCCTTCTTCTTCTACTCTTATATAGGCTATTAGCCTATTTCGTGTAGTACTATGAGCCATGTTGGGCGTACCCCGGGCAGGTGGCCTGTAATATTTAGTGAGTATTATTTCTAGAAATTATAAAGCAAGCTGAATAAAAGCTTTCAAAGTAAGGGTGCTGCAACGTATTTGCACTTAATGAAGTACATGCACGAACAGTATTGATAATGTACGAGGTACGTTTAAGTTCTAAAGGTCTCCAATTTTTTTTTCTCAGCAGTTATATTAAATAGCAATATGAGGTTAATTTTAAAAGACGAGGGAAATATTTCTGAATTTGTAATATAGATGGCAGCACCATACAATGTACTCAGGTCAAATTACCTCCGTTGCAGTGAGTGTAGTTTTATATACTTTAAATGTTTAGTGTTCAAGAACAACGTGTAATCATTAGTTTTCTCCTCTATCATGGTGAAACTCCCTTAGAAATTTATCGCCAATTGAGGGAGACATGCGATGAAAGCGTTATGGAAGTTAAAAATGTTGTAAGAGTTGTGTGACAATAAATCGAAGCAGTCTCGGCCACGAACCAGCTGGACCGAAACCATGATTGCGCGGTGGACCAAGTTGATTAGGTGTGCATGATATGGCCTCTAAACTTGGCATTTCTGTAAAGTTAATTTTTCATAATGACCTGAAAATACAAAATCCCACGAATGCTGACCGACGAACACAAGTCTGCGCAGGTGGTAATGCCTCATTACATGTTGATACGTGATGCCGCCATGAATTTCCGACCATGAGGGCCGCTCATTTTCTAATAGAGCCGCTGTTGTATCAGCGATTTACCAGTGGGCAAAACATACATGCAGTAAATGAGTGTACAATTTGTTGCAAAATAATATTACTTCACTACTGATATAAAATAGCCGAAAACATTTGAAATACTAACTGCGTAAAAAATTTTACACGTTTGTGTATGCATAACTTAAATTTTTTGTTCTAGGCTACTTACTATTAAATTTGTTGCTTCTTTTAGCGCCATTCAAGACGCTGTGCATAAATATAAGGTCACGAAAGCGGTTATTAGGGCCGTATTATAAGAAACGTAGATGAAAATGTACTACCAAATTGACAACGGCTGCAATTTGCTTGTTATACTTACTACCTCGAATTGTTAAAGGTGATTGGCAATACAATTGTTTTCTCTTTACTAATCTTTTTACTACAGTTTTAACATCCTCCCAGAAAACGATTCTTTGGGTGTAACACGCCAGCACTTATAAATACCTTGTTAAAGCTCATCGTTCGATTTGCCTGTTGTAACCAGATACACTATACACTGCAGCACCTGAAGACATACCTTCGCATTTCCTTTGAAGGAAAAGAGTCACGAATTTACAGATATATCAAAAGGACAATATTTAATCAGGGAGAAGATGAAAAAATTTAAAAACACTAACAAATGTGCAAGTGTTTTTTATGTTGATTGGGTCAAATGTAATATTAGAGAAGACATGCAAAACTATTGTACGTTCATTTCTAACTTAAGTAGCGTGTTGTAGACTCTAATGACACAAGTGATAAAATAACTAAAAATATGGGTAAGTAAAAGTGTTGTTGAATGAAGGAAAAAATTAATACCGATCGATAAAATAGGTAACATGTGGTTGAATGGTAAGCTTAGTGCGTAAGAAAACAGAGCCAAAAGGTTTAAATGATTAAATCGCTTTAAAAGTGACCAGTTGTGATCTCCACAATCGAGATTTAATCCTGCAACTTGTAGCTGTTCCCAAAATTTAAATCATTTTTGAAAGGGAACAGACTCTAGATGGTTAACAAGATGACGAAGTATTTCCTTGACATTCCGACACAGGACATTGCAGAATGTTTTGTACACTCGAAAATGAACTTGCAACAAAAGAAGTGAAAAGAAGATGAAAAAAGTAAAAGTAGGTCTTAAATGAGTAAATATCAAAAAGTTGGAAAGATAAAATGGAAACTAAATAAGTTTTTTCATTATTAAAACTCTATTTGTTCTTTTAGTTCTCTTCGCCTTTCTCCTTTAAATATTTCGCGAACTCTCAATGAAGTACTGTCTAAAGATGGAGAACCATTACCCCATAAAAGGGTGAGTTTTTATATGAGCACCCTGCGCTATTGATAATTTCTTTTGTTTCTGTAAATATTATTTTTAACAATTTAATTTAATAAAATATTTCCAGTTAAAATATTTTCTTCTCTAATACATCTTTTAGCGAATTTACCCAACTTATTACTAATACATCTGTAACTATTTTTTAAGGTTTGTGGATCCATAATTTGTCAGAACACATTTTTCAGTTGATAGAAGATTACGTATTTATTTACAAACAAATGCACACAATCCATCGGTCGTTCCGATAATTACACGCCCGTCGTGTTTTTCTTCTTCGCCTCGGTCGCCCCCTTATAGCCTTCGAACTCTGTCGCGGCGTCAAGCCCGTGACGTTAAGCCTGTTTTCCACCAGATTTAGGTATTTTCCCATAACCCGATACCGGCGAGTTGTCAGGGTGTAATCGGCTTTCATCCGAGAGCAAACGGCGGAGTCGTATTTAACATAATCTCCCGGACAATAAAAGGAAACAAGGGCCGTGTGTTTGTACGGCGGCGGATTCCTCGCCGAAAGCGGTTTAATCAGCGGCGCGTTGCGCGTTTACAGCTTGCGGATGGAAATGGAGCGGCAATTAGCGCGCCTGTAATTGCTGTTTGGTTGTAGATCGGTAGATGCAATTAATTAGCTCGGACACGGCTACCAACATATTTCGAAGGCACCACATGGCGTTCAGTTGGCGGAAGCGGTAATTAAGTAATTAAGGCGCTTGCCGCAGCATATTGATATATCTTGGTAGCCTGATGCGGTACGCACGAATTAAGTGTTTAGCCATTTGTTAACATGACGCCCCGTTTTTAAGGTCGAGGTGGAACGTGTACGTTTTTCAACATACTCATAATTTTAGTTGTTTGTTTGTACAGTATAATTGTGTATAATTCTCTGTTTCTGCTTAACTACGCAATCTTTTAAACATTTTTCCTTAAAAAATTATTTCCTCTGTAGTAGCTTTAAACCGAAATTAAAGATCGCTTGCAAAAAATCAAAGCTTACCAACTGATTATTTGTCTGTTGGTGTCCTAATATTAGATGGCACAAAATGCAATCATGCAGAAATTAAAATAACAATTGATTTATGGGATTAAGTTAAAAATTGTACAAACAAAAAAAGAACTTAATAAACTTCACATACTGCTAAAAACAATAGTGTAATAAACCATTCCTACTCTTGATAATAATACAACAAACTACAATATATCTTTGGAAGTTAAAAAAGTAGTCGCTCAAAAAAGAAAACCTAGAGCTAAACGATAAAGAAGCCCCCACCCGTTAGACCAAGCAAGATTCAACAACCTAAGTAAGCAAGCAAATTACCCCCATTAAAATCTTCAAAATTATCTTCAAATTATTTTAACTACATAAACTTAACAACAACCGTAACAACTTTTATACCCATACCCTCAGGCACTCCAAAAGAAATTAAATCTTAAATACAGCGACCAAAGCTCGTGAATCTACCAGGACTCGATCAAATTAGGCTCGAAATATTAAGTAACGTACAAAACTACTTACCAAATTTTCAATGCTAGCCCAACGAATTCGAACAAGCTGAAGGAATACTCATCTCAAGCCAGACAAGGATTCTAGCTATCGTCCTTTAAGTTTGTTATCGGTAGCCAAAACTCTACCTTGGATTCACAGCAACAAATTGGATATCGGATTATCAACTTGGTTTTTCAGGTTACACACAACAATTCAGTAGTGCCACCGCATCGCACAAGTAATACTGACTTAGAAAAAAGTCTACTGCATAGCCATCCCCCTACATATTAGCCAGGTTTTCAATAGTCTGGCATAAAAGATTCCTACATAACATCAGATAATTTCTACTACCACAACAACATACACTATTCGAGGCTAATTTAAGTAACCGGCAATTTAAAACAAAATTTAATTGAGAAATATCAGCAATGTATCTTATTCAGTCGGGAGTACCTCAGGGGAGCGTCTTGAGACCTCTCCTTTACATTCTGTACAATTTCGACACACTAATAACACCAAACACAACTACAGAAACGTTTGACGACAGCATAATTATTCTTGGGAGTTACACAGGCGTAATTATAGCATCACTCACAGATTGACTACAAAAGTCAATAACATGAAATCATTATAGAAACACTTATAGAACATTGAGCTACCTCAGTCAACTACAATGAAATACTTAGAGCTCTATCTTGAGCAGCTCATCTAACGGAAACACAGAACGAAAACAAACAAATAGAATTACGACAAAAAATATAAGTGGCTAATTGGAACACCCATTCCTAGATCATAACGTACTAACATACAAAATAATCTTCAACAATATCTTTACTTACGGAGTCAAATTGTATGTCAACAAGTCACATCTTGACATTCCGTTTATACATGTTAAACAAAATGAGCTGAATGAACTATCTCAACACCAAGTTATCGGAAGGCCCTGATCACGACACAATGAAAATCTTCTCACAAGATTTTAAAGAATCAAGGAAAGGTAATGATCCTTTCCAATTACTGATTTTAAGTTTAATAAAAATATTATATATCAAAGAAAGAACTAAAAAACTACAAAAATAAAGAAAAATGTCTGCAGTTCCACCAAGAGTCGGAAATAAAATACGATAAAGACAGACATGCTCTTATCGCCACAATTTATAATACAACAGAAAGAATTATTTAGAAATAGGATTTATTTACAGGACACAGATTGAAATTGAACAAAAGTTACGATTTAAGGAAAATTTATAAAGTAATAATTTAAAGCACTTATAGTCTTTTTGCATTTGAAAGGATAACATGGAAAAATTTTCAACTGAAGAAAAACTTACACAGCTCTCTTTAGGTGAGACATCATTGGATGTTCTACCTTCATGCTTTTCAGTTCCTAATTACCCAATGTACATTAAACCAACTACTGAATATCGCACTCAGACAGATTGTAGTGTAATTAATAAAAAGCTCTCTTTAACTTAGATGTGTATGGAATAGTTTACTTATCTATTAGGAACAAACCTACGTAATCAAAAACTACGTAAAAGTCAGAAAATTAAGAATAATGGGTCAGTAACGCAACCCTACAGTCATGGTGTAGTCCTTTCTAAGAGAGATACATAGAAACTGCGTTTTAAAAAAATAGATATTATTAAAAAATACAAAGCAGTTTTAGTTAAATTATATGACACCAAAATAAAATGATTTACAATAAAATGTTTTAAAAGTTTGCAAAAATTAGTAATACAAAGGAAATTAAAAACCAGTAATCGTTTAGTAATCCGACGTACTTGAATTAATGATTGTTGTAGTATAAAAAATGTCAATTATCGCTTAAGAAACGCATTTCCTCTCCCGCAGTTTGACTGTAACCCCTGCATCCCCTATTACAACTCTTTAAAGTTTGATTTGTTGGATGTCTGCACGCTCGTCAGTTATTTTAGAGTGATGCAAATTTGTACAATGTTTGATAATTTACTATAATACTCCTCTACAACTGTTCTGGCTCATTTTACAACCCTTTAGTGTTGCTTGTTTTACAACCTACAGTCTCATAAGACGTGCAGTACTGCAAAAAAAGCTAGAAATAAATTAGAACACACTTGGCACACTTACATTAGACCGTTTTAAAATAATTCGCGAGGAAACAAAACATCATACAAAGTTTTTTTTATTTGTATTTGCGTATTTACAATCTACTCATGTTATACAAATTGAGTAATACTTGTCATGATCTAGGATCAAGTCATTGCCATCAACCTAGGGTAGAATATACTAATATAAATCGCTTAGGGAATTAGGTCTTGTGGCCAGTTATGCTTGAGCTTTTTTACAACGGCTGGCTGCTTTACGAGGCGCCCTATGAGGTCGTTTTCGTGTCCTGGTAAGTTGTGGGTATATGCTTTTGAAAGTCTCTGAATTTCGGATGCTACATACGGGATCTTCAAGTCATTATGGATGGTCTCGTTACTTGCATACTATGGTGCATCAGTCATTGTGCGAAGGGTTTTAGACTGAAGCCTTTGCAGTGTTTTTGTATGGGATGTTTTCGCGCAGCCCCAAAAGTTGAACACCTAAAGGGCTTTATGATTGTCTTATAAAGCAATAATTTATTTGATAGCGATAGCTGCGAACGTCTTCCGATTAACCAGTACATTTGCTTAACCTTTAAGTCTATTTGTTTTCTCTTATTTTTGATATGCATGCTCCAGCTGAGTTTTGCATCAAGGTGCATTCCTAGGCATTTTATTTCAGGCTTGATTGAAATTGCAATATTTTTGAAAGTAGTTTGAGGGCAATCAAGTCGTCTATTAGTGAAGGTTACTTGAGCTGACTTCTCACTGTTTAGTGTTATTCTCCACTTGCGACTCCAATCTTGCAGTAGGTTTAGGTGATGTTGTAAGTGAACTGCAGATACTACGGGCTTGTCGCTGGCCACGTCATAATACAGAGTTGAAATTCAAAAGTTATAATTAGACGTGTGAGGATTGCAGCTATAGGAAGTGGACTATGTTTTTTGAGTGATAACAAATATTTTTGTACTACATGCATTAATGCATTAAATAGTTACTTAAAAGAAAACAAAACATATAACGGTTTGCCTTGTTACGATATAGCAATAGTACTTTATCCGAACCTGCAGAAAATAGAAATTAGAAGAAAATTGTCTTTTTTCCTAACTACACCAAAGTTTGGTTTTTGTAAAGTATGTATAAGGCTGTAATTATCATCACACTTCTATAAGGAAGAAGTAACGGAAATATATTACAATTTTTTTTGCTTTTTCACTCTTTTTAATGCTGCGAGTAAGTCCAAAATCAGTTTTCGACAAGCAAAACCTCATAGTCATTTTCACTTCTTTATCACGTATATATATAAAGGAAAACTCGTTTGAAAGACAAAAACTAAAAATAACACAAGTTGATTTTTTAAAAACAGAAAGCCTACACATTATCACCGCTGAATAAAATAAAAATAGGTACAAAACAGTGCAGCAAAAGGAATAAAAACAGAGTACTATAAATAATATAGGCACCTCCAACGTACGTCATCAGAAAGATAACATGTAACGAACTATCGACACTTAAAAAACTCGTTGAAAATAAGGAAATAGATACAAAGACATACAGAAGATAGAAAGATATTCAAGCTGTAACTGGAACGTGGACAAGTGGTAGTTAGAATAGGGACATATCGCATATATTCCACACAAAAATTCAAAACAATATCAAAATACTGAATACTAAAAAAGAAACAACATGTTTAGAAAGATCATATGCCTTCATAGACATAGTTGATAAAGGTATATAATGAAATATAACTAAAAAGCAGTTCTTATTATTATTAAACCTAATAGTCTATAAAATTAGTAAAAAATAAAGATCAAGGGTAGTTTTTGGATGACCAACAAGCTATTCAAGTTCTGGTTTTGTGATTAGAAATAGCAGCCGCAAGCCTTTGCTTACAAACTTTTTATGGGCAGAATTATTATTATTCAATAGCGACTCTCATTCCCAGACTTTTATGATCAAAATGGCGTTTAAAAATTGATTATTTTTTTAGATTTAAGACTTACATAGCCTAAAACGGTCCCAGCCGAACGGTATTACCAAGTAGATTAAGGGGGAACCAGTTATCGATTCAAAATTATGAAAAAATTCAGGTTTGGCTGCTCCCGTAGGAAGCAGGTAACTTGGTCACTAAAAATAACTGTATAAAACTCAGTGGATTATACAAATAACAATAAAACAGATAGAAGTGCAACTAGGATCAAAATTCACAGTATAAGTCTAAAGTAAAACTACAAACGTTCCAGAAAATCATATTTGGAGATCACATGATATAAATAAGAACTGAAAGTTAGAAAAACGTCAATTAATAAATAAGAGTAATGTGTCAGTGACTCCGAAATAAAAAGTTGATCTAAGAGGCTCTTTTGGGAACAAAACGAAAACAGAATTGTTTAAAATGTATCAACAATTAGCGAACATACTGTGAAATACTTATATAATACAAGAAGACGAAAAAACCGTTTTGGTATCTTATGTTTTTTAAGTTTTGTGAGACACTGCTACCGTTTTAGTTAGAACGTTAACACTTTTTTATTAGCAAATTGTGTGCGTAACAAAAATTACAAAAACAAACACATACGATAACATTCAGTAAAGGTAAGCATCAGGTTTTTTGAAAAATACATTCAAAAACATTATGTTTAGTGTTTGAACGTTCTCTGAAAAATACCCTGTGAGGTATGGTTGGTATCCCTACAAGGTAGGTGAGCAGACCTGCAACCATCAGCATTCGACATAAGGCTTTATTAATTTTTCAAATTTATTTGGAGCTTATATGTAAAGCTTAAATACACATATACAATATAATGCGAGCATTATTTTCAGAAATGATAAAAAAAACTAAGTGCGAGCCTTCAGAAATGAGAATTCTGCAACGTGTTTCGAAATAGTAAAGCTGAAGCATAGTCATATATGATCTGGTATATATTTTTCTGTCTGCAATCAAAAGATATTTTTAAAATTTATACCCTCTATTTGTTTTTACTTAAAACTTCAATCTATGTGTCTGTAACAAAACTTGACTGCTTTAAAAAAAAAACTTCTTGTAATACAAAAATGGTCACATGATTTGATAGTAGTCGTAAGTCTAAACCGAAGAGAAGCTAATTAATTTATTTCTGGTTAAGTATCTTGATAGGGTCTTAAATTTTGAGCGCACAGCTCTTTAGTATTCCTTTCAATTGCTATACATAGATTTAGAAATTTAACAAACAAAACATCCTGCCTGTTTCGGAAAGGTGCGCACACAATCTTGATAGCTGAAATGGTCTGCTTAGCTTTTGCTTTTGTTAGCTGTAACAGCGCGGCTTAAGAAGCCGCCGCTTTGTTTACTTTCTGTTTTTAGCAGCTAATATAGGTAAGCAGAATCTTCAAAAACCCAAGCGATTTGACATTGTTTTATAGAAGAGCGATTTGTAGAAAATATAGTCTGTTCTTACGAACATGCACTAAATAAACTGCGATTAAAGCTTCTAATTAATCTTTTTAACAACTATATACTATCATATTTTATATTAAAATTTGTATTGTTTATTATATGTCTAGCGGTTTTATAAGACATATTTTAAAAATGCAAAATAGTAATAATGAGTCAACATCGTTGACATTCCTACTCAGTGACTTTGGCGTCGCAACGACAATATTTGCAAACAGAACTATCATTTCTGTAGATACACCTTATACTAGGGGTATTAAATAGTTTTTACTTATTTAAGAATAAATTCGTCAGTGTGGCCAAGCGGTTGAGGAGTTTGGTTGTGGCCTACTCGGTCACTTCAGACAAAGAGTGCTAATAATGTAACCGTGTAAATTACAGCACTTCCACATTGTTCTGAATCAAATACGGTGCTGGCCGGCAGGGCAGTGATAGCGAACATATGAAAGCGACAACCTTTCTCCACCAAGAGAAAATTCTTGACAACAACATAACTTATAAAACCATGGTAGTTGAAATTAAATACCCGTTATATTTTTAAATTTTGCCCAACACAAAGAAAATAACTTTTGCGAGTCATTAGAGGAAGGTACAGTGCCTTCCAGCTTCTGCAGAAGTGGTTCTGGAGATTTCGAAATCCAAACTCTAACCTGGTAGGTAACAAACGACCTGAACAACTAAAATTTGAACATACGGCGGTTTTTAAAGCATGCTAAACTTAAGCAAAACTAGCTGCAGCGTTAAAAGTGACCTAATAAACTATTTCTATTTGATTACAAAGGCTGGATAAAATTTAAAAAAATATTTAGAACAAGATTCAACTCGTCCCCGTTCTTATTTTATTTTATTTAAAGCGCAGGTATGGTATTACAATCCCAAGAAAAACAAGGTGGTTTAATTCTGGCAAACCGTCAAATTGTTGCGATGTTCATAGCAATAAACTCAAACTTTACATTTGTTGAGCTTTTAAGTGTGTGATTTATTAAACCTGACGCGAGAGTAACAAGTCCAGATTGGTCATCCGCTGTACAATAATGCGAACCCACACTTGGAGAAAAGGACTAAGGACATGCTTGATTTGTTGAACTAGTAATTTTACTGCATTAAAGTGTTTACCAAACATTTGCACTTATTCTTGTTTCTCTAAGATTATTTGACAAATTCCTCGTAGAAGACGTTCGAAGTTGTCGGAAAATGCATTACAGACTTTATCGATTTTTAACTGGTTTTCTTCTGCCGACGGCAGATTCATTGCGTATGTGAAAAACACCAAAAGTGTGCGTATTCTGGGTAAACTATATTACAAGTTAGTATAAATAAATGCAAATTTTCTTAAAAGAGCCGAAAATTAATAAAAAATAGAGGAAGAATTGCTTGTTATATTGGTACGGCCTGGACACAGACAGACCAACTATTAAAGAAAATTTCACCTACCTTACCAGGAAAAGTTCGAAAGGCAGCAATCTGAAAAAATTGTAATTATTCAATGGATTTCACTAAAACTAACATTTAATTTAATTTAAAGTAAAATTATAAGCGAGACAAGTAAATAAAATGACAGTAAACTTAAAAGTGAATACAAAACTGGTAAAACTGAATACAAAAATTTCAACTAAATTGTACGTAAATTAAACACGAATACAATATTTTATTTTCATTTTTATACTTCAATTTATCAAATCATACAAAATCTTCATATAATTTAACAGATTATGGGTTTAGCGGTTTATCCACTTTTATTATTATTTATGTTGTTTATGTCAGCGTTTCTGAAACTTTTTCTACTACAAAACTGTAAAACGCTAACGCCAACAAAATTTTGAAAAAACTGATATATGCCATTACAGGTATTAATATCTGTTTTCTAAATTCTATAACTTTGGCGTCCGTCATCATTTTCTTGCAGTTCTTTTGTATTTTATTCTTTTATTGGATGATGACGCATGTGCATAGCATGGTGCAACATAAAACTTAAGATTTTAATATGTAATAGTAACAACAGAAATATTAGGGATGAAGTGTATGTTTTTAAGTAATGAAAGGTAACGGTAAATTGATAGTGCCATCAAACACAATCACAATACAGTTACAAATTTATTAAAATCCAGCGATACAGTTCTTCCAATAAGAAACAGTGTGTACAGATAGGAATAAAGAAAGAAACAAGATGGTTAACAAAAAAAAGTAATGCTGAGTTACTAAATGGAAAGCCACTGAATGAATATGAGTAGACATAAAAAATACTAATATATCTATAAGGTCCGATCAATAATTAGAATAAATTTTTATAAGATGGCTAGAACTTTAAGGCGAACAACGTAAGTTTCCAGGAAACAATAAAGCAAAATGAGTTTTACACAATGAACTTTTGCGATGGGTAGGTCCAGCATTAAGTACTAGTCAAAACAGTGAACAACAAAAGGTGAAAATGCGCCGAAAAAGAAAAAGTTTGTTTTGTCAGCTGGTTAACTACTTGAAAAAAAATTAACAAATACATTATTATACATCTGAAAGACAAACTGAATGAAAAACCTCAACATTAGCGTTCAATAAAGTGTTCTTCCACCAAGAAAACGCAAGTCGCTTAAACCTACTGTTGCAATAGCAAGACTAAACGTTAGAGTTTGAATTAATTTCTCATTCTCCTACTTTCCAGGTTTAGCTCTAAATGACTTTTTTTTTTATTTGGTTTAGTGGGGAATAATTTTCATCCATTGAGAGCGGCCGTTAATAAGTACTTTAAAGCTTTTGAGAAAAAATAGTGTGACTCCTAATTTAATTAAAATTAAATTTTTAGTGCCCCCTATTCCCCCCTATTCCGAGTATTACAAATATTTTTTTTAGTAAAGCTACTTTCAAAATAATTTTTACCATGTTGGACCTTTCCAAGACTGCAACTGAATGCAACGTTTTTGTTTTTCCGCAAGATTTTTTTGTAAGCGCCTTAAGTAATGTAAAAATTGACTTTCAAATAAAATACCCGATAAGTTAAGTTGATAAAGAAGTTTGTAACATAAATTGTCTTAACGGATTTTTAACTGATAAAAGTTAAGACTACAAATAATTTTTAAAGCAGAAAAAAATTTTATTTGCTTTGTTTTTACCAATTGACATTTTTTTCTAGCATTATTAGAATTGAGAGTATTAATATTTTTCTGTATCTATTTTTCCATCATTTTAATAATTAATTTTGGCTGCCGTCTTTAAAATTTTTCTTTATTTTTGATTATATAATCTCCAGCGTCTATACATATTAAGCATATTTTTGCGTTTTCCACGTGGGTTAATATTTATTTATTATTTTGTTTTTAAACTTATTTTATGTGTATATTCTTCTTAATGAATATTGTATCTTTTAAAATTCTGTTTTATAAGCATCTAACTGTTAACTGCGTGAAATTTAGCTAAGTAAACAAACGAGCATGTTTTGCTTCTGAATGATATTAAGGTACCGTTGATTATCTTTATGCTTGTGAAGTGAAAAAAACGCAAAAACCTATTATAAAGGAATTACAAATAGGATAAACAGAAAAATGAAAACAGTTAGCAATTAAAAAATTGGTTGGTAAATTTTAAAAAGTTAAAATTCTAGTGCCCTATATCTTAAGACCTACATATATGCGGAAAATAGCTACTAGTTAACAAACAGCCCTGAGAAATTGAGCAACGGCCTAAAAAACTTGAAATAATTTTACTTTTTTATTCTTATTTATTAAATTAAAAACTTTTTAATTTTCAATTTTTATTAACACGTAGATAAATTGCCTTTTCGATTTTTTTCGCTTCCTCGTCATTAGCGAAGCCGATTAAATCGACGGAAAAAGAAGGCCGCAGCCGTAACCGAGCGTATGTTGTCGGATAATCGGCGGTGTATCACGTCGGATTAACCAGCTTCGCCCCACGCCTTAACTCCACCCTCAGTGGATATCACGCCCCTCGCGTGTCGGCGGGCGGGCCCACCTTTAACAGCTGCGACACCCAGGCGCTGCGAGGCTCCCGATTGGCTCCGGGCCGGGGGCGGCCAAATAAATTTTATATAAGGTAGACACAAAGGCCTCTACCTGTAGTTTGCATGCGAGTGTTTGGGCTATACCTTTTGTGCGCCGTCTTTCACTCAGTCGCGCGAGTGGGCCGTCGCCGCCAGAGCCGACGATGCAAACATGGTGCAAATAGTGCAGCGGCCGCCGTTGAACCCAGCGGTGATGGCTCGCACCCCCCTGCGGTCCTCCTTTTCGATCAGCTCCATCCTCCCCGAGACGGCTTTCGAGGCGCCCCCCAGCCCCGGGGAGACCGCCAACGGCTCCGAGCCCTCCGCTTCCGACTCCGACTCGGATCTAGACGTTACCGGGACGCCGCCGCCCCTGGACTGCACCAAGGCGCCCGAGGATGCTAAAGGCGACAATGTCGACAAGGACGAGAAGAAGGGGAAAGAGAAGCCGCCGTACAGCTACAACGCTTTGATCATGATGGCAATCAGGAACAGCCCCGAGAAGCGCCTAACTCTCAACGGAATTTATGAATACATCATGAAGAACTTCCCTTACTATCGCGAGAACAAGCAGGGGTGGCAGAACTCTATTAGGCACAACTTGAGTTTAAACAAGTGCTTCGTTAAAGTGCCCAGGCATTACGACGATCCCGGTAAGGGTAATTATTGGATGTTGGACCCCTCGGCCGAAGACGTTTTTATCGGAAGCACGACGGGGAAGCTCCGGCGGAGGTCGACGGCCGCTTCCAGGTCGCGACTAGCCGCGTTCAAGCGTACTATGATGTTCGGGGCGGCGGGAATGTATCCGGCGGCATTCCCTAATTACAATCCGGCTATAATGGGACTGTGCCCGAGCCCGGCCTTTTTGGCGTCCATGTATCAAAGGTACAACCCTTTCTTGCCGTCGGTGCTGCCCAAGCCGACGCCGATACCGGCGCAAGCCTTTAGCGGTGACCGCCTTTTGGTACCAACGGAAGTGCTGAGGCATCCCAGCGCCTTGGACTTTTACGGGGGGCTGAGGCTTCCGGGGCAGCTTCCGCTCCACCCCCAGGCCCTGCTGTCGCACCTGGGCACGCCCTCTGCCGCGCACTCCAGCTGCTCCACTTCTCCGGAGCCGAGGGCCGTTCCCGAAGGACTCCTCAAGCCCGTGACTGTGATATCCAAGCAGGCCAACATGTGACGGCCTGCTCGAGAAGGGAGGTTGTGGCGCGATGAAGACGTTCACGCCGTAGATTGACATGAGCTTTTAGTTCGATTAGGTGATGTAAAGATGTTATTTAGTTTGTAGTCGCTCAGGGTAAGTCTGGATGTCATCGAGTAAAGCATTTGTTCAACACTTATTGGCGTTTAATTTGCGAAATAAAAATTGACTTTTGTTTAACATAAGCCTCTAAACAATTCTTGCTTAGCACGTTTGCAAGATGTTGAATCTGAAATGTCTTCAATGAAATGGTAGTGGTGTGGATCATTTCTAGAGATAATTCAAAAAGTAATACTTGTATCGTTAATGACAAGTAACAGATAAAAATAATTTTTGATAAGAAAGATATAGAATATTCTCTAAAACAAAGATGTTTTTATTTTCAATATTTTTTTTAATAAAAATTCATTATACTATAGTTTGTTCTCATTCAGATCCATCACATAATGCAATTAATAAAACAAGAGAATAGAAGAACGGCTAAATATAGAAAAACAAAGAAATAAAAGTAAAAAAGTGGATCTTTAGAAATATGAGAAGATTAATATAATAAGAGCAATAAATCAAACAAATAGTAGAATAGAATATTTTTTTTTCTTTAAACAAATCAATTGTTTGGTCGCACAGTTGGTCTTAGACAGGTTTTATCGGCTTTATCATTTATCACGAACTTTACCTTTTATTACACTTTACTTCTACCCTCAATATGCTTCTTCGTAAATCATATAATAATATTTATTCTAGAATTTCCTTGTATGCTTGAACATCTTAAATACGTTATCCTTTTAGAAAAATTTCTAGTAATCACAGATTTTCCTATACAATCCTATTCTAAATTTTCCGTAACGTAGAATTTAATATTTGTTGTTATTCAGATTATGAAGAATTTTCGTGATAAATTTAGGATGAATTTTTTACTTATTTTTGTTTTTCTGGAAATAGCTAAATAACTTAAATCCTTCTTTTTGGTCTTTCAGTATCTCGAAAATAATCGAGGAATATTACTCATCTATGCGGACGTTGTTCCATAATGTTAATTTGTAGGATTCCGATGCTTTAAAGATACCTGTAAAGAACAGTAGCTTAATGGATTGAAATTCGGCGAAAAGATGGCTAGAAACTCTTACCGAAAAAAATTGAATTTTCCTACAAGCATGTGGTAGAGTTGAATCTTGTTATAAAACCGAACTGTATATAGCATGACGTGCTCCACTAATCTTGTGAGCAAGTTACTTTTCTTTGACATGGCGGCCAAAATCATAATTTTCTGGGCTTTTTGAAAGTAAGGAACGGCCGCAAATTTTGGATATATCTTCTGGAACGATACAGAATACACTGGTAGTTGTGAAGTTGCTGGAATCAAAACATTTCTCTTCATGGAATAAGACTTGAAGCACAATCCCGTTTTAGCAATTGCTTTGTTCGAGCTCATCGTTTCTGCGTCTGAATGACAGTTAAATCGTAAACGTTTTACCCCTTATAAGCGTGTAGTTTAATATCTAAACGAGTTACTTATGGTTTTTGTGATCGCTGCTAATTTTGTCCCATCTCATCTCCTGTTCGTACAAAGAGCTGAGTTTTACCCAAGTTGTACTGGTCGTACTGTTTAGCTCTAGGAAAAACTTTAGAATTTGGTGACACGTATACTTCATTTGGCAGTAATAATAAAACTAATATTCTTAAAATTGAAAAGTGTAGTATATTCAATCGATCATAGATTATTTAAAACACACATCCAAACGCCTTCTCTTTCTCTCTTCTTTTCTCTCCTTCTCTCCTTCTCCTTTCCCACACACATGCGAACTATTGCGCGCACACAAACGTAGATAGAGTACAATGTATAAATTAAACACTTTGTATGTTGTTTATTATTTACAATAAATATTACACTTAGATTTTATTATAATTGAAACCAATAATAGATATCAAAAATAAAACTCTTATATTGAGCCATTTCTTGATTCTACTACCTTTTTCTTTACAAAATGTTTTTAAATTGATTTTTGTGTACTCTTCTACTTTGAACCTTCAAATTCAATTTTTAAATTTTCGTGTAGAAGTTGTTTCTTGTAAGCTAAGTCAAAACCCTACTGTGTTTCATTGACTTCGTTAAATTTTTTTCTCATATCACGCAAAAGCCTTACAAGGACAAAAATATAATTTGATTAACAACTAGTAACTGTTTAAGGTTCACTACAAAACTAATAAAATTCTAGTATAAATCTCATATGACGGCTGCATCATTTATTTGAAATTTTTCTGTTCTTGCTCCTCACCGCATCAATTCTTGTTTTCTTCTTCAAATTTACACTGGTTAATACCGTTGGCAACATGAAGTCAAATTTTCTGCGCGTACGCCTTCAAATTTCCTGTGAAGCTCCGGCTTTAAACAGACTTTCTCCACATCTTCTTCGCGCAAGATATAATTTGGGATTACTCATGTTTCATAATTAGAAAATTTGTCGCCTATTTCTAATTGACTGTTGACACCGGATCATCATTTAACTTCAAGTCGTGATGCATTGTGAACAGAACAACTTTTTGTACTTTTTGTAAAATGTAGGATATCACAAAATGTGTTATCACTAAACCAAAATTTGAGCGCTTTCGGCAAATTTTTTAAATTTTTCCTTAATGTGCTGCCTGGCCAAAGGAACGCTAATATTTTAGTTGTCCAATCATTACCACTTATAAACTGTACGAGAAACTTTACGACTTCAACCCCTGAGCTTTGTACGTGTATTCCGATTATATATAGATCTCAATGTAGTCGTTCAGGAAACGATAAAACACATTATGAATGTATGCAGGAGTATATTTTTTTGGTTTTGACATAGTATGAACGTCATCAATCTCACAACACGAGAAATAGCTCTACGCCTGTTCAATTGAAAGAATAAAATTTCTTCGTATTCCTGTTGGAAGATTTATGAAACCCAATCTAGAACGGAGTGCGGTCTTCCCGTATAATATTCCTTTGATTGTACTGAAATTATTGATATTTGTTGTCAATGTTTGTTTAGTCAACAATAATGTAGGATTTCTTTTCGATCAAATAAAGTTCCAGCTCTTTTTCATGCGCTTTTATTACCTATAAATGCCACAACATTGTGACATGTTTTATGATTTAGAGGCAGTAAAGTTTTTCTTGCCACAAAAAGGTTTCAAAATTGCCATAAGAGCTTACAGACAGGAAGAAACCATTTCTGTGCGTAAAGGTGATCTTGTTATAGTTATATGTTTTGACATACATTTATCGTTACTACGAGGTAACTGAAAAATAATATTAAGCAGCTGAAAGTTCTAACCCGATCTCCTCCACTGTTCCAGGATTTGGCGTCCTCATAGTAACTTTATTTGTAGGTTTTAGAGTAATTAAACTAGAAGACTTATTAAAAAAATTAAGGAAGAATAATTAAAAACGAAGTCGCGGGGACTGAGATCCGGCCAACGGGCGACTGAGAAACTAAAGGAATGCTTTTATGGTTAAAAATTCTTTGGTGCACATTCTTCTTATGCCAAAATTGCCGGTTCAAATCTGTTTGAAATGTAACTCACTACTTCTTATTCTCAACCTCATCAACGGCCTAACATCACATGAGCCCTCTCATACTTTCCACACTGTCATCTGCTTTTGAGGTTGATGTTCTTTTCGCACAATGTTCGTAATCCACTTTTTTTCTTTCTTTATTTGAACACTTACGCCCCGGGTAAGATATGTTCTTCTTCGTAAGCCCGTTGTAATTTTTCATAAGTCATAATAGCGGGTTCACAAGCTTTACACAACTAGCCACACTTTTGCCGATCCACTTTCGTAATGCACCTCACAAACACAAATTCGCTTCAAGCGCTCTCAACAACCAGCAACTAGCAACTATAGCAAGTTCACATTTGCATTAGGTTTATGGCGGGGTGGTAACGGCGTTACCAGCTCGCCCATAGTATTAACAGTCTCACTATATTTTTGACAAATTTGGTAATGTTCAAATTGTCGACGATGCTTAATCTGTAAAATGCAAATTCTTTGATCATTCTAAATCTTTTTGATATTTTATCTTTGATATGAAAGCTCCCATTCTTTTAAAAGTAAGGATGCATTGTTGACATGTTATGAATTGTCATAAGTATTTTTAACTGTTTTAATTTTCTTTTATATATTTTGTCCTCAAACTCAATTTCCAGACAGACGCTTTTTCACTTGTGTTATTGATGATCAAATAATTGTTCAGATCCATCTACACTTCAGTGCAAATTTACTAATGCACATCAGTTAAATAAATTTTTCAATAACACACTCCCCCTTTTCTGTTTATATACGACAGCTATTTATAGGTACATTTTTTAAAATGTGTTCTTTTAGTTTTTTAAGATTAACATAGCCACCAAGGTACCTTTATAAGCCAGACCCTTTTTAAATTAATTTGTTCCAAAGGAAATAAAAAAAGTAGGTTGCTCAGATTGCAGAATAAAGTATAAAAAATGATACAGTTATTTTTTTTTAATATTAAGTAGAGAATGAAGAATTTTTTAGTTTTTTTTTTATCTACAATGAAAATAATTTAAAAAAGCAATACAAGAAATGCCCAGTAAACCAATAATTAAGGTAGTCATTAAAACCTTATACATTTCAGGGGTTACCAAAATAAACAAAGTTTACAATCGGGCGGCGAATACATTACCTTCTGCGTCAAGTCACGAACGCTCTCCAATTTTTACAAGCACTGCCTGTGTGCTGTAAAACTGGGCTCTTGTTATTGATATTTTAGAGTCGAGTCGTCACAACTTGGCCAAGTTAATATGAACATGCGAAAGTTTATTCGGCCAGGCTTGACTTCGCCGATAAAATGCAAATAACAGAAATTTGCAAAACAATTGTTCATTGTTTGCGCCGTTTTTTAAATTTTCTCGCTTGTTTAGTTGATTATTGTCACATTTTTGTATGTTAGGGAAAAGTTTCGGCCTTTGTTAAATAAATTAAAAGAATATCTTAAAACATCTTCTTCACACTATTCAGCCGGTTCTCAGGCAAGTTGTTGAACGCTTTAATTTTTAATATAATATGCAAATGTTTATTCTTAGACTTGGCTCTCTGTGGGGCCAAGTTTATTTTTCGCATCATTTTCCTTTCAATAAAGAGCTCAGTGGTTCGATAATATACTTCTAAGGTACAAGTGTGCCAACCAACAATCAGGAAATTATTTTTGAATTGTATTTCAATATGTAAAGAGGACATTAGTATAAGTAATTAACTTAAATAACAAACGATTTCATGTAACGGTACATAGTCTGGTCCATAATCATGATGATGCCATAATGATGATTCATCAACTTTTCGAAATGTCTAGACTGAAATTGGTGGAGATTTTTCTTGAATCTTGTAGTTGGAGAGCTTTAAGTGATACTAAAACCGTTTAACTGACTTTAATTGGAGAACGTAGGCAAAACTTTCGGCCCGTGGAATAAATTTGATAAGATCTTTTTCATATATGACTACGCGTAGTGCTACGTTAGCATTTCTAATCAAAGGATATGATTTACGGCACTCTAATGGCTTCGTAAAAACAGTATAAAGTTTTCTGTGATGGTATTGCTTTGAACATGCTTTGTTATTGACGTTAAATCCTGAAGGGCCAATAAAGGGAGCAGATCGACCTTTGTTGCTTATTGTTAGCCAAATGTAAACTTCCTTGGAAAATTATTCTATAAACTATTTCAGAATTGGTTTTAAGACTTTAAATATCAATTCCATCTAATATAAAATAAAGCTCATCGTCTAGTTAACATTTTTGACACTTTAACTACGTTGCACTGTACCTGGCAGCTATTATTCTCTTTTTTACAACTTTTTCTTCCTTGAATGTTCTTTTTTCGCTGCTCCTTGAATAAGCAGTCTTCGCTTCCTCTTCGGTACTTCTTTCAACCACATTCAATGCCTTTCCACTCTTCATACTTTTTATAATCCTATATACGGAACTTCATTTTTTTAAATTATTCACAGAGCACGTTTTATCTTTTTCTCTATGTATTTCATTTCTCACTGAGCTTTCTGCGAGTTTTCTCAGACAATTCTTGCTTGATCCATCCTTAGCTTCTTAATGATTTTTGGTGACCTCTCAGCTGAGGTAATAGTTATGGGCACCTCAAATAAAATCACTGACAGCATGGAAATTGGTAGCAGTAAATTTCTTGAAACATTTTTAATATCCTTCGATGGTCTAATGCGGCTTGTAAAAAATATGTTTCTTTTATCATTTAAAGAAATTTGGGCTTAATTTACTTATATCCAAGAGACTCTCATACGTCTGTCTTCATTCTGTCTAGATGTAGTTAAACACTTTGTTTTTTATTATTAACATTAGGATCGCCTGGCAGTTCATCAAACATTTTTTGTTTTATTTTCAGAAATATAATATCGACAGCTTGACGGTAAACTTTTCGACATCTGTAGAAAATTTCCGAAAAGAGTCATAGATCTTTGTGTCAAATGCCAATAGAACTTTATGTAGTGACTGGACTCTTGAATTTCTCAGGACTATCAAGTACTGATTGGACGGATATTCTGACAAGAAGCAATTGATAGGCGTCCGTTTACGAAATTTATGTTTGCACATTTTCTAAAAACTTAAATTTTTTTGCCTTTCTTCAGCTTGATGCCTGAACTAGCTGCTTCACTAACTATAGTTATACCGCTGTTTACAGAACATATTCCACTAGAGGTTTATAGACTTTTTAAACTGAAACAAGTAATTACACAAGGAAGAATCGTTCTCATATTAATGTTACCATTATAGGCAAGCGGGCCATTGAATCTCTATAGCGTTTGACATTTAGAAGCTGATGGTACGTGTGCGTTACTCTTTAAATATTATCTCTGTTGTTCAACTTCTTCTTCAAAAGGTAGTCAATTTTTTGAGTTGCGCTGAAGGATAACATTTTTTTTGTATTAAATAATCTAATATAAGCCAAAAATATTTTACGCTATTAAAGAATTACTTTTAACGGAAAGGTACTTGTATAATTTCTCTATAATAAAATAAATGTGATTATGACACCATTGCACACAAATTCTTCGACAACAACATAGTAATCAAGTTTCTATCTTCCAAGTGCTTCTTTTAGTGGCCCAAACAAATTATAATTGCAGTGATAAATTCGGACTGTAGGCAGACTGTTTCAAGATTGTTCAAAATAAATCTTCAATTTTTTATTAAGTTCAGACATCTGTGTGAGGCCGAACGTTTTGGAAACCAAAATTGTCAGTAATAATTGCCCGAGCACTGCCGTGATTATTTTCAATCTTCGAGACGACTGCAAACAATGGAAATATTTTCTTTAATACGTTGATTGATGATGCACATTGGTGAGTTGTATTTTTAATTTATTTCTTGCCTTTCTAAAACTTGTTTAGGCTATGTGTGTATTGTAGTCTTCTTAAGTGTGTTGTCCTCAAGATGTAGTTAAGTCATCTTGATATTTAAGATGGTTTTACGGTCTATGTCTTGAGAAACTAGGTAATATTTTGTTCTGGTACGGACGATGGTACCTTGTGCTTCGATAATACTAAAATTCAAATTTTGAATTACTCTAGAAGTTTAAGCTAAATAAGAGATTTTGAACAGATTAAACAAATATGCACAAAAATGTAAAAACAAACATGGGGATAGAAGAGCATAAATTTACTTATACATAGGATGATAATATATCTTGTAAACAAACATTCATAAAAAGAAAAAGACTAATTCGTCTATAACGCTTCGGTCTTATAAATCTCATGTATAGGTACGCTGTGATAAAAGTTGTGAAACCTCATTAATCTGTTGGTTTCTTAAGGGTTTGTTTCAAATGTTACGTTCCACAGCTGTCTTTAATAGTTTATCAACAAAATACGAGGGTGAACCAAATATAAACGTGACTTTTGATCTCGGACGCGCAATATTAACGCGCGAGAGTTCTCGCTTAGTCAGGTGTTGGGTAGGGATGTCAGGAGTGGAGAAGCAGGCGGGCGATTTAGTTCGTTCCTGTCAGTATCCGTCGTGACAATGTCTGAGCAGGGGGTGACGTCGTCAATTGCGCAGCGTATTATTATTAAATTTCTCGCCACGGAAGGTGTAAAACCGGCTGAAATCCTGAGGAAATTGACTGCGCAGTTCAAGAAAGAGACACCGTCACGAGCATGGCACAAAAAGTTCGTGGAGGGTCGTGAGAATGTTGAAAATGAGAGCCATGATCGCCGACCTCGCATCAGCATCACCAACGAAAACATCGTCCGCCTTCAACAATTTATTGAGGGTGACAGGCGTCTGACCATCGATGAGATTGCATCTGAGATTGGAATAAGTTATGGCAGCACTTTTTCGATCATGACAAAGGAGCTAGGGTTTCGTAAGGTGTGCGCAAAGTGGGTACCTCGCCTTCTGACAACTGAGCAGAAATTGCATCGTTCACAGTTGAACACCCTCCCTACAACCCTGACCTATCGCCCTGCGACTATCACCTATTCGGTCTTCTCAAGGAAGCCATGGGAGGGCATAGATTCGACAGCGATGAGGAGGTTGAGGTCTATGTGCGCAATTGGCTGGAAACACGACCAACTTCATTCTACGAGGAAGGCATTTCAAAATAAGCTACACGTTGGAAAAAATCAGGAGATCATGTAGAAAAATAATCTGCCGTTCTTTTGTTTCAAGTTCAAATAAAATATTTTTAAAAAAATAAGTCTCGTTTATATTTGATTCACCCTCGTAATTTACTATTTGAAAGCAATATCAGGACTTTGGTAAAGTTTTAGAAATTTTCTGTAAATATAAAAACTGTAATATAGTGTCATGAGAAAATAAAAAATCATTCTTAGGGTACAATTCTATTGTACGGTTTGCCAAATAAATTAGCAATTATTTTAGGATATTATTAAGGTAATATCCATGGTTTATCTTCACCCCTTTCTTAACAAACGAAAGCTTCGTTTTGTTTATAAAGGACATAGTAAATGCGGTTTCAAAAATAAAATGAAAATGTGAATTATGCACACGAACGATAACTAGAGAGAAAAACATAATATAATCTGTAAAGATTCAGTAGTAAAGCGACCGTTAAACAAATTAAATTGTATATGGTTTTCTTCCTTACAGTACACATTATAAGCTACTGCCCAATTACTTAATATCTGGTTAAATCACCTGCATTACTGATTATAGCCTGACACTTTTTCCTATTCTATCGATAAGGTTTTCTGCATTATTATTTTGAAAAATCTCCATATATGTACTGTCAGGACCAAAGAACTTTTCATCAGACTTCAACAAGTATTTCCTGGCGTTTAAATTGTCTGTAATTCTATTCGAAATATGGACTTATCGCCGAATGCTCCGCATTTCATGGATAGCTAGGGTTACAAACGACGAAGGCTGAGAAGAATGGGAAGAGAAAATAGAAGGAAAACAAAGAATAAATCGACCAAACATGTCTTGGTATAGAAATTTGAGAAGTTAGACCGGCTTAGGGGTACATAATTTTTTTAACGTAGCCCGAGACAAAGAGAGATATAGTGAAGTGATTGCGAACGTCATTAAATGATGGCATCTTTAAGAAGAAGAATAAATAGACCACTTTGTTTTATCTTCATTTTATTATTCGTCTACATTTGCTAGATTATTGCTTTCTGCTCAGTCACGAGTTGCGCATGCAACTTGATATAAGAAATAGACTTGTAACAGCAAAAATGTAAAAGACTTGATAAAAATTATTTCTTATTTAAGTAGAGATCAATCGCCAGTTTGACCCCGTGGTTGAGACGCAGGTTGCGATGCGGACGGACCCGGGTTCATTTCCCGGAACTCTCTGACGCCTGGCGGGTGGCCTACTCAGACATTGAAAATAATTGAATTCCTGTGTATATGAGTATATGAGAGCCATACCACCAAGAAGAGATCAAAAATAGATTAAAAAATTTTCCAATGAAATGAAAAAACAACAAAACCAAGTAGAATAAAAACGGAATAGTAAAGCAAATAATAACATATATAAAACAAAGGTAGACTAAAATGTTTCAATAAGGCCATCTCTAAAGTTCTGGAATAAAAAATAGAAGCGACCAAAGAATTTCGTAATATGCATCGCGATTAAAATAAAGGTTACAGTTTGGAAGGCCAACAATTTATTTTCCCCGAGCTTGCTAAATATTTAATTTGCGCACGCATGAAATTCCGGCTTTCGTCCTAAACCAACGCAACCGCTTGCGCAAAGGCTTCGAACCAGTTCGGTGTACTTTTAGGGGCCGCAACACTTCCAATTTGGAGCAATTTGCATAACGCGTATTGGACAGATGGATTTGGGTCAAAATATACATGGGCAATTAATTTGTAGCGCGGTATTCATCATGGCGTTCGCAGGTGGCGGCTGTGGACGCGCGTGGTTTTCGGTTGAAAACATCGCGTTAAAAATTTCCATAAAATACTTTGTAGCCATTTGCTGGTTCAGAAAGCTTTCGAAACATAGAACTTGAGAACTTAAGAATAAATAATATAATATCCAATTTTACACGAAGCTAATAAGAAAAAGAAAAATATTACTTGCAGATCCATTTACCTACAACTAATACTTTTTATTTTTGTAAATCATTGCGTCTGTTTGCACGTAAAAACATTTTGTTTTTATAAACACACGTTTAATGTAATTAGAATATCAGTTTGTACTGTTTCTGTACCAGCGCAAAGCAATGAGTGTTATCAGCACGTGGCGCTGTTCGTAAATATTTATTCTTTCATTATGCTAATGGGTGTATTATAATCTAGCCGATAATCTCATAATTATGCCAAATGCATAATTAAGCAGCCCGCGACTAATTTTCAATGCAATAACGCCATCACGTACTGGTTTTTATTTTTTAGACAATTAAGGTATTATAAAACTGCTTTCCCTGAAAATACCCTTATATTGCGTTTTAGCGCTTGCAAATTTTATTAATTGTAATTACTGCTTATTGGAGCTTTTTTAAATAAATGCCATTAATGAAAGCGTTTTGCCGTTAACATTCAAAGTAGAAAATTGCACCTCATACTTAAGATCAAGTGTAACCAGATTGACATGTTTAACAATAATTAAACAATTGATTAATGGGTGCTTTAACAAATTATTTACAAGTTTAATTATAAAATAAATAACACGTATTTTTAAATTTATGCAGCTTAATTACACAGTTTGTTAATCAATCTTGGTATGTCCCATTTACACATAGAAATGTTCAACAAACGTAGCTATTGAATATAATACTGAAAAACGATAAGAATAGTAATCTAATTTTTGACGAAACATTAGTTAGATTATGGTAAAAGATAAACTAATTGCAGAATTACTCTAAACAAGTGTAATATATAACCTCTAAAGCGTGTAAAATAATTAATTACTCACTGAAATTTAAATTACATATAATTCTTATTTATTTAAAGTTTATTCGTAGGCGAATCAAATATAAAATTTCCCTTTCACGTGCTATAATGTGAACGCAGAGGTACGCGACCTTTGAGCGTTGTAGGCAGGGAAGCTTGGAGGCATTTCTCATCGTAGGGTACTTTGCGGTACTGCTTTTTCAGTAAAGAGATACTCTCATTTATTTGGCAAAAAATTGTTATCCAGCATTTCGCGACACAGGGCGTAAACCCTTATACATTTTGAGAAAACTTGAAACAGTCTTCCTAAAGAGACTGAAGTGAACGAGTGTCGTGTGCGATTGACTGTTGTCACATCTATCTTTATTTTACGATAGAGAGATCAAGAAATAGGTGTTATAAGTCAGGATACTATAAGAAAACAATAATTTAAAAAGAAATTCAGATTAAAAATTGCTTTTATTTATTTTTAGAGCTTTTATAATAATTTAGTATAACTAATATTTTATTGTGACTTATTTTTGTCAAATCTTTTACTAATGATTCTGTCAATATCTGCTTATTTATTCTATTTTTTAAAACCTTGCCCGATGCTTTCTTACTGAGATGCTATTAGTATTTTGGCTTTTTAGATAATCTTGTTTTTTTATTTTAATTTTCCTAATTAAGTTGTAAATACCCTTACTGTGCAGCATATAAATCTTCAGATAATTAGATCAGATTCACAAAGGTTCTTTGTCTTATCGTATATAGACAATTAATTTGACGATTGACATGGACAACTACTTGTCTTTACACCAAATGTTTTTCATGTTGAAACAAATTTTAGTAATGAAATCCTAGCAGAATATGTGACGTCCGCTTTTAAATTAAATAATAAATACTTCAACTAGAATAAGTTAATGCAATAGTTAGATAACCATCAGAAATTAACATATGTGATACAAAAAGAGCAATAATCTTGATAAGCAACTGTTATTTAACTAAAGTACCATTATTTGAAATTAAAAAATATATATCCAAACCCAGTTCCATCCACGTAGGCAATGCAAGCAAACTAACTCAAATCAAACAGCAACCACCATACAAACAGATAATAAGACTAATTCCAGACTTAGAATACACGATTTTGGCCGAGGAACTTCAACGAACATCGAACATGAACGGCATAGACTCAAAAAAGGAAAATAAACATATCCCAACTTAATTTCCATTAAACCCAAACTAGGCAACTAAGCATATCCTACAGATAAGAAATTCTTTCACAAATGAGTCAACAACAAAAAAACAAAACCTCCACCAATCTACATTTAATATGTCACGAATTATGAGAATATGAAAAGAAAATTTTTCCACAGTTCTTAAGAAAGAACAATATTACATATCAGCAACACTCGACTATATAATTAAAATCAGTCCCCTAATCCAATAAAATTAATGAAACATTCTAAAAGTAAGAATAGCACACGTTAAAGAAGAGGTTAAAGAGAAAAAGAATAATGAGTATACATCCGTTCCAATAGATGCAATTAAGGAAGAACTAACTAAACCAGGTCACGTAGTACTTAACTTACTAAGCAACTTCTTCTTCTCTTTATGATAGATCTTAAAGCAAACAAAAATATAAATATATATAACGTAAAACATATCCGCAATATAAATAGCTCGATAGAATCCCTCAGGAGGAAAAATGTTATTTCCCAACGAATAAGACGTCAAAAATGTAGGACATACAAAGACTTACTGCAGCAAAACTTTTACTTGCGTCAAATGAGGAGGTGGATATAAACTTAATTATACAAGAAACATGTCTATACTTTATCTAAATATCTGAAAGTCATCCAGCTTACTATACAGGCTGCGCCAGACATGCTTCATTCGGAGAACAGGAAACAAAACTTGCTATTTACGTTTCCTATATATTAAATTCATAGCATAAATAGATTTAAAAAAGTTGATGATACCTCCATCAAAATAAATAGATAAAAACAGATATATTTGCAACGTCAACCCTTCTAAACGATGATGATAATAAAACAGGTTTTTTGAATGCTATATGCCATTTTTTTTCTCGCCATTTGAAGTTTTCCAAGAAATTAAGTTTACAAATACCAGAATAACATCCGTCTATGATCTAATTGTAGTAGGAGAAATTATACATTATACACTCAGAGGGGCATTAGTTTTGCTCATCACCATGTACCATAGTATATTAAAACTTACTTCTCAATATGATAGAAATATACATGATTATTATAATTGCTAAGTCTCCTAGTAAACTATCTCATAAACTTATCAATCTTCTACTCCTATATCGAATATGTTCGAAAGATTACTCTACTGAACGACAAATTTATCGGGGAGTCAATCAAGTATAACCAAAATGCTTGTTCCACAGAATCAAATTATATATCTTAAGTCAGATATACAGAATGCTAAAATCATATTTAGATGAGAGAGGTCCTATCAAGTAACAATAAATAATAAATCTCTGGGCTCTACTAAATTTAGTTAAGAGTTCCACAAAGCAGCATTCTGAGATATTTTTAACTAACAAAAAGTTTTTTCTGTCCTCGAACTAGGCTCCGTAACGGTCCGATAGCACTGAAAATACCTTGAAATGTCCCTAGGTAAAAAATAACTAAGATTAAATATAATAGAGCTAAGAAGAAAGGACTAATTTTAAAACAAACCAATATATTAGCTAATTGCGAGCAACCATCCTTCCCGTACAAATTACTGCTCCGTAAAATAATCCTGAAGTTTATGTAAACTATATATAGATAGACATATCAGATAAAAATTCTTTAAAAAATTATCCAACATTCTACGTACGATAAATGACGATTCAATATGTAGCCACTGAAATAAATCCAAAGGCATGCAAGGGTATCTAGCCAAGCTAGCAATTCATGGCAACGATTTTAGAATAGCTTGGAAACTAACCAAAACTAACAAGAAAACTAAAGCGTAAATAGTCTCCAGACCTGGTAATATAGCATAATCAAATACTCGAATTTATAGCAGTAATACTCGCTCCTTTTCAAACGCACAGCGAGCACTAATTCATTATCGGCCTCCTGATTACCTGTGATTACCAGGTAATTATGCATTTGCCCAAATTACAGCACTAGCCTTTAGTGTTACGAATTTTCCATCCAACATGTTGGTGTGGGTTTCCTGGGACAATTGCCAAACATCCTGTATATTCCAAGATCCTCCATTTTTCTGAAAACTAGCGTCACAGAAAAGGGAACCTAGTACTAGAAGTTTGATCTAGAACGTGTGATAAAGATCCTAAAGAGGCTTCTGCTGATAGTTTTTTGAAGCTCTACAAGTGTTGCCAAAAGTGAAGACCAATAAAGGTATTTCATTTGCGTTTTCTGTATTGTTTGTTTTCTGATACTTTTTGGACTTTTTAGATATATCTCGTACACATTTTTAAGAATATGTAAAAGTTCGAGAAAGCGAATTACTCAATTATACCTGTAGTGCACACAGAATCATTTAGAATTGCTGTTCTGCCAACTTTTTTGAACGGTGACATTTGAATAAGCCCATGTGTTTTCACACTTTTATTTTGATCATTGCGGGATAATTTTTGTGAATTGTTACTTATAACTTGTCCAAAGATCACGAATTAGCAAAATATGAATGCTAATAATTTTCCAGTTGATTAAATTTCCATTTTGAACCTGATGATAATAAATTGTGGTATCATCCATAGTTTTAAATTGTCTTTTAAAATTCGTTAATATTTCTAAACAATCGATTGCAGTTTATGCTCGAATGAACTTCTGCTCCAGACTTGGCAAGTGTGGCGCTAATTTAGCAGGAAGCTTGTTTAGAAGTAATTTACTATCCTAAATATAAACTGGATATCCAGAAGAGATTCAAATATTATGCACCTCTATCTGGCCAAGCCTTTTGGCGTAGTTATCGCTTTTGGATGTTTATTATGCGCATGCAGGTACACTTTATTTATAATAAAATAACAAAGATGATACGACAGGCGCAAAAGAAATTTTAGAGAAAACAAGCAGCAGAAACTGCTACTAATCTTTGTGATAAGAGTTGGGACATAAAGCGACCAATATTTAAAACATCTAAGTAAGACTAACAATGTTTTTTAGATCTCAAAAAAATATATAAAATTAAATTATTTGCCAACAATACTGTACAGGTTTCAAAAAAATATCATAATGTACTGGATGTTACAGCTTCAGTTATTAGAAAAAATTTTTGCTATTAAGAACCACGCTGCGTTCAATTATCATTATGATGAAAAACTTAATCACTCATATGAAGACAATTACAAACCTCGTTACCATATTATTTACTAAACATTGTAGTGTGGAATTGTCATCATGACCAAAAATAATATCAAATATCAGAAACATAGCAAATATATTCAACAACAACTACAAGCGATTACAATAAAAATAACAGAACAAATCAATACCTTAAAGTTATCAGCAATATACTGTTCATCGGAAAATAAAGACAAAAAGATGATTATGGACAATTCTATAAGACTCTTGGAAATAGATTGAGAATTAAGATTGATAACAACCAAAGGTTAGGAACCACAGAAAACAATAAAAGAGAATAATATAGGCTATTTATCACCAGAACAACCAACATATTGGTTTACAGATCCCAGAAAAATATTGGATTTCCTAGATTTTTGTACCATAAAACTGGCCAATAATAAAAAACTAATGTTATATCTAGTTTTAATCTGTTTTCTAATCACCCATCAGTAATATTCACTGTGTACTGACACAGTATGTGACGCAAAAACTAATTCTGTATTATAGAACTAACTGAGAATTGTTTAAAAAAATAGATGAATTTGTTGATGTTGCACTCAAAACAGCAGAACTGTAACCAAAAGTATTCAAACCGCGTATTTCTCAGAAAACTGAAAAGTAGCCCATTGTTGTAAAAGAAAAAGATGGTGGAAAGCGGAAGCTAAGAAAACAAACGGCAACTTACAAGGTCTAAAGCAGAGAGAAAAATTAAAAGGCTGCGACAGCATCTTCCACCAATTAGAGGACATGATGGAAGCTTGCCCAAATCTATTGAAAAAAAAGACTGACACGGTTGTTAAACATCTGAAAGAAGAATTCAAAACTTTTTCGACATCAACAGATCAAAAGGATAAAAATGAAGCAAAAGAATTCCTTGAAGCACCATATCAAGCAAATATAACCATTTTAAAAAGTAAAGTAACTAAAGTCAAAAACTCTATAAAGAAAAATATAGTTACTGGAAAATGCTACAAGAACATTGTTAAGAGTAAAACACTATCCAACTTCTTGAAAGATCGTTCAAATAACTATACTATACAAGCCTGGTAAAAATATAATAAGTTTAATTCCCATACTTCTAAAGGTCTTCAAAAAGATAATATTAAAAAGTATAAAAACATTGTTAGAGAAGAGCCAATTAAATCCACACCATCAGTTTAGCTACTAAAACACCCCCAAAATTGTAGAACAAATTTATCAAGTTGTCAAATAAATTAGTAACGAAAGTAATGAAAGAAAGTGATGTTGTTCCATTGTATTTTTTGACATAACTTCAGAACTTACTATATCGCTTATATGAACTCTTAAGATATTTAACTAAAAGATATTTTCTAGTACAATGATAAGAAGCTTGAATCGATCTATATTTCGTAAAGAAGCATTTTTGATCCAACATTACACTTGATGTATACAGCAGATAGTCTAACGTCTGCTACGAACAACATGCAACACCACATGGAGAATAAAAACAAATAAATCTATATAAGTAACCTTTATCTAAAAAAGATAACTGTTCTTCAGTAAGAATCTCCAAGAACATACAAAGCATGTGTATAGTAATATTTTAGTTTTTCTGTTATGTAATAAGAGCATTTTTTTTGATATTTGAATATTTCTACTGGGCTTGAATCCAACATCTAAAGTAAAAACTCCAAAATATTCTCTAAACGTTTACTTACAAAAGTTTATTTAAAGTACTAGAAGCTTTTTAAAAAAATAGAGGATGCATTTACGGACCCGTACTTTAGCCCAACTAATCGTCTTGTATTAAAACAAGTACTTGCTTCAACGGTATATATGCTAAAATTGGAACAATATAAAGACGATTAGCATAGTCTCTTCGCATGGATGATACGCACAGTAATTTTAGTCACAAATAATCTCAACTATTTCTCTATCAGAAACCCATTTACTGGCCCACAGACACAAGGAACATTCAGGATTTAGTTGATTTTTGTATAACCAAAGCCATAGCGTAAAATTACAAAAGTATAGATCTCTTGTCGAACCATTAGCTATTTTTAGTAGCGTTAAGTATTTCACATACAGAGATCTTTAAGTTTTTACAGCAGACGAACAGATTGGGACTTATTTAAAGAATTAATGAGCGAAACAAATAATTAAACATGTTCCTTAAAATCAAAGAAGACCTCGATGAAGCTGCAGAACATCTAAATTGTATCATACAATATGCAGGTTGGGAATCGATACGTGAATTATTTCCCAAAGAAAAAGCCAACCAACACTGCTTACCAACTAATGTTAAACGAAAGATTCTGAAAAGAAAAGCTTTGTAGAATATGGTAAAACATTCGACTTATAAAGCGTCCTCAACAGAGAGTACCTTATATCAGGAAAATAATGGTGGCCAGTCCAGAACTATCACCAAGAAAACTAAAATATTTGCCGTCCACCTCGCAGAGGTATTTCAGCCGTTACCATCCATTTTAATACAAAGATAAGAAACCGCGATTCAGGAATAACTCGATATTGCAAACCAACTAAGGCTACCAATAAAAAGAGAGCTGAAACTACTGACAGAAACTTGCAACACTATAATACCTGATACTTCCTATTTCAGCGGAAAGTAGTAAAAATTATCCTTATAGTGAGGCCGGGAAAACCACTTCAGAAAGCAGTATCCCATTTCTTCACTAGCTTGTTGCCACTAGCATCAAAAGTATTTGAAAAACTCTTATTCAAGGTACTAAAACCCCCGATTAAAAAACACGAACTGTTTCCAGATCATCAATTTGGCTTCCGAGATGAACATACTACAATCGGATAAGCATATTGAGTTATCGAACAAATCCTCCAGGCATGTGAATCAAAACAATACTGTTCCGCAGCTTTCCTCTATATAACCTAAACCTTTAACAAAGTCTGACACCTGGGACTATCCCTAAAGCTTAAACAGAAGCTTTCACACACATACTATCAAGTGTTCAAAAACTTATCTATTAGATAGGTACTTTCAAATCAAGTTCTAATGCAATTTAATAAATTTATATGCTATCAGATTTCCATCAGATTTCCATCTGATAGATGTAAAGCTGTTTTAAATCTATTAGAAGACTGGCTAAAGTAATGGCCCATCAAGTCCAACAAAATAAAATCAGTCCATGCACCCTTTACTCCCAGGATAGGGATATATCCACCTATAACCGAGAACAACGTGGAACTACTCCAATCAGAAGATGTAAAATACTTAAGTATCCATTTAGAGGGCTAACGCAGTAGAAACACATTTTCACTGAGCATAAACAACTGGTTTTAAAATTTACGAAATTTCAGTGGTTAATTGGTAGAAAGTCAAAACTCACTCTAGAAAACAAACTCTTAGTCTATAAAGTAATACTGAAATTCGTATGGACGTATGGTATTCAATTTTAGGATACAGCGAACCCCTTAAATTTGAAAATTCTGCGGCACTTCTAGTCAAAAACTTTTCAGTACATCACCCATATTGTGTGAAAATGAGACTACATCGTGGTTCCCACATTCAATTTCGCCTTGAACTTCATCTAAACACGTTGATGGTAAATTTGCTGGACAGCAGACTTAAACAATTTCATCCTCTAGATTTAACTTTACGATTTTAGTTCCTATTATAATATTATATTAAGTGTAATTAAGGAGTCGCTCACAAGAGAGATTTTTGTGGTACCTAGGATATATTTTTTATTTATATATTATTAACTAAAAATTGAAAGACAAATTTAAAAAAACAGAAAAACATAAAAAACTAGATGATATTAATTTTTTAAATTTGCAATAAAATACTTATGTGTTAAGAGAATTAAAATACATAATTAAGATGTAGTATATATAGAATTTGTAAATTGTAATTTTTTTTTGTTAACGAAATAGACCATCCAACCCATTAAATAATAGACGAGCGATAAGTACATTTTTTGCACTTTTTGTTTACACTAGCCGCTGAGTTAGACAACCGCTCGCTTGCAAAAAAACGAAACCTGAAAGCAGGGAAATATTAAACGCTTTTTACGCGTCCATTGTCGGCCCCTTTGAATGCCATTCAACGTTGAAGTGACGCACCCACCAATCTTCTTTACGTTGGCGCTCTTCGTCTCACATCAACACGACCGTCCACAACTCCATCGAAGAGTGCACTTTTGGTTTTTCAGCACTGCAGATCTGCAGCCACCGCGTGACCTGCGGAGACGCTTCCATTTCAGTAGGTTTCCCGTGTTTACACACACATTTTCAGCCGGGGGACTAATCAATCACGTGCTTCGTGAACAACCGTCCGCGGCAATTTGTTCGGGCGATAGTGGATCTCTGGCAGCGATCGACGAGATCTGAAGAAACCCGATGTCCCGCAAAGTGTGTATTATTATGAATTATTAAACGTTGCCGACGTGGCCGGGCGATCAATCAAGCCGCCTGACAATCTCCAGATAAATACGTACATATTTATAATCAAATAATTTTGCTCTCTGCGGCACAGCTTAGCCCCATGCTTGATGTGTATTTATACGCCCGGCCGGAGAGGCGCGGGACGCCGGAGACGCAAAAATCACCAATCTTCTCTTCTGTAATTAGCCGGCGATAGTGTTGGTGCAAACTGCTTTCGCACATGGTTCAATTCTATGTTGGTTACATAAAATAATTTGGACTTAACTTTTTACATATGCAAGTAAGAGCTGTTTATTTAAATATTTAAATGGCAACTAAGTAGGTTGTTTATTATTATTATTTTGGTTATTAATTAATTATAGAAATTAAACAGTTAAACAATTTGTAGCTGTAAATTTTTATACACTATTTGCCTAATAAGCAAAACTTTCCAATTTACACTACTAAAAATCCATAAGTAGTTCAAAAATAAATAATATAGCTACAAAAAGTGCGTTGATAGTAAATAACAAACTTGTCAGTTGCTAAAGAGCTGCCAATAAACATAAGTCCAATGAAGCATAAAATAAAATGTCCGATTAAATTACAAGGTTGTCTCAAAAGTTTCGTTCGCAACCTACACGCAGCTGCTTAATCCGACAGCGTTTCTATAGAGGTACAATCTTATCTCTTGCACATTGAGGTCATCCTTTTCAGTCATCGTAGATTACGTTTTGTTCTTATTAAAGAGTTACTAGATCGCAAAAAAGCTGCTTATAACATTTTTATGTATTTATTGCTGTTTTGTGTTTATAGTGTAGTAACAATCGTTGAGTTTTGATCCGATATGCTAGAAATGGAAACTGCCAATATAACATGCCCCAAGAGAGATGTGCGATGGCAAAGGATAAGGAATTATGAAGCATATTTCCAAATGGTACAAGCGGTTCGATTCTGATCATTTTAGCCCCGAAAGTCAGCCACGTTCCGGCGAATCATCTCTTTTGGACGAATGATATTTGCAAGCTACTTTGGAAATATTGGGTGTCCCGAAATTTACGCAAGATTTGAATTTCACGCCATTGGTGCGGTAAAGTGTTGCCAACGAAAAAGACAGCGTGACAGCTGAAAGTTGAGGGTTATTAAAAATAGAGCGCTACGCGAAAGACCCATGCGTTTTCATTGTTGAGCAATATTTTAAAAATAATGAAAGTTTGGCAGCTACAGTTCGCAATTTTCGTACAAAATATTGTCGGAATAGTGATTAAAATTTTTCAACTGTGTAGAGATTAATTAAAAAATTCAGGGAGACTAAATCAATCATTGACAATAGACGTTCTGGCTGCCCTTCAACAAGTTGTTTAGCACAAAACGTCGAAGCAGTTCGTGAGAGTCCAGGAACATCAATTCGGCACCGTGGTCAAGAATTGGACATTTAGAGAAGCTCTCTACAGCGTATTCTCACGAAAGATTTGCATCTTCATGTTTACAAAGTTCAATTGACTCAAGAACCGAAGCCTACTGACCACGCACAGCGAAAAGACTTCAATGAATGGATTATGAAACAACAACAAGTGGACGCTGATTTTTCAGAAAAAATCATTTTTAGCGATAAGGCTCATTTTCATCTTGGGGGGTTCGTTAATCGTCAAAATTGTCGCATTTGGGGTTCATAAAATCCATGAGTGATTGTTGAGCAACAAATGCATCCACAACGTGTCACTGTTTGGTGCAAATTTTGGACCGCAGGCATTATCGGACCATTCTTCTTCGAAAATGCGGCTGGTCAGGCAATAACAGTTAATGGTGTTCGCTGTCGCGACATGATAATACAGTTTTTTCCTGCCTAAATTGCAAGATATGGATGTGGTTTCAATAAGACGGTGCCACATGTCATACACCTCACGAAACAATTTAATTACTGCATCAGTCATTGCTTGGTCATGTGATTCTCAGTTTTGGTAATCAAAATTGGCTACTCAAATCGTGCGACTTAACACCACTGAATTTCTCTTTTTGGGTTTTTTTAAAGTCTAAGATTTATGTCAACAAGCTCACGGCCACCCACGCCTTGAAAAAGGAAATTAAGTGCTGTATCAACGATATCCAGCCACATTTATGTAAAACGGTTATGAAAAATTTCAACAAAAGAATGCGCATGTGCCAGCAAAGCCGTGGAGGCCATTTACCCGGTATTCTATTCCATACGTAACCCTATACTTTATGATTTAATAAAAACTTACAATTTTTAATTAAAAACTCGTGTTTTATATAAAAATTATTTGTTGCGTGAATTTTGGAATACCCTTTAGTTTGCGTCAACTTGAGTAAGAGAAGTGAGGATGAGATATTCACGAAATGGCTAAAGTACAAGCCGATAAACAAGTCATGATTTGTTGCCTGTTGCTTGAAAATGCGCTGGATAACTCATTGTCTTTTGTGATGAAAAACGGATTTAGCTCCTTAATCCTTACTCGACAAGATGGTTTTGCCAAGACAATTACAATATTGATTTAGTGTAATGTTGAAGGTCATTGTGCACTTTAAATTGATTCAAAATGGAAAAGCCGAAAGGGCACAGTTTTACAGCGAGCCACCAGGACGTGTTTACAAAGTCTTAAAGCAAAAGTGTCCTGACTTGATCAACCGTAAAGAAACTCTGTTTTAAGAAGACGTGCTATCTTCTTGAAGAAGAGTTCGTTTACATATCGTGCCACAAAGACCACAGGCAAGATTGCTGAACTTGAGGAAATTGGTGTCTTGCCGCATCCAACTTGTTGTTCCATATTTGTACCTTATGATTACGATTTATTTAGATCTATAGACTTTTGATTAAGTTAAAAGAGCATGCCAAGAATTCTTCGCTTTGAAGTCGGTAGATTGATACCACGGAAAGATTCGATAATTTGTAAAGCACTGGGTAAGTCATTGATACTGATGGGATGGAAAGCAATCCTTTTTAATTATCATTAAACTTTTTCCAATTTAATAATACGCCTCCTCTAACGCATTAAAATATAAGAAAATAAAAACAAAGAATTTGCTGCCTAACCATTATAGTATGGTCCTCATCAAAGCTATCGTTAACGAAAATCCGCGATATACTACACTCCTCCAAATACTATTAAAGGCACCCCATATTTTGCAAGTTTAAGACTCTAGATATGGGATTTTCTATTACAACTGTTTTTATATGGTAGAAAACCGTATAAAACTGCATCCTAGTACACATAATTTCTCAACGCAATCGCCTTACTTGGCCAATCCGTTTACTGAATTTCATCTTGTGTGATTTCCTACTATAGAGATATCTGAAGAGCGTAGTACACAAATATTTTCTTAAAACTCTTTCAGCTCTTAAATGCAATACGCCAAGTAATTTGGCGTATTTGCTCAATATATGTTAGAAAGCGTAATAAAAAACCTTATAATACGACTTCATCGAAAATAAGCGACACCATTTGAGTGATATCCTCTTAAAATGCATTGAAATAAAACTTCTAGATCTATAGTTTACTCTGTAAAAATAATTGTGTATCTTCTAACGTTTTTTCGTTATGTAACTTAACATAAGAGGAAGAAAGTTTTGTCTCACTCTGTATGTTAAAGAAATCTTTGCAAGAGATATCTGTAGAACTAAAAATACACCAATAATAATATAATATACCAATTTGGGCAAACAACAAAAGGAATTTTGTTTATGTAATTTCTACTAGAGGTTAAATTACATTTAACGCCATACGAGCAACATTATCGTACACGCGACAATGTAGATTTTCACAGCACTATTGAAATTAAACAGTATCAAATATTAATAAAAATATAAAATATTATATTCAAAATGATACAGTTAAATAAAACAAAATTAAGCCCTTCTTCGGGTATCTGTTATGCACGCGCATTGAAGTCTCCACATAGAAACCTACTTTAAGCAACACTGGAGCTATAAATCAAGCCAGCGTGTTGGTTTTTTCAAAAATAGTTACTACAAGGACAGCTCATCAAATTAAACTTTTTTTAAATATACCTATTCAATTTCAAATATATTGCAAAATATCAATTAAAATGTTTAATGTTCTGTCTAAAAGGAAAGTTCCGCCGGTTTATCAAAGTGCAAACATCTAAACTGGATTTATTTGCCCCGGAAAGAATAATTACTAAAAGGTAATTTACAGCTATAATAAATATAAACAATCAAAACACCGCAAAAATATAGTTTAATTTAAATCACTAATTATGACGTTACGATAAATTAGGAGAGCGCTGCAGTAAATCAGTTTTGTAAAATATTTGAAAAACAAATTTAAAATTTTGTGTTTAGAGTATCTCGACTATCCCACTAGTTCATTGAGCCGTTCAAAAACAGGTTGCGTGCGAAAGCGGCCTAATTGATTTGTGCCACTTCCGTATATTCGGAGCGTTTTTTGCGGCCGATTACAGATTCCCGGCGTTTGCATTTAGCCGAAAGCGGCAAGTCCCAATTCGGGTGTCTGTCGTTCCCACGCATCGAAGTCGACAGGCGGGCAAAGACGCAACTTTGAGCCGCGAGCTGCGCGGCGTTTTTTAACGCGGTTAGCTGCTGGCTGCTCTTGCGTTTCTAATTGATCTTGACAAACACTACCGAAATATTAAAAACAAAGAGGTGCCGCCCGGGTAACGTGGTGGAGTGGCCGAATCGTTCGCCGAATGTTGGGAAACACGCGATGTTTCGGCTCATCTGCTGAATAATGGCTTGCGCGATTCTGTGGCCTCTGGAAAGCATCTGTGCTTCGACACTTTCCTAAGCAATGCACATTTTAAAAATATAAAATATTAGTAATAATTTCATTGTTATTATTAGGTAGACCAGAAGCTTTAATATAATTTCTTCTTTTACTTTGCCCTTTGTGAAATAATTTATTTTGAAAGTTTAAGTTATTTTTTGGAAGTTTGAATGCGTTTTATTGATGTTTCAAATCAACAAGAAAGATCTGCGCTCAGATTTTGTTTATTTCAAACAAAAAGCCAAAAAACTAAAACAATTGTAAAATACAATAAGTTGTGCAATTAAGTGATTTGAAAAAACAGAAAGTAACAAAGATAGGAACAGATTACGGCGACCGAGAACAGCAATTGATAAAACTGATCACTTCGACATACTGTTACTCATTTACTTTGCTATAACTTTTTCAATGTTATTTGTTTTACATTCTTCAATAGATTATTCATATTACGCACACGCGTGCATACATTTGGCGAAACAAATTTAGGCGTATTCTTTTTACGATGTATAAAAAGAATTTCCTGAAGCTTTAAGCTCTTAAAGCCATGTCGTTATGACAAATACTCCCATATATTTTACTCATTTTTTTAAGGAAAAGCTGCACAACTCTACCTTAAATTTAGTATGCTAAGTTTTTGATAAATCAAAATTTGCTCCTTATTTCTTCTATCTTTCAATCTAACCAGTTTTTACATCCAATCTTTGGTATATAACCTTAATAGCATTGAGACAGGATTCGGTAAACTTACGAGCGTTACTGAAGATAGTATTGGTGATTGCGTCATCTAGTGTTGTGACTTTGTTAAGGTTAGTAAAACCCAATCCACTTTTAAACTCCCTTTCGATCTAATAAGTACATCAAAGTGTTGCAGGATTACAAACTTTTTGTTTGAGAAGAGAGCAGCATGGTGTACAAAAAATGATTATTTGAGCATCTTATTGAAACATTTAAAGACACTAGTAAAAAAAAGAGTGACATTATGTTGCTAACTAGGAATTTTCGACGGTAATCTTAGAGGGACGTAAGTTGATGAGGTTAAGGCGTGCATCAAATCATCATAAGTATTTGTGGCCAGTTCTTCAAAAACTCTCCATTAAAAAAAAACGCGAAAACAATAAAAAATTTTAAAAGAGTATCCCACTTTTAAAGAACCAGGCACAGTCATTAACAGCTTAATGGATCTTATATCCAAAATTTACTTTGTTATAAAAAATATAAAGAAGAAGCTTATAACGTGATCGCCTGAGCATACCATATTAACGCTAGCATAATTAATAAGATATTTTTTGATTATTTAGTGGGAGTACAAATGGAATACATTTCTGTAGACTCACTGGTTTGAAGCTCACTACTTCGTGCAGTTTCTGAACATCTCAATTTTTCATGATCTTCTTAAAGTGATTCTGGAAAATCTTAACCTACCTAATTTTTGTAACGGTACCAAATTTCGAATGAAGGCATCTCAAAGGAAACGCTATATCCATTTAGTTTCAAAAGATTTTAGTTTTCCCTAAAAATTTATTTCAACATGATAATGAATAAGGTTCTAGAGTAGACTGCAAAGAGACTGTAGCAGTCTACTTGTTGTAGCATATGAAAGAGGTATTGTTAATAAATGGCTCAATATAACAATTTACTAGATTCTAAAATCCACATAAGCAGCTAGTGACATAAATGTATATTTGACAATGCATAAAGTTGTAACTTAATTATGCCTAAAAAATTAATGGGAGTTGTACCAGAAGTAAGCCATGTGGGACTAATTTCTGAAGTTTGCCAATTTCCCAATCAAATACTGGAAAGTTCTAATATTAAAATTTTTGCAAGCTTGTAAATTGCAGTAAAGGAATTATTTTCTAGGAAAGTTACCAAAGCTATTCAAAGTGCTATCATTGAAGCAAAAGTTATTATTTCTAAACTTCTCCATCGACATATTTTTTTTAACTTGCAATGCTACTTTCGTGTAGATTTTGAATATGTCTAGCGACTTCACTTGCGTTACTTCATTTTTGAATTTCTAAAGCTTATCATGTCAAATATGTTTTTTGGTCAGTTCTATCGTAGACAATAAAAAAAATTGTACAGAAATGTTCACGGTACGGAAATTCTTAATATACCGATTTCTTTATTGGTCCCCATTAGTTAACATGGTACACCTTGTACTTACACAACTGTTTAGTGAAACCGTATGAAATTTGGGTTACAATCTATTATATTATTACAACAGCGAATCCAATATAAACAATCATTTTTTAAATTTATTAAAAAGATTATAAAAATACAAATATACCAAGTTATTTCTATATATAATCTCCCGACTCAGAAACATTCTTTAATCCTCCTGTTATAAAATAAAATCATCGTCGTCAAAACTCAACTCTCCAAGTGTTTCTTTTGGTGGAATAAACAAATGATAACCTTAGAGATAGTAGTTCTGGTTCTAGAGAGAGTGTTTCAGTGTAATACAGAACAAATTCGTAATATTTTGTCGAGTTTGTGTAGTTGTGTGAGGCTGGCTGTTTTCAGAACTCAAGGTTAATAGTAATAAATGATTGAGCACTGTCGTAGTTCACTCTTACATCAGAAACAATTTCAGCAATCGTCAATCGGTGGTCATCTTTGAAAAAGTGGCAAATAATGTAAATATTTTTTTCAGTCATACTAGTCATCAAATGGCATCTATGACCTTCATTTTTAACTGTTTATCATCCTTACAAAAATAAATATGTCATCTGTATACATAACTCTTCTTAAAAGTGCCGTTTTCGGACTGTATTTTAAATAATAATAATTTGTTTTGCAACAGATGAGCATACTTCTTGCTATGACATTACGATAAAGCAATATTGTAAGATATCTTACAGAAAAATCCGTTCAGAAGTCACGCCTTTCTCAGTTCAGCTCACAGCGCGTAAAAATTTTAATTTATATTTGATTCACCCTCGTACGCGTTTGCACGTCAAATTTGTTGTGTTCAGATTGAGCTAGTTCTTTCCATTCTGATATGTTTTTTTTAAACATGTCGGTATAGATTTAAAATAATTAATTTTTATATATTCGTTGGGTTTTTGTCTGAGAGATTGTTGATTCCTAACACACATATCTAGTCATTTTTGACTGACCGCATAAGTGAAATGTGCACGTTAAAAAGAATGTTTCGCTTAATCATTCTATAAAAAATAGGAAGTAATTATGGGAAATTTTAGTTTTACTATTTTAAAAAGGCTGTCTTGTAGAAGCAAATTGAAAGGTATACCATGTATATGTGTATGCCAAATTCCGTTCTGAAGATTTCGAAATTTTGAGTATTGTTAAGCCCGTCATCGGTAAAATCCATCCAATTCGGTAAAAGATGTACAAAAACATTATACCAGCTCGACTTGATGTATGGATCAATCGAAGTTATTTGCATATTTAGCTGCAAATGATTCTTAATGCAGGTGGCGACGGGCCACGAAATTCATACGAAACGCATAGAATTGGCAATTTGAAAGGAGAAGGATGTAGTTCGTTTTACCACGACACCGCTAAATCTCAAGCCTTTGACCAATTGTTTATTTATCGATGAGCTATTTCACCACATTTTCCCTATTTTTCAAATCTGGCTTATTTCAATCACCTTTTATTCCGCTCGTGCAAAATTCTATGAATAGAAAACCTAAATAATGGGCAGGTCATTAAGAGGCAGCTGGTTCCGGTTTTTCGCCGCTGGAACTAAGACGTGGTGGCATAAGGCAGCTGATAAAAAGGATGCTTCATACGTTACTGATTATAATTTATTTTGTGTTAAAATAAGCATCTATCATGCTCTAAGAACTGCTTTCAACGTTACTTCTAACCATTTATTAATTTTGTTATATTCATGCAATGCTGGGAAAATGGTGGAAACGAATATATAACTTTAAATTTTAATAAAATATTTTTTTAAATTACGGAACCGGTGTTTATTTTGCAATCGAATTTATTAAAATTAAAATATTGCTTTATTTTAATTTGTTGTTATTAAAATTGAATGGCAATTTTATTATTGTAGAGGAACTTTAAACTCTATAAGGTGTGGAATTATGCTCACAAATTTATTTATTAGAAAAAATTGTATTTTACTTGCTTGGGTTGCATCTGTTTCAAATGTTGATGGATTATTTTCAACAAACCTATCGAGAATTTAAATAATACGGTTCATATTAGATCAAACTTCCTTTACTTACTGCCACACAATGATTATAACGTTTAGATTCAGTTTGTCTATCGCTTTCTTGTCAGTCTTCTTACCAATAGGATTAACTCGGCTTTGTTGCTAGGCTTTTGTGGTCTTTTTGCCATGTTTTGTTGGGTAATGTTTCACGGGTCCTAATAGCTGTACACATTAAATGACTAGAGGTGTTAACTGTCACAAAATCCTCATTTTTCTTAACAATAATGTTATTATTAAATACAGACAACGGCATTTGCAGTGCCATCTCACAAATTTGAACGTGGCCTGCCACAATATCAAATGGCTCTCCACATATTTTGCAGCCTGGCCATTCAATTGAATGGGCAAGCTTTTTCATCTCAGTTTCATTCTCTGTCATTAAATTGGCAGTATGGGCTTTCTTTAGAAAAAATAACGGATTACCAAAAGTCACCTGATCGAGAACTCATTCCTATCATTTAATTGTCGACACTACTTTTTGGAAAAGTATCAGCAAGGGTTTCCCTTTGACGTGCCTCACATCGTACATAAGGTTAAATGGTGTTTTTGCTTTTTTTGACTCATGAGTTTGATAATTATTTTTCGGTGGTTCTTAATAGCTTCATATCAATACTCGTTATGTTCCTTACAAAGATTCTAGATTCTAGTGCTTTACCTTTTTGAGTTAGAAATTTTCACTTTTACTTTGACACACTGATGTTTATTACTTATTTTTTAAAAAATCGCCTAGAGGTATTAAAATAGTTTTATTCAAAAATTGTGAAAGGTAAATAAAAATGATCACACCAAATTACTTAATTCTTCTTCCTTTTACTCAAATGAAACAAATTAAAAAAGCAAATTAGAAGACATTGATGTTTTGCATTCTTTCCTCAGTTCTACAACTATAATTATAAATATATCAGAAAAAATATTTTATAAAGTGCAATATTAGAGCACAGAAGAGAAAATCTGTTCCGTATTCTTAAACGCTGTAGGAAGTACATAATTTTTATCGCAAGATAATCTTTTAAAACTTTCAAATTCAACAATAATCATAAACAAAGAATCATATTTCACAATACGTGAAGATGATTGCACAGGAAGAAACATTACTACAACAAAGGATTTTAAAGTAATATTCGATAGTCATTCAAATTATGCAAGAGAAATGTTCTTGTGTGCTAAAAAACTACGTCAAAGTCGCCCAAAGTGAAGGTGATGCTCATTGATTTCTTCGATATTCGTGATTTGGCCCATCACAAATTCATTCTAGGACAGACGGTCAATAAAAAATACTATTTGGCCGTATTGAAGCGTTTGTCTGGGAAAATCCGCTAAAACGGTCAGATTTGTGGAACAACAGTTCATGGATTTTGCACGACGATAATGCACCATAGCAATTGTGACAGAATTTAAAGCCAAAAACGTCATAACTACCATAGTTCAGCCACCGTACCCATCAAATATGACCCTGTCTAACTTCTTTTTGTTCCCGAAACTAAAATTGCCACTCCGTGGTATCTGTTTTGAGTCGATCGAGTCCATAAAACAACATTCGTTTAAGGAGCTGAAGGCTATACCGAAAAGCGCTTATAAAAAAGTTTAGAAGACCAGAAAAAACGCTGGCGTATGTGTGTTGTTAAATGTTGATAAACGAAGCGTACTTTAAAGGCGACAAAATGAATATCGATGATTAAACGAAAGTCATGTGTTTTATTTAATAATTCCCAGGACTTTTTTGACAGAGTATACATGTCTGATATTTGATTAATTACAAAGATTTTTGATCCTAAAACCTCTTTCATAGATTCTTCTTCTTATATTTTATATAGTAAATTCCTTATTATGATTGTTATGACGTTATAAACTCACCTTAAAATTCCATCTCCAAATAATTATAGCTTTTCTTTTGCATAATGCATATAACCGCTATTTTCCACTGGTTGGTTCCTTTTGTCATATTCTCTTTACTAACTAAGCAATCATTTTTTGTACAATTGTCCCATCTATTAAACGTTTTGCTATATCTTTATTTTCTCTTGGTTTATATTATTTTTTAATTTTTTTATTAATTGATTATCTTTTCTTCAGATAACTTTTTGACAGTGGTCTGTGTTTGTTGTCCCTCTTATTCATCTTTCTCTATCACAGCTTTTTCTTCCTCTACTTATCCTATAAATAACTATTTGTAAAACTGAATCGATCTGCCCAGTTTCTCTTCCTTCCCACCTGTCAGTAGTATGTTAACGAAGTAATATTCTATTTTTATCTCTTCTTCCTGTAACATTTGTTTGGATTGTTTTTTTTTTTTTAAATTAAATTTCTATTCTCTGTTTTTACCATCTCCATTCTTTTTTATTTTACTGCTTTAGGACGCTTTCCATTTTTTGACCACTTCCTTTATAAAAAAATAAAAGAACAGAAGAACACAACTACGTTGCCAGCAACCGTGACATCATATCCCAACAATTTCACAGACTAGAATATATACAGGATCCGACAGGGAGGTGTTACGTTTTTGAGACGGGAATAACATTGGTGGTAAGGAAAATAGCGCTTGCGAAATGATTGACATACACTTGTTGTTCGTAGCCATTTTAGTGGCTATGGATAGGTGGTGATTTGCTGGTGCAAAGGCACAGCGAAAATTTCTAACTCACTTTAATGTTGGTCGACGCGGTGCCATCCCATCTCACTCAAAAATACTAAAATGATTTCATAACTTCAGAACGAGAACAATTGTGAAACCTGGAACAGTTCGGAGAGGTGATCGGACAGTTAGAACACCAGAAAACATCGAAAGAGTTCGACAAACTGTGGATGCTAACCCTAGTCATTCAGCGGCATAACACGCTTTCACCTTGGGTATGTCAGATAGGTAAGTACGACAAATTTTGTACTCCACTTTTATCCTTACAAAATGATGGGAGTTTAAGAGCGAAAGAAAAATGGCCAAAGATGGTGGATTACGTTTCCATAAATTTCTGTAAACCTTAGAAAATGACTGTATTTTGATAATGAGTGACGAGGCTCCATTTCACTTATTGGGTGTTGTAAACAAACAAAATTGCCGGTAGTGATAAAAAATAATCCACGGTAAATGCATCACAAGTCTCTACATAGTGAAAGAGTAACAATGTGGTGAAGAATAGCCCGGTCTTCCACAATTGGATTCTACTTTTTCCCAGGAAACGGATGAACTGTGACGGTCATCTCAACCGTTATCATACGATATCGCGGGAATTTGAATACCTGAATTGATAAGACATCGCATTATGCTTGATAGAGTTTGGTTTCTACAAGATGGGGCTACTTGCCATACCTCAAGAAAATTCATTTTTTTTGTGGGGGCGCTTCATTTCATTGAGCCTCCTTCGATCACAGGATCTTATGGGACTACCTGAAAGCTCAGGTTTACATTAAAAAATCACAGACTCTTAAAGCTCTTTCGAAAGCTATAACTCGAGAAATTTGATCATTTGCGCGCAGTATGTTCGAAAAATGTATAGACAATTTTTCCGCCCACCTGCAACAGTACACGAACAAGAGCGGTCGCCACTTGGATGGAGTCATTTTTGACAGCTGAATTACATTTTTTTTTGTGCTTTACGTTTCTTAAATGGGCATTATATATGTAATTTTTGAAACAAATACAAAATTAAAATTTGTTCAAAAATATGTATTAGAGTGTTTTGAAAAACGTAACACCTCCCAGCCGGACGCTATATATTGGTTAATATGTTAACATCTAAGATGTTCAGCAAGTTTTAAATAAAAAAATCTTATTTATATCAATATGTACTATTTACATGTATTCAAATTTTCTTTAAATAACCTAATACAATATCAAACAATAACACTAAATGATATCTTATTATACATATACCAATACCAATACTATATACCGATGGCCAGCGTGACTGAGAAGAATTGTTCGTTATCTTCTCAAAAACGATTGCCGATTAGCAATTGCCGAAATTATTTCTGTTAAAATTTAGACGAAACAGAACTCACAACTAATTCACATTATTAAATTACTAATTAATATTTAATTTTTTTGGTTAAATGTCTGTGGTACAAACCCAAATCAAATTGTTTTCATAAATCGGCGGATCGCATTACCAAAACCGAGTTTTTAAAGTAATCGCCCGATCCAGCGGCGACTACAAAGGCCAACGGGTACGCGAATTAATGGTTACAGCAATAATAATCCGCTCGTCCGATTCTGTTTGGCGGCGGCTCGCTACTTGAAAACTCTTTCACGGGCGTCGTCTTTCGACAGCAAAAATGAGCAGCGATCGAGCTTTGACTGCGCGCCGAATTCTAAAGGCGTCTTAAACATTAGACCCGCCGATATTCGATCTTTATCGATCCTCTGTCCCGAGCTCTTTTTGTTAATTGTTAAAGGAGTTCCTCGTTATCTGATCCGCGTTGTTGGTCGCGCTATTAACTAGCCGCTGGCAGGTAAGGCTCGACAAATAGGTTTCTAACGACCGCGGTGGATGTAAAGTGGTAATGGGGCCTAATCAGTCGGCACACGGAGCCTGCACTAGAGGATAAGATTTTTGTTCGGGATTGAAGCATAACATGCATGCATTATGTATTTTATCGCGGTTTGGCTTAAACGATTTCGATTTACAATTTATATGCAATACATATATAGTACGAAGTTATTCAAAAGTCGGTAAAACATTTTTAAATTCCGTAATCAATTACGCAACGGATTATAATAATTATTGAGCTGATACAGAGAGAAATTCTTTGAGTTTTCTTTTTAAATTCTTATAGTTACCATTATTTAACATTATGGGGAATAATGGTGAAGAAAGTAGGGTTCAGTAAACATGAGTATCATTTTGTATATTAGATTGTATAGCAACAAATTTGAGTAGGATTCTATAAGACAGTTCCTCTTTTCAATAGTATCAAGACGTTGTATGAAAAATTTCAAGTTGAAAGTTGTCTGAAAATTCAGCATAAATGCAAATGTAACACTTAACATCTCGTAACAGTGATGTGACAAGATTTCCATCGTATTTTTTCTTTTATTTTTTTCTTTGCAAACATCACTTTTTGCATTGTTCATTCAAAACCGCTGTAGGTTTTTGTTTTATGATTGTTTCTATCTATTTCACAATTAAAATGCAAAACAAAATCATAGCATTGTTACACAACGCCATCTTTGGTTAAATGTTCGTAAAAATTTCAACAGTCGATTTGTCTCAGTCGCGTAGCAACAGTCAGTTGAGTTAGTAGTGTCGAGCCATTTTGCGCAATACTGAAAATTAAGTATCAATCCATGAATAAATGTTCCACTAAAGAAAGCCTTAGTCCCAGTAGTATTAACCAACGTTTGAAGGGGTTGTTGTTTTCATATTTAACTGTACAGAGATGAATAAACAATTTCGTTTGGTCTGGGAAAGCATCGAACACGAACCACCTGCAAGTCGGCCAATTCAATGCTTTCTAAAGAAAACGTCATCTCCATTGAGCATGAAGTGCTGAAAGAATTATAAGTGCTTTCCAGTACAGTCATATGACATATTTTCCATGAGCACTTTTATATAAGGTTGTAATTACCTGTGACTTTAAGTAACTTCCCCACTCACATTATTTTAATATCAAAGTACTACTTGCCAGACCCCATAAATGTATTGAAATACGTGGAAATTATATTGAATAATAACTATATTACTTTATTATTATCTTGTCTTGTACTTAATACGATTCATAGTTTTTTCACACCAGGAACTTTACCCAGACATTTGACAGTTGTAATCTATCTATGGTGTAAATAAAAAGTGAAGCGGTAATTAGTATGCAAATTCTTATTTTTTCCATGTGTTTGCTATAGTAAACTTAATGAACTATATTATTAGGTACTGAAAATGTGCCTCAACGCTTGCGAAATATTAGATTCTTCTGCATCTTTTGTTATTTTTCATGTTTACGATAGGAAAATTCTGATATAAATTAAGTTTTGAGCTTTGATCCGTTATTTTCCAAAAGGGAAATTGTCAGCAAGAGACGCGACAAAAGAAATTTATGATGCCGAAGAACAAGGAGCCATGTAACTATGGCGCACTTTTTGCGCGATTGTTTTTATTAGTTCTTTTACCAAGTTGACGAAAAATATTTTTTTTTATATCGGCGGATTGGTACCATGGGCAGATTTGACAACTAGCAAAATGTTGGCAAAACCATTTTTTTAAAATTAATTTGCAATAAAAAACAAATTTTATGGGGCTTTTCTACAACAGCAATATGGTTTTCTCATACAACTTCACGTAGATAGAATTGGAGCAAATAAAGAGAATTTGAGTTATTATTTGATAGAAAATAAATGCGTTATCTTAGCCGTAATAACTCTATGGAACGAACGACAACCTTGAACCTCTTTATCTCGAAAAGAATGAGGTTTAAAAAAAACTTTTTTGAATTTATATTTACACCGTTTCAAAAATTACTAAAACTGCAATTTTATATGGTACTATATGCGAAATAGTAATATGTGGTTAACTGAAATCTATCTGTTAAATTACCTATAGAGAACGCTCAATATACTACTTTTGCCAGACTGAATTAAATTGAAATTAAAACACCTATATCAAAAGCGATCGTATTTGAAGCAGCTTAAAACGTTAATAGTAATAATATTTTTTTTGGAAATTTAAATTGTTCTATTGCTGTTGACTGCTTTTCTATATCATTACATATTACATAAAGTTCAACATAAACTACAAACATAAGTCTCTAAGGATATTTTCCTTCTCTATTTAGTCCATTTTTTCAACAGTCACATTGGTTAATAGTACAGTCCTTACTATAATACTTCTATATTATGGATTTTCTTTATATTTAAATATAATTCAAAATCGTGTTATTTAACCGCCGTATCAACTATTCGAATATTTAAAATTTTAAATTTCCTAGTTAAATAATACGTGCACTACAATTGTTGACAGACAATTATAAGACTTTAGCTGTACCAATAGAAATTCTACATACTGAATTCCAAAATCTTTTGATTTGAACAGATCAACGATCTAAAATAATCCAAAGTTATTTCAGATTCAACGATTCTAGGAACTCAAATCACCATTAAGTTGCCGGGTCATAATTGTGATAATCAATCAGATACAAGTTTATGTTAATTGTGGTTAAATGTTATTATTCAATCTTTCTAATTTTAGTAAATGTCATTTTTTTAATGGATTCTTAAATACTCAAGGTATTATGCTCAGTTTAAGGAACCGTAGATGAATTTCCTTGTCATTGAAAAGATAAGTACAAAAAAAAATAATAAATAAAATCATTTGCCATCATTACTTAGCGAATTTTTAGAACTTTTCTATCTACTAGCAGAATATTATCACTAAAAAGCTAAAATATTTAAAAATCGCAAGAATAAAAGTCTGTGGGTCTGAAATTTCGTAGGAAGATCAAATTATTTGAAAATATCAATCATTGATTGTTATTTTAGATTTCGATTTTAACTGTTTAATTAAATGGCATTCAATAATAACAAATAAAGTAGTAATAAATATAATTGTCTAAAACCTCTTTTATTAACTCTTGTTTTACAATAAGCAACCTTTTGTGGTCTCATGGCACATTTTGTTATAATTGACAAATCAGTATTATTCATAATTTAATTTTATATTAACAACAATTTGGCCGATTCCGAGTTCAACGTTCCAAGTAACGCATATGTGATGTTATAATTATTCCGTTTTTAAGTAAAACGGTACTTGGGTTTGACAAACCACATTCAACTTCAAAACATTAGATTGGATTACTTGCTGGAAGTAAGAAAATTGTACAATTTTGTTTTTACCTCATTTATTTAGCAGACCACCTTCTCGAAGAGGCTTTTTGGACTATCAGTTTTGCGCAAACTAGTGTTTCTAAGAAACAAACTTGCAAGGACATCTACAAGTTCATAGCGTATTTACTAACTTCTAGTCGCTTATGCATTAACTTCGCTTTAAATAGCAATTACTCTAAATAAAATGCAAAGTTAACAGAAAAATACATTAACGTTATGACGAAATATGAGCAATTAGAACATTCCCATAGTTTGGATATGTTTCAGCTTGGTTCTATTACAAAACTTACTACAGAATTTATCCGCCTTGACATTTCATTTAAAAAATGTCTATGAGTTGGAAAATAATTCAACTGACAGCTGCTTTAGATGGTGCTGATGTATGACTTAAAAAATCACGCATTCCCATCTTTAGATATCTGAAACAGATTAAATGAACTCAATACTACCACTTACGGGGAAAGCTGTTTGTTCTTTCTCAAGTTACACACAATCTAAGAATTATTTGCTAGAAAGGTCACATATATCATATAAAATATAAAACTTCTGTAACCCGTAAATAATTCATCTTGGTACTTAACGTAAGTGGTTATACGCTCTGAAATTTTCTTCAAAAGTTCATGTAAATCTATTGTTGTATCGTCTAGAACAGAATCCCATTTGCCACTTACCAGTTTTCGCCAATCCAATTCACTTTATAGACTAAACCAATTTCGTTGTTCGAGCTCACGGAGTTATTCAATTCTTTAAGTTGGTCTAGAGATCCTGTTTCAAAATACTTGAGCTAGAAAAATTAATTGGGACATTTTTCTTCCTACTACTTAAAGAATGGCATAAAATATGCGACACTCTAAAAAAAGCCTGAAAAATAAATTCAAATGCTACGTCATCTAGACTCGAAAAGAATCTGATTAGTTTATCGTAATTTATGGTAAGTATATTGCTTTTGATGGTTTCATCTTAATTAATCTTTCGAGTTCAAAGATTAAATTATAGGAAAATTGTTGCTCCTTCTCAACTTGATTATGCTTTTTAAAAATGGTAGTTTAGAAATCAATGATTTATCTACTTCTCTCGCAAGAGGCACTCTATAGAATAACTCAAATACTGCATACTTCAAATGCTCAAATTGTACCAAACACTTTTATAAATTTCTAAATACCAATATGTCACTATAAGGCCAAATTTAGTTTACATTGTTTTCCAAAATTCCAAATTTTGTTACAAAAGAATGACTGATAAAGTAAACTTGTATCACACAACAACAAGAGCAGTTTCCTCAAGAATTATTTTTTGGATGAGCGTTATCAAGATATTTTCCCATTTTCATCACCTAATTAGATACACAGATTATGTTTTCTGTTTTCTCAACTACATTCCTGAATAAAAACTCTGCTTTTGATGAATTGAACGTTTGTCTCACAATTTATAGGTTTAACAGCTCATCCTCACAACTTCTCAATAAAGACAAATACCTTAAAATGGAAGGGCATTTAGACAATGCCAAATTCCAAGCTTCAATCTTTATTTATCTATTTTATAAAATACATTTTTAGTGTCTTAATCATTCCAAAGATGCATTCAAATAATTTGGACTGTTATCCTTCGTATCGCTGATGTATTCATTAAGCTTACAACTTCTTCTTGTAACTCTAGTCACCTGTTATTTTCAATTTCTTAATCTTGCGATGTGGAAGTCCAGCTATATTTCCAACTTTTGCTATTAAGAATCTTGAAGTTTCTGGTTTATTGTTCTTTTCTGTTTTTAGTGATAGAGAGAGAAAAAGAAAAAAGAGAAAGAGAGATTGGTTTGTCTCCAGTACGCTTCTGTACTATCAATACAAATGAACGAGGCAAATTAACTATCGAAGGCTACATCGTAGTATTTATATGCACTGTAACAAAAGCGATTCACTTAACGCTTATAATGAGTCTTTCTATTGTATTTATTATCAAAAACTGCTCAGCTTTTAAACGAGCTTTAGACTGGCGGCACAACATTGGGTACTATTAAAGAATTCAAAATATTTCCCCAGCATAAATTTCATTGGGAGGATCTTTATTCCACCGTTTTGGGAGACTGCAATCGAAGGCATTAAGGGCGGGTCATCTCTGTCTTCTCACTATCGAAGAACTCCAAACCGAACTAGCCAAATTGAGAAAATTTTAACTTGTATTCCTCCTCACTTATTAATCAGTGAGGTAACATTCTAATTTCCCAAATGTTTACGTTTCCTAGATGGTCTAATGTACATAAAATTTGACTCTTACGAACCCAACTAAAAATATCACCTTAATACATTTAAGTGTAAACGAAAATGGAACGCAGGAGCAAATAACTCTACTATTAGATTTCCTAAATTTTGGTTGGCAAATAAAGTGACGTAACAACTTAAGTAAAACGGGTTTCAACCAAGAACGCGTATTCTTATGCTGTTACGTCACTAGCACAATTAAAAACTTTGCTACATAAACAATACTGACTTTTTTTGTTTAATTTATGTCATTTAATTATCTACATATCTAGTGTTTGTACAGTTCATTTATAAATTACCAGCAAGTAGTTTGTATTCAACTTTTTATAATTAATGTATTTATTTTCGTATAAATGTAATCAATAGTAATTTTAATAATATAATTTTTCAATTTTAAATTAGGTCAACTTCATAAACTGACATTTCTACGTAATAATTAGATAATTTAACGTACTGCAGTTCGAGTTCAGTTTTCCTCATAATCATGTGGTTTTTCTTTCCCTTATCCTTTTAAAAAAGTGAATCAATCTGATTGAGTCTAACAAACGAACAAAAATGTTAACAATTATCCTTAATTGTAATTTAAGAACACGAAAGGACCCTAACATCTTGAATAATTTCTTAGCCGAGCAACCTGCCAAGTTATTTTTTACCGCTCTTTATATTTCCGGGCTACGGGCTATTTGGGAAGGTCCTAGCCGCTGGGCCCGACATCAGAAATACCGCTGTTTGGGTAAATTGGATAACTAAAACGCGATATATCATCATTATGCGGCGCGTAAGCTTTAACGAAACTTGTCCGCTTATTTTTAAATGGAAACATAAGGTGATATGATGACAGGACGGCAAAGGCTGAGATAATATATAAAGAGATCAGTGATCGGTTAAAAGCGGCAACTACAAGTTTATTTACGGCAAAAAGAAACATGTACGCTTAAATGTAGCCACGTATTTTTATACGCTAAATCAAATTAGAACGGCGTCATGCAGAAGGGCCAGCCTGCGTCGGGCTAGGGCTAACCTTAAAAAATGCGCTCTACTTGAAGCTGATCGGCTATTTCTTAGTTGCGGCGTAAGTGCAACTTAAAATGAATGTGTTGCGGAAAGTAGTTTTTAATGAATATTAATAGAAGAAAAACAAGTTCGAAGCAAAATGCCTGTTTTCTTTATCATGTACCAGATCGAAAAAGCCCTGCGAGGCGGCACGACAAAGTCGAAGAGCGCTTATGTTATTAACGATGACACCATTGAATGTGACACCGTTCATTAAGGCGTAGCGATGAAGCCATCCAGCCAACCTGGCCGATAAATTACAATTATCTGCCTTACCGAGTGTCCTGCAGCCGACAGCCGCCCCGCTAAACAACGACTTTATTAGTACACACTAATATACATACACACAGATGCTGGCAACAATATGCATATTTCTTCTAGTCAACTATTTATAGAGGCATAGGTGTGAGAAAACGGATACCAGCCAAGAAAACAACTCTTTTCGATATCAAGTGCCAGACACCTCCAGATTATTTTTGTAAATTCCGCTTTAAGGCGACTTAAGACGACATTCTAGGGACAATCGCATTTTAATGGCAAGCTTTCTTACAATTCTGTAAGACCATTCATTTAATAATTATTTCATTTATGGGACACAAAATAATGTTTAAAATAAAAAATTTGAAAGGCGACTACTAAAACTCAGAGCTTTATATAAATTTCTAAAAACCTGTTTCCGATTCGGTCTCTGAGGTTATAGTGAGAAATTATTTAAATAAATGTTTGGAAAATCATATATAATATAATATAATGGTAAGGCCCTACGCCCCGCGTGGGAGCACGGCCTGCGAACTGAGAGGATAAGGCTCTCATACGTTCACTCTCTTGCCCGGTCGTCGCGCACCATCTCTGATGCGGGACGATGTGGCAAGCACCGCACCTTAGACGACCGCCATTATTACCCCTTGTTTTAAGTGAACGCAGGTACTCAATTATTTTTAGTGACTGAGTCACCCGCCAGGCATCAGAGAGCACCGGGAATTGAACCCGGGTCCGTCAGCATCGCAGCCCGCCCGTCAACCACGGGACCACGCTGGCTGTATTGGAAAAATCATAGCAACTTAAAATTAACAAAAATGGCCACATAATCTAGTACTGATGTGGTGACACATATTTTTATTTAAAAAAGTGGGCTGACCAATAAATTGAAAAAATTCGAAACAACAATAAACAGATCTACAAGTTGTAATTCAAAATGTCTAAAACATAAAACCAAAAAAAAACTGGCATGCTTTAAATAAATTTAGTTCAGGAAATAACAATTAATAAATTTAATATTTGAATTTAAACTATTTTTTTTTTATTTATTGCATATTTACAACTAGTCTAACTAGACTAACAAGCAAATGAGTTAATGTACGTAGCATGTGGGGAGGAACACCAAGAGTGACCTCCTGTCATTACAAGGTATACAAGTCTTATTACTAATTTGTTAGGTCACTAAACTTTGTCCGTTTCAGGCGTCTAACTGCGTTTGCATTATTTAATAAGTCTGTCACTAGAACACTAGGGTGATCACTAATACGATCGTTGTATCTGATGCAGCAAGCTTTGATGACATCTTTAATCCATGGGATCTTTAGATCGTTATGTAATGTGCGGTTGTTCACATACCATTCGGCGTTGCTATTGCGCGAAGTGTTTTGCTTTGAAATCGCTGTAATATCTCGATGTTCGATGACTTAGCAGATCCCCAAACCTGGATCCCATACGTCCAAATCGGTACTAACATGGTTTTATATAACAACACCTTGTTTGTTAAACTGAGCTGGGATTTTCGTCCGAGGAGCCAGAACATCTTCTTCACGGGATATCTAATTCTTTTCGCTTAGTCTGTATATGTTTTTCCAGTTTAGTTTGCTATCGAGATGGATACCGAGATATTTGATATCTTCTTTGTGTGGTATGTTAGTGCCGTTGAAGATTATAGGAGGTGGAACAACCTTGCGGAGGGTGAAGACCACTGACGCCGATTTGTTTTCATTGATTTTGATGCGCCAGGTCTTTATCCAGTTTTCTAAAGCTTCCAGCGCATTTTGCAGGTATATTGATGCCTGAAGTGGATCTCTGTGTGAAGATAATACAGCCGTGTCGTCCGCAAACGTAGCAATTAAAACATTGTCGGTAACAGGAAGTTCTGCCGTAAACAACTGGTATAATGTCGGTCCCAGTACGCTACCTTGTGGTACACCTGCCTCGACTGGGTAGATTGGCGAGTGGCTGTCATTGATTTTGACCCGAAAGTATCTGTTTTCTAGATACGACTTGAAGAGCAGATAGTACTGTTGCGGTAGGGTTTGCTTGATCTTATATAGGAGGCCAGGGTGCCAAACTCGATCAAAAGCTTGGCCCACGTCTAAGAATGCTGCTAGGCATAACCGTTTTCCTCGAAGTCTTTTCTGCCTTATCCACTATCCTATGGACTTGTTCCAATGTTGAGTATTTTCTGCGGAAACCGAATTGATGTTCCGGAACTAAATGCAGTTCTTCTATAATGGGTTCAAGTCTTCTTAGTAGAATTCGCTCAAAGAGCTTAGAGAGGAGTGGTAACAGCGAAATCGGTCTATAAGAAGCTGGTAATTGAGCTGGTTTTCCTGGCTTTTGAATGACAATTACTTCGGCAAATTTCCATTGGATTGGGAAGTACTGAGTTCTTAAGATGGCATTATATATACGTGTTATAGCTGCTATCCCTTTTTGGCAGTTGACGGAGTAATTCGGACGTAATTAGGTCATATCCCGGTGCTTTGCCAGTTTTAAACATTTAACTTCTGTTTGGACTTCGTTGGGTGTACAGTGTCGAATGGGTAAATGGAGTTGGAGTGGTGATTTGAGGAATTCGAGAATTTCGTAATCATCTTGTGGAGTTCTGTCTGATTCGTGCGGTTGAAAGGTTGCAGCTAAGTGTTCGCCGAATACCACCGCTTTATCTTTGTCACATCGGGCCCAAGAGCCATCATTTTTACGAATAGGAGGGATAGGGATAATAGGCTTTTCAAATTCCTAGTTGCGCGCCATAAGGAGTAGTCATGGTGTTGACTGGGGATAAGTTTCGCACGTAATCATTGAACGTTTCGTTTTCTGTTCCTTGATTAATCTTTTAGTTGTGTGGTGAGAGTGTTTAGTTTATTTTTGTCTCTTGGGTGTCTTGTTTGTTGCCAGATCCGTCTTGCTTTTCGTTTGTCGCTGATCTTTTGTCTAATTTCTAAGGAGTAGTTGTTAGTGTTTTGTTACATTTATGTTGTAGTTTTATGGACGTAGCTGTCCAAGAAGCATATTGTAAGGTTTGTGTTAGTCGTTCTATTGCCGTTTCAATTTCATTTGAAGTGTTAAGTACTGCTGGAATCGATAGATGTTCATCAATATATTGTCGAAATATGTCCCAATCCGTAAGACTGTTGTGTAGGCTGGGCCTTGCAGGCTTGTTGATTATGCAGCTACTCAACGTGCATATTACAGCAGAGTGATCCGAGTTTAGATCGTAGCAGTCATAGCAACATCGATGTAGTTGAGCGAGAGATTTTTTGTAATAAGGAAATCTAATGCATCCGGCAGTTTATTCAGATCGGTTGGCCAATATGTGGGTTTACCTGTGGCTACTGCATTATAATGATTATTTAAGATGGTTTTATATAGTTGCCTTCCCTTTGGGAAGCCCATAAGGGGTGTTTAGAGTTAAAATCACCACCTGCTATGAACCGGTCTCCTAGCGTCCTGAAGAAGGCTTCGAACTGGTTCTGCTGTATTGAATGCCGCGGAGGGAAATATACTGATGATACTGTTATGTCTCCAACGTGGTCTTTAATTTTGACATTTGTGGCTTGTATATGATATGTTTCAAATTTCTCCATTTCGTAGTGTGATAATTTGCTGCTGATTATAATTGCCGTTCCAGCGTGAGCTGTGTTGTCAGGATGACAGGTGTAATAAGTTCTGTAGTTGTGGATATTGAGGTAGTTGTAATTAGTAAAGTGTGCTTCAGATACCAAGAGCAAGTCGATTTTTTGGGTGTTTAGAAACGCTTCTACTTCTAAACGGCGTTGTAGAAGTCCGTTTGCGTTCCATACGGCTATTCTTAGGGTATCCATTATTGGGAGATTTTGGTTATCAGGCTAGTGAGTAGGTTGAGCATCATAGTATTTTGTTGCATTAACTGGCTAAACATGGTTTCAAATTTGGAAAGGAACTGAGACAGGGAGATCTCATTGCTGTTTTGATTTTGATTTTGAGTGTTGTATGAGTCTGACGTTGTTATGAAATGTTGTTGTCCAGCCACGGCTGCGGCATAGCTAGTTGGAAACCTGTTTGCCCTATATGTGTTTGGTTGAATTGTGGCCGCCTTTAGAGTTTGTGGTGCTTGCATCCTAGGGTTGGCGGTGTTGTTTCCTCTTTTTAACTGAAGTTGTTGGTAGATAGAGCATCCTTTATAGTTTGCTGGGTGGGCTCCATTGCACAATACACATGTAGCAGGAATGTCTTTTGGCTTTGTACACGTCAGGGTATTGTGGTTACCACCACACTTTACGCACGCGAATGGTTTTCTGCAGTAAGTTTTACTGTGTCCGTATGCTTGACAACGAGTACACTGGATGATATTGGTTTTTTCCTTGGTGGCTCAACTGTAATTATCATATTTAATAAAGATCTAAGTTCGTATATCTCTTTGTTGTTACTGGCAGGCTCGAGGTCAACAAAGAATAAAGGAAGTGGTGTTTTGTCTACCCTGTGTCTTATATTCATTAAATTGCGTACAGTATGTCCTTTCTCTTTCAATTCTTCTTTTATCAACGCGGTATCGACTGTTGGGTGAAGGTTTCTGATTACAACTCTATATGCCCTTTCTTCTTGAATCTGATAAGTATGAAAAATAATTTTCTCGTCATCAAGATGTCTCACAAGTTTTCGATTGTTTCAGGGTTATTAGTATTTATCTTGACGACGTTGTTTGCTAGTGTTTTTGAGTTGTATTGTTCAGTTTCTAATACTTTTGTCAGATTTGTAATCATTGCGTTATAATTTTCTACTCCGTGTATATATACTGGAGGGGGTTTCTTAACTGCAGCTTGTGGTTCGTCTCTAGTTGTTTCCATTACGTTATCTTCGTGTATGTCATTTAATAAATTAAATCTGTTGTTATCGATGATTTGGCTTTGTAATTCGAGGTTATTATCAGGGGAGCGTGAGCATCTTTTTCTCTTTTTCATTACTTGTCACTCATGAGAGCTCGTTTGGGGTTGGTCATCGTTTGTTGCGGTCATTTCAGGTGCTGAATGCTGGTTATTAGGATTTTGTGGCGGACAGTGCATGGGTTGTGGAATATTAGTAGGATAAGATACATATGGAACATATGTTTGGCTTGATAATAATTGTTGCGTAGGAGGATTAGTGTAGGGCGTTAATGGCTGGTTTTGATATAATAAATGATGTTGAGAAATTGTAATTTGTTGTTGAGCAATAGGCATTTGTGGTTGAAACGGAAACATATTTAAAATAAATAAAATAAACTCACTGATTAATGCGGGTCACTGGCATTCGAGTGCATGCATAGATAACACGCGCGTCACAGACACATCCACTCATCTACGAGGCCAGCGGCCGAATCTCATTTAAACTATAACTGCAAATAATCCTTACAAGAATTACTTATCGGTGCCCTTTTCTATTTTTAAAATTCGCCATAATGATTGGAGGTTTGTTGGCCTTGATTTTCCACACTGGCCAGGCGGGTGGGAAGACGGTTGGAGATAGGAAGGGATATAAGGATAAGAAGAATTTTAACGTTATGTGAACATAGTCAGAGCAAAAATTGGAAGACATCAAGATGAAGAAACATATACAGGCCAACACGGAATTGGAGACAGAAGCGAGAGAGGATGGATGCTGGAAAATTTCCTAGTACAACAACAGTTGAAGGTAATGAACATACTTTTTTAAAGAAATAACAGCGAAAGTGGACTTGGAAAAGCCCAAACGGCATAGTGAAGAAAGAAATAGACTTTATTATAACAAATAATAGAAATATAATATAAAATGTAACAGCCCTCAACACAATACAAATGAACGACCATAGACTAGTGAGAGCGAAAATAGTTACCAATACAAAACAAAGAAAAATTGATAAAATCACAAATGAAAAGAAAAGATATATAGGATGTTAAACAAAAATAAAAAAAAATTTGAAAAGAATCTAGAAAATAAACTGAGAAAAAATCAGAATCTTTCACCGACATAAATTAACTGAATGATTATACAAATATAAATAAAAAATACTCTAAAAATAACGTAAAACTAACATAAAGAATAGTAACCAATCAGACAATACAAAAAACTAATACCAAATAAAGATAAACACATAGAGAAAATATCAGAAGAACTAAAAGAGAAAAATAAGACAAAAAATATAGTAAGAACATACGTTAGAGAATACAAGGAAAAAATAAAAAAGAACGCAATAAAAAATAACAAAGGGCGTAAAGCATTTAAGAAAAATCTCTCCCAAGGAAGATCAGAATTAGCATTCTTAAAAAATTAAAATGCAACAATCTTAAAACTTGAGGAGAAAAAGTTTTCTAACAACCAAGAAATCCAAGAGACAAAAGATCAAACTTACAAATATTATACAGAAGATTTAGCACCGATCAGTAAATACGAAATAAAATCTACAATAAAAGTCAAGAAAAATAATAAATCTCCAGGACCGGACAAGATAGTTATAGAATACATAAAAATGGAAGGTCGGAAAATATTCAGAAAAATTAATGAAGGAATGTCAACAAAAAAAACACCAAAATCCTGGAAAATGCAAACGTCGTTATTCTCTACAAGAAGGGGGACAGCAAAACATCAGAAACTATAGATCTGTATCGTTGCTCTCAAATGTCTACAAACTGTTAACAAATATAATAATAATCAGAATCATCAACAAACTTAACGATTTTCAACCCGTAAAGCAGGCTGGATTTGGAAAGAGATGCAGGACGATAGACCACATACACACATTGAGGCAAATAATGGAAAAATATCATGAGTACAACAAACCAATGTACCTGGTTTTATAAACTTTCGAAAGCCATTCGATACGATAGAAAAGTGGACGTTTTTAAACTCCCTCAAATGATGCTTGATTAATATCCGGTATATACGAATGATTAAAAACTTATATGACAAAGCAACAATGGCAGTTCAGACTTAAGAGGAACAAAGCCAATCCACGTTAGAAGACGAATCCGACAAGAAGACAAAATATTTCTCAAAATATTCACAAATGCATTAGAAGACCTTTTTAAGACATTAGAATGGGAAAACATCGGTACTAATACACATGCTAAATATTTGAATAATTTTCGTTTCACCGACGACATTATATTACTCGCAGAAAATATGGAAGACCTAAAAAAATGATAATAAATCTGAACAACTTGATAACAATATATCAATGCGTTCAATATGCAAGCTCACAGTAAGTGAGTAACTTTTGAGTTTGTTCTTTAGGATAGTCGCAAAGGCGAACTTTATGAAAAAGTAGTATTTAAGGGTATTCCGTGAACCATGACTTACCTAATGGGAATTTCAATCTGAACTTATCACACGTGCCTGAGTCATAAGCAGAAAAACTGTTGCAGATTTTTCGATCTAATAAAAACTTATACCTACATCTACCGCAAAATCTTTTCGTTCTAATACTTTGAAGTTTCTTGGTATATTTCGTGCTATATGCACTGATAATAAGAAGAAACAACTAAATGGTACAGTAATGAATTTACGTATAGCAATTTTGGAATTAACCGTATTGGTTATGAAGCCGATAGCACTGTAGTTAAAATACTAGAATGCATTCAAGTTGAAGAAACTCCAATCATGTGCTCCAGCGCTGTAAAATTGCATTCTCAACCGTTCAGATTTTTATTACAGCCAGTATACAGTCTAGTAACGGACTTCTGTTCTGGATACAGTCGTTTTATGAATTGTATTCGAAAACAGTTGTTTCAAAATGATGTCGTTTGCAACTAAGAAAATTATAGAATACTTCTTGCCAACGCTTAAAGTACAAAATCAAAGGTATGATTTGCCCCCGATTGTTACTTGCAATGGAACTTAAATACATTATTGCATTCTGATATCCAAGTAAACCTATACAGGATGCCAAAAGAAGGAAAAATTTGCACTGCTAAAGCCAAAAATAGGTTTTTATATGGAAGGGTGTCAATGTAGGCTCTCAAAACTCTATAACGCTCTGCAATTGTTATTTGTAATAACCATTAGGAGGACAAAGATCTGACAACGATGTTTCCGTTAAAATGTCTGTGTACGATTATTTCTGCGACTATTTAAATGTGTGTATTCTTTTTCAAAATGTTTCATGACGTTTGTGTAGTTATGTGATTCTATTTTACTAATGTCGCGAGTCTTCGCATTGAGTTTAGAAATTATGTATTGTTTAATGCCACATATTTGAAGTTTCACAAAATCTCAAAAATGTGACGTGATGATGTCTTCGTTTTATAAGGCGACATCCTTGTTACAACAAATCAACTGTTACATCCTTAATTTGACATGCTAAAAACACATGTCGTAAAGGTTTATACAGAGCAAAAAAGAATACAAAAACTTGGTTATCATAGTACGAAAGCAAACTTTAAGCTGTTTTTTTAGTATTATCTTAAAAAAAATACGACCCAGTAATGAATGGTAATGGATCACAAGACGTACATCAAAGTAGATTCCAACCAAATTTCGGAGCAAGATTTTTACACCAGCAGAAGTGGTAAAGATGTAAATTAAAAAAAGGTTGTACTTTAAAAAACTTTGACACGCTATTTGCAGCTGTGAAAAAGAAGCCGCTTATTCATCACCACTCGAACAATAAACCAGAAAATTTACAAAAAATAATGTTCGCAGAAGCGGTTTTTAATTTTTATACAAAAATATGTCGCAATTATTATTTTGGCCAGACAGGCAAGCTGTCATTATGGTATATTAGTGGAAGAGTAGTATGAGCTGAATTGAGTTGTGCTTTCCAACGACTATAATCCCCCCAACAATCTTGAACTTACCAGTGGAACAGTATTGGTCTAATATGAGGATTTTAAAAAATAAAGGTAGATAAGTAACTTCGGTGGGTAACCCGCGGAAATTCTGGTCATGGGGTACCCAAAGAGTTAGTGATGAGGCCATGTGAAACTTAATTGGCTGTATGCGTTCTATGTTAATAGGTGTACATTTTTGTTTCTGCCGTTATCAAATAGATGGCTTTAGGCGGTAAGTGGTGGTGGAAATAGATACAGACGCCATACAATAAGCTTGGGCATTTCTTAATATAACCCCATCGAAATATTAGTCGATTTGTGTCCGTAAAGTTCCGTAAATTCTTACATATTTATTGAAAATGTCAGTTTACGAACCAAATTCTCATTTGCGGGAGATTTTAATTTTATGCTTCAATATGAAAAAATCTGCGACTGCGGCTCATCAATACTTATGGCGAGACCGCTGTTAGTGAAAGAATGTATCGTGATTTTGACATGGAAGATCGGCATGGAGGTGAAAGAAAGATGCAGAATTGAAGGCATTACTTCATGAAGATTTGTGTCAAACGCAAAAACAATTGGTAGGATCATTAGGAGTGACAAGCCTTTTCAAAACGCCCCAAAGCCATGGAATGATTCAGAAATAAGGAAATTGGGTGCCATATGAATTGAAGCCGAGAGATGTTGAACGGCGTTTGTTTCCTCACTCAATCTGCCTACTCCCAAGAAGAGCTGTGGGTCTTTGAATAAGACTGACCTTTCGTGTGTTCTGCTTTGTCATTTATGGGGGTAGAAGTGTAAGTTTGTTTGCCGAGAGATGCATTGGGTTGGGGAAAGTTTGTTGATTTAGGGGTATTGCGTAATTGACGGTGCGGGGTAATAAGGAATTTCCATATGACGGGTAAACGTTGGCTGTTATCTCTTACGTTCATGCATTGTGACCGTTTTTCTATTTCAATTGACTCACAATCTTGTTAGTGAAATGGAAGTAATGGTTTTAGCCCCGAAAAATTAATTTTGTGGCCTGTTTCTTTGTTATGTTTGGCAAGTGCTAAACCATTATCGCCTTTCCGTATGGCCAGAGAATGCTCATATATTCAGCACTTGCCAAAAATACTAAAGAAACAGGCTACAAAATTAATTTTCCGCAGGCTACAACCGTTGCTCTCAGCACGATTATTATGGAGTTTCAGATAAAGCTGTAGTGAGAGTTTTCTGGAAAGTGTACAAGCTCAGAAAAGCTAGGAATTTGATTAGCGAACAGAGAATGCTGATTATTAAGGAAACGGGTGCTTACAACATTACAGTAATTAAAACTTTGTTATTGTTTCATATCATTTTCGGGAGACTAAGGCGTAACAACTTGCAACCTAAAACATAATTTTTCAGTGCGAGCTTATAGCTATTCTAGACATAGAACAAACATCTTAACATACGCTATGGTACGGACAATAAGTCGGTGTTACTTACTATTAGAAGCATAAGAGCACTGTAGAATTTATAATTCGAAGTGTAGAGTTTGGAAAATGATGTTGACTAAGATTGAGATCTGATTTTATTGAATCAAGATATGCCCCGGGACTCTAGAAAGAATGTTTGGACCAGTTGGTTGAAAAGACTGAAGGAAAAACAAGACTGACAATTTTCGTAAAGGTTCCAACAGGGCTCGTAAAAAACCGATTACGAGCTAGGATTAGATCAAGATAAGAGTAGAGATGGTTATCAGCTTATTAATAATATGGCGTTTTTCAGTTCCATGATAATGCGAACAAAAAGAGCCAGAACGGAGAAGGTCCTCATAATAAGGGCGTGGAGATACCTACAAGCGCGATATATTGTTAATTTAAGATACATCTGTTGTGATTGGTATATCTTTTTACGCAGAGTATTAAAATATACTGGACTGATTTATCCGGATCATGCTTATTTTTAATTCTTATAACGAGACTAATCGTCTGTTATAGGTGATTTCGAAAGTAATCCCAATTAGTAAATTTAGAATAAAATCTTGGGGGAACATCATTACGTATAATAGTTGTACTTACGATGATGATTATTAGTGAGTGGTTGGAAGACAGATCGGAATTAAGCTCTGCTCAGAGATATGTATCTGCAATGTCACTGACAAACGCAAAGTCGAGCAAACTCCGTAGTTTATTTAAGTTACCTGGACAATAAGTTGGCCCACCAAAAGAGAGATAGTTAAGATTTTAATGAAGCATTGAGCTTCTTAGATTTCGTATTTTAGCACTAATGAATTTTGGTCTTCATATAGTATGTTTGGGGTCCAATTCCCACCTACAATAATCTTTTTTCAAAATTAAATTTTTTTTCAATAATAAAGTAAAAGTCTCTTGGTGGACTGTATACTGATGCAATTACAAACGGACTAAGCTAAATTTGAACTTGTATTCTGTGTTGTTGTTGTTTTTAGTGTTTAAGGTGTAGCAATAATCTTTATCTTTGATTTCCAGATGCAACTGACAAAATTAAAAAAAAAATAAATTGGAACTGTCAGTAAGAGGTGCTGCAGTGAAATAGATTACCTTGTTAATTTTGATCACTCGAAGTTCCCAGTTCCTTAAAACCAAAATTCGCATCCAGTTGTTAACAAGATTGTTTTGAACAGAAAGTCACTATCACGGTTTGACGGTATTACGGACTTTTAATTTATTCCAAATTGAAAAATAGTAAATACCGAGCCATGCAAAGCTTATAAAATAAAACATCATTAATATTAATTAGTGTAAAAAACTAATTTTTTGTAAGTATTGAAAAACTTTTTACAACTTAGTAATTAAACATCCACCCCACAGTCCTAAAACATAGCTTTGCGAGTATTTGTCAAAGTCGAATGGAGTCTTAGAAAATAATGCCACTTCGAACCATTTTACACAGTTTGACGGTTATGGAAAATATTTAGGTCTAAAATAACTAAATAAAAACAAGATACGCACAAACAGACGTGGGCTGGGCGAAAAATCGCGTTTCCTTTCGCTAACTACCGTAAATATTACTTACCACACATCCCAACGATACTGTTTTCATGTTTCTAAAAATTTTAATAAAATTTTTTCCGAAATATTTATAGGACTAGCATACATTAGTTGCTTTATGTAACCCTAGATAAAACAAAACTCACGGATTTGAATCCAAAAATGCCAGCTCTTGCCGATCAATCCCTTCACATAAAAGTGTGGAATTCCAAAAGATCCCAAACAGCTCAGCAGCGTTAGCATGAGCTTTTCCAAAAAAACACATAAAACGCATTCGTTTCTAAATTTTTACCATCGTCTTAACCCAATTGAATTGAAGACAAAACTAAAGACAACACTAAACAGACACCTCAACTTTTTCTTGTTTTTGAGTTACTCGGTAAGGTAGTAAGCTCAATAAAATTTTAATTATTTTTTTGTCTACGATAATATTTAATTTGATGAATTAGACTGTATTATAAAAATGTTCAAATTAATTCTGTTTGGAAACTGCCCAACTTTTCATTTCTACATATTTCTTACAAACATAACAATTGATATTGCTCTTGCTTGGGTAGTTCTGGATTGCTGATCTTTTAAGTGATATATTGATATTGATGATTCAGATAAGTGCAAATTAAACAATTTTTTAATAGGGTTTTTGTATATTATCTAGTAGTTTTTTTGGTTGTAGCTAATTAGTATTTTTAGTAGGGACACCACAGTAGGACAAGTGCTACCTATATTTCCAAAATTCAACAATAGCAGGGGGACTCCTGACAGTTTTTCTTTTATGGCTATTGCAAAGGACATAAAAGGGCGTTTAAGACACATGCGATGAATGAAATTGCTTTTCAGAAAATTTTCTGAAAAATAATGTTGCTGTCTAGTGTTTAAGTATTATATACACGGTTTCAAGCCAGGCAAAATGTTATTATGTTTACATATAGCATATAGGTTTCTACTGAACATTTAGGCTTGACATCTCCTCTAAGGCAAGAGAAGTCACAGTTATTATCATTCTCCTTTACGTTTGCGTAAATAATAAATAGTGTATTGCCTATTAATTAAATTACACACAAATGTTTGATAGTCTGTAGTTATTAATAATTTTATAATTCGGTGGTATGATATATTAAAATTATTAATGCATAAGTATGAGCAAAACTAAAAGAAAAATTTATTTGGTTTATTGGAGCAAAGAACTAAGGAAAATAATCTTTAATACAAGTCACAAAATATTTGTGATAGTGATAAAACTAGGATTTAATTAATCTCACATTAGGCCACAAAAGGCAAAAAGAGAAACTATAATTAGGCTTACAACAATGCAGTGAAGTGTTTTGCTCTTAGTACTCATTATGAAAAAGATAAACAAAGAAAAATTTTTAGACTACCTTACAGATTTTAAGCTTACATGAATGAAAAATTTATTTTGAAATTGCAAATAACAAAAAAAAAATCTTTAGTGCTATCCCAGATTCAACAGTAGATACAGCCGCTGCTTCTTCACTCACTGATGCTCCTTGGCTTGATCCCTAAACATTCGCATCTCGACCAACTCCCCTTCCTTTCAGTGGTATTAATGATAAAACAACTCATCCCATTTTAAAATTTTTACGCTGTGACATTTACCTCCAGTCAAACATTATTACAAAAGTATGACTCTTTCTTACTTTGTTAAAACACATTGTAAATTGAAAAACCTAACAGACAAAAAAATTGTAAAGAGACAGCTTCGGAATAAATAAGATCAAGATGCGCCTTTAGAGAAGAATAGGAGAATAGTTCAAAAACCCACAGAAAACATCAAAAAAGATGAAAACGAGACAGAAAAAATTGAGGTCTATAGCCATACTTGCACTGAATAACAGATAATTATTACACCGCCAAAAATAGAATTTTTTTTATTGACGATGTTAATTTATAATCTACTTAACAAAAGTATTCAGTAAATGTGATGCTAGGGGAGGCAGTGAAAGGAGAAGCCATACGTTGATGATACTCCTAGGAACACCATTTACGGGAGGTTGGTGAGGTCTTCAGGCCATGTTTTCTTCAGTCTTCGTATTGGTGGATGATAAGTGGAAAGCTGGTGAATTAGTGGATTGCTGTGTTCATCTAACTTCTGGTGGTAATCCATCGCATATCTTTTGATTTCGTCGACAACGAATGGGACGTCTAGGTTTTCGTGGATTGTTTGGTTGGTTACAAACCAGGGCGCATCAACAATTGCGCGGAGGGTTTTTGACTGAAATTGTTGTAGTGTTTTTATTCTGGTCGGTTTAGCACATCCCCAAAATTGTATACCAAATGTCCAAATTCGTTTCAGTATAGTTTTGTAGAGTAGCAGCTTATTTCGGATCGATATCTTTGAATGTCTACCAAGGAGCCAGTACATTTCACGGTATTTGAGGTTTAATTGTTTGCGCTTAGTTTGTATGTGGTTGTTCCACGTGAGCCGTTGATCAAGATGTAGTCCCAAGTATTTTACGTCGGATTTTACCGGTACTGGAGCATTGTTAATGCTGACAGGCGGGCAAATATTGGTTTTCATAGTAAATGTTATTTGGACTGACTTTGATTGATTAACTTTTCTAACCATGTGCTGATTATATTTAGGTGTTGTTGGAAGTTGCACTATCCGCATTTTCATGGGTGGAAAGTATTGCCGTGTCGTCAGCGAAGGTAGCAGTCACAGTGCTGTCAGTTTCTGGCAGGTCAGCAGTATAGACAAGGTAAAGGAGGGGGCTCAGGACGCTTCCCTGCGGGACACCGGATTTGATGGGGTAATATGGGGATAGTCCGTTATCGCAATTGACAGAGTAATAACGGTCAGTTAGGTATGACTTAAAGAGCAAGTAACAGTAGCTCGGTAATGACTCTTTTCGTTTATATAGCAGCCCTGTACGCCAAACCTTGTCGAAGGCCTGGGACACGTTCAGGAACACAGCGGCGCAATACTTCTTTTCTTCTAGTGAGGATGAGATTTCATTTACTATTCTGTGCGTTTGATGTGTGGTTGAATGACCCTCTCGAAAACCGAACTGGTGTTGTGGTAAGTGTTGAAATATGTATCTTGGCGAAGTCGTTTAAGAAACAGTTTTTCAAATAGTTTACTCATTATAGGCAAAAGGCTTATTGGCCGATGCGAAGTCACACTTTCTGGTTCCTTGCCGGGTTTGGGTATCATTAATATATGTGAATACTTCCAGGTGATTGGGTAATATAAGAGACTTAATATCCGGTTGAAAATCGTAGTTAGGAGTACGACAGTTTTCTTGGGCAGCATTTTTAGAATTTTTTCATTATTAAATCATGACCTGACGCCTTAAATTGGTTCAGTTTTTGAATTTCATATATAACTTCAGCGGGAGCAAACGGGTTTATTGGGAGTGACATTTGACACGGGATGTCTAGAGATGCTTCGATTGCGTTGTCTCCAGGAGCTACCTTTGCTTCAAAGGGAGTGAAGACGTCGGATAAATGCTCTGCAAAAGTGGTTGCTTTATCTATAGGAGATCTTGCCCATATTCCATCTGCTCTACTGATAGGTTTTTTGGGTACTTGAGGCTTCTTAAGATTCTTCGTGGCTTTCCAGATTGAGTGATCCTCTTGTTTCAAGTTCGCTAAATACTCAGTGAAGTTATCATTTTGTATCTCTCTTAATAGTTTATGAAGTTTAGGCGTTAAACGATTGTAGATAGTTTTATCAGCAGGATTATGTGTCCTATGCCACGTTCCTTTGGCTCTCCACTTTTCTGCGATCAGTTCTTTAACCGTTAGAGGTATAGAAGCAGTAGGTTTTTCATGATCAGTTCCGATAGGGGTTGACTCCCAGGCAGCCTTTTGGATTACATTAGTGAGATGATTAGTCGCTTCGTCGAGTTCGTTGGGGGTCCTTATTCGTAGTTTAAGATTTGTGTTGTCTTCCAAGTATTGTTGAAAAAGTTCCCAGTTTGTTTGTGTAGACACTCAAATAGAATAAACTGAATTTGTTGCCAAGACCACAAAAATTGTACTGTATATAAAGATGTGTGCAACAATTATGACAAACAGAGAAAACAAAAACAGATTCTTTCTGCAACATAGCGAATGAAGCATCTTAATATCTCTCGTGGCTATATTTAAAATATAACACAACTTTGAACAAGTTGTTATTTTTATTTTTGCTATTTTAGTGTACTGCATTTTTCCGTATATAAGTAACATTCTATTTATAAAAAAAATGTAAAAAAATAAAAACAATATTCGAAAGGCTAATATACCCATTAACTGAGTTGGTTTAAAAAATTTTAATGAGTTTTTAATTTAATAAGCTTTTATCGTACAAACAAATGTTTTATATCTACCATCACTAATAATTTCAATTGAAATGTCTTTGGGTTCGCAAGGGGCCATCTAAATATTTTGATAAACAAAGCAATTTGCATACTCTTGAAAGGTATAACAAGTGAGCTATGTTAATTTCGGGATTTTAAAAGGGAAACTCATCTCGGGCTTACAATTAATGTAGAGTTTAATAGAATTCAGCGTAAATTTCTTTCTAATTAACTTTCACGATTTGTTTATCTGCGGTTTAAACCTTTAACATGACAGAAAGCGATAACAATAAAGAATTTCTGGAATGGGAAACATTTTATCAAGCACTAAATACACCTAGGCGAGATCCTTTAGGAGCGCTTTGCATACGCTGTCGGCCGGTTCATTAGCATACTTATTAGATGTCGCGTTTTTCTTCCCTCCCCTGTCGCAGCCCCCGTGCGCTGCGGCGGCGGCGCTTTCCGCGCCGGCAAAGGAAACCCTGCAAGCGGCGGCGTTGTTTACAATTTGTATTTATTCGGGCGTCTCAGCTGTCGTTTGTTTTAAGTCTAATTTATGTAGCAGATGTTTTGATTGAGCGCAAAGAAGTAATTAAGTGGGCAGCACTTGTATGGTAGAAGAGCGGACATTAGCGGCTAAGTTATGCCTCTAAATAACGCCGAGGATGAAGTTTATGGACGGCCGCGTTGCCCGCCACTTATTTATATATGCAAACTACTAATTAGTTTGTCTGTGGAGCGTTTACGCTCGGAAATATTTAAGAATATTGTTAATGAATTAACGGCATAAATACGCATAAATTCGAGGGCCGCGTTATTAAGTTGTACCCGAGCCGCGCGCCCACTTAAGCTCGGGCGCGTAACGGTAAACTTTTTGCCCGCATGCGAGGCCGATTAGGGATACATTCCTGGAGGTTCTAAATTGCTTTGTTAATTCTATTTGGCACGGTCATGCTGAGATGCCCGGTTAGAGAACAAAAAGGAGCCGATTTGGGCCATCTATCATTAGCAGCTGTTGATTGCCGATATTAATTATCTTCAATTATCTTATGTACTACCGGCCGAACAAAAAATGGCTGGTTGCGGTGCATAACGTGAGAAACTACCTGCAGCACAAAAGTTTGCGCCTGTTGTAAAAGTTTATCATTGTATAGTATGCTTAATATAATTACTTGATATCTTTTCATAATTATTATCTAAATTTTTCTTTTTCCCTGTTACTCGCATGTAAATGGAATATAAAATAGTTCAACATACCGTATTTTCTGTTTATTGTAAATTGTACATAGTTAATTCTCGACCTTTTTTCTTATTACTTTATAAATAAAATTCAAAAACCGAGTTTTTCGCAAGTGTTAAGAAATTGTTTTTACAACCTCGTACACGTCATAAATTGTCCTGTACATCAACCACCCAACAGAAGAGTTCAATCTTGTTTCAACAAAAATTTTATTTCACATAGAACTAGCAAAGCCATAAACTTTTTATGGTAAAATACTGCAATTATAAACTGTAATTATCCTATAGTAAAATTTTATTGACTTATTAGTCGTAGGTCTCTTATATTATGAAATACATTAACACGATATTGTATTGAAAGCCACTTCCTTATACAAAGTTATCAAGCTTTAAAATGAGTTTATTGTTTATCACCCTATAAGAGAAATAAAATATTTTTGGAAGATACAAAAATTGGTTATACCTTAGATCTGAAGAATTTTCATTTCAATGATTTTATTTTTCGCAACGTCCATCATGCAACATATGGTTTGGCGTTGTAACAGTTGATGATGCCTTCTGGTTAGCCAAAACTGGACGTTTTCTGTGTATTTTTATATTGGTGAGGTGCTTAGACTACTTTTTGGCCATGACTGTTTTGCTAGGTGAAAGAAGTAAGAGACCATATTTTCATTGGAAATAAGCCACTTCCTATCGGAGGTTCTACACCTTAAGTTACCTATTTTAACTTCATTTTTCATCATACATTATTTACAACATTTACTTACCCGTTAAAATTCGATCAATTAAAGACTATTTTTATGGCACCCTACCCAAAAATAACCGTAGAGACACGATATCCATATATTAAGCTAGGAAGTTTCTTTCTCAATATCCAAACTCTTAGCAATCTATTCACCCATGATCCTTGGATTATTTTATACTAAAGCTCACAAATATCATCATTAATACCAAATAATTGATTTTTACCACCCATCAAAGGTCTTCACCGACTCAACGATTTTCCTCCAGTCTATTCTATTTTGGGCAGTTCTTCAGTTGTTTATATTGAGCTTTTGGAGATCTTCAAACACATTGTCGATCCATCTTATGCAAGGCCTTCCTTTAGGTCGTTGAATACCTTTTGAGTTGTGGTGTTAGACGCCATTCGCATCACATGTACTACCCATTGTATTCGCATGCGTTTAATGTCATTAACTAAGCCTGGTTCGTTATAAACAGCTCTAACTTCTTTATTATATCTTCGCCTCCATTCTCCCCTTTCATTTACTGATCGAAATCCTTGGCCGCTGCTCCTCTTTTTAACTAGTGTCCATGATTTGCAGCCATATATAATTATTGGCCTTATTTTTGACTTTTTGTTTTCCTGGATATTAGCTTTGTTTTGAAGATATCGTTCGTAGAGAAATGAGCCCTGTCATCAGCGAAAATTCTGGTTTTGCTCTTCAGTTATATCGTTTGTTTCGTTAATCACGGCGCCTAAATATTTGAAGTTAGTCACTCTGCCTATTCCTATATTTCTGGATATTGTTCTGATTGTTCTATTTGTCTTAATATTCTTAGGTATTTTGTTTTTATTGTGAGTCCGACCTTTTCTGAGTTATCTATTAAGGTTTTGTATGTTTGCATTATATCTCTTTTGTTAGTGCTAATTATGGCTATGCCATCAGCCAATAACTGGTTCTGGTTCCGTGTAGAAATTTCTTTAATGACGGTGTCCAACACCATGTTAAATAATATGGGGGACAGTGCGTCTTCCTGTCTCAGTCCAACATTGCTGCTGATAGCCTCCTACTTTTATCTTATATTGTACATCCTTGATGGTGATTATTATTAATCTCTTTAGCTTCTGTGAAATTCCAAAGGTTTCTAGGGCTTGTCTTACTGCTCTATATCTCACGCAGTGGTATGCTTGTTTGTAATCTACGAAGATGTTATAAATGTCATTCACATATTCCCTTGATTTCTCTGCTATTTGCTTCAGTCTAAAAATTTAGGCTGGTGTTAATTATCTTTTAATGAAACCAACCTGATAGTCAACTCTCAGTTTCAGTCTTTCAAAAGTGAATGTGATAGGATCTTCTATGTTGTGTTAAGCAGGCAGATTCCTCTAAAGTTCGAACAAATTGTCATATCTCCCTTTTTATGAATGGGGCATAAGATTTCTGTATTCCATGAAGGAACCATCTTTCGTTCTTCCGTATTGTCTAAATTAGCTTTTGTATTTTTCTCCGCAGTTTCTATCCTCTAGATTTCAATAGCTCTGTCGGTATTTTATCTTCCCCTGGTGCTTTATGTTTCTTTTATGTTTTATTTCGTCATATGCGGGTTATGGTTTCTGTGAATCTTTCTTTCATTTCCATTTCCATTTGCCTCAATGTTTTTGCTTTCTTCTTCGTCCTATTCTTCTTGATTGTCTGTATTCAGTAGTTCAGCAAAATACTTCCAGAGTGAAATTGGTTATTCAAATTCAGTATTTTGAAATCTGCCAATCTACTTTTTATTCAAATAAACGAATGATCTTTGTTGAATTTTCAAGAGTTACTACTTTCTAAACCTCGTGTAACATGCAATGGCGCAAATATAATTCTCCATTTATTTTGAGATATCTCTCTTAAGCACAGATAGATTCATCACACTTTTACAATGCACCTGTTCTTTAGTATACATGACCATAAAACAAACCGCCATGTGTCAGAATTTCTGCCACCTACATAAAGTGGGCACGACGATTTGTAATTACTAAATAATAGTCTGTTTTTACACAAAAGTTTTAATTCTTCATAAGTAAATACCTTCTGTCCGATGAAAAAAACTTATGCCGAACGAATCCTTCCCTTATGCCCCAAGAGTCACTGCAGGAACCGCTTGCGTCGTTCTTAAGCTCCTATCATTTTGGCATACGTGATCGGGTGGATCTTTGGTTTAGATAAGTTGAATTAAACTTCTCGCTGTTTGGAATAATAACAGAGTGAGCGAAATTCAACTACATTGTTGCTTTACTAGAATCAGACTTTTGAGATTAGTGATAACATTTGTAGTCACAATTAAAACTTATTGTTTTTGTTGACAATTATTCTCTCCGTCAGCAAGAATTCTCTTGCAGACTTGGCGAAGAGGGTAGACAGTATTATTAGAGAGCTTCGAGTTTGCATCTCCTCGCTCACCATCAACTCCAATCAGTCTACACCTTGTTGACGTTGCTCTATCTAACTCGTTCTAATTCTTACACATTGTTGATATCACTGGTGCTTCTGGAGTTAAGTTAAGAAATATGTGTCTATATGCAGCTCCGTAAGTACAAAGTAACAACAAGAAGTGGTTGCCAAGTTTTCGGTCGCGATCATTTACATATTTCCATTACTGGGAGTGATTGCATAATGATATACAACCATGTCGTGACTGAAAGAGTAATTTTCTATGCACGAAAATCGAACTTATCAATTCTTTAATAACTAACCACTGAAAAACCATAACAAAGAGTAAAAATTCAATAACATGCTGGCATATACGATAAGACTTTTTTATTATAGAACATTATGTTATAAACTGCATTTTAAGAATTAGATGTTTATAAACATATTTCTAAAAGCTCTTGTTTGCTTCAAAAGCACTCTTATACCTTTATTTTAATAAAATATTTTCAAAATGCGTACGTAATTACTGCATTTTTCGTTAGGACTCTACTTAGTTTTGTCAGTAATGTCCTACATAATTAATATGCCACGTGCCGCTTAAATAACTGGTCAATGGCTCTTCTAACATTCGCATATGTTGTTAATCGTCTTTAATATGTCTTTTGGAGCGTTTCTAATTGATTGTAAAACTTAGGCCATACTAATTGACGCTATTTTTAACCCTCTTCCTATTTAGTGCACATATTTGGAACATTCCCAGCCTCGATTTAAAAGTTTAATATTTAATTAAAAATTTTATAGGAATGTAAAAATTGTTGATTGTTCTGAGGTGGCAGTGGTCTTTAAAATGCAAGTTGTCGTAAAGTATTTTGATAAGGCATGTATAAAGTCGTGGTATACATTGAAAATTTTTGTAGTATTCGTGCGTAATTAATATTGCGTATGTAATAGGTGTTCTCACATATTCGTTATAAATTAACAGTACAAATTTATGAAACTGTACAGTTGTTAAATTGGTAAAACGCAAAGGTAATAGAGACAATAAGTAACTTGCACCAAATCAAAGATTCAATTAGAAACTCAGTGTTTTAACTTTACAAAGAAATAAATTTAAATAGTAAGACTGGCTACGCTTGGTTAATTTCATTTTGGTTAATAATTAACTGTACAAGAAATTTATTGTTTTTAACATGAACAAGAGTAGATTACAACTGAATAGCAGATCAACCGAATTGCTAGCTACAACAGGAACCAAAAATGTTTAATTGCCGATATTTCACAAAAATGAGGCAAACTATTTTAGAAGAGATGTTTTTCCACTTCACGCACTATTAGAAAAAAAACAGAGATACGAAGATGCAATTTGGAAATGAAATACCTATTGATTTTCAATCTTACAGTCAGATCATCTAGAAATATAACTAAAACAACTTTCTAAATCACTTGTCTATTTGTTACATCCTTTTTCAATTTATTTAAAATTATAAAGTCAGTTTAATTCGTAATAGGTCAAGATTTTAACCTTGACATATGAATGGAACCGGTCAGTTTGTTTAATTCCTATACTTCTTATAGGAAATTAGATAAACACAAATAGTATACGTTCTTTTAAATTATTAATTTTAATTAATACAAGAAATTAATCTAAAAATCACCAAAATAATCAAACTGCAAAACTTACCCTATCAAATTATATAGCTGTTACTTATATGTAGGATACGACCTTAAATTTTAATATAATTATAATGCAAAAAAAATATTGAGTGAGCTACTAATAACAGTTTTCGAACTATGTCTATATTTACGCTTAGAACAGGCCATGTAAATTATTATATCAAACTAACAGGACATTAGCCTTAAACACATTTATGTGGACAGTATTCACTTGAAGTTTGGTGTCACTGCATAGCTTAGGTGAACTACGTATCTTACCCTACATAGCATGCTTATTTCATAATTTTCCCCATTATATTTTCTATTTAAGAGTAAATTTTCGGTGTGGGATTTGATAAGATATAGGTGAACGTGTCTAGGTGTGTAGAAATGACTATTTTATCCTCATGTTCTTTCTGAGTTATCATTTCGAATCCCTCTAGGCATTACAGATCAAGTCTTTCGGATGTCTCCAATCAGTAGCACAGTGACACCTTCCACCGCTGCGATGTTTTCCCTGATGCTGAGAGTCTCGAAACTCGTTTTGTGCGTCATAGTGCTTTCGTCCCGTATAATGATTTTGGAATCCCGCAGTACTCGTGATGCTTTGTTTTGCTATATTGCACAGAGGAGTTTCTGAGTGGATTAAGTTGAAAAATGACTCGAAAAGCAGCGTGAGCCGTCTTATTGCTTTTGACAAACGTAGCGCCAATACCAGATAATATACCATTTAAAGCTATTCCACGACCACTTCTTATCTTTGATAAAAAATTAATAAAAGTAGTTTTTCCAATATTGAAGACATATATATTATCAGATTATATGTTAATGTTATTAAAAATCTGCTTACAGCATCTAGATGTTCGTCTGTCAAAAAATATTCGTTATATAAAATTACTTGTGCTAAGGAGTTTATATCAGAACTGATTTTCTTTGGATAATCTTTATTACCCAAATCTTCTTTGGATCTTATTGGATGGAGCAAACCATACTGCAGTAAGACTTGTCTTTCCAAAGCTAGCACTGCGTCCTCAATCATAACAGCTATTGTGTGCTCCTTTGTAACTTTATCTTTATTTGTATGTGATATTCTTGAAAAAACTATTTTTATATTTTTCCAAAAGTCTTAAAGTATTAGAGAATTAACGTAACACCAGCATCACTATCAAGAGTTCCCGAAACTTGTACAAAGAATCACACAATGCAGGTTCCTCGATGGTAGTATGTATGACCATTAACAGGTCTTCATTAATTCTACATCCATACCGTAAATTTGCTGTCCTTCAAGCGTGCTCTATTTGGTCTTAATGAACAAAATTTTGTGACAAAAACAGCAGATCTCCGACTAAGTGGTACACTTAAACGTTGTCATAAAATTGTCTTCTATAATTTGCTTGATTTCAAACAACGTAATTTAAATATCCACTATATCTCGCGATATAATAATACTATCTATAAAACGAACGTGCTTTGGATGGAAGTCTATTGGTAAACTGTATAATAGCTCGGGCAAAAGTTCGAATGGTGGAAGCTATACTTTTACAGTGTTGCAGTATATGCTACAAACTTCATTCTAGCACTTGAGAACATTAAAGTATTTACAACTGAAGCTATGCTGCTATCGATTTCATAACTAGCACGCAGAATGTCACGATTATTTTGCATATATATTTTTTTGCTGCATCCTTTAGTATTATAAACGCTTTGCAGTATCGTCCAAGATCGATATATAGAGGATGGTTTCAGTATAGTCTAGAACAAATCTTCAATTTTTTTAGGAAAACTTTTGGGAAGCAAAATACTGTCTCAGAATGGAATTTTGCACCACAACTAAAAGTTGCTAGTAGTATGTGCCCTTTACAGTACAACATTCGTGGAGAACATCGACATGCAACGCGCCTCTGAAATCAACGTATACAGTTGCGAGAACATTTACAGCTGAGAGCCGACTTTTTGCTTTAATGCTGTAGATTTTCTTTTCTTTTGGCGTTCTGTACTGATTTATTTGGATATCAAGGTGCAATAACGTATCAAGTTTCATTGTAGATGACCGAGTACAAGAAAGATCCCTGTAAATGATACATTTTATCTTGTGTGTCGTATGTTAACATGAAGATGTCTTCTATAATTTGCATTTTTAAACAGCCATCGTATTAATATAATCCATAAAACGAGCAGGGCAGAAGTCCATTAGTAGACTGTATAATGGTTAGATCAGAGTTTTGAAGGGTTAAAAATGCAATTTTATGACGCTGAAGCACGCATCTGGAGTTTTTTTTCTGCTAAATGAGTGCATTGCAGTATTTTAACCACGGTGTTATCTTTACAATTGCTCTATGTATATTTTTTTGTTGCGCTATTTTTGGTTGTTTGCTTCTCCTACTACCTATCGCTGTACTTAGCACAACGCTTTCGGGAAATATTCAAAATGGTAGAAGGTTTATATTTATTATTCTCCTTCTTCTCTCCGGAAATCGTATAATGTGATCTTTAAAAACATTTGTAATTTACTAACAAACTACCGTTTCAGTGCATTTTTATATTATTTTTGAATGAAACATTCTAGTGCGAAGAGAATTTTTATTGACAGAACCAGATAGTACTTAAATGTGATAAAATCCATAGTGTACAGAGATTAGGTCAAATGTTAATAAGTTGTTTCTAACTGTCAAATACGCGTGAAATCTAACGTTATTATGCTGAATTTTAATTTTGTACAGTTACCAACAGTATTTCGTTGAATTAATAGTTTTGCCTCTAAACAAGACGTTGAAGATAATAGATAAAGAAGCGAAAAAAGAGAGCTCTCAATGAACGAAGATAAGACGTGGTATATGAGGTGAAAAAGAGGAGACATAGAATATGAAACCCATACAGGATAGGACAATACAAATTTAAGAAAGTGCAAGCATTAATATATTTAGGTACTGAAGTAAATAATAAAAACAGTAAAGTACAAGACATAAAAGATGGAATCCAAAGGGGACACAAAATGTTTAACATATACAAACGATTGCTAAAAGATCGTAAGCTTATAAAAGATACAAAAATAAGAATTTACAAGACATTAATAAAAACCACAGTTATATACGCAGCTGAAACAACGAGGTTAACAAAGAAGGATGAAGAGCAACTAAGAATATATGAAAGAAAGATCTTAAGAGGAATTCTGGGCCCAGTGAAAACAGAATAAAACGAAAATAGAGTGAGGATAAACAAGGAAATAGACAGCGAGTTAAAAAGTGAGGACATAGTACAAGAAATTAAAGCACAAAGGATACGATTGGTTGGGACATGTAACGAGAGCAAACAAAAATAGAATGATCAAGACAATAACCGAATGGGAACCAAAAACAACAAGACCAAGGGGGAAACCCAAAAATAGATGAAAAAACCAAAGTCCTAGAAGACCTAAAGAAGATGAACATGAAGGGATGGAGGGAAAAAGCCACAAATAGGCAGGAATTGAGGAAAATAATAGAAAAGGCCAAATCAAATCAGCACATTTAACATGAGTATGTGTAATAATAAGCACTAATCCAGCTTAATAAAAAAGGATTGAAGAGCCCGAAAAGGACGTCGTTTATTCCCATTAGGAATTAAGGCAGATTTATTATTATTATTAATAGTTTTGCCTTCTAAATCCACCAAATAGACATCAATGTGAATCAATCTTTATGTGAAGACCAGGCCTTGCTAATATTAAAGACTTTTTATTGTTAGACCAAAAAGATTTACGGTTAACATTTTCCTAAAGAATCTCTTTAAAAGCGGTTTTTTCTCAGTTTTGTCAACTATGACCTTGATGAGATCCGGATTTCTACTGAATGAGCGGCCGGTGTGGTCTTTATCTTCCATATTAAAAGTACTAAGTCTAAACTTTTAAACCAAAATTGAACTGAACATCTATACACCATTTTCTCAAACGATACAAATCTCATTTACAATATCGTTAGCACCATTACCTTTTTGAAACAACAAAGCATATAAAATGACGCTTATAACTGTTCATTATAAAGAAAGCGTATTCTATGACAGCTAGATGACCAATGAAAAAAATGACATCAACGTCTAAGAGATAGCGTTGCGTGTCTATATAAACGTTGCCAGAGAGAGCAACTACGTGAAGGTTGCAAGAAAAACTTTTTGACAATTTTATACATGAAAAAATTAAGCATTTGGGTTATTAAATATTTTGATTACTATCTTACTTTAAGCAATTTGGTAAAAATCTTGTGGTTACAAACAAATGCACTTTTTCAGTTTGTTTTTGTAGCACCACTTCGAGATAAATAAAACAGACCATCCCTGCTGATTCCAATACTAGGTAACGGTGCATAACGAGCTTTATTAATCCGAGAGTGATTTAGAGGCCTCTCGCAAGAATCGACTCTTAATGCGTACACAAAAAAAAGGAGGAAGCGGGAGGCCGCGCAAAGGACCCATCCCGGCACAAAAGGACCTAAAATATGTGTTTGCATCAAACGCGCCGGCGCGCCGCGCCAAAAACCATAACTCAGACGCGGGTTCTGAATCGCCTCCAATTACATTTGCGCCTTTCCCCGGATTTATCATCGAAAATAGCAATAACATTAATAACGGGCCGTGTGATCGCGCCGATTGTGCATCCAAACCCCGATATGTGGCATCCTGAAAACAACGGGCAAATAGCCGAAGATTTTCATGCCGCATGTTTTATTTTCAACGTACGTATAAAGCGCGGCGTGAATTTGACATGTTAATCATTCGCCGGCAGCGGTACCAAACAAGTGCGCGACTTGGCTCCTCAACCACGCTGCGTAGCTGATGAAGAAGACCATCAGCAAACCTCTCGTCATCTAATCTTCTAAAAGTTGCAAGAAAAGCATCGTAATCCAGCATTTAATGCCAATAATAAGGTCGGAGCCAAGAGACCATGACGTTTTAGAAGCGCTAGCGTGCGCTAAGGGGGGCAAGTCTGAACCGCAGGCGGGTGTGATATAAAGACGTGTTAACACCACATTAATTCGCCCGAACACGATACGGGATTCCACAGCTGGACCACATATATGCAATATCTTCAACAGTTTATAGCTCTAATTTGTACGCCCACGCTCGCAATATGCGATCGACGATTTACATTGCAAATGGAATCGATTTTGCTATCAATGACTTGCCATTATTATAATTTCACATTTCGAATAAACAAAATAATAACATGGCTTCCAAATTAGTGATCTGGAGTGGTTTCAAGTAAACCACTTAGTCGATAAGCATATCTCAAAGCTCTTCACAGATCTTTTATTGTTCGGTCTAATTAACCCTCTAATACATAGAAAACAAATATTTATTCTCGTTCTTAAAAAACGAAATATTTAAAGGTATTTCTAAGCTTCTGAGAAACTTATAAAACTGAATAAATTTGAATGTATTTCAGTACCATTGCACAACAATAAACAATGGTGATTTGACAAGTAACTTGGTTTGGTATTAAGAACAAAAGTTTTATAAAGTTTATCTTTTGATATACCCTCAAGATTACTGCACTTTCGTCAGAGTTTCTCTAAATTCATGGATGTTAGGGTATATAAGCTTTTCAAAATACTCGTTCACACTCTACATCACCTCTTCGTTTCACAGAAATTATTGCCTAGATAGGAAAATTTTGTGTTTCATACACAAACGGCCGTTCGAGAAAGCTAAATCGGGTAAAAAGGGTGACAGTTACAAAGTTTTAAAGCGTAGGTCAGTCAATTTTTGCAAAGCGACGTAACTAGAATAAGCGGATGTGTTGTTTCAGGAAATAACACTTTTTGATCATTATAACATGTGGGTTGCTCGTTCTTTATCAATCACCTGCCCATGTATATAAGAAAATTAGTTCGAGATATGGAAGGAAAAAAATAAAATATCTGGGCAGACCAAAACTAGCAGATATTAGGTGGCAACAATGTCAATACTACATTGATGTGAAGAGGGTAGATTTTGGCACATATCGATTTAACCAGGTCTCTCCGTTAAGGAGAATAATGGAAAACCACTTCATTATTTGCATTATTTCAAAAATAATAATGCACAAACGTAATCAAAGATCCTAAGTGTGTTCGGCACAATTTACATGGAATAGGAGTGTTAAGAATACCCAGATGGAAAACTAGAAGTAATTATAGAATTGTTTCCGTGCCAGGTTAAGTCATATTGGCAACAGAACTAGTAGCCCTAAACAAATATATGTACTCACGGCGGATAAACCGAAAAATGATATTGATCAATTTTACTAGAGCATTAAAGTTGTTTTTAGAACCACAAAACGATAGGAAATAACATTGATTATGGACAATTTGAACACCAAAATAAGACAACAAACAACCAGAAAGCGGCCAGGCATCATTGGGCGGTATGAACTTGGTAGTAGAAACTATAGAGAAGAAATGATTTAATAACGAGTATTTGGTTCAACTTACCGAAGAGAATGTTTTACAGTTAAAAATTGAATAAACACCAAAATAAAATGGTATTGATAACTTTATTGTGATTAGCTACCGTTATTATAACAATCTAAAACTAATTAAGACATCCCCTGAAGAGGACATCAAATTCGATCATAACTTGCTATGTTTTACAAAGGTTTTAAAATCAAATAATAACAGACATAAAAGTTACGTACATCTTCTGAGAGAAACGCCCCGCCAGTTCCCTTAGAAGGTGGGAGACTTTATTATACTGTCAAAGCCCAGAAAATAAGGAACTTTACTCAAAACTTCTTGTCAATAAGTCTTCTATTAAGCGTAGGAAAATTTGTAAAGCAGTAATTCACAAGTGCCTTAGGACTGCTGCCAAGACCTCCAACTGATTCCAGAGAGTCAGTTTGGATTCAAGTGTCTTCAAACTGGCGTCTTCCAATTCACTACTCTGTTCCCGACGCTTTACAACATTTACGCCTAGACATTCCTGCGACGCTCTCTACTACCCATTACGCAAGCAATACGAAAGTGCTGTTTAGCTCGCTAAGGTTATCCCGACAAGTATAACAGAAAATAGATCTTCTGGGGAAATAATGCATCAGGTAAAAAATGGGAATTGACCCGGAAAAAAGCTCGGAGGTCCTGTTCTCCACCAGAAGACTACTAAACAACTTCACTAAGGAGACAATCCGGAAAAAATCAGGATATTTAAAAAACAGATATTCTAAAAGGAGATAACCTATCTTAAGGTAATTCTAAAGAGAAAACTGACTTCGTAAATTTATATCGATAGGATGGCAGCACGAGCAAATGCAGCGAAACAGATAGACAGAGAGAGAACAAGCTCTTCTTGTGTAAGACCGTTATCTGCCATACCAAAATGTGCGTAGTTCTAGTTTAGTGCTGGACTACCAAAACACACGTCAATAAACCCAAAGTAATTAAAAATTGGGCCTTAGAGGTTTGGCTCTGGTACACCGTAGTTCGTGAGGACGAACTTCATTGTAACGCTGATATTACCATGATCCAGACGACTATCTCCCAAAATACTTAAGAGCTGTAGGAAAACATCCAAGCCTTGATCTCTATGATTCAGCACAATATAGGCCAGAACATATCAACAGAACTGAGGTTAAGAGGTGGACCCAAAAACCTCTCATTTCATCAGTTAAGTCAATATCAACTTAAAAGAAACAAAACTTAAAACAATTGAAAAATTAAGAAACTACATGGAATAGAATAACGTTTTAAAACGACTCTAATGACAACAACTGGACTACAATTAAATAAACCTAAAAAGATTGAATGGCCTAAGAAATAGTTGATTTAATAGAACAACAAAGAAAATATAAAAATAAGAACAATAATTAATACTTAAACCTTCATCGTATCACTCGTAATTCTGAAATTAAAGATTAGTTTCTTGAAAGAGTCCAATGGAAATTTACTCACTGATATGGAACGTCCATGGTGCCAAAAATAGCTGATAATCATATGAACCAAAAATATTTTTTAAATCATGAGCTAAATGGTGAATTTAATTCAGATAAAGAAATATTAGCACGTATCTGAATATAATATACAGCTATTGTGAAATGGAAAAGAGCTTTATGTCACAAAAACACTTCTATGAATGTTTATATAAAATTTCACAGTTTTATGTATGGTTTGCCTTACTTTATGGTTGCGAGACCCGTACTTTAATAATAACTATGAATAAATTAGAAGCTTTTGCGCTACGGTATTATCGTAGAATAATAAAAATTTTACGCACACCTCGTACCTCATGCACAATGACAAAAAAATCGTTGACACTATTAAAAGACGAAAAGCAGAATATTTGGGTCGTATTATCAGATGATCAATGAACTTCTTCCTCTTATTATTTAAGACGAAGTTGGAGGAAAAAGGTAAATCAGAAGAAAGAATATGACACCGCTACGCCACATCAAACGTTAGTCAGGCTTCTGTGTCGAGGAACAATTTCAGCATACAGTTATTGTGGTGATCTATAATGCTTAAAAATAAGCAAGGCACACTAAGAAGAAGCAGGACGTGATGTTTCTTTAATGGTTGTTTATTACTTTATTCAAAGAATATGGGTCATCTATAGACTTCCTTTGCTATTTGCCTCTTCAAAAAAGAAATTACTGCACAAGCTTTAATTTTATTTATTTGTATTATCACTCAAAAGCTCAACTTGAAGATCGATTTAGTGTTAAGGCATGCAATTTTCTTCATCTATAAGAATAAAACAATATGTGAGCATTGGATTAATACTAATATTAGGGTAAGTGAGGCAAAATAGTACTCTTAACTATTACCTAATATATTACTCTTATTTATACGTTACGTTCTGATTATCTAAGTTTAATGTGGATATTTTATACAAAACTCAAAATATCTGTAAAATTAGTTTATACAATTATTACTAATACATGTAATATCATTGTCTTAATCAACTTCAGGAAGCATCTCATCATAACAATATTCATCCAGGCGGAGTTCAATATTGTAAAACACCCAAAAGGAAAAAATAAACAGAAGTTAATTCCTAAAATATTCCATAAAATATTTACTTAATCTTTCTGTGCCCAATGTAGTTCATGTATGTGACTTAGTTTAGACTGAACATGCGTAGTGTTCTTGAGTTTTTGCAAGGCGTGGTTCTAAGATTTATAGTTGTTCAACCTTTGTTTCTGATGTTCCTACCTATAAATATCGCGCTGTTAATAAAAAATTGTTTATGCAGTGAATATATGAACATTCATTATTTGATATCACGTTCTGTTCACGAGGCATATTGCTCCTATTTGTAATAAAACAATATTTTTACAGAAAAAAATTAGCCGATAGCGAACTGGAATAGTATGATGTAAAACTAGAAGACGAACTGATGGATTGAAATATTAACCTTATTTTAACAACAGTGAATCTGACAATAATTTAAAACCTGAAACGACATCAAAACCTTAGTGATACATATGTACAAACTAATAACGAATCAAACAAAATAATAACAGACTTACATTAAGGCAAAACCGCAACGAATTTGTGCCGAATGGGAATGATAACGGTGAAGAATCAATGAAAAATATAAATAGAAGATCATCACAATCAATTACTGATGCATCTAATTTATTGCAACAGATCATCTATGAAATTATATATATTCCTTAGCCTTTCCTCTTAGTTTGTTTTTATTTATAACTGACTGCACAATCAGAAGATTATATTCTACCGAAAAGTAACCAAGAATAAAATCGCATCAAAAACTGATGCGAGAACTTATGATTTTTTTGGAATGTTATTATGTCCTACAATCACGTGTTTTAGCTACATACTTTCTGGAAAGTAAGGCAATAGAATAGACTATTTCAAGACTTCTACTCTTAATGTTGAAAATATATTTAAATGAACCACAAAAACCTTAGGTTGTATAAATGATTAAGAATCATATCTAAGAAGATTTTAAATTTTATTGCAGTAGTGTAGGTTTATTAGTAAATCAATAAAAACATTTAGGATGTTGTGGTGGTATCTAACACTCTCAAACATAAAGATATAAGAATATCAATTAAAAAAAATTCTCCTAAATTAATAATTTTTATAATTAATATATAGGAGGAGTAGATATTTACGACCAGCGGGGTCACAGGTGGCGGATATAGATATAGAGGTTAACTGCGAAATAAGCAGATTATCTGACGAATAAGCAGTCCCCGACCAAGCAGACCGAATGATCGTCGGTATAAGTGATCCCCCTGTATGATACAGGCAGGGCAATCTCTTGCCCTTGGGATGGGAAACTGTCCCAAAAGCCGGAAGAATCACCACTGGCCAACGGCATGGGAATGCAGAAGGACACGGAAATCCACTGCATTAAAGGTCTTAAGAACATTCCTAGTACATCAATATGGCAGATAAACTTAGAATTGATAAATATACTGGTCACGGACTTCGGAACCCGAGATCCGGCAGGGGGAGAACAACCACGAAAGAATTCAAGGCTCCCTTGGTCGTCATCCGGCGAAATCCTTGGAAACTTAGCATCCCTAAAAAGAAAAAAGGGAAGACGTTCAAAATAAGTACGTAGAATGTAAGAACACTTTATGAAGCTGGAAAAACCCATAACGCTATCCGAGAAATGAAACGACTATCTATCGACATCATGGGCATCAGTGAGATGAGGTGGCCGGGAACAGGTCAATGCTAAGTTGAAGAATATACAACCTACTATTCTGGCAACAGCGAAAATAAGCATGAAAACGGCTTCGGAATTATAATGTCCAAAGAAATTAATCAATTCATCGAAAATTTTGTACCAGTTAATCAAAGAATGTTAATAGTTAATTTAAGCACAGCACCAATTAAATGCAATATCGTTCAAGTATATGCTCCAACAGCAGAAAAAACCGAAGACGAAATAGAATCATTCTATAGAATATTAGACGATCTTATTAGAAAACTCCCAAAACAAGATATAAACATTATAATGGGAGATTATAACGCCAAAATTGGAAAAGGGAAGAGCGGAGAGTTAGTTGGTGATTATGGTTTGGGAGACCGAAATGAGAGAGGAGATAAACTACTTGCATTTGCACAAGAACACCAATTGGCTATCATGAATACCTTCTTCAAACTACCTGCCAGGAGATTGTATACCTGGATATCGCCTCAAGATAAACCTGGAAATGTGGTCAGAAATCAAATTGACTATCTATTAATAAATAAAAGATTCAGGAATAGCATACAATCAGTGAAAACTTACCCAAGTGCTGACATAGGATCTGACCATAACGCCCTGGTACCCAAAATAAATGTAAGACTGAAGAAAGTAAAGAAAAACAATCGTATACAACAATACGGAAATTAAAAGACAACAACATCAAAATCCAAGTAGCAGCTACATTGAAGAAAGGGATTGCGAACATAGATACCAGTAACAATATTGAAGTAAAGCTGGCAGAATTCAGAACAACAATAGAAAAAATTTACAAAGACCATTTGAAACCGACAAAGCCTAAAAAACATCAATGGATGACCGACGAGATTCTGTATATGGTGGACGAGAAAAGAAGATATAAGAGAACCAACATAGAAAAATATAGAGAAATACAAAGAAATATCCGAAAAGAAATAAGAATAGCTAAGAGAAAGTGGTTAGAAGAACAATGTAAGGAAATTGGGGAATTAGAAACGAAACACGACCATTTCATCATTCTGTCAATTGAAAAAACTAGTAGCCTAGAAAACACGGTCGTTATAACATAAAAATAAAGAAAATGCTGTAGTATAAAGTAAATATTCTCAAAACTGACACCAGGACAGATATAAAAACTGAAGAAGCAAAAACCTTTCTTATAATAAACAGCATAGAATACTACACATAAACAATAAATTGTATTCAACAAATATTAAATTTAATAGCCACTTAACGAATAACAAATATTTCAAAATCAATGCTGAAACAGATGATGACTACCGCGAAATAACGAAAACCATAAATGAAACAATAATGGAATGACATAGACATAAAAACAAATTAGGTCTATAAGAGTAATGGCCAAAAACCTACACCAAATATATAATAATAAAGACATTCTAGCAAAATTAAAGCTAGCCATTTTAAGATCCTGAAAGTAACAAAAAAAGTGAAGTAAACGATATGTATAATATTTCATAATGAGAGGGACATAAAACAGCATTTTGGATGCAATGCATTTATTATTTAAAGTTCAAACTATGAAAAGCAGTAAATTAATCTCTGAGCAGATTTTAAAGATCGACTATGTACAAAAATGTTGTCAGCGCTCTGATACAAAGATTAAATATTCTGGTAATTATCTAACCGTGAAATGCAACAAATTAAAAAATTCTCTATTCATAAATTTTATTTTGTGTTGAAGTACATCATGGATATCTTATAGTAAAGGAGATACAAAAAAGAAGTGTTACATTCAGAGATAAAAAAGTCCAATAAATGAGACAATTCACATTGAGGAAGACAACAGATTATGCCACCACAACCAAGCAAAAATTAAAAAGAACAAAATAATAAAATCAAACATCTGAAAACGTACAGAACATACTGGCAAGATTAGGAAGACTGGAGGCTCATAGTAGGATGCCCCATAGTAACTAGTAAAATGATCAATGGGCTTCTAAATATAAAGAAAAAGCTAGTAATATTGAAAATATTATTATACATAAATGGTATATAAAATATAGATGTATGTCTTATATTAGATATATACTTTGCTAATCAGTTTTATCAAATATATATGTATATATACGAGTTTTACGATATTTGCTATATATATATATATATATATATATAATATATATGTAAAACTATATATATATATAATATATATATATATATATATATATATATATATATATATATATATATATAGCAAATATCGTAAAACTCGTTCTAAAAATTAAACTGAAAGTAGTAGCGCAGATATAACTAAGGAAAATAATGACTACAAAGAACAATATCTTCAACGGAAAAAATTACAGTTAACTGTGATTTGCATCAAATTCTCTAAATAGAACTTAATAATGGGCGCAGTTTATTGTATCTCTGAAAAAAAGAATAGAACATTCTCCTGCAATATGTTGATGATAGTCAATAGTTTTGGCGAAGTCTATAATGAAAACCGTAAAGTCTAAGGATCAAAACTAATTATAATCAGAGAAAAACGCTTGAGAGAGTTAACCAGTGAATTAAATTGTAATCACCATTTCACCATACTGGTCCACAGATTCATAGACATTTTCAGACTTAATAGATATTTTTCATTTCCTGAAAAGCGTCATCCAATTTTATTAATATAAGCAACATTTATTTTTGTTCAGATTATTCAGTAGTGATATTTACAGTAAGTGGTAAAATAATTAAAAGAAAAGGTAGATCTTTTCTTATTAATAATACAACATACTAAAAGATCTTTAAGAAGAAATAAGAAATATAATTAACTTTAACATACAACTGAGCAATTGAGCAACTGGAAATAGAAGTCGAAAAATTTATTGGTACCAGAAAAATTATCAAAAAATTGAAAAAATCCATATTTCAAGTGCCTCCAATAGAATCAGTAGGTAGACAGTGGAAAAGGGACAACCCAACAAAATTCGAGGCGTATTTAAGCCCAACGACCTACTGCAGGACTATACAAATAAAGACAAATAAACTAATATTACCAGTTACCCCAAAAGAGGTAGTAAATAAAATCAAAACCAAACTAAACCCTAAAGAAAACGCCAAGGTTTGATTTTATTATGGGGGAAGTTTTGAGACAGCTGTCTAGAAAAGGTATTATAAGGGTGACATCTGATTAATAAAGAGTTTAAGCTAAAGCATTTGTAAAGTAGCTGAAGTAACTGTGGTTCATAAACCAAGTAAACTACTAAATGATATGAACTTATACACACCCATTTAATTAAACAAATTATCGAACGAAAGAAAAAACTGATACCAAAACATTAATTTGCTTCGGAGATAAACGTAGCACATCTACGAAGGTCATCAAGACAAACAAAGTTCCTCAACTATTTTTTGCATGTTGTAAAAACATTTGGTAAGGTTTGGAAAATTAGGCTTATTTATAAATTGCATATCTAGCAAAACAATACGTGGAAATGCTAAAATTATATATCTGGAATGGGCTATTTAGAGTAAAACAAGACAATGTACACTCAAGCTAAAGGAAATCAGAACATATAATCATACTCCATAATCAAATATTTTAATAGAGTATAGGCAACAGAGGATTCAATTAAATAAATAACTTGTATAAACTTCACAAATAAAACATAAGGAATCCAATGTCTGCCAACATTAATAGTATTGACGTATTTATCCTAAAACTTTTAGGCATGATATTAGACACTGAGTTAATGAAAGGAACACGTATAAAAGGACAAAACGAGCTAGTCTAAAATAAAAAGTATTTTGGCTGACAAATTGCAATTTCCATCTGTCAATGCATAATAAAATCTTGATATACAAACGTACCATAAAAGCAATTTAGGTCTATGGCATATAATTATGGAGTTAAGTCAAATCGTATCATGTTAATGTGGAAAAACTCTAGAACAATTAAAGTATCAAAAATATTTTTAAAACAGCTGATAACTAATATAAATGAATAGTGTGAGAGTTTTAGAATGCAATAGTTTGCAAGGCAAAACATTAAAAACAAAATAAATCACAAGAAGAAAATCTGTAACTGCAACATTATGCATAAGTAAGCTTTTTGCGTCAGAGCATCCTACTGGATTATCTCAATCAAATTGTTCAAAATTAATAAAATTTGGAGTAAAACTAACGTTCTCGAAGAAAAGTCCCTGTTTAGCCAACAGTCAAAATACGGGGCAAGGCTATAATACATGCGCAATATTTAAAAAGCTCGATTTGTTCTTCTGCCTTATTCAAATTTGTTGGTTTAATATTTGTGCTACTACTAATAGCCGTTTTTAGCTCGCCAATGTCGAAAGAACATGGAAGCTCTAACGCCTTAATTTGCAATAGTCGAATAATGGGTTTTACTTCCTTTCTACGCTTGTTAATTTGCTGTATTTGAGAAGTTGTTGAAGCGCTTTAATTTGAGGTGTGTGCAGTTTTATAAGCTATTTGCCTGGATTCTAAGCTTTCAGCCGCTTTTAGACATAGTAGGACTTTCTATTTAAAAATGTTATAATTTGCTTTATTCAAACTTAATTTTTTATTATGTCTATAAACAATAATATTTTATTGCGGTTTAATTTAATTAGTTTTAGTTTTAATGTTAATACAGCCTTATTTAGCACACACTTTAATTTATTTTGTTCATTAATTCTCCAGTTTGTTTGTAACACAATTTTACAATTTGTTAATTTACAAGGAAGCAGTTGTCTAACATTTCAGGTAGGTTTAAATGAGTGTACAACTTGGTTTAATTATTTTCGTTAATGTTACAAGGAGAGGAACGCAGTTCCTGAGTGTCGTAGATGGGGATGCCTAAAGGAGATTCTTTCCGTAGAGTACCTCACACTACCTCTTCTTTAGTCAATACCACAGATTAAAAGCTACACTCGTTCGTTAAGTAACGAGTTATTATCAAGTTTCTCACAACTGAGAGCGTAAAATTGTCCGAAATCTTACAAAAGCTTAAGGCGTAGTTTGAGGGCAATACCCTTAGGAAGATTGAAGGGTACGCGTGACATAAACAATTTTTGAAAGGTCGAGAAATAGTTGAAAATAATCCTCACTTGATGATTAGTACATTAAGAAAAATATTCACATTGTTCACTCTCTTCTAGATAATGACTGCAGATGAAGAACTGCTACAATTGCTCTTTCAAACCTTTCTTAATTAAACTGATATATAGGCAGGAAACCCGTAAATTTCCAATATGAGACGTTATCCTGCGTCACAACACCTAGTTCTACACAGTTGTCCGAATTCGAAAAAAAAATTACATTTAATTCTGGATTTTTTATAGTTCGAACTTATTGTCTCGAGATTATAATTTCGTTGGATTACTAAAAGAAGCACTTAAAAGACATGTTCTTTTCTAAGCGTCTATTGGCTGGTGTCATAACAACATTTATTTTATATTTAGCAGGAACTATTTAACAATGGCAAAAATATGTTTCTGTGACGCTACAATAAATTTTAAAAAATCGGAGCATCGCCATGTCACAGTATAAAATATTTTCAGCAGATGACGTAAAACCGTCCGAAATTTTAAGTAAACTTAAGGCACAGTTCAAGGTCAACATACTAACAAGACTCAAGTGTCTTGGTCACCGACGTCGCTCGAGGACCAGCACAAATATTCTTATTATTTGGCGCTTTTTCAAGATTGGCCGTCGATTAACAATTATTGAAATTGCTTCTGCTATTTTTTTGCCGAGAAATAAGCAAATTTTCAATCTGAGACGTTATATAAGTATTGAAGATTTGTTTCGGAATAGAACTTTTTTCCACTATGTGACTTAACATCTTGCAATTATTATTTCTGTTTACTACTAGAAGAAGCATTTGAAGGACAGAAATTTTTGTTTGAATCAAAAAACTGCATATCCGCTGAGAAAATATGTTTCTAAGATTAATAAGAAAAATAACTTTGTGTGTTGTATGACGCTTCAATAAATTTTAAAAAACATAATTCTAGTATACAATTGGTTTTTCTTAAAATTATCTCACAATCAGTCCACATTTTAACCTTCCCTCTAATAATTCTGATGTTTTGGCCTACTTATGTTCAGCTCGAAAAGACATTGAAACAACAGAATACCTTAAACAGGCAATTTAAAAACGACAAAGTAAATAATCCTACTCTTACTTCACCAAGAGCAAAGGAACAGAAAAAAGTTTAAAAATAATTAAAGTTAACGCGTTCAGCTAGTAAAAAGCCAATTTTAATTAAGTAATAAGAAAACTAAAAAAATTTTAAAAATAAATCAAAAAAATGTAGACCAGTAGAGGATCAGACCCACCATTTTGTTGAATCAAAAACTGTTGCATATAATGACTCTTACTTAATTTTTGTTTTTTAATCTTTTTGAAATTTGACACAAAAAATTAGTACTATAAGTACGGGGACTTGCCATTTAGACATGTGTATATATCAGCAGAGATAAACTGCTCTTGTGGTGTGGTTTACATTTCACTTCCACATTAGCTCTTGGTTTCAGTAAATTGTTTATTGGTATCTCGTAACTAAAACCTCGTACCTGGTTTAATGTTTATATGCTGGTTTTTAGAACTAATGTCAAATTAAAAGCATGAAAATCTTCTAGATGTCTACATATGTCTACGTGAAATTATATCAAAATTATATATCCATTATAAAATGGCACTATTGCTAATTGATTATTGTGTTAAGAAAAAAATTACTGCGTTATTGTGGATAATTAATTGTCATCAAACTGCTGGTGTGTAAGAGTAGCTACTGCTTTATACAAAACCAGAAAAATTTGGAAAAATATTTTGAGCTTAGTAAAGGTAAAACATCTAAAACGGTGATTAGCATATCATTCGGTTTGGTATAGTTCTACACTTTTAAGAAGATAAACATAACATGCTACAAACAAACAAAAATTATATGCAAGAGTACCAACGCGATTGGTGCTCTAAAAAAAATCTGAAAGAACATTTCTTCATCAGCAAGATTGCATTACAGTTACAAGTTTGGCGGTATAATATTGACAAGTTACTAGAATAAGAAAGAATGTACTTCTGGTGATTGTGTGCAATTTTCAACATCATTATAATCAATGAAAAGTACTTTAAAACATTTATTTAGATGACAGCGTTTTACGGTAAAATCAATCGTAAATATTATATGTACATTTTCTTAATATAGTAAGCTTGCCAGAAGTCAATGCATATGTATTCACTCTGTAAGTGGGTTAAATATGATAAAATACCTTGATCTTAGTCTATATTTGGATTAAGAAAAACACTAACAGCTATATTTGCCACAACCTTCTCTTTTTGTAAGAATCCCATGAAGCAATAGCGTAGATAAGTCATATAAGAGAAAAGAACAAAAGTTAAAACCTATATACAAATTGCTTTAAGTATATATGTGTCTTGTACTTAGAAAGTCCTGAATATATCTCTGTAAAGGGTTTATTGATTTAGTAATATCTATTTGAATCATTACATTATTAACAAAAGTATATTAAAGTATATTTACTCCCGAAAGAAAGTAACATAAATGTATACAAAAGCAACATAAAAACTACACATACAACTCGTAAGTGAAACAACATAGAAGACGAAGACAATACGAAACAAAATAAAAAGCATATATACAATTCTTGCACTAATAAACAAGAAGTATATTTAAAACACGAAATATGCCACAAGACTGACAATGGAAGATTATCAAGAACCCTGGAACAAATTTATAGCAGATATTGAACATTCTATAATACATAGAAGCCAAATAATAGCATACAAAATCATAGGGCGTTTAAATCAAACAAAACAAAATTAATCACAATTAAACATATCAAAAAAAGAATAGAAGAAAAAAACACTATAAAAAGTTTGTTTGTAGGAGCTTTTGGCCAAATATTTGGAGTATATTCAAGGAAGCTAACTAGAAAAGCAAAATATTTAAAAAGATGTAAATAAAAACATCATTTGATACATTTTTAGTTATAAACTCTCTTTAAGTAAATTCAGCAATAAATTTGACAGCCTTCCGAAATATTGCCTTTCAATATCCAATTTCAACATATTGATCATTGTTTTATGAAGTAAACCTTATGTTTGAGATATTTTTATTAAAGAAGTCCACATCTTCTTTTAGTTTATTTGTGTGGAAAAGCTGCATCAAGATATGCTCTTATATCACGATGGTAATGACAAGGTCCTCCACTTAGCTAAACGCAAATGGTTTCATCAATAAGCAATTATTCAACATATAGATGAATGGATTCCTCTAGCATATTGAAGTAAACATCATCAGTGATTTTTTGTCAAAAAGAATGACCCTACAACGCCTAATAATTTTGACCGATCCATTAAATGCAACTGTGTCGATTTAATTGAGTCGTTTAACTTGAAAATGGCGCAATCGTCTTCCAGACGGTTTTAGATATAAATATTGAGGTAGCATTCATGAAATTGTTTTTAGGTTAATAAACCCTACATTTGTTGCCATTTAAAAAGTAACTACATTTTTTAAGACACTTTCTAGAATCATTAAAATTACATTTGTTTATTTTAGAAGCAGAAAGCATAAAATATTTAAAATAGTGTGTAACTTGGTAAAGTACAAAGATGTTTTGAAAATTCTTGCCTTCCAACCGAAGAAAACTGATAATGTTGTTTCGAGGCACACAAAATAATTATCATCAAATATTCTCCTGCTTATTGACTACAACACAGCAGAATTTTTTTATTAATTGCAAGCTTGTATCACGTAACCCCACTGCAGTGACCAAAATGAAAAGTGCTATGGGCAATCGGTTGAAGGAACGCTCTTTTATTGAGTTCCTGAGAGCTGAGGATTATGTGCTCATTGATATTCACTGATAAATGTCTCTCTATGGTAACGTGTGTGTGGATGTCCGTTCTATTATATTAGGCGATGGGTAAGAAACACAAAAAAAATACAGTCATAGCAAGTCAGGCTCGAGGTGGACAATTTTTGACAATTACGGGTAAACGTCATCAAGCGCCTGCAGACGAATTGATTCGTACTAATCGTTGCGTAAAGCAAAAGGATATGTCGTGACTAAGCAGACGTCCGATTTCTTCTCCAAAGGGATGAAATTTGTTCGGCGTTGACGAGCGTGCGTGAACAGAAATGGTGATTTCGCAGAAAAATAAAGACACTCAAAGAAAATTTTCGATGCCGACAAGGACTGCGAGTTGTGCGACTGTCAACTGCTTGAAAATCCGTCGAATAATCAGATTTGAAAGCATCTTTTCATTTGTGGAAAAAAATGGGTTACTTGTTCTGAACTGTTGATTTTTTAGAGCCAAATCTACCGCCAATTGGAGCCAAAAAGAAGCGTTTTGGCAAGGTCGCGATCTTGGTTAACAATATTGTTGAATTAGTTTCCAATAAGAAATCATAAATACCAAGCTCTATTATAACTAACTATCAGACCTTTACAAATATTTAAAGCGAAATTATTTGAATTTAATCTATGAAAAACGAGATTTTCTTCAACGCACCCGCTCATCGTGCCACAAAAACATACTCTAGAGCGTGCTTTTTGCGCGATCGCCGCTTTGAGTTGCTTAATCGAGTTGAAGAAGCTTGTCAGGTGTATTTTAGTTCAAGTCGCAGATTGGTATCGTGGACAAATTCGACAGCTTGCAGAACATTGACAAAAAATTGATAACGATGGACAGCATTTTAAAAAATAGTTAATTTAACATACTTCACGCAATAAAAATCAAATGTTCCAAAACAGCCTTGTATTTACCACAACTCATTAAGATGAACAATATCCGAAAGGAATTTAAACAATGTGGTAGTAAAAACACAAATTACTGAGATTTCTTTACTTCTGCGGTGCTGAAATCGTTAAAATGCCGCTATCGAACTTAACAACCTAGTGACGTATTAATTTAGAGATAATTTTCGAACTTATTATATTAACAAATAACTAAAAACAAATTTTATGATCTCTAAAATACTATTACGGGTAATAAACGTTTCAAACACAATTTCAGGAAACATAAACTTCTTATTTTTAGAAAACAGCTTCAATATAAGTTCGTTCCTCGTAACGCCGAGTAAATAACAAAAAACGCTGATTGCAGAACTGGAAGTGTCAGTTTCGCCTCTAGTTTGTCGCTATCAATCAGAATTTGTATTCTAAGTAGTACGAGAGACTTCCTGAGAACAAGTTCGGCTTCGGCTGATGATGATTCCGTTTCAAGAATTAGCAGAAAACGAGTTTTAATTTACTGTTATATTAAGACATAAACATAATTAGTTACAAATTAACAAAAAACAACTGCAATTAGAAGAACACAGAAAATAACATATAATTTATATCTTCCTCTTCATATTGTTACAGTGTCGTTAAATTAGGATAGTAATGCAGTTTTATGTGAGACCTAATGACTAATTAAGGAAAAAATGCTGAAAGCATTCAAATAGCACAGTTCATGTCATTAACTTTATAGCTGAAAAAGTTTTTGCTGTTTATTGCATAGAAAATTTTATGCAAAAGCTGATATAACCGAACAACATATTTTGTTCATAAAACAACTAGAAAGTCTGCAAATATTTTAGCATAACATATCTTTACTTTTTTAGAACGCTAGAGTTTTAAATTATTTGCACAAAATCTACACAAATTGAAATTTAAAAAACAGAAAATTAATTGGAGACTAAAAAATAAAAGTGTAAGTGACTTTTAATGCTAAAACAACAGGACATTAGACTATCATTTTAAATTTGGATTAAAATTCGCATCATTTATGAATATTAAATAACAAACCTATGTGCCGATTATAAAAGCATTTCTAATCGATGGAAATACTTAAACTTTATTGTTGCTTGTACATAACGTGCTAGGAACGTTTTGTAATACAACTTTAATTTAAATAATTTTTCAGAATACTTTCTACCATACCCTGCGGCAGATAACGAATCAATTCTTTCATGTTTGGCACAATTGCTATCTGAAGACACTAGATCCGAGTATGTTTTCAAGACTTTGTCTTCATTTTAATAAGAAATAAAAATAAAGTCGGATTTCGTCACATTTTACAATGCGTCGTCATGTTCTATTTTCTAACTTATTATTCCGCGCAACCACGAGTACCCAAACAGAACCAACCTGTCTCGCTTGAAGATGATTGTGTAGAAGATTTTTCTATCTAGTGAAATGTCAGACTCAAGCAACTTCCTCACAGCAGCGAAATTTCTTCTTTGTAATTCCTGATACTACCCGGGTATAATAAAATAATAAAATGAAGACAGTTGTTTCCTAGGACATGAGTGGAAGCTTATAGCGCAAAATTAAATAGAATTTGGTTTTTGATAAAAATGACATTGAGACTAATACCGTAGACTGTAGTGCAGGTAGTGCATACATTTAGTATGTGAGCAGCAATACAAGGGACAGATGCGGAATCGTGCTTCTAAGTGAAGTTAAAGAAATCGTCGAACAGGTGCATGATGATAACATTGTGCTACATTTGTAATTGAAGAATTGCCTAAACTGTTTACGGGGAGACGAAAGAAAATTTTAAATTAAAAGTAACGGACGACACGGCCACCATATCACAGCTACAACCAAACAAAACTTTTAATAAAATTGTTTGTATTCGTCTGATAGCAAGCATAATGAAAATTAGATAAGGGAGCTATGCAACAAATTTTAGGCTTCCGTTTAAATAGGTTCAAAGTCTGTGCCAAACAAAGGCGTAATTAGTTCAATATCAAACAAATAAATTTTAAAAAATAATAGTACAAATAGTACAAGTAACGTGAGCAATGAGAGAATCATGATGATGAATCGCTTATCTTACTCTTCAGAAAATACGACAAAGTTATTCAAGAAGTTGGCACGTGGTAGCTTGTAGTACTATTTCTAATAATAAAAAACTATTTGCAATGATGTACAGGCATAGGAAGATAGCAAGTTAAAGGAAATTAGTAATGAGATTACAGATCATAAATTAAACTTTTTTACCAGCTCCATTATTCATTAACCATAACCCTACAGTTGACCAAGACTGCGCATTAGATACTCAACATTTTAACCATGAACCTGCTACAGTCTTGACAAAGGAAAACTGCGTCTCTTTAAGGTCAAATACAAACTGATCTTGCTATTTGTAAGTTCTCGATCATCACTGCATTATTTTTCATTCTTTGTTACATAGAGGACTCATCTATTTATTAACTCTTTTTCGTATTCTATCTATCAGTGTTAGTTCGTATATCGATCTAAGTAGTTTCATTTCTATGTGGAACATATCAGGTTCCTTGTATCATCACTGTATATATGTTATTCATTCTCTTCGTTTTATATAGTATTTATCTATTTTCTCGTTTTAAATATATTCTATTGTGTTTGTATCTTGAGTTTTTATGCCTCATTAGTACTACTCTTGTAGTTTGCAATCAAGGAATTTATATCCTTTTCTACTTCGTAAAAGTCATTAATGGTAATGATGGTGACAAATCAGAATTACAGGCAGAGTGGGTAGAATGTGGTTTGGGGTTATCCATCTGCAACTACACTGACACTTTACAAACCATAGTAGAGGATCGTTGTTTTAACACATCTTATAGTTTGTCAGGCTGTTGACGATAAAGCTTGATGGTGACAAGTCGATCTTCTAAAACCAGCTCATAGTAATTCGACCAGACGCAAAGAATAATTTTAGTTCTTGCGTTTTACGACAGGTTCTGCAGCTTTGCCTCTATTTACATATTGCTTTGATCCATTTAAATTACATGATAGATTTACTTATTACCGCTGGTCACAATTTGGCGCAACAATCGAAGATCCTAAAGATTGTCACGCATACATTAACCCAGTGTTCGGCTTGCTCTTGTGTTAAATCCTAAACTGTCGTTTGTTGACTTTAGGCAAATGACGATTATTATAACAATCGCCAAACTAAAAATGTTTGAAGCAAAGTTTCTTAACCTATAACTTTTAAAACCAATTTTGGGTCTTACGATCTGATATTCTGTCTTAATTTTTAACGTTAGGAATCGTTCAAGTCTCATCGGCATTAATACGTCTACATTTTTATAACAGAAACGCTGCATTTACAGGGAAACTAATAACTAAAATTGATGAATGTGCTTGAAGAAAACGGAGATTTGCCCGTTATTTTCAATTGTAAGAGTGTAATACATTTAGCCAATCCTTTTACTCTGGAATTAATTCTTACTGCGTTGTATGGAAGCCCAACGGAGGAAATGTTGCAATTTCTCCACCGCATTGTTGGCGGGTTTACCGTAGAATGATAAATAATGGACATATTTTTGATAACAGAAAAAATCTTTTATCTACTAGTACTAATATAAATTTGTGTTTCTATATGAGATTATTGAAATAATCAATAACAAAGTAATCTACTTAATCCATTACATCTAATTCTAATTGTCTATGCTATTGTACATCACGAGAAAATCCGTCCGTCAAAGATGCCATTAGAGGTACAAAGCAACTACATTTATTAAAATATAGAAAAGAAGAAATAAATTAAAACTTTTTTTGATAGTCAAATCCCTCAATGCCTTTAACTAAAAAGCGGTAACTATACAAGCGATTTTTCCATTTAAAACGTAAAAAGACAATCGATCAACAAGGAAACGGTGCACATACAAAATGTCTGAAATCACTAACATTAATTTATGAGTGATAATTGCATTGAAGATCCTTAATAATGAGTTATTTGTTGAAGTATTTACTAAAATTTTATTTTGTAGGAGATAAGGTAAATTGTTTAACATTTCGTCAATCTTCTCCCATTAGAGGTATATCTGTCGTTTGAGGTGACCAAGACATTATTTTTAAGACACCCTGTTGTTGTTTTTTAGATTATAATTTGCAGAATATTGACAAGTACGTTGTAAATTATAGACTTGTTGAAACCGTCCAATGATTCTTAATCTTATTTATTTGAATGTTGGGTATATCTCTGAAGCGTCGTAAGGTAAACACTTGGGCTTGACATTTGGTTGAGTTAAGGTTTATGTGCCATTTTCCCATCCAGCTTGATATTGTATTTAGGCTGGATTGTAGTTCATTTGATGATTCCAATAGTTCGTTGTTCTGGGTAAGTAGCACAGTATCATCTGCGTACATAGCAATGGCTGCATTGTCTATTTGAGGTTTATCATGGACGTAGATATTAAATAGTGTTGGGCCCAATATGGATCCCTGTGGGACGCCTGCATTGATAGGTCTATCTCTTGATTATGTGGAATTGATTCTAATGGAGAAGGTGCGGTGTGTGAGAAATGATCGTATAATATGTATCAAATAATTTGGTATTTGGAGGCGCTGTAGTTTATAAAGTAGACCTTCTATCAAGACCCTGTCGAAAGCCTTAGCTATATCCAGGAATGCTGCTGTAGTATAAGCTTTATTTTCGTAGCCTTTTTCTATGTATGACGTTGTAGCTGATGGGTCGTTGAGTGTTTGGATCTAAATCCAAATTGGAATGGAGGGAGTATGTTAAGCAAGTGTAGCTTTTGAAGTAAGCGCCTGTTCATTATTTTTTCTAACAATTTGGATAAAGTCGAGAGCAGGCTAATTGGTCGATAGCTCGTTGGAGAGTGCCGATTTTTGAGTTAAATCTGTATTCATCTAGTTCTGTTTTTTACTCTGCGTATTAGTCTATTTAATTGCATTTTATATTGCTGCTGTCGAGTACTTTGCCAAAGTCTTCGAATTCTATGATTTTCTTTTATTAATTTTATTAATTTCCAGTGGTGGGTGCTGGTAGTTATTTGGACTTCTTGTGTTAGTGCTGATTGTCGCTGCCTTAATGGATTCTTTTGTTGCTTGTAGGAGGTTGCTTACTACTTCATCAATTTGTTGTGTTGTGTGGATTTGGCTAGGACATTTGATGTGGTCGCTCAATAGGTTTTGGAAGGTTTGCCAATCTATTGATTATTCAGTAAAGTTTCGTAAATAATAGCTATCGCATCCACAAGATACTTAAAAAATTACCTTAGAGGTAAAAGTTCACGAGTTTTTATTTTTTTGAGTATGTATATACCTATCTATTAGGATATGCTAAGAAATTATATGTTAAAAATAACTATTCATACAATTCTGTCTGTGAATGTTTGGCCTAGTGTGTTTGGCTTACTTTGCCAAGAGAATTGTAATTAATATTTAATAATTAATAAATTAGTTTTAATCTATGCTCATAACTTAATGATAAGACAGACAAAAATTGAAAATTATGGAAACATTCAGTGCATAAGAAGTTAGGAGTGTTTTGAGATTCAGTGGTATACTCCGTATAGAAAAACTTTAAGAATGTATAATTATTCATAAGAAATTGGAACCATTTGATCGGACATGTTTAAGAAAAATAGAGGATCATATTGTAGAGCGGTTGGTCGAACGGGTGAGAAAGACTGATAAAGAGAAGGGATGCTGCTTCCAGCAAAATAATTTGCTCTAAAAGTTTTACTGGACGTAGTGTACAACTAGAATAAACATGGCATAATACTTAGCACAATTAAAGTCCGCCGACATTAAGTTGTAAGAAGATATTGGGTACTTTGATGTGAATTAGGGCAGAAAAAAGTAAAAAAAGCACACAGTAGTTAAGTGAACAGTCGGGTTAACAAAATTTGAGCTTTGAATTGTTAGATTAAAGATAAGCCCCAAAAATATTAGCATCCCCATCGATAAGGAAACAAAAAATAGCGAACATGTTATAACCATTGTAGGGCGGAGTACGTTCAAGCAAAGTGTCAAATGCCATAGGAAAAGCTGCTAGCACTAAGAAATTGGATCTAAATGAAAAGAGCAAAAAAGCCATCTGCATTGAATCAGTTTCAAGTTTTGGCGCTTGTATTAGGACTACTACAAGACTTCAGCTGATCACTGCTGGTACTCACTCAGTCTCACTTAGGAAGGACGAGACACTGGGCGGTTGCGTAAAAAAATAACTCAAGTTACTCGCCGGCTCTGCTTTGCAAAATTTGTTACGATGACTGTACTGTAGATTCTTGAGCAGAACAGATATTTATTATCTGTTGGTTCTGAAATCGTGGTATTGAAACATAATCAAGAATGTCAATTTGAAACTCCATATTACTTGCAAATTGTTATATAGCATTTGGCAGGCTATATTGTAGCACAAATCGATCAGATCTGGAGAATTAGTCATCGATGCATGTAAGAACGAATAAAAGTGTTTTTGCTAATAACGTCCCAAAACAGTGGTTACTTATGCGTATTTTATCGATGAAAAAGTACGCAATTGTGACAAGCACTATATAACCAAAGTGGAGATCAAAAGCGAACAGCGTCTGTTGCATAAACAGACAGCAACAGTCTTAAATAGGTAAATTTATTTAAAAAAGTTTCTTAAAGACTCTCGCGTGCAAGAAATATGGGTTTCACTGCCCAATAAAATTGAATCAGTGAACAAGAGAACAGGACGCTAGTTTATATTTAGATATAGTAATTTATCAGGGGAACTTTGGACCCATATGTTGAAAAGAGTTACAGAATGAAAACTAATTCCAACGAAACTGTAAAGCAAAAACAAACAATAAGTAAAACATTTCTGCATGTTTGGATTGCTGGTGATATTAAACATACAGAAGCAAAATAAATAAAAACGAGACAGGAGAGCGAGTCGACATATTTTTGTTAGTGACTCCAATATAAAGAAAGTATACCATCTATAAAATTTGATAGAGAGAAAGTTATCATTATTGACGAGAAGAAACCACCTAATTCGAACGCCGTCATGATGAACTGCTGTATGTCAAATGAGATGTATGTGAGGTCATCAAAGTATCGTTTAAACGCAGACACAACTTCCGCTAAAAAGGAAGGTACGTGCTAAGACAGCGCACCACTCGTTTTATAAGCACAAATGTAAATGGTACAATAGTACCAGCAGCATAGAGTCTCATGAAGTACAAATAAACGTGAGGATTTACTATCAGCTAAAAAGACGGTTTAGTGCAAATGGATATTCAAACCAGACCTAAATAAATAAAATGTTTTAACAATATAAACCCTAATTAGTCGATCGAGGATTAACGACAGTGAAGATATTTCTTCAGTAGTAATCAAATCAAGTTTAATGTGTGCGATATTTGCAGTAAAATTTACAGAAAGAATTGCTTTGCACCAGTTTGATGTGAATATGGTTTCCATGCACGGTACCCAGAGACTTTCGTGAAGCAACCTAAAGGTTCAAAAAACACGTCCTCATTTGCTACTTATGGTCTGAAACATTGAGAACTTATGGCAAAACACTAAATTTTGCTACTACCTAATGACATATAATGTAAAAAGTAACAAAGTAATTTTCTTTATTTATACATTTTTGCCGGTACTCCGCAAGCAATTGTTATAAAAGTGATAAATGAGTTCAAGAATTTTTTAATAGATTGTTATATTGAACTCTACATTCAACGCCAGCGTAAAGAAATGGTAGTTTCGCAAGGTCATTACATCGACTATATACTTTTGTGTATATAATATAATAAAAAAGACAAAAAGACATGAAACGAGCCGCAAAAGTACCTGTCGCCTTGGCTACAATTTGGCGAGCTGGCCCAAATGAAAGTGCTGAAGTACTTGAAAGATACAAGAAACTTGGCTTTTCGCTACCAAGAGGATTCTCCAGCGTTTAAACTTTTTGACTATGTGATATCGTTGTCAGATACCGTGATCAACACATTCGTATTTACATTAATTAGCAGTTTAGTTACCTGGAGCTTGGTGAGCCACCGATCGACCTCGCTCTCGGCGACAGAAGTAAAATCAATTCCTGCCTGTTTGACATCAAAAGAAACACGCAGGGGTAGACTTCCCGAAGATTCAGATGCTAGTGCTCAATCTGAAGTTTCATATACGCGAATCAAGCAGATCATGAAATGCAAAGGACAGTAGTAGGTCTCAACGAAAAGTCAGTTAGCAAATTCTGAGTAAAACAATTCTCTAGCGATTCGTTGGTTGGCCTGAAATTATACTTTGTGTGGGAGTGTTGAAAATAAACACCAATTTCCCATTTTTATTGTAGTTGTTTCTTTCAATATATTTGTATGTACAAATCAAAAAATTTATAATCGATTCTTAACCATTTCTTTACAAAGATATAAGAATTTTTAAATTCAAAGCTGACAAATTCAGATTTTTTATTTATTAATGGGGAGAAATAAAGGTACCAAAAAGCAATTTTTATTTTTTTTCCAAATAAGGTATTTAGTAAACTTACCATCGAGACAAGCGTACAGGTATAATCAAGAACAACATAGAGTGATTTGCAGTTTATAAAATTATTATAGACAGTTGCTTCTAAAGCAATATGCAACGGCGAATTAGTGCACTTATCTGTAATTCTCCAGAAATCAAAAATATCGGCGCAATTTCCGTATCGTGCGGCTAATGGGGGTTGTCCGGTGATTGTTGTGCAGTTGATACAAGCTGAATTATTGAGGAGCGCGGGAGCTCCTGGGAATCACCCATCGGTGTATCAGGGTATTTGTGTTCGTGCGAAGTAAATATACCTGGTTGTTTTCATAACTATTGGGTAGTTGTTTGGCCACGTTAAAAGATCGTGGAACCGCGACAGGTGCGCGGCGGCTCCCCCGTCCGCCGTAGAATCATGGCCTGAATATTTCAGAGGCCGATCGCTGCCTTGTGATCGCGGCACCAGAAACAACCAACTTAGCCAGTATTACAACATGATCGCGACTTGGAATAAACTCCCGCGTGAATATTTCAGCCGCACGAAACCACGGCAGGGCGGATTAATTATACATCGCCGCGGAAGTTCTCCAAACAGAACTTCCTTCCGAAGTCTCCCGGAGGAAGTTCCGGCCCGTCCGTGGGAATAAGAACATTAGGCCGGCCAACTTTTAAAAGAGCCGTTTAAGCATTGAAATATTCAATTTGTTTTTTACGTACTTTGTCTTTCGGTTCGATTAATTTATGATGATGTACACACTATTTTTTTGTAGTGGCTAGAAAGATTGCTTCATTTATATTTCTTATTATGTTTACTACTGTGCAAACATTTTCAGTTCGTTCTAACTTTTAGTTGCAAGCTTTATGCAAGTCATGTAGGCCACAGCATATGCAATTTGATTAAGTAGAAAATTTAATCTACAATATATATATTTTCTATTAGATTTTCTCCTGATTTTAAAAATTTCTTTATTAAAAAAAATATCTCTTTACTTATATGTTGTACCTAAGTTGTGTGTCAAAATTTGGAAACGTCTTTTAGATGTGCTCCTTAATTCCCCGCCTTTTTAACTGAATTGTTATTATTGATTTCTAAAAGTTGACTACTTATATAAACTTCTTAATAATCCTCCTTTCTGTCTATGTACTTGAGTTATCTTTTGGGGAGCTTCCTAATTCTACTTCAAACAAAGAATGGTTGGTTTGGAGTTGATAAACTCAACCAGACTACCCTTCATATCTTTGATAAAAGTGTCACAGGTATAATCCAGATGATAATCTGACGACGATCCTCAATAACATCATAAGCGTTTGCTCTTCTTGCCAGCTTTCCTTAGCTTAGAAATGACTCTGACTGTGTACTTTCCAAACATTTTTTTAGTCCCCTATCTTCTATTTTCTTCCCCTTTTAAATCGTTTAAAGAACTTCTTGCAAATACTGCAGCCTGCCCTAAAGCCGAGGTAATCTGTGCTAGTTTAACCTATCCTTTTTGCAGTTGAAACGCCTAAAGAAGGCAGTCAATAATATTGAAGTTAAGTTGTGCTTCACTATGACAATACCATTTGAATATGGATTAATATCGTTTAAAATTAGAGCCCCAGAATTAAGTGACTTGTGATTAGGATATTTAAATGTAGAACAACATTGAAATAATATTATATAAAACATAAAAAATTACTACACCGTTTTGCCGCCCACTTAAATTCTTCGTTATGCTTAACATATGGCATCTACAAGGTGAAACAAATATGATCGGGACCAATTTGTTTGTAAACACCCTCACTGCGTAGCAGCTATGTGACTTTGAGAGAGTGGATCCACAACCTCCACCCTCCCTCCTCCTTGGGTTAGAACCTGCTTATTCCTGTTTGAGAGTTGCTAGAGAGATGAGAGAACAGAAGGTATCGCGGAGCGTAGAACAGATGAAACGCGAGTTCACTACTTCATTCGCGAGTCTCAGCAGTCATCACGCGAGTGGTGACATACCATTTCTCCCAAATCCAAGAAAGCGCGGAGGAACAATTCGGCAGGAAAAGTGCAGGAAACGTTCTTCTGGAACTGGCAGGAGGTTATCCATGTAGACTTTCTGATGGGCGCCAGAACAGTCAATGCAGCTTATTATTCAGACCTCCTGGCAACAGACGTGAAGGAAAAGATCCGATCTAAGCAGAAGACAGGTGGAAAGCTGGTAGCCTTCCTTCAAGCCCATATACGGCCAAAACAACAATGAAAAGCCTCCGAAAACTGAAATGGAGTCTTCTGCCAGATCCGTCGTATAATTCCGATTTGGTCCCAAGTAATTTCTACCTGTTCGAATGGCTCAAATCCAGACGTTTTGGAGTGGATACACCGCCAAGAAAAAGCCTTTTTTGAAAAGCGACTTATAATGCTTCCAGAACGTTAGAAAAATGTGTTAACTCCGGAGGGAAGTACGTTGAAGACTGACATGTGCAAATAAGTGTTTGGCAATTTGGATTTTTTATACAAAAAATTCGGTCATATTTGAATCACCCTGTATTATAAAATTTTGCGCAATAATCTATTGATGTGAACATCTGAATACTTAGAATGTACCTATTTTCAAGGTATAAGGAATGCACGTAAAAAACCGTAATTAACAGGATCAACATATAATTTTTATATTTTTTAATAATCCCGTAAATTGTTTTTTCATACTATGTATTTTATAATTATATTCATTATTAACTAATTCATAGCTTAAACACAGACTATAGAGAAGCCTAAAACCGTTGCAGTATATGAGCTGCAGCGCCTTTCTTAATAACCAAAAGACACGAAATGATCACCTACTTAATAATAATTTACTCCCTCTTAAAAGTGAATATGGTATGGTAGTAATCATTAGCATAATAAAATCATATATGTAGGCACCTAATGTACAAGATATCACGGTGGTACGAAAGTTATTTGGTTTTCTGATTTGTTTAAATTTAGCTCTAAATAAACCGTTACAACAATTCAACTATTTGATAAATCACCTTAATAATATTGCGTGTATTTTTCAGCATTATCTATATTACCTTGCAACAACGATACTTTAGTATTGTCAGTCGAATACTGGTGCTACTGCAGATGGATAATGCCAGAAGACCCTATATGATCCAAAGAACCCGACAGGAATTAGTAAAACTCTATGAAATAAAACTGTTACCGTACTTAGCTTATAGTCCTAATTTGGCACCATCGGACCACCATCTATTCTAATTTATGACTCACGTTTTAGCTGGGTATCAACATTTCCAGCTCATAGGAAATATAAAACGCCCTTCTTACATCAGTTCTTTGATTTCAAGCCACAAGTGGTATAAATGAAATTTGGGAGACTTGTATATAAGCGTATGTATTTTGATTTTTAATTTTGTGCCTTCTTTAAAATATGAAAAAAATTGATATTAAAAAAGAAAAAACTTTTGCGCCACTTTGTTATACGTTTCGTAATTTTGTCTTTTACTAATTATATTATCTTAAAAATATCAATATTGTGACTCAATATAGTTAAGTTTATCGTTGTGTGAGAATGATTAGAATCATTAAATATAATAAAAGTGTCGATGAAACGTAAACCCAATTGAAAATAAAAACACAAAGTGCATTAATATAAACTAAATTACACGATATATAAATAATAATAATAAAATAAAAAATATTACAGCAACTACAAAGATAACAAAAAACCTAAAATTATAGTTCAAATAATAATGGCTACTTCAGGAACATGTCATATGAGAGTGATTCAATATATTTATTTTATAAAATATGAAATATGGAATTGGCCGGCATCTCAACGATAACATGAAGTGAGTGTACGCTTATGTACATGGATAGTCAGAGTCACTTCGAAAAGGGTTACCTATCGTAAAGTACATAAAACCATCAAAATAAACTCCCTCTTGGGCATCGAACGTAGCCAGTATAAGAGATAGAGTTACCAACTAATGAGCATCAGGTTCTGCTATAAATTGGAAAAAACAGCAACGAAGAGCCATTAACAGAAGGTGGATCTACGACTGATTCAAATGGTTTTCGTCCAAAGAAGGGCAAACAAACATAATCCCAGACATAATTGCGTAACACGACATGGTCGACTTATTCTGCGATTGATGGTGGAGAAACTGGACGTTAGCAAGGACGCGGTATGCACTAACGTCTGCAAAGATTTAGCTAGACGGAAGATACATTCCCGGCTTGCGCCACACAAGCTGACAGATGAACAGGAAGCAAATGGATGGAAACTTTTACAGATTTCATTATCAAATGTGGCCGGGATTCATTCTATCCGTGAATCATTATCGTAGGGGATGAAGCCTGATATAACCAGTTAGGTTTTAAATCCAGATGGCAATTTATAGAAAACGTCTTCGCTACTACTCAAAAATTGCAAAAGCCCAAATCCAAAGCAATGTTGATGTTGATTTTGGAGGATGTAGATTATATTGTAGAGCACTAAAGATAATTTGTTTGTATTTTCTGTTTTATTTGTTTTCTGATGTCATTAATCAAGCTTTTTAAATTACATAGTAGCAATTACGTCAGGCCGTTATGAGTTTAAATATATATGCATGGTGCCCTTTCACACAAATGTGGTGAATGGTAAATACGTCTTATACCTTTTTGGCATGTTAAACATAAACTAGTAGATAACGGTCTGTAAAACAACTACTCCTTAATTTGACCTATTGTTAGTTTACTTGATTCATGGAGATAGCACGCTTAATTCTCGTCTAGCGAACATCTATACCTTAATATCGGACCGCTATGATATGTAAGGAAAGACGGTAAATGAAACATAATATATTCAAACGTCTTCGCCAATTTGTGAACATGCGAAAGTGTGTTCCACAAGAAGTGCATATGTTTTATAATATTACATATATTTGCATATTTTTATTGAAGCACAATAATGAAATGTAACTTGGTTTATAAATTCCACTTGCAATATTCATTAAAAAATATTAAAGTTTTAATTTTGCTTAACCACACGTTACCATGTAATTAATTGAGGCACGCCCAACTATAAATGTAAAATGTTGCGCTGGCTGATCATAATTGCAAGATAACAAACGTTTAAAAAATTAACTTATAATTTACTGATTCAAATTAGTATAATTTTTAGCATTAGCATGGCATCTCTTATGCTCAACTGTACGATTACTTCTACTCTAAAATATTGCTTTAATATATCTAGTGATAAATGGTTGCAAATGTACTGCGTAAATTATTTAGGCACATAAGTGGCAAAGTAGAGCAATTTGAGCAACAAGCAAATGTGCGTTCTTTTAAGGAATACGAGCTTTGTTAAAGGCGTATATTTGCTTTAACAAAATAAGATTATACGTCTTTTCAATTCCTTAATTAATGTTGTGCACCACATACAGATTTAAAGAAAACAACATTTTATTTATTACTGACACCTTTTATACAAGAAGGAAACTGGCGTTGTCACGTTTTTTTCCAAATACTATATAAAAAGTACCATTATTAGCAGTATTTAGAAGTTTCAGTCCTTTAGCGAGCAGACATAAATTCTTTATTTCATTTCTAACAATAATATAACTTTTGCTGCTTCGAAAATGACGAAATTACAGACAAATATACATGATTTGTGAGAAGTGTTGGTTCCCCACTTCAGTATAAAGAAAACTGTTGCTTAATCTCATTTAGTTCTTACAGAGGCTTATATTCAACGGGCTTCATTGCCGACAATATCCGTGGAGTGGTTTCAATGTTTTAATTGTAGTGATTTAAACAAAGTTTAGCACGTCGTAAAAAATCGCTAGAAGAAAAGTTACAAGAACTACTGGATAAAGATTTAAATTAAATGCAAAAACAATTGGCAGAAGCAACTGAATTTGTGGTTTCCAAATGTTTATAAACCAAAAAAAGACAAAAAGACGAATTGAAGGAAAGATACATCTAACAGCGAAAAGCCACATGAAAAATCCTACTTGATCGACGAAGAAGAAAGGAGTCTTTTGTTATTGAAGATAAAAATAGATATAGTTCGACAACTTCAGATGGAAAAAATAAATTTACGATCTAAGCCAACCATTAACATGGATTCTAAAACAGAGAAGACAATGCTCTGTATTTGGTGGGGCCAGAATGGTATGCTGTGCTTTAAGTTGTTAAAACCAAGTCAAACACTCACTAGCTATTTCTACCAACAACCATTAGTCAATTTGAACTAGGCATAGATGGCCAAATTTTCTGAACACGCCAAAAAGTCTTACCCCATCTGCTGTATTTATGAGACATTTCAAGTGCACATATGCATGCAAAGCAGCACTTCAACTCATATAAAGATATGTAAAATTGGATTTCTCAATAGATCGCTTCAAGAAACGAGTCGTATTTACATGGAGTATAAAATTATGCTCTATCAGTTACTAGTAGAAATTATCAAAATCTTCTATTCGAAAAATTATAGAACACCATACAGGTAACTATAGTTTTGTGAAAATGTATCTAAGCAAACCACGCTATTTAAAAAAAATATTTATATTCATTTAAAAGAAGTTTCAAAATATTAAACAAAATTGATTTTTATCTTGGCTTTCAGTGCCATGTTTATGTGTGTTTTTGTAAATGCCCTCATTTTTTTGTTTTTCTCTTTTATATTTAGATTTCAATAGTTTCTTGGTTGTCTAGTCCTCTTTTACAAATCAATCATGCATTTTGAATAGGATTAAAATCTGGCTAATTTTCGGATTAGACCAAACAATTTGTACCATTGCCGTTAATTTGTTTACAATCTTGGATATGTATTGTAAAAAAGCTTTTTTTTGTAACTTAAAAACTAAACGATTTCTTGATACTTTATGTACTTTTGGATATTCAATACCACTATTATCGTTATTAATGTATCAATACCAAAATATGAAAAACAGCAATATAAAGAGTCTGTTGGGTGTGAGCTGTTGAATGCGTCTTACCGTCGAACCTGCAAATAAAGTGATGTTCCAGTCTATTCTATCTATTCTTTGTATTTTTGTGCCCACACCACTATTTTTCTTTTCGCGATAGCAATTAGAAATTGTTTTTTAGAAATTTTCGTTCACCGTCGCACAGTTGAGTAATCTACAAAATGTTTGAATGTTAAAATATTAGAATATTTACTATTGTACTCACTATAAGTTCTATAAATTGAAAAGAAGGTTTTATTTAATTAAATATTTATTTGAACCTCACATTTAAGTAAATTACACGCGGAGGATGACGTCGTTTGAATGGTAGCCTCTGTGTGCCTTATAAATTTCAATTCTTCTCTTGGCGAATATCTGTACACTTTTTAAGGTAGTCTCTTAAGAAATGGGAATCGCCATCAAATGAAGCGACTCCCAGGCCAATAAAAATCATCTGATCTAAAGATTAAGCAATCTGAAAATTCTTTGCAATAATGCAAACGCTATTTTGTTGGAAACAAACAGTTTATATCAAAATCATTGAACTAAGACTATAAAAATGATTGAATCATATTTTTATGTCATTCTCTAGTCATGGTCAATGCTTTTTCTAAAAGACTGTTAAAAATGTAAAGACCAATGATACTCTCTGCTCATATTTTACATAATTAGTTGTGAATTATTGACTTTAATAGCACATAATTTTTAAAAATTTTATTTTTTTATTTCTTTAAAGCAACTCTAATTGAACCATCAATTTTACAAAAGAACAACGAACTTTATTTAACAGAACATCGAAGTAGTAAACACCTTTTATAGCTATTCAAGCAACAGCAAATCTTTTTTTGTAAGTTATCACTAAAGTTGGGCTTATTTTACTATTTCTCATTAACAAAACATCTTTCTGATTGATATTTTATTTGCTATTTTATCTTTTTATTTGTTGTGGTGAGATTGAGCTTGTTTTCTTATGAAGTTTTATAATATTATGTTATTTATTTTAACTCTTTTGAGTATGCCCAAACAAAATATTCCTTCATTGTATATTGTTGACAAAATATTAATAATTTTTTTAAGCACATATAAACTGCACTACACTAGATCTTGTAAATTGAAGCATCATAAACTAATCTCCAATAAACAATATAAAATTAAAAAAAACTGTAACTAGGAACTACGTGTGGTTATAATGACAGATTTGTACAAAGCTGCCATAACAAATATATCCGATTGTCCTGCTACCAGTAAAAAGTATGCCATGTTCAGAAAAATTTGCACAAGACTATAAATCGAAAATATAGGTGTAGATTTACGTTTAAAAAACAACTTCTGTATAACAAGAAACTACAAGAAGAAATTAAGAGACACTATAGTTTTTATTCCTTGGAAAGTGGCAACTAAACTAATGATAAGAGATGTATTTAATAAAGTAAGAAGTACTGGTTAACTAAATTGAATTTCATTTAAAAAATTTTTGCAATCTCCAATAACAACTAGTACTACCAGAACACTACTCGTAGATTTTAGTACTGTATATAAGTCTGTTTGGAAATAAAAACATAGAACAGATTTTTTCTTATAACAGTATGCAATATATATTCTATACAGTAATTAAGCAACACTTGAACAAAATTTTAACCCCAAAAGGGTGCGTTTCTAGTTGGCGAATAATTAAATCTTAAATAAATATACCAAGTAGAAAAAGCTTCCAGAGCAGATCACTGAAAACAGCTTTTAACTCGCCTAACAAACGTTTAACTTTGAACCTTCAATAATAAATAAATAAACTGATAAGTTTTAACACCAAAATGTCCCAAATAGGTAGAATTACAAACCCTTAATCCTACAATGGCTACCCGATATACTTAGCACATTCCGAGAAAGGCAAAAACTTGTCTAAATAAAACAAATTAAATGTGGCTACAGAATAAAGAAAGTTGTTCGAAGATAGAAGAAAAATAAGGAAGTAAATATTTTGATTACGTTTAGTAAAATGTAAATGATAGCAAGAAGAACATAACCACTGCTTAAAAAATTTATCAAGAAAAGTCAACAGCAATAAAAATGAAACTTTTGAAAGGAAATTTCTAAAAATACAAACAAAAAATAATTAAAAATAAGCTTAAAAGCTATACCAAATGCAAACGACAATACAAAAAAGCAATAAAATCAAAGTAAAACAATTAAATTTAATGTGACATAATAACTAAAATTAATGACAAAACTAATACTTGCTAGTCTTGACAAGAAACTAGAATATTACCAAACTGTCATGCAAACAAGTTTCCTCTAAGCATACAGTACATTAGTCCACTCACTAATCATCATATGCATTACTTGACCAAAAGAATTGCAAATTATCTAGTACCCCTAAAATTTACCATAAAATTATTCTTTACGTCTCATAACCAGTGCGCCTGTATGTTTTTACTAATTTCTTGTTATCACTACCTAGAACTATTAAAAAATCTCACGTCTAAAAATATGATTAGCCTTCCTCTTTATTTACTAATACCTGCAACCTTAATAGCAACAATCTCTATTTGGTGCATTATTGTCTATCAAATGCTGATTTTACCTTCAATAATAAATTAAGGATGCTCCTATGGATCCTCACATTCATCTAATACATTTATTCTTCTCGTGGCTCAATTTGAAGCAAAATGTTTCCCGCTAGGTGGTTTTCAAAGCAATAAGATGTTCTCTACAATTTTCCCCCTACTTCAACAAAATCCATAGCTATATCACATCGAATAAAAATAAATACTGCTCAAGAATAAATAAAATTGTCGTATCGTAATGGTAATTCATTGTCACAGGTAGACACTGTAATGAAACAGGCTACGAAGAGTTTTTCGAAATTGAAAACAATATTGTTATCCATCATTACCCATCTTACCAGCAGAATAATTTGTAAGACATTTGAAATTGAAAAACACCTTTCATATTACAAAATACTGGCTGATGTTCAACGAACATCCGTTATTTAAAACCCTTAATAATAAGACACCTCTAAATTTGGCAAATTTCCCAAACACAACACTTACATATCCAAATTGTTTACAATAATACAAATTTGCAGTTTCTTATAGAAGCTAGAGAAATACATTAGTATCTTAAAGATATTGTGACACATACAATTTGCACTAAAAAATCTAAACATATAAAAAATAAACGTGAACAGGTGTGAGGTAATTGCAAAACAACTTGTTTGCAATATTCATAAGTACAAGATATGTTTTTATAATTAATGCAGCAAATAACATGCTAACAAGCGTAGGCCTTATTAGAAAAACATGCGTAGACAGTTTAAACAATATTGATTTATTTTGCATATTAAAAGAGCTGTCAATAGAACAATTATAGTTCAATGTGGCAATGCTAATACTAATTATTACTAGTTTATTACTAACTTGAATAAAATTTACATCATGTCTTATATTAACAAGAGTTCTAATCTGTATTTATATTATTTGATCAATTTTAGTTCCCGTGTTTCAGTAATTTATAATAAAGCCATATTTTCAATTGTGTTTTACTCATTATTAGCGTAAATAAATAACAAATATTTTTTACCTCTTCATAGGTATTAAATTCCTTTTTTCTTCATATGTCTAATATTCAGTTTCCTTTTTTAGCATAATTGTTAAATTTCCGTTCAAAACTTTTATTATTAATGGCAGTAAGATTAAATGATAATATCTTTTAACTCAAAGCAAAGCACAGTAAATTTAAAATCAGAATTTTCATAAACCTAAATGCGTTAAAAATATTTTTTATACAAAACACTCCTAATAAAAAATTAAAGGTCGCATTTAAATTTTAAATAAAACGCCTTTTAAATTTATTTTATAATTTGATTTGTACTAACCATGAAAGTACACAAAAAATTATGTCTGACAAATGGCCTTCTCGACTTTAGTTGCAATTTTTGTTTTTTTGTCACAAATTTTCGATTACTATTTCGCACGTGTTCTGATCAATTCTATTATACGGCGGAATTCGTTCTTGAGGTCGTGAACTACTTGTCGGTTGTTGCATATGTCTTGGTTGTCATGTAAACTTACCAAAAGAAATCGTTGAAGAAGCTCGTTGTTAAAATACAAAATCAGTTGATGTACACATTTCGTAAAATTGCGCGACCGGGAAGAAATTGTTGATACAATAAATCGACTGCTATACGAACTGTATGGCAGGTGGTCCTTCCTGCTGTAACCACATTTGTTCCAGATTTATATTTTCCAGTTGGTGCCTATAAAGGAGATTGTCATGTCACTCCACTTATCCAAAATCTACACCAAACAGTGACTTGTGGGTGCATTTGCTTTTAATGAGTTACGAGGAGATTTGTTGAAACCCAAATTCTTATTTATAAATCCGTCCAGTTAAAATGCACCTCACCATTAAAGATGATTTTCCAAGTAAACCGAGAAGATCTAAAAATGGATCAAAAATGGACGAATTGTCGATGGTGAGAATTTTGTACCCATAAAAGTACAGGCCTTTACTGAGTATTCATTGAAGAAAGCTTCTCGAAATGTACAGTTGTGCACGATGTAATATATTCCAGTGTACATAGTTAACGTTCATTAGAAATACTTGTACAGGGGATACTAGCAAAGTTTTACAAAATGAGGCAAGCGATGATCGTACGTTGTAACACTGCCAAGTGTATTGGAATAGGGTAAAATTTGCACTGCAGGGAGCGAAACGACTTCTGTTTTACTCTATAATTTTGTGCTGAATTGGAGTTTTGATCGTATCTCTGTGATATAGGGAGTTCTAGAGAGGAAATATGTAAAGAAGACGCTCCGGTTCAGAATATTCATTTCCCATGTAACTATAAAAAAGTTATTCAAGTTTGTCAGACATATATTTTATAGCATAATAAAAACTGTTTAAACATTTTTGCGCCTGCAATTTATACTAATCCGCACGACCACCATTAATTGAGAAAAGCCGACTCCCTTTGAGCACCTCACGCTTTAACGGAAATACAAATAGCGCAACGTGTTTTACGATATTACAAGATGTCCCAATAAATTTCCAAATCTCTATAGGTCGACAGCATCATAACAGGTGACGACACCTAAGTTTATGTGGTGCTCATTAAAATCCAAAACAAAATTATCAAATGACGAAAGTTTCTAATAGCATGGGATAAGAAGTGTGCCTAGAGCCTTCAGAAAAGATTTTATTATATATTATAGCTGTCACGCCAGCCATAATCAATAATATTTATCGTGTAGTTTGGACAGAAACCTCAGGCATCTAAAGTAGACCACAATTCACTTCGTTTTGCATAATTAATTGCATATAAAAAACCACACAAAATGAGTCATGTGTCTGTCTACTCCAAAGCACGAGCAAATTCGTATACAAATATTATTAGCTCACGACGCCCCTATGACGTTTTGTAATCATGAACGAAAGTTGTATCAACCGAAACAACAATCTAAATAGTGAACAGCACAAGTGAATTGGCTCCTAAACTAAAACATGCTCTAATTAATTTCTCATATACGGTAATACCCAAAATCTTTATTTCTGAGCTAAAATGTGTTGGAGTTGGAATTTAAACTACATTAAATTTATTTCACTGATAAATTAGATGAGAAGCAAAATGAACAATTTTTAATGATTTAAAATATGCTAAAATCGTTGTTTCCTTACATTTTCAGTTGTGAATTTAAAAGGTTTATTAAAGAAACATAGTATTGTCAAATTGTTTTGGGTGACTTTATGAAACGTTGGAATAAGTATTATTACTCTGTATAATAAGACCCTCGTTGGATATAGTGTTATTTATATATATACCACATAATTCTGATCGAGAAACAAACTATAGAAATCTAATGATTAGCGAATAACTAAAAGTTATTGTCATTTAATGTAATTATAATTGAGGATCCCAATTTTACAATAAGCAACATTATTGCAGCTGCTAATAAACACCTTTATTATGTTAAGTAAAAAGTAAATTTGTATTTTATAAATAATAGGTGTATAAATAAGTTCTCAACTTTAGATTTCACAGGACGCAAATCACCATTTACATGTAACGTATTAGTCCGCCCTCTTGCGGTTTTAAAGCAATGACATTTGGTCTTTCGAAACATCATGCGATTTGCCGTTTGATCCACATAACCTCAATAATCAGCTGTGTTTACGATGGCAATCACAAAACAGCATATTCGATTTTCTATCCACTTCGCGTTTCATCTTAAGAAAAACGCTGCTGAAGCCACCGAAATGATTTGTGCTGCATATGGTGAGAATGCTGTAAGTCATGCAACGTGCAAAAAGTGGTACCAAAGATTTCGCGGAGGAGAGTTTAGTCTTGAAGATCAACCACGCGCTGGACGCCCTCAAACATTTGACACGGATGAGCTGCAGATGCGTTAGGCTGGGAACTTCTCCCACATGCGGCGTATAGCCCAGACATGGTCCCTTCCGATTATCATTTATTCCGGTCGTTACAGCATCACTTGGCTGGCACGCACTTCGAAACAGAAGAAGTCCGAAAATGCATCGGTAACTTTATCGTCTCGTAGCCGGTGATCTTCTATCACCAGAGAATTCGCAAGCTACCCGAAAGATGGCAAAAGGTCATCGATGCCAACGGAGAATACTTTGATACTTAAGCTTTTTTTGTTTGTTTTTTTATAAAACTTTAATTTTGCAGAAAAAAAGCTGAGAACTTATTTATACACCTATTATATAAATTTAAAAAAAAAATCCAACAATGACAACATTGTAAATATTAAGCAAAATAGACATTTCGTCGAAATGAACTTGTAACTCCAGAAATAGTGGAAAAAAGAGACGCAAGCCAAAAAAATGTGTTGCACGTAGAGGAAATTTCGTAAACAGACGCGTGTGCCAAAAATTACGTAAAATTTCGTTTAACATCGAAATACGCCATGACAATAACAGAAATTAATTGAAAATAACCACAGGAGAGGTCGTAAAGATAAGAAATGTATCTATAAAGACTGTTTTAAACCATTTGCACGCTTTTGGTTGCAATTTTTAATGTTTTGTTAGGGTATCGCACAAAAAAATTAAATAGAAATCTAGAATCTGAAGTTTTTTGTTAAAAAAGCTTTAAAAATGCCTCCATTTTAAAACAGATTATATCAAGTGACGTAAAATAGAAAACTTGTAGAGGAAATATCGCGAAAAAACTAGATTAATCACATCACGCCATGCCGAAGCAAAACACGAAACAGTCTAACTGTACATTTGGTGGAATTAAAAAGGAATCGTTTGCTACATACTGTTCCATTTGGACTGTCATTTAAAGATAAAAATATATGAAAAATAGAAAGAACTGAAAGATCATTACAGCATCATATTTCACCAAGGCAACGATACGCAGCAAACACTACTGCAGTCTTGTTCCATCTTTTTTATTCAGTTAACTTAAAACTATCTAATTTCCACTTATTTAAGATATTCCAAAATTAATTTATTGCAAACAAGTCATTTCTTTAGGGAATTACAGAATACACCTTGAAAAGCTTTAGCATCGAGAAAACAGAAATTTTGAAGGACGGAATCTCTTGACTAAAAGGTGGCACAAGATTATTTTTTAATACAAAAACGTGGCATCTGAATTACATTTAAAAATACATATTCAGATTTTCTTCCAAATCCTTCTCGCTCCTCGTTATTAAGGCATTCGGAAATATCAGGTTCTTTTTGTATTCGATATAGGTATAATAGTTTTGATCTTTATTTTGTACTTCTGATTAATTTATCCATAAAAATAATAATTTTTTTATTGATTTTGCAGCTTATTTACAATCTACTCTTTATGCAATTCAGAGCAATAAGTAAATTTGATATGTGTCTAGGCATGAGTAGAGTTTTCAACCACTGATGATTCTCTTAGGTTCTATAGATGAGTGATGGCTGCTTCTCTTGTTTTGTGGTTACTGTGCTAAGTCGGTTGGCCATTGTCTTTTCAGTCTTCTTCTGACATTGAGTGGAGTGCTTATGTTTTCAATTAGTTTGTTTTCGTGTCCTTGGAGTCTTTGATTATAGAGTTTGGCTAGTCGTTGTATTTCATCATTAACATATGGTATTTGCAAGGTCATTGTGCAGAGTTTGATTGGAGACGTACCACGGTGCATTGGTTATTGTACGAGGTACTTTTGACTGAAGTCGCTGTATTATCTTCGTATGGGTTGGCTTAGCGCAACCCCAGAGTTGAACACCATATGTCCATATTGGTTTTATTATAGTTTTATATAGCAATAGTTTGTTATTTAGTGTTAACTTGGACTTACGACTCATTAGCCAGTGCATTTCTCTTAGTTTAAAATTCATTTGTTGTCGTTTACTTTTGATGTGCTTTTGCCATGTTAATTTTTGATCGAGGTGTAATTCCAAGTATTTAGCTTCCGTTTTAGCTGGTATTTGTGTGTTGTTGATTGTAACGTGTGGACAGGTTGATCTTCTTGTGGTGAAAGTAACTTGTATTGATTTTTCCTTGTTAACCTTAATCTTCCGTCCACTGCACCATTCTTCAAAAAGGTCTAGGTGGCGTTGTAGGAATCATGTAGCTAAAAGTGGGTCTGCATTCGTTGCAGGTAAGGCCGTGTCGTCAGCAAATGTTGCGATGGTGGTATCGTTTGTGGTTGGTGGATCGGCAGTGTATACTAGGTATAGTAGTGGGCCGAGAACACTTCCTTGTGGCACCCCGGCTTGCACTAGATGATATTGTGAGTAAGAGTTGTTGAATCTAACTTGGAAGTATCTTTCAGAGATGTATGATTTTAGTAGCAAGTAGTATGGACTGGGGAGTGTGGTTTTAATTTTATGTAATAGTTCGGTGTGCCACACTGTCAAAGGCTTGTGTTATATCTAGGAATGCCGCTGTATAATATGTTTTCTCCTCTAGGCTAGTTGCAATTGTATTTACTATTCTATGTGTTTGTTGAATAGTGGAATAGCGTTCCCTGAATCCAAATTGGTAGTCAGGTATTATAGTTGATAAGTCTATGTTAGCTCTAATTCTGGCAAGTAGCAGCTTTTCAAATTGTTTTGATAGCGTGGGTAACATGTTAAGTGGTCGGTGTGAGCTGATTTTTGTTGTTTGGGTATCATGATGATATGAGCAAATTTCCATATCACTGGGATATACGATAATCTCAGGAAACTATTGAAGATTGTTGTCAGTAGAACTACTGCTTTTCGTGGGAGGTGCTTTAGTGTTGCTCCTGTTATTAAATCATAACCTGGTGCTTTGCGTGGATTTAAGTTTTTAATCTCCTGTTTTATCTCTGTAGGAGAAAATGGTTTTATAGGTAATGACATTTCGATTTCTTCGTCAGAGTTTCTGTATGGAGGCAGAGTGAATACTTTTTCGAGGTGTTCAGCGAATGCTGTGGCTTTTTCGATATCGCTTTTTGCCCAGCTTCTGTCTGGTTTCCTTATTGGCGGTATTGTTACTTGCGGTCTTTTGAATTTTTTTGTGGCCTTCCAAATAGTATGATCATTTTTGGACAGTGAGGTGACGTAGTGTTCAAACGTAGTGTTTCTTACTTTGTTGAGGGTATTATGTAACTTCCTCCTTAGTCTGTCGTAAATCAATCTGTCTTCGTTATTTCTTGTCCTGTGCCATCTAGCCCTTGCTCTTAGTTTTTCTGTTACTAATTCTCTAATGTGGAGCGGTATGTTATCCGTTTTTGTGGGTGTTTCTATTAGCGTTGGTGTTGAGTACCAGGCAGCTTGTTGTATTAGGCTAACGAGAGTTTGTGCTGCTTCATCTAGTTGGTCGGTATTTTTGATTCTTATTTCCAGACTTATGTTTTCTTCTATGAAAGCTTTGAATTCTTCACAATTTGTTTTTTTTTTTGTTGTTGTAAGGTTAGGAGTAGGTAAGATCTTGATTATGTGCGAGCTTAGTGTTGCAATGACTGATGTGTGGTCCGACGAAAGTTCAGAGTTTGATTCAATTTGCATATAGTTTGGCGATACACCCCTCAGAATGAAGAAATCTAAGAGGTCTGGTAACTTGTTGGGGCCGGTTGGCCAATATGTCGGTTCGCCAGTGCTAAGATAATTACAATTCTGTATAGTTAACGCACATAGGAGGTTTCTTCCTTTTGGTGTCGTCAGTCTCGCGCCCCATACTGTGTTTTTTGCATTCCAGTATCCCCAATTATAAATCTATTGCCTTGAGATTGAAAGAATTCTTTGTACTCTTCAGGAGATATGGCATGTCTTGGAGGGCAGTAGATCGCACTAATTCTGAAGGACCACGGGCTTACATCAACTTGGATACTGGCAGCTTGTATTGTTGCAGTTTGGTGATGTACTAGCTCATGATGCGGTATTGTACTTCTAATTATGACAGCAGCCCCACCGTGTGCAGTGTTGTCAGGGTGGGAGGTGTGGTAGATTTTGTACGAGGGAATTTTAAACATAGTTCTTGTAGTGAAGTGTATTTCTGATATCAGTGCTATGTCTATCTTATGTATTTTTAGGAAGTTTTCTAGTTCTAATTTGTGATTTAGTAGCCCATTGGCATTCCAAAGGGCGATACGCAATGATTGTAGTTTGAATTTAATTAATTTTTTGGCTGACAGTACTCAGCATGTTTAACATCATGCTGTTTTGGTTGATTAACTGACTAAACATAGCTTTGAACTCGTTCAAAAACGTTGTTAGTTGTTCTGTGATATTGGTATTTGCTGATTGTTGATTTTGTGCTAGCGCTTGCGAGTATGGCATTTGTTGATTGGGGAGCGCCTGTGTCGAAAGATGGTTATGGTTTAGTTGAGGGAATTGTTTGTTATCATTTATGTTAATGTTTGTGTTTTGTTGGTACTGAGCATTATTTCGACGTTGTGGTTGTCCATTTTTGTTTCTAACATTTTGTAAATTTAAATATACATCGCATCCCTTATAGTTGGCCGGGTGTGCACCCCCCGCAAAGTCAACATCTCGCTGGGGTGTTAGAACTCTTCTTGTAAAGAGCTGTGTTATGCTCGCTTCCGCATTTTACGCACATGAACGGTCTACTGCAATAAGCCTTAGTATGTCCGTAGCTCTGACATCTGGTACATTGGGCAATGATGTTCTTTTTCCTTGGGGCTTCTACTGCTATTATAGTGTTGCATATAAATTTTTATTATTTTCTTTTGGTTCTAAATCCACGAAATTCAGAGGAAGTGGCTCCTTGGTGGTACGATGTCTTATATTTATCACATTACGTATTGTATGTTCGTATTTTTCTATTTCAAGTTTTATATCTTCTGTTGGTATTGAGGGGTGCAGATTTCGAATCACCACTCTGTAGGCTCTTTCTTCTTTGAGCTGGTAAGTGTGATGTACAATGTTATCTTGTTTGAGGAGTCTGATTAGTCTTCGATAAGAGTCTGCTGTGGTTACATTGATTTTTATTGTACCATTTGATTGTGTCTTGCAGTAGTACTGTTCTTCCTCTACTGCTGCTGTTGAGTAGTTTACCATTTGTTTATAGTTAGTAACCCCGTAGATAAAAATGGGTGGTGGTTCGTGATTTCTTGTTTTATCTTCATAATCTGTCACTGTTTTATCGGTTTCATTGGTTAGTGAATCATTTTCTGGGTGCTGTGTTAGTTTTTAAAATCTGTTTTGGGTCTTAAATTTAAGAGGGTTTCTCACCTGTGTTAAGTCCGGTGAGCGCTTATTTCTTTTCCTTTTCTTTGTAACCTGCCAAGGCTGCTTGTTTGCTATTTCCGGTTCATTTTCAGTTGTTTCTATAGAATCTTATTCGGTGTCGATTTCAATGTTGTTACTTAAGTAGGCTGTACTTGTTGATTGTTGTGATAGCTGCTGTTTTGTTTGTTGGTGTATTTGATGGATGTTAGTTAAACATGCTGGGTAGCTGTATTGTTGCATTGGCATCATGTGATGGTTAATTTGCTGTGCTTGCTGCATGAGGATTGGATTTACGAATGGTTGTTGCATTTTTTGTTGTAGCGGTTGTTGCATCAGTTGCGGTAGAGTCATGTTATAGTTAATACCGTATGTGGGTTGTGGTGTGGGTAACATTGTTTTATCTTAATCACTAAGTTTTGTTCCCGAACTCCTGGTGTTTTTATGTTTCATAACGTTTATCAATTGAGCTTCCGGGCTATTTACAAATGCTTAATATATTGTTTTGTTATATTTTATTCTGCGCACTCAAGATAATTTTTTGTTGTATTGAATTAAATTTAAATTTATTAACTTTATAAATAAATGAATGGAAATCACTTTAGTTTATTTATTTATCGCCTTCGTTTATCACGCGCGATAATGTTAGCACTTGAACTTTCTAGCGGTCAAAGCGGTGACCCAAACATCTTTACGCTGCGAAAGCCAAATGGGAACTAAAGATAATAAATAACAGTGGACTTAGGCTTCTTTCTCGTCTAACTCCCTCTTTTGTGTGGAGTATTTTACTTATTACCTTATTTCTAGTTACTCTGTACAGACATTTGATCACTCTTTTTGATTATATTTTTTATTTACTTTTTGATCAAAAGTTTTTTCCATATATGTAAATGCTAAATAAGCCGTTTTCGTCCTTTCCACGATTTTGTTGATAATTTCCTTAATTGTAAAATATACAAAAAAAATAAACTGGAAATAAGAGGTAAAAAATGAATTTCCAATAAAGCTGTTGCTGACCACGGGAAATTATTTCTTCTCTCACCTTGGCAAATTAACTGCGATGAACAAGTATGGTGAACAGCTCACCAAAATTCGATTTTGACTATATGTTGCCCAATTGACGATGCAAAATAGAAAATTCTGTACTCATTGTATTTTTCAAACTTTGTTCCTTTGAATTGTAATTTTTTTTTGTTGCTGTAGAATAATCTGAATAAAAAAATATTAGATTTCGCGAAAGTTATCGTAACTATCTTACGGATTTTATTAAAAAATAACCTCACAGTTTTTACAAAAATATCCACAAGCTTGTTCAACATTGGAAACGATAATTAAGTATTTTCTTTAAATACAAAGTTGGACACAAAGTTTACCAATAATACGACATAAATGATTAAAACTACAGAATTTTTTAAACATTTAGAACTATTGATTATAACAAATTATAAATTTGTTTCAAATAAAACATTAATCTAAGTCGCCAGTAATCTCATTTAACCTCCTTGGTATTTATTGCTTTTTCGCGAAAGTTTTACTCAAAAAAAATGTTAAATAAATTGTTAAAAATTAAAGCGTTCCCTTCAATAACGGAAAAAACAAACATTCAATATGATGATGTAATAACTTAGCGAAACCTACGCCATCGCTTTCCACATGTAATTGCTAATCGTATCGTGTTGCAATTAAGCAATTAGTTAAATGCAGCGCTCGTGAAGTACATCATAGGCACATTCAATGCAGCACAAAATTAGGTTGCGCTTTTCACGAGCGCATGCATTTATGAAAGGAAAAGATGTTGCTATTACGGCACATAATAATTTCACTTTCAACATTTTACGAACTACAATATTTAACATCTGTACGTCTTAGTTGACTAATCTGAATAATTATTGGAATAATAGTAATTTAAATTAGTTTATTTTAAATCTCATATTAAAGAACTAAATTTTCATGTTTATTTATATGTTATTAATTTTTTTAAATTATTTTCCACTATTATTTTAATTTTATGAGTCATGTTACTGGAAACACTCTAAAAATGCTATATTAAGTAATACTTTAACGAAACTGCATACTACATAGCATTTCCTGGATACTGCATAATTAAAAAATTCTTTAAAGTATAATTAATTAGTTAATTAAAGATTGGGTAATATTTATAGAACACGTAAAAATAAAATGCCCGATAGACACATTTTTAATTAAATTATATACAGAGGTTTCCACCTTACAGGGTAAAAATTATAAACACAAAAAAATAAAAAACAATCCTATTCATTTTCAAGTATGGTATTTAATTTAAAGTGAATAAAATATAAACCAAAAGTAAGTAAGAAAAATATCGCATTATTGCCATATTCTTGAGAATGATCGACAATTAGTAGTTGCTAAAATTCCCAAACATTTTATTTTACGACAATGTCCAGCTCTTACTTATTACAAATTGTACTTAGACACCCTATCTACAATAATGGCCTTACAATTATTCTTCGCTTACATCTCTAAGAAAAAAACTCTCAGAAGACAGATTTGACGACGCTGCTGTTGCGTCCATGCGCCATTGGTCACGAACAGCTTTTTTTATACTGGCCGGGTCAAATGTTTAGGAAAATAAGTTTTTATGTTAGAAAATTATATTAGATAAATTTTATTCCATTTGTTCCCGTATCCTGCACATGTGATACATTATTTTAATACCTTACTCTTCATTTTCAAAATTTCTCAAACTGCCTATTCAAATGATAACTAGTAGTATAATAGTGAAAGTGAAAGACTGGGCAAGAATTAAATTTTGGAACTTCTTATTTATAAGAACAAGATAGAGTTTGATTAAAATGACTTACGTACGTTCCAGTTGAATGGAATAGAGGAGCGTCAAATGCATAACACCACATATAATATCAAATCTGCCTCTTGATGAATGGGTTGGGGTCGCCTATACCATATTAGATATACTGACCCTTGGAGTTTGGAGAAAAATTTACATTAATAAACCCTTCATTATAAGAATGTGTAAGAAGTTTGTGACAAACTTCAATTCCTTATTTTGTAATCGAGTCATGTAGTACATCGCTACAACTCTCCGTATTGTTAATTACACTGGAATGGTGACATAAGTTTTAAAGTTTCCATTTTACTTGTTATATATATATATATATATATATATATATATATATATATATATATATATAATATATATATTATATCACACACACACGTAATCGTGTTGACTCAAAAAGAAAAATATGTGAATACCCCTAGTCATTTGACCGATACTATGGTAAATAAATGTTCGTTAATAGACAATAAAATAAATAATTGATTTGTTAAAAAATTGTTAAAAATAATAAAAGCAAAAATCGTGGGAATTTATATGACATTCCCTATAGATACAGAAAATAATTGTACAAATAACTCAACCACGCGCAGTTGCATTTGAGGGTATCACATCTACAGAAAAGGTATAGATATAGGCCAAGTTAGACAGAGAAGCAACAAGAATATTGCTGGAAAATTCTATATTTCAAAGATAATGCAACCCGAACTACCATAGTCAAGCCCACTGAGGACTGTAGACCCTCAAAGCTGCGAAGTGTGACTGTGGTATATTTATAATAAGTAAAAGCTTTTCGCAAAATATTGTTTTTGGAAAGAATACGATTGCAACCACTATGGAAGAAGTGAATGTTATTTATAGTAATACATCTAAACATGTGAACAAATGTGATTTGATGGTCATGATCTCCGTGCATCCGTCTTATTGTTTACTTTTGTTTTGGTTTTAATAACATAACGTTGTTTAAAATTGTATTGATTCATTTTTTCTACATGACAATATTACGCGAATTGGTGCAAATTTTTGTGGAACGATATCTAATAAATCTGGAAAGGTAATCATATTTTATATATCATCTCTGTTGTCAGGATACCCACAATGTTGCCAAAATTTTGTTTCGTACTAACAATATTACTATTTGTTTTGTTTAACCTAATATACAGTAATTTATAAACAGAAACTTAAATGAGGGATTACACTACATTCTGATCGACTATAATTTACGTCTGTATTATAACAAAACTGGAGACAGTGATCTCTAATAAGTTCAGAATTTGTTGATATTATTTATAACGAAGCAATAATTTATCACTGATAGTACTCTTCGGTGATGTGCACTTTACTTTCTCAATTTCCATCACAATCTTACTGATACCTATTTTCGTAAATTAGTTACAAAAAAGTGAATCCTAATGATAATTTTTAAAACCATACATTTGATATTAAAAATATAAGCCAGTTTTCATTTGACTTTTAATGGGCAAATGCGTACCTTGTCGCTTTTTTAAGAGTGACAAACGCAAACGAATTGTAAGTTACATCTTTTATAACAACTGAAAACAATAGCTCAACAGAATTTCAAAGGCTAAATAATCATCAATTGGATTCATTAACACCACAACTAAATAATATAAAATGCCCTCTTGTCTCAAACCCAACTTAAACGATAATCACAATCAATTCGAAGCGCAAGCTATCCCAGAACGCACTAACTACAGACATCAATTTAGCGAATTCACGAACAAACCCATCCGAAGAAGAATATTGCAGACCTTCAACTAAACACTCTAACGATAAAGCATTAAATACCACACAATTTAAAACAAAAACCGACAAAGTATTTAATGTTGTAATTAAAAAGGCACCGATATCAGTAACAGAGGAAGAAATCCAAAATGAGCTTAACGAATCACTATCAGCCATCAAAGATAAATAACCACATCTATGTGTGCACCAAAATTAACAGATATCACTAACATAATCTGCCTTTTGCTCCTTAATACGTCATAACCCACAAAAGCTAAAAATCAAAAAAAAATATTCCAGCAAAGCATCCAAGAAGTAAGTAATAAAAATATTTATAATTATCTTTTCAACCCCGTATCCGACCCCTCAATTTTTAAACTGTACTTAGGTATACTATATACCTTCATATACGTGTTAAATTTGACCTAAATCTGGCGATAATTATGGAAGCTACCAAAAATTCAAAACATTTAAAAGTCGCTTTTTCCCCCTTAACAAGTTTTGCTCTATAACGAATTTAGCCAAGATGTTAGCCCAAACATTTTAATTTAAATATAATAAGAATGACGATAGCTATTATGTCCACAATATCCATTATATCATACATAAATACACACGCTAGCATACACACAAACGCGAGTGTTCTCACGCACGCACCCATGCCTAGTTCTAAATGGGGGGCTAAATGAGGTCTGGGGGCATAAAACGAAAAATCGTAATAGAATTTTTTGTAGTCATAAGCTGATGGTGTCTCTAATAGGTAGGATTTTTACAAAATCCGCCTAAAAAATGACTCCTTATAAACTTTCTCCTCAGACACAACACCGATGTGGCTTCTATAACATCAAAATTCAGCAGATAGATTACTTATTATTGACATAAAGAAACTTATTCCTAACCCCATTCCCAACAATGGTGATCTAATTCTGGAAAAAATTGGAATTAAAATTAATCTGTAGTAAAGAATTTGAAAGCTATTTTTAATACTTATAAATCGGTGTTGATTGGCGATCTAAACAGCAAAATATGGTTGCGATGATGTAGAATTAAAAAAAGTTCCGAATGAATAAGAACTGGAAAATACTCATTATAATGGAAAATAGATTTACTACCCATGTAGTGCGACCACTTTCACGACATAGATATTACAAAAGAACTTTACAAAATCAACATACCAAAAGGTAGTAGAAGAATACAACTTAGCTCAGGTGATTTGATGACCAGATAGCTAGTAGATCTAGTCGTGCTATCGTTCATTAGCACACCTTAAGTGGTACAATCGATATCTAGAGTAATATATGGGTTCGTAGACTGAGAAAACTTCCTAAATTCCCTTGGCAAACAATTGCAGTGCCCATCCAATCTAAACAATAATGAAGACATAAACACAGCGGCATCTAAATTTACAACAACAATAATAAACAGCTTGCACAAAGCAACATGCGCGACATAAGCTAATCATAAATCAAAACATCATTATGTTCCAATGAAAAAACTGATTTCATAAAGAAAGCCATACCAGACGAGATTGGCAAAGAAACAGAAATCCTGAAGCAAAACGTCTGTGAAATAGATTAATGTATTGCCTAAGACGGGAGCTATATAAGCTCTGAATCAACACATACAAAAATTCTACTAAAGATGAAAAAACAGAATACTCGAAAATGTAGAGCTATCGAGAGCATTCTAAAACAGCACTAAGTAGTGAAAACTTACTTTTATAAACTTAAATAATAAACTTAAAACTACAATTGCAAATTTCTCAAAGAGAAAATTTTCTCCATATAACGTCATTACAAACTACTACCACAACCACGATAATTTTAGCTTGTCTTTCTTACAAGTTTCCACAAGACTACTGTTCTTAAACATGGAAACATGTACCTATATTTATATCCCCAAAACCGGGCAAAGATGAAAAATTACAGACCAATGAACTTACTAATAAGTCCTCAAAACCCTTAGAAAGAATCATGTGCTCTCTTTTAATAAATCAACTAACACCACTTTACGTATTACCGCCATTCTAGTGGGGTTTTAGGGAAATATGCTCAATTTTACACCAACTTTAATTCATTTCTAAAAAAAATAGAAGACTGAAAATATTTTTTTTATATAATACCAAATGTTTGCCATACTTATTAACTTTACAATATAAGAAACAAAAGTAATAAAAGCAGATATGTCGCAAGGAAACGGGCTAAATTCACTGCTGTTTAATGTATTTACATTGGACGTATCAACCATTAAGGCAACTTTAGCAACTCGTCTTAGGATAACACAATGACCTCACCCAATCCCTTGCAGTACTATATTAAGTATCCTCATAGTTCAAGAGCTGCAATATTCAAATAAAAATCATAAAGCATCAAATAATAATTAATGTATAAATCACTAATCAGGCCTTTAGCTTTATATGGATCACTCATTTGGAGCAGCATCCCTAAAACCAACCTAGAAAAATTAGAGACTCCAAAAATATTCCTTCGACGTTCCTTGATATAGCTATACCACAAACTAGGTTTACTAACAGTATAAGGCTACATTAGTGCGAATGCTAATAAATTATTTAAAAATGTAGATAAGTACAATGGCCCGATACTTCATAACATAAGTAGGCGAAGTCTTTACCATGGACTAAAGTGTAAACTATCACAAGACCCGTACCTGTCTGATACATACAAAAGGTGGTTTTTAAGCCCGATAGAACTTACGAAAGGGTTAACTGTCAAACAAACTGTTATACTGCGCTCACTTTTTGACATTTATGATTAGTATACTCTGGCAAATCATCATGGATAGATTGACGCTTGAACAACGCTACCAAATTATTCAGATTTACTTTGAAAATCAGCCATAGATTCGCGCAACTTATAGACGACTTCGTGATTTTTATAATCGTCCATCTGAGCAAGCCATCAGTCGAACTGTGGATAGATTTCATACCACATACTCTCTAAATGATGCAATAACACCAAGACGTCAAAGGAATGTGCGTACTAAAGAGAATATCGCCGCTGTAAACGAAAGTGTGAAAGAAGATCCAAATTTATCGATTCGTCGTCGGTCGCAGGAATTGGGACTCTGTCGTCCACTACGTGGAAAATTTTGCGCAAAGACCTTGGCTTACACCCGTATAAGATCCAGCTGATGCATAAATTAAAGCCACGAGACCATCATATGCGTCGTTCTTTCGCCGATTGGGCTGTAGAGCAATTGAAACTGACCCGATGTTTTATCGCAAAATTGTGTTCAACGATGAGGCCCATTTTTGGCTTAACGGGTTTGTTAATAAACAAAATTGCCGCATATGGAGTGAAACCAATCCACAACAGATCCTACAGACTCCATTACATCAAGAAAAATGGTGCGGTTTACACGCTGGTGGCACCATCGGACCTTATTTCTTCAAAAATGAAGCCAGAGCTCGCATTACGGTCAATGGATATCGTTACCGCACCATGATCAATGATTTTTTGTTTGAAAATATGAATGACATTGATCCGGAAGAGATGTGGTTTCAACAAGATGGCGCTAAGTGCCATACGGCGACCACAGCCATAGACTTATTGCGATCAAAATTTGGCGATAAGTTGATTTCGAGAAATGGACCTGTCAATTCACCTGTGGGGCCACGTGAAGTCACTGGTTTATGCTGATAAACCAGCAACAATTGACGCCTTGGAAGCCAACATTGTTCGTGTTATTCGTGACATACGACCAGCAATGCTCGAAAAAGTGGTCGAAAATTGGACGTCCAGAATGCGCTTCGTCAAGAACAGCCGCGGTGGCCATATGCCCGAAATCATTTTCAAATGTTCTTACCATGTATTGATCTTTCGAATAAATTTTTTTTTATTAAAATTTTACAATTTTAAGTTCTATCGGGCTTAAAAACACCCTTTATAACCGATTTGTTATATTTATCGTTGCCCCCTGAAATGAAGAAGAGTACTTTCATTAAGCCAAGAACATATTTATTATATTAAAAGTCTTTTGCGAGCTAAAAACAATGAGTCTGAAAATTGGGTTCTATATGTCAAATATGACGGCACTAGAACTTGTACAACGAAGCTACTTCTTTCTTAAACAACGCTTAGACTGAAGTATACGAAATAAAAGTTGCTAATTTTAAACGAAATTTATAAAAGAAAGAAGATTGAAGAAAGGTAATCAAAAAAGAGAATTAAATATTGAAAAAGTTATAAGATAGCAAGAGTTTAGCCTACTCTATTGCATTTATTAACGTGCCTACAGCTTGTAAACAGATAATCAGACCAGAATTTGCTTTCATAAATTAAATATCAACGCATATTTGACATAGTGTGTGTTTATGCACTTAAATTAGCTGAAACATTTTGAACATACCTAGGTTAGACGTTGGGTTATTTGCTAATTGCGGCAAATTTCTACGGGATTTGGTAACGTTAAACACTTAAATTAGGACAAGTTTGAGATACAAATTGATCGTTTTGCAAATGTTTGAAGATAAACACGCTCTATACACTTAATCGATGTTACCATGACGAATCTTTGAAGGTATATGGAAGATCGTCGACTGAAAATGTGCACACAACATCCTGCATAAAAAATGTTGACTCTTAATAAAAAAAACCCACGCAAAAGATCATTTCACCAAAATTTTTGATGTTCCACCGCAATCCGTAAGACTTTTTGTGTTGATTTGTTTCTGCAGGCAAAATACAAATTAATCGCCGAGTCAATCTATGATTGATGGCACGGTTTTGATATTTTAAGACACTCGTCCAAGTGCACTATTTGAAGAAGGTAAAAACAATAACTAAAACCTATTGCATTATATCATTGGAATGTTGAAAAGAAAAGATAAAACAAAAACGGTCAACATCAAGATAAAGCGCCAGACCACAATAGTAAAATCCAAATTCACTCTTTATTTGTTCTTTTGCTATTCCTGTTTCTAATATTGAACATTGGCTTCGCCAGAAAGAACTATCGAATGACGTCATCACCATTGCAAGTTTTGCGCAAATACATCGTTGGGAAAAATCAAATAACTATCTACCGATATGAAATCTCATGATTCGCAGATTATGGCATTCTTGCAAAGACAAAAATACTAGTTTTAAGTAACATGAGAAACATGTCCGAAGTTTTTTAATTATGATTCGTGCCGACTTAAAAAAGCTCCGTCTCAATTTAGTTACTTTATTCTTCACAATGGAGACTGACGTGCAAGTAAACCGAGAGGATCCCTCCTGCATAATTCCTGCAAGAACAAGGAGCGTTGTCCTGCTTAGGCGTGGTTGAGTGCAGTCCCACCCCCCGTGCCGCCAATAACGGCGTGAGCCAGAGATCGATTACTCACGCAATAGATTACGTTTCGGCACCCAGCCTGTATGTAATTAAGAGCCAGTTCGGCCTTCGTCCAGTGGCGGCGACGCGGTGCCGCTCGGCGCCACTAGCCGGGGATTATAATACGCGGCGAGCGGCCGCGGCTCAGGGAATAAATTCCGGATTTATTTTGACAGCCGGGAATTAATTAGGGACTTCGCGCGCGGTCCCGGACGAAGCCGCAAAAAATTCGGGCGCCCCTCGGGTCGCGGTCGCACGACCTGTAATTTAGTCATCAGCGGCTGTCAGGTGATGAGTGCGCGCCGTGTACCGGAAGAGCTTCCATACTTGTTAGTTTCGCCTCCGTGTTCTCGGCTTCCCATTAATCTAATTTACATGTATCGCGGCCATCGCGCTGTCATTTGCATTTCTCTTGCAAGACGTGCGCCCTTTGCCGCGTTAATATTCAAATGCCCGCGCGCACCTGGGCGGCGGCGGGACGCGCCGCCGGGATGCGCCGAAAATGGGCCTTTCATGCAAATCGGGCTGCGCGCGCTTAGAAATTAATCAGCGTAATTAACGGAAAATTCGTAAATTGGGCGGCAATAATTTATGGGCGGACCGTTAGGCTGCGGCCGCGCGCTATGCATCGCTTATTTATCGACGCTCCGGACGCCCATAATTTACAATTTATTTGCCGGTTGCGGCTGTAAACTTTTGCGGTCTAATTAAAAAAAAAAATTAGCGGAAATTAATATTTTTTTGGCTTGAGATAATGACAACATTAGAAAAGTTAAAATGAAAAAAGTTATTTGCTAATGCTACGAATAGACCTTTATAATTCTAGAATTCATCAATAAAAGGAAATACTATGGGTTTAATGAAATAGGAAATTACTTCTAGATAATCAACAAATAAAAATGGACAACTGCTGTGTACTGTTGTCTGTAAATCTTTTTTTCTCCAATTTTTGTTTCTTATTTCTGTATTGTTCCCCCTTTTTCTTCCAAAATCTTTTTTGTATTTCCTTTATTGGGGTTTCTGCTAAAATTTTTGGTTTCTGGTTCTGTATTAATACGTTTTCAGTTTTTACAACAAAACTTTGCCAGACAAAGGAGAAATAATATCAATCACTCTAACATATGTAGAACTGATTCAGGTGTTTTGCACCGTAAGATATACGTAATCCAGCTCTACAGGCCTTAAAGGGCCATAGCTTATATTTTCTTTATTATCACTTTCTACTTCTTCTTGTTCTTGGTCAGGTTCTGCCGTCTATCTATCCCCATGCTTTCAGGTCTTCTTCACATGCCTCCATTTCTTCCGTGGCCGTCTTCTCCTTCTTTTCCTTCCTCCTCTGCTCAATACCTTTTTTGCCCATCCGTCATTCTGGAAACGTGGCCCAACCAACGTAATCTAGTTGCCCTGACTTTCTGGTTTATCGTTGGTTTCCGATATAGTTGCTTAACTTCCAAATTCGTTCTCCTTCTCCATACACTTCCTTGTTCTTTGATGCCCCAAAGATTTTTCTTAACACTTTACGTTCCCAGGCGTTCAGTTTCTCTTCCTCTCTCTTGTTCCTGATCCAGCACTCACATCCATACAGTACTGCTGGTTGTACTACCGATTGGTGTAATCTAAGTTTTGCTGCCCATGAGATATTGTGAAGCGCTCCTACCCATCTACTTCCTCTTGCAATTTTCTTGTTTATTTATTTTATCTCGTCCCCTTTAGCAGTTACTGATTATGCTCAGGTACTCAAACTCTTCGACCTTTTCGAAAATGTATTCTTTGTGTTCTGTCACGATCCCGATTTGCATTTGTTCCCTGATTGTGTTGTCCCCCATCTCTATGTAATTAGTTTTCTTTTCATTAATATGGAAGCCATACGCTTTTGCTTTTTGTCCAAGGGCAAACATTCTGATAAGTTCGTCTTTTGATCTAGCCATGAGCACCACATCGTCTGCATAAGCGAGTACTTCATTCTTCCTGTCATATATTATCCCTTGAGTTCTTATTCCGTCTCTCTAAATATCACTTCTAGTACACAGTTGAATGACACCGTTGACATAGAGTCCCTTTTACCACAACTCTATTTTCCGTTGTTCTAAGCGTCATTTTTACCAGCTTAATTATCTTATTTGGTACTTGGATCATTCTGAGGACATGATACAACCGTCCTCTTATAACTGAGGTGTAGACGTGTCTGAAGTCTATGAATATATATGTAGGTTCAGTTTAGAATAATTTTTAAAACAAAGATTTAAAATCAAAGATCCAGTCTGATACTGATGATCCTGGTCATTACTTTATATTCTATGTCCAGTAGTGTGATACCTCTGTAGTTAGCACATTGCATTTTGTAACCTTTATTGTATATGGGGTGAATTACTACTTCTTTCCATCGTTCGGGCAGTTTCTTGTCTTTCATACCTGCTTCACTAATGCGCAGATCTTGTACGGGGTTCTTTCTTCCTTTTGTCTTCTTAATAGAAATTTCAGACTTCTTTCTTTTATATGTATCGTCTCTTTTTTGCCTGCATAACTTTTCATTCTTCTCTTTTCGTCTTCATATTTCCTTTTGTATCTTCCATCGGGGTGTTTATCATCTTGTTTCTTACCTCGTTCCTTCTTTCAATGGCTTGCTTACAACTGTTGTCAAACCAGCACTTCCCTCACTCTTTAACAACTCTTCCCAGGCATTCTTGTGCTACCTCTTTTAGTTCTTCTTCTATTATCTACGCTACTTTGTTTCTGTTTATTCAACAAGTTCCGAGTCATTCTATCTTCAAATTGCTGTGCAAAGGTTCCTGTTTTAATTTAAATATATCATACCTTTTGATACTTTTTGCACTCCTTCGCTCTGGTATTCCTTTATTTAATTTCGCAACTACCAAAATATGATCAGAGTCAGTGTCAGCGCCTCTATAGCTTCTAATTTATTTTACTGTTCGTGTCTGTTTCCTTTTACTAGTACGGTGAAGTCTACGTTTTTATGTATCATCTTGCAGTCGAAGTACGTACTAATTATTCTAAGGTCATTTTCCTGTGCGAATCCTATGACCCTTGTCCCATTTTCATTCCTATCCCCCCGTAAGATATCCAGAAATTTCAGCCATAAGTTCTACATTAGTAGGTGAAGAATACAAATCAACCCTTATAGATTCCTCAGAGTTAATCGCTGAAGTGCTTGCAGCTGAAAACATTCATATTTCCTTTTGTTTTGTTTTCATTTTTATTGCACGAAAACATTCCCTGTAATAAGCAGCCTTTAGAATGCCAAATAATATCAACTCTAGTAGCTGGAGTCGATAACTTGTGTTGGATGAAAGGGATAAGAACGTTATTCTATTTTATATAAAATATTAGAATATTTTAATATTTTAATATGACTTAAAGAGTTGTTCAGAATTAGGAGAGTTAGGGCCGCAAAAGCTGTTTTTCTATTACTGGCAGTTAAAGACAATTAAAAAAAATATCGTTTATTTACCCATCTAACCCCGCATATACTTATTCTTGAAAAAAACCATAGAGGAAACAGAATATTCTGATAATGCTGTACCAACTTGTTTATAGGTTTCTGCACATTGGAAGGCTAGTTTCATCGACATTGCACATTCTTTACACGGGAAACCCTGCTAAGCTTTCAACAAATTCTAATATAATTAATTCATCAAAATAGTGTTGTCGGTTTCTGGTGACAATGTATATCAAATAATATATATTAATGCACAATATTAACTTACCTTATATGGTACCTTATGTAGGCACCATCTACCTATTGTAATAAATTTTCGAACGCCCCCTATAGGGACACCGTCGTTTTAAACGTTCGCGGCTAATGACAGGGTCTCCGCCGAGCCGTCAAGATCGAGCGACGAATATAATACCGGATAATTTCGCATCAGATGGTTTCAGTGTTACTAAAAAAGTCTAGAATAGGTTGTGGAGGTATAAATACAACGCACAGAAGAAGCCAGGAAAACTCAAGTATCGAAAGCGAAGTAAACTGTGCTAGTGCAACATAAATTACGTGATAGATAATTAGAGTTATAGGATCGTAATTTTATGTTAGTAATTCCGTGGGTAGTGGACATGAATATTATTAAACAGTTAAATTTACTGAAAGGAAGGCAAATAAGTAGTTTAAATATATATAATTGCTACATTCAGGCCTTTTAGACTCATAGCTTGGTGATTTCTCTCCATCTTTTCCAATATTTTGCTTGCGCCTTCCAGTCCTGTATCTCGTTTCCTTCTAGCTGCGTGTAACCAAGTCCTCGGCCTTTCTTTACTTTTCGTTTCCGCTAAGTTTGTATCCATTAACTTCGTGAAAGTCCCATCTTCTGTTTGTCTTTCTAGATGTCCTAACCACCCCAGACTTGCTGCTTTAACATGATTACTGAGCTCTAATTCTCTGAATAAGTTCTTTATTTCTTCGTTAATTCTTCTTAATCATAAATCTCCTTCCTCCTTTTCTCCAAAAATCATTCTCATCATTTTTCTCTCCAATGTATCTATTTTCTATTGAGAATTTATACTTCGCTCCTATATAATGCAGTTGGTCTTATAAATGTTTTATATAGATGTATTTTGGTAGCGTGATCGCTTTTCGATTTCAAGATTTTATTTAAGGCTCCTGCACATTTACCTGCTTTGGCTAATCTTGTTTTAATCTACTTCTCTTTTTTTCCGCTGCTGTTATAAAATTCTTGCCTTATACTGGGCAGAATTTCCTCGTTATCAGCATAGGCTAATATTTGGTGCGATCTTGTTCTTAAAGTACCAGACCTATTAAAGCTTTCATTACCTATTCTAATAGTACATTAAATAATATTCTCGATGATGGGTCTCCTTGCTTTAGCCCTGTGCCTGTTTGGAAGCTCTTGAAAGCCTTGCTGTTGAGTTTTACTTTGTTTTGGTAGATTCTAGGTTCTTTTTTTGTTAGATTTACTAGCTTCATCGGAACTCCTAGTTCTCTCATTGCCTTGAAAAGTTTTCTCTGATTTACAAACTCGTAGACTTCTTCTCTATAGGTTTTTCACCATTTAATAGAATTTTTTGTGTAAACAGGTGTCCCCCATACTTTATTAATTCTACATTGTTTTGCATTATTCATTTTAAATTTTTTAGTTTTCTGTTTGTCTTCCTATTTTATTATCATTCCCGTTCAGTAGGTCTACAACATTTTCTCTCCATCTTGCTAAAACACCTTCATCATTAAATGTTAACTTACTTTTTTTGTCTCTTATATACTTAGTTTACTACCTGAATTCTATTTTATTCTTTTCAATTTTTTAATAAAAATTTTTCATTTCTTTATTTACAATTTTTTTCCTATTTTCCTTATTGTCTCTGGCCTAGCATATTTTCTTTGTTCTTCATATTTTTGCCTATCTTCAGGTGTGCCAGTTTGTAGCATCTTCTTTTAATTTGTCTTCTCCTTGTCATTTCACCTCTACATTATTTATCAAACCGTACCGCTCCTTTGCATTTCCGTCTTTGTGGTCTTGTTTTATCGCTACATTTCCATCTCTGATTTATTTCTCCACCTTGCATGTTATTTAACTTTTTAACTCAATCTCCTCTCTGTACATCGTTGCTATCTTCTTCTCTGATAGTCTCTTTATATTTATTTGTTTATCCTTTCTTATGCCTTACATTCATCTAATTTTAAAATTTTGCTTCATTTTTATAATTAGCAGAAAGTTATTACTGTTTGCGCCCCTCTCTCTGTAACTGCGCACGTCCTTTATATTTTCCACGTTTTGTTTCTGAATTAGGACATGATTGATCTGGTTTGTATATTTTCGTTGGGTGCCTTTATGTATTTCTTTGTGCTTGAACTTGGTACTAGTAATATATAGGCCGTATAGCATACGGGAATAAAAATAATCAGAAACTAAATAAATAAAATGCACATATAGTATTGATTACAACTTTTGATCGTAATTATAAATTTATCCATCAATACAGAGATATACAAATAAATATTTAAAAAAACCTGAACTATGGCATGTCACTTAGATAATCCATATGTTGGATTGATGTGAACTAGAAGTATACAGAGAAAACTCTAATCTATTTATTCTTTAATTTCTCATAAGTGCATTAGAACTACTCAAGAAGAAATATTTCAATAAGTGTCAGATTTACAAACTTAGGCGAACAGATTAATTGTAAAACAATCACTTAAATGTTATCTTTATGGTTACGAAAAAGGTTATTTGTTGTGGTTGCTAAGATATAATAAATTTGTAGAAAGTAAAGAGACATATTAAGATTAGTAACCCACAATCTGTAATAAAAATTGCTAAAATCACAGAAAATATGACCACATTGAGATGGATACAAAAAGGACACTAAAAGACGTCCGAATAACCGACTAAATCAAGCATAGTCAACTGATGAATAAATGTGCCTTTTCAGCGTTAGAAAAAAATCTTCTGTTGAATGCTGTTAGTTAAATCTAACCGATATAATTTAGTAGTTTAAGCATCTAGCAGAGGCTAAATTATAAGTTGCACAAGTATTAAAAAAAAATAAGAAAACATGAAGTAACTACAGTTAAGGTACTTTTAAATTAATCAAGAAGAAGAAACTAAAATATATATAGTTAGCCAAATTAGTGATAGTGCCGAAGTATGTGTAACCCAAAGTAAAAAATCTTTTCGGGAAAATATATCAGTTCTTCTTTATTTCAATATTTTTAATCTCATGTTAAATAGCGCTAATAAAGCCATACAGATTTCCTTTTTCCCTTAACTCTTATAGGCTCTTTTAATTTTGTAGAAAGTGCAAGTATAAAAACCCTAAAATATCTAAAAAGCACTTGAATAAATAAACAAATAAAAACTACATCAATACATTCTATTGTAGAAATATCCACTTTATAAATACAGCATTATTAAAAATAAGATAAATTAATTAATTTGTTTATTATTTTCTATGTAAATGATAAACGTAGAATTAGTTTTATTTCAATCAGCACACGCGCAATTGTCATTTCGATTCTGTTGCACTTTCAGAACAAAATGGTATTGCTGCTTGTGAAGAAGTCTTTCTGTGTACTCCGTTATCAAAAGTCATAGTTAGCTACAGTCGTACCAAAGTCACTACCATGAAATAGCCGCCGTTGTCAAACTCATCTGTTTGTTTGAGGTACCTGAGCGCCAATTCTAAACTCTTCTCTTACTAATGATGATCTCTGATGGAAGAGTGGTTGGCCGTATAGGCCGCTCTCGTATCGCCTACGAAGAATCATATGCTTTGAACGCGGTGTATCGCAATTTTCAAGCATACCAACCGTTGAATTAAAGTGGTCTTGAGTAGTGATGTAAAAATAAGTCGCCGACTTTTTCGCAAACTTCTAGATGGTTTAAAATTCTGCTTCCTTGCAAAGGGTTGCGTTTCTGAGAAATTATGGAAATTATGAAGACCCTCATTTTTTTTCTGGAGGCAACTTGCTAAAGCAATGAGTCAAAGAGCACTCTCAGGTGCTACAAGTGAGTTTATCGTCTATGGTTAAGCAAAGATAATTTGCCCTTCTCTCTCCACAAAATTGTCCCCTTGAAGATTTTACTGATTCCAGTTTTTCTCTCTTTATCCGCTAACTGTTTCAGAGATGATCTGCACCCATCAGCAATCAAATAAATGTTTGATGCTGTGTAGTTTGTCTTGCGTACTAGGATGGCGTCGTAGAAGATAGAGATAGCCCTAAGTACAAGTTAAATGGACTTGAGCCCAGCATAGATTCTTGTGGTACATTCCTAAAGAGGCGTTTCTTCGATAACCTTATGCAACCGATCTTAATCTGGAATCTTCTGCCCGACAGAAATGATCACTATCGATAGAGAAAAAGTGCCGAGGCCATTTAGAATACTAGCCCGTTGCAGGTCTTCTCTACGTCAAGAAATACAAAGTTCTGATTTTTTTTATTATATATCTTAGTGATGCGTTCCATCACCCATAAATGCTGAAGAGTGGCAAAATACAAAATGATCCTCAAGACTCAGTTTTAGGCCATAAGTGGCAATTAATTTATCTATTTGTAAATACAGGCTGCAGTTACAAAGAAAAAGCATCGAGTATAAGAATATAAGTGAAAACTGTAAAGCATGTACTACCGTAAGCTTATGTGAGGAGTGGTGTGAGGTCCCTTAACATTTTTACCAAGGATTTTGAACAAACATTTTCTAAATCACTGGATTGGGCATGCCAATAATTAAATAGTTACTAACATTGTTACATCTTATCCTATAACATTTTTCTGCGAGACTGCTAAAAATAATTTCTAGATCTTTTTTAAGGGTTGTATTTTAACTTGCAAAAAGTTTAACATAATTATTAAAAATTATTTAATATTATTGAAATTTTATTATTTTTTATTTATGCTATTTGCAATTTACAAAAATAATACAACGATTTATTAAAAAGCTTCTTAGTTAACCCCAAAAGCAAACTTTTAATATAAAAAATTGTTTTAAGGACAATAACATAACTATTATTGGATTACTGTTATTGTTAAACTCGTCCTTTCAGTGAATAATTCGACTAAGGATTCTGGAGAAAAAAATAAAAGGACATTTAACGGTCCATTGCACCTCCTATTGGGACCGGCGAGGAACGCTGCAGATGCAGTCGAGCACACCCACAATGGCAGAAAAGGCACAAAAGGGAATGTGGCCACATACATCACTAAGCACCAACAAAAAAGCCCTAAAAACTCGCAGCTACAAAATATTTCCTTTTGCGCCGGCTAAATCTCGACAGCCGCACAGTAGATCCATCACGAGTGACAGCCAACAAGCTCTTAGCCGCTCCATCATCCAACCCTTCAGCCGGAATTGTCACCTCCAAATCTGATTAAGGTTGGGATTCCAAAAGTATTTGTTGCGTGAAAGCCGGCGCAGAACGACCGGTCCGGCCGAATATTTTAGGCCGCTCGGAAGTTGTAGACATCCTTTTGCTAGAGCAGGAATGGTAGCAGGAACACATTAACGAACCTGTTCGATTACTATGCCTTTAAGCGTAACGAATTTGCTTAGATTAGCCGAAATTGCTGGCTGCTATTTATTTTTGATCTTATGAACAGCGCGGCAAAAAAACTGCCTTTTTTGTATTTCCTCTATGAATAACAAATTATATATGCACATATAAAACAAATTTGTTGTATATAGATAATGGAAAACTTTTCATTTTTTTAACGACGGATTTAGTGTTTATGAAGTTTAAAGTTAAATACACAGAATGGTACTAATAGAACAATGTAAATTTGAAACGTTTGCATGACATAACTAAAACTGTTTTTATTTGGTTATGCCCTTTTCAAATATTTATCACAATTTGCTCCGTTATACTACGGAATTTTGTTTTAGTTTCTCGTTTAACGATTTTAAAGTTTGACTTTCAGTAGTTTAGTGATTTTATTTTTCAACTTTAACATTTACAAACGCCAGTTTAAATGTTTGTCGTTCTAGTCAATATATTTTGAACCCGGATCCAGTTATTTAAAGTTATGTCATGCTTTAAACAACTAGTTTGCTGTTTATTATTTTAATTTGATTTCGTTAAGAAAGTCTTTTGTAATATATAAAAATCATGTTTTTCCAATCAATCACGCCTATATCACATCAATATACTTTTTAAGAAACTTACGGCCGAAGTTTAAATTTAAAAATTTGGCGCGCAAACACGTGACGTCACTGCATATCATACTTAGTGCAAAACTGGTAGTAATAATACCGTTAATCAAATTTTAGTTAGATGAATTACAAACCAAGTATAATATATTTGATTTATCAGTCTTGTGTAAATACAAACATTTTTTAAGATACACAGAAGTGCTGAAGATTTCTATTTACTTATTATTAGTTGTACATTTCTTTTGTAATTTCCAGATTCCTAAAGCAACTGAGAATTTACTAAAGTTAATAAAGATGCATTTTTGCAATACTAACTTAAACTAAATGATTTTGGAATTTGGACTATACTATTATATAAATGTAATCAGTGGAAACTTAGGTTAGATGGGTATTTTATTTTTTTTATTTACATCTGTAATTATCAATATATTTTTTTTACTTTGGCTTTTCCCTCAACCTCACCATAGACACTACACAAACTCTCAAATTCTCACTCTTGGTTCTCCTCAGTAATCAAGTTTTTGTGGCTTCTTTCTCCTACTTCATCTAGCTCCTGCTCTTATTCACTGTCTATTTCTGCTATCCATTTATTATTGTCTTTACTCATTCTAATAGTTTCCTAATCATCTTTTCTAAATTTTCTTCAGTTTGAAGGTCATTAGCAGTCAAATATAGCTTGATTAGACAGTTATCCTAAACTGCTTAGCGTACTTCATACTGTATGTATAGAGCGGGTCATGGTGATAAATAGTGACGTCAAACTCATTTAAAGTTCAATTTTGTCATGTTTGCTGACGATGCGATCTTAACAGCTGCGAATTAAGATATATACTACTTTTACCTTATCTTTAGATGTATTATCTAAAAGTATCAATGTGTAAAACAAAAGTGATGAGGATAATTAGAGAACCTGTACAATGTAAATTAGAAATGGATAGCAAACTGTTGAACAGGTAACAAGCATCCATTATATACAAATGAACACAACAAACACAGAAAAAGAAAAAATTAATAATGAGATGAGAATATTGGAATGGCCAAATATTGTAAAATCAAAATAAAAAGTGAGAATATACAATAGTTCGTCTTACAGTTACATACAGTGCTGAAACAAGAATAAATACTTCCAAAACAATCCAGGTGCTCGACACAGCAAAAATTAAAACTCCGCACTAAATAAAAGGAAATGCTGGACTCAATAGCGTTAGAAGTAAAACTATGAGAGAGAAATATCAGATTCAGAAAATATATGGTCGTAGAAGATCCTATAACAAGAATGCACACAAAATGGAGGAAGACTACGTAAAAGGCTAGTACAAATCAAAAAAAAAAAAGAACTGTCATAAATAAAGTAAAATGTGTAACATAAATAATAAAACACGTAATAACTGTTCAAAATGGCTTATATGTTATTATAAGGCGACTTAAACTATGGGAATTATTGTTACTATATCATTGCTAGTGTTGTACAAGTGATATATAAAAATACAAATAAAAGTTGCTGCTTTGTTACACAAAAGTGAATCAAGTATAAATTAAAGTTTATTTTTATGTACCATGAGGTAAACGCAAAGGGCGTTGTAGGAAGGAATTCTTGAAATAAATTCCTCCATAGGGTTACATCACAGTTCCGTTTATTCAGTTAATATCACGATCGTAGTGCAATAGGTATCCTCGTCCAGTACACAACGGATTATTATCAAGTTTCTCACTACAGAGTGTGAAAAATATTGTGAAAATTTAAGGTATAGTTTGGTGACAACACTCTTAATAAGATTCAAGTGTACGCGTGACAAACAATTTTTTAAAGGAGAAGAAGCAGTTTAAAATGAAGATTATCAACGTTACCAATATTTGCATGGTCCTCCGCCTTCTTAGTGCTAAACATCGATTATCGACTGCTAAAATTAAACAAGCTACGCCAGAGCTGAGGAAGTACGAGACGTTATTCTACTTTACAACAGTCACCAGTCAATAGCCCAAACTTGACAAAAAATTGTTCTGAACTACCATTGAACTTCCTCCTCTTCCAATCCAAACTGATAGCCTTGCGTAATTATATTTATGCTTGAACCGTTAAAAAAACCTTGTAGAACAAACATTTGATAAAGAGGTTATCATTGATACGCAACTAGATAATGTAGCGACTACCTTAATTTTTTTTTGAAAAAGTACCTATTCGTGGGAAAACACGTGTCTCTAAGTCAGGACATCGTTTAAAAGATAACATTTGCATATCTGTATTTTCATGATGCTCTAATAAATTTAAAAATTATAATTCCCGTTTATATTTGATTAGCTAACGTACCTTACTGTTTGAATTAATGTTTGTTGGTTTAGTTAAAATAATAACAAGAAACTAAACGACTTCAATATTTACCTGGTCTTATAAACATTTAAAACTTTTGACAAATCAATTTATTTTTGGTTAATAGTTTTCTTTTCCATTTCTGAAAAAAAACGTTATTTTGTAATTTTTGCAGTTTTTGTTTATTTATTTTGTGTATTTCTAATTTTCCAGTTTTCCAATTCAGTTAAGGAAAACTGCGTTAAGGGACTATTTAATTCTTTGGTTGGCTTCTAAAATGAGTGTTTTATTATTAGTAGTAGTAGTAGTTCCCCTTATCCCCCAAGGGGACATAAGAGCAAAACAACATAACAACTTAGAAATAAACGAGATAGAATTATTTAAGCACGCACACACACTCGTACATACATACACTACTGTATAAATTGCCTATGAATTTCTTCAAATGATCTTTTACAATAAAACACGTAACTGGACGATGATTTTACCCGATTTTTCTTTGACTGCTTTCCTCCAAGTTTTGCAAAGACACCACCCTAAGGCAACACGACTGAGGACGTCTCGGTGCTTTTCAGTGTACCTAATTTTCTTTTACCTAATTTCTGCCCGTATGTTCCATTCTTCTTCATAGATCTTCAATTGATATTCGTGCGAGCCAGATTTTTTAAAATGTATGTGAACCAGCTACTTCCAAAGGCTTGAATATTTTTAGTACTTCGACAGTAACAGACTAGGTAGTTGTCTAAGTTTATATTACTCATGTTTGTATTAATAGTTAATAATTTAGTCTTACTTATGTTAATGAGTAACTTCACTTTATATGACTCACTTAAAGGCACTATTTAGCTTTGCTTGTACATTTTGTTTGTAGATCGCAGACAAACGTCATCTGCGTATTCCAGGTTCTCTAGTATCCCAGTTAAACCCCATCTAACTCCTCTTCTTTTACCTTCAGTCACTTATGCTGATGCAAAGTCTATCATTATTAGAAATACGAGTAGAGATAAAACACACCTCTGCCTAATCCCAGTCTCTTACTCAAATAGTTGTGATAATTGATCTTTGTGTAGTACCCTGTATCTGTAGTTTAAATAACCTTCACTAATTAGACGCATTATTTTATCTGGGAATCCCATGTCTTTGAGTACGCTCCAGATTCATGGACTGGTTATTATTGTTCTAATAATATTCGTATTATCCACACACAAGTAGCCAGCTCTAAAACCACTTTATTTCTTCCGTTTTGAATTATTATTATAATAGCATAATACGATATAAAACTTTACTCGTAACATTTAATAGACATTCCTTTCCAATTTTCATATGTTTGTAAATTTCCTTTGTTCTATTTGAAACAGTGGGTGAAGTATATCTACTATACATCCCATTCCTGTCTTTAATGCATGTGCTGTTATTAAATTGTTTCCTATTCTTCAATTTTAGCTAGAACTGCACGTTTTTTCAACTTTTTTATTACTTTTACTGTAAGTCATGATTCTTGACTAATCTGTTCTGTCGAATTCCTTTTTGTGCTAGTCGTTAATTCTTTGCTACTTTCAATAATGACTATTTTGCAAATGTTTCTTCGTTCTTCAATAAATGTGTCGTAATACATTCCCTCTTTCGGATAAACCTTATTTTGTTTATATTAAGGCTTCTTGGTTTTCCGATACTTCTATTTTTGAATGTCTGTTTCATAAATTAAAACCAAACTTTACTATAAGAAGATGATGGTGAGATTATATATCTGATTTCGTTTATTGCTTATATCCAGGAGAGTGTCTTACCATTTATTTAAACACAGATATAGAAGTTTTAATGGTGCCACCTATTCCCTATCCTTTACATCTATAGATTTCTAATAATAATAGATAGTTGTCATTTTGGTCTTCTAATCCATGCTTTATTATTAAAAATTTTTATTATCTCCTCCCAATTCGGCATTATAATCTTTGACAAAAAATATATTGTACGAAGTAATAAATACAACAAATAGAAATCTTAATTAAATAGTAAGTAGTACACTTTAAAGGAAGAAAAAATAACCTCAACGAAAATGAACAGTTAGAAGAAGCTGAACATTGAGTGCATGTTTAATATTGCTTATTAAAATTGTTCCACAACAGTGCCAAACACCCTGCGAGTGACAACCCCTCTGCTAATGAAAGCTCTCGCAAGTTGGAAGTGCGCTTGAAAAAGGCGCCGTTGAATAGCCAGCGGGCGACAATAAGCCGGAAGGCGCTTGTCCTTAAACCTCTCCCGCAAAAACAGGCGCGTCCATAAGCGTTGTGCCCCGCAGTAATTAAAAATATAATACGCGATCAGCTTAAAGCTATTTATATTAATTATTGTGCTAAGACGTTCACAACAAAGGCGGGCGACCGAGGCGTCCGAGGACGGACGCGGCTTGCTGGGGCTTGCTCGGAATGCAAAAGAAGATGTATTAGCGTTCAAGACGTCGACAACTCTTCCAGATTATGCCCGCTCGGCTGCCTTACAAATGTTTCTAGTCTTGTTTTTGTTCCAAGAATGCCTCCAGTTTGTTTTTCTGGGGCGGCTTCCTCTGGCGCGAAGCAATTAAGGAGGTTATCGCAATCCGCGGCCGTATATTTCATCCGAAATTTATGGGATTATAGAGTAATCGGGATAAATAAGACTTAATAGCGGCAAGGGGAGTTGGGGCTAATTGTAGAGGAGTCGACATCTTTCTTCGGTGCTGTCGATGTCAAAATTTCGAATAAAAAAAATTCGAAATATATTAATTTAACAAGAAAATTAGAATCCACCATATCATCTGTAAAAGTTGAAGCTGTACAAATCGTTTAATTTATTACGTCTTTTTTTACCTTAAGCTCAACTGGCAACTGTGAACGAATAGTTACAATAACACCATAATAGATTATTATGTAGGTGATAATGTAAACTTTGTACTGAAATTTAACTGCATATATTTATAGGTTTTCCTATATAGATTTCGTAACAATCAATTGGTGACTTAGTAAATTCACACTGTACAATAAATAGATCCAAGAAAGATTCTGTGGGGCAACAATTAGCTATTAAAGATTGCAGCACTGAAAGTTTTACATTTGAACGAGTAGAATTCATAACATTCCTAGAAACAGAAGTAACGAGTGATGGAAAACGAACATATAAAATATACGGGGTGCTCTTAGTAAAAAGTAAAGTCAAAATATATTTTTCTTCTCTAAAGTAAAATTCCACCAAAGGATTATAAGACCTGTAGTTACTTTTGAGGACAAAGATTAAACGCTACGATAAAAGGACAAAACAAAGCTAAAGACCCAAATTGAATTCCGGATTTAAACTTCGTGTTTTTTTACGGCCTACAACTCTGATACTTTGAGGGATGTCATCTACGATTCTTCCGATTGCTAAATGGAAGGCTATACAAAGAAACAGCGAGTTAAAATGTATTGCAAAATTAGTGAAAATCGGTAACGGATGCAAGACCACGCGAGTATCAGCTAGGATAATGTCCCGTGAGAACATTGCCACAGTTAGTCAAACTGAGCCTGCAAATCTGAAAACATAAACTCAACATCAGTCACAACATTTGTGCATTTCAAGGAGCTCCGTCAGCATGCAAAATTTATCTAACGCAATAAATCAATTGGTTTTTAGAGTATCGCGAAATGGAATCTCAATTTAATAGAAAAATTATCTTTAGTATACGCATTTTTAACTTGACGAGATGGTAAATCAACAAAACTGTCTTATTTGAGGTTCGTAGAATTTTTGCGTAACACATGAAGAGCAAATGCAGCTCCAACAAGTCGCTGTTTGGTGTGGATTGCCGCATATCTTCAAAATGATGCCTAGAAAGGCGATCGTTATCATTACATGATAATCCATTTTCTATTACCTGAAGACCGAATGTTTCTACATCAATTTGGTTTTAAAAGTAGTTATTCAATAAACCCACTGTGTTATTCATATCATTAATGAAGCCCTTAAAAACAAAAAATTCTACAACCTTCTTAGACGTTAGCCAAGTTTTTGACTTGAGTAAAGTGCATTTGGTCACGAGTGATTCAAAAATGTTAGAACTATATTCCATTAAAGCAGAAATCCACTCGGGTTATTATACTTGAATCATTACTCAACGAGCACTGCTAACATTACAATTATAACATTGGCAAACAACACAATAATAGATGTTAAGTATCAAAGCTCACTAACAGCTGTTACAAAATTAAGGAACCACCTAGATGAGCTGTAAGTTTGGTTAAAGAAATTCCAAATCAAAATCAGTGAGAATAAATCTGTTCATTGAGAAAAGGTCAATGCCCATCAGTTTACCACAATCTACCATAGCTAAATATCTAAGTTTTTACTTGGACAGCACACTAATCTAAAAATATTATATAATCAAAAAAAAACATTTATTATTGTTATTTTTTTATGACTCTCTCTTACGCTAATGCTACATAGTCTAAGAAATATTGCGTTAAGGTCAAGCACGGGTTTCTTGAATATTTTTCGAAATCCGATATTTTAATACCGTTTTGCTTTCTTTCTTGTGGTGAGACGTTAAAAGCTAGGGTTTTTTGAATTTTATTAATAGATTATTAAAAATTTCTCTGTGTACCCCTTATCTTTCATGACCCTGTAAGTAGGCAATTCTTCATATTTCTTGTATATTATATTCGTTTTCATAGTCGTGTTTGTCTTTCATACAGATTTATTAATATTTGCAGTTACTTGTTTTTTTAATGCGTTACCCTTACTATCACTTGTGGATACAACGACTGTCAAGAATTTGACTTTTCCTTTTTACCATTTGCTACTCTGAATATTTTAATTTTGTGTCATCAGAGTGCTGTTTATGTGAAGCTGCTTCAGTTTGTACTTGTAAGTTGCTCGTAGGTGCTTGTAGGTTGCTCGATAGAAAATTTTCTATTTTCTATTTGAACTGTTTCCCTCTATTTGAATTCATATTTATTCATATTGCAAGATTTTGGTATTTCTTGCATTTTATGCTTTAAAAGTTACATAGGCGTTGAAGTTTATTTTGCTTGCCTTACAATTCTTTTCTGAATTTAGAATTTTCTTGCTTACTATTCTTACTTCTTGGTAAGAATTTTATTTTTCAGGCTTTGCATATGCTCTTGGCTTCTTTTTTGATCCTGATTTGTTATATGTATATTATTTCTTTCATCAAGTTTTTTAGATCGTCGCCTTATAAATATTTCTTATGTTTTCCTGATTTTTATCCTTTAGGGATAATTTCCTGCTTTTAACTTGCTATTCTACAACTTTTTGCACTATTTGCATCATTATCAATTGAGTAGTCTTTAGTGTTTTCTTATTTTTAATAAAATTATCTGCTTCTTGCTCCTATGCGTTTCTCGGGTTGTTAGGCCGTGGTCGGAGTTTGGAAATTCTTTAAGTAAGTTCTCAAATTATCTTACCAATTTGTGAACCTCCTCCCCGTGGAGACATCAAATAAACGCCCAGAAAAACTAATAAACCTAATCAGAAATGAACACACAGCTAAAATTTAACGGCTCCACTTCAGAAAAATTCAAAACAATCCTAGGATTGAAACAAGAAGACCCACTATCTGCAGTCCTTTTCATATGCTCTTTGCATATGACATAAAAAATTTAGTAAGAACCAGAGCAGAATTAAAGGATCGTATTAAATATTTCATAAAGGAAATAACAAAAATAGAATCACAAGTAAATTATAAAAAAAACAAAATGTATGGTGGTGTTGGGAACAGGAAATATACAAACCTAGAATAATTTAAAAGTTAAAGTAGAAGAAGAGAGATATGGTTTTCAAAGAGTGGATAAATTTATATACCTGGGACTAGAAATAGATCCAAAAAAGAAATAGAAAAAATGTTAGTACTAGCGGTCAAAAGAGCAGATTCGGTGTTAAATAATTTGGGAGAGAAATATTTATCTAATGCTGCAAAGATTCGATTATATAAAACGGTAATAATATCAGTAGATTTATAAGGAAGTGAACGCAGAAGATATTAAAAATTTTGAAATTCGGAAATAGAAAATACTAAAAATCATTTACGGAGGTGTAAAAGAAGAGGAAAATAGAAGAAAAGAACAAACCAAGACTTCCAAAATGTGTATAAGAACTTCTCTATCATTGTAATAATCAAGAAAACCAGAATCAAGTACAGAGGCCATGTATTATAAATGGACAACATAGTACCAACAAATATCAAATTCGAAAAGAAAACCCAAGGTAGCATAGAAGGAGAGTATAGAAAAAGACCAACCAAAAATTACCAACTTAGAAACACAGACTAGAAATATAAATATAATATATAAAAATAACAATAACAAATAAATATGTAAAATATAAACGTACATTGCTAGAGTAGAAAGAGGCTGTAGCATGCTACAAAGAGTGACAAATAAGTATAAACGAGCAACTGAAAAACAAGTGACAGATCTCAATAAGTATTCATTGTAGATGTAAAAAGTAAACACATAAGAAGAAAATAGATTAAAATGTAGGGAATGAAATTTAGGTCAACGTATATTGTTAAATACTACATAATTGCATTCTTGCTTGTTAAACCCCTCTTAGGATTTTTTTTAATAATGTATTATCAATATTTTTTGTGTGAATTACCCGTTATATTCAGACGGCTATAATAACTGTGAAATAACTAACTAAAAAACCACAAAAAGAATCGCTTGTAATTTTGCGATGCCTTATAAACCGTACTAATCTACAATAATAAGCTAATGAAAATCAATTAACGCACTTGCGCCTAATAATTCAACCAAGTAAGTGATCGGGCGCGGATGATTTGCCGCTTCGCATCAATTACCAACAGATCCTCGCCCGGCTAGTTCTTTGGTCCTCTGGCGCGGCGGCGGCTGGCAGAGTGGCTTTGAACGGATTAAAAAGGCTCAGACGTTTACAAAATAAAGAATTATTTATGAAAAGGCGGAAACGAAACACAAAGGACACGACAGAGTGTAAATAGAAATCTTAATTAAAGGAAGACGGCGACAGGAGACGGCTTTAGGAAAGGCGTCTTTCCCGCAATATCGGATATTTTAATAGGTTTATGCCGCGCTAGATTAAAATGTTCGCCGTAACTTACAGTTATTAAGGAAAGAACGTTTTAAACGTGGAAGAAAGAATGTTTATCGCTCTGTGACGTAATTATGACAAATGATTATTAACACATAAATTTTAATTGAGAGCGATTGATGAAGTAAATAAAAAGAAAATAAAACTATGAGTCATAGAAGACTGGACTTTTGCACTATTTAATAGATCAAAACTGAAAGTTTGCTGGGAACACTGGATTGGGGAATGTTTTTTCAGCAAAATTATATAACTGATGTCGTGGCAATCATAAACAATTTTCAAATAAGGCATAAACGTTGATATTGTGGCATTGAGGGTGTTTTTCTATTTCTATTGCCTCAAGAATAATTTCACTAGTGGGATAGGCGTGATATCTTTTATTTCAAAAAATTAATTTTATGGCCTCTTTTTTATTATGTGGCGAAGCGAAGTGGAGTCACTTACTAACTCCATAGTATCCGTCCGTCTGTCCGTTTGTCCGTTCGTCCGAGCAATAACTCGAGAATGGCTGGGAATTTCCAAATTCTGTTTTTACCAATCGACAGGTGACCAAAAGGCTTGTTTGCTAGTGATTTTGAAACTGATTGGTCAAAGTCAACTAGACTAGAGGGTTCTCAAATTTGGGAGACTGCTTCGCCACTTCACTATGGTAATTGTCTAAGAATAATTGCCCTTCCGTAAGGCCAAAGAATGTTTGTATATATTTGTCTATTCTTTTAGTCTGTGATGATTATTTTGCAGCCACCATAAGATATTTAAGTACACCCTTGTAATTATGGTCTTTAGTTGAAAGCATGTAATCAACTATTTTATTGTTAATCCTAAAAACCGTTAAATATTTTATTTGTTCGCTATGTGGGCCATTCGATTAATTATACCTCTGAGATAAGGCAAAAACCTTTCACTTGAATGAGAAAGTCACAACTTTTGATATTTTTTTTTGTTAACATTTTTAATCATATGGATCAGGAACTTTTGGAATATCCGTTTTGTGGTGGTATTAATTTTAGTTTAGTTCTTAGTGTTGGAAAGTGAGTAATAGATCTGTGTGTAGCACATTGGCTGCATCTTGATTGTTTTTATTTATTTAGAGTGATATCAAGAAAAATGCTCTGCTATTTATTAAAAATTTTCAAATCCTTTCTCATGCAAAAAGATCAGTTTTGATGCTTTTTCCTATTTGCCAATATTTTTATTACTGAAACTTTGCACCTTCTAAAATTTACTCAAATTAATAATTTTCCATTCACTGTCAATTTTATATTTCAAAATTAAATTTAACGCCAAAAGAAAGTTGCTTCTATGGGTTTCCCACATTTTATGGCCAATTTTGAAATAAAAGTCCTCGATTCTTTTCTTTTCAAAACTACCTTTTGGATAAAGTATTATCTATTATCTATTCTCTTGGACAACATACGATTTCCCACTTATACAATCTTCACACCAATATTAGGTTTACAATGGAGGTCAGACCAAATAATTCGTTTCCTTTTCCGAACGCCCCCACGACAAGATTTGTTTGCAGTAATTTCACAGTTTTGACCCTTTAAGTTTTCTAATAAAATTGCTATAAATAAGTCTAATTTTCTATTTTATTATATTTTTTATTTATTTATTTTCATTATTTCTTTTAATTTTTAAGAGGTACATTAGGTTTTTAAACTCCCCTCCCTCTAAATATCCCTTAGGTAATCCAAAAAATTGTTTTGGTTGAAAATAACGAAACGGTGGAAGAGTTGGCCCTCCATTACTCAATGAATGCGTGGACAGCTTGGCCGAAAGTATGAGTAACTGAGATTTGACAGATTGTAACAAGGCTCAACAAAATTTAACATGTATCCGCGTCACTTATGCACCGTGTAACTCTCAGTAATGTTTCAACCATCACCTATTTTAGTGTGTAAATTGAGCTTCCGTCCCTTCTCCGTGATCAAACGCGTTATTGTCAGTGGAAAATTTATTTTCGGGCCACAAAGCAAATTTTCCGTTCTCTAAATGGCTTCAAGAGGCTGTAAAAAGTCTTCAGATTCTTTTTGTTACATTTGTGGTGAATTGATCGTGAAAAGGTAAAAAAGAAATGTAACAAGTTTTATTCGACAAACGTACCTCGCGTACTTCGGAGTAAAGATACCCCACTACGTTTTCTACTCATGTGTTGAAGAACTGAATCGGTGATCAAAGGGCGAATAAGATTTGGAGTTCCAATGGTGTGGCGAGAGCCAATCATAGCAATGATTGTTACTTTTGTTCAACTGGTGTTCATGGTTTCAATATGAAGAATAAAAAAAATTGCCTATCCAAACATGCGAATCCACATTACGCCCAGTTCTTCATGATCCAGACGTGCCAGTGCCAATTCCACCAGAAAATTTACTTGAAATAGATAGTTCCACAAGCGATCCAAATAAAGGCGACATCGAGGAGTACGAATCTGAAGATAGTTGAGCCTTTGTGGCTTCTGCCACAGTCTAAACTAAACAATTTGGTTCAAAACTTACATCTGACCAAAGAATTTTTAAAATTGCTTGGTGCGAGATTTCAAGACAAGAACCTGCTAGCAGATGGCATCTCATTTTCCTGGTTCCGATGCAGAACAAAAAGGATTATATTCCATATTGTTTGGAAGAAGGAGAATTAATCGTTTTTACCGACTTTACATAGACTTTTGACTCAATGTAATATTCCGTACGAAAGTACCAATTGTATACTGTTTCTAGATTTGTCCAAAAGAAGCTTCAAAGTTGTCTTTCTTTACAATGGGAATACGTATGCGTATTCTATCAGACATCCTGTCCATTTAAAAAAATGTTACAGAAATGTGGAATCCATAAGTGGATACCGTGCGGCAATCTCAAAATAATATCTATACTCCCAGGGCAGAAATGAGAGTACACAAAGTTTCTTAGTTTTTTTTTGTGTGAATGGAATAGCAAAGACAGAGAAAATCATCGGATAAAAAAAGAGCTTCATGAAAACCTAGAACCAAAAAAAAAGCCTCATAGATCCGAATAAAGTTCTCCTTTCACATTTGCGTATCAAGTTAGGCTTAATGAAGCTATTTGTCCAAGCCTTACCAAAAAAGGTAAATGTTTTAAATAAATCTTTGACAAATGTTCAGCCTTATCAACCGCCAAACTAAAAGAGGGTATTTTTACTGGTCCTGATACTGGAAAAATTCTCCAAAATGATAATTTTGAGAAACAAATGAAAGTTGTAGAAAAAGTAGCCCGGAAAGCATCTAAAGACGTAGTAACCAAGTTTCAGGGCAATAATAAGAAGGAAAAAATTTTAGGCTGTTCTATGAGCTTGAAGGTTCACTTCCTAAATTACCAGGTCATCAAAGAAATAGCAATGAGGTATCAAAAAAATGGACTACTGCGATGATGGCCGACTATTTCTGGATGTTACACCGAGATGAACCCAATAGAGCACAAGCCGCCCGAAGAATTATCGACGCAAGAAATAAAATTGTATTTCACATACTTCGTCATTAAGAATGGGTGAAGAGGGGGAGTGGTTTCCAAAGCCATGGCGCACCTCGTAAAAATTAATTAAACAAATAAAAATAAATTGATTTAAAAATTCTCTAAAATAAAAATTTAGGCTAATTTTGTGGCAATTTTTATTAGATATTAAGGGGTCATTGACACTTCCTACCCTCCTCTTGAGACCCCTCTACTGTTTGGCTATAAAAATGCATAGTATAAGAAAAAAATGAATAAATTATAAAAAAAAATTAATCTATTTTGAATTCTCACTTTTTCGTAATATTTAAAATTTTTACAAATTTTGAAATTTGAAATTTGCGAAAAATTCCTATGAGATGGAAAAAACAAAGAAAATTTTCGGATTCAACGCTAAAAAATACATAGGAATACATTATTAAAAGTTAAAAAACATGACAACCCAAATTTGCAGGCTTGTGTAATTGATATCCTTAAAATTTCTTATTTTTCAAATTACTTGGAAAAATTCTCCACTTTGTGTGCTTTAGTACGCATATTCTCTTAAATACGGCAAAACAAACTAAAAAAAAACCCTCTTTTCTTTTGACGAGCCATCTTTTCACAAGTGCCGTATTGAATATTCTGTTAATAAAATCGACTTCTGATGTTTTTATGTACATTTGTCGCAGTTACAATTTCATCAATAAAATTATTAGAAGAAGAAAGTTGAAAATATTATATATTCAAGTTCAATTTTTGGCCAAACACTTAAAGAAAGGACGAATCCATATTGTATAACAGAGTACGGGAACATTATAAGATCATCATCCAGGTATTTGTTGCAGGTTGCATATTACCATAACTTTTTTTTCACGTTAGATTTAGAACTAATATCACTACATACAAGAAGAGCTTTTTCATACTCACTCCCATCAATAAATTCTTCTTCTACACAAGGAGTGATTACGTCTACATAATTCCCCATCTATACAATGAGCAAAGTTATAAGAGATATTGATGTTGAATAAGAAAAGGAAAAATGGATAAATACAACGGACCGCACGGAATAGTAGAAAGAAAAGAACGAGGAAACTATTTTGGGTTTGCTACAGAAGAACAACTTGTTATACTCAACACGTATTTCAAATTACTACCAAGACGGTTGTATACCTGGAATTCACCAATAAATGGCCTAAGACACATTGTCAAAAACAATATTAACTATATATTAGTCAATAAAAGATATCGCAACGCATTTATCTCGGTTCAAACACACCCAGGAACTAATATAATGTCAAACCATAATCCGTTAGTAGCTGTAGTAGACATAAGATTGAAAATAACTAGAAAAATAAACAAATTAAGACATAAAAAAGTTAAAGGAGCCTATTTACATCAAAACTGAAAACTAAACTAGCCGAATGTGTACACGAAAGGAATGTTGATGAAGCGACAGACATTGAAATGAAAATAAACAAACTCAAAATTGAAGTAACCAGGATTACAGAAAACCACTTCAAACTCAACAAGATTCTGTAACTAATGGGCCAAAGAAGAAGGTTGCGAAACAAAGACAAAAGCGAATATCTCAGACTCCACAAGCTTACACAAAGAAAAATTAGAAAAACCAAGAAGAGAAGGTTAAAAGAAAACGGTAGATAAATTGAAAGCCTTACAAGAATAATAGCTATGGTAGCTTATATACATACATAAACTAAAGAACCCGTTTATCTTTCTAAAGATAGAACAAAGGCTAGATTAGTTGATAAATAAAACAATGTCCATTATAAAAAAAAGATAAAAGCGAGGGAATGCTACATAAAAGAATTGTTTCATATTGTAAGACCAGACTCTCCATACATAGGAGTCGAATCAGGCTTCCGACATCCCCATCGCTGCGGATGAAGTTAAAGTAGCCGTTAGCTTGATAAACAACTTCCATTTGGACTTCTTAAAACTATTAGACGACTATGGCATCAAACAATTCACAGCATATATAAACGTATATATCAAAGACAATATAAAATATTATGTTCTTATTTAATTTTAATGTTTCTTTTATTTTTTCCTTTCTGTAATAACATGAGCTATAAATTTTAACTTAATTTGCTTTTACAATCTACATTAAAGTGTGTCAAAATACGACACAAAAAAGCGACGATTAAAATATTAATAGAATCAAAATTATATTTATAACACTTCATAATTTAGTGTAATTCTTAGTGTACAAGATAGGATTCTAAAAGTTTGAATCAAATATATACCAAAATTTCTTTTGTTTATGGCTTCTGGGCTTTGTGTGTAGAATTTCCTAGAGGAAATTTCCACCTAGGGTACTTCTCACTACGGCTTCTTTAGTTAATATTGTGATGCCGATGCAAGAAGTACTCTCGTTCGTTGCCTAACCGATTATTATTAAGTTTCAGTAAAGGTACATTTTGGGGACAAAACTTATTAAATTGAAGTTTAGGTGTAGCATAACTACCTTTTGGGATAACAAAGAGGGAATGAAAAACGAAGATCACCATTGTCTCCTAAAAAGCAGTGTGGCTAAAGAGAATATTTTCTTTATTCGTCGAGTCTTTGAGAATTATTGCCGATTAATGGTTGTTGCAGTTGCTTCCGAGATGAGAGTTAGTACTGAGGCAATTCGAGGCGTTATTTTAATTTAACGACAGCTGTTCAAACTCGACGAAACATTGAAACAGCAGCGAAACACTCTCTCTACAGGCCAAACTTATCGTTCTGTGATTATCACTTTTTCAGATCACTAAAAGAAGCTGTTGGGGGCCAAAGATTTGATGGCAATCTTACTATCAAAGCGTTTGTTCTAGATTGGCTAGTGTCACAAATAGTAGCATTTTAATTTAACCAACTGATTATTTTTAATTTAGTTTGATTTACAGATTGTTAAAAATCCGTATTTCCCATCAAATTAATATAATATCACTTTGTAAGTTACACGATTTGTTTTAGTCTTTCCAATTGCTTTTCCATATACATAATTTTCTTTTGCAAACAATGTCTTAAATTATTGACTTTCATAGAGTGAAAAGAATAAAATGGAGTGTAATTTACATTTTACAAAATATTCTATGTAATGAAAATTTTAACGGATTCCGTCTCATTGAAGTAATTTACTGCATATTTTTAATCAATTTTGCTGACTAAAATTTCATTGAACGAAGTACGAAATGAAGAAAGCTCAATAAAAAATATCCGAATTTTTTCCTTCGGCTAATTCTTAGAGCTCAATGCAAATACCTATTCAGGTATAAGCTGTAAAATTAATGCGCTATAATAATCCACCTTATAAGTGGTTAGTACCTTTATTGCGTTGCGGAATAATAGAAAACACTTGCAATTTGTATTATTGTAAAGCCTAACGGTACACTGTTAAAATTTCCAAAATAGTCTCGACAAGGAACAAATTCTATGCTATTGTTATTACAATTAATTAGAATTCAAAAATTTACACAAAACTCAAAACTCGAAACGCATTTTAATGTCAATCTAACTTAGATTGAAAGCATAGCGTAAAAAATGTGCCATTAAAATTAGGTATTGTGACTAGCAATGCATCAACGATTTTAATAATTTTAAGCCAAAACAGAAACAGGCAACATTGTACAAATTTACAAAACTACATAAGGTTATGCTACAATGGGTATAATTGAGCCGGGAAAAAGTTTCCTTTATCTAGAACAATAATACGAGAAGAGGCCCAAGAATTCGATAAGTTGTCTGAATATGCTGGATAACTTTAAAGGCAGTTACAAAAGTATTTAAACAAATTATTAAATAAAAATATTGAAGACAACAAAGAAAACTTTTTAGAAAATTTGAAGGAATGTGAATCCAAGAATATCTTTAATGCAGACGAGACTGGAATGATTTTTAATCAAAATTAAAAAGAATAGCTGATTTGGAAGAAAATAAATGAATGAGTGATATATTGGGAGCAAACAAAGACGAAAGTGAGAAATTGGCTATAGAAAAAATAAAACATCACGATATTTCAGAGGGATTACATCTTTGGAGGTCGACTACAACTATACTAAAAAATCTTGAAAACTTCGTGCTTAAGCTGGATAAAACAATGCTGCAGTAAAAACGCAAATTGTTCTCTTTATTCTTAAACCTTTAGCTCATCCCCACTACAAGCGCGCAGAAGAAACCTCTGCAATTATGCAAGAGTTGAATGATTACCTATATACTCGCCACACTACCCCTAACGTAAACAATCTGCCTCAATATAGTTATGCTAAAGTTGCTTCCACTCAACAACAAAATGCAATAACAGCCATAGTCAAGAACAAAATAACACTAATACCTCATTCTTACTAAATTCGAAACTATCTGATATATCAGAACAGTATAACGCTTGACCTACTTTGTGATATATTAAATAAATAATTTTTTTATGAAAGTATTAGAAATTACATTATGGAAGGCAAATGCGCTATCACAACGTCGATTAAAAATTTAGCTATTTTTTCAAAAAATTAATGAGAAAGACATACTCTTAATATAGAAAGCACATTTTACCGCCCATAGTTATTTTAATGTTTATAATTATCGAACATATTCACTTGTCATCTAATTAACACCGCCCACGTGAAATCAGCTATCATAATAAAACAATATCGAACTATGAGGCCGCTCGTATGCAGACGTTAAAATCATATGCTTAAATAAAAACCTTATATTAACATTAGTATACTGTCTATCCCGATACTCAGTTAAATAAAAACAATTTGAAAAATTCTTCTCAAAGCTAGAAAACAAGTTTGTGATAAAAGGGGACTAAAAGGCCTAATATCCACAATGGGGAGCTAAACTAATCAACCCGAAAGAAAAAGTATTGCACAAGATTCAACTAAACCTTTACTAGCAGGGCCGCATACTGGCCAAGTCACTACTCCACTAAGGGCGTCTGTTCTAACTATATAGACGTCACGGAATTTTACGATTTAGATTCTGACCAAGAAGCACGGCTGTAATAAAGAAACAAGAAAGCCCAGCCTTAATAACAAACACACCAACTGGAACAAATGCTTGAACAACAATTTAACAGTCAAAATTCTATCAAATACACCCAATACACGCAAGTAAAATAGAAAAAGCAGAGGAAAACGTAACTACATATGTTTTAATATGTAACATGAAATGCAACATACCTAACATCTCAAGCGAATACTCCTTGTAACAAGAATTATTCCTTAAATATTATAAATTGATGAAAAAAGAAAAACTCGTGATAAAAGCTAATTAATACCATAATTAGCATGGATAATAAATTATTCTAAAAACAGAAATTTCAGCGAAAAATCTACAGTTCATTCTTCACGACACTATGGAAGACAACCAGGAAACTAAAACGTCCCTCTACACCCATCCCTTATATCCTATAATTAATAAAACCTGAACTCACAACGATGAAGAAAAAATAAAAGGATTCACCTATCCAACATATTTCAGCTGTATAACTTATAAACAACATTAAATGATGATAAAGAAATTTCTGTTTTAATAGAGATCTTTAACTCCATATTAAAAACCAAATACTACGTTGTCCAGTAGAAGCTTGCACAACTGAAAAAACTAAAAAAATTAGCTTATAAACAACCTATGGAAATATTTATTTATATATTCTTCTGCTTTCCGTGATTTCCAATTTTATGAAGAAAATAATATTAAAAAAACCAGAACTAGAAAACTAAAAGAAAATGAGATAATTCCACTACATTACTTTGAATTCTGCGAGAAGCATGCTACTATCAAACAAATTCAGGGTGTTTAGCTGTTCTAGACATAAGTGAGATAATATTCGTCAAAGTGTAACACAAAATTAAAACGAATCTCTTCCACCAACACTTTATATTATTCAAATTATATTTTGAACAATCTTTCCAAACGAAAGTCGAAGATAACCTTTCTGCAATCTATGCTATTAAAGCAGGAGTACCCCAGGGCCATAATTTGAGTCGCGTGCTATATCAGATATATACTTCAAATTTTTCGTGTCAAAAAAACTCAATGACAAATACCTTTGCCAACGACATGGTCATACTTTACCCCCACATTTATCTAGAGTAGGCAACGGTAATAAAATAAATCTGAGGCAATCACTTTTACATTGTACCTACTCTAGTAAATTAAATAGCACACCGTACCAGAAATTTTTTATGTTAAATGCTTTGGAATTTGCCTTGATAGAAAAGTAACATGGAAAAGCACATTACAACAAAAAAAATAATTTGATATAATATTTTAAAAAATCCATTGGCTATTAAGACGTAAATCACAATTATCATTAGGTAACAACATGGTACTATATAAAGCAATATTAGTCTGGTATTATATAGTGCAGCTCTTTGGTTGCGTAAAATTCTTAAAAATATCGAAATACTCCAAAGCTTCCAGCACAAAATCTTCGGACAATTACTAACACTGAGTGGTACAACAATCGTACACTGCGTAACGATCTCAAGGTTCCCTGGGTTAAAACGTCCTCAAAGAACATATTAACAGATATATAGACAAAATTACTTACATTACTTAGTGATTAATCTACACAACAAAGGAGTTCCTAGAAAAGATTAATAGAGCAAAAACCTTTAAATTATTTAATTAACAAACAATCATGTGTTACACAACAGCAATCTATGAGGAGGTTACCGCTGGATGGTAGCTCTTCATATATATAAATAATATGTATCACAAACACATTTATTTATTAGCCTAGTTGACTAGTTGTAAATATGCATTTAAAAAAGCTCCTAACAATTGGTACAAGCTAAAGTGCTAAAAGTAAAATTGTTTACTTTCTACTAAACATAACATCGATACTGTAACCAATGAACCAGAGAATAATAAAAACATCAAAGTTCACTTTATCGACACACATTTCTCCAGCTACTATCCATAGTTATTTTAGAAAAGCTGACTTGACATCATAACCTGAGAATTGGAATGTAGAAGACGATATTATTCCACGTGATTAGAACAACAATGAAAAGGACTAAAAAAGGGTTCTTGGAAGGATATAAAATTAATTGATTACATCAACATGCATACTGGCATGCAAAAATGTGTTTTACCGACAAAAGAAAACATCGTGAATGAAAATATAGTGTATAAGAAAAACAAAGAAGATTAAGACCAGAAGAAGTATTTGGAGCATTTGTAACATTTCTAGATGGTTTGAAGAACGATTAATTGTTTAAATAAATACAAAGCACTTTAGGGAAAAAACTTTTAAGTATAATACGTAATTAAAAATAACATTTTTGTAGCAAATATACAGGTATGTAAATGTATAATATCTATAAGTAGTGCAATACATGAGAGTAAAATTGTTTTATTGAAAAATTACTAAATGTCCTCCAGGTAAATTTTCTCATGTTAATAAAAAAATTTCTATTTCCTTTTAACGAATTTTTTCATGGATCAATTAATTTCCATTATATTTTAGTGTATGTCTAACCAAAAATAGATTATTCATACTAACAATACCACACTCTTTTTTATAGCAAAATTTAAACCATGAACCTAAAAAACTATGACAAAAGTAATTCAATGTTATTGTTAGTTAATTTAGAACAAGAATATATATGACACAGAAAATATGAAAAAACCACGTGTCATAAATAAGAGTACTAAGAGGAAGCTAATTTAACAAATTCTGAAGAATAAAATCTAGAAGATTTGCTGCAAAACTTTAGATATCATAATCTCTAGAGAACCTTAAAGATTACCTATGCTTACTATTTCTTTTGTAAATTATAAAGGTTTCAAAAATATTTTGTTTAAAATTGGGTGAGCTCCTCACAATAGAGAAAATTAATTTTTATAAAACAATAGTAGTTACGTTGAACTACAAACATCTACTCGTACAAGTCGATTACAGAAAACATTCACAGAGACAAACAAACAAAGTAAAAGGAGAAACCCAAAACAACTTTATTAAGAGATGAGCACATTTTGTGCCACCTAGGTGAAGTTTAGAGACGCTGCCGAAAAGGTACAATACCTTACAAAATCTGTTAAACGAACAACAAAGTAAAAATTAAACGCAATCATTGAGATATTTCAAAGTTCATTACTTTGTGGTACAAATTAGGGAACTCTTTGGCAAACTCTACTCACATTTTCGCCTCAGTATTGCAGAACTAGTTTTATTGAAGAATTTTTGATTACAAACTTAGCAAGCCATGATTTTCTTGTAAAACTTATAATGTTGATTATGATAAATAAAAAATCATGTAACGCTGCAAGCGTTCCAAAAAGATTTGAGGATCTTTCACTAAAATATGAAATAAATTGAGATACTTTGAGATTATCAAAAATTCCTGGAAAGTCAATAATAATCTGTTGCGCAACGGACAGGACAACTCTTGCTTTGATACTAAAGGAGCAGTAGTGCGATGTACCATATGGAAGTAATTCTTTTCAGTAATCCTTGCCTGCAATTTGCAGAAACCACGTCCCTTTCCGTTCATCTCACGGGGTCTTAAATAGTTAATTTACTGTCGTAGAAGTAAGAACACGAAAAAATACTTAAATAGCCGTTAAAAATAAAATTATTGTCTGTTCATAAACTGTTCAATTTTTTTAAAATTCATGGCACTTTGTTCTTAATTGCGGCGGACTTTTATAGATAAAGATTCTTTAAAATTAAACTACGATCTCCCGTTCTTTGGCTTTTTCACTCGTGTGAACAACCCTGCAAATTGCAACATGAGTTTAATACTAGTTACGTGCGATTTTAATACAAAAATGTGGTTAAGGGAGAGGCGGAGCAAGTCATGAGTCCTTTCAAAGTAGAAAATCGACTGAACTCTTTTGCAACAGAGTAGAAGTCAGTAGTCACCAATACCTTCTTCAAATCATCACCTAGATGTTTATATACATGGAAATCACCACAAGAGACTTCCACCTATATAATCAAAAATTAAATTGACTGTATTATAACCAACAAAAGATAAGGTAATTTGATAACTTGGGTCAAAACATACCCTAGGGTCGCGATATCGGTATCACGATACTAAAGTTGATTAAAATTAAACATGATAAAGTAACAAGCTATGTCTTAAAGTAACTGACTAACATTCGTAAACCACAGAAACTTAAAGAGCAATAATTAGGGCCATAAGGAAAGAACTTGGAGTTCAAGAAGAGTTTAAGGAGCTACTGGAGATTAATATCAAAATCCTTGACAAATATCTGTGTCGAAAATCGGTAGGAAAGAAATCTTGAATGAATGACGAAAATTCAAAGTAAAAAAAAGATCATTAAGAATGTGGATGAAGAAAGATGCAAACATATTTATAAACAAATAAGAAGAGCAATCAGAAAGACAAATCGTATGTTGGAGAATAAATATAATGAAATAAAATTTAAATTTTATAAACACAGGTCAATAGCGGTATCGCACAAATCTAAGAGTTTCTAATAACTGGTAAATGATGAGAGGAACTAATGAATCTAGAAAGAAAGAAAAATGCTTAGAAGATATATATTAAAGGGGCGTTTGTAGACGATAAAGAAGACAAAATTTTATGAGTTTTTCAACTTGAGATCTCCAATTATAAATAACAAAGAGAAATTCAATATTAAATTAAATAAAACTAATAAATTAATGAGATAAGATGTTTATTTAGAAATTTTGAGCATTATTGTCGACAAAGGGATAAACGGTTTTACATCGACATTAAACTTCACCAATCACACAGGAATAACACCACAAAATGAGTAACGTCCACTTTCATAACTCTATCTATGTAAAAAACGTAAAGATTGTAAAATTATCATTTGTAAAAAAATAAAAGAAATATTACATACATCTCCACGTACGTAGTTTGCTTTTAAAGATGCTCTGGGGGGCTATAAAGGAGTTTTGCAACCCAAATTTATTTTCAACAATAAACCCAGGTGGTAAAGATCTTAGAATCATCCGTAACATCTACTTCAATAGAACGACTGAAGTTAAGAGATAATTGAGAGGTTACAATAAAGAAAAGTGTCGGGAAGAGTTGTTTTTTGATATTTACTCAGATCAAATTATAAAAGAAGCACTAGAAGCTATAGAGGAAAGAATACTTGTGCACGGATGATACTATTATCTTTGCGAATATCTCAGCGACTTGCGGACTTCCGTCACCAATTTAGCAGAAGTCAGTCAACACTACCACCTAGAATTCATCACAGAAACTAAATATATGGTCGTTAGCAAAGGTCCGGTACCACTTGGACATTTGATAATCAACCAACAGTCAGTTTCAAGAGTTACCTAATATAACCACTTGGGCACCAGCATCAACGACCACTTAGTTGAGATAAAACAGAAAATAGGGAAAACAGGCAAAATTTACTAAGATGAGAATCCTCTTCAAAAGCTATGGTTTAACACTAACGATAAGAACAAAAATTGATTGCTTCACTGTTATATTTTTAGTTATTTTTGGAATGGAATCCTAACATGTATCAGAAATGTCTTTAAAAAGATTTAATCTAAATGGCGAATATTGAGAATCTCCTAGGTGGATCACCTTACCAATAAGGAATGAACAAAATATGAGATCATCCGCAAACTTGAATATCTAGTCCATATTATAAGAAATTAAGATATAAGCGGCATAGTAACGCTGCAAGGCAAAGTTCATGGCAGAAGCAATCCACGAAGGAGAAAATTATCCTTATTCATAAATTTAAATTTATCTGTATGAAAACACTTCTAAAAACCATTAAAATAAAAAGAACTTTAAAAGAAATTTATTAAGGTTGCCATAATTATTGGTAACTACAAATTGATCTTTAAGTGTTTCACTAAAATGTTGTGTAATTCTCAAGTGTTTGGTGTAACTTTTGTTTCTATTGCAAGCTGCATTTTTAAATAATGCGTTCGAACGTTCTGGCTATTAACGATAAAGTGGCCATTATTACAGTAGTCATCAATGACAGGGAAAAGCAGATGTGATCCAAAATTTTGGTTAGTAATATAAAAAGCAAAAGTAATATTTGTTAATGTTTTGATAAACAAATAAGACAATGTTTTGTGAACAAAACTAAAGTTGAATTAATGATGTTCGCAAGGACGAGATGCAAATTTTCGAGGAGATAAAAAACTGTCGAAGAATTTGAGCAATTATGGGGAAATCTATAGTTGAAATACTTCATTAGATAATTCAATTGTTTTAGACCTCATTATAGGACAAAATTTGGAAAACATTAGTAGAGAAGTAAAAAGCATCAACTTTAAAGAAACGAAAAGCAGTTGACAGATGTGTCCAAATTGCGAGGAGCTAATAAAGACTAAGATATTCTTAAAATGATGAAATTGAGATTGGGATAAGTCCCAAAATATTAAAATAGTAAAAATGAGAAATTCCTGGGAGAAAAACTATTTAAATGGCTTGTCTTAGTTGAAAAATGAAAAATTATGGATGATAGAACTCTTTAAAAGTAAATTACAAGAGCGGCACAGAGAATTTATAGGCAAACATAGAAATGTTGTTAGTTGTCGACTATTGTCTAGTGCATTTATCTTTACTCAACTCAAAGAATATTGAATTCGATTTTTTTCCTCTAAAATACCCATTTTAATAGCAGTTTCTTTTAAAAAAATTATCTTGGACATAGATTATAAAGAAAACACCATAACCTTTATTTGGGCACTATAGAATGTTCATAGAAATCTAGAATAAAATTCCCTCATTTTAGTTGGATTTACTGGTGATAAAAGAATTCACAATTATTAATAATTTACTAACTTGGCGTTTATTCCGATGATAATATTGTGAATCAAATGCAATATAAGGAGGAGGAACAATTTGAAAGTGGCGACGAAAAAGAGGACTGTGATACCGACAAATCATCTAGTACTTAGTTAATGTTGTGAAAAAGTATTTATGATTCTCTTTCAAGAGAATCTGAAATTAAAAAAAATATTTGACATGATATATGTGTACAAACGAAAAATTAAGATACATAAATGTGCTAACCAAATGCAAATATATATAATAAAGCATAAATTTGCATTAAAATGTGTTTTTACTAACAATTTTTTTATAGACTTACATCGTGAATAACATACTTTATTGTAACATCCAAAACTCACCAGTCTCTACAGTGACACAATACCAAAGTTCTATTATACTCTTACATAAATTATCACCAATAATGTAAAACACAAAAAAGAATTACAAATTTATAAAAATTGGATGTTTACGGCCCAAAGCGGACTGTATCGTAATTTTAAATTTAAACAAAGGAACTTCAAACAAAAGCCAAAGCTGAAACACTAACATTTGAAAACGGCGCTCTCCCGCAGAAATCGGTTCCCTGTGCTGTAATCTTGGAGGATCCAGCAAGAGAAAATAAGGGTGTGGGTGAAAAGATAGGACAAGTTACCCCAATCTTCACGACGGATCCGATCGGAAGCGCCTTTCCTGGTGTAACAAGGTTTTTTCTTGATTCCTTGCCGGGTCAGATACAAAAGAAATGAGACCGAGTTTTCTCACCGGGAAAATTTCAAATGCAATCGGGAAACGAAACGATCTCCGAGAAGAGGTTAATCTGATTGGCAAAATATAGAATTCCGCCACAAAATCAGCCTTCAACAAAAACGGCCACGCGGAAATGGAAACTTCCGCCGCCAATTAAACACGCCGGCGAACTCTCGATCAAAACGCTCTCAGCCACGGATAATTTAAAGCCAGCCTCCCGCTTTTCTAAACCATCACAACTCAAATATATCTGCGGGAAAATTGACCGTCACTATCTCAAATCAAAACTAAAGCGCATATACGGGAGGGAGTCAAAAGACGGCCGGCCCTAATTTAGAATCCAAATAAAGTAATTGGAGATTGGCGTAAACAGTAAACTTCAAAATAGCTGAAAGATAATTAAAAAATAAATAAGTAAAAAAATTAGAATAAACATCGGAAGTATTTGTAGTCGTAATTTTATGGATAACCATTGAAACATAATATAAATATGAAAAAGTTAAGTAAAAAAATAAAAAAACGATGGAAAAAAATTCTCATGGAACAAGGCAAAAACCTGATTCATTACAACAGAGATTTTTTACCGGTACAAGATTGTTTAAACAAAAAGGACGTGAGAAAAATGTGTTTGCTCAAACATCAGCAAAAGCGGAAGGCCGAAAAATTGGCTGCCATTTAGTTCTTAAACAAAAGCTCCGTCGGTTGGTTACTCGACCTCTGGACGGCTGAAGCCGGCGAGCGGCGCGGTGCGTCTTAATTAACCCACAAAGCCTATAGCCCTGTATCACGCCGCATAATGATTGTTCCCAAACAGATGATAACCAAAGAATTCGGCACATCTAATAACAAACCCGCCACTCTCGCAGCTTTGACCGCGGCGCGCCGTGTAATAACAATGTCAGCTATGCTAATTCCCGCGGCCGCCATTGTCGGTTGTTGCTCCGTCATCGGCCACAATGCGGCGCTCGCAATTGTCAGGAAACATCGCGCCTGCAACCCGTCATTACGCCGTTGATTTCGCGCCAATAGAGGGGAGATTGTGACGCGCCGCGCCGCCGGCCGCCCGGGGCGCTCACAGTCTAAGAGGAGGAAAGGTGTTGGAAACCACGTAAACTTGTAATTAAGCCCGCAAGCCGACCATGCTGTTTTTGATACCGCAACGGCGCGTTCTCTTTAATTTGTTCGTCGCTCGCTGGGCGCAGCCAACCACACCGTGACGCATTAGTTTCGGATTTTTTACACGCAGCCCGTAAATTGTGCAAGGGTACACAATGCAGTCGAGAAACTCGTGACAGCTGGAAATGGCGAAGTGAAAAAGGAAAGCTTAGACGGCAACTGTCACCTGAAGAGGAGAAGTACACCAAAAGAATTATTAGAGAAAGCTTCGGGTATAACACAGTCAACCCCATATAGCATGACTAAATAAACTCGGACACTCCTCATCTAGAAGATGATCCAAATTAAATATCGCATTTAAACCTCGTGACCTTTTTTTTGTTTTGCAGTCTCTGGTACTGTCGTCTACGATTCTTCCGATTAGTAAATATTAAACGCTGTACGAAAGACAGTTATTATTGTTAAAACGCATTGCAAAGTTGGTGAAGATTTTTGAAGAGACTTGTCATCGTGCACAACAAATCGACATTTCGAAAAAGTCCTTTCAGCCAAAGATATGGATGCACAATTTAATTAACACAAAATTAAAATTACTGGCCATTTCCACCGTTAATAATTTTATTTCATTTTGGTTTTTTGATCAAATTAAAGTAGAGCAAACATAATTGGGCATTTGGAGTATGAAAATCCTCCTTGTGAAAACCAAATGTGCCCTCAACGAGTCACTGTTTGGTGAAAATTTTAGACAAATAGCCCCATACTCCGAAGAAGATGCTTAAAAATGCTATAACATTGAGTAGCAATAGTTGCCATTTTATGACAACTCGGTTATTTTTGGCACCAACTAGGCAACATAAATCTGGAATAATGTGGTTACAGCAGACTGGTGCTTCCGGTCATACAGCTAATAATTTCTTGATAGTCTAATTCGTCAACTGGCCAGCAAGGTCTTCTGCGGCTTATTTTTGTGGAGTTACCTAAAATCTAAGGTCTCCACCAGCAATCTACAAGCAGTTCGGGAACGAAATCCGAATTGTTACAGATAAATTTTATGAAAATATATGCAAAATTGTAATAGGAAACTTTGCAAAATTGGCCAAAATTTGCAGTCGATGTAATATATATAATAATGACATACTTTACTACATTTAATCAAAAATTTTGTACTTCGATACTTGATAAGATTCCAATCATTAACGAAACTCAAAGATTGTTTTGTTTAAAATTCAATCTCGGCGTTCAGTTTTGGACATCCTTTAGTGCAATATTTATGTCACACTCTTTTGATTAAAATAAAAGGAGAATTTCCTGTCTATATAATTTAACATATCAAATAATGAGGAAATTCACCATAATACTATGGCATAATTATGCGTTCTCTGCTTCACAGTTATTTCTACAAATTTATTCAATGGAAGTCCTCATATGTTCATAAATTCAAATATATTTTCAAGTATTTATGTAAGGATATATTTTAGCCTCTAGAATTTTATAATACATAGAGAAAATAAAAAAAGATTGTTTTGTTTAAAGATAAAATTGAACTCGTAACGCTATTAAAAGATGAAGAAAAACAGTAATCTGTTAGAAAGTCATTGGTTCTAAACCAAGCTACATATAGAACAATAAAGAAAAATAAAACTAAAACCAGAAAATGTGTTTCAGAGTGTTTTTATAATTTGGTTTGAGGGAGGTGTAAATAAAAAGTGGAAATATCATTAGACCGAGCAGGCAAATCGTCATTAGAAACGGCCATATCAGGAGTTCATTTTTGGTGATAATCCTTTCAACTTTCGCCTATGGTTTCACATACCACACCCGGGCAACTGCATTGACCTGAAGTTAAACCAAGTGAGGCAGCCAGATATGGTAAGATCCTGCAGCGTCTATACTTAAATTGAGAGGCTGTAAACAGCGCCGGTACTTCACTTACAAATAATAGCTAACATTCCCCAACAAAAAAGGCCCTTAATCTTCAGCGGCTCTGATACTGTTTTCTAATCCATCGGAAAATCTATAGCAAGAGAGCAAAAACTGCTAAAATCAGTAGAAGAGATCAGGTTGCCAAAAATAATGCACGCTCTCTGTCGACCAGTAATAGAATGGAAGAGCATAAGATGAATACATATAGCTGAAATCTTCTTAATTCTTAATATTAGCCTGCAATACAATCTTAAAGGTAGTACATGCATACGTACGGATCAGTGTATATAATGGTGAAATTATAGAAAGTTTTTAACAAATGTATAAAAAGAAGTATGATAAAACATATATCAGGGACACTAATAATGGGGCTCTTTAATGCTAAAATGAGTGCAAAATAAGATAAACAAAAAATACATATTGCGGCATTAGAGAAAGAAATTTAAGAACTTTAATTACACATCACAAATTAAATAATAGTATAAATTCCTTTTTTTAGAAAAGGGGGTGAACTTGGATTAGGGCAACAGTGACATCAAAAACGAGATTAATTATAATTTTAATTTAATTCCCAACTGGCAGTGACCGTAAAATAATAAGGGTAGAAGTATACTACATAAAGAATTGGAAAGATTAAGAATGATATAACGCATAAGAAAAAACAGATAAAAAAATAAGACTAAAAAAATTAGGACGATCGAATTAGATAACAAGTTATCTAAAGAAAGAGATAAGAAAGAAAAATATAATAGTAAAGAGAGTGGTAGAAAAAGAAAATGAGAATGAGAGTGAAACAAAAGATAAAGTCAGTACAATAATACAGAAAATGGGGATTAAGATTAATGTAAAAGAGGATTTGAAGTATGAAGAATCGGAAAGTAAAAGTATTAAAAGGCATGGATATATAAATCGATGAGGGACACTCCAAAGAGATACAAGCAGAAAGGACGATATTGATACCACAAACGAAAAAAAGTTAGGAACAAAAAATGCAGGGCACTAATAAGATGTAAGAAACAAACAAAATATATAAAGTAGATGATTTAAAACAAAAAGATGAAATAAAAAGATAGGATAGGAAAAGCAATAAAAGGAATGCACAGTGAACACGATATATCGAATGATAATGGATAAAGAACAGGAAATGGTAATACAAAGCACACAAGCAAAAAAAGGCATTATAAAGAAACATTGTGGTCTCCGAACGTCAGAGTAATAAACCAAACTGATCACGTTTAAATAAAAAGAGAGTACTCGAATAAAATCACACACGTAAGAAGTGTGAGAGGAACTAAAGCCGACTCGGATCATTTCCTAGTTAAAATCACAAGTAAAAACTTAACTGAAAACCACGGAAACTAAGAATAAAGCCAAAAAGAAAAATAAAGTACGATATAGATAACTTAAAGGAAGGTTAAAGAAAAGGTTAGAGAAATTAGTGATGACAGAAGAAATTGACGAAGTATGGAAGTAATTGAAACAGATAATGGCACACAAACCAGGGAGTAGCACCCGTGAAGAAAAATTAACCAAGGAACAAAGACTGGTACAATAGAAAACGCGAGATGACAGAAAAAAGAAAAATAACAAGAATTCAGTATCTTGATATATAAAAAAAAGAAAAGAACTGAAAGAACTGTGTAGAAAAAACGACAACAAAATGAAACTGAAAGAAATAGAAGAAACGTTTTCAAACAAATAAATAAGATCGTTCCACAAATGAGTAAAAAAGTAGAGAATAGTATTTGAAATATAAAACAGGAATATTAACAACTCAATGCAGCAAAATACTAGAAACATGGAGAGAACATTTTAAAAATGTACTAAATGACAGAGAAAAAGAGGAACAAGTTGAGCATTACCAACAAGAAAAGGAGGAAGTCATTGCAGAAGAACCAATTGGTGAAGAAATGGGGAATATAATAAAAACCATGCAAAATAATAAATGCCCAAAGGAAACCAACGTAACATTAGAAATAATTAAAGCGGGAGGAAAACAAGAAACAAAATTAGTGAAATGATAAAACAAATATGGATAAAAGAGAAAATGAGGATGAAATAGACAAACGCCCTTATATGCCCAATATATAAAAACGAAAACTCATCACTATGTGGAAACTATAGGAGCATTGAGCTGTTAGATACCTGTTAGAATATTTTAGAGCAAATAATAAGAAAACGGCTAAATATATACACCGAAAATATTTGGGGAGTATCAAGCAGTTTTTAGAAGCACAACGGATCTAATATTTGCACTAAAAGAACTGCAGATTTCTAGCTATGAATACAAAATAGAACTGCTCAAATTATTCATTAAATATATTATTAATAAAAAGAAGCTGTATGAAGAAATACGCCAATTAAAAATTCCGGAAAAACTCATTAGACTGACAAAGATGACACTAGAAAACAAAAAAAAATAACTTGGAATAGGAAAGATGACCCCTAGTCAACGACACTCTTCAAATTGACACTAGAACCAATAATGAGAAACAGTAAAATAAAAACCGATAGAACTACATTTAATAACGAACACCAATGCATGACTTTCGCGGATAATGTAACAATCAGCAAGAACAAAAAAAAGAGCTAAAGAGAGTCTCAAGAAAATTGAACAAGAAGCAAAAAAGTACGGTCTGGAAATAAATCAAGATGAAACTTATATATGGTATATATAAAATATATATACAAAATATATGGTAATGGGACAAATGCAAAAGACGTCAGAAGAAAGTTTACACACAAACCATAAAGAATACAATTTTGAAAGAAGGACAAAATTCTTATGTCTAGGTGTAGGTATTAAAGAAAATAAATATAAAAAACATGAAATACAAACAAGAATTGCAAAGAAAAGTCGAAAGCGCGGCTGCTTGAAGACACTCATAAATTCAAAGTATGTTTCCAGAGAGAATGTACAACATAGTTGTAAGCCCTACAGCCACTTATGTCTGTAAAACATAGGTACTGAACAAAGAAAAAGAAGAAAAGACGAGAAGGTGGGGAAAAAGCATGTTAATTGCTATCTATGGAGGAATAAGAACCGAGGTGGTGTGGAGGAGAAAAACAAACCGAGAATTAGAAGAGCTGTTTAAAAATCCTAATATCATAGCAACTGCTAAGGCATAAAGAAAATGTGAAATATTAAGAGAGAGGCTGCCAAAATTAGTCCTAAGTAAAAGACCAATAGGAAAGAAAAGAAAAGACCGAGAAAAAATGGAGGCAAATTTAAAAACGGTGAAACTTTAGAATTGGAAAAGTAAGGCAAGTTAGATCAATTAAATGTAAAATATAAAATTCAGAAATATAAATTTACAGGTAAATTAAAATATACATAATTTAATGTATGGCCTACGGCATACAGACTGTATAGCAAATAAATAAAGGAAAGAGAGCTCAAATCATATATAAATCCCACCTCACCTTTGCAGGCAAAAATTAAATACTGAAATTTAATAGAATTCCCCTACCAAACATAGTAAACTTTTCCCGCCCCTCCCCACACGCTTTTAACATTTACCAAATTTAAAAAGACGGCTAATTCCAAAAAATTTTGCCCGATAGTAAAAGTTGCACGTATAAAATTTATAATCCTCCTCTCCAAGAAACTTGCGTGTCGAATTTGAACAGAATCATTCTTCCAGCAAAATCAGTCTTATTAATTTCTCGTTGCACCTCGTATAATGTACATATTTTATATTTTCCGATCATATGTCCATGTAATTTATTATAAAACCATGGCATACTGATTATTTGAATTTTTGCAGTAAATAGTTTTATAAGGCTCTCAATTAAATATTTCATAAACATAAATTGAATCCATGATCTAACCTAAAAAATAACTCACCACTTCGTCGGCCGGCTTGCGGCGTCGGGCCCGGCTTGCGGCATCGGGCCCAGCTCTCCCGGAAACTCTTGCAGTTCCTTTGCACCTTCTCACCGGTCACTTCACCTCTTTAGTCCTTAAAGTTTTACGCGCACACGAACCGCAAAAGTAATAATAAATTAAGTCAACACATCAACCCTCGCGACCGATAAATCGTGACTAAGTAAAAACTCGCCTATTTGGCACAGGCGAAGCGGCTCGCGATAGCACTTGTTTCTGGCGGTTTTCATGGCGATGGAGCGCACAGCTGCATCTTTGCGACACGAGCATAGTTTAGAGATGGACATAATTACCCGGACTGTTAATAAAAAATATTTTAAGTTTATTTTTATTATATAGTCTTTCAAAGTAAAAAAGTAATTTTTTAGCCCACGTTATAGTTTCCAATTACCTAATAGTTCCAAAAAAATTTATAATAAATCTGAAAATACCCATGTACTACAGGGTGATCCAAAATGAATTTCAGATTGTTTTTCCTGAATAAAACAAAATATTGGAGCAATCGCTATTTCATTGCTATTCGTGTAAATTACAGACTTAGCAATTATGTATTCGACCATTTTTATAGCGAAGTTTTTCACAATGCTTTCCCATAAATGCAGCAATTAGAAGTCTGATTTTAGCCTTGGAATCGTAGCCGGTTGGTTCCAGATGAAATGGGATTAGATGGCAGAACATCGTTGATCAAACGATGTCGCTCCTCTGCGAAATAACATGACCAAGAAATTTAGTTTGACGTTAAGTGCTGAGTGGCGTGTGACTCCATCTGATTGAAACCGTATGTCATTCAAGTTCAAATTGTTTCGTTTGAAAAAAATTGAATGGATTCTCCTGATACAGTACACTATTGACAGTATCAGCGTAGCCAAGCTTTATTCTCAAAAAAAGTACGGGTCAATGATTCTTCCAGTTTGCAATGTACACCAAACAGTGCATTTTAATAATTGCTTTGGTTTTTCCTAAACATCTCATGGAGTTTCACCACCTCAGATGCGATTATTTTGATTATTAACAAAGCCATTTAATGAAAAATGATCTTGATCACTCAATACGAATCTTTTGAAAAATCCATGGCATTTTGGTAGTTTTTTGTAGATTCTGCAATGTATTTAAGTACTAACTGTACAAATGCACACTTTCAACGTTCGCAGAAAGCAAGCGGGGGCAACTCACATCCTAAAATTTAGTTTGGGTTACCCTATATTTCTTTTACTTGATTGCAGTAGAATCGTGATTAACTAATGGTATATTAAGTAATTGTTGTAACCGTAAATGTGAGATGTATTAGGCATTGTCTAGCAACACTGTTTTAGAGTATGCAATAATTGACTATTTTATTATGCCTGAAAACTGCAATAGCAAGCATAAGTCTAATTTATGGTTGCTTACTTAATCTATTTGGTAGTTCAACGAGCTGGTTATCTTCGGTTTGGACGGGATGTCACTGATAGGTTTGGTTGTTCGGGTTGCACTTCATTGAAGATTTATTTCAAATATTGTGATACCTCCATGGGATTGTTACAGGATGCCAATAGAACCATATCATTGGAAAATGTAGCTGTAACTGTTTATGTATTTGTATATATAACAGATAGTATTGGTTCCAGGACACTGTCTTAGGAAACTCACGCTTTTAATTTGAAATGTTCAAAGTTCTTAAATTGTCTTTTATTATGATCAAAACTTTCAATAATAGCTTTTCAGAGACATTGGATAACTCTAGAAGAAGAATGATTGATCTATATAATTCAATTTTAGAGGGGAGTTTGCCAAATTTACAGATGAAGATTAATTGTAACAATTTCCATTGACGTAGATAATAACGTAGTCTTCAGGCAACCTTAAAAATAGACGTAGTTGGGGTTATTGTTCGGATTGGAAGTTTTCCAAGTACCTCACATGTGATTAGGTTAAAACCAGGTATTATCTGGGAGCTAATGTTTTATAGATTTTTTTAGCAGATAACGCAGAAATTGAAGGTGACATCGGTTTGATCTGTCTGGTGTGTCTTTAGAAGAATGTAACAGGTCCTCAGCAAATACTTGGGCTTTTTGTCATCGGTTCTGGTCTAGGACTCATTTTTCTCGTGGACTAGAGATATAGTGACTTGAGTTTGCTTAATCTTTTTAATAGTCTTCCAGATCAAATAATTTGTTTGTTTCATTTGGAGCAGTGCTTGTTATGAGTAATGGGAATAATTTAAAACACAACTCTGCTTTGTTGTATTCTAGGGCAATTTCTTTCTTGGCACAAAAGTCTAATAAATAGGGAATTTTGTTCCTATTTGTTGGCTAATAATTAGGGTGCTTTTGTGTATTTGACTATTGTTGTTCATCGTGGCTTTATAAAGCATTGTTTCTCTTGGGTTTATAAATCTGGAACCCCAATACAGGTGCCTCGCATTGTAATCGCCTAACTAACGATGAATATGATTCCAAGAAGTCTCCTAATCGGTCATCCAAAATACAGTGGAGACTATAAAACAGATAGTGTTAACAGTCCATACTAGCCCCCTTGGTGGGTTTTTACTGTACTTATTTAGTTCCAGGTATTTCATTATTTTTTTGATTGTTACTGCAGTCCAACTGTGTGTGGTACCATTTGGGTTTGAAATCTTATAAATTTGATAGTCAGGTACCCTTATAAAGTTTTGATTACTAAAATGTCCATTTGTTGAGGATTAACAAGATCTAATATATGTTCCTTAATGAGAACTTTTATTTTATTGTGTTGGCATAATCCTTTGGTATTTTATAAAGGTATTGTGTATGTATTAGCAACTATTTGGCCATTTTGCTTCTTCCTGTAAGGCTGTAGGCTCTACTCATCTCCACTTAGTTTTTTTATGACATTTTCTCTGGTTTGTCTTCTAATTTTGCTGTTCGTAGTTCTGTCTCTTGGGTGTGTTCCTAACATAACATTGTGTTCTTAGTTTTTTCGGTAATTTTATAATTAGCGGTATGGTTTCGACGCCGTACGTCTACAACGGAATTAATTCTTCTTTTATATTGTATTGTTGATATAAAATACTTATGCTTTCTTTTTTAGACATTCTATATCTTATATAGATGTTCCTATTTTCCATCTGAAATTCTTATATGGAAAAAAGCGTGAGACATTTGACTAAGCTACGGACTGGCAGGTGGTCTACTATGCGAGTAAAAATTATTGAGTACCAGCGTTCACTTCAAACAAAAGGTAATAATGCGGTCGTCTTGTAAAGCGCGGTGCTTGGCACATCGCCCCCTATCATAAAAGGTCAGTGAGGGCAACATATGAAATCAGTAATCTCTCAATTGCAAGCCGTGCTCTCACACAGTGAATTAGAGACTCGTGATTATTAACACTATATAGGAAGGTAATTTTTATTATTAAATACACTTTTTGCATTCTTTTCGAAAATACCCCAGATTGCGCCTTAATATTTCTAAAATTGAATCTGCTCGTTATTGTGTGATCAGCTCTTATAAATCTTTTCTAATTTGTTGTTTGTGTTTAATTATATCTATGATATTTAAGCAAATTTTAATTGTTTCCATGTCACATGCTTATTTTATTCTGTTTTTGCTAGAAGAAGTTATATTTACTTCCTTCTTCATGTGGTGCTCCATGGTGCAAATGTATTCTCTCATTTTTCATATCTAGGAGGTCTTTCTGTTAAAATTACCGCATCATTGTTTAATTTCTCAAGTTTTTTCATTGCTTTCATAAATTTTCTATATGTTCCATATTACTCTCTTTATAATGTGGCAATTTTTGATGATATTGAACACTCTCAAATCGGAATGCTGCAGTTTTACATCGAAACTGTCATAGCTTCTTACAGAAAAAGTTTATTATTTTGTTCGGTTGTGTATTATGGCTTGCATCTTTACTGATACTTAATATATCAGGTTGGGGCATAATTATCCAGCATTTTATAGACTTTTTTTTTGAAAAAAAAACATGTTGCAACGGCTACTCTAAAGTATAATAATTACTAGTTTCAGTTACTGCTGGTCACTTATTGACAAGGTTTTTTTAGGACGTTGAAGTCCCCGGTCAACATCTTGGTCAAACTTTCATCCTTTGCAGTCGCCAACAGGACTTGGTCGTTAAACTCTAATAGACGACCGTTTTGTAAATTGTTCTTGAAGCTTGTAATGCCAGCTTTAAAGCGAGAAAACCACTTTCACTTTACTAACTGTTCCTGATCGTAAAATGATTGGTCTGTACTTTTTCGAAGTGATAAAGGTTTTTGAGGAGCATTTTTAATCAACTAAATGATAAATATTTATATTATGACGTGTATTTATTATCTTTTGTATAAAATAAACAGACCTGAACAAAGTTTTGACATTACATCGCCTCTTTCTCTGTAACTCAACATCCTGCATTCTTTTCTAACGTTGAGTATTTTTGATAAACTCAAAATTGCTGTAGGTTTTTTTTTGAAGTAGATTTAAGTCTTGAAAACATTATCAACGGTATTGTTCATCTGTAAGAAGTTGACCAGTCATTTTTTTCAGTATTAAATTCATTTTAGCAAATTTTGGTTATAACTAAATGTCCCGGATGTCTAAAATCACATCGAAAGTGCAGTTGCGACTGGCGTATCATGTGAGAGGCCTTCCATTAAAAGGTGGCAGTTCAAGTCTTTGTACTATTTTTTATTTGTTAATGATAGATATATCATTCTCTGATATGTGAGTAGTAAAAACCATATGTTTAGCAAAAATGGAACGATAGACGCTTGCACAACGCATTAAAATTGTCAAAATGCACTATAAAAATAATGAATTTTTAGAAAGAGAGTTCACGAATGTCGCACACTTTTCTGCCGAAATGAAGTGCCTTGTCGCACAGCAATTGTAAAACTTATCAAACACTTTAAGTATTTAAAGTGCTCAGCCAGCCGGATCTGTTGGCTATCTGTCGCAGAATATTCTTATTTATGGGCGTCTCGCAAAGTAGCCTGAACTATATTTTACACAAAGATCTGGGCACAAATGTTTGCAAAGTTTAGCTAGCACAAGTACGCCGTACATTCATTAATTAGGTGTTGGCGATGTAAGAAACTGACATCCATTTTTTCAAGAAAATTATTCTGACTGATGAATTTCATTTTTACCTCGTTGGGTACGTAAATAAGCAAAACTGTTGCATATGGAGGTCTAAAAATTCAACAAAAACAGGCGAAAACCCTCTTCATTCCCAATGAGTTACAGTTCGATGCGCCTTTGTGGATTTGGTAGCGTCACTGATTGAGTTATTGTACGAATAATTTCTGGAAATGGAGACCTCAATTGGCCGATCATGAGATCTGACATATTAGACTTTCTTCTTTGCAACTACGTCAAAGCTAAGGTCTACATGAATGCTTTAGCAACGATTTAAGGCGGTACCAGAGCTGTCATTTACAAAAAAAAAAGAATAAACAATTTTCTCGAACAAATAGCCGTCTATAAGAACAGCCTAGACGGTCGCGTTAAAGATGACAGATTTTATGCTCTACATTTAAATAAAAATATTTGGAAAATTACGCTTCTTAATGGAAGACCATGTATATTTAACTATTTAATAATAATGTTTTCGTTTACTTACCATTTTCCTGGCCAACTTTAAAGTAGGAAATTTAATTAAATACATAGCTGTAAAATATTTAAATTTCCTTCATGATTTAGTTTGACACAAGCTCATCTAATTAGGGTTCCGCGTGTTTATTTTCTATTTATGTGTGTTTACAGGCCGGCTACAAAGAGCGACGGGAAACACCCAAAACTCATATTTTGTGTGCGACCTGCACCAAGCGCTCTCTAAAGAGCGGCCTCTGCGAAAGCACCCCTTTGAACCGTTTATTTACAAAACAGGAAGCAGGACGCGGCAAACTACAAAATGCGTCCACAGGCCTGTTGTCCAAACTATTTCCAGTTATCGTCGTCCGCAGATTTCATCTTGAAAGAGGATAAACAGATTAAGTTTTCTAGCTCTAAGCTGATTATGTCAATCTGGCGGGTACTTCGCCGAGATGAAACTAGCCGACGGTAGCCGTAAGCCTCTTAGACGGACCCCCAACATTGCCCGCTGTCGCACCATGCTTGTGGACTGTACTAACCGTAATTACTTTCTTTCGGCCGGTAATTAAGATGCCACAAAATAACGTGAGAGGTTAAATTTGTATTATAAACAATCAGTGAGTGAAATTAATTTAGAGATATGATGTAAAGCCTCTCTCAAAATAAAATTAAAAGAATAATAATGAAAAAGTGTAGTGTAAAATTCACATGTAGATAAAATGGAGATCACAATCGCAACAATTAATTAGATAAATATTTGCAAAGGTTCTAAAATTATTTATTTCAATAAACTTTCTTTTTCTTATTTTTATTACCAAATAAATATTTCCTGAATCCCTGAAGCTGCCACTCTATTAATTTTAGAAGGAATGGCCTGAAAAATCTGCTCCATGTTAAGTGTTTTCGTAATTTCATTTTTACTTACAAGGTAATTTTGAAACTATGAATTTAATTATCCTCTACAAAGGAGCAGCTGCATCTTTAATATCATTTAAGTGGAATCGTAGTGGGGTTGAATGGTTCTAGTTGAACTAGCAGAAGTGAAAATGGTATCCATTTAACCCCAAATTATAGTGTAAAGTGAAGAGCAACAGAATAGTGCCATGTTTTTAAAATTTATTTTAGACCGTAGTACTAAAATTATTTTAATGTAGTAACAAAACAATTTGGAAGATGTTCCTATAGAGATATAGAGAATATCTCCTTGATAGTAGATTATAAAGCAAAGAAAAGAAATTAATCTGAAAAACTCATTTGACATTTATATATTTGTAAGAGATATTTGATTTCATAGGTAGAAAAGGCTCATGGAATACTATAAAGAAGAAAATATTTTCTAAACAACAACATATACCATAAAAATCTACAAAGAAACTATCAATTGTATGATAAAAACCCAATGAATCAAACAAGAATACAATTAAATCCATACAGTTATAAGACACGAACATCAAAAGAATCAACAGGAATATAAATAAGAAAAAACAGTGGATGAACCGGTTAATGTTTGTTGATGAAAGTTTTTTAATGAAAACCCTCATAAGACCAAACTTGAGTTATCCATGCTGCAAAATCTCATATACTAAAAATCAGTTTACAAAAAAAGTCCGAAACATTTCAAGAAATTATAAAACACACAATAAGAACGAATATCATCATCATCAATTTCTCGGTTCAAGCCTTTAGACCTGTTCCGAACCAATACTCCATCTTCGCCGTAAACGTCCTACGTTTTCTTTTCTTTAAGTTTACATTATATTGTTAGTTTTAATAGACCTTCTTCAGCTATTCCTTCTACACGTTCTTTTTAGTTTAATTTTTATGTTTTATTTTGTCAGTTATTTGGAAAATCTTTAGTTCTTTTTCTATGGATTTATTTTTTATCTTGTCCACTCTTGTACAAACTCTAACTAATCCTTAAGAATTTCATTTCGTTTCAGTGCATTTTGAAAATAACGCAGATACTACCATCGTCTAGCAAAACTTCAGCCACGTTTCCTCACGTCTCTCGTTACCTATAGTTCTCCTAATAGTAGCACACATATATTAAAATTGTGTTAGTTTTACCTCTACTTTAATTAAATCATACGTTACAGCCTGAATGTTCGAAATGTCGAATTTATTCAAAACTTCGATCCTTAAAAGCCATTATATTGGTTTTTCTTCAGGTATCCCGTAATTATATCCGTTAAATATAGTTTGTAGTATATATAAATCTCTGGAGATCGTTTTAGCATGTTGTTATTATTTGGTCGTAAGGAAAAACGATAATAATAAGAAAAGTTATTGTGTTTTAATTAAATACCTCTTGGAGCTTGTTTTGATGTTTCTATCGAAACAAGATAAAAAAGATGAGTAATAAACAACACCCTTGGTCTAAAGCCTTGGTTTACATATATAAGTTCTAAGCAATTGTTACTTTCATCTACTTTAATTTTTATTTTAGTATTGTGATAAAAACTCTATTGCTTCAATCGAATGTCTAGAAAACTCTTCAAGTTCCATAACTTCCAATAATTTTGGCCTTACAAGTTTTGAAGTCTATAAAAGCAATGTGGGTTTTAAAGTTTTGCTCTCTTCGTTTTCCTATTATCTGATTTAATGTAAGTACAGCGTATGTGCATGAGCGTCTCTTGAGGAAGCCTTTCTGTCCGTCTACTGGCATGATTTCTGCGCTTGGTTCAACTCGTAACGTTATAATAATTGCGTATACATTATAGCTTACATTAGTAAGTTTATTCCTCTATAATTGTTACAATTGGCTCGGTTACTTTTTCTAAAAAGCAATATTACTTTAGCTGTTTAAGGTATCGTACTTGATACGTTTGTTGATCGATATGTTATTACTTCATTCAGTTCATTTAACATTATAAAATCTATATGGACACCTCGGATCGCATATGGTAGAGGCATTCAACCTTAACACATCTATTTTACCATTTGCCTATCTCTGAAATTACCTCACATCAGATAAAAAGAAAATTATGTGCAAAAGATTACAAGGAAAGACTGAAATAGATATATCATATCGAGCAAATAAACAAAGAAAGGATTTCAAAACAAGCATTAAAGTGTAAGCCGAGAAGAAATGAAGGAAGACGGAAGAAACGTAGAATGAAAATAGAAATAAGTGCAATATTTAATATATGATTAGTATAATGACAAAAAATTAGTACTTCAGCAACGAAAAGACCACTGAAGAACAATTGGAACATGTACGGCTTTTGAAGAGAAGGTAGTAAAGCAGCCTTTATTAGAATTATACCAACCACAAGAAGTTGTCATCAAAAACGAATTATCAGTCAGGAGGCTATCTATATACATGGAATGCTGCACTTTATACTAACTACAAGACTTGAATATTTATATTTGCAATTTCAAAGATTCCAATATCTTTAATGAAGACTAATTTTAGTTAGAAGAAGAAACACAAGCAGAATAGGCCGAATTGCCTATAAATCACTTTTTATTTTAATAAAACCTATAAATCTTTTTTCTGTGAGTGAAAAGCTTACGGGTTTGATTTTGTCAGTTTACAATACAAATAAGGAGAAACAATTTTAATTGCTTTCGCAAAAATATTCGCAGCGCTGACAAAATTAGGAAGAAGACAGTCTAAAAATATTCTTGCTAAGCTGAAAACGAAGCGAGCAAATGAAAGAGGATTAAATAATTTAGTTCTTATATTATCACACGGTACTTAATAGTTATTTAATAATATACAGGACCTATTTATTTTTATAGTCACTAGTTAACAAACGCACCTTCTCACAACTACTTGTCTGCAAGTACCTTCTTGACCAGTCCTCGTACGCTTCAATATCTGTGCACATGATGTAGATTAGTGGAATCTTTTGCACCGAACCTCCTAGAATTGTTGCAAAAATTCAACAACTTTACATTTGTCGCATTTGTTTGTATTCCTGTCAGGAAGTTTTAGCTCCTGCGAGTCCACCGCTATAGTACTCCTTCCTTCAATCCATTCTGTCTTAAAACTATGTAGCTTATAGAAAGAGCTGTGGAGGAATCTTGCTACCCTATAGTTATACGTGTTCTGGTGGTAAAAATAGCAGTCAGCCATGAATAATTCGATTTGGTACTGTATGTGCTTCAAACGTATTGGTAAAATAATACACATCAAGGAGAGTATTTTTATTACGTGTCCGTTCGTAAGAAGAGACCAGAAATGTCAACTATCTTGAACTTTCTATAAATAATATGTAAGTCTTCTGACCCATTTATTTGTAGCCCCGCATCTTTTGGTTCATGTAACTTGACGTGTCTTAACATGGAAATTTATTTAAACAATTCTTTGAGTTGCGATGAATCCCACTTCTGGCACGAGTTTATGGGTTAGATTATTTATTTTAACTTACAAGCCTACCGCTCGTTGGATATCTACACGTTGTTTCGCTACCAGGACTATTCGCAGCCTTTTCATGAAAACGTTCGTTGTACTATAGTATATTAAAATATTTTGTTATACAAACGGAAAAACTAACGAAGCTATAAATCATTCCAGAAGAAGGCAGTTAAGTTTCTAAAGGGTACTTAGACTGTAAAGAGCACTAATATTACCATGTAAAGAGTGGGAGAAACGAATTTCTTAATTTTTTGGATTTAATAAAGAAGACACCCACCATAGCAGATACTCAAAACTTATCTTTACAAGATGAAGTTACAGAACTCTACTTTTTATTTCAGTGTGTTTTAAAAATGATGTTGTTCATTACTCTTTGCAACATGTGTTAAGGAATGCGGTTTATTTCTTGACGTATTGCATATAGTAGAGCTTGGAGAATCCTTAACCATAAGAAACAAACTTTGGTGAGTAAGGTGGGCAAGTAATGTCGAATCATTTCTACATATCAGTTAGAAGTGACAGTGGTACATTACTTTTTCTCTTCAAAGAAGTAAGCACCGATGACCCCAACTTTGCTCATCGCACACCAAACAGTGATACGTTTGCCGTGAAGAAGTCTTTCATGGATATCTCGATGGTTGTTATCACTTTAATAATGACAAATAGAAATATCTTACAACAATTATCTTACATAAATGAAAACTAAGAATTTGGTACAAAATTTGCCATATACTACGATCGAATAAGTGAAGAGCAACAGTATGCTTGCACGACGATCGTTTTGGAGACTGTAAGATGGAATGTCTTAATGCAATGATGTTTTCCGGTGTTCGCGCACTCCGAGGTTTCCTTTCTCCTCTTATCATTTCAGACCCAGTACTTCTAAAATTCTTTGCCTACAAAAAATTTATTTTCTATAGCAAACGGAGATCTGAGGCGCAGGTTAAAAGCGCGATAGAAAGTACGTTGTACGGTTACAAAAAAGTCGTTATTCAGACTGTAGGTTTCGACAGCAAAAGGTAATAACTTTATTTGTCTGTAATATGTTGATTACTAGAGGCCTCTCTAGCTGAAACTGCCCAACCACCTTCATGTTCTTTACCCTCAAATCACACTTTATTTCCCAACATTCCTTTAAAGTTAAGGTGGAAGTTTCGCCTCACTTTTTATTAGCAACACCAAAGAGTACACGAAGGATCGCAAAGATTTTACGTGTTGTTTGCCCTTTCAAAATTATTAAGCATTCGACTTTTTACGTATTATGTAGATAGTTGTTTTATGTTATTACATTACACGTTGTCAGGGATACGTATGCCTGGATGACTTTTTTTTTGCAAAATGCAAAAATACCTATCTTTTGTTAACTTCCAATCAGTGCTTCCAATTTCTAAACTAAGCTTCTTGTTTATGTTCTCAAACTCTAACAATTTTTATTGCATTACTTCAATCGCCTGTCTTAAAACTTTAAAACTAAGCTAAAATTCAAATTATGTTTTCACACTAAGCTTGCAGTATAAGAAAATAAACAAATTTAAAATAACTCAGTCTATTATAAGTGTTATGAAATGGTACAAAGTACGCAAAAAACTTTTCAAACTACACAAATTAAATTAGAAAATGTCAGTTGCTATTTCGAACGGAATAATCCCCGATAAGCAAATAAAAAAGCATTAAAGTATTAATTAGAATTTAAACACCCGGCAATATTTTTTACAGTATTGCCTAATAAGGAAGTAAATTACACGGGTTAGTATAAATTCTGCCAAGTAACTTTTTTTGGGCAATAAATTGTTGATCTAATTCAACGACGAAAGTACACAGCCGCGTAAAACTAATTTGCATAGTAATGCAACTCAAGTAACATGAAATAAAGTTATTAATTTGGAAGTTGGCTCAATTAGGCTAATTGAATTATCCGAACTAGTAGAATGCTTACCTAGATTTGCCAAAAAGACAGATTTTAAATTGCCGACAACGATACTATTACGAAATTAGTGCAAAAGTAAATCTAAGTTTTATAACTATAGGTAATTATGTAGAACTTTGGCTTGGGGATAATTTACCTTGAAGTAAAATAATTACGTCATAAATACACACACTTACAATTAAATCTCCGGCTAGATTGCGGGATCTGTTAGTTTTAAAGGTAGTAAATAAACAAATTTAATTAAAGTTACACAGTTCCAAAATGAGATGCCAAACTTTGGTAAAATGTATGCTAATTTACTAGAATTTTAGTACTATTTATTACTATCATTCTACACAAAGTTGTGTAGTGGCCATTTTGAAGAATTTTTATATTTGCAGCTCAGCTCTCGTGTATTTTATTGAAGTTCTTCTATTAATATTAGTTTAGAACTATTTTAAAATAAGTTGTATTTTTGTGGAGCTGTAAACTAATTTGTCTAAAAAACCAAACAACATACATTTAAGTATTTGAAGGTCCTTCTTAATATGTAATTATTATAGAAATATCCTTAACACAAATTTAAAATGTCCATTAAAGAAATACGTTTGCAACTTTGTTGAACTCAGTTGCTTAGAAAAATTAAATTACTGCGGATTTTTCCTTTCAATTTAGCAAATATTTATTGAGATGCTGGTGATACTTTAGAAATCATGTCGTTTCTACGTATTACAAATTTCAAAAACAACCAGTGGTTGTATTCAACCTCTAAGAACACTGATGGACAACATCGTGAAAGAAAAATACGTCCTAAAACTTTGAACATCGAGCAGGTAAAATACAGCCTGTAATTTATATCACCATTAAAAAATTAAATAAGGGAAATGTACAGTATCAACTAGACAAGTCTGTAAAACTGTCTGTGTGGTTTTAAAAACATTAATTTTTGCTACAAAGAGTCACGAAGTATTAAATCGAAAAGATTTTTATTCAAAAACTTTCAATAAATACAAAAGATGTATATGTAATCTGTGTAAAGTGGTTTAAAAATTACTCTGAAAATTATTACTAACAAATACAACAGAAATCTAGCCGAGGTTAAGAGAAAAAATAGTAATAAAAAATATACAATCACGAATAACATGTATATAAGTAGCAGGGCTAAATATACAACACACTAATAACCATAACTAATTACATGCTGTCGGTATTACAGGGCAAACGATTTAACTGAGCAAAAGATCCTGATGAAAAGCTTAATCACTCAGATGGGGACAGTTATAAACCTCACTACCACATTATTTACTAAAATATTATAATAGCTAAATTACTAAAAATTAAAGTGTGTCAATATGCTAATTTTAGAAACACGTTTTCTAACTAAACCTATAAAAATTCACAATTGTACTACCTACAATACGAAGCGTCTTGATGAAACTGCGCATGGAATTACAATCATAATAAGAAATCAAGAACAAAGCAAACATACTTAAAAACACTAATTTATTGACCTACCTACTCCAATAAAATATCGGACCTGCGGAATTTTTGAACACGAAAGAAGTTAACAATAGAAAAACTAATGTTAAATTTAGTTTTGTTCTGCTTTCTGATCTTTCGCCAGTAATGGTCACTATATGCCCCAACATACAGTACATGATGCAAAAACCATGTCTTTATACTAGGAGAACTAGAACTGTTTCAGGAAAAATAGATTAACTTCTGAATTTCAATGTTTTATTAAAACCAGTATAAGAAATATATGTTATTTAAGTCTATAAAAGAAGAAATATAAAAATTATTTACTGGAAAATTACTTTAAAAACTTAAGTGACCTTGGTGTGATGAAGCAACTGATTTTATCGCAAAGCTTGAAAACTACCTTCACCTACTAACTGGAGAGTCCAGATCGAAATCATACTTAAGAGAAAGAATTAGTTTAGCTATCCAACGTGGAATTGCAGCTAGCGTTATTGGAACATTGCCTAAAACTATTGATCTAGACGAAATTTTTATTTTATAAATTTGTTTTTCTTAACTTATGATGTTACTAGCAAAGATAGTTCAATATTTGTGGCATAATATCTCATAGTGCGTCATTTATAAATGCAATTAGTGCCGTCAGAGCGCTATTTACAAAAGATTCTTAAATGTCACAGCTTTCAGAAGGGAAGTGAACATTTCGCTCTCTTTAAGTAGTTTGTAAAGAGCACACACATTTTGTTGACGATTTGGTAAAATATCCCTATAAATTACTCTTAATGCATAACATTTATAGAACCAAGAAACTTTAAGAACTACCAACCAAAATAATAAAATACATATTGTACATACTTAACGCTTTACCAAATTGGAACGGCATCCAATTCCTTGTAAAGTTACTCAAATAATGATGCTGGTACAAAAATTATTGAATTATTATCATGTAAGTCAATAAGTCGAGTTTCCATATTTTTAAAGGTCTTCAAAAAGGTAATATTAAAGAGGTTGAAGAGAGTGTTAGAGAAAAGCTAACTAATTCTCAGTTTGGTTTATAAAACAACCATGGAACAGAAAAATAAGTTTATCGTGTGATCAATAAAATTAATGACATTTAAAGAAAATGGTACTGTTGCGGTGTCTTTCTTGATATAAGCCAAACTCTTGATGAAGTTTAATGTTAGAAGATTAAGAAGAACTTACTATAACCGTTATGTGAACTATTAAGATCATATTTAACTAAAAGACACCTCTTAGTACAACAACAAGGAGCTTGAACCGATCTGAATTCTATAACATCTGGTGTTCCTTAAGGAATCGTTCTAGATACGACATTATTCTTCCTATATACAGCAGATCTACTAAAATTCAGATTTTAAAACAATTCGCAAGCGGTAGACCTTTCCGATCTTCTTACCCTAATCCTACTGCTACGAAAAGCATACAACGCACCTTAAATAAAATACTAACACAGCTAAGAAAATGGAAGATACACCAATATAAGTAATCTTCATATCCTTAACAACACTAAACGGCAAACAATTAAAACGCAAAAATATCTAGGCGTGCACCTACATCGATAAATGACTTAGCAAAATATATGTTTATAAAAACAAAAATATTTAAGATTAAAATTAAGACAAACAAATTAGATGATAGATAGGTAGTCGTAACTAACAACAGAAAATAAATTTATAAAGAAATATTAAGACAGCTGGAAGTATGGGATATAACTTTTGAGGATCAGGCAAAAATAGCAATATTACAATTATTTAACACTTTAAAAGCAAAATACCAAAAACTCTAGTGAATGCACCGTTTACTTTCAACATACTGATTTGGGCGTACCTTCAGTCCAAGAAGGAATAAAAAAAAACAAGTTTTAAGTATGAGGATGGATTGAAGTGCATCCAAATCAGCTGGTTAATAAGATTATAGATACATTTGACAAATCAGGCCGTTTAAAACGATTTAACTCTTCAGACTTTCCCTAAAGTTTCTCAAATTGTACTCTATGGATTGATCAAACATCATGTTTAACGTCGATTCAAAATTTGCAGTCGGTTATTTTCTTTGCTTTTTTAGAAGAATCTATTTGAATGATGCCGACTTTCGAAAACAGTGTTAGATCGAAATTTATTAGCAAAAAAAGCGGAAAACAATATTAATTTGTGTGTATGATGGAATTCCAAATGTTTGATTTGCTCGGAATAAGTTGAACGGGGCCAAACTATAAATATTAAAGTATTGAGACGTTTAAAAATAATGTCTACTACAAATGCTTTCTCTTCACTAATCGTCTATTACAAAGAAGTGAGATCACATTTTATTAAAGGTATTTCCTCTCGATGACCATTGCTCCAAGAGTTTCTGTAAATTTCTCACAGTACTTCTTTCGTTGTGTTAAACCAAGCATAAACGCTCAGCGTAAGATCCTGCAAATGGGGGGTGAGACCGCACAGTATACCGAGGGCGACATCTGTGGGGCAACTGTGTCATGTTAAAGCGTCTCCACATCTCATAGTGGCGTTACTTATTAAATATGCCGACGCACTCTCTCCACTAATTTGTAGTAGCTCTCACAGTTAATGTTCTTGCAAGTGGGTATACAATCCATCAGCAGAAATCTCCTCCGTTTCAAAAAGAAAAACAACATTGTTTTTTCGACAAGAATTTCCAATGGGCTAGCATTTCAAAAACTGGCATTTATTATCGGACGTCTCGTGTCAAAGCCATAATTCATCTGTTGTGATCAGACTCTCTTAGAACGTCTCCGAATCCATTGTATACCGTCACATGCTTTTGATTTTGCGAACGATGAAAGTAATGGAAACTTATTGTGTACAAGTGTTTGCCATCTTCCGGTCTTCACAGGGGATGATACATAAAGTTTTGTGAGACGGACCTATTACATCCGCCAGTGCATTTACTGTGATTTACTTGTTTGCTGTTGTTAAGTCTGATACGCGTTGTGTGGCTTGCATGCATTTGCTGGAAGCTCTTCAATTTTGCCTTTTTTGTCGCCTTTATATAAATTTAGTTTTCAGTCCCGTACTGCGTTCCAACACATGGATACTGACTTAGTATAGAAACATTCAGTTTCTACTAACATGTGGTCCAGTTCTTGCAACATTAAATTATTACCTGTTTCGTTCAAAACAATTTATTTTTGCAAGAAATTTTGATCTGGCAATTTAAGATTTCTTTAACTCAAACGAAAAAGTTCCGTTATAGATCTAAAAACTTTAGCTGATTTATAGTTAAAAGACTATTTTAAACAATGAGATAAATTTACTTTTTATTCTTACGGCTAAAATGGCAATTTATAATATGACATTACTTATAAGATTCTCATAAGTACTATTTTAATCAATAAACAATTAGTTCATAGATAATTTGCTCCTAACTTGTCTAAATTAAAATTAAAAAGGCTATAGCATCTTATGTTGTTGCAAATTTGTATTTTAGCTCCGATCTACTAATTACTTATTAAGTTAATTAATTAACATTATTAATTTTTGGCTGTTCTAAACTTAAACCAACTTATTGTATTTATAATTTCTTACATTTTCTATATAAATAAAATATTTTATCGAGTATTTAGCTGCTAATGCATTTTATAATTTTATACCATGGGAACTACTTTTTTTTACAGAATTTCTAAGTGTACCAAGTACATCGTGTGATTGATTCTCTGGTTATAAGGCCGTGGTCGGGGTTCAGAAACTCTTGACGTTTCAAATTAAATAAACAGAGCAATCAAACCCAACAAACGTGCAGGAAAAACGCAACCAAAATCGGCTACGGTGGGCAAAGCTTTTTTACCTTACATCAACAGGGTTACGGACTGGATAGGAAAAATCCTCAACAAACACAAGGTGGAAACCATCTATACTACCACCACCAAGATACGGGATTTGCTTAGACCAGCCAAAGATGCAAGAAACCCACAGGATACACCAGGGGTATACTGCATACTTTGCTCATGTGAACAAGTCTACATTGGGACCACGGACCGAACGTGGAACCAGGATAAAGGAACACAAACGTCATCTACGTCTTAATCAACCTGATAAATCTGCAGTTGTTGAACATGCCTTGGAAAATCCTAACCACGAGATAGAATTTGGGCAAATACAAGTTTTATCCAGCTGTAGGAATTACTACTCAAGATTATACAGAGAGGCGGTGGAAATTTATAAATATAAAAATAATATTGAGAGGGACGACGGATTTAATCTACCAAGGTCTTGGTTTGTCGCTCTTAAGGGGCAAAAAACAGACCGCGATACGACGAAAGAGCGAGTGACGTCAGAAATATTATCTGCAACGTCCCGATTGACGTCAGCAGCTAGCCCGATCACGTCATCTGCCATACCTACCAGACTCGCACGAGTATAAAAGCGAAAACGCAAGGGACAGTGACTTAATTTTTAGAAGATTTTCTTCTGAACATGTCTGCCGCAGTTGTGGACGAAACGTCAAGAGTTTCTAATTTTTACTTGAGCTTTTGTACCCTGTTATTTGAAAAATTTTAAAATAAATATTAATATAACATACTAAACATCTATTGGTTTTTAAATTATATTAAAGGATTTTTACTTCAAAATTAAATGTTTTATAACTAACAGATGTAAAGTGAATTTATTTTCGCTTATATTATGTGTTAACACTCTAGTAAAAGTACATTAGCTTTGTACTTTGATTTCTTCTGAAAATCACGAGAGCAAATTAGCATAAATTAACTATATAGAATAACTACATTTCTTCAGCTATTATAAAGGCTGTAATATTGCTGAAATTTATATGTCTACATAAGTATCTCATTATCTCGTATTGTTTCTATGTGTAAACAATAAATATTTTAAAGCTTTGGTTTACTTTTGCGCAGTCGGTGTTGTTTGATTTGACTTGCATGAATTTGTCATGTTCTTTATGCTGACCACAATTTTATTTGGATCGAGGTGTTTTTCTAAAACTTAAATCTATGTATCTATCTACACATTTGAACAGAAAGTAAACAAAGACAGCTGATATGAAACTTGGCTTGGCTGAGCTTTGAGCGTACGTTTGGTTGCCTATCCCCAGGATCGTTTTGCATATCTTACTTTCGTTATCATTTATAAATAAATTGTTCCACGTTTCCACCTTGCGTAAATTTAAGGAAAGGCGGGTGAAAAATTGTCAGCCTAAGGTACCTTTCCGTGGGCAACCCCTCGTTATGTAATATATATCTTAAAATAGTAAACGTTAGGAACTGAAAGTGATATAGTAAAGTCGGTAAAAAAGGTAAACTATCTGCAGCTAAACAATATTTTTAACATCTGTAGCCAGTTTAGTATTATTTGAATCTGAACGCAAAGGTTTGTAGATGATTTCGGCCGAGCACCTATTGTGGCGTGTTACAACTAGAAATAAGTGTGCGTTTAAAAATGCTCTTTTCAAGGGTAAATCTAGTTATTTTCCAATTTGAAAGATAAGCGACCAGCACCGCAAAACAAGGTCTTTGACACAAATAAAACAGTGCAAGAGAACCCGTTAAAATCTCCCAAAAAACTGATGCAGATGTTAAAAAATGCAAGACCACCATTCGAAACTATTTGCGTGCTGTGGGGCAGTCCAAAAAGATACCCTTGTTAACAGCCTTTTAGAAAAGCACCTACAGAATTAGGTAACAGAGATGAGTTTCCGGCAGTTAGTCATTTCTTCCAACGAAAGTCGGTACTATCAATTTAGTGACATCAATCAAATTAGGGTATAAAAGCGTTAGTCCAATCAACTGTATGATACATTTCTTCATCGATATAAAGTATGGGAGTATTATGATGGTGTAGGGTCAACAGTAACATTTCCGTTAAGGAAAATATTTTTATGGAAGATGGCGCTACTTGACATCGAGCGTGTAGTACAACTGCGCAAAAAGATCAGAAACAAATTTGACTTTTGCCATGGTTGAGGTAGTTTCCAAACACAGAGCCCCCATTGAAAAATATTTTGCAACAAAACATGACTAAAAGACCACGAGGACCACAAGGAATGACAACAAATACCCCCAGAAAACAATGCCACAGCCTAAAAATTAAAAACGAAATACGATTTGCATGTTCAAGAGTTGGATCAAATGGCTTTTTATGTCACCGTTTGGAATAATGTTGTGATTTCTCGTCGGCTTCAGTTTGGAGTGATCTTTCTTAAGGGAATTATTCTGACATTTTTATTCGTTATGTCGTTGTTAAATTTCCTTGTCTTTATTTTGATTTTTGGACAGTCAGTATTATTCTTTAATGCTTTGTACATTTTTTTATTGTTAATTTTATGGTTGATTGGCATTCTATTTTGATGTTTTTCTTCGTGATTATTAAAGACCAATTAAAATTATTTTGGAGATCATTCAGAATAACAAACACCAATGCTGTAGAATAAAATTTTCAATGTTTATTAGAACAAAAATTAATCCAATATAAAGAATTATCTAGGACTTACGCAATCAGCAAATAAATTAGTAATTGATTGTGTTTTTCAAGGCAATATTGCAATTACAATTCAACCAAGAATGAAGCAATCACAATACTACTTAATCTGCCATAAACAGTCATGACTAATGGTAAACTCTAACATCTTTAATTATATTATTTACTTTTCAGTATAATTTATTTCAAAGGTTACAGTGGTAAAAAGGCAAATCTTGAAAAAATTAATTATTTACCAATCTTATAACCGTATCTATATATCAGATAGTTTGACATGAAATGTCAGAGTTTTGATTAGTCTTGTCTGTTAGATGTGTTTTTTGCAATAAAATTTTTATTATAATTTTATATTTCTCTATTGTCATAATGTAAAAGTTAAAATTTTAACAGGTGTATTAATTGATACATCGCAACAAAATATATGAATTAGACGTGATTTTTCCTTTAAAATTGTGACTTGCAACGATAATTGTAAACAAATTGGCCAATGATGTTCCTAGGCAGTACGTAAAAGTAAGTCTTCATTCTGTAAAAACTATAGTACTATAGTATCTACGACAGACGCGATCGCATACGCAGTCAAAAACGTGACAGAATACTGCGTGCTATTAGATTTGGAATTCATTCGGAAACTAGACGAGAGGGATTGTCCACAAAACCTATTCTCTCTAGTAAAACATTACTTCAACGAGAGGATAGTGCAGATCAAAGTGGAATCCCAACGTGATTGGTCACAAATAATTATTCCCAGGGCGTGTACTTCGGACCGGTGTACTGAAATCTGATATTCGGGGTTTAATTGAATTAAGAGCGCTCGATGCGCTTAAAGCTAGGAAAACAACAAAATTTAATGCAAAAAAGACCGAGGCGGTATTCTTCCAGAAGCAACTAAGTTAGAGAGACCGACTTTCTTGCTCACTGACAAACAATGATTACATCTAGTACTTAAAGTACAGATGCCCCATAGGAATATTGCATCCGAGCGGTTTTTGCGGCAAAAAGAGGTGTGCATTTTTAAGAAAGCGATACAAAGAGTGCAAGATCAGAGGACTTGCTTAGTGTTAGGAGAATACTTGCAGTTAAGGTGGCTTATAATACCGTAGCCAACAAAGTGGTGCTAGTATTGAGTCAGTTACCGCTCTTGCTTTTTATTTTGCAGGACGCAATTGACAACCGGGTCGGAGCAACAACTTGGCGGGATTGCATCTTATTCAGTGGTCGACGACGAGAGAGTGGGGACGGCATTAGTATTCATGCAATGAAAACAAAGCAAAACTCGCAGGCTGAAGCATTTTTCAATATGAGATGATATCCGAGAGTGCCTGAGATATAACAAGAAACATAAAGCGCTACATGCTTTCAGACGCATGAAATTTGCAAGTCGAGGTTTGCAATCTTGTAAAAATGCTGTTGGACGAGATAGAAATACTATTTAATTAAACCAAAGCCAACCAGATGAGTAAAGATAATTGCAAATTATATGAGAGCAGAATAGGAACAGAAATCGCAAGCAGTAGGTACGGTGTGGCAGGTAGGAGTACCTTAACTAATATATCGTCCAGCTTATAAATAAGCATGGCAACTTATGCTATACGAACATGTGGAAAACTCGACGACCCCATGCATGGAGAAGGATATTAGGGCCACACCAGAGAAGACTCTTATCATGAGTGGCAACAGATGACCATGTCGGCGGGACGAGATGGAAGGACTTTTGGGAGTGCGCGAGTGGTGAACAGTTCTTGTGGAATTTGTGCGAAGATTACTTGTAAACGTGGACTTATAATGGGCACCTAGGGGTTGAGCAAATTAGTGCTGGCAAGAAATGCAAACTTTAAAGACTACAAAGATTTAGGTTAAGGTAGATTAGTCTGTTCTTTTGCGTGGCGGTTTCGAGTTGTCTGTTGTGATTGAAGTTTCCATTATTTTCTCAATTTATTTTTTATTTGTTTGTTTATTTAAACATAAATCTGAAACTACATCACTTAAGCTATTTTTCTAATTTAGAAACCATTTAAAGATAGTTTCTTCCATGTCTTGTTAAAGCTTCTCCATTGAGAAGACTTTTTACCTTACTTAAAATTCATTCGCCACTTTTGTTGCAGTCTTCTGTTGTTTTGTTCATGCAAAAGCGTTTGGAAAAGAGGATTATCATTGGATTTTAACTTTTTTGTTGGATTACTTCTTGAGTGATTGGTACACTGAGATCTAAATCAAATTGCTAATAAAATAGATCTCTAAGTACTTTGCACTTGATATTCTTGGAGGCTACTGTTGAGTTTATAAGATATTATGATTTAATTTTGCAAAGTTTCATTTTTTATCTTTCGAGGCATTTGTTTAGCTAAAAGAGATGTTTCTAAAGGTTTAAATTCACTACTACATAACTTTATTAGGTTGACAAAACTACAAATATTTTCTTTATTCCCGTAGTCACTGGTTAAGAGATCAAATGAATAGGTCAGATACAGCATTGGCCCCATAATACAGCCCTGGAAGACTAGGTTGGAGTTCAGATGTTGCATCATTCCCTCTTATTTTGAAGAGCTTATCTTCTAGATGAGATTTTATTACGTTAGTAGGTACTGTTTAATTATGTATAATAACCTATTAGGCTAAATTTTGTCAAAGGCTTGACTCACAGCTAGAATAGTTGCCGAATAATATTTTTTGCATCTGTAGTCTCATTAATAGCATTGTTGGATAGTTAAATGTTTTGAGCGGATATGAAACTGATGTCCCGGGATATACGTAGAAGATTCTCTATGCGATGTAGTATTAATAGAGATAATAAATTTATTGGTCTTTATGAAACTTTTTTTTTGAGAACCGTTTGATCCATGTCTCCGATAGCACTATAGTTTCACGGACTTATTGTGATTCTTTCTTTTTATTTGCAGCACTTCTTCCTTATGCAAGTTTGTACAAGTCGCTTACTACATAATTACTGTATTCTTCTGAATCCATTATTGGTTTTCCTTAAATAGCTTTCCCCCTTTGAACTAAAGCTTATGACTGTCTCCGATTCCCTGCTGCATTGTTCGCAACTCAGGTCTCTATTGCATCTTCTTTGCGTCATCTTTTTCACCATACCAAAGCTGCATGTAATTATTTAATTAATAACAATTTAATTAATTTGATGACCGTGGTGTATACCCAATATATCACTTTAGGTTTTAAATCTCATGTTTTTCCATGAGCTCGTCTGGCTAACACCAGTGGCTTTTTCTTTATTTTTTGAATGTGAGTTTTGAGTCTAAGCTAATTCCAAGATAATTTACCTCACCTGATAATTTTATTTCTACATCTTGGAATCTAAGAGGTTCCAGCCTGTCTAGGTTTCTTTTTCTTGCTACTATGGCAGATTTCGAGAGACTTATTTTTAGCTTTCCTATATCTGTCCAATTGTAACTAAGTTTACTTTGCATATGCTCCCTAAATGCATTGTTAACTCTTTTCTATGATAGCATACCCCAGACCTGTATCCGTTTCTTTCAGGTCTCTAACAAGCGAGCTATTACTGTATCACTATCAAGGATACATATACTAATCTTTCTTTATGGACACAGTCTATCTATCTGCAGCTTGTTTTGTTGAGTCCTTTATTCCTCAATACTGCAATGATTGAATCTAGAAATGTATTATCATACCCTCCTTCAATATCCAAAAAGGCAGCTAAAAGTATCTCTGTGGTAGCAAGTCTATGCAATGCTGTTTTTGTGGATACTTCTGCTTTATATGCATATTGGTCTTGATTTCAAGTCGAGTTATTAATACATCATCCTTGATATGCCTGTTAGCAGGTTTTTAGAATTTTCAGTGCAAAAGACATCAAATTAATTGATCTTAGAAGGCCAATTTTCTTCTACAACAAAATAGGATAAATGCCACCAGGCCCCGCTGATTTATAAGGTTGCCCACTTTACTTTTTTCATATATTTTTTTGCATCTTATCAAGTCTTCTTGGATGCGTAGATGGAGAAACATTACAATTAGTTGATTTTTGAAGTTACCTGATCTATTTTATTATTGAAAAGTAAAATATTTTCTTTGATTTTTTAATGATTTAAGAGTTTTATATGTCTTGTTGGTATTATTTGGATTATTGCTAGTTCTGTTGTCTAAAAGTTGTTAATCTATAGTATCATTAAAGAGGGTGAACACATTAGCTAAACATTGAGCGCGTTGCTTTGCTTTTTCTTGGTTAATCCAGGTCCAAGATCCTTTGTTTGATGATTCTACGTTATGCTAAAGTGAATTTAAAACACTTATATCACGGATTAGCAGATATATTTGCGGGTATAATTGTGTTTAATGAAGTTATAAGGTTAAGAGATTATCTAAGTGGGGTAGCGCTGGTGTAGTGCCGTAAGGCAAAACACCAACCAATGATATAATGCGAAAAATACTTTTCAGAATGGTTTAGTGAAAGCATTATCCTCTATTCCGTTTTGCCACCTACTGAAGTAATTAGAACAGAATTCTGTTAGAAACAATTGAGACTATAGATAAGAACTTGCGTTTAATGCAGCTGTCTCTGGTCAATAGACGCAGGCCAATACTTTTTTTTATGACAACAGTTGATCTCACGTAACACAAAGACGTTGCGAAAATTAAGTGACTTGGGCTACGAAGTTCTTCCGCACTCTTCTTGTTCACCAACAGATTTTCAGTTTTTTCAGAGCTTGCATAGTCATATGGTAAACTATCATTATGGTAACCGAGAGATTGTCGTTTTGGCATTCGAAGCAACTCCCTTAGCAATAAAAATTTATATTTTTTAAAAATAAACTTTTTACGCTAATTTTTTGTGAGATAACTACCGACTTACTTTTTTCCTGCGAGACTATATCGTAATATTTTTGGAATTCAATCTTTAAATTCCTGCAACTTTGGATTTGCGGCCCCAAAATGCGCAGTCACCTCCGCAATTGCCGATCCAAGAGGGCCCAATTAATAGCGGCAAATAAAGCGGGATAGGATTACGCGGCGGGGCCCGGCGAACTGATCACAGGCGGCGACTCTTTCGGAGGGATTAAGTACGCGCGGCGTTTACAAAATAAAGAATTATTTATTGGAGGCCGGAATCTCGCAGAGAGGGACCACAAAAAGGAAGCGGAGACTTTAATTAAAGGATGAGGGTAACGCGATATGCTTCAATGGCGGTTTATAAATATTTTATTGGCGGCGGGCTCGGGCGGGCTACTTTTGAGCTCCGCGAACTCGCAGCCGAGTTGCGTCTGGAGCAGAGCGGGAGGACGCCCGGATCGGGATTAGTGCCGCAGCTCCTCGAATCCAGGTGTTAAATATTTTAATAGAGCCCAAATTGAACCTTAGGCCCACAAAGGCCGCATAACGCAAGTAATCGGATTATAATGTAAACGTTTCTGCCGAGCGCCCCATGAATTATAAATTTCTCACAAACACTTGATCCAATCCAGTAATAGCTTCGGTGAATGAGGACGTTATTTCGGCCGACTGAAGCCACGAGTGTCACTTTTGACGTGTGAATGTCGCTTTCCAAGACAATTCGGCGTGCTAGGGAGAGAACGGGCTGGAGCTGCTTTTATAATTGGCGGCTCATGCTGTTTGTTTAGATATTTTTAGCTTTAATACATTTTGTGTGCAATGGCCATCTGCATGACGGACGCTAAAGTATTCAGATTCCATGAATATATAAATAATTCAGCTGCATTACCAATCCACTTGCAAGTAAAAGCTGTAATATGATTTATGCCAGAAGTAATTACTTGATTAACAGTAACATCTTTAATTTAAACTACGAACCGAAAATTACAAGCAAATAAAGACAAATCTTCCCTTTCTCTCTATCGGCTACTAGATTTTTTAACTTTACATAGTTGCTACAGTCCATATCTTCGGTTATTTGTTGTACATATTGCATACTCGATCCGGTATTGTAATCTGGTACTTTTTTTTCTATAATGTTCCTAATGTTCTTTCGTGTCGTAAGATCGTAGGCTTCTTCTTTGTCTCACCCTTTCCTGTCTGCCTATTTTATCTTTAGCATATTTTATAATACCCATTTCTGGTCTTCTGACTTTTCTTTTCACTACTGCGATTGCTACTAAAGAAAAAGTTCTTATAACCATATCAGTCAGTGCCGCACACTTTTGTTTTTATTAATTGTGTTCTCTTTTCTAGGGTGATTTTATGTCAACAGGTGTTTTACCTTAAGTAAGGCTTTCCGTATTTAATTTGTTGTTGTCAGACTTCCTACACATCAGAAATCTTTTATTGTTATTATTTTTGTATTGTTCTAATTATTTACGTGTAAAATAGTCCATTACTTTTGATGTTTCTGTCTTTTTTTTATACTATCTACGTGGTATTTGGATACTTCTTCCAAGCCTTGTTCGATCCTTCCTAATAAGACATATGTGTACCTTAACATTTCAATTATTTCTCCTTTGTTTATTTGTTGGCACTACTGTCTCATTTCCTTTCTTACGTTTGCTTCCGTCTTAATTCCAAAGTATTTTAATATTCTGAACTACATGTTCTTATTTGTAAAGTAAAAAGCTTTCTGGATACCTATGAAAAAACAACGTGTGGTAACTTGTTTTCTTAATACAGCAAATAATAGTTTATATATCTGCTAAAGCTCAATAAAAAAGTGCAATAAGATAAAAAAAAATTTTACTTATTTTAACTATAGACTTCGTTTGTATGTAGTGAAAATTGTCGTATTAAAATTAGTCTAAAAATCTTCAGAGCAGGACATCATAAAAGGAAAACACACTAAAACTCAAGAATGTGTTACAAATGCAGAGGGAGCGCATTGTAGCAATGCAGTTACGATGGTGCAGATACATATTTTGAAGCGGATTCTTGATGTTTTAAAAAAATTAAATCAGCTATTTAAAAACGAAAAAGGTTTTATAATAATAAGCAATAAAGGAATTTCGTGGTGAATTGAGGCGAAAACTGTAGCTTAAACGTTTGTGCGATTTCTTCTAGAAAATCTTTTATCAAGTTATGTAAGTCTCGCACATTGCGTTAAACATTTGATCATTTTCTCTGATATTTCATCCATCCATGGAATTTTATTCCGCTTTTTCGTCTTCCTTTACATCCTTTTCTGTTTCAAGTATGAAATTCTTATTCACTACTTTTTCTATGTCTAATTTCTATATTTGTTTTTCATTTTTTATTTTCCATTATAGGCTTTTATACATATGAAAAAGCCTATTCCGCACGATCTAACCGCCCATCCGTCCGCCGCTTTCTTCATCTTTTTAATAGCATGCGCCTATAGTTGATAACAACAGATATGAATAAATTTACAATTCTTTAATAATGATTTACATTGTTCCACGTTTGCGATCCAGGGAAAAAGCCGATCCAGTGAAAAACGAATTACACAAATAAGTTTTAACTGGATAATCCGGGATATATGCGGAACATTGCCACCTTGTTTTATTCTTGTTGTTTGAAGAAGTTCTCTATATTCTTGTATGCTATTTATATTTTCTCGGTTCTCAGACATATTTTTTACATTTTTCCGCAATAAAGAAGTTCTTTGTCCTTTTTACTTCTTTGTTTATTTTGTTGCTGCCTTTCTTTGTGTTAATTTTTGTATTTCCACGTTTTTTTGAGATTCTTGGCTTTCAATTTTCTCGTTCTTTATTAGCCGTTATATTTTTTATTATTTGTTCTAGATTCCTTCTTAGTTTGTTCTTATTTCTATGGTTATTTGAGCTCTTTCTGCTAAAATTTTCTTCTAATTCCTTTTCTTTTAGTTTTCTTTTGTTAGTTTTTTAAAATTCTTTAATGTTAGCACAAAATATATTTTTACTGCTATATTTAATATCCTACAAATATCGCTCTAGTATAGGGTGGTCCAACCAAAACGCACGATGTTAATAGTAAATAAAACAAAAAGTTTTCAGAGAATTATCTTAATATTTTTTATTATGATAGAAGGATCTATGATAATTATGTGTGAAACAAAATATCGGCCAAATGCTCGCCACGGCTTCGGTGGCATACCTCTATCCGATGGTCCATATTTTCAATGACTCTGAGACATAATTGAGGTTTAATGTCGTTAATGTGCCAAATTATCTCATCCTTTAGCTCTTGAATTGTTCTTGGCTTAGTGACGTACGCTTGCTTTTAAATATCCCCAAAGTAAGAAGTCCGACTGTGTCAAATCACATGATCGTGGCGGCCAATTAACATCGCCACGACGTGAGATAACACGGCCATTGAATTTCTCGCGCAAAAGAGCCATTGTTTCGTTGGCTGTGTGGCAAGTGGCACCATCCTGTTGGAACCACATATCGTCCAGGTCCATATCCTCAATTTCTGGCCACAAGAAGTTCGTTATCACCTCACGATAGCGAACACCATTCACGGTAACTGCTTGGCCGACCTCATTTTCGAAGAACCGCACCACACAGTCACACTGTGTGGATGCATCGGCTTTTCAACAATCACTCGTGGATTTTCATTTGCCCAAATGCGGCAATTCTGCTTGTGAACGAATCCACTGAGGTGAAAGTGTGCCTCGTAGCTGAAGATGATTTTCTTTGTAAAGTCACCATTCACTTCTGTCTGTTCAATCAACCATTCGGCGTATTGACGACGCTTGAAATGGTCAGTAGGCTTCAGCTCTTGAGTCAATTGAACCGTGTAAGCGTGTAAATTCAAATCTTTATTCAAAATTCGCATCAGTGATGTTCGTGAGATGATCAATTGTTGGGCACGACGTCGAGTCGAGATTGACGGCTCTTCTGCCACACTATCGCGAACAACAGCAATGTTTTCCGCAGAACGAACTGGGCGAGCATGCACAGGTGTTTTCACATTTCCTACAGACACGGTTTGCTGAAATTTGCGCACAATTCTCCCGATTGTGAACACATTTGGTCGATTATGCTGACCAAAAAAATCACGAAATGCATTTTGATTTGAACGCCCATTTTCGTAAAAGGCTTCAACAATCTTAACGCGCTACTCAATTGTGTACCTCTCCATGGTTGAATTTGTCAAACAAAGAAATGTCAAATTAAGTTGGGCAATAAACTTAACGTTAAGGTGTGACTCACAATTAACATCGTGCATTATGGTTGGACCACCCTTTAGTTGTCTAGCTGTAGCCATCAATGTTTGCTAAAACATTTTTTCATCTCCAATTTTAAATTTTGCAATACTTCCAGGAAGGCTCTTATATTTTAGGTTCCTATCTTAGCGATGTTTATGTTTCGCCTTCTCGCTTTTAATATTTTTTAGTAATCTTCAGCTGAATATCCGAACTTCGAAATTTTGAATCGAATAGACCTTGTGGTTATTTCACGATTATTTGGTCGCCAGAGCCCCATTTGTGCAAATAATGCATGACGAATTAAAAGTGAGGTAAGCACTTAGATGGGGTAGACTATATTTTCTGGATTACTCGCCTTAACGCCCCGTTTAGAAGAATCATATACTATTTAAAAAAATGATGCGTGTAAGAGATGTAGCTAAGAATTACCACACCCATACAGAATATACCGTGTCTGAAAGCATCCTAAATTTTACATGGTAGTAATTTCCGATAATATCGATGTAAATAAAAATTTTATAATTAGCATAAATATTTTTGCAATGAAGATTAGTGATAACTAAATTAAATATTTTTCAGAAACTTAAAAAAAGCGTTTTATTTATTTAATTATATTGTGGTGAAAAGTAAACTATGAAAATACTTTACAATCGTCTAGGCCTTTCCTTTTTCTTTCTCCATATGAGGCTCCAGTCGGTGACTGGCTTTATCCATCTATCATCTCTTGCTCTTCTTACATGCCCATAATATGATAGTCTTCTCTCTTCTAGATATGTAATTATATCTTGATGTACTTCTATTCTTCTCTATATCTCGTCATTCATCACTTCACAACACCTGCTATAGTACTTCATCTCTACTGCTGTTATTTTTCTCTTGCTCTTCTTTGATAATTCTGTAATTTTAAAAGCTTTATAAAAATAAAATAAAATAGAGTTAAAATTATTGACCTTTCATAAAAGTCGAGATCCCTTAATTAAAAATTTCCTTAGCATTTTATTAATATTTTAAATATATGGTTAGCTTATTTAATGGAAGAACAATAGTTTAAAAGAGTTGCAATGAAAAGTGATGTATAATAAAAGATGTGTTCAAACAAGTTACCATAGAATTAAATGAAAATTAGTTTTCGGTGGAAAGAAAATATCGCCCCGAAAAGATTTTAATTCGGCCTTAGCCTTCGACGAGCACAATATATTTTTCCATTAACATGTATAGTTTGGTATTTCACTTCTCGATTTCATTTTTAGATAATTGACTTGATTTTCGATTTTCCTTAGCATCGCGAGTAAATTTCTAAATAGCAATGCGAAGTTGGTGTTTCACATTATTGTTCTTAGCATTAGAAGTAGACCTGTCTGTTCTTATCTTTGTAGGATGCTCATATAGGATACCTAGACAATGCGTGCGCTAGTCAGAATGGTTTATACGAGTAAAACTTTGCCGCAATAATATACAATTGTTATAGTGCATTAAACATGCAGACGTCAAAAAGAGGAAGCGATTTGGGGACATTTTAGAATGGATAAAGTGGTAAAGCCTTTACATAAGCGAAACAATCCTAGAAGATGTGTAGAAAGACAGACATTTCTGTGAAAATCAAAGATCATTCGAACATGATGAGTGGCTTATAAGAGTAACAGCGCCCTATTCAGCGCTAAGTCTTTCAACAGTCTTCAAATACGCATACTTTAGAGTTTAGGGTTGGAAACACAATAAACGTTTCAAAATAAAATCTTTTGGCATTAATTAAGTTATGTTAACTTTAAAAGTTTAAGAAGAGATAAACTATATGGTGAAAAATACTATCGGAAGTTCAAAAGACGTGTGGTGGGCGGATTTGCAGCAATAGAACGACGTCCATTAGACAAAGACTATTCTGAGAAATCCAACTTAAATAATCCATGTGTATTGCGTTATGTACGTGTTATGCAGCAATACCTAGCATAGTCCGAATTTACTATAAGCCGGTTTGAGAATTTCAAAACAAACTAAATTTTTATGGAGCAAAATAAAAATAAATTCTAAACAATTAGTACATTAAATTATTGCTTTATACATAAATGATCGGTTTTTTCTTTATACACTCAAGTCGCAATGCGCTACATATTTCAATCGACGAGAATGTAAACGTGACATTATGTTTCCTTGGTTAGTCCAGTTTCAAACAGTCCGAACTATACGAGGTATTGGTGTATTTTAAACAGCACACAGGCACACATTACATACAGGGTAGCCCAATGGGTACGCTAGATAATATTTTCATTTTAAATGGATGTGTTTAACCCCCTGACCATCAATCCACCAATAAAAAAGTTTTTTCATCTAGCGCGGTACCTTTTTCCCGCCTCAAAGGTCAAAATTGGGAAATTTAATATTCCGCCATTTTAACCAGCCAAGTGGATACGCTAGATGAGATTTTCATTTTAAGTTGTTGTCTCTAACCTCTTAAAGTCTTGTTTGCAAAGAGTAAGTATAAGAAAAAGATCGCTATTTCCACTTCTTCATGATCAAAATGGAGATTAAAAATCGAAAAGCTCCGTTACGGGTGCGACGGAAAAAATATGGGGTTCGCCACAATCAAGTTCGAACAAAACTCTAAATTTCTTTCGCTGCGTTACTCCCTACTGGGCCGAGTGCCGTTACGAATTTTTGATATATTGTAGGTATCTTGAGAGGGTTCCTATTTGCAAAGTTTAATTAATAAACTCAATTGGGGCTGGAATGCAAAATCCATTTTTGCAGATATTAATTTCTGCTTGAGACCAAAATGCAAAATGTATTCGGAATAAAAAACCCTTAATCACCTATGCATTTACTTCACCCCTTCCTAGGCGGAAATGGCCCTGAATGTTAAAAAAATGAAGTAAATTTTAAGTTTATCCCGTATATCTTCGAAAATGCAAGATATAGCATAACGGCCCCTTTACCAAGTTATAGTAGAGGTACAGACAAATTTTTTGAAGAGGAAGAAGGGACGAGCGCAAATTAAGCAGTGGAAAAGGAAAAAGGAATGCCAAAAATATGGGAAAAAGCTGTGATAACACCAATTTAAAAAAAGGAAGCTTAAATTTGTGATTTATGACAATTTAATATAAAACGACTGTTAACAACATTCTGCAAATGGAAGATCTCCGTTGTGATGCTATTCAAAGATTTTAGAAAAGCGTACGACTTGATTACGAGATATGAATAATAGAGGTAATAGAAGAATTTAAAATTTTACCTAACAGACTAAAGCAGAACTATCAAAGGTTTTTGAAATAAAAACCAAACTCAAACAATGCAGTCTTCTTTCGATGCTAACTTTTATCATGGCATCATCAAAAATCTGAATAGTAAAAGTGTAAAATTACCAATTTAAAAGTTATGTCGACGATGTTAATAATAAGAGATATAAAAGGGCTAGAAGAAATTACACCACATGTATTTGCAAATAAATCAAAATAAAAGGCAAATGATGATCCTAAAACATGGAAAATTAGAAGAAAATTTAGAATCAGACCAGACTAGACACGCGTATAGGTATAATGTGTAAATAAGTAGGAGGGTTTGAATATTTGAGAGTATTAATCACAAAGAATATTTATGTCTCTTCGGCCATATACCCGAATAGTCGCGAACCTTCGAGAACGCTGCACTCGAACCTTCTAGCAAATCTCGAATAGCACGTGCACTCCAGTTGGATTTCTAAAACTGTCGATCACCGAGCATGACGTAATGCGGATGTTTGACGGCCACGCTACGGGTGGGGTTTGGAAACTCGTTGCACAAGAATGGAAAACCTATGAAACCATGTAGGAAAGAGGTTAAAACATGTAGAAAACAAGATATTGGAAAAGGAAAGCAAAAACATAAAAAATGAGAAGTATTTTTCCCAAGAATTGAGATTAAAAAGGATTCTAAATATCCATATACACACATACGCATACAAACATGCGCGTATGCATGCGATTAAAAGCGCTATTTTAAATTCCATCAGCTACAAGACGAGGTAAAAAGAAAAATACAAAAAAATAAATAAAAACCCAATATAGAAAAAGATACGTACATACATATAAGGATATAAATATTAAAAGAAAATAGAAAATATAGAAACTACCAAAAATATAAAATTTTTTTTAAACAGATACATATATCAGTTGCTAAAGAGAAGAACAAAGAAAAACATTATAACAGCTCAATATATCAAGGGTACAAGAAACTTAGAAACTTGTAAAATAAAATAAATAGATAAGAAAAAACGCTTTTCCACACCACTTCTTGTAGATAATTAAGTAGTTATTGCGCAAGATTAATACCTTAATTTTCACAGGATGGTGCAAAACTCCCCGTCTCTTATTCGGTTGGAAAATACGATATGGGGTACACAAAATTTACTTTTACATGGTAAAACTCCATAGTAGAAAGTTTTATTTCTTTGTATTTTAAAAGGGATGTTGACCAAGTGGTGTTCTCTTCCCTTATTTTCGATGCATTGTTGAAGTCGCGTTCTGAAGTTCTTTATTATTCTTTTCCACAAGTCTTAAGGAATATTTTGTAGGGCTTGGCTTAAAGAACTCTAAGGCGATGCTTGCAGCCTTCAGATATTCCTACAGGAAGAAGTAACGCGTGGCGGAATCCGATGAGAAGGCTAGCCAAGTGACGGGTTGAGCGATTAAATGCTCAGGCAACATCTCACATAACACTTGGAACAAAGTTCTTGCTATGTGGAATGCAGCGCCATCTTGTAAAATCAAAGACGGAAGAAGTTTGTCATTAACTATGCTCCTTTAAAAGCAATATACACCATAGAACATAAAACCTTTATTATTCTGGGGTACTCTGTTAACCAGTCCCCAGCTGAACCGGTTCATTAAGAAGAAGTTTGGTTACCACCATTCTTTGGACAAGGCAAAGTAGTCTTATTTTTATAATTATCTTTAAGAGGACCTACAAAAAATTTTCGTGCACTGAAAGTGTTCTGGGCAATATTGAGCAAATGAAGGCAAAGAAAAGGACAGTGACAATCAGCGAAAACATTTAAGAAGTTGAAGAATTCGTAAAAGAGAAGGAAGGAATGGTAGCGACCCGAATGGCTTCAACGTTCCAAAGGATATGACTGAAGCCATATAAGATACAGATAAATCAGCCAATTAACCAAAACGCAGCTCAGAGAACATTTCTATTTGAGAAATTAATGGAAAAAGGATTAATAGACAACTAGAAGAGTTGGTTTGCGGACGAAATCTACTTTTATCTTGCAGGTTATGTGAACAAACAGAACTAGAGGATATGGGGAAGCAAAAATCCACACTTCTCAACAGCAAACTGCTTAGATTCGAAGCGACTAACCGTTTGACGTACGATTTACGCAGACATGGCAGTAGGACTTATTTTAGTAGACGAAAACTAGTAATCGCTACCCTAAAATGCTCAAGGAAGAAGTCTTTCCGTACTTGATGGGCTTAGGAAAGGTTCATGCTGAACGGTGCGCAACCATATCTTCTCAAGGCGTACTTTGATGAAAGAATCGTTGCATTGGATTCTGCAAAGTGCAACAAACATGGCACTGAATAGGCACCCAACTCACCGGATCAAAATTCCTGTAATTGCTTCTTGTGGTGATACTTACAGTAGAGTGCAAAAAAAGAAATTTTATCAGTAGCGTACGTTTAAGACATGTCATTGCCTCAGAAGGTAGAAACTTTAAAAATTTATTTTACTAAATAAATACTTAAATAATTTTTTTCTTTTTTACTTGTCATTGAATACCCCAGTTGGGCCAAGTACCGCGCTAGATGAAATTTTTTTTATATATAAATAAATGCCGTCTTCACTAACTATCAACACCGACTTACAGGACATCCAAACGCTCTTATGGACCACCCAATAGAAGACTAAACAAAACCTGACTTGCAGACCCACCTCAACAACACCAAGTGATAGTGATATATAAAGAGAAATGTCAATAGACGTTTCCCTTCCAAACCAAAGACTTACAACACTCAATACTCTTAGTGAAGTGGATTGCACATTGCACACAAAATAAATCTGATAATAATACCAAACGCAACGAGACATTAAAGAAGACACTTGAAAGGCTAAGGCAATATGAACTAGCGATCGATGAGAAGAAAACAGAAGTGTCAATAGTTGCAAAACGACAGGAGCAATTAAATGCATTACGGCTTCGAGACTGGACTCCAAAAAATCTGGGTTGTAACGCCGCGCTTGGCAAGACAAAAACGCGCTGAAATAAATCATTTCCAGTTTCAGCGCCTACCTTTGTGCGGCTAATTGAAACGGCCGGCGCTGCTGCCAGCGTTTCAGGCCGGCCGGGAAATTTACTGCGATTAGCGGCGGCGAGGCGCAACGGCTGCAGCTGCGGGCCGCTTGCATTCCCCGTCCGCACATCAAAAGTGAAGAAATCCGCACAATCGAGTGCGTGGAAGTGCTAATTCTGTCGGCAGCCGGGTTATTACAGGATGCTTTGTGCTTCCACGGCTGCTTGGTCCAGAAGGGTCGGGTTACCTGCTCTACCCACTCGCTTTTCAACTCCTTTATTGAATTATTGAGTTCCGGTGCCTTTATTCCGCGCCGGCCCGCCATTATGGGCATTCACGCAAGCGAAATGTTTACTGTGCGTGAGTACCGGCGCTCAAAACAACGTTTAGGGCATTATTCTAATTGCGTTCGCGCACCTCGCCAATTTCAATTGCAAATTTGGCGGAAAGCAGTGATGTTGAAGATGGCAGCACAAATCGGAAGAATAAGGACATAACATTGAGCTGGTTATAAACTTCGATAGCGCTGTCGTTTGAAACTACAGCTAAAGATGTCGCCACGGCTTCTGTAATCCTATTAAATTTCTTATCATGAGCTTTTTTACGCTTTTTTATGAAGCATAAAATGATTTTAAATTTCCTTTAATTATTTGTACACATAATTTAAACTAAATAATTCGAAAAATACAAAATTAAACTAAATTAGGAAATACCAAAAACACAAACATAAAAAATATAAATTATTAATTACAAATTAAAAACAGCTAACAAAAATTTAAAAAAATTGCTATAAAAAAGAAATGAAAGTGCAATTAATCATATAAAATTGCAATCGAGTTAGAGATAGTAAGAAATTAAAAATATCTAATTGTTAGATAAAAGACTAAATGTACATAAGCGAATCAAATATAAACTGAATTTATCATTTTTTTAATTCATTGAAGCATTATAAAAGAAAAAACATATAAAATTATTTTTCTAGATAATCTCTTAACTTTAAAATACATATTTCAACGAAAAGTGAAAGCGAGTGAAGGTTATTGACCGCAAGTTATCATATCACGCGCTCTCGACTTCTTACGATAGTGTTAAATTATGAAACACACATTTATAAGCAATTTTGTGCAAAACTTCAAATTTACCTAACAATTGTTAACAAGACTATGTTTCCCGCAACTTTACCAACTGCCGCTATTCAAACAAATCGGTAGTCAACTAATACTCCAATTTCAAACATAAACTCAATACTCTTGATTTTTTTCTATGCCAAACCACAATCAAAACACAGATACCAATATGAATCAACCATCAACTATGAAAATGACACAACTGAAATTTCCCATGACTGGTAAAAACTTAAAAAGGGGGAAAGGTCAAATAATCAAGCAGAAACTACCACAACTTCCTTGCATCAAATAAACTTGCAAAACAAATTTAATCTGCTAACGGTTGAAGAACCCAACGACAACACTTACACAACAAACACCTCAAACAAATCCAGAACACCGAAACCACCTCCTATTTTTATTTTATATATGGAGTGACAAACTATAACGGTATGGCTGAAAATCTTGCAAAAGACGTTGAAGAAGAAGAGTACTATAGCAGATAAAACAATAAAAATAAATCCTCTAACTCCTGACACATACAGAAAGCTAATAACACACTTAAGGGAAGAAAAAATCATATATCGCACATATCAACCTAAAGACGAGCGCGCTTATAGAATAGTTATTTGACACTTACACCTTACAGTACCTACCCACTACATAAAAGAAGAATTCGAAAGTAAAGGTCACAAAGTACGAAACAGTATAAACATTAAATATATAACAACAAAAGACTACTTTTTACATAACAATATAATTACCCAAATTTTGCACCGAATATATTTAAGCTTCAACCATTTAAGTGAATGCACTTACTTCCATGGTTATTTACAGCATCATCCATCAATTGTCCGTTTCTGCATAGAATCTCAACGTGTTATCATATCAGGAGGAGACTGGAATGTAAAACATATTCGCTAGGGGTCCAGGCTAATTACAGCAGAAGGTCGAAACCTTCGTACATACGACAACAATGAGCATCGATCTATCGAAGAACCCACATATTGACGTTTTCGTTACAAAAGGCATCGCCTTTAAAAAATACAGGAACTGTATACTCAGTACAAAACACAAATTGGGAACTTTTCCAAAGATAGATTGCAGCAAACTTAACTCTTCGGTTACGGACAAAAAACCCGAAGGTCTCAACCACACCATCTAACCACTGTCATTCAAGAAGCGGCGTAGAACTCTACACCCAATCAACTCACTGAAAAACGCTACAATAATAATACGCCACTGCATATACGGAAGCTAGTGGCTAAAAAGTGAGCAGCCAGGAGTAGATGGCTAAAAGTCACGCTATCCAGAAGATCGACAGATCTTTAACAGATTACCTCTAATAGTCCATAGAAGTCCAGAAAATTTAAGGGACCACAACTTGCAACTTCACTTATTAAAACTGTAAACGGACACTGGGCTCAAACTAACCAATCGGATCATCCATCAGATCAGACATGAAATCAAAATCTTTCTAAATATACTATGTGGCTCCCTATCAACCCTAATTCTCCAGCTAAAGTACCTATAAAAGGAAATCAGCAAATTGAAACAATGCAAATCTCGAGGCTATGATGAAAAAAGCTGTGGTTCTAATAACAACCATATATAATCGCATGTTAAGCCTTTCATATTACCCTCTTGTATGGAAATACGCCCAAATAGTCATAATACCAGGAAAACCAACCGAAAATGAAACATCGTACAGATCGATCAGTTTGCTTCCCCAATTAAGCTAGCTATTCGAAAAGGTGTCGAATTAAACCTGCTATTGCCTACTCATCAGTTCGAATTTCGATCAGGACATTCAACGATACACCAAACTTATAGGATGGTTAAATAACATTGCAGTCTGCTTGAAAGAAAGAAATACTGTACTGCGGTATTCATAGAAAAACTAAAAACAAATTTGCCAAGTCCATATTACCTTTTGTTAGTCTTACCTAGAAAACCGCTTCATACAGTAAAATAAAAAGACGCGTTCTCCCAACTCTATCCTAAACAGTCCGGTGTCTCTCAGGGAAGTGTACTTGGTACTCTTCTCTATCTGATAAATCCCCAAAGCTTCAAACATCATAATGGCTACTTTTGCTGCTGATGCTGCAGTACTCTCACCCACCGGAATTCAAAACTGCTGGCGAACACTTACAACAAAGTTTAGACACTTTTAGTGAATGGCTCAACCTTCGGAAAATAAAATTAAACCAATCTAAATCGGTGCAGGTTACATTCACAACTCGGTCTAATGTATGTCTTCTACTCCATATCAAGAATGTTCATATTAAAATAAAAACAGAAACAAAATATCCGAGTCTGCTTATAGCAACTTCTTACTTGGAAACGACACATACAAATGAAAAGACAACAATTTAGCGTGAAATTTTAAGAAATGAACTGACTGCTTGGACGACACTCCAAAATGAAAATTGAAAGCATTATACAACCAATTTTGACATGCAGACTTTAAAACTGCCCAAAATAAATATTATTCAACGGTTCCAATCCAAACTAATCAGAGGAATTTTAGACGCACCTTGGTACATAAGCAACCAAACCATCCATGAGGACCTAGATATGCTCAATCTACCTGGACACCCCGACTATCTTGAGGACCAACTCACCGAAGACATAACACCAAGACGACTAATGATTTATAACATGTAATCAACTTGTTAAGTGTATATAAGAGCTTCATCGTTGTATAAATTCTCCCTCAATGACTTCTACTGAATACTCCCTACGAGATCTAATATTTTCTACAGATCATCTAATGATTCTCCAATAAGTATAGTGTTATTTGCGAATCTGATATTATTTATATATTCCCCATTTGATAATTTTTCTAAAGCTTCTCTAATTATTTCTTCTAAATATAGGTGAAGGTATACATTCTTGCTTTACTGCTCTTTGCATATGCGTCCCTTCTGCTAACTCATCGTTCATTTTTACATTAGCATTTTCGTTTAAATACAAATAAGTTATTATTGTAATATCTTTCTTATTTATCTTTTTATCTTCAAATACTCCAATGATGAGTAATAAAATTGCCACTTGCTTATGGGGTTTAGAATGGGCTGAAAGTACCTCAATATTGTTTGCAATCTGCATAATAGTAGTGGTGGGGAGATCTTCTGTAAAGAGTTTGTACAGTATCAGCCCCAACACGTCATCTTGAGGTACTCCTGCGTTTATTAGGATCACAATCACCGTATCTGAGAAGAAAATGACCGCCAGTTAGGTATTGCTTGATTATTTCGTAGTAGTCTAAATGTAGTGTTATCATGATTTTAAATAATAGCTTCTGATGCTATGTTTTATTAAAGGCTTGAGTCTTTGGCAACAATTCGATTGTGGGTTGTTTTTTCGAAAACTAAACTGGTGGTTAGATATAAAGTTATTGTCTAAGATCATAGGTATTACTTTTCCAATTTTCCAAAAACACCGGATAAAAGAGAGAGAAAACTAACTGGCCCATATAAGGTCAGGTTCCATTGTTTTTCAAAATGTCTTAAAGTTAGAACTGCTTTAAGTAGATATATAATAAATACAAGCTCTTTTTTTTAACGTTCTGGTTGTAACTAGATTGTAGTAGGTGATTTTAGTGAATTCAGTTTTGTTATGATAGTGGTCTTAACTTGGTTTTGATTGGTGGACAATATTAAAATGGTGTTTACAGGTAACTATAAATTTATTAAGTGAATGGTAATGCATTGTAATAGTGTGCAAAAAGATACCAAAGCATGAAACATTAATAGTAGTGGGAAACTTTAATGCAAAGATAAGAAAGGAGAAATATATAAGAAATGTAGTAGAAAACTATACAATGCATGACAACTTAGCAGTACAAATGAATATGATGATAGTCCGTGTAATGTTTCAACATAAGAAGGAGCATAAAATAACTCAAATTCTACCAGGAAAACTGACAGAAATGATCATATAGAAAGAAAGAAATAAAAAATGATACAAGACGTAAGATCCTATAGAGAGACAATGCAAACACTGATCACCAATTAGTAATTGCAAAAGTTAAAATGAGAGTAGTACAGTATACAAAAGTGTTGGCAAATGAGAACGCAACCATATTATAAGTTGGCAACACCTATATTCAATTAGGCTCTCTGCCTCTATCTATGATTGACTTGTACGCTTTTAACCTATAAGTTAGTAATACACGTTCGTTGCATCTTTCAAATAAATCGTTTATTTATTTCCACCTAAATATCAACATGGTAGCAGAGCGTGGTCAGAAATCACGTGTAAATCATAATTACGCAAAGAAGATGTCGAATTCAGGTTTCAATCCATTTCATATCGACAGACTAGTTGGAAGAGATAACTTTGCAGTCCAGGCATATTTCGAACTCGACGATTTATGGAGTTCTGTCACCGGTACCAATACAAACCAAAGTAAAGAGACCAAGGCGAAATCTAAGTTGATTTTATTACTGGATCGTATCATTTACGTACATGTTCAGAATGCAACTACTTGTAAAGAAGTCTGGGAGAGTTTGGAACAGGTTTTTGATGACAGCGGGTTGTACAGGAGAGTAGCCTTGTTGAGGGACCTGATAACAACTACATTGGATTCTTCTCGAAGCGTAGATGATTATGTGAATAAAATAATGTCGACCGCCCACAAGCTCAGGAATATTAAGTTTGACATTGATGATGAATGGCTCGGTACACTGATGTTAGCCGGCCTCCCTGAAGCTTATAAGCCCATGATCATGGGACTGGAGAGCTCTGGCATTAAGATAAGTGCTGATTCTATTAAATCTAAACTCCCGCAGGAAGTTCAATGCTCTGATAATTTAGCATTCTTCACAAGGAAAAAGGTCATTCAAAGAAATCAACATGATTCAACAAAGGCCTACAAAGGACCGCGATGTTATAAATGTAACAAGCATGGACACTTTGCTAAGAATTGTCGTGCTCCGAAAAAGAAGAATGTAGAAAATACAGAAGGAAATAAAGGTTTTGTTGCAGCTTTTTCAGTATCTCCTCAGACAATTAATCCAGACCTGTGGTATGTGGACTCGGGTGTCTCCATGCACATGACATATAGACGTGACTGGATGTATGATGTTACAAGTCCACCGATACCCACCATAACTGTTGCCAGTAAGACACCGCTACCTGTGGAAAGTATGGGAAAGGTCAATTTATTGCTAAATGGTAATAAAGAAAGCAAAATTCAGGTAAGACAAGTTTTATACATACCTAAACTTGCTGCAAACCTCCTGTCAGTCAGTGCTATGGTGAAAAATGGCTGTAATGTAAATTTTAGAGATGAAGGTTGTGATATCTATGATAAAAATGGAAAGCTCCTGTGTTCGGCCGCACTAGTAAACGATTTATATTTGTTAAACACACACAGAGAGGTATTTTCTAACCTGTCTTGTTCAGATAACTTAAATGGTTTGGTTCTGTGGCATAGACGCATGGGACACCTGAATTTTTCAGATGTTAACAAGCTGCCGGAGTGTGCTGAGGGAGTTCAGCCATTCTCAGGCAAAAATTAAGGTTTTATTACTTGTACTACCTGTCTCTCGGGGAAACAAACCAGATTGCCCTTTAACAACATTGGTTCAAGATCTTCACAACCCTTACAGCTGGTCCACACTGATTTATGTGGACCAATGGAGCAAGAATCTTTGGGAGGTATGAAATATTTTATTACTTTTATCGATGATTACACAAGACGAGTTCATGTCTATTTTTTGAAAAATAAATTGAATATTGCGGAAGTTTTCAAAGATTACAAAAACAAAGTAGAGAATGAAGATGAGAGAAAAATAAAGGTAATTCGTTCTGATAATGGAAAAGAATACTGCAATAGAGAATTTGAAAATTTCTTGAACAAACATGGGATTGAACATCAAACAAGTGCTCCGTACTCATCCCAGCAGAATGGTCTTGCTGAACGGATGAACAGGACTCTGGTGGAAAGAGCAAAATGTATGTTGTTTGATGCTCAGCTTGCAAAACAGTTCTGGGCAGAGGCCCTTGCAACGGCAGCATATATAATTAACAGATCACCTACAAAATCATCTCCTATGGAGATGTGGACTGGTAAGAAACCCAACTTGTCTAATTTAAAAGTATTTGACTGTGAAGTAATGACACAAGTTCCAAAAGAAAAACGCCAAAAATGGGACTCCAAATCCAGAAAGTTACTGTTTGTTGGTTATTGTGAATCTACCCAAGGCTACCGAATACTTGATCCAGATACCAATAAAATCATAAAAAGTAGAGAGTGCCACGGTTTGCTGTTTACACCACGAATTCCAAGATAAACAAGCATTCTGAAACAGAAAAGTATAACCCGTGCACGATCGTCTATCCACTGGGTCGCTCGTCCAGTCAGCATCACAATATCCAGTTATTTCCTTTGAGTCATCTTTGACATAGCATAGCTTTAGGTTCCTGGTTCCTTGAAGATACCTCATCCCATACAGGGAAGCGGTGGGATGTCTGATATATCTGGCACATGTCGCGAGACCTGATATCACCTATGCAGTTAACAAGTTGCGTCAGTACTGTAATAGTCCAGGAAATCAACACTGGCTTGGAATAAAAAGGATTATGAGCTATATTCAAGGAACCAGGAACCTAAAGCTATGCTATGTCAAAGATGACTCAAAGGAAATAACTGGATATTGTGATGCTGACTGGACGAGCGACCCAGTGGATAGACGATCGTGCACGGGTTATACTTTTCTGTTTCAGAATGCTTGTTTATCTTGGAATTCGTGTAAACAGCAAACCGTGGCACTCTCTACGGCGGAGGCCGAATACATGGCGATGACGGCGGCAACCCAGGAGGCCTTGTGGCTGCGGCAGCTGATGGCCGAGCTCGGTCAAGGTGGAGACGGCGCCCTACTCATCCACTGTGACAATCAAAGTGCAATAAGACTGGCATCAACAGACTGTTATAAACCAAAAACTAAACATATAGATATTCGTTTACATTTTCTTAGGGAAAACATTGTTAATTCTAAAGTTAAATTTAAGTTTGTAAATGGTTGCAACATGGTAGCTGATAACTTGACTAAAGGTACTACCTTTGAAAAACATTTATTCTGTATCAGTAAAATGGGTCTGCGTTCTGTGGGGAGTGTTGGCAAATGAGAACGCAACCATATTATAAGTTGGCAACACCTATATTCAATTAGGCTCTCTTCCTCTATCTATGATTGACTTGTACGCTTTTAACCTATAAGTTAGTAATACACGTTCGTTGCATCTTTCAAATAAATCGTTTATTTATTTCCAACTAAATATCAACAAAAAGAAAGAAGTTTAAAAAATGGAATGAAAAAACTGCAAAGCGAAGAAAAAACTACTAAATAAGAAGGAAAGGAAAATATACAAAAACAGAATTGGGTAGCATAAAACGTAAGATATTGCAAACAGCGGAAAATTAATAGGTCAAAAGAAGGCACAATGCAGATAGGAGTGGTTTGATAATAAATGCAATGTATTAATAAAAAGTCAAGACTAAAATAGATACAGTCTACTAAACAGAACTATTATAATGAGTACAAACGGATGCGGAAGGAAAGATCAAGATTAATGAGAAACAAAAACAAGAGTGGATCGATAAGAATATAAAAAAAACACAACGTTATACCAGAAAATTAGGAAACAAAAAAGATAAAGAAAGACCACTGCAAACTAGACAAGATAGAGTGGGAAAGACGTGAAAAATGGAAATATTGAGAATAGAAGCAAAAATGAGGGTGAAAAACAACTAGAGGACCAATCGAAAGAAGAAATTAGGAAAATAATTAAGAGCTTAAAAAAGAAAAGCAACAAAACCAGACAGCATATGTGCTGAAATGTTAGAAAAGGGATGACGTAAAGTTAAAAAAAGATTGACGAGTTAATTAAGCAAATATTGAGGAATGAAACGAGTGGAGAGTAGGTATAATAGTGCCAATCCCAATGAAAGAAAATTTAATATTATGCGACAATTATAGAAAGATAACCCTCTTAAATATAACATATAAGGTATTAACCACATTGGTACAAAAAAGATTAAATAATTTTACAGAGAAAAGAATAAAAGAATATCAGAACAGATTCAGACAAGAAGAAAGATCAATCATAGACGTAATTCATACAGTAAAACAAGATATAAAGGTACAGATACTATTCGTAGACTATAAACAGGCATATACCTGAAAAATTGATAAGAATAATAAATATGACCATACAAGGATCAAGAACAGCAGTGCTAACGCACAAAGGATTAATAGGCGAAATAGATATATACAAAGAAATACGACAAAAAGATGATTTATCTGCGTCAATATTTAACATTGCAATAGAAGGAATGAAAGATTGTCATATTAAAGGGAAGAATAATAGAGCTGTGGCATAGTTAAATGATACAGCATTGATAGTAAGAGACAGAAAAGGCTTATAAAAGTAATAAAGATGATCAGTAGAAGAGCAAATGATTCGGAGAAAACTAAATAGATGAAAATCACAAGAAAAGAAGAAGAAGCAACAATATAGTAATAAAAATGAGAAATTATAAAATAAAGGGAGTAGAAAGTTTTAAATACTTAGAGACAATAATAAATAAGAGGAATAACAGAAGATACAGTCGGGATACAAAGCGCACTTCGGACAGAAAATGATAATAAATAATCAAAAAATAAACAAAAAGACGGAATTAAGACTATATAAAACAGCACTAAGCAGTGGCGATGTACGCGGCGGAAAACATGTGTTTCACAAAAAGATAAAGGTTTTCGAGAGAAAAATAATAAGAAAGATATTCGGAGCACAGAAATTAAATGAGGGGCAGTTTAGAAGATTACCAAATTGAGAAAACGTAGATTAATAAAATCACAAACACAAACCGAATGAGCGCGCAAGTAGTAGTGAAAACGATGACAAATTGGAAACCACAGATACGACCAAAAGTACGTTGCGAAGTACAATTGATGGAAGACATAAAAAGAATGAGTATAACAAGATGGAGAGAGAAAAGCAAGGACAGGGGAAATGGGGAAAATTGTGAAAAAAACAGCATGATATGACTACCTGTAAAGAAAAAAGAAATATAAGGTAAAGGGTAGTGCAGTGTAGTGTAAAGGAGTAGCGGAGTGGAGTAGTGTAGTAGAGAGTTGTGGAGTGACGCACCACCAACGCGTACACAGTCAAGGGAGCCCCATTAGAAGTAGCTTTCACTCCTGCAGGAGTGTGTAGCCTTCAATATATATATAGTGGATCAAGTTGAAAACTAGTTGTTGAGGTGTATTGATAATTTAGAATATACTGCACTGGTGGTTTTGGTCTATCTTTATTTGCAAATTGTTAAGGACTTTGTACAGACAAGATTTGGTTGCTTATTTATGCCACATTAATGTTGTTGTGTAACTAGAGAAATAAGTGGTTACAGCCGATTAAATAAAACGGCAGTTGATCTGCAGGTCACATTGTAAATAATTGCAGATAAGTGCAGCAGACCTTTTGACTCCAGCAATAGCGCAAGCAACATTTCTGCCCTGCTCGAAAACACAGCAAGAATGTCCTGCTTTATCTAAGTATATAATTTCACCTTCATTTGACCAGAGTGTATTTGACTGCTCAAAAATAAGGTAATGTTTTAACATATGTTTTAAAGTCCATATATTATCAAGGTTTTTTGGATAATCTTATTAACTTTTCTACATAAAATATTACCATTGTTCTTAAACAAATTGCTTTGGAGTTCTTCAGTTGTTACTTGGCTGCTTTAGTATCGTTTACTGTCTACGGTATTGCCGATGCTGTTTCTCCAAGAGCACCTGCTACAAAAAGTCTTGCAAAGAGAACCATTAGATACCTTAAAAACGTTTGTCCCTTTATCCTGTGTGCGTTCTTAACGAAAATAGATTTACAATTAAATTTTTTATATTTACTACCACTACCTGACTACATTTATGTTTTTTACAAGTTCACCTTTAAATGACACACAACAGTCCGCTGTTTAAATTTCATTTCTAATATATATATATATATATATATATATATATATTTCCTACCATACAGTGTAAAGGTATGTATTTACAAAATAAAACTAAACTAATTCTTGACGTAATATTTAAAACTAAAAATTATTCTTGATTTCTACTCGTATGTACTAATCTGGTCCACTCCTTTTTGTTCTGTGCCATTACCTTCGCTTCTTGCCATGTTATTCCTTTCTGAAGAAGTTTTTCTTCTATTGTTTTTGTCCATGTTTTTCGTGGTCTTCCTCTTGTTCTACTAGTAACTACTTTCGTAGATTCTAAGTAGATGTCCTAACCATTGTAGCTGTCGTGTTTCTATTTTTTTTCAGTGGTTCTACTTTAAGTTCTTCTCGAATTATTTGATTTCGTATTTTATCTCTTCTGGTTACTCCTAGTACTTTCCTCAGATATTTCATTTCCATACTTTGTAGTTTACTTTCCTGTCTCTTCGTTGTTAGCCACGATTCCCCCAAATGTCAATGTCGGTAGATAAATTGTATTATATATATGGTGAGTTTTGTTTTCCTAGAAATCTCTTTGTTGTTCAGGAATGTCTTTCCTAGTGCGTAGTACAACTTGGCAGTGTTTTCTATTCGTTTGTTTAGTTCAGTTTCGTGTCCTCCTTTGCTGTCTATAGTAACTCCTAAATATGTGAAACTTTTGACTTGTTCTAATTTACTGTTGTTGATTTTTATGTTTGTCTGTTCTTCTTGTTTACCAATTGCCATGACCTTAGTTTTGCCTATGTTAATTTTCATGTTGTAGTCCTCTAACGTTTCTTTCCATATTTCCAGATTGTATTGTAGGTCCCTCTCCTTTGGTGCGAATATCACAACGTCATCAGTAAACGCACATTCCGAGATGTTTATTCGTTGCATGTTTCTGTATCCTACACATAATTTCGCTACTTTTGACCTACATGCGTTAATAATGTCGTCCATGAGTAGTATGAACAGCAGAGGGCTTAGTACACCACCTTGTCTTAGGCCATTGCTTGTTATGAACTCTTCCGATTGTGAGTATCTAGTTCTTACATAGTTCCTGCAGTTTTGGTACATGCTTTTGGTGGCATTAAGCAATTGTTTTCCTACACCCTTCTAATTAGGCTCTTCCAGATCTTTTTTCTTGGTGCGCGGTCAAAAGCTTTTTCTAAATCAATGAAGGCTAGGTAAACTTTTTTGTCTTGTTTTAGTGTTCTTTCTATTACTTCTTTTAAGCTAAATATGTGGTCTTGTATACTATGTCCCTTTCTGAATCCGCTTTGAGAGTCTATTAGTTGTCTTGCTAGGACTTTTCTTAGTTTCTGTTCTAAAATTCTTTCATAAACCTTGCATGCTATGCTCAACAGTGTTATTCCTCGGTAGTTATGACAACTAAGCCTATCTCCTTTTTTGTACAGTGGTAATATGATTCCCACTTCTTTTGGTATTCTACCGGTTTTCCAAGCCTCTTTGCAAATACCTAAGAATATTTGTGCTCCATATTTTCCCATAGTTTTCAGCATTTCTGCCTCTACTCCGTCGTGTCCAGGTGTTTTCCCATTCTTAACGTTTTTTATTGCTTCACATAGTTCCTTCATTGTGGGTTCTTCATCCGTTATTACTTCCATTCTTTCCGCTTTTTTGTTCTCCTTCTTCATCTTCTCTTGAATTTTGTGTTATCGTTTCATCTACTGTTAGGATTTCTTGGAAGTGTTCTTTCCATATCTTTATCACTTCATTTTCTTCGGTTATGAGTTTACCTCTTTTATTCTTGACTTGGTTTAGTATTGTTTTCTTCTCTGTTCTACAATTTTTGAGCACCCTATAAAATAGCTTCTGGTTTTCTTTGCTGTTATGTTCCATTCTGTGTCCGAACTTCTCCCATGGCTTTTCTTTGGCTGTCTTTATTATTTCTTTAACTTTCTTCCTTTGTTCCTTGTATTCTTGGTATGCTTCTTCAGTTTTCTTATTTAAATAATTTTTCCATTTCCGTTTCTTTGTTTTAATTTAGTTTTTAATATCTTCATTCCACCAATCTGTTTGTTTATTTTGGTTATTTATTTTGGCTACCCCACATACTGCCTTTGCCGCGGATTTCAAAATTCTTTTAAATATTTCCCATTTATTGTCTATGTCTTCGTGTAGAAATCTTTCGTCCAGTTTTTCGACTTCTTTCTGTATTGGTTCTTGGTATTTTGTCTGATATTGTTCTTCCTTGAGCATGTAAGTCTTAATCTTTTCATAAACTTTTTTCTTTTGCAAGTTTTCCTTCTCTTTTGTTTGTTTTCTGTCCATGTGTCTTATTTTTCCTACTAACAGGTAGTGATCGCTGTAAATTTCGGGACCTCTTCTTACCCTAACGTCTTGAATCATATTCCTTTTGGCCTTTTCTATCAGGATGTAGTCGATTATTGATTTTTCGTCTCTACTTTTAACTTCCCTGGTGTACTGATGTATTTTCTTATGTTCGTAAAACGTATTTTTGACGATGAATTGGTTCTCTCTGCAAAAGTCGAGTATTCTTTTTCCATTATTGTTTCTTTCTTGTTCTGCAAATTTGCCTAGTGATTCTTCCGTTGACTTATTTTTTACTCCTACTCTTCCGTTAAAATCACCTACTGTGATTACTGTCCCTTTACTTTCTTCTGTGAGTGATGTTAGTTCGTTCCAAAATTGGTCCTTATTGTTTACATTATCGTCTTCGTTTGGGCCGTAGACTGCTATTATTGTTATTTTGTGTTGGTCTTCCCCTATTTCTACTGACATTAATCTTTCATTTATGCATGTCCAATTACAAATTCTTTTTGCCCATTTCTGATTGACAATGCATGCTACACCTCCTTTTGCTCTCTGATTTTCTTGGACTCCGCTGTATATCATAATATAATTATCTTCTAATTGAATCATTCCTTGGCCTTTCTTTTTTGTCTCAGTTGCTACTATTATTTCTATCTCAATTTGTCTCAGTTCATTTACTAGCTCCTTCTCTTTCCCACTAATTCCTCTTACATTCCATGTTGCTAAATTCCATGTTTCATGCTTCTTTTCAAATTTCTTTTTAGGTTCTCTTGTTTTTGTGTCTTTTTGGTGTTTGGGTTGTTTCCTATTCAAATGCCATTTCATTACCTGATCGTCGTCTTTATATTTGTCGTGCAATTCAAAATCTGTAATCAGTTTTTTGGGTCGCCGTTGGTTATTTCTCTTGCTTTTCTTAACTCTTTCATTGTCTCTTCCCATCTCCACTCTATTCCGTCTATATACAGCTTTCTAAATCCTATTTTAGCGGTTTTTCCATGTATTCTCTCCTCCTGGGCCCTTTTCCTGATTTTGCCTTGTATTTCTCTGTCTTTCTTGGATCAATCATCGTTGATAAATATCTTGACCTCTTTATTCCCTTTTAGTTTGCCTTTGTTCATCATAACTACTTTCTTATCATTGGAATTTTCTAGCTCGATTAGACAGGTTTTTTGGCCTAGTTTCTTAGCTGATTTAATTGGTACTTCTATTCCCAGTTTCTCTTTGAATACATTCAATATGCCTTCTTTCAAAACCTTAGGGTCATCGATATCAATTTCTAAGCCTTGTATCACTAAATTATTTCTCCTTTTTTCGTTTTCTAATCTCACAACTTTTCCTTTTATTTCTTTTAGTTCCCTTGCCATATGTTCATTTTCACGTTTGATGCTTTCGTTTTGTTCTTGTAATTTTTTGATCTTGTCTTTATATTCCTGTTGGTTCTTACGAATTTCTTTGACTTCTGTAGTGAGGTTCTGCATCATAACAAACATTTTTTGTAATGTATCGTCTTGATTTCTTTTTTTTTTCTGGCGATCTCTTTGTTAATTTACTTCTACTGAATACGTCTATTTGTCCCGATGGTTTCCTTTTCTTTGTTCCATCTTCCGATGTATTAAACTCATTCTCAGAACTATCCATATTTTAAGTTTGGTTTTAATAATTCTGAGTGCGGCTCTGTTCCGTATTTACTAGTTACAATATTGTATGTACAGCTGTGCTCAGCGATAGGAGCCTTGTCCGAATCTACTTCTCGGAGGTCAAGTCTCCTCTGATGCACGTACTTAAATATTAAACTGAGAAATTAGCAGTTTTCTCTTACCTTAATTGGCACATTTATTTTTATTATTTCCACCTTCACCGTTATGCTTTAAATAGTATTATTATTTGCTCAAAACCTCCCAAAATGGGTAAATTGCTTCGGAGCGATTTATAAACCTCATTTCTAATTTTGTTTTTAATTTAATAACCATTATAACTCTTTCTCTCTAAAATTGGCATTCTTCGATTCAATACGTTCTTCCTTTATCAACTTGAAGCCTTTATTCAACTTTTGTGTTATTTCTGTATGCAATGTCGTGCTGGTGAAAAGCAACATTTAAAGAATTTACCCTTCCGTGAGAATATTGCTGTAGTTGGTCAAAGTCGCGCTGCAAATCCGAAAGCATCACAAGGTGGGTTCTTAGTTTAGTCAAATTTTGCAGTTTAGACAATTCTTGCGTAACTCATCAAAGCAAAAACATCTTTAATGAGTCATTATTTGGTGTGGGTTTTGGCCTGGTGTAATAGGCCTATACTTCTATATGATCTTCTATATGAAGTTGGAGATGCTGTAACTGTGAGCTGCAGTCTTTATAACCCAGTGTTTTTAGCGTCAACTGCGCAACATGGATCTGGAACAAACGTGGTTTTCACTTCACTTCAAGAGCCGTTTTAGAAATTTAAATCCGGTTTTCAATTTGGACCACCCTTTATGCATAATATGCACTATTTAGAAAATAATACGATCAGACTAATTACAAAGTTCAATGTGAAATTATCAGTATTAACCTATTATACATGCAGCAGTTTTATCCACTCGATGCTAATAGTGTTATCATATTCAAGGTTCAAGGTAATTCTCCAATCCAAGCCTTTTATTAAATTTTTCGTTAGGTATCGCATTGCATAAACATTTTCTTAAGCAATTCTTGTAAATTAGCTTCGAACTATTTCTCGTTGTTGGACATTTCGAAAATACGGAGCTGCCATTTCCAAATTTCAAGTAAACGCGCGCTTCCGTGGTCGTAACTATTAATTTCTTATCGAAAACTGATAAGAAAGAATGATAAGCGAAGCTATAGTTTACACGATTGCACTAAGCTGACTACATATGCACTAAGTACTATGTACGTGGGTGAATTAAATATGAACTGAAAATATTTATTTTTCATTTGTTGAATCATCAGAAAAATACAAATAAACAAAGTTATTTTCCTGCGCAACCTTTTAGAGGTTCAAACAAACGATAATTGCAGGGCGACAAGTTCGGACTATAGGAAGAATGTTCCTGTGTAGTTTGAAACAAATCTCCAATTTTTTCATTAGTTTGGGCAGCTGTATGCGATTGGGCGTTGTCTCGGATTATCTGAGTATTGTCGTAACTTATTCCGATCTCAGTGGCAATTTTTTTGAGAAGACGGTGAACAATGCGGATATTCTTCTCAGTTGCGCTAGTCATGGGTAACGTCAGTGACCTTCATTTTCAGCTGCCTCTTGCCTCCAAAAAATTTTAATTATATCTTAAGTCTTCTCACTTTATTCATTTCTATCTACAAGGCTCTGAAGTTGGTTTCTTTTTTCCCACGGCGCATAAAAAAGAAATTGCGGTCCATTTGATTCAACCACGTCATTGAGGGTACGTCTCAATTGTAACCACCTTAAGATGATAATATTACAATTTTTTATAAAATACTGGCAAGTTTTGCAACAATTCCAGTTGATATTGAATAACTTATTTTACATTATCTAGCGTATACACTGTTTAAGATTAGCCTACGGCCACCAATTCAAAAATCGAGCAAATCTGTCTTTTAAATTTTATTTTATCAGTGACGTTTTTGCTTTTAATATAATTGAACTAAAATGAAATTTATCATACTCCGAGGTTAAGGTAACATAGGGGGCTCAGCAGTATCGAAGCGTAGCAAATTTAGACAAGATGAAAACCGACGAGAACAATGTCTCATACTTAGGTGAGGCACAAACGTATATTGTCTGTACTACTAATTTCTTTGATAGGATAGATTTAATCGTAATAGCGTTCTTGGACTCGTTTGGGCATCTATATATTCTAGTAATTTTCGTATATATACAGAGTGTTTCTGGAGGAATAGTAAATATTGTAGGGGGTGGTAATATAGACGAATTGCAATAAAAAATTCCATATAACATGTGTCCAATTTTTAATGAGTCCGGAGATACAGCTGTTGGTATTTAACCTAGTGCAGTTTTTGTTTCATGTGTTGGTACACAAAATCGCCAAGTAATCATATTTGTAATCTTCATTGATGAAGCCATTTTCACTGGTGACGGCATCAATAACACTCGTAATGTACATCACTAGTATGAAGAAAACCCACATGCCATTTTGAAGACACATTTTCAAGAACGCTTCTCTATAAATGTGAGGTGTGGTTTGATAGACAATCAGTTGATTGGGCCTGTTGTGTTATCGTATCGTCTTACAGGACCCCGTTACCTACACTTTCTTGAAAATGAACTTCCAGCATTATTGGAAGAGATTCCTTTGACTACAAGAATGCGTATGTTCTTCCAGCATGACGGACCTCCTGCACATTCTAGTGGTCTGGTGACATAACATCTAAACCTAACATTCCCCGAAAGATTTTTGCCTGTGGGGATGGTTGAAAAGTCAACACAAGAGACGATTTGATCGTTCGGATTATGCATGGTGCAGCCCTCATCAAAGAACGCCAAGACGACCTCCGAAGAGCTAAACGTGGTGTTATCAAGGGAAGTGAAAAATAGATTGAAGTTGGTGGTGGAATTTTTGAAAATCTACTTTGAACGTCTTCATGTAATAGCTGTATCTCTGGACTCATTAAAAATTGGACACATGTTATATGGAATTTTTTATTGCAATTCGTCTATATTACCACCCCCTACAATATTTACTATTCCTCCAGAAACACCCTGCATATATATATTTTTTAGAAATAACAATAAAACTACAGATAAGTAGACATACTAGAGCAGGAACTAGAAGTACTTGGCAAGTTTTTCTTTTCAATTTTTTATTTGGTTGCTATCAACAATTAAAATATAAAAATAATTTTATATGTATATGTAATTAAAAGTCCTATCTGTTTTATACTAAACCATTAAGTGTGTTCGACATTTTCATTTTTACAGGATAAACTGCTTTTGGGTTGAGAATTTTTGTTACATATGAAATGTGCAAGGTCAGATTAGACAAGGCATGGAGCATTAAAGATCATTTCATGGGTCTTGGACTCAAAACTTTGAATCGTGTTAATAGTTAATTTGCTGGCACAGCTCCATAGCCAGATAGGACGAATTATGCTCTTGATATGCTCCTGATATTTAACTCTTCCGCCTGAGAAATCGTGTGCCGTTAAGGATGATTGAGGGACGTGCTGAACGAAACACGCACTGATTTATTTTTATTAACTTTTACTTCACACTTTGTTAACCACGTTTCCAACACAGTGAAATGTTCTTGAAGTAATTTTGATGCCGGAATTTTTTCTGTTGTTGATGTACGTGTATAGTAAGTATAGGAAAACCCGATTACATTGCTTTGGGTGACACCTGCATTAATTATTTTTATCTGCAAGGTTCATTGCCCAAATTCATTGTTTGAAAAAAGCAATTCCAGATATGAACAGAGAAGTATGCAGCACTAGTATGTCAAAAAGGTATTTATCTTGTGAAATAAGCCTCTGTATCATAGCTTATCAAATATATTGATTAAATTTATGAACGCTGCACTGTAGTAGGTTTGGCTTCCAATGCTTCACCGCAATGTTTGTTAGTCAGTGACATTGTTGGATGGTCGAGTGTTTTGATCGAAAGCCGAATTGATGTTTAGGTAGTCATGCATTTTGGAACTTGCTTTTATTTATATGTTTTAGTATTACTTGTTCCAGCAAGGTAAAGTGGTGGAATTTGATTTGGTCAGGAGGATTCCCAGTTTAGAGATAACAATGATATGAGCAAATTTGAGGCAGTAATCGAACCGGAAGATTCCATTAAACAGAGTTGTGGATACCGAAATCCTTCCTCATGTTTTAAGATGCTTTCTGTTATGAGGTTACATCGTGGTGATTTATTATTTACCATTTATGAACATCAAAGTTCCATTGGAGACGACAGTTGTAATGAAGTTTCTAAGTAGTGCTCGATCTCTTGATTGGGTTTATTAGAATTTGATTCAAAGCTAGTTTTTAAATTACTAGCAAAGGCTTTATCTTTATCAGTCTTTGACCAAGTACCAATTTCTTCAGGTAAGAGTGATGTATGTTCTTCGGGGTGCTTGAGTCCTTTAGTAACTCTCTAGATTGAGTGTTCGTACACAGAAAGTAAATTTGTGTGGAGTCTACATCTTAGCATGTTATTCAATTGATTAAATCTAGTTTTGTCAGCTAAACTGTGTTTTGAATTTTATCCTGCTTTCTATATGATTGTTATTAAGTGATTTAGTGTACTCTAGATCATTGTTTGTTTTCAATAATAAATTTGTGTTTAAAGTTTCATCAAAATGAGCTTAAACTATTTCACAATTGCTTTTTGTACTTCTTTATAATGTACAATTGCACTTACAGTTACTATTACAGGGGCGTGATCAAACAAAATATCGTATTTGGAGGCAAAATCCATGTTGTTTGATGCCATCCTATAAGTGACAAAGAAGTTTAACAAGTTTGTAACTTTGTTGAAATTCCAAGAGCCAATGTGTTGTATTATCTGTTGACAGAAAATTCTAATTGTTGTCTATCATGGGTTTATGTAGTTCTGTTCTTTTTGTTGTTGTTAAACGTAAACTAAAATATATATTTTTTGGCATTATAATTAGCGCCTGCTAGCAACCTATAAGTTTGAAGAAGATTTAAAACATATGTTTATTTATATTATGACGTATCGACAATAAATAGCGTTAAATTTGTAAATAGTGTTAAATTCAATTACTTCTTTATTAACTTCATCGTATTCTTTCGATTGTGTGGGTAACATACATAGCAGATTGCGGCTGTGTTGGATATAGGAAAATACGGTCGATCAGACTGCATATTGGCTTTGTTGGTATTGTTTTAAGGGTTGTACATTTGGTCATCATTGTTTTGGGATATTTGCGACCTGCTTCGTCCTCTTCGTTTTTCACACATCAATTCCCGACTATAGAGGGGTATCTTAGTATATTTCCTTGCTTCTTGTGATTGTTTTGAAGTTGAGTACCAGGTAGCCTCTAGGATTATAGTTAATTTGACTTTCGATATAGTTTTGGAAATTAACCCCCTTCAATATTTATTTACGATTCATCTCGGGAGATAACTTGAAAACTTCCTGTTCTTAACTGTGTGCCCTGTAATTTAGTTGTTAATTCAGTTTCTTCTTCGTCTCTGTCTGTGTAATTTTTGTCTCTTGTTGAATTATTGGTTGTTTGTGTTGTTCTTAGGTGGGCTTGTTGAAAATTCGTTGCGTTGTTGTTATGATAGGGTTGTTGCACATACATCATATTAAAATAGGGTTGCTGATTTGGACTTATTGTTGAGTGTTGCGTGATTGGTTGTTGCAACATTGGCACCTGCCGCGTTGGTTGTTGTATTATTTGTTCTTGCCCGTTAAAGTTGTGGAGGGGGCTCAGTGCACAATAGTTTATTTATGGCTAAGGAAACATTTTTATTTCTTTATAAAATCAGCTATTTGTTCCTTTGATAATTTAATTGAGATAACATATCGTTCGATGTTTTCAAGTAATCAATCTTTCGAGGTCAGCAGTTAAATTTTTAGTTGCCTTTTGGCACACACGTTCACTTATCACTTGTTATCGCACAGAGCATTAATGCGTACTACTTCATTAACAAACACACATTTAGGTAACTTCGAATACTTGTTTAAGATAGTTACATAATTTTTTAAGAACACTAATCGTATGTTGTATAATACAAACATTTATACGAATTTTATTTGCTGGTATTACAGATGCGAAATTTCTTGAAAATTTCAATTATTTCAAAGATGTGCAGGAAACGAGTGCTTTTCAATAGCTATTAATGCAACTAGTAATTATTATAAATTTTTATTTAGAATTAATAGATAGAAGCTAAAATAAGGTTTTTATCAAAAAAATGCATGTAACTGCTTACTTTAATCATAAGTATGAGAGAGAAATGAATAACTAAGATTATGTTGTCTGTCTCTTGCACTGCAGCTTAAAGAATCAGAGCTTCAGTTCTAGTATTGCTTTTCAAACATTCTATGTGCACGTTAGATTCATGTGAATTTAATTTGTCTTTCTGCAGTGGATCTCCGAATACTTTTTTTGATTTTCAGTGATACTTTATCTACATGTATAAAAACAAATCAAAATTTCGTTCTATTATTTTGAAGAAGTCTTATAAAATTTGCACAATTTTAGCAGAATTGGTGTTTAGGATTTATCCGATCATATGCCTGTCAGCTATTGACGCTGAAAATTGACTGCCCTATCAACTTAGATCTTACAATCCTTGCCGATGCTTGACAAGAAATGATGCCGTGAAAGTTAATGATGATTTTGCAACGTACTGCACCATTGAATGTGAAATAAGATATTTGACAAATGCCCACATCTCATTTGACACTCCCGGATTCTTTTGGTAAAATTCGCGATCAGTTTTTCGCACAACTGCGGGTCAATTTCGTCGATATGTGAATTTTGGAAGTCACCCATTCAATTTTTGCTCTAAGAAATGAATTGTGTTAGGTAGTACCGCCTTGCTAAAACACGTCATTTATATCTATGTAGTCCAAATGAGAACACATCTCACGATAACGTTCAACATTAATAGTCACTCATTTTCTAAAAAGAACAGCCCAAACACCCCATCAGCATAAAATCCACACCAAACTGTTACTCTTTGGGTATACTTAGATCGTTTTTCAACAACCGAGATGTCCCGAACGCGACAATTTTGTTTATTGACATATCCACCTAATTTGTGTATAATCTCATGCTTGTAATGAATTTTAACAATCGTCACTGGCTTTTTCTTCGTGCAGCGCTCCATATTAATTAACTATAATGTATTTGTGACAAAATGTTACCTAGCAGACCGTTGCCAACCTTGCAGAAAGAAAATTATTCGTTATTTTTTGGAATACCTTTTTTTTGAAGAATACGCTTATAAAATGTGAAATTCGTGATAAATGAAGCTATAAGTTGGATTAGAAATAGAACAGATCAGATAAAGATACAGGAAAAACCAATTAAACATAGCGATATATGTAGCACTTTTAATATTTTAAATAATAGTTCTTGTAGTATTTTGGCTTTTTATAAAAAAAACAAAAACTTTTTTTCTGGGTTATATAGTGGGGTATTTTTAAATTTTGTATCAAATATTTTACAATACTAAGGTTAGGTTCTATACAAATATAGAATAGAAATGCCGTAGAGAAGAGTGGCAACAATTATTGAATTGCACTATGTTCCAGTAAGAATAGAAATAAAATAACAGTAGTGACATTGAACGTCCGTAAAAATTTCAGCGGCCAGTTTGTCCGAGTCACGTAGCAACACTCAGTTGAGTTGGTAGTGCCGTATTATTTTGCATAATCACTAACGGCCTTACTGCCTGCATATTTACCTGTTAAAAAATGGGCAAAACATTTCTTTTCGAGAGTGAGATCCTGCAAGATAGACGTTTAAAAGTAAAAGAATTATTAGCAAGGTGAAGGTTTTTCAATATAGCCGTGCGACGCATTCCTCACAAGCACCTTTTTTTGCTACTCTTTGTCATCAGTTTCAAAACAGCACCGTGTAACCTGTTGTGAAGAATTTTTAAAATTCTATTGCAACAACAAAGAAGTTTTTCAATCCATTGTTAAAGGGGGTGAAACCTTGATCTGCACAGGGCAACCTTCTATCAAAAAACACTGGATGAAAATCAGCCAAGGAAGGCAAAGGTAGTTTAATTGATGGAAAAGTTCTTGAAACTTAAAGAAAATTGTGCTAATTAATTTGAGACAAGTATTACGCCGAGTATACATTACACGACGTTATTAAGAAAAATAGGAGTGGTATAGTGAGTCAAACCACCCACCTTCTGACCCTTAATGCCCCTGATCATAGGGTTGTAATTGTATAAGTTGCTTCGAAAAGCTTGCCCACCCAATTTAAAGCCTAGGCTCAACCCTCAGTGACTACTGTTTATTTTTATAATTGAAGAAAAACCATCTAGGCAAAAACTTAACAGCGATGAAAAGTTGCAAGAGTATTTTTCCAAAACACGTTTGGCGTTTACCTCGCACATCTACAACGTTATTGTTTCGCAACTGGTTGAATCAGTCAGGTCAAAAATGTAATTTTTTAAATCTTGATAAATTAGTTCTTTACTCATACTTTTATACTCAAATAAGCAAACGTTGCTATAAAAAATAAAAATTAGAGCATGCTAAAATAAAATTAAAATGAGACATGCCGATAAACAAGTAAAAAGAGAAACTTGAGAAATTAAGGCTACATTAATTGAAGGCATGTCTAAAAACTTTCATACAACTTTTCCTGAAAGGGGCACACATTTATTATGACTTAAAATAGCATTCAGCTATGAACTAAAAAGAAGAAAATATAAATAAATATTTTAAGAGTTTAATACTATTAAACCTTTAATACTTATGTCTACGCCGACATGGGATCTTAGCCAGAGCTAACAGTATCCCCATGTTCTCAACAACACTACCTCGTTACCTCGGGACGCCGATAAAACTATTCTCGAGTCCAGATGGTTCGTCGCCCACGTGCAGTTAACTACAGGGGAATCGAAAACTCACGAATTCGCAGTTGTAATCAACCAAGTGCGTTTTTTAGATGTCTCGTCCTTCAAGAAAGCGTTAAAAAACTTTACAGAGACTCTTTAATTTTTCAAGACATGAAAAGGTCACTGATAAAGCATAGTACTTATACAGTCTCATAAACTAAACTTTTACTTATTTGACAGAAAAAATAATTTAGAGACCTAAAAGATATGAAAGAGACATGGAATTCTCTCTCTTCATTCCTTTAGCCACACGTCCGTGCCCCGTCCATCTTTCTCGCTTAAGCGCTTTCGAGGTCATTTCGGACATTAGGATAGCGTTCTCATGCAATCGTGGCATACATACTTGAAGTTTTCCAATAAATGCGCTATTAAACTCGATTGAAAGGGTCTGTTTTTAAAAAAATCCGAGGGTTTCGTGACGACGAAAGGAGCAACTTTTTAGGAAACTGGAAGTACAGATGCACAAAAAGAGGTATTAAAAACTCCTGACTTATTCATTTTCAGAAAGATTACAGTCTATTTATCCCCACCCCCTTTCTTGCTCTACAACAGCAATTTATTAAACCTCGAAAAAGCTATCGGGTCACTTTTGCAGATGATGCTACAATTTTGAGATTATATGCGGCACTAAAGAAATAACGGAAAATTGCTATTAAAATTAAATAATCGTGCACGCCAAAAAGTTGACATGGTACTAGATGTGAAATTACGGTAGATATATCTACGAATTTCGTGTTTTGGTAGTTTTTATTATATAAGTAGAATAATAATAAAAAATAATTAAATATTTGTATTTTGTTATTTCTTTTGTGCAATATTTTTATAATAGACATCTATAAGATACGTCCAAAGACTAATGTGAATGGTTAAGCAGAAGGTTGGGAAGAGGGTTCTTGGGGCCGGAAATGGATGAGGGACGTCAGGTAAACAGTCCGACCCAGATATTTTGCCTCTGAGTCTTTACAAAGTGGACAGTCGTTTGAGCGTCGTATCGCGGGTCAAAGTGTCAATCGGAGACACCCGAGTTCTTATTACTTTCCTGACGTACCTTTATATACTAACAAATGAATAGGACATGAAATTTGCTATTTTTTTAGTACTGCCATATAACACAATTATAATGTTTCTCCACTAGCTGATGCCACAGCAAATATTTGGCCCCAACTGATATGACTCAGCACGTTTGCTGTTCTAGCGGCAGTTTTGAATCTTTCCCATTAACATAAAATAGATTATTTTATTATTATGCAAGCCGTGTTTATTTCAAGTAAGTAGCACAGCCTAGATTTTTTATTTTATTGATAACTTGCTTTTAGGAGTTCTAGAAGTTCTAATTGTTTGGGTTTAAAACAAACATAGCGAAATCTCTTAAAGCTTAAGGCTACCCGCAATAATGCTGTTCAAAAATGTTAAGCCCTTTAACTTAAAAACCAAGTTTAAACTGACTGTTTTCTATCAACCCAGACACATACATTGCAGTTCAGAAACTAACGTTGTAAGATCCGTTGTCCCCGACATTAAGATACCCAGGAATATGCTTGTGGAAGAATATGTCTGGGGTGGGCTGGAAAAGTGGCACGACAAAACGGCGTTGGTAAGTAAATTGACTTGAGCAGCTTCGGCTTAGTTTTATAAAATTTACCGCAGGTGTGCGCGGAAACCGGCCGCAGTTACACGTACCACGAAACGTACAAAAAGAGTAGAAGAGTGGCCCATTTCTTATGGAGACTGCCAACATTAAGACAGGGAGACACGGCCGCCATTGTCCTCCCGAATTGCCCAGATTTTGCCATTGCAGTACTCGGTGCAATGCAAGCTGGCCTGAAGATCACCAGCGTTAACACGTCTTACACTTCACGTACGACGCTTTTTATTTTTGTAAACTTCTGATCCCAGTGAATGCCCAATAGGTGAAATGCATAAACAGATACTTGCATCGGACACTAAAGTTATATTTGTTTCTCCGGAGTATTGGTCAAAAGTTAGAGAAGCTATGGAGTATCGCCTGAACATTCTAATCATTATAATAGACAATAAGGTAATCACTTAATTATGTTTATTGATATAAATAGCTATGCGTTTTACAGAATAACGTGCAAATTCCCCAAAAAGCTATTAGGTTTAGTGAAATTCTTGAAAATAAAGATGAATTAAAATATTCTGTTCCAAGAAGTGCAAATGATATAATCTATTTGCCATATTCCAGCGGAACGACTGGCATACCTAAAGGAGTGGAACTAACCAACTCAAACCTAATATCCAATTTACACCAAATGAATGATTCTTCATTTAAACTTCAATCGGATACTTCCGGTAGTAGAAAGTACTGTGCGCTTTACAACTAAATCAACTTAATGTAACAGGAGATTTTCAAGAAGTCGCTTTATGTGTAGTTCCATGGTTCCACATATATGGACAAACATTGAGTATACTCAGTTTACTTTCATCTGGATGTAAATTAGTTACCGTAAAGAAATTTCAACCTCAATTGTTCGTTGACATTTTGAAAGAATATAAACCTACGTTTGCCCATCTAGTACCACCACTAAGTATAATTTTGTTTTTTTTTATCAATCATATCAATAACGTAGTTTCTAGTACTATTTCTTAACAATAATGTTGAACCGGAACACATAGCGAGTTTGTCTACAGTTGTATCGGCTGCTGCTCCATTAAGCGCAGCAGATACCGAAAGGTTGTTAGAAAAGAACAAGCAGTTAAATATTTTTCAAGCATACGGCCTAACTGAAACTTCACCAATGACTCATTGCCAAACGAAGCGACTCTCAAACGGCGTCAAAATGGGAGGATCAGGATTGTTAGCCCCAACACAGAATGCAAAATTGTTGCGATTGGCGACGAAACGAATGCAGGATTGGGGCCTAATCAGTTGGGCGAAATACTCATTCGAGGCCCTCAGGTATAAAGAATAATTAATGGATATGTTTCAAGTACATGTTTTCCAGGTAATGAGGGGATACTATAAAAATCCCGAAGCTACCAGAACTACGCTAGAACCGGACGGTTGGCTACGCACTGGCGATATTGGTTACTATGATAAAGATGAACACTTTTTTATTACGGAAAGACTTAAAGAATTGATAAAGGTACATTTAGAAAAAAAATACTAAAGTTTATCTATCGTTCCATTGCCGCAGGTAAAAGGATTGCAAGTTGCTCCTGTAGAGTTAGAAGAGCTCTTAAGAGATTACCCGCACATCGAAGATGCCGCTGTCGTTGGAATACCTCATGCAGAATTTGGAGAAATCCCTAAAGCTTATGTTGTGTTAAAGAGAAATGCAAAATTTGATGCTTCAGAGATTCAAAAGTATGTATCAAACAACGTTGCGAAACACAAACAGCTGCGTGGCGGGGTAGTCGCTATTGACAGCATTCCCAGGAATCCATCGGGGAAGATTTTAAGAAAACATTTGAAGCGCTTATAGTATTTTTTGATTTTACTTGTTGCATGGTGTTTTAACGAAAGTATTTTCAAATGGTACTTTAGGGTATTTGTAATATAATATCACTAGACAAAGCTAAGGTGAAAAGATGTAAAGATATAATAATAAAGATAGGATAGTGGGAAATTATTGGCTTAACAATTTTCTATTTATTAAGGATCTGGAACTGCTAAAAGTATTTGTTCTGTAATTTTTATACATTACAATACACACATTCTTTTGCTTTCACGACAACCATAACTCTGCGGGGAGACCTTCAATTAGGTGTCGGAACGTTTCTGGAGAAATGGCAACCCATTCATCTTTGTTGTATTCGTGGCAAATACCCCCATAACTTAAAGTTACGTCTTCTAAATTTATCTGTTCGCACTAAATGTTCTGGCATGCTTTAGGCGTTCGCCGCCTCCAAACCGCCAACAGACTAAAACAAGACCAAACACAATTTATGACTCAAAATTCGTAAGGTTTATAACATTTGGGTTTTTACGTACAGACATGATTAGACAATTAAAAACACTAATGAAGTTCTGGGGATTTTTTACACGCGGTGTCTGTCTATTTTGCAAACCACTTGATCGACGCACAATGGTCTTCCTTTTTATGACACATAGCCTAACCAACCATGGTTTTTGTATATTTACGTTTCTGATTTTCATCCAAATTACTGACAATTTATTTGGACAAATTGAAAAGAGCTGAAATAAATGTGATCGATATGTCATTCATGTAGTAAGGCCATCAGTTAAAGTCATTGAGCTGATTTAAATCATGGATATCTCTAGACATTAGCACAAGAGTGAAAGATGAGATAAATTTTAATTTTTATATACATACATGTGAGATATTTAAGTACATTCTAATTGTTATCACATATAGCTTGATAATAATCCTTTTTTAAAACTTGTCTCTGACATTTTATACGACACTTCCACATAAAACACAAATGCAAAAAAGGGAGGTGTAAGTCCTGGAACAGCATTACTTCAGCTGAAATACTTGCGCATCCAATGGCCATGACCAAAACTCTTATGAGATAGTAATCTTGATGGACTCAAATGCATAATTATCTGGAGTTTCTTAAAGTATTGAAAACCAAACAGATTAAAATTATCGTTCCGGAGCGTAATCATTATCAACATCAATTACTACTAGCCGTTTTCTTGGCAAATGGGCGATTCTACGAGAGAAGAGCTGGTTCTTCGAGAGAATCCACGCTTTGTCGTTGACCACCAACTTAACCAAATCGTTGTAGAGTTTGAACGCTTCTCAGTTTTCCAGAGAGTAGTCGACGTGATAGTCCATGGGAGCCTTGGTAGGACAGCAGAGTAGGTAAGAGAGCAGATTTTATTTTTGTTATGATGGAAAATTATATTTTTTTCGCCGCTTTTTGCCCAAATGGTACTATTAGGCAACCAAGGCTAGATACACGTCGCTGTCAATGTTGCCATTTTGCCCAAGATTAATTTTGAAGAATACCGAATGATTATACATTAACCTATAATATAAAACCATCTCATACTAATACTTTTAATTTTAGATGACTATTATAATTTCACCAAATGACGGACAACAAGAGATTTTTATGGTACCATAATTTCATAGCATCTTTAGTACATAAAATCCAACCAGCTAGAGCTTTTGTAGATTTTTTCAAAACAAATTAGAGTTTACCTTTAATAAGTAAATGTAATTGTAGAACTGTTTGGAAGATACTTAAAAAAGTGTTCCATAGTAGAAACAATTTAGTTTCCCTAAATATTAGTCAAGCTTTTGACAAGCTACGGTATCTAAATGTACCCTTCAAGCTAAAAAAGCCATTTCTCACCACTTTGCATCATTCTAGAGTGTTACTGTTGGGAAAGATACTTTTATGTAAAATATAAAGTGCATACATAAGAACTTGTATAAGTAAAATAAATGCTGGCGTTTCCCAGGGCACCATCAGGGGTCCTATCTTGTATACTCTTTTAGTACACACTTTAACTGACAGGTTTGCAAACGATACTTATTAGTAATTCAGATGAAAAATACACATCTTCATGAACAACAAAGAAATTAATAAAGTAGGTACAGTCAAATTCTTAAGATTACATCCAGATACGAAAACGCATATCTGGACGAAAAGAAATCAACTTGGACTAGGATTACAAAAACACTACTGTATTGTTACGCAACAGAATTTTGACACGCAAGGCAGTTATTTAACCTATACGCACTTATGGGATCGAATTGTTGGGCACTGCATCTAATAGTGACATTGCAATATTGGAAATATTCCAGAACAAAGTTCTCTGAGCGATTATTGATGCATCATGGTACATTCTATTCCACAGAGACACTTACCACGATCCGCAAATTCCTACTGTGAAATAAGTGATTGTAAAGGGCAAAATTGGAAAACAGTTTATTGAACTACAGCAAGCACTTAAATAGATTTGTCATTAGAACGTCTTTAGACTTACCACACAAACGCTTACTTTTAAAACGTTGTTCTTGAGTACAAAAACATTTCCGACATACTTGTCAAATTTAACTATCCTTGCAACAGCAGCAATGTTTTCCTGCTTGACATATGAGGGTGGGTTAATTTATCTAGGAGTGTCTTCCAAATTACAATTTATCAAATTGATCAAATTCCTGATACCTAATATACCTGATTCTAAATATGACTGTCTTTTTTTAATAACAATCAACGCTTAAACCGTATGCAAATGTAGTAAAAAATAGCTCAATATTCTGTTTTTAATCAATATTTTAATCTCAACCAAAAATTGTTCTTTCGGCTGCAGAGCAGGTGTCAACTTATTTCAACACATATAATGTATAACCATCACTTACGCATGTTGGAAAACCGTTTTAGTACCCTATGTATTTATTTTTAGGATAACAATAAATTGAACAATCAAATATTTGTGCTTCTTTCTTTGATAACTTATTTTATGGACCACAAAACGCACTTTCAATAAATGTTGTAAATTTGCGAGATTTACAATATTAACCGGATCTCCATAGAAAAGAATTAGATAAAGCAGAAAAAATCAAAGGCAAAAATGCCTCCTTGCCGGTCCTAAGCCCAAAGAAAGAACAACGGTTGTGGTTTTGAACTAGCCAATTAACTGCTTCCAATATGTCTGTGAATTGTAAAAGATTCTACCCCAGACAAGTGGCACAAACTTGGATCTCGCACTGCCAAGGCAGTCAGTCTCAAAGATTCTCATGTAAAGAACCGATATATTAGGCAGCCCGAAATCAACAAATGGAGTATGGTGACCATATTTGGATTGAAGTACCTATGCACCAAAATGCCTAAAAATGAGTACTCATACTAATAAGGACATGAAACAAGTATTTCAACGTTAGAACAATACAACGAACAAATTATTTGAGTTTACTTAAAGATTTACGGACGACTAACAGCTATTATAGAAATATATGCAATAAATTATAATGCCAGAAATGAGAAAAAGGGTGCTTTTTTGAGAGGCTGACAGATATCGTAAAAGGTATACCAAACCATAAAGCAAAAATTGCAATAGGCGACTTAAATAGCAAAGTAGAGAGAAAATGTGTTGATGTGGTGGAGAACCAACGATAATGGAAAGCGCCATATTTATTTTTGCAGAAAACAAAAATTTATGGTTGTTAACAAATTGTTTTACTATAAGGACATCTATAAATATATATGGATAGACCCACTAAAGAACGTAAAATTGATCAGACTTGATAATCATGAAAAAGCACAGAAAGTACAAATGCAAGACGTAAATGTCTATTGATATAATCATACGGTAGTAGAACATTTTACATGCGTAAAAAAATATTAAAAGAACAGTAGAACAACATATAAAAATGGGATATAAAGAGGTATAAAAAAGCACCACAAAAAATTTATAAAAATTTGAAGAAAACTTAATTTTACTCAACGATTGAGGCTCTTTCATTGAAACTAGGAAATAACTGGAAGAAATTTCTAAAGATGTAAAGAGTACGACCAAAAAAATAAGGAATATAGAAGTGGATGTTACAAAACTTATTAAAAGTGAAGGTAAGGGAAAAAAGAGTATTGGAACAAATTAGGTATAGATATTAGTGACAATAAAAATTTTATATGTCAATATAAATTGATTTCGCATCGCAAAGGTTTATTTCCACTTTTTGTCCAGTTTTGAAATTTATTGATGGTCGCTTGCTTACAGCTACGATGGAAGATCATACGTAAAGAGAAAGTAAAGAATGAAATCCATGACACTACTCTGTGGCACTCCAGCCCTATTTTCTAATATTAAAATAAACAAGCTCTTCTTTAATTCTAAAGTACCTTTCTGTCAAGTAGGAACTCAAGAAAAACTGTAAGACTAATTCTTTTACGATGATATGATATTCTACGGCCTTATTCTAACGTGGAATTCTTATTTCTGAATCCAAACTGGTGATTCGTAATCGATTTTTATATTTCAATAATGGGGTTGCACTTCTTTTAGAAGTAGGTTTTCAAAAAGTACAGCTGCACCTAATAGTGGTATTTGTCTATAAAATGTGGCTTCTTGAACAGGTTTCCTAGTTTCAGTATCATAATAACTAGGAAAAAACCCGTATGCATTGCGTAACACTTGATATATGAAACCTTAAATACGAATTAAAAACGTGCGATTTACTAATGCGTTTCATGGAGGCTGCTTTAACAATTCTCTTGAATCAATTTAGAGATTGTATTAATGTTGTTCTTAATTTTATTAATAACTCATGCAGCAGGAATATGAGTTAATGCTTTATTTATTACAATTATTATTAAATGTTTGTTTATCTCGTATAATAAGTTATACAAGCGGTAGATCCCTTCTAAGAATTCAGCAAAGCCCAGGTCTCATTTCCCTTCTGTTTAGCGGTATCTGCATAATAATTTTTTTTATTCTTTTGGTTTCTTGTTATTAACTTTCTACAGTGGAGCTTATAGTAGAAAGTTAATGAGATTATCATCCTGTCTGTCTGTCTGAGTGTCTGAGGCAAGATAACTTCCGTTCTATCCAGCGGATTCACTTCAAACTTGGCATACACACGACTTAGGTCAGTACCTTTCATGGGATTGATTTTCGGCCAAATCGGTTAACTGCAACCGGAAGTGACCGTTACGATTTCGCACCGCTGTAGAAAGTTTCCTTTACGGTATTACACCGTTCTTGTTATTTGACTTGTTTCATAAATCTTCAATTTCTCTGTTCATTTGGTTTTTGTCTTGTAAGACTTAGTTTAAAACCATATTCTTCTTGCTCTTTCAGTTAATAAGTTCCTTGTTTTTCTCAGGGCTTCCAGTGGGTGTTTTTTCATTAAAGTCACATCTTAATACGAATCCGTTACGTAGATTTACAAACAACTTCAGGCATGCGTCTTTTCTTTCCAAATTCTTTAGTGGGCAGTATATTCTCAATAAAAATAATAAAAATCTCATTCTTTATCTATTTATTGTTGTAATTTTTATTTTTCCCGTGACATATTGAAGTGTTATGTCTTCTTTAATTATTGTCACTCTGTCTAACTTTGCATTATTGTCTGAGCGAATATCGCAGCAAGTTTTATTTATTAGTGTAGTGCGTTTTCAGAATAACAGGCATATCAATATCTGAAATCCTTGGTAATTACAATGCCCATTAGAGCTATATTCCATATTTTTGTTTGGCTAAAATTAGTCACACAATCTGTTAAATAATTACTGTTGGGCCTTATCGGTCAAAAAATAGATAAAGAACAACAAATCAAAAGTTCTGTGTTAAAATTGTTATTAATGTTAAAATCGCTTATATCAATAATTTTTTATCACCAATATAAGCTTTTTGACGGCATCGACAACTGAGAGGTGGTAGAAACGATTTAGATTATTATAAAGGTCTGATTGAAACGATGGCCGAAGAAAATGTCGAAAAATTTATAATTTCCTAAAATTTTTCAAAATTGAAATTTATGACAACGAAAGACAATAATTTGTTGTATTCTAACCTAAAAACTGGGTTTGCAAAGACTAACTTCCAAGTTGTGGGATGACCACAATTGTACTTAATTGGACATTGTCAAGACGTCATCAGCGAAGCTTGAGGAGACAAAAATGATGGTAAAAGATGTTTTAAGTACTATCCAGAAACCAGGTGGAGGTAACCGGACGAAGGAAACCCAAAAAATGACTTGATGACAAAGTCTAGTCGAAGCAAAATATTAATGCATTTAAAATCCTACTGGCATTATTTGTTTTACATCTTCATCATAACTTTTGTTATTATTTAACGCTATTTTTCACTACAAAATGAAAAGTCAGTTAGTCAATGTTATCGGCTCTAAAATTAACCCTCTCAGATATGTAAGCACCTGAAAAAATATTGAGATACAGATGAAATTTACTAAAAAGAAATCAAAACAGGAAACAGAAACAATAGAAAATATTTGAATATTTCTACTTTCTACTTGATGCTGCACGATATTAACTGTTTGAATTTTGTATAAACTGAAATTTTATTTTTATGCTGCACCAGGTAAATTGAAAAGGGCGCAGCTTATAAAAATTGGAGGTAAAAGTTTCTTTAAAGGATTTCCTTAATAAAGCACAAGCGCTTGTATAGTTAATATCTTAATATCAGAGCAAAGGGTACCCCCGTATGTTGCATAAAGCATTATTGTTATTGTCTCTCACAACAGAGGGCGCAAATTTTGAAAAATACAGGTTAAGTTGGAAACAGTCTTAAAAATAATTTTTAGGGAGACGAGAAGCAGTTGAAAATGAAGATCACCCACGTGGCCCCAAGACGAGCATTCGGTGCCATCTCGAGGATGATTGCCGATTAACAGTTGCTGAAATTGCTTCTATCAACTATAAGACGAAATAAAATTCGCATATTGTTGGAAAAGTCGTAAATACTGTTGCTCAAAATAGACAAAAATTAATTATTTATTCTGGACTACAATGAAATACCCCTCTATATTCTCTATAGTCAAGACTTACCTCATCATTATTTTTTTTGGATCATTAAAATAAGCATTTGGAGGACAAAGATTTAACTATAATATCGCCCTTGAAGTGCTCGTACTCAACTGTCTGGTATCTCGACTATATATGATATCGAAATTAAAAATTACCTACCTGTTGAAAAAAATCAGAAGATTAGGCAAAGAAATGATGTTTGTATTTCTATAATGTTGCAATAAATTAAAAAAAGTGATTTTGGTTTGTATTTAATTTACCAAACCAAAATATAACAATATCTGTTGTAATACAAAAAGCAACAATCTTTAATCATTTTATCTTTTTTATGCGTTGTAATTTGTTGTTTCATAAATAATTATTTAGTGATTTTCAAATTTTAAATTTTTGCAATGGTTCTTTGAAGTCCGTCTTAATATCTACAATAAATTGTGGTTTAGCAGCGCGAAAGTTAAAAGAAAATTTCAAATAAAGGCTTGTAACTCTAAAAATAGATGTTTAATAATGAAATAAAATCTTAGATTACTTATAAGATTAAAAAGCAGTAACCAATGCAATATAGATTCCTATATTTAACACATGGTTATGGAAGATACAGGTACATCTTAACTTTGATCCGTTATAAACTACATGAAGGTTCAACAACTACATAAAAATCGTACGTTATAAAATGTATAAAGTAACGCGAGAACCAATCGCAGAACTACAAATAATCTATGAAACCCAACAAGTCTGAGATAAGCAAGTGAGGGTTGCTTCTTAGCGAGCCGTGACCAAAATTCAGACCAACTGAACTTATTACAGGCTTTTGAGTGTCTTCTGAATGTGCCGCATGGTGCAAATCGGAACGGCCTCCACCATCGCCCTGTTGAACTGCGAATGGCCGGACAAGTTGCTGAACATCATCTTGGCGTGCTTCCTGCAAGGGAAAATTTAGTTTTCAGCTGCAATGCGGAAGTGCCTAAGCTTGCTAACTCTACACCAGCCCCACTTTGGTGAATTTTCTCTAGGAAAACAAAACCTTTGGGATGGGTAGTAAAACGAAAAAGAGAAAAGATCTTCTTGGTAACATGAACAAATTGGAAAAAGATAAAATACAGTGCTGAAGAAAGAATCATTTACTGGAAGTAAAATAAAAGTTTGCCAGAAATATCTATTTTGTTTTTACAAAACATCAATTTGCATCAGGTGTTGTTAGCACAAGGGTCGGAGAGAAGTAAATAAACATCTAAAAAACAGAAATTACCAATAACACAACAGTAATGAGATTGGTGGATTTAAAGTTACTACTCATCCTACCAAAAAACTCTGAAGTCATGGAAGAAGGTCTTCTTCCACTTAATTCTGTTATATGTTGTCAACAAAATAACAGGGAAAAACCAGCACTGTAAGGGACTTGGCCTATGTTGTTGGAATGAAAAGTGGAATTCAAACGGTGTCCAATTATCAACCCCCAGGCCAGGTCACGCGATAAACGATAAAAGCTGGACTAACCTGGTCTCCAAATTACCCTCCATCAGCATGTTAGCCCCAGAAGATAAAATTTTGTCCCGCGTGTCCTTCGGAAGCTGAAACACCCTCTCTGCGCCGAGCCGGCTGGTGAGAGAGCACAGCAGTCTAGCGGCAGTGCAGCGGACGATCGCGTTTTGGTGGTTCGCCCCTTTGGTAGCGAGCACCGACACCACGCGAGGGGGCGCCAGGTTTAGACACATCGTGTCCAGTGCGGCGTTGGCGTCGCTCCGGAGGAACTTGTTGGTGTCTGCCGTCCTGTGAAGGAGTGGCACTGCCAGCTCTTCCAAGCCCTGCAATGTTTATTGAAGTATTACGAAATGATTTTCAAAATATAAGGTAAATGCTAATTACAAAACAAAAAAATATATTCAAAAGTACATGTTCTATAATAAATAACAATACTGTTTTTCATGACCTTAGTTTTTCGTAAGATCTTGGCTTATTATTATCCTTACTCATTCCTATTGGTACCTCGCAGTATATTAACTTGCACCCCTTTTCTATTGTTACTTTTTTGTCTCTTTTTTTTAATTTCCCATGTTTTCAGAATACTCACTTTATTTCTTATCATTTCTTCTACCAGCTCTAACTCCTTGCCTTATAAACTTCTAATGTTCGATATTCGTATCATTTACAGTGTGTTTATACATTTCTTTTTATTTATAGATCCGTTAATTTAATGTAGGTGTGTTGTGTTGTGTTGTGTTGTGTTCACGATTTTTACAACAGGTCATCTTTAATTAATCTTCTCCACATATGATACATTTGTTAGTGCAAATGCCATCTTTAGAGAATAGTTAAAATTTGCCATCAGCAAGGTTTGGGTTGGTACAGTTACTGATTATCTAACACCAGTTACCTTTCTACAACAATTCAATGGCCGAATGTACCCGTATTTCTTGAGGAACACTCTGTGTCTGTGTTTATTGGTTGAAGATGTACGATTGACGGTACAAGTCGTGTGGCTGGTGTGACTTTAGTGTTACGTTTACCAGTATCTCAGTCATTGTCTTTGACAGATAGATTAGATAATGGGGTCTTATTGCATGGTTCACCTGGTTAGCGAACATAAACCCCTTTGACTTGTATTTGTAGGTCAATTTGAAAAGTGTCGTTTTCTGATGATCACTTGATCTGATGATCTGATGATCACTTTTTATTTGGATATAACTAGTAAATATGATTGGACGTTTCAAAGAGTACTAATATTGTTCTTCAGTACTTTATTATAGAAGCCATAAAGATATCTGTATTACTCTTTTTGGTACAACCCCATAGCTAAATGCCACATGAAGATTCGGGCGTAAGAATCTGTTTATACAGTAATATTGGGTTATAAATTGATAGGGTAGAATATCTACCCAAGATCCAACACATTTTCTTATACTTGAAACCAAGTTCTTCACTTTTTATATTGACATGCGTCTTCCAGAGCAGCCAAACTTCCAACATAATATTCAAATATTTTGGTGTATCAGCATGTGGTATTTGGGTATTTATTTATGTTAATGGGAATATGTTGATCTTGTATGATTGCAAAATTGACATAAACGGATTTAGTTTCGTTTAATTTCACTAGCAGATGTCTGTTGATCTCTTGATGCTTATTTATAATCTTTGCTTACAGTCAGAATAGCTATGTTGCCTGCGAAGGTGGCCATCATGCCATACATTAACCCAGAAATCTTACTAGTGTATAGTAGGTAAAGAACAGACCCTAATATACAACTTTGGGGTACTCATGATTTAATTTATTTTTTTTCAGAACAAGTTTACACTGAAGCCTTTATGCTACACTTTATTAAAAGCCTATGTCACCTCAAAGAATATAGCAAAACAAATTTTTCTTTTCTCTAATGACTACTCAGTTTTTAAAATATTAAGCACCTGTGGTGTCTACCATATAAATTAGAGATGGCGTGCATCAATCAAGTAGTGACGGCAAACATATCAGAACCTTAACCTTTTTAGATATGGGGTGTAGATTCTCACCCCTATTGTTATTATTTTATGTTATCCCATGGACTTGGTTTATCTAAATCCTAGTGTGATGAAATTAGGTTATTCTTTTCCATAATAGGTTTTAGCCTTTTAACAATAATTTTTTGGACAGTTTCAAAATTATGGGGAGTAAAAAAGATTAGCATGTAGAATGAAACTAGATTTGGTGATTTGTTGTCAATTTTCCAAATTTCAATCCGAGACATTGATAAATAAGTAAGTTTGACTGTAGCTTTTCTAGGAAATTGGTGGCGATTCTGATTTCTTCGTTTTCTTGACCGAGGTTTTTCAGTTTGGCGTATCTTTATTTTTATTTGATTAAAAAGTCTTTTCACGGTGTCCAGCAAGTCTGTTAGCTTTTTAGACATTGATTTTTGCCCAACTCCTATATGCGTTTTTTATTAGTGAATTCTGCCGTATTGGCCGTTTTAGTTTTTTAATAGCTGAGTGAATAGTAACTTTTGAATTTCTCTTTTAATCTGTTAGGTGCGTTGCTCAGTTTAGTTTTGTCTGTTGGAGCTCAAAATAGTTGGCAGATTCTTCTAAATTTCCTCGTTTCAGAAAAAAGCCCTCTTATTTTTTTGGGTAGTTATTACTTTCAGCTCTTATGATAATAGTGGGGGTAATGATGCTTAGAAGTTTTCGCTTTATTATTTTATTTTTCTTCATTTTTTAGGGAAACTGTTGTAATTTGAAGTTGCATCAGTGTGTCAGTTTATTGATTAATGTGGGAGTTAATTTCTTTCTACAATACTGTATTCGAGCATGAGAAAAATGGGTGGATCATTTAAGTTCATGTTCTGTGTTTGTTTGACACGTATGTAGTTCAAAGAGATAAAGAAGAGTTATAAAAAAAGTTTGACTGTTTCTATTGGTGGCTCCTAACTTAAATCCTCCAGTAAGTCAATTTGGCATTGTAATCACCTCCAACGATAAATCTTGCACTAAGACTATCCAGAAAATTAAAATATTGATTTTTTGACAAATGTTTTGAAGGACAATATTTATTTGTACTTGTTTTTCTTTTTATTTTACAGCCCATCTCTTAATGATGCTTAATCGACTCTTTTATTATGATTGCTCTGTCTAATTTGGTCGCGCTTTTAAGGTATATGGTGTAGTATTAATTTTTTAAATCTAATAAGGATTCATTATTAAGATGTATCTCAAAAAATGAGATAAATATCAGTATTTTAAATATCTAGATTTGCTTTCTGTTCTTGTTGGTGCTGCGAGAATTTATTTGTACTTTATTCTATGATACTTAAGCTATTTAATATTGTACTTCTTAGGAAGAGTTTCTTTGGAATGTGCCTGGTCCTTTTTATTATCAGTTGTAGTTTTAGTCTTACCAAAAATAGCTTAACTATAGGTTTTTTTGTTTGGTTTAGTTGTTTGTTCTTGTTGCTTATTCTTTGTGGCTATTTGGTCAAGTGCATTTAGCTTTTATCTTCTGCATTTCTTTTGCTATCATGCTATAATTTGCTCCTTTCCAGAATAGACGTATTTTAGCTGAACAGTATAGTCTTTGGCTTATTGAATTATTATACAACAACGTAGCATGTTTTTTTGCAATAAAATATTTGTGCGTGACCATATGATTGGCGCTTTTTATATTTGGGTACAAGTCTGAATTGCAGTAATTGCAAAATTTCTATTCCGACATCTAATATATCAGTAATTTCCTTAGATATTATCTATATTTATATCATGTTTTAGTAAAACTATAAACATATTTAAGGGTTACATAACATATTTACTCACTACTTAGACAATACTTTCTGGTTTTATCGAATGGTATAATCTATTGGTCATAACTTTAATTAGACTATTCTCCTTATTCTTATACAACATTTCTCTATGTTTCAGGGCGCGGAGAGCATTTTAAAATTTTTCTTCTCCCGTACATTAATTTTAACACTTCTGTTGTTGATTACTTTAATCTTTGCGTTTAGAAAATTGATTTACCATTACATGAAGTTTATTAAAATTCTTAATGTTGTCTACTGTCATAAGTAGAGGTGCCTGTATTTTTTAGGCTTTTCTACATTAGTTTCCTTAGTCCGTTTTTGTTGTTGCAGTGGGATAAGCAAAGTATTCATTATCTCTTCATTTTGTTTTCTCACAAATCTTACGAGCTTGTCTTTTTTCAATATTTTTAGACAGTCTATTTTATATATTTGAGTATTTGATGTTCGATTTTTCATACATTTTTTGCACTTTAGATGAACTTATCTATTTATCATTTTTCTTCGCATTCAAAAAGCCAGAAATGCTTCTTTAGTGTTGAAAAATCAAACTAATACTAAATCAATAGTTTGAACTGTCTACTTGGAATTTAATTTATAAGTTATATTTGACTTATTCATTATTAAAATAGAAAACCTACAAATTACTGATTTTAATAGTGGAATTAATGAAAAGAAATAAAACTATTTTAACAAATATCATGAATAACAAAAATCAATAAAAATTGCTTGCATTTTTATGACAAATAATATCAAAGTAAATTTTTATGTTTAAATTTATGTGGGTTGACCACCATTATTTTTATATATCTCATAATAAATCGGGGGTAATATAAGAGGGCTTAATAAACTGTTTAGGCTAAAAATAAACGTCAAAAAACCTAAAAGCCCGAATTTTGGAATGGTGAAAGCACACGCAAAGCCTATTTAGTATGCATCTGGGTGTTAGGATAGATAGCGTGCCACGAATATTTTAAGAAATCCGTAATATATTGCACGAGCGAATAGCCGCTGTATGTTTCTTCTGTAGTATAGTCTCTGTTAAAATACATGTTTATTACAACGGTAATTGAAAAGATAAAAAGATTGTAGTCAGACATTCGCCTGAAGCGAAATATCGATATTTCGTTCAAATTACTAAAGTAAAATAAAGCAAGTAAAAAAGAAATATATTATATACTACCTATTTTTGGTAATGGCAAATTTCAATACCCTTTATGCAAGTATGGCCTATGAACTAAAAGTTAAGGTTTTTACATGTTCCCTCCCACTGTTTTCTCTCCATTTGCAAAACAACTTTATTTTTTAACGTGTTAAAATATTTATGTGTATTTATTTACCCAATTCACCATTTTTGATAGAATAAACTAAACTGAGAAATACAACTGTTAATGCCATTATGTCTCTATTTTACCCCAAAAAACCAAAATAATAAGACAGCAGTAAGCATTGTAGGCCAAAGTTAAAAACATTCAGATTGTTTTAAGATGAAAAAGTCATTTTTTGGTTGGTAAGTTTAACTCGGTGGCCTCAAATTTAGAGTCAAAGCATGGAGGAAAGAAGACCGTTTTATAGAAGAATGTGAAACATCCGTTTATGTTATGGCTATAAAAATTTCATAACTATTGAAGGGACAGGTTTCTTAACCATGCTAAACGGCACAGTAAATGTTGCAAACTACAAATGAGTAATTTTGCCCGTGGTATATTAATTAAAATAAGGCATCAATAACCACAGTTTTCAAGATGATCCTGCTCAATGCTATCTGACACTCCTTGTAAACATCCCCATATAAATTTTTTACAATTTTATTTTTACAAATTAACAAACACTAAAAATATCTGGACACTAAGTAGCTTTATTGGTTAGAAAATAACTTGGACCTCAAAACCCTAAGAAAAGAACAGTTGCATCTCTTTAAGAACATCAAAAACCATAACAAAATTGGAAAATGTTCTTGAAAGTGTATGAAGTATTAAATATTCAGAAGTATTAATTTCCTAAGTGATAACGAATATTTTTGTTACAACCATTTCTATAAAATAACTGCTTCAGGTGCGCCAACAATTACTTTAGAATTTATCAACCGACTTTATTCTAGTTTTAATTATGTACATTGTTGTTTCATTTTAATAAATCATAAAAATATATTTTCTTTTCTGGTTTTTTATTATTTTTAAATAAATTATAATAGTCTGTCATAGTAAACTGGAATTAATTGGATGGTAATGAGAGATAATTTTTTACTAGTGTAGACATTGAAAATATTATCAAATGATTGACAAAAAGCCAAATATAAATACGCAAATAGCTAAGGTAAACTGTTATTTATTTGATAATAAATATTTAGTTATCATCCGCCCAAAGAAACTAAATTTTTTCTAGCGCAAGCAAAAACATTGTTATATTAATGCTGCTAAAGGTAAAACTAAATTGACTTAAATATAAGGCACTAAAAAGAAAATAAAAGCAATAATTTCTAAGCTCACATTTATATTCAATAGAAATGACCAAATCGTGTTTACAATATGCTATGGAAATTATGAAAATTCAGCGAAACACGTTGTTAAAATTTTGGTGCAAACTACAAAAACCAGTAACATATTTGGTTGCATAAATAAAAAAATACTCGACGGTCAATAAGATTCTGGGCAACTTAAAATAGTGCTTAGAATAACAATTTACAGAAATATAACTCAAAAACTGCTGAATTAAAGAAAACGTCAAAATAAAAAAATGCAAATGGTGTCCGAAGTATAATCAGACCGAAAAAACAGTATATTAATTGGGGACAAGAAAATTACTGTGCTAAACACTACATTTAAGAGGTGTTTGTCTATTGAGCGTAGTATTAAAAATTAAACGAATTTAGACTAACACTAACACATGTCAGATAAGTGCGGGAACTTAAAATTTTTGCAAACATACATAGATAAAAGCTCAGAAACATATGATCTATTAGAAGGTACATCTAATGAATTACAGGTAGATCTGTAGTTAGTCAACAAACCAAACAAGAGGAAGATTAAGGCAAATAGTAAATGATCGATAGACGGCACAAAAAATGTAACTTTAGTAATTCATAATCAAAGTATAAATAAATCGAAAATAGTAGAAAAGGAATATTCTGGGATAGCAATAAACGTAGAAATAGAAACATAACTATGACGCGGATTTTAACTAAAATTACTACAAATACAGATTACACAAAAATACAATGGAAGGAAACTTTAAAAGACGCGCTAAAGCTATCCTAAAAAGTTTTTCTCTTCTTTCAAAAAATGCATTTTTTATAATAGCTGTTCGCGCCAATCTCAAAATTACCTTCAATTTTGAATTTTTAAATTAGAGCCGGCTATATTTGGTTCCCTCTTGCACATATTTGGAATTTGTGGTATCGGCTGAATTTGTCCGAGCACGCGTTGACATATAGGCCGCGGTCTGAGCCGCGGGCCACGCACTTGGCACTTCGCTTCCCGTTGCCACTACGCCTTTGCCTTTGTTCGCTCGCACTTGGCCTTTTGGCTATGTTCTCGCAGGCGTCGTTCTTTGAATTCAGTTTGCGACAGAAATTTTCCGTAAGACGAGAATATTTTTAACCGAGAGTTTCGCCGGCGGGTTTACTTTGCAGCAGAAGTTTTAATTTTCTGCGAGGCGTTTTTTTAAAAGCTAATTTTCGGGGTTGAAATTTTGCCGGTAATAGACTCGGTCCATTTTCTTTCATCTGGCTCGACGAAGGAACCTTTTGCACCAGAAAAGACGCTATCGTTTCGTCTCCGCTGTGAAGATTGGGGTAACTTGTCCTATTTTTTAGTCATACCCTTATATCTTTTTTTCAGGAAGCTTCAGGACCAACAGCAGGGAATCGATATCTGCGGGAAAGCGCCGTTTCCACAGGTTAGTGTTTTAACTTTAGATTTGCTTCAAGTTCATTTATTCAAAATTCAAAATTTCCTATATAGTCCATTATTTCTGCCGCACCAATAGCTCTGAGTTTGTTTGGGCAATTGAAGTTATTCTATAACTGCTAAAAATTTAAAGTTCACTTTAATATGTAGTGTTTTAAAAAAACTGCAATAAGAAATTACCCAAATACAACAATGACAAGACGCAGTTGGGTAAAATAAAAACAATGAAAACAAGGCAGAAGGAACTAGACTAGAAACATTTAGTAAATGAATTACTGACTTCAGAACTACTAGTTCAAAAAAAATCTAAATAAAGAAATGCAAATAGTGACAAGAGTACGTTTACATAATAAAGTTGGTTTAGGAAGTAAACCAAGAAAATCAGATCTGTAACAGTAGGAAAAGGATTCTAAAAAAGCAGCAGAGACAAGATCTATACTGTTATAAAACACGGAACAAAATTAAGAAAACCTAAAAAATAACTACAAAATAAATCGATAGGACAAATAGAAATTGGCTTTTGGAGATTAAATTACATTATGGAACACAAACGCCTTAACCAACCAGAAAAATCAGGAGTTGCTGAACATGCTCATCAAATCCTAATCACGAGATAGAATTCGGGCAAACACAAGTTTTATCCAATAGTAAGAATTACTACCCGAGATTATACAGAGAGGCGGTGGAGAGTTATAAATATAAAAATAATTTTAACAGGGACGACAGATTCAATCTACCTAAATCTTGGCTTATCGCTATTAAGGGGAAAAAACAAACCCCAACACGATGAAAGAGCGAGTGACGTCAGAAAATGCAGAAATATTACCTGATTGACGTCAGCAGCTAGCCCAATTACGTATCTACCATTCCGGTGACGTCAACAACGGTCGCCCAACACCACCTCAACCACACTCCACGAGTGTAAAAGCGAAAATGCACGGGATAGTCACTTAATTTTTAGATTTTCTTCTGAAGATGTCCGCCGCACTTGTGGGCGAAACGTCAAGAGTTTCTGAACTCCGACCAAACGATGCACCAAGCAAAGCAGCAGTTGAAAAAGACTAAGCCAAAATGAAACCGGCAGTAAATTCTAGTCTAAATTGTAAACAAGGGTAACAAATAAAATTACAAATCAATAATAAATGTAAAACTTGGAATACATAAAGACCAATCCACTGCTTATGGGCTAATGTGACTCCCATGGTAAAGTTCACGGAACAAGTAATAGCGAAAACAACCGAAAGAGAAAGGACTGTTATACGAAATACACTTCAAATTATTTCTAATAATAAGAGTTGATGCAAAAACACATTTATTTAATTCTAGAGGAAATGTTTTAGAAGAAACAATATATCGCCCAGCTAGGGTCAGAAGACTATACCCTGGAGCACGCCTACTTTTATGGGATATAGTTACTACCCTTTACCAATATTACTCTAAAATGTTTTTCATTTGGATACGATTGTAAGATGATATACCTATATAATAAACATAGAAGAGTTACACATTTTGTTATAAAAAAGCCTAGCATATTAGGCACTTTATATGGTTCAGTAGATTATTACGCTTAGTTGTATTTTTTATTCTTTGATAAGGTACGCTTTCTCTGCCAGGTGTAGTTATTCTAGGATTCTATGGTGTGTTTTCCTCGCTGCCATGAATTTGTTATTAACAAAATCTAGATACTCTAGCCGGTTTGGTAAATAATTTGGCGAACAGTATGCAGAGGACATGGTAAGTGGGTTTGACCAATTTTCACTCATCATGTTTGTAGCCCCCTGCAAGCTATGGTAATTCATAGTGTTTAATTTATAATGCAGTTCATTCTCTTGCCCTTTACCAGCGTATGGATGTGGGGTGAAATATAATGTGCAGCTTCGAATTTTGCGTGAAATGAGTTTCCGTTACAAGAAGTAGATCAAAGTTGTTCTGTTAGAAACATCTGCACTATTTACTTGTGTGCAGGTAAGTCCTCTGCATCCCTTAATACTAATTTAGGAAGTTGACTCATGGATAGTATTAAAAGCTTAGTAAGTCTATCAATGTTGACCTTATTTTTTATTTTTGGTTAATTATTAATGATATTAATGGTCGTAGTTTTGCCGTTGTTAATATTGTTGGCTTGATTGCTACATCTACTACTTGAAATTCCTCGCCCAGATAAAACTATAAATAATTATTAGCTTGTTCTCCACGTCTTAAAATTCATGACCCGAATAGGTAAAATTGTGACCCAGAATAGATTTTCGAACATCGCTAGTATTCAGTAATATGTTTTAATTGCTCAAATTATGTTCTGATTGTTTTATATTTTCTTCTTTTTTTTTGTACATGCATACATATATAATCCCGAGCGTTCATATCATAGGGTGTAAAGCTTGGACCCGATAGATTCCCACCCTTAATTTGGTTGCTGAATTTGATACCGCTTCCTTCAGTCTTGTGTTTTTTGCCTTCCTATTTTCATATTTTCCTCTGTTCTTGCTTAAAATCTTTGTTTTACCATTTTATTATTTGTATGTTGTGTTGCTATTATAAGCCTGCCCGACTTTCCATTAAATTTTCTCCAAAACCTCATTACTGTATTTGTCAACTTGATCTGTGATCGCTCATGATTTACTTCCGTAAGTTCTCGACAGGCACACTACTTTTTCAACTTCCATTTTTGTTTCTTTTGTTGTTTCTGCGTTTCCTATAAAGTTATTTATTTTAGCGGTAAAAGTTTTCTCTACAACGGCTGTATGTTCTTTTATCTCGTCGTATATCTTATTGCTATTGATATGTGTTCTTACATATTTAAATTTGTTCATTGGCTTTACTAATTTCTTTTTTATTCTAAGATTGTGCCTTACTTTATCCGTTGCTGAGAGCATCGTTTTTGTTTTTGTATGCACTTTTCTGTTTGTTTTTTATTTTTTTATTATATATTTATGTCATATTGAAGTTTCCTTTAGGTCTCTTCTAAGGTTATGTCTCCACATATATTAATTTAGATGATTTTTTGTCTTCTATTACTATTTTGTTTATATAAATGTAAACAATATTGAATTCAGCATACGTACTCGTACTTTCTTATTACATTTGTTGTTTTGTTACATAACTTTCTAACCATCTTATCTCTGTTTGGTTTACACCTATGTTTTCTAATACCCCCAGTATATTTGTCCTGATTCCCTTGGAAGCCTTTTCAGGTCTAATAATATATGTATTTTCTCTTTCTTGTTACTTATTCGCCAATTTGACGCATTAGCTTACCCTGTATTACTGTTTAAATCGTTTTAATTGTTCTTTTTGTTATCATAGTCAAAGCTTACATTTTTAATTTTATTTTAAATAATCTAAAATTTAAAAATCTCTCTGATTTTCGGTTAATCTTATTCTGAATGTTTATTTTTTCATTATTTCAATTATTGGAAGGTGGGGATGCATCGGCATATTTGGACTAACGAAGTACTATAAATATATTTTATTTTAGTCGAAAATGCTGCTTTATAAAAAAGGTTATATCATTTTGTTTTTTTTCTACAACCTAAAATTTGCAACTAAATGGTACTTGAAAATTATTATTATTTTTAAAGAATAAAGCCAACAGACGAGTATTCTAGACTCCCCAAATTTTAAATTTTTGCTCTACCGTGTTATGTGATTTTGCATAGCATTGGCGTTAAAGTTAAATTTGTAATGTAGAACTGTACGCCACGTATAGTCATCCTCTGGGAAGCACGTCGCCTAATACAACTGCATTATTACTCTTACTCAATGTGAACACAGGTGCTCAATTACCTTTAGTGACTAAGTAAACCATTCGCCAGGCTTCCGAGTCTAGCGTTGAATTCTGGTCTGCCCGCAGCTACACTGGTGTTTAAGAAATAACTGGGTAGTAATAAAAAACAACGGTTCAGTAAGCATTCAGAAATGGCCAACTTATGCACATACTACGTAACTAAAATCAGTGACGTGAATTAGATTTCCAAAACTTGGGGTGACCTACATAAAGTAATTACTGTTCATTGTCTAGTATAACGACTGTTTAGAATAGGCTAAAGCGTCAATATTTAATGAATATATTTTAAATGAGAACGCAACCCGTAACACCTGTTCACCTACATAATTTGAAATCGATTCACTTACAGAGGCGCACGTCAACCATATCGATTTTGCGTTTGTTATGGGCACGCTGTAATTACAAGAAAGAAAGGGGCGAAGCGACCTAAAAGCTTTGAAGACTCAGGTGGTTACTTTGCTTCAACAGTAGTTTCAGTGTTCCTAACTTAATTTTTTTTGTCACAAGGAAAATAAACTTTATTTTGACTTCAGCTGTATAATATACTTACCACTTCTAGAGCTTTCTTGTGATTTGTGAACAACTCCGAAGCAGCCAAGCAAGCAGCCCTTGAAACCTGTGATCGCAGATTCCGGATATGCTTCCCAAGCGCCATGCACAAGTTGTGCATGTGAGCTTCAGTGACTTCGGGGTGATGGCGGGTCAGTCTTACCACTCCCTGTAAGCCTTTCATGGTCATTTCCCAGTCGTTGTGCTCCAACAAGGCCAGCGTGTCGTTAACGCCTTCCTTTGGTCTTGTAAACGGTCGTAACGTATCCGGAAAAGGCGTCACCTCTTTTTTCGAAACTCTTATCGAATTCTTTCTCGATAGCGATTTGGTCCTAGGCGTCTTTATGGGGGTTTTGATTTTTGCTGGAACTTCAGGGAGTTGCTCCGGCTCTGCTTCCTGAATCGAATCTATCACTGCACCTGGTATTGATGTCTGAGTGGAATTGAGCGAGTCGTCGAACGTCTCGTAGTGCGCGTGGTGTATCACTTCATTTAAAGCAGGCGCAGAGTTAACGGACTTTCTGGATACTTCAGGTAGGTCCTGCAAGTTCACTTCGGATTTGGATATCAATCTATTTTCCCCGATATTCCTAGGTGTGGTATATGTTTCGATGTCGTCTAAACTGTTCGTCGAGTTATATTTTTGATATGTTATGTTGCTTTCGTCGAACGTTTCTTGCCTGCTGAAGGTTTCACTCCGTTCAAACGTAATCTGCATTTCGAAATGTTCTTTCCTCTCAAAAGCTTCGTCCCCTAGCAAGTGTTTCGGGAACATGGTACACTTCTTCGCTCTCAAATTCGACTTCAGCTTGAAATGAATCTTCCGACTGAACTGTGTCTTGCTTTTGGAAGTGGCTCTCTGTAGGCGCGGCTTCTTCTTCTGTGTTGGGCTGGGCGAACTCGGTCTGCGAGGTTTCAGATTCTACCCTGACGAAGGACTTGTTCTGGTCTAGGACGTTGGGTGGGCTGTCGTCGTCTATCACGGTGAAGTTCTCGTTGTGGTACCTAGGCGTGTCGACTTCTACGAAACCTTCTGACTGGCGCGGCGATTGCAAGACGACGTCTTCCTCGGGCGGCGGCTGCTTGAAGTTGGTGGCCAAGTGGGGTTCCGCCGGAGGGGTGTAGAATTCTGGCGATTCGGACCCCGAGGAGCACGGCTGCCTCACCAGCACGGACCGCTGGGAAATCAGGCTCCTGTTCGGGGTCTCGTGGACGCTCGGAGTTTTTGTTCTGAAAGAAAAATTGAATAAGTAAACGGCCGGCTATTAAGGGTCAGTAACTTCTCGGGCCACGCCATGTAAATATTGAATGCGATATGTGTCATTAGTGGTTGCAGGGTATGCAGTGAAGGGGCGGACACCAGTTCAACTCGAATCCGCAGAAACTTATGGAAGTTTCATTCCATTAAAAGGCCTGGCCCTGTATTCGCGTATTTTATTTATTGCATTCAGGTCAGATCGATTCATTGTTAAGAATGGTGTCACTAGCTACGTCGTTTCACTTGAAAAGGCTACTTGGAATACTATTGTAGGTTTATTATTTATAAAATGTGTAACATACATAGATTGTAATTATTACTATGTATGAGTTGGTGCAAAAATAATTTTAAATTATTTATTTTCCCTGAATAAATAAAACAATTAAATAATTGGGTATCAGCAACGATAACCTACCAATGTAACTTATCGATTACGGTTTTGTAGAACGTAGCAAGTTTCACTGCAATGATTAAACTTTTGTTTTTAGCAAATTCCACCAAATGCAAAACATTATTTGTTTTCTCGTTTTAGTTAGATTACAATATTTTGTCTTAAATAGTAGTATAGGCACATCACTTTCTTTCGTAATGATGGAATCAAGACAATAATTGATATGGTAAAAATACAAAACGAGCCGATAGCTTGCGAATGGCATCGGCGGCTGTTAATTGACTCAGTTTGGAGCTCTATAATACATAACGTGTGATGCGTATGAGAGTTATAGCTAAAGACGCTATAAATATTGCAGTTACCAGTTGACCACGACGCGCATCCAGAATCTAAAGATTTTTACTATCCAAATGCACCACTTTAACTATGGGTTTTAACACAAAGCCTTGATTCTATTGTTCTGAGTTTCAAATTGAAGTCCCAGCTAAAGATACTGCAAAATAGTTTATTACGCCACTAGCACATAATTGTGAAGATCAATAATGGACCTGAAAAAGTGTCAATATTGTTATTAAAAGATAATATTAAATTCTTTCAAAGTATCTTCGGTAATAATCTTACAAATATAATATTATCAAACTTGAAGAACTAATAAGATGCAACACAAATACAAAAATGCACAAGATTGCTATTTATTATTAAAAGTAACAATAATATATTGGTTGCAATATTGAATGAAGGTAGATATCAATTAGCAAAGCTAATAGATGTCAATATAAAGAAAACAATACAATTGTAGAAATTATGGACAAATACTACAAAGCACTATATTAAGCAAAAGTACATACATAAATATATATAACTATAGTAAGAAACGTAGGGTCAGAGAAAGTTTCCGAAATATCAAGTAAAAAATTAGAAATCACAATTAAAAGCACGTCTAATAAAAAAAGATGACACCACAGTGCAGAAATTATATTTAAACAACTAAAGAAGTTTTATAACAAATATTCGGTAGAATATAAAATCTTAGATGATTGGTTAAATGCCTTAGTAAAACAGCTATTTAAAAATCAGCTTATTATCGGTTATATACAAAAGATTCGCCAACAAACTTGACAGCTACCAACCCCGAGAACAAGCTAGATTCAGGAAAGGCTTCAGTACCTTGGACCAAGGTACTGAATCTTGAACCATCTACAAGTAACAAAAATATTAATAAAGAAGATAAACGAGAATAGCGGCAGTCAATTACGACACATCGTTGGACTCCGTGGAGATATGGGAATATTAAACTCCTTTGGCAATAATCGAGTAGATAATAGATGTACAAGTTTAATTCAAAACAAATACGAATATGCTGCAATGCATGTAAAAATAATAGCGAAAACAAAAAAAAACAACAGAAAGTAAAGTGTGGAATTTTTCAAGCAGATTATCCCTCCAAACTTTTTTACCATAGCTTTGGAATATGTTTTTAAAGGGCTAGTGGGAAACAAAGAGCATAATGGTAGACAGCGAGAGGTTTGCACATGATGTAGTACTGATAGCAAATATTATGGCTGGACTTCTGGAGATGGTCAATGAAGATAATAAAAAAGTAAAGAAGATAGGTCTCAAGATAAACTTAAGTAAATCCAAACATCTACCAAAAGAAATGGAACAGAATCACTACCAACAAATAATAAAAGGTATCCCAAGAAAAACGCAGGATTTAATGTTAGAAAAAACATTTAATTTATTTATTAATTGGCACAGTTAGCTTTATTTTAATGGATAAACATTGTAATTAAATGTGGCATACAATATATATTTGATAAATGTTGCTCGCGCTCAAATTATTTTAGAAAAATTTTCTATCACTCCGTCACCGAGCACCAAACAGAACGATACCAACCTTACAGAAATGTGCACAATTAGAATCCTGCGTTTTTGGCATCCTTTAGTACAAGATAAAAAATTAAACTTTCAAAGAATAATTTAAAACCAGATTTAGAAAGAAAATTGCACTAGTCTGGGCAGCATTCGACAGACTAAAAATAATCTAATACGTCACATACACATATGGACCAGAAATATGGTCTTTCGGTAGGAGCATTGTAAATATATTACGAAAAACTCAAAGAGCGATGGAAAGGAGAGGGCTAAACAGAAAAGGATTGCATACTCAACACGAAAATTAGGAGAAATTCTAAAGTTACAGATGTACAACTAATATGCACTCTAAGGTGGAACTGGGTTAGACACATTGAGAGAATAAGAGACAATAGATGGACTCGTAGCGTAGTAGAATGATGGGCGGAAGATACAACAAGAATAGCTGGTTATGATTGGTTACAAAAACGAGCAACAGAGATAGAAGAAAAACATTCAGGGAGACTTATATCCGACGTTAGATGACACGAACTACTGATAGTAAATGTTAAAAAAGTATAGAAAATAAGCTAAACTTGGTGTCTTTAAAAATGTTCTCATAAATATGGATTAAAAAATAATTTCTGCAAAAGACACTGCTTCTTAAAAGCGAAAAAGTTATTTGAAATTGTAAAACAATTTTTATGCCAAAATAAATTCTTAGTGATGTATTGGTGTATGGAAAAGTTAATAGTCTAAGTTTAAGTCTTCTCACATAACCATTTTACATATCACGTTTGTAGGTGTTTATTGACAATTCTTGATCATTTGTATTGCTCTTTTTAAATTAATATACATCTTCATATTACTACAAAACCCTTTACTGGAGATGTCCAAAATGACTTGATTCCTCAGTTTGTTGAAAAAACTCCACGTTGTAAAACGGGATAATTGGCGGTAAATTAGACATTGTAAGCTTAATTGTTTGAAAAATACTTAACGATGAATTGTTATATTGCCACCACTTTCAGCACCTTTTCCAATCTTTGTTAGAAAGCCCTAAATTATGTTTATGGAGGAAGATGTATCGATAAAGAATAGTCACCTAATTCACCTGACCTAAATACTCTGGCCACATTCACAAAGTTATGTTTATTCTGGGATAATTGCAATTTTGGGCATTTTAAATATCTAAAAAACTGTTATTACCACCTTAATCAAAGAATATTCAAGTTTTAATGCGTTTATTGTGTATTGCTATAGTAAAAAGGTATTTTCTCTCAACGGTACGTGACTTTGCAAAGTCTGCAATTGATAAGCTGTTTCCAGTTACAGTATTGATAAAAAATGCGTTTACCATACTTCATCTTAAGATGATTTTTTACGATACCATTTTTGTCTATTGATATAGCAGTAGAATAAGATATAATATGATTGGACAGATCAGCTACTGAGTCACGCTTTACTTTTTCTCGATTTGTCCTGCCTGTTTTGTGAGCAAACTGAAAACTTGACATCTACTTTGTTTTTTCTTAATCATCACGGCAGTATTTTTTCTTGACTATAAGTTTCAGAGTGTATAAACTTTTTTGTGATAACCTGTTTTAATTGCTTTTGTAATTCTCTCAATTTTTCATTCTGCAATACATTTAAAAATCATATGCGTATTCTCGTTTAATATATAATTTAAACTAAAGGGTTTGACAGTTGATAGCGGCCATATTGTTGAAGCCAAATCACCATGGACGGATATAGCGTTCAACAACACGTGCAAATAATAAAATTGTTTTATCAAAATGGGTGTTCTGTTCGGGCAACGCTCCGCGTGCTTTGCCCATTTTACGGTCGCCATAATCGCCCTACCGAGAGGACTATTCGCACTGTGGTGGATAAATTGAGTTCACTGGTTCCGTAAACAATCAACCAACCCCCGTACCACGACGAAACGCAAGATCTGTCGAAAACGTCGCCGCTGTCCGTGAAAGTGTGTAGGAGAATCCAAAGCAGTCGATTTCGCGTCGCTCACAAGAACTCGGCCTTTCGCAGACTACAACTTGGCGAATTTTGCGTCATGACTTGGGCCTGCACCCGTACAAAATTCAACTGACCCAGGAGCTGAAGGTAAACGACCATAGACAAAGACGCGTGTTCGCTGAATGAGCCCTGGAGCAGTTGGAATCTGACCCTAATTTTCATCGAAAAATCATCTTCAGCGATGAGGCTCATTTCTGGATGAATGGGTACGTCAACAAACAAAATTGTCAAATTTAGGACGATTCCAATCTACATGAGATCCAAGAGCGTCCAATGCATCCTGAAAAAGTCACTGTTTGGTGTGGATTTTGGGCTGGCGGCGTCATCGGTTCACATTTTTTTGAGAACGACGTTGGCGAAACCATCACCGTCAACGGCGAGCGCTATAGGTCGATGATTACCAACTTCTTTTGGCGTGAATTGGATGATGTGGACACCAACGATGTGTGGTTTCAGCAGGACAGCGCTACGTGCCACACAGCTCATGCCACATTGGACATTCTGCACGAGCGATTTGAGAACATTGTCATCTCAAGTGGAGGTGATGTGAACTGGCCATCGAGATCGTGCTATTTGACCTCGTTAGACTTTTTCTTGGGGGGTTTTCTTAAGTCGCAGGTCTATGCGAATAAGCCACAAACCACAGCGGCCCTCAAAGCCAACATAACTCATGCCATCAGTCCAATTCAGCCTGATTTGAATTGGACATTTTGGGTGCGCACCCACCCAGCGAAGCCGCGGTCGACATTTGCACGATGTTATATTCCATACATAATGGCATCGATTTCAAATGAATAAAAAATTTCGATGATATCTCACACACACTTTGTTTTATTTAAATTTAATTATAAGAAGCGCTTAATGAAAGACCCTTTATTTTACGCCAAATGTGTGTTTCTTGCTCTATATGTATTTTAAAGAAGATAAGCGACCTCTAAAGAGTTCTAAAGTTTTATCAATGCTGAGATAATAAGTTTTAAAATGTATTTTCAGCAAAATAGTGAGTTGAGCTTATATAAGCTATCGTTGTTTGACAAATAACGACCGGTCGACAATAGCTTGAATTAATTACGTGATATAGATTTTCAAACTTGATTTGTATATAACTTTCATCGACTAGCAGTTAGCTAGTTGGAATAATTCAATCAGCCACATCAAAATTTAAATTCTTTTGAAAATCTCCTTCCTTTCTATACTAGCGTATAGCGAGTTGCTTCAGTATCTATCTTTATTATAATTTATTTATTATCAGTCAGAATTACATTATATTTTATAAGTTAATTAGCTGTTTTAAAATGTGGGTTGTTCTTGACTTATTTGGCAAGAACTTGTCCAATACAAGCCATTTTTATCTTTCTTTTAGGTCTGCTGGTCAATTTTTAATTGCTTTTTGTATTTTAAGCAGTGGGTGTAATATTGTATTTAGATAAATAGTTTTTTAATTTGTCGTAATGTCATATCTTTGTAAATTTTATAATCTTTTTTATGTAAGAATCTTTCAGCTCAATATGTATTCTTTGATTGGAGACATCAAGGCGTTTAATAAAATGGCGGATGCTATTGCCGGGTCTATATTAGTTGAGAAGATTGTTTTATTTTTATTTATTAGAATAATCTGGTGCATACAGAACGTAGAGCAGTAGAGCAAAGACTATCAAAGATAACTAAAACTTGGGCCATTATGAACTCGTAATATATTTGTATTTGTGGTTATTTAAAGATACAGAGATATACAAATATTTTTTGATTTCAGAGATTCACCAACAATCTAAACTTAATAGTAAACAGAAAAACAGACTTTCTTCCCCTCAAAAGACGAACGAATAGTTGAATAATCACATCGTGACATACTACTAGTCGCAGTAGTTTTATTGAAGACATGAAAAAATGCTCAATAACGCTAGCTCATGCTAGCTGTTTTCTTGGTTATATGACCGGCCACGTGTGTAAACTACTACGCAAAAAGATCCTGGACTCATCTATAAACAAAATTATGGTTTGACATCCATAAATGCTTATTTTTCACATCTGAGGCATAAGCAATTCTAAACATGTTTACGTTTTATCGGCGACAGAATCACTCGAGGTTGAAAGAATTGAATCAATAACACATCGTTCAACAATAGTAAGATAATCATAGACGGTTCCTTATTTAAAATCGTGTTTATATAGTTTATTTTTCTATAAATATATATCTATCTTTATAAGTATATCTAATAAAATATTGTCTCCTTATTTATGTATTTACAAAACAGCACTAAAAAATAGAGGAAAGTAGAAGGCGACTGGAAAAGTGTAACCTATTTATAATACATCAAACCTTTACATGACTGCAACTACTTTGTTAAGAAAATGCTCAGGTAGGTGTAAGACACGTGGTATGTGGCACACAGTTACTAATTCACTTATAAGGTCGTGTAAAGCCGTGTGCTAACAGATTTTTTTCAATATTAGCAAAGCATTGTGATTTCTTTATACAAATATATTATATAAAAATAAAATCACAGGAGAAGCTTATTTGTCATATTGTGGTAATTAATTTTGCGAAGCCGGCGTCTTGATATTCTTGAACGTTTTTATCAACAAATTTTGGAAGCGCTGCAAGATGTTAATTTGATGCTTCTTGCAAGTTTGATTACAATTGGCTTTACTATCAAGAATTTTTAAAAAAATCATTATTGCTGAAGAACAAATATAATAATTATCTGAAAGGGTCAATCTGATGGAACTCGTAAAAAGTCTGTCAAAAAGAAGCATAGAATTAATTTATTTAAACAAGAACGCAGATAGAAAAGAAGAATACAATAAAAAGAAATACAGCAAAAGTAGCCATAAGAAGCAAAAAGAGAAAACTGAACTATATAAACTCGACAGCAGGATATTTTGGGCAAAAATAAGAATAAGAGTAGATAAAAGAAAGCAATAAAAAATAGAGTTAAATACAGAACACCCAATAAGTAAATATCACATGACAGAACCAGAAAATAGCTTAAATAGAGAACAAAGAGAACACTAACAAGAAATTAAGAGGAAGAAGTGGAAGATGCAATACAAACCATAAAAAATAGTAAAGCAAATGGAGAAGATGGCATAGTACCAACGATTAAATGGATATACCAGAAAGGAACAGACTGACCATGGGTTATTTGCAAAAAAGCATGTGATAAACATAAATTCTCGGAAAAATGAGAAAATAATCTAATACCAATATACAAGAAAGAAATACAAACATAATGTGGAAGATACAGATCAATATGCCTAGCCTAAACAAGCTTTAGAGAACAAAACGAAGTAAAACTAGGAGAACAACAAGCAGCATATAGACCAAATAGACAGAAAAATGATAAAATATATAATTAGAAATATAATGGAAAGAAAAATAGAAGAAGAAAAAAATCATATTTAACATTTTAGAGAGACGGGAAATTTAGAAGACCTTAAGCGCATTTGTACTAAATAATAACTTAACAAACGCAATCAAAAGCATGTACAAAACAGTAAGAGGTGTGTTTAAAGAAATAACACAATGGGAAAGCCTTAGCTCTTACTTTTTATTATCATTACAAGATAAGGTAAATAAACAAATCAAAGTAGAATATAAAACAGATAGATGCACTAACCGAATACAGAAATCTAGAAGCAATCAAAGTGAGTAGCCTTTTGTATGCAGATGACCAAGAACAAAATTCGAAAACTAGTTAACGCATGGACCAAAGCATTAGACAACATAAAGTGAATACTAGCAAAACAAAAATTATGATCGTAAATAAAAAATAAAAAGACAACCAAAACTGGAAAGAGTGGCGACATATGAATTTCTGAAAAGTATATTAGTGTGAGATGGGAAAACAGAAGCAAGAATAACAAACACGCAAATAAATTAGCAAAAATATATTGAACATAGACATAGAGGTGAAGAAGGAAATCTACAGCACGATAATAATACCAACTATGAAGACCAAATTCAAATAAATGCTAATGAAATAAAACATCTCAAAAAAATTGCAGAAAAAACGAAATAGGGTAGACTAAAATTGAAGAAATTAGAGAAATGGTAAGACAAGAACTAATAATGGAAAAATAAGAAAGAGGCAATTAAAGTAAAATTAAATCAAATAAAATCACAAGGAAAGTAACGGAACCAAAATCGAAGGAAAAGACCAAGAAATAAATGGATGGACCAAATACGACAAATAGGATTAGAAAAAGGAAATGAAACTAAGAGAGAGTTAGGAAGGAATTAAAAACTGGCTGAAGAAGAATTATTAATTCTTTTAAAGATTTGATTGCTGAAATTTGTTGTTTCCATTTTTTTAAATAAAATTTTTAATGTAAATTAATATTACAGTTTATTTCAGCATGTTCTTACATATAAAGGAACACATGAGGGTTAAAATTTTCCAGAATCGTTCAAATCACATTTGATCTACGCATGTTTCGCACCCTTTGGGGGCTTTACAAGAATTGCTTTACGCATAGTTCGACGGTTCGATATCTATCCTTGCCGACCAAGGCGCAAAACTTACTTGACTTCGTCCGGCAGAATGGTAACAGCCACCACAGGCGTGCTGTTCTGCGGAGGCGTGACGTCCACGACCTTCCTGTTCCTGAACAGGAACGTGCAACAGGAAGGGAAGCCCTTCCAGTAGCTCTTCTCCGGCTCATCCTTCAGCCCCCAGAGGTTGTCAGTCTTTTTGATCTCGTAGCCGCTCTCCAGCAGCGTCGTCATTTAAAGCCGCAAAAGGTACGTGCAAGTCGCGGCCGCGGACCGACGTGTCGTTCGCACGCTGGAAACACACTATAATTTCCACCAAGTATGCGGCATTGATTGGACTGACCGGCCCCCACCACCTCTTGAACAAAAGCGTGGCTTTTCTACACAATATATCGACCTCATTTGGGGGTTATTAAGGCTGAACTGAATAAAATACGCAGTCCATCGGAACGATGCCGCAGGGCAAGGATTCGATTTTCGAACAGATTGGCGGGTGGAAGGAAGACGCCCGGGCTGCTTTGCTCTCATTCAACGTGGAACCACCAAACTTCGTGTTGTCAGAAGAACTACAGGAAGACCGCGCAAAATTACACTTCAGGAGAATCTTTATTTAACACGCACGGGGATGAGTCAGACAAAATAAGCAGATTTTCTGGGGAGGTTGTGGTAACTTTTATATTTAGACCGTGTCCGCATGCATGCGTGTCCAGATATTCAAATTAAGTCTGCAAGTAGTCGGGGTCTTTAAATTTGGTTGCGAAGCAAGTGTAAACTGGTGTGCAAGTTGTTTTCCAGTGCGCAACATTATAGATTAAGCTGGATAGGGGTACGCAGTCTTGACCAAGTATGGTAGAATAAGGTCACAAGTATTATTGAGCTACCTTTTTTTATTTGGTATTACAACCCTATTATAAAATATTGTTTACACTGATGATTAATAGAATCGAAATTTCTCATTATTGCTTAAGGCAGTTTCATTATTATAACCGTTTTCAATTACGTTAAATTATAACAGGTGATTTTTTTAGTTTTATTACAATTATTTCTAAACTGTATGACGTGGGAGAATCAAATATAAACCGATATTATTTTTTTATTTATCAGCGTGTTATAATAGTGTTTTGATCCCGCCATCATAAAATAAATGTGGATATGACAACACTCTTTGAGTATGAATATTTTGAGATCAACATCACCAAATCCCTGTCCTCTAAATATTCCTTTTAGTAGTTTAAACAAATGATAATTGCAGGGCGATAACTCTGAACTGTAAAAAGAATGATTTAGTGAAGTTCACAACAAATCCTCAATTTTTTGTCGAGTTTTGGATAGAAAATGTCTGCCTTTTTCAACGATCCGAGAGTTTTTGGTTAAAGTTGACAGAAGGCGACGAACAATGCAAATATTCTCCTCAGTCACGCTGATCTACGAATGATGTCAGTGACTTGGCTTTTGTTTTCAACTGCTTTTCGTTTACCCAAAAATTGTTTATGCCACGCGTACATTTTGGACTTCTTAAGGATCTTCACTTTAAACTGTCTCTGAAGTATTTTCAAAATTTTGGAGCGTTATATGCACTTTATCACGACAAATTTGATAATAATTCGTTAAGCAATAAACAAGACTTTCTCTTACACTGATAAGATAATACTGACCTAAAAATCGGTAGTGAGAGATATCCTCCTTTAGACATTTCTATCTATAACTCTCAGAAACCGCACCTCCCCTATATTCGCTTCATGGCCCAAAAATGCCGACTTCTACTTAATTTACCCATTTAAATAAAAATACTTTAACACTATAGAAGCAAGAAGAAATATTTTATAAAAAGTTATATAAATATCATTAAATTAAATATTTTACTACACATTTTTAATGTTTCACAGATAATACTCAAACCATTAAAATAACTTCAAGCAATAATTGGAATTTTTTCCTCAACACTTCGATTGTCGCAAATTTAAATACTGCCACTAGATGAAACGAACATGAGATGCCCTGCAGGCATAGTTGTGGACAAAACGGAAAGCCGTCGAAAACGATGGATGGTATAATTCCTTTGCGGAAAAGAAGTAATTGTTTTAGACATTTATATAAAATTAATAGCTGTGTGTAGAAACACGCCACCAAATTGCAGAATTGGGTTTCGCTGTTGTGTTAAGAAAGGCCAAACCAGCAAGGGAACCCTAAATGCAAGCCAATCACACATTATCCAGTATGTGATTGAGTTGATAATGGCAAATAGGTAAATTACATTCGATGGGTTGACAGATGCACCAGTTTTGTGTCACGAAGCTTGTATCATCATCCGCGACGTCTTGAAAATGACAATCGTCTGCGAATAACAGGTTTCCATACTCTAACCTCAGCAAAAGCATACGAAGTTGCTATAGCTACACAGTATTATTTGGGAGATATTCTTTCAGTATCTGACCACAACAGATGTGTCATGGTTTATAGAATCACAGACACCAGTCTATGGAATGGCAGCATATTGGAAGCCTTTATCTCAACAAGCTACAATCAGGTGGTTTCTTCCAAAACAAAAGGCAATTAATTATCTTTTGAGATTAGAAGAAGATTATTGTGATGAGCTGCCTACTTACACGCGGAAGCATTGATAGTGAACATTACCACGAGATACTGAAGCAACTTTGCCAAAATATTTATATTTACCAAATATGGAAAGCGAAAACACAGTAAGTTACTTCAATATGGTAATACCTGACCATTTTACAAGCTTTCTGGTACATTATGCCACCTTGCGCCCCACATTCAGAGACTTTTGCACCATTTTGTATGAATAGATTAGTAATATCATTAAATGGAGACATGCACAAATAGAGACAAGAATTTGTACTGTTCAGTTAGTACTTGATAGAACAATAAAATAATGTAAAGAGGCAGAAAACACTATAAAACTTGCTTTTATAGATGATTTGGTAATACTGAAAAAGTAAGAAACCTATAAATAAATGTAAAGAGAACGTTAAAAAATAAATAATGAAGATTAACTTAAATACAACTAAAACCATGATAGTAGCGAATAATGAGACTCAAATAAAAAGTTTCAAATATCTAGGAGTTTTCATTTAAGTGTAGAACTATTTTATAGTCTACGTTTCCGAGAAAATACAAGGCATCAAAGAAAAAAACAAAGTAGAAATATCTAAACAGTAAAGTTAGCAGTAAATATAGTAGTGCAAAAATAAAGAAGCAAAATAAGAAGATATGGAATTGTATTTCGATAAAATTAAACCTAAATTAGAAAAAGTGTCATTGTAAGAGAGGCAAATGGGTTAGTTGAATTATCAAGTGTTTTGAACTAAAATTAAACGGAAAGAGAAAATCATGGAGCGAGGAGCAGTTGATACAAGAAACGTAGAGTAGAGGGAAGTATGACCAAAGACAAAGGGCAAAATATCAGGAGAGACGCGTGCAAGGCAAGCTTAACTTAACCCAAAAAAACTTTCTTGCTTTTTTCAGTAATTTATTCTCTTAAACTTAGGCTTCCTCAGTTTTAATCAATTTTTCAACATTTTGGTATTATCTAGTTACGAGTAGAAAAATTCTACTAACATAGCGTTACACAATTTTATTTTATTTTTTTACGTTTAATAAAAATTTTTATTATCTAATACATAGGAGCAAGAACTGTCGGTTGCTCAAAGAAAAAGCAAACTTAAAGGGGCACCACTTGCTCAATGTTGATTAAAGACACTACTAAAAGTTTACAATTAAAGAATCTTACAGTTAAAACAAACTTACAAGGGTTCTTTACAAGACCAACTGTTGCACTGATGCCAATCCTCAAGACACAAAGCTCAAAATGCAGTTTAAGTTCAAACGTAAATTAGTAAAAGAGGAACGAGTTATCGATGAAGGAGCTATGTGATATTGCAAGTTAGTAATCAAATGTGATTAAAAATAACTTCAAAATTCAACTACCAGCGACTCAAAGTTGTCAAAAATAACTCAAAAGTTGCATACCTATTACAAGTCCTCTATTAGTTAAAAAATCACGTCTTTAATTGCAAACTTACAAAATTTGCCTGACTAAAAGTTTCCAAATAGAAGTTGACATAAAATGAGTTCTAAAAATGCAACCCCTTGAAGGTCAAAATGTAAATTGCAATTTATTGTTTTAAGGCACGGTATATGCAAATTTTGTAACAAATGTAAGCAGTTAATAACATACAAAACCACAACACAACAAAATTTCAAGTGGAAACGTAATGCAAATTACACCTTCGGAGGCTGGTGAAACACTAAAAAGAAAATGATAAGGGATAATTTAAAGCTGTAGAGGAGCTAGGGCTAGTTCAGTAACGTTTTTCTATTCCAAATACTTTTCTGTATCATCAAACTGTAGTTTTTTTTACCATCTCCCATATGTACCATGTGATCCATTAATTTTAACCTATGTGCTTTCACCCCAGCTAATAGAATATGATCTACATGTAGGATCTTTCTCTTCACTATAGATACAAGGTCCATCCCAAAAGAAATGAGCCTTATTTTTTTTCGGACGCGAGTGTACATTCCGGCGTGCTCTGACGTTTGGGGCAGGTGGTGGGGGGTCTTAGCTTCCATACGCGGTCGGTGCAAGTCGGCTCTGAGCTCTCGGAGCGGCAGGACGGGTGTTTCCGTGAATGTCTATTTTCAATTTTCGACACGGCGCGATGGATTCAAAAATCGATCAACGCTACGCAATTAAATTCTGCTTCAAACTCGGCAAGAATGCTACCGAAACGTTTGGAATGCTTCAGGAGGCCTTCAAGGATGATTGTTTATCGTACTCGCAAGTTAAAAAGTGGCACAAAGCATTTAAGGAGGGCCGGGAAGAGGTGGCCGACGAACCTCGGTCTGGACGACCGTCAACCTCCCGAACCGACGAGAACGTGCAGCGAGTGCGCGATTTTTTGAACGCCGATCGTCGGTTCAGTGTTTATCAAGTAGCAGATGCCCTAAACATTCCGAAATCGACAGTACATCGAGTCATTTCCGAGGATTTATCGATGCGGAAGGTGTGCGCCAAACTTGTGCCGCGGGTGTTGACTGACGAACAAAAACAGCTCCGGGTGGTTCGGTGTGAAGAACTCTTGCAAATGTGCGAAGATGACCCGGAGGATCCTATTTTGAAGAATTTTGAGGTGTTGTAGCGATCTGCTCAATAAAACTATTTTTTTTTGAAAAAGGCTCATTTCTTTTGGGATGGACCCTGTACTTCACAGTATTCCTGTTTCCCATTATTATTAACTTTTGTTGCTCATCTTTATTTATAATCCACGTTACAATCGCAAAAGTTACTCTTGATATTATTACACTTTGGTATACTCTTACTTTCACTTTCACTTTATTCTGGCCATAATGGTGACATCATCTTGGTAAACTTTATAAAGTTGTTTTCCTATTATATGTCTTTTTAAAGCTTATGAACAAAATAAATAAATCAATTTACAATAAACTCATAGGTGGTGTCTAATGCTGCTCCACTGTAATTTGAAAGCTGTCTTATCCGCCTTTTTAAAATTAGGACAAATTATTGACCAGTCTTGTGACATACTTTCTTTATCTATAATTGCATCTTCTTCATATCTGACCAGCTCTACTGTATTTTCTCGTTTCTTGGGCTTTTATTGTTCTTTGGCGTTTCTATAACTATTTGCACTTTTTTATTCTGGTGAATTTATCTATCCCCGCCCTCTCTTATTTTTTTCGCAAAATATTCTTTCCATATTTCTAATACTTTTTTTCCCAAAAAGCAATATTTATACAGTTTTCTTAGTTCGTCTTATTTCTTTAAAGAAATATCTGATTTCATTTTTACTTTTTCTATTTTTCTTGTACAGTAATCTATTTTTTAGTTTATACGCAAGTTTTAGTATCCTTCTTTGTTGTTTAAATTTCTTTTTATTTCTCGAGTCTTGATTTAAAGAAACTAGTGTCGCCTTAGTCCTACTCGCCAAACCTGTCAAACCACTCCGTTAGATCTTCTTTTTCCTTTCTCCTGTTACCTTATTCTGTTGTTCAATAAATAGTTTCCGTAAGTTTAAACTATTGCCATTCTACACTTAAACTCTTTTCTTCAGCAGTTTACTTCTCCAATTTATGGATAAAGCTTTCTTTTATTTCATCTCGTAAAGCACCTATATTATACATTTTTTCATTTGCATTCTTTTCTTGCACACTTCAGGTTTGTTTTGTTTGAATTTTATTCTTATAAGTTAATGATCAGTCTCACCGTTCACTCCCCAGTCATTATTTATATCTAGAATTTGTAATGGTTGGATTTTATTTATTACTTTCAATTTGAAAGTTTCTTCTAGTAGTAAACTATCAGTTTTTGTCGATTTTTTCCTTCAAGTATGCAAAGTTTGTTTTCCTGTCACTGTTATGTATATTTATTATCTCTTTACTTTTGCATTAAAATATCTAGTTGTAATTTTTAAATCATAATCTGCTACGTCATTTCCTAAATTTTTTTCTTCTTCTCTTTGTTATCATTGGGTTTTATTTTCCCTTAAAACATATAATACACATTCTGCCATACAATGTTTTTTTACACGTTTGTTTACTACAAAACTCGCCCTCAATATTCTGTTCTCTCCTCTATTATTAAAAATTACCTTGATATTCATAATCTATATCTCTTTTTATTTAATCCTTGTACTTTTATCATTGAATTCTTCACTGGCCCTCTGTAAATATTTCTATTATAAGGTTACCCTTGACCATGTGATTCATAACAATTTTTCTTGCGCTCAATTTTATTTTTTATTCTTCCTTTTGTTTCCTTCTGCAATCGTTAAACTTTTTCTACCCCTTCGCTTACTTGTGTGTGTCTTTTTGATTTCTTGTTGCAAGAACTGTTCTATTTTATTATTGATATTTTCTTCTTTGAAGTAGATACCATTTAAAACTTTATTATTTTTCCTTCCAACTTATTCTTGTTTTATAGATTTTTAACTCTGTTTTTCCTTGTTTTCCTTGTTTTTTTTGGCGTTATCATGCTCCAATCTTATCATTTTAGTTACGTTTATTATTTATGCACAAACTTGCTTTATCTTATTTAAATTTTTACTAACGAGGCTTCTCTCTTTACATCTTTTCTCATTTTCAACAGGAATTTGCCAGTTACCCAATCTTTCTTTTTCTAACTAAAATATTTGCTATTATCTACATCATTATAATACTTTTCATATGCATTGACAAATTAATTTTATTATTGGCAACGACACTTTCCTTCTTCGTCTAAAGTTATTTTGTCATGTACACTTTCTAAATTTTATGTATACGTTTTTGACTTTTTTAAGCAAAGTATAATCCTTATTTCTTACTTTTTCAACACTTACTTGTATTTTTATGTTTAAATTAACTTAATAAAGCCTTATATAGAATATAAATAAATATAATTAGGTTACGGTGAATTAATATAGAAGAGTGAAGAAAACCTGCTTTAATAATTTGGGCTTGATCAATAATATTCTGAAACCTTTTAAATAAGTTAAAATCAAACCTTGAATAGTTTTGACTTTTCTTGTAGCCTGATAAAAAATTTAGAGAAAATTACTTTTGTCCATGATAGTTGCAAAGGAGATAATTACCATCCAGTAACATCAAGCACATAAAAATCAAAAATCTCAACAAATCGCAAAAAATGCAATTAAACACTAAATTTATGCGAAACGGCTATAAAGTGATGAGAAAGTATCTCAATTTTTTACAAGTTATAAACGTCTTGAGGTTATCCTAAAACTAAATGTGTCTTTTCGTGACATGTCAAGCAATGCAATTTGGCGTTCGACCGCAAAATTTCCTACTAGACGAGGTCATAAATGCTTCAAAAACTCAATCATTTAGCTAGTGATTTTATGATACTTTATGAAAGTCTCAAAAAATGTATTAAAATTTATAGTTTAGGTAATCAAATCCTATACTGTACGTTCATTAACAAATTAATGCTTTGACCTTAATCAACAACTTTAAAAAAATTAATCTTTGAATTGTTTTAACTCTTCTTGCCTAAGCGGATTATTTTGGTCCTTTCAGAAAGGAGAAAGTGTTGGATTAAAATATCGTAACATTGTTCTAATTTATTATTTTGTGAAGCAAATACATGGTTTACACTGATATGCATTAAGCCTAAGTTGGAACCATCGTTTGGAATAACGAAAATTCTTTTGATTGTTTAAGAAATCGAGCCAAGTTTAACCCCTGTACTATTGCTACTCAAAGCTAACATTTTGAGCTGTGATTTAATCCCCCTCCCCTAACGTTTCACGAAATCACTTGTTCAAATTAATTCAATCCAAAATAAACACCCGAAGCTTGTAGGCTACAATTATATCTTCACTTAATGTCAGCCATCCCGCACGAGCTGCCTGTATCTTCGCGCCCGCACTTGTTAATTACCGCCATGGCGTGAAAGGTCGCGCGCAGCAGAATGTAAATTTTTAATGCCGTGCTAACAGATAAACACCCTCGTACCTTGACCCTCTACGGAATCGATCCGCAGGTACAGATTTCAGACCTACCCGAATGTCAGCATGGCGGGCCTCGTTGATCGCAATTATAGAATCTTCACCCGCGCCAGGTTCTCAGGTTCAACCAACCGCAAGGGTTGAAATTTCTAATGCACAGCGCCGTAGCAACACGAACTGGCTGAGCTTTCTTAGAAATCGCCGTCGCGAGTGTCATTAAGCGTCTGGGCGTCCATTATGCTGGGGTTCGACGGTCATGGTGCTGGGTCAGTTACCCAAATGGAAACGAATTTGATTCATGAAAGGGTAGCTGGTTTTCCAAGAAGTTGTTCTAGTAGGTGTCGTATTGATCTACTTGCTAGAAATAGATTTGTTCCGTTTCTTAAAGGTTTGTTGCAGATTTTTCTAATGTTCTCCCGCTTTGCTCGTTATACTGTTTATCTTTTTTAGTTTCAACAAATGGCAATTGTACAACGCTAATTAATGTGGTTCTAGAGCAAAAACTGTTTTATTGTGTTTAATTGTAACTTTCCCGAATAATCTAACTGACGTAACTAAACAATGCAGTAGATGAGTGACAATCTTGTGCACATTTTTAAAGAATTTCTAGCTGAAATCAAAACGTTGGATTTTTGAGATGTAGATTATCATGTTCTATAGTTTAGAGGTTTTTGAAAAAAATTCTAATTCCCATATTTCTATTCATTTAAAGTTTAAAGTCATCTGCCACACAGGAAGTGAACCATAGATTGGAACAACTGAAAGACACTGGATTTGATGTGTTGGGAGAATGTGAAAAAAGTTAAATATTCTACTGTTTAGCATATTTGCTCTAGTTATTAGATATTAAGGACATTTGGAATCATCTCAAAATATACTAGTCTGTAAGTTTCATAAAATGCACAACACAGCTTTGTGCTCACATCTTTTTAGTTTAGCCACAGCTTTAGAAAGTTAACTAGAATTAAAGCATTTATTCCACATATTGATATTACGGGTAAATCTTCACTTTTCATGACACTTAACAATGTGCTTAATGGAATGATCATTTATTGGAGAGTTTTACCAACTCTCGGCAAACAGTCAACTGATATCACCTCTTGACAACTTCTATGAGCTTTTCTTAGTTTGCAGAATTACTGAAATACACTGCTTTCTGGTATTCCAAGCTCATCTGTGTCTACGACTGTTTGTAACCGGATTAACGCAAAATCTGCATAAACCTTTGACGTATCTTCTGTTATTTATTCTATTTATAAATGGGATGTAATATGTTGCTCTACACGCATGTAATTTGACTTTTGACATTTGAGGGATTTCGGTAACATGCAGAATTTTTATTTTTTTACTTTTACGTATAAGTAAACCTGTGCCTGCTTATTGTGTGTAACATTAACTGATAATTCATACTTCAACTATACTCATTCTATTGAATTCGAGTTAATATTAAATCAAAAATACAGTACATCACTTCGAAAACAGCAATTCTTGGAGTGCTAGAATGTAAAAAATTTTCCGGCGTGAATAACTGATCAATTATTTTTATTTTACGAAAATGAAGGCAAAGTTTTGTTCGCTCGGTGTTAATACGCTTCGTCAGCTGGTGAAGAAGTCTAAAGATATTCCGAGGTCTGGCTGGGCTCTTACTATTCGCACACCGAAGAATATTAAAAGGTTCGACAAAGTACGCAAGAGGGCCATAACAGCTCTACGAGATGTCGCTTTCAATGAACAGATATTCCCCGATTACCTCTGCGGACCAAATTAAACAAGCACTCACGCTTAAAGCTTTATAAGATTCAATTAACCCAAAAACTTCAGCTTAGGAACATCGAAACATGGCAAGGACAGTAATGCAGTACTGGAACTTCTGGTCGTGTTTTGAAAAACTCATAACGAGCGAGGAGGCGCATTTTAACTTCTTTAGGTATCTAAATAAGCCCAGCAGCCGTATCTGAAAGTGGGGGTGGGGGTTGAAGATAAGATTCGTATTATCTACCAACGAACGTTTTATTCGTATCTGGTCACAGTTTGACACAGGATTTTTTGAGGTGTAATTGGAACTTTTTGGAATATTTTTGAAGAAGAAGCAAGAAATTCTCTCATCACTTTAGAAAGAAACATTAGCGTAACACACTTCCTTAAATTGAAGAATTTAAGTTGAGAAACATGTAGATTTAGCAAAATACAATAGGCATGCTAAGAATAATACTTCCATTTAACTTTTCGTTTTGGTGATGGGATCTGGCCCCTCAGATCATCAGATTTAACTTCCCCTGACTTTTTCTTGTTTTTAGAATAAAGTGTTTACCAAATCAAACAGAATTAAAATATACAAAAAAAAACCTACAAAAAAGTATTACGGCTAGTAATTTTTTAAATTTCTTATAATGCCACAAAAGTTGCTATGCAAAAAATTGTTAACGTAGATACAATACAATAAGAGCAAACTAAAAACTAGGAGAAGATTTTTGTTAACCAGTGATATTTGACTAGATACTTCTTTAGTTGATAAAAATAAATACTTACTAACATTACCTAATTACTTATGTATTAACAATTACAAGAAATTTAAGCTATAGGCTCCTACTGTTACTACTTTTCGTTTTAATTAGTTTTGCAAAAATTACGATTGTAATAGTCATCACTTTGAGCTTACAATTTGTTAAATGGTAGAAAAATTACAAGTAGATCTTACTTTTCATGATAAAAAAACTACGGGATGCAATAACTGTGGAGAATATCGCTACCGTTCGAGTCAGCGTTCATGAAGGCTAAAATTTGTTGCCTCCGCGTCATTCCCAGAAACTGAGTGTTTCGCAAACGACAACTTGGTAAATTTTACGGTTAGACTTGCGTTTACAGTGATATCAGATCGTCTTAACTTAAAAACTAAAGTTAACTGGTCACTAGTTGTGTCATATATTTTTCTATTGTCTATGGTCATCAGAGTAAATGGAAGATGATCAAAATTTCCAAGAAAAAATTATCTTTTCTGATAACTTCTAGTTGAGTAGTTTCATCAATAATTAAAATTGCAATTTTTAAGACAACTCCAACCAAGTTATTGAAGGGATAATTTTATATTCACAGTAACTAACCGTAAGGTGCAGTTTATGACACAGAGATACCATTGTACCTTGTTTTTTTTGTCTATCGATAATAACCAACTTATTGTGCGCGCAATTGTGTGATATGAACTTATATAACAGGTGGTTCCAATAGGATGGCGCTAGAAAGCCCACTTCTGAAGATACGATCAAGTTATCGGCGAAAGGTTTGTTAAATCAGTAATTTTCTCGACATTGACCTGTGAACTGACCCCTAAGATCTTAAAGTCTAATACAACTGGATTATTTTCTTTGGGGTTATATTAAAGCGCAAACGATGAATGGTCTGAGAAGATGCATCGAACACCATTCGTAGAATACATCCTGACATGTTGCACCGAGTCATGAAAAACCGGGTTTTTCAAAAATTCAATTTCAATGTTACTCAAAATATAAGAGTATCGAATGCTTTAAAATAAAGCAAGAATTTTAGTTATATCTTAAGGATTTTCTATTTTATTTTCCATACTTATTAAAAAATCTGCCATTAAGATAAAAAAATATTTTGAACATATTAACACCTAAAAAATACTTTGAGAATCCAATTTATCGTCTTAAGATTGAAACACAATAAATTTTAGTCTGTTAAAAAGAACGCAGCTCACACATTGTACTTATCATACATCAGTCTAAAAATAGAAGAAAAACAGTAAATACACTTATGCTGCTATAAACACACTTTACTTTGTACGAGTTGAAACACTTCAACATTGGGGCCCACGATAATGACATAATTCGAAGCAATACTAAATCAAAATAAACTTCCTAAAATTATAAATAAACTGACCAAATATTAATTGCGTGTTTATAGCTTCCCAATCAAGAAAATCAAATTGCCTCGCACGCAAGAATGAATTCAATTTGCTTATTGCCGGCCGATTTTTAATCGCTTCATTTGCAAAAATACCAGGCATTACCTGTAAAACTGGGGCGGAACGGAAACAGGGCCCTTGGCGGCCTCAACGGGCTTGGTCCTGATTCGCAGCCTCGAGTCTGAGCTCACCGGCACGGGAATCCCCGATTTGAAATTCTTGTGCCAGTTCCCATTTCGAATTGAAGCACCTACAGAGTACACCGGTTAACTAGCGATTATATGATTGTGTCTGAAGCGCACTGCCTGAGTTCGACGAAGATGTGCTGGGCGACAAAACCTTCGCGTTGTACCTGATGTGGTCGGAAGAGGAACTCTTCTGCAGCTTCACGGCGTGGCCGTTGCGGACGAATTCTTCCTCCCCGGCGATGTTGATGAATCTCTGCGGCTCTTCCCCCTTGCTACCATAGTCAGCCTGCTTTTTCGGCGGCGAAAACGACCTTCCTCTCGGAGACCGCTTTTGCTCTCGCACGTGAGGATTGGCAGTGCTTTCCACATAGTTCTCCGGGGAGCTGCTCGAGTTGCTGTTTTGGTGCTGCTCTCTTTGAATGATATACAGCGGGCGAAGAGTTCCTACGACACATTAAGGCTCCTAAACCCATCTCGAGTGATATCACCGTAGCAACATTGATCAAACAGCTAATAACTGTTTTGTTTTAATTAGGCGTGGTTAATTAAACCCTACTGGTACGTACCGTTTGAGGCAGATAACTTGACAGGAGAAGAGAGAGTCCAGGGATCGACAGCCCAGATCTGCAGATTATGCGCCTTCAAGTCATCCTGAAACAAGCACTTAACTAATTTTCCCGTTTTTCGCTTTGTTTACGGCCACTACTTTGGGGAAGCTTACCACGCAACAATTGTTCAAGACTACAGGGCGAAGCGGCAGCAGCCGATAGAGCATCATTTTCGGCCGAATTTCAGAGCGCGTCGGCAAGGCAATCGGCGGGTGTCGTTAAGCTTTTCGCTACCTTGAATTTCCCGGCAGTCATGCTTCAGCTGATACGATTCGAAACGCAGTAATGCGGCTTATTGTCAGGATTGATCGATTCCAGACGGCGCCACTGGCACCGCTGGCGCCCGCGTCCTTTTTGTGACATTGCATGAGGGCCGTGACGTCAGGCAATAATCCTTGCACATTTGCGAAGGCAATTTGCAATCGACAAAGGCGCGGAGGACATAGCGTCGCCTTGGAGCAAGCAGTAAACGGAGGATTTTTTGCGAAGCGTGCGAAAATGGCATAATAGCATAAATGATTTTTGCGTTGTTCTAATTTTCGTGTTTTTCCACAAGGACAATTTTAATTAACTGTTGATTGAAAAATCTAATAATAATTAAGCCATTAATGTGTTATTATGGTATTAAAGAGTAAATAGTATAAAATCTTACTACCATACCACTTAGTATGTATAAAATAACAATTTTAGCAATTCAAAACTTACTAAACTTTTAAGTTAAAAACATAATTGTACAAAAAAGACATTAATTTTTTTATAATAACAACTACAGTTAAAGTAACTTAAGGTCAATTTATATAGGAACTATGATATATCCAGTTAAGGCAAAAAGTACCAAATAAAAATAAAAAGCAACTTAAATGTTTAGAATGTAGGATATTCTAGAGGATAATTAAAAACATACTGTTAGAAATTTTTTAAAAATTAATTAATCAGAAAAAATAATAAAAAACTAAATGCTTCTGGCGAAACAGTGAGTACAAACGAAAGAGGTGTAGTAGATGAAACCAACATATTCTTTATTGATAACAAATAAAACAAAAATTTAACTGTACTTTTAAGTGCAAATGTCACCTTAAAAGCACTAAGTCTCAAAATCTTAGAATATAGAAAATATCTACTTTACCAAAGACCAAAAATAGTAGTATTGAAGCACTTCAAACAGAGTATAAGTTGGATGTTTCTTTGAGCTTTTACTAATTATTGTTTGGGTAGTAAGCGATAATATTATTAAAAAAATTTTATTTATTTATTAGCATTATAAAGTATAAATTTTTTTGACACTATGTGATTGCACAAAAAGAAAAAAGAAAAATATCTCAATAACTGCCCATTTATCTTTAAATAAGTGCGCTACAAAGAGAACCATACAAACTATCAACAAGTGGAATTTTAAACCAACACAAGGTGCACAAACTCCAAACAAAAAAGTTTTGTTGGTCTCGAAATGACCACAAAATCAGCACGAACTTTTATGAACGCTTTGAATATTAATGTAAAGACTGTATTTTTTAGTTTTTAAATCTGCCAATAATATTCTGCACAAAGGATTAGCGTTTTGTTACAATAACGTAATTTTTGCTTTAAAGGTGTCAGTTACGTGTCATTTGCGGAACTGTTGCTGAATCTCATCGAATGCTTTTAGAAGCCTAGGACGATAATTCCCCATCAGAAACAACAAGGAAGGGATGGTTTCGATGCTTCAATGGTGGTGATTTGAACCTGAAAGACAAAACGCGTTTAAGATGCCCGAAAAAATTTCAAGACCAAGTGTTGCAAGAGTTATTGTATGAAGATTTATGTTAGATGCAGAAAAAACTCGAAAACGTCAAATGTTACTCAGTCAGAAATTTCAAAACGTATGAAAGCTGGAGGGAAGGTTTACAAGAAAGGAAAATATCTGTTATTTCGATGGAATAGATTTCAATCAAAAAGTTAGTAATCCTAATATACAAGCAAAAAGAGAGAGGTTGTTGTATCGTATTGTTATGTAATTACGATCTAGCTTAACCATCAACATCGACACGAACAAGGAATATTTATAGAAAAGGCATTGCTTTGTAGTTAGGGGAGCTAGAAAGGCGTCAAATAATCGCTAGCAACTTCCGTCAGCAACAATTAATTAACTGAAATCGAAAATTGACGACTAAACTTTCTGAGTATCGCAGACAGCACAACAAAGATTTTTTTATCAAGACAATTTTGAGTAATACAATTGAAAATGTGTTGTAAGCTCAAAAAAGCAAATAAAGAAATTTTTTTTACCCACCAAATTTAGTTGGATCTCTGTGGTTTTGATCCGCAAAGGCAAAATTCCGCCCACTACTTTCGTATCAATGCTTTCTGGTTTTTTTAATTCTGACTGCGTTTAACTCGTACAGAAATCCGCCCCATTTTCAATTCTCACATTCTCCGGCTTAGGCTTCTTTGCAAGACTACACAAGCTACTAAGACTAAACAATAAATGAAAATATCAATTCAAGAGTCTGTATGGACTGTTTCAGACAAGCAACTGGATTGTCAAAGCTGCTAGAGACTTACTAAGTTTGTAAATTTGCTGGTAATTACAAAAGACAAGAAGTAAAAAGTGAGGTATAGTTTAAAATGTATAATAAATTTCTTCTACGATATATCACATTTTGGTAGTCGTTAACGACTCGTCAGTAACTCGATGAGTGCTAGTCTAAAAAAATATTATAAGCTAAATACAGACAAACCCAGTAAAAAGATAAAAGGAAATGAAAATCTGATAAAACTTAAGGGCAAAAAATAACCGAGTCATGACTTTTTCACAAATTAAATGACCAAACGCAGAAACCAAACACCGTTGATGAAAATAACTATTTTTTTTTTGGAAAATTATGAAACTGATACTACGCTACTGAAAAACTTCTTGTAGCAATATATAGGACAGGTGCAAAATAATTCAGAAAACTGCAAAGGGGTGTACTACCGCATAGTATCAAAAATTGACCACAAAGTTATGTTAAACCAAATAGACCAGCGGATACAAGTGAGTGAAGAGCAAGTAGATCAACTGGTAGAAAGGAAAATATAGTGTAACAAACCATTGACTTAACAAACTTGATTTAAACTTTAATAGACCTAAACATTGCAAAAATTATGCAATACAACAACACAACCCTTGAAGTTATATAAATCTTAAAAGAACTAAATAGTAGTAGTGTAATACAAACAAATAATGCTCATATTTGTATTGTTACTGATAAGTACAACCCAGGGACATCTCAATATTTTAATTCCTAGGATGAAAAGGAAGTAAGCTATGGCTGATAATATTTTTATTATTGCAAAAGTAAATTTCAGATACTTAGAGTGTTAAAATAACCAAGAATTCAAACTTCAACCATAAGGTAAAGGTACATACGAAGCTGCTGTAGTTTCAGGCTACCTTATTATCCTAAAACATACACAAATGCATTAACAACCGTATAAACTCTAGGAGTCATCGAAAAGAAATCGTTAAGGGGCCAACTAAAGAGATGATAGAAATATTAGGCGGTCTACATGCCAGGACAATTACAAAAAAGAAGAAACAATGATAAAAAAAAATACAGTACAGTTAAGAAGCACTTAGTATAAAATATACTCTAAGTTTATTAATTAGATTTAAGGCAGTAACGAAAAATGAAAAAAAAAACATTAATAATAAAAAGGAAGAACAAATCGAAGAAAGTTACAGTCGTTAAATTAATAATAATAATCTTTTGCGTTTTCTTTGAATAACGGAAATTAAAAAAATTAATTTTCTAGGGAAGAATAATGTTATAGTAATTATTGATATTGTATTTACCTTTGAGCTACTGCTTTAGACAGTGATCTTATACTTTTTTGGCACAACTTTGTCTTTCTGTTATTTAGACATTTATACTTTGTCTCTTTCACTTCTGATTTGCTTATTTTATTCCACAATTTAATTTTTTACTGGATTTTTGCTTATTTTCTTTACATGGCTTTAGTGGCAGGTCCATGTAACGTCGTATAATTGTTCTACTTTGTCATATACATGTTTTTCAGTTTCTCGAAAAATGTTTGTCGATAAAGACATACAACACTTAACTTTTTTAATAGTTTTTCACTTGTACTTGTAAATCTCAAGCTTCTCTACAACATTTTGATCTTGCTGTAGATAGTTTTGTTGTTTAAATGTTCTGGTATAAGATAACTAAATACCTGCTTTAGTATGGCGGTTCAACCCTTGTTATGCCTCTTTGAATACTTTAACATCCCAAGTTCTGGTTGAAGATAACCGGCCTCTTATGACATTAATGTTTTGTGTATTGCCTCCTATTTTGTTCTGTATTACCTTTAAAGTTGTATTATATTGCCCTATTTCCTTTTAATACCTTGTTTGTTTTACGTAACCACATCCAACGTGCTTTTTCTTTGCTAGATTTGTCTTATGTTTGTCCGAATTTGAAGCTTAATGTAGTATTTTTGCGTTCTATATATTTTTAAACTAAATTACAATTACCGTTAAGAAAAGAAAATGACAATGCTTAGGTCACATAATAAGAGGGGAAAAATACTATTTGCTTCAATTAATAATGCAAGGGAAGCTTTAAGAGACTGGTTCAATTGAACGACGAGCCAATTATTTAGATCAGATATTTCAAAAATACATAAAGCTATGATGATTGCCGACCTTCGGAACGGAGATGGTACTTGAAGAAGACACATTTTTATAAAAACTCACATGCAGGTCCATCGTCAGGTCTTTGTTAGAACCCTGTCGGAATACTTTGCAGAGTCAACTGAACCATTTAAAGATGTGTTGTTCTTTTATCCCTCGTACTTTTTTCAACTTGATTTGGGATGTCGTTTGGTGTGTAGAGAAGTGTGAAAATCTATTAACAGTAAAGTGTACTATAAAGATTTATTGATAGAGGAAAGAGTAGTTTTAAAGAAGATACTAATATTATAGTATCAGAAGGGCCTATTAAAACAGAGAAAAAATTACAAAAAGCAATAGAAAATATGAAAAACTGAATAGCTAGTGGCTCAGTAAATACTATAATAGAAATGTTAAATCTAACACGCAAGTATTGATGACGCAGTTATGCAATCAATCTATAAATTAAAAAATAATAGCTAATGATGTCTTTATATAGATAACAAGATTCTTATAATTATATGTAATAACTACAGAGAAATAAGGGTAATATCTACATTTAGCCGAGTATATAGAAGGAGAATGTAGCGACCAAGAGACAAAATAACAGATCGGCGTTTGAGTAGGACATTCCTGCACAGACAACTGCTTCTGTTCAAATCAAATAATAAAAAAAAAATATTGGAAGAACCATACATCTGTTATTTATTGCTTTACAAGGAGCTTACGACAAATTATATATAAGAAAGTTGTGATAAACATTAGAAGAATTCAATTTCAATAACACTTTAATACAGGCCATCTAAGAAATGTACAAAAACTTAAGAACACAAATAAAAAAAGTAGACACAGTATCAAGAGGATTTAGAACAACCAAAAGTCTAATAAAAAGATGTTGCTCCTTACCTGCACCATTTGAAATATATATCAACTAAGAAAAACTGTATAGAACAGCAGAAGAAGCCCCATTGGTAATAAATTTAGGCACAATAAAACACAAATGTGCGAATGCGGAATCGAAGAAGGGGTATTTATATCCGACAGTTACAAAAGATAAAAGAAATATTAAAAAAAGAATAAACCAATAATTTTTTTATTAAAATACATAATGAAATATAGCGAAATGAAAAGTGTAATAGGGAACATAAAACAAAGCAGCATTAGAAATGGTCGTATTAAGATCATGCAGAATACTGAGAAAGAAAGGGATGCTCAGCGATATAATAAATCAGAATAGTACAAGTAATCGAATAAAAATAATCAATATGAAACAGCCTCATTAAAATAATGGGGAGAACATATTATCTAGAGACGCATTATTGTGGACTACCATATATGGAGAAGAATCAGAGCCATTTTTGGTATTATATGGCTCAATGTTTTCAAGAAAAACCGCATATGTATTTTTTTGTTAGTTCTTCTTCAATGTCACTTAGTTGAATTTTTTGTTGTTTGGCGGGTAAATTTTATTTCTTTCAGTTCAACAGTTCTTTCAGCCATTTTGGCCACAAATCATAATTTTACAGACACATACGTGTGTTCGGCTCTTTTACTATTACATGATACCCTATATATTTTTCTTCAAGTTTGTTTAAATAAATCACCTGCATATACATTGCTTCTGGTATAAAATCCAATTTGCGGATAAGTTTTGTTTTAAAATGCAAACTAGGATTAAATGAGTTCCATATAACCTCAAACAAAAAATAAAAAAGTGCCTAACGATGCTAAAAATAGCAAAAGTAATGCCAAGGTCTATATTTATACTAATTTGCACACTACTGCATCTTAATTAGCTTTCAGTGCAATAATCAGTTTATTACTGTTTCTAACAACATACGAAAAAGCTTTAGATGTGTAAAGACCAACATCCATAGCTTTTAATGTGCAACAAAAACTAGGAACGACGCAGTTACAACGATTTAAATAATCTGAGCAGATAACAACTGTTACCTTAGCGTCAACTGAATTTGCAGACCAATCAGAGTCATTTTCGTTGAAAGACTTGGCTTCCTCGTTGAACGTGTCAACGCGGCGTGGATTATTCTTCCAGTAATTTGTCCTGGGCGTTGTTTGAACAGGTGCCGCGCTGACATCCTCGATATCAACGCTGCTGCTGGTGTTCCTTCTATTACAACGTGCTGAGTAGAGTGGGGAGACGTGCTTGCGCTCCCTATGGATATCCACTCTATTTCCGATTCTCCGCTCGGCGTCGAATAGCGCACGCTTCCGTTCAGGTCAACCGACGGGAGCTGCTTCCTCGATAATCTGTTAAAGAAGAGTCAGTTTGGCTTCACTACAAATGCTGTAAAGCACATTACCTGGTCCTGACAGCTCTCATCAGTTGATCCTTGTCTGTGTAGCTTGCCGAAAGTTTGGAAATGACGTCCAAAACCACTCCGGCCGTCCCTAGTTGGGCCAAAGCAGCTATGGCCTCCAAAGAGGCTCGCCGAACCCGTTTCTTCCTATCGTGCAGGAGAGGAGTTATGGATTCTATAGCTTTCACGACGTTGACTTCCGTACTGGGAAAAATTCTGCTGATCGTCATCAATATTTGGAGAGCTCCTTCGCGTATCTAAAGCATGTAGAGTAAAAATGGCAATGCTTGAAAACGAAAATTGAATATAATTACCTTGCTGCTCTTTGCGCCAAGAATTGTCGGGCCCAACAGCTGATCAACGAATTCTTCTGCCGATATCCTTCTCATCAGCAGAATGCTCAGTCTGACGCCTGCCGGAGACCCCATCTTGCACAAGCTCATCACAATTTGGTTAAGCCTGCTGCGTAGGATCTCCAGCTTCATATTTGAGAAAAGAATCTTTAATATGTCCTGAAAGACAAAGATTTTATCAACGGTTGAAGCGCATAAAAATGTGTACCTCAGCTGCAGATTGCAATCGAGAATGTTGTTCGCAGGAAAACAAGAAGTAGAACAACGATGCTGCTTTCGGTTCCAAAGCTTCTATAGATGATTGGTTCTCAAGAACACGGTGTAGTTCTTCCAAACCTCGTAATCGCAATTTCCAATCATCCTAAACAAAAATATTGTTTTAGTTACAACGGGCTTCTGTTTGCTATAAGTTAGTAATAATAAATTTAAAAGGGGCATTTAAAGCTGTAGAACTGCCAAAGATTGTGGTGGTAGATTGGAGCGCTGTGGGCAGCATAATTAGGGGCTGCCGAATTAAGCACGGGGTGGCATTTCACGAAAAGCTCTCCTAAGAAGGCGTGCGTAAAGGAGCGAGGTCAGCTTTATTGGTGATAAAGGTTCTAATAAATAAGTTATTGCAGCTGAAAAGGTTGCTTATATATATTTAGACCGCGATAATCATCACGTCGCTTGCCTTCTAGGCCGTCGGTAGTAGAAAGATCAGCTTTTAGCGTGATTGATTGTTAGGTATGCCAAGCTGCAGGTGACTGCCAAGGTCATACGCAGGGATACCATCGATTCAACGGGGTTTACCGGGAGGCGGGCGCAATTAATTAGGCGAAATGACGCGATTGAAGCCCGCGGCGGGCGGCGAAAAGTCGCGGAATCGGGGGGCGAAAATGATGTCACCCTTTCCAAAAAGCGTTGCCGATATTTGCCCCGCGGCAAAGGTAACCTACTTTAGTTCACGATAAATCACGCCAGGCAGCTGGTCAGCTGGGGGGTGGGCTGCTTTTGTGGCGCGTGGGCTATCACTTCAGCCGTGCCACCCTAAATCGGTTATTAAGCTGGAGTGTTGCATGATGTGCCGGGCCGTTTTTCTGGCGGGCTTCCTTTTACATCATGCATGCATACAGCACCGAAGTGGATGTAAATGTGTTTGTCCTGTCAGGCCAAACGGGGAAGTTGTGCAAGCAGGAAAGTTCAGCCCGCATCCCCCGACACATCCAGCCGCCTTTTTTGCTTTATGAAACATTAACTTTGCTGCATATTTAAATTATTACATGCCACGTTACCATGTTTAGTTTAGCAAAAATTTCAGATCAAATTAAAAACTCATTTGAGAGAATTAACACAGTGAACATTAAATTTAATCGGATTTACATTGAACTTTATTACGATTGTCACGCTATCCACAAATTGAAACAATTACCTAAAAAAATATAAGATATTTTAGAGAAATGCGACAAAAACATTTGAAAATAAAAAAGTACAGGGTCCGGCAGGGAGGTATGGTGTTTTTGAAAAGCCTATCATGGGCACTGGAGTGGGCCACATGTTTTCGAAACGTTTACTCATTGACAGAAGCCATTTCTGTAACATATCGTGTGTTCGTTTACAACACCTTCATTAAAATGGGTGGTTCTGTTGTGCTCACCCAGAGACGATTTCAAAACCATTTTAATGTAGGTCGTCATAGATATCAACGCGATACCATTATAAAGTGGGTGAATAGTTTTTAAACTAAAGGATTTTTGAGACTGGGGACTGCACGGGGAGGTGATTGAAGTGCACGGACCTCGGAAAAAGTTAAAAGGGGTGCCTCAAACGGTGGAAGCCAGCCTTTGTCGTTCGATGGTACGTCACGCTTGGGTTTCTAGGATACCAGACAGTCAGTTCGAAAAATCTTACACTTGAACCTGCATTTCCATCCTTACAAGATTATAGTTGTTTAAGAACTGCGACAAAACGATTTTGTAAAACGACAAAGGTTCGCAGAAACGATGTTGGAGTTGCTGACAGACGATATCAGTTTCATCCTGAGTGGCGAGTCCTACTTTTATTTATCGGGGACAGTAAACAAACAGAATTTTCGCTACCGGGCACCCGAGAGCTCTCCAGAATTGCATTAACAACCTTTGAACTGTGAGAGGATAATTGTTTGGTATGGCTTATCTCAAACCTGCATTATTGGGCGCTATTTTTTTATGAAAACTGACAAACAATGTCTGTTAACACAGATCGCTGTAATTCGCGTAATAATTTCCTGTCAGAATTAATTCAGCTCAACATAGTTTGGTTTTAGCAAGATGGTGCGACTTGCCGTACATCAAGGGCAACAATGGCTTTTTAAGACAACATTTTCCTGGACGCCTGATTTCATTGCGTGGGGATGTGGAATCGCCTGACAAAACTTGTCAGCTTGTGACTACTTTTATGAAGCTATCTAAAATCTAAAGTTTACACAGACAAACTTTGTAATCTTAAAGCCCTTCCGAAACCATAACGCAAAAAATTTAAAAGATTCCGCGTGGTATGCTTCAAAGAAATGTAGACATTTTCATAACATTTCGTCTACAACTCCTCGACAAAAATAGACGGCACATGACTGATGTGTTTTTTCGCAGCTAATTATTTTTTTCTTATATTTCGTTATGTATTCTCAAATGGCAGTGTACTATTAATGTATAAAAACAATAATTTTTGAATGTGTTGCAGTATATTCAAAAATACCACACCTTTTTGCTGGATCCTGAATTACTATAATACATAGTCAAAACAAACATTAGATACTCTGTGCTGTGCAAAAATTAAAAAAAAAAACAAAATATCGTAGGTTAAAATTTAAAGGTCTTATGGAAGAACAACAAATATAAAAGCTCGCATTGTTGAATATTTGGTACAAAATTTTCTTAACTCAAATATAAACCAAATTGATTGGAGTTGTATAATTTAATTTTTAAGTTTTCTTAGCTATCAAAAATACCTTTCCAGCCAGATAAAAGTTTTTTAACAGATGTCATCTATGGTTCTTCGATTAGTAAATATGAGTCGCTATACGAATGAAAAGTGAGTTATCATTGTTAAATTGTAAATTGGATAAAACATTATATAGAGTATCCTGAAATTTAAGGTCTACGCTAACAATCCTTAAACAGGCAACGACTTTCAGAACGAAATCCGACGAGTTGCCCATGAAATTAAAACCGAAAACTATGTACTTTAATACTCAATAAAATCCAATTATAAAGTCAATTAAAATTTTGTTTTATTTAAAACTTAAATCCGGTTTTCAATTTGGGTTACTTTTTATTTGGAATCCTGTAATTTACATATAGATAAACTCAATTATAATGTCATCAGGTACACCGTCAATTTAATAAAAAATGTATAAAAGGTAAAGTAATCGAAAAATGCTTAATGATGTTTGTATGCGTTAATATGCAAAAAATAAAAAATCAAAAACATCAAAAAGTATTATTATTATTGGTAAATTATCGGGTAAATATGAAAAAATAGATGGCATCAGAAATATTTGAAAGTTTGAAAAAGAAAGAACTCATATGAAAGCATATGAAAATTCTGTTACTTCTCAAACAATATAAAGTTGGGTTTTTCCAAAATTACACAGATGTCGTGTAACCAATGGACCAGGGCATAATAACAACTTTAAAGTATAATCACAGAAAGTTTCTTTAACAATTCAACTTGGATATGAATTATCTATACATGTCAAAACTTCTATTCTAAAACCTACCAAATTTGTAAAAGAATTTTGGGTTAAAATTACATTAACAGTAATTATTAACTGCTTCTGCATGCAAAATTATCTTTAAACTAATTTTGGAAGAAAATGATGGACTAGGTGTACTCTTATCAGAACTTGAAAAGAAGGTTGTGAAGTTCTAGTACAGTTCCAGTTAGAGCCAATGGAAGTGGAAGAATTACCATCGACGGTAATTTATTACATTTGCTCTAGAGATGGCATCGTAAACTGAGTTCAAAATGAGAAGGAAAAAGAGTTTAAAAATGTAAAGGAGAAAATGGATTTTTTTTAAGTGTAGAATTGTATTGCAACACCTCGGATCTCTCAAGGAGACAATGAAGAATCTACCGCATTAAAATTTAAAATTAAAGATTACAGACTTTTCTACCAGTGAAATGTTTGTGAGTATTATATGCAAATTTATGTTTAGAAACTTCTGTAACCAGAAAAATAACAAACACGTACATGTACTAAATAACTCTGCCTGAGCCTGTTCTTCGTCAAAATGAAAAAGTAGGAGGGAATGAACAATAACTTAGTAAAAAGCAGGGTTTAGCCAAATTTCAACATATAGAGAGGCTAATCTCTTAGTTGTGGTGGAAATAATCTGTCTAGGGTACCCAATATGAACGCTTCGGGTCCTCCAGGATTGAGGGTTGAGGCATGAGGTCTGCAACACATTATCTGTAAAATAAATTGAACCCAAAGTAATTACAGAGTTAAGCCTAGGAATACAGATGGCAGTAATATGTAACAAATTAAAGCGAGAACATGTTTAATCAATATGGAAACTTTGGATGTGGAGAAAATACAAACGAAAATGACAGATGTAATAAATTAGAAAACTAAAAACTGATGCAGCAGTATCAACGGCAACAAAAAGGCTGGGAAAACATAGAAATATATGAATTTTCTGGAGTATCACAAGATCACAAAGCTAGAAGATAAATAAAGAAAAAATATAACATATTTTAAGGCATAAATGAAAAAATAATTAAAACACGTATCAACTTCAAGGAAAGAAAAATCGCATTTTTTTAAATATATGAATCTAGTGATGATAACTCAGTCCAAACAAATGAAACATTTTAGAAAGAGTTACAAGCAGATCTATACAAAATGGAGAACAGAAAAATATTACAGTGCGATTTCAAGGCTCGGGTAAGAGGAAATCAAGTTATAGGAAAATTGGAAGAAATAGAAACAAATGATAACGAGAATTAAGTAACCTATGTGCACAGATGAAAATACCACATGGCTTCTTGCAACATAGCACATGTACAGATGTACTTGGACATGACCAACTTGAAGATTAAAATTCATTTTTTAGATTATTTAGGAAAAACCTACGAAAAAATAATAACTAAAAGACAAGAAGAAGAAACTGTTAAAATATGGAAGTATAATTTAGCAAATATTAAGAAAGTATTATAGATCGTTAAAACAAGGGTTAGATCAAAAATTATAGAAAGACCAACATGCATAAGCAACAAATAAAACAGTTGGACTATAGACAGAATAAAGAAATAAAATTAAAATTAAACCAAGAAATGCACCTTTTTTAGGTGGCTAAGTATTAAATTGGTTGATAACAAAGAGAAGTAAATAAAAATAAAAAATAAGTAAGAAAACTAGTTGCAGATGGGAAACGAATGAAGAAAAAATCTGGTGTGAACATCACACGACTTGCCTTATCCTATTATATATATATCGGCCCTGCGCTGCTCTCGTCCCAGAACTTGTTATTTTAAAAAAGGACGAGGCGTGAGTCCAACACTCGAAAGCTGATTAAAATAAACACTACAAGACAATAATTAACTCGTACTTACAATTTTTCTACGTCACTGAGCTCGGTCGCACAGCCTGCGTGCTCCCTCCTAGCGGCCAAGCGCTCCCCCCCGTCCTCCCGAAGTCGGCCCGGTAGCTCTCCGAGCGCGCTGTGATTGGTCCGTTTAATTAATTTTTAATCGGCTACAACTTATTTATTTGACCTCGGATCAAAAAATTTCATTGTAATTTTTTGTTCGTCTCGGTTTGATCTATCCAGTAATATAAATTTCCCGAAATATTTTATGAACACCGGGTATGTTAAAAATCCTGAGTTTCAATTTTTTTTCGAGTTCCTATTTTACCAAATTTTATTTTAAATTCATGTTTATCTCATGATAATAAATCATTTTTATTTTCATAAATTTTTTGTATCTTCAGCCGTTTAGATACGCGACCGCTTTGAGACCGATTTTGCGACCTTGCGACCAAACGGCTTGGCTGATTTTACCAAAAGCTTCTAGTCTCTAGCTCTTACGGTTCTCGAGATATCTTGTTTACTGACAGATAGACACACACACACACACACACACACACACACACACACACACACACACACACACACACACACACACACACACACACACACACACACACACACACACACACACACACACACACACACACACACACACACACACACACACACAACACACACACACACACACACACACACACACACACACACACACACACACACACACACACACACACACACACACACACACACACACACACACACAACACACACACACACACACACACAAACACACACAACAACACACACACACACACACACACAACACACACACAACACACACACACACACACACACACACACACACACACACACACACACACACACACACACACACACACACACACACACACACACACACACACACACACACACACACACACACACACAAAACCAATGGCTAAAATAATTTTTGGTGTCCTGCGGCTATATTTCGTCCAGAAATGTGAAAAACTGGGTAGGTCAAATTTCCGCCGATTACATTACTTTCCTTATTATAGGATAAGGAAAGTAAAATACAATTGATTTTATTAATTTTAGTTTAAATTAGAAACCAAATTAAGGACACATCGAAAATCAAAAAGTTGAATTTACTGCAGAAGGTGGAACGTTTGTACAATATAGTCTTTCAAAATTTAAAATAATGAACATATTTCGTCTAAAAAATGTGTAAATATTGGAATTAGAGAGCTGGAAGCCATAATTGGTGTAATTAGGAAAATTTGTGCTCCAACATTGTAATTATTGATTTAGTGACGTAGATTGTAATGTTCTATCATTATTTCAAGTGCATATCGTCAAAACTGTTTAAAAGATCAGAAATAGCTGCTTAAATAAAAACCGAACCGTATTACCAAAAGGGAAAGGTAGATTGTACAATCTATTACTTGCAAATCGGAAACTAAATGTCGAGTTTTCAAGGTGTTTGCATTGATTAATTAATGACCACTGCATGAAAGCTCTTATTTTTTTTCTTGTTTTCGTTCAAGAATCTATGTTACATGAATATCCAATATACATAAAAAGCCCTTATAAAGAACCAAGTTAAGTTACAATTAATTTATGTTAAAGGTTAAAGAAAGCAGCCATAAGATGTGTACTGCGACAAAAAGAAATAAAAATTTAGAAGCAAAAATGGGTAGCCAGAACCGCTTTTATCGGTTACACTTATTATTTTCTTCTTTTAAGAAGTATATAGAGTGAATCGCCCGCCGGTGGATTTCTCTAGATTGAACCTTTCTGATTCACAGAAAACATACTGCGCCACGCTGTTTGTCTATGGTGCAATCACTTAGTGGAGTAGTCATACTGCTTCCCTGCTTGATCGCTGCAATGTGAATGAATGATGAAATGCTGGGCAATTTAAGAATTGCTTTACTTTCTGATTCATCAGTAAAGAGTAAAGTCGCGAAACATCCGTTTGGGGACAAACGGATTGAACAAATAGTATCAAATCCCATAAGCAACGAGTAAATGTAGGTAGTGCCAAACTATCCTTTTGTGTTGTAAATTCAAATTAAGGCGCAATATAACCTTTGCTTTTCTGAAATGCTCAAAGAAATGGGAGTTATTCACCTGATAATTGTTTTGAATAGACATGTCCTTAAAAATGTGTAGATGTAAACGCACTAGGTGGCATAGCTGTTCTTACTAATCTACTATTCGGCTTGTTTGCTTATTTAGTTGGAAGTTACAGTGACGTGATAGATACAGATTCTGAAAAGAGAATTAAGTTTTGAGTTAGGCAAGGGAAAACGCTTAGTAAAACGTGAAATATGATATATCGAGAATGTGGTAATGAGGCATTATTGAGAAACAGTGTCTTTGAGTAACACAAAAGGTTTTAGGACGCCAGATATTCAGTGGAAAACGTGTAAGGCAGTTACTGAAAGAAGAGCTGAAATTAAATAGAGATGTGTGTCACCAAATTGTACACACTGATTTAGGGAAACGGAAACGACAAACAATTGCTGATGAACTATTGGAAAGGCCCAGATTTGATCCCGCATTTGTGTTAAACATTATTGCAAGAGATAAAAGTTTATGTTACCGGTATTACCTTCAAACAAAGCACCAAAGTACCGAATGGCGAGATAATGGGTCACCAGTCTCAAAGATAATAAAGCGACAACTTTTGAAAATAAGGACAATATTTATCCCATTTTCTATGCTGGAAGTTTGATTTACTATAAATACATGCCTGAAGAGCAAACGATAAGCTAAATTTGGGTCAAGTAATTTGGCGAGTATCCGGGTAATGGTTCTTATTACAATATAATGCAAAACCCCGTATTGCCTTATCTGTCCAGAAATACTGTTGCTGTGAGTTTTTTGTTTTCCCATGTGAAAATTCCGCCGAAAAGAAAGCGTTATGGTACACTTTTTTCATCTCTTTGCAAAGATGAAAATACAGTATCTCTCCTCAATCACAGTAAGATGTTGGTGGAGGAGATACAGTATTGTTGAGTTTGGCTAAATAACGTGTCTTTATTAGTAATTTAATAAACACTGGTATTTTTCCAAAAATAATTGTCACGTTACTCCAAGTATAATTTAATGCCACTTTTTGGAAAAATACAGTAGACTTTCTACAGACGCTGTCAAGTTGTTCGACAAAATATGTGATGATTTTTCAATTTTAACCACTTAAAAATATATTTAAAAATCTACACCTAAATCAGTTAGAAGGATAAAGAAAAAGAAAACTTATAAACATGAAACTGAAAAGTACTGTGTATTAATTACGTTTATTTAATTTTTTGTAGGAGTACTTCTTTTTCTTCGTTTCGGAGGTTGGCAATCATATTGGCTATTCTAATTTTATTATTTATTCTAAATTTTAATGGTAACGACAGATCCTTACTACAGAAGACGTTTCTCATTTTTAGAAAATTAGCTCTTGCCTTTTCTACTCTTGATCTTATTTCTGCCGTGTAGTCGTTGTTTTCTGTAATTAGACTTCCTAAATAAGTGTATTTCTTGACTCTTTCTATCTGTTCTCCTCTAATTCTTAAGCTGTCGTTGTTGTTATTGTTTTTACTGATCTTCATAAACTTCGTCCTTTTGATATTGAGTGATAAGCCGTATTCCTCACTATAGTCAATTACTTTATTCATTACCCTTTCTAGATCTTCTAAGTTTTCAGTAATAATTACGGTATCATCTACATATCTTAGGTTGTTTATTGGTCTTCCATTTGCCTTTATTGCCGCAGTTTCAGATTCCAGGGCTTTTTTCATTATTTCCTCTAAGTAGGCGTTAAATAGACTGGACGACAGAACACAACCCTGCCTGACACCTCTTTGAATTTCAGTTGCTTCTGATGTTTCGTTTCCTATTCGTACTGTAGCCTTCTGGCTGTAATATAAGTTTGATATTAGTCATATCTTGATAACCTAATTTCTTATTTTTGAGAGTTTCTATGAGTGCGTCGTGTCTAACTCTATCAAAGGCTTTATTATAGTCTATAAAGCATAGATGTACACTTTGGTTAACATCCAAGCATCTCTGAATAAGCACGTTGAATGCAAATAATGCTTCTCTTGTCCCCACTCCATTTTGAAAACCAAACTGTGTTTCACTGATATCTGCTTCTAGTTAGTAGGAGTACGTAAACAAGCAAATTGGAACACGTATTACAAAAAGTTGGATTTTAGTAATTTCAGTTATCCATCAAATCGAGAATTGTCAATATGTCATTCAAAGGTTAGGACTATAAATCGAAATAAAGTAGACAATATTTTTAAACTATTGAATTCCATATTTGAGTGAATAATTAATAAATAGCTTTCAAGTGCATTACATAAAATATAAACGAGGTGGAAATTTAAATGATATAAACGTATAATAAAGTAATTAGTCAAAAAGACTGATAAAACACTTATATAACAGAAGGAAAACCAGGACTATAGTAGAGAGCGCTTTCTCACAAACAGGTAGAGATCACAGAGGAAGTGTGCAAGTGATGTATAGTGAAATTTAAAAATTGGTGATGTGGTCTATAGTGCGCACACAAGCTTGTAATGAGCGCATAGGGTTTGGCAAAATTTGTGTTGACTCAAGATACAAACTCTGAGAACTATAAAGGTTAAACAGACAGTTAGATGTAGACTGTTGGAAGAACTGAATTTAAAGTCACCTATTCTAACTCGAGTGTTTATAGTTTTTTTCTACTCATGCACTGAAATTCATGCCAAGATAAAAAAACATGGTAACGTTATTTATTAAGAATCTGAGAATAATATAAAGACAAGTTTAAAGATTAAAGTTAATGTAATTTGCAGAGCCGGCCATTAAACTGAATATAACATGTGATGTTTGTGTAATATTCTGAGCAATAAATTCTAACGTTTGTCTGTCCTTTTGTTTGCAATTACATGTTTTTATAAAATGGTGATTGACCTTTGCCTCTTATCACGTTTTTTATTAGCCAAATTTGCTTGACTTACTAATGAAAAACGTCATTTTATATCTTTGCCAATGGAGACTTTAAAAGAACTATTATTAGCTTTGTCTTTTGTCTTGAAACAAAATAACAGACACAAAAATCAAAATTAAAGTAGTTTTTTCTTGGTCTTCAATAATCAAAGAGATAAATTAAAATAATGTTTGGTAATTTAGGCAAAAGCGATTTTTGTGAATTTATGTTCTTTCTTTTTATCTCCTAAAAGCACCATCGCTACATAAAATAAAAATCTACTACGGAGAATGTTAACTCAGCCACTTCCTAGGAAAATATTGTAATGACGCACAATGTGGTATAAAGTGGATACAAAAATGTTTGCCTCTAAAGAAATGGGTAGCGTAGCAGCGGTTTAAAAGTGATAATACATTCTAGAATATTGTGAATGCATGGTTCTGAACATTGCTAGTGTACATCTTTAACAATGTAATACACAATTTGAACACAATACCTATTTTATTTTGTTTAAAAAAAAGTTCCGCCGCCGTTTAGCAGTCGTTGAAGAATGTGCTTAAAAAGTATCGCCAAAAGGGTGGTATTTTAATTCGCGCCTGCTTTTGGGTGCGGTGGTAATTTATTTGACATTATGGCGAATCTGTTTTCTTTGTCTATTCTAGCCTAAATTAGCATAGCAAAGAAGTAAAATCCAGAAAAAAATACGATGCCCCATAAATGAGGTTTTTTGAAGTATTTTTTAACGTATGCGTTTAGTAATATTAACCCTCAACAGTAAATACTAACATTAGTGTCTTAGTAACATTTCTCTGGTGACCAGTACTCTACATTAATGTTTAAAATGACAAGTGACAGATATTTGGTTGAAGCAACGTGCCGTTATTTGTGCTCTCATTGACATTATTGATAAATGGATGTCTATGACAAAACTTGTGTTAGATAGTGGATAAGAAGTGTGAAAGGGAAAAATTAGTCATAACAAGGCCAGGCTCGACGTGGTCGGCCTTTAAAAATCAAGGGTGAACAATACTAAGTACATGTATACAAACTGATTTGTAATGATTGTTGGAGTTGTCTAAATTTATGTTAAATAAGTCTACCACATTACGTTTTCTTGCTTAACTACAGGAAAAATGAGATTTGCCAAGAACCTTCAATTTGATATTAGAAGGATGATGGTGCCTTTGTTCGCTGCATTATTACTAATAATGAGTTTTGGAAACATTATTATGGTTTAGAGAACAAACAAAATTAATGTAGTAAGAGTTTCCTTAAAAGAAAGATTGTTTTAGTAGGAAAGTTCTGATAATTGTCTTTTTGGACTGAAATGACATAGTCCACATTTATTTATATTTTAAAGTAGGACGATACCATCAACTTCAACCAACGCATTTGAATCAAAGCACTTTTTAACATGACAATGCTAGCCTCCACTACAGTCAACAAGCACAGGAAGTGTCAGGACGCCTTAAACTTTACAACGCTTTATCGCATCTGCATTATAGTTTGGATATCGTCGCTTGCAATTTTTTTCATTTTTCGGAAGCTAAAGGTAAACCTAAAGACCTACCGTTATACCAATTTCTTCTCTAACTGAACGTTTTATGTAAGGGAAAGATCAGCTCTTTTTTAGTTTACTTGCTGTTAATGTTGAATTGCCTTTTGCCAATTCTATCCGAGATTATTTTTAAACAACGCCGGATAAGTGAACATAAATCTATATTTTTTACTTTATTTGAACATTTGCTTTCCTTTATAGCCTAACTGTAAACTCAGACTGAAACTAAGTGCTTAAAGTGGTTTTTATATTCAGAAAAGTAGAGACTTGTGGTTTATTTCGTTTATATCTGTTATTTCTTTTATTATACAGTAATATGTACAATAAATGAGACAACGAAAGCTTTCAAGTATTTCAACAAGACATTCCAAATGGATTAAAGAACTTCAGTTAAAATAAACCACCCCGTGCAGTCCTATATTGATTTGCATTTCAAGCGAATTTGCCACAACAAGTAATTTGTCAGGCGGAATGATTTATCGCGTAAAATAAACAGTGTGCATAAAAATTTTTTATGTTCTTTGCAGTGTTTTTAAAGCTTTTGTTGGTTTAGCAGGAAAAATCAGTTTAAAAGCAAATTAAGCCAGCAACTAAAAAATGTTATTTTATTTACAATATTTAGTCAATCTTTAGTTTGACCGTAGTGTTGCACAGCTGCTAAAAAATAAGAAGTTGTGGTCTTTAAGACATAAATATTTAATGAGTTTTAGTATGTTTATTAATTTAATTTAAGATTTTAGGTTGGAAACTTGCAATAAACCATCACTTATTTTATTAAAGTAGAAAAGTGCTTCTAGCTGTCCCGCTGGTACAGTATGATGAGACAAGCCGTGAGCATGGTTAACAGAATATAAAAAGAGTAGTCGACTTTAATAGTCAAATACTAAAACATAATCTAGCAACAAATTTTGGAACGCAGGTTTTAGTGATGTTCTCGGCGTGCCGACACAGAACTGCGAGAGTTCTAGAATTATGTGGACAGATACTTAACGAAACTTCAGAAAGTTAAATGTTGTCAGTTGAACCGTTTTCTGAAATAATTTTCAAGAACTAAGCTGCTGAAACAACTTATTGTTTAAAATTTTTAACAAGCTATGACACCAGAACAGCTATATTTTAATTTCAGATTCACAAATTGTATACATTTTTAGAACGGGGTTCTGGGAAAGATAGTTTACAGCAGACATTATAAAAATGGGTTGTCGTTTTTCTTTTTTGCAAGACAGATGAAACAGATCGTTCGTAATAGAGGTATTGGTACTTTGAAGATATATTGCAAATTATTATAATTTTAATGCCATAGTTTTTTTAAAGCCAATAGGTGCTCATCAATAGCAGGATATGATCTGGGAGTTCTTGAGCATATCCAAAATAACCCGGACAACTTTGTCGTAAAATAGGCGGGCTAATAAATACTTAAATCTTTTTCTTTTCAATGTTGACTTATAAATAACCCCACATTCTGTTCATTAAAAAAGGTCTTCTTTAATAAATGATGTTTTGTAATCTAAAGAAAATAGAGAACCAGTGAATGATTTAATTTTATATTTTTGTGATTTGAAGTTCTTATTGTGTCTGTGTGCTCAATAATCACTGATAAAGCGTTGCTTGGTATAAACAATTTGAAATCTCATAACGGTGTTCTTCAATGTTTCATTTGGACTAGAGAATATCTGCACCAAGTTTCTTCTATATTTTCTTACGGAAAATTTTGAGACCATTGATGGCTATTTTTACCTTTAACGCTAACTTCGGATATACTACGTCAATTACTGAATTGATAGTCATATTAATTACTTTCCTTTTCCGTTTCTAGAACATCTTGCTGACTAACAATATGATCACTAATTCTTCTGATTTCAAAACCAAATTTATTTCTTTGATAATTTTTTGAACGATTAAATTTAATTTTCTTCTTCGGTGACAGATTTTCGCTGTTAGAAGGTATGGATTCACTTTTAGAATCTTTATGTTTTTCTAGGTGATCTTGCTAGCTAAAGTTTCACTAACTACTAACTTCAATTTGTTTGGTTTCTAGAGCAAGATTTCTGCGAATCTTCTCCCTTTTAAAAATACTTTGATTGTATTTTTAGTTTTGCAAAACGTAACAAGTTAAAAAATTCAGTATCAAATATTACGCAAAGACAAAACACTGTGCTGACTGTTTACATACGAACAGATCATAACACTTCATCATAAAACAGATCACATTGCTAAGCAATTATTTAGACCAATTTAAAAATAGACAGCCGCGTAAGCCCCATCCACTGTACATTATAGAAATATTTGATTAAATATTTGTCATTATTAAATTATAAAATTCTTAGCTTCCCAGGATTAAACATGTACAAGGAACTGCCAAGAAATCAGTTGTAGTTAGACGTAATTTCCGTAGTGATTTAACATAGAATGTACGCAAGCAGATCTTCATTTTGGAGGCAAATTAGGGGCAAATTAAGACATATAGGAAAGAGAACATAAATTTATAAAAATTAATTGTTGCTTTTTAACTCAAGGTTAAAAAAGTGAAAATTAAGACTAACTAGTTAAGCAAGGACATTTGGCTCACTGACAATAAGAGAGTGTAATTGACATGGATTTTTTACTTACAAGAGTCCTAACCAAACGATGCGGCAGAAAAATCCACTTGTCCATTACCCCGATCGTCACTATAGCCAAATACGTGCCAAACGGTCGGATGTGTGAAATTGTTGTGATAGAGTAACTTTTCGTGTGTCTGTTGTGATATTATAATCCTAGTTTAATTTAAAATTTTTCTCTTCTCTGTTTAATAGTACTGATGGACTCATCTTGCTTTGCTTTTTCTAATATGTTTTGTGTTCTTTCAGGAGTTACTTTTCGAACCTTTCGTGTAAATGCACCTGGAAACAATTAATTGTAATAATAGTACTATTGCAATCGTTAATTAGCTGCAAAGCTTCTGTAAAAAGATATAGTGACCGTTAAGTTATAAGAAAGCTGAATAAGTAATCGAACCCATAAGCCGCTTTTGGTTTATGAACATTAATTAATATTTATTATTTGTGTGAGATATTGACATTAGCTAATTAAGATCTTTGACTTAGTTTCAAAGAAAAAAGCGAATCTTTGGTATTTTGGTCTCTTCTGTCTTTCAATCGTTACTGACTGATTCAACCTATTCTCTTTCCCATGATATTTTTGTGTTGGTTCTCGTTTTTGACTACCTTTCAAATTTTGAAGACTTAAGTATTTTTAATACTTTAAATGTAAAATCTCTTGCTTAAATTCAATTATAATTTTATTTTTTAGTGCCGATCTTTGGTCTTTGAAGCGTTGCCACAGTCTGAGATGTTACTAATACGTGAGGCACCTCGGTAGCTGTTTGTGCTAACACGTCACTTATTGAACTTGACAAAATCTTATTGTTAGTGTACACATGTTTACTTATTAGAAAAACTCTAGTTTGATTCTATACGCTGTTCCATAACAAGAGGCCACATTATAAATAGTGAATAGATTAGTTAACATCCATGGATTTATAGCCGCGATATAAAATTCCTAAAAGTGTTTTCTTAACTTAACATTAAGCAACATCATCTGTGTACAACGTGGTAGACTTAATTAGCTTTATAGACTCAGCAGATATTCTCGTTATTGTCATAAATTGGAAGCATCTGGCGTGTTCCTGAGCCTTCTAAATATTTCATGAAGTTATTATCTAAGCCCAAAATGCTGAATCATTTGATTCGTGAGCATATTTAAAATCAAAACCAAGGTTTTTCTTTTTCTAGTAATAGCTATAATTACACCTTTGATACTTTTCTTGACAATCAGCCTTAATCTTACCTAAATTATTATTCGGCTTGTTTCACACAATTCTGGGTGCTTAAATGCGATTGTCTCATAATTAAAAAATACATTAACGTCATGTTTAGTCAACCCCATAGCCCGCACAAAATTGCATCCTCTATTAGCTCAAAGCAATAACAAATCATAATAATTTATAAATCCATAAACTTAATCTTTCCATCTATTACTCTATTTTCAATTTTCTGGACTTTTGATTTTGTCAAGCTCAGCCATTTTATAAAGCACTGTCTATGAAGAGTCTATGAGTGAATTTTTTTCAAATATCTAACTACGATCTGAAATTTTAAATTAAGCAATTAGCTGCTTACTTAACTTATGTCTTACTAAAACTTTCTTTTATTGTTTCTACCCCAAAAAGTCTATTCGTCCTAGGTTTTCTCTTCCTCTTATCATCATGAATACTGACAAAAGCGGGCATTGAAGAAAACATTACAAAATAACTTTCATTTAGTGTCATTCTGTCTTATAATTATTGTTTTACCGTATCTCATACAGCTTTGTTTGATCGGAGCTTTACATATGCTCTAAATAAGAAGACATTTCAACAGTTGAGAAATAAAAGATCTTTCATTAAGCGCTTCCTATCTTTTAATTTAAATAAAACAAAGTGTGTGTGAGATATCATCGAAATTTGTTATTCGTTTGAAAGGGCTATCGATGCCATTATGTATGGAATATAACATCGTGAAAATGTCCGCCGCGGCTTCGCTGGGTGGTGCGCATCCAAAATGTCAAATTTTCCAAGACTCTGGTCCATAAATCGGGCTGAATTTGACCGATGGCATGGGTTATGTTGGCTTTGATGGCCGCTGTGGTTTGTGGCTTATTAGCATAGGCCTGCGACTTAAGAAAACCCCAAGAAAAGTCTAACGAGATCAAATCGCACAATCTCGGTGATAGATTCACATCACCTCCACGTGAGATGACCATGCCCTCAAATCGCTCGTGCATAATGTCCAATGTGGCATGAGCTGTGTGGCACGTGGCGTCGTTCGTTGGTGTCCATATCATCCAATTCAGGCCAAAAGAAGTTGGTAATCATCGACCTATAGCGCTCGCCGTTGACGGTAATCGCCTAGCCAACGTCGTTCTCAAAGAAATATGGACCGATGACGCCGCCAGCCCAAAATCCACACCAAACAGTGACTTTTTCGGGATGCATTGGACGCTCTTGGATCTCATGTAGATTGAATTGTCCCAAATTTGACAATTTTGTTTGTTGACGTACCCATTCATCCAGAAATGAGCCTCATCGCTGAAGATGAAAATTAGGGTCCGTTTCCAACTGCTCCAGGGCTCATTCAACGAACACGCGTCTTTGTCTATGGTCGTTTACCTTCAGTTCCTGGGTCAGTTGAATTTTGTACGGCTGCAGACCCAAGTCATGACGCAAAATTCGCCAAGTTGTGGTCTACGAAATGCCGAGTCCTTGTGAGCGACGCGATATCGACTGCCTCGGATTCTCCTGCACACTCTCACGGACAGCGGCGATGTTTTCAGCAGATCTTGCGTTTCGTCGTCGTACGGGTATTGGTTGATTGTTTACTGAACCATTGGACTCAAATTTATCCACCACACTGCAAATAGTCCTCTCGGTAGGGACCGTAACATGGGCGAAGCGCGCGAAACGTTGCCCAAACAGAACACTCATTTTGATAATACAATTTTATCATCTGCACGTGTTGTTGAACGCTGTATCCATCCATGGTGATTTGGCACTGAATAAATGACAACCAATTCGACAGATGCAGCTTCAACAATATGGCCACTATCAACTCTCAAACTTCGAAAATCCCTATTGGAAGACCCTTTATAAATGGTTTGTTGTTCACTGATAAATAGGCGTATAGCTAACAATAAGCTCGAAATCTTGAAACTTATTGAACAGAGTAAACAATGGAGAACTGACTTGAGTCTTCTGCCTTACTAAATTAAGAAAAAAGTGTGGTCGTGATGTTCTTACATTGGAAATGCTAATGAAATGTGCAAGAAAATCGTTACACTTTTATTTGGAATAAATTAAAAAAATCTCTTATTGTTACTATTGTAACGCGATAAGGGTATTATTAGCCCCTCAAGATAAAAACTCAACTTAGGAACATGGAGTTTTAGTAGATGGTGTGACATTCCGCACAATGAGGGAAAAGAAGGATAAACATGCTGATAACGTTTCTAGGAAGTTTTAACTCCAGTTTTGGTAATGTGCTTTACCTCCCCTCCCCCTTTTAAATTGCTAGATTTAAATACCCTTGCCTTTTATTGTGGGGATATCTTAAGGATAAAATGAACGCCACTAGATCAAATAAGAATGAGAAACTCAAAGAAAACGCGTGGAAAGTTATCCACAGCATCGACAGCGTTTATAAAAAGATATGGAGAATATGATTCAAGTGTGTGTGACCTTCAAAGGAATGTTATGATCAGAACATAATTTCAGACTTGAAATAAATGATTAGGTATAATATCGGTTGTATATTGTCCACTACTTATATCACTCAATTTATTTTATCTAAAGCTAAAGAAGAAAACTTTTACATTTCAAAAATAGATTAAGAGAAATTACAATAAAATGTTCCAATTCAAATGATTTACATGTGACTCAATAATCTCCAACGAGTAATAACTCACATTTTCATACTCTATTTATGAACAGCATTCTTGTAGAAAGCAAAAATATTTATTAACATTTTTTTGCACTTTATAAGCAAGTAAAATAATTTTTTTTATTTTGGAGAAGTTATGCGTATTAACGTACACGATACACGTAAATTTGTTGTTTCAGAGCATAAAAAATTTAATTGTCCTTAAAATATTTAAGGACTAACAGCAAGTCATAGAAAATCGATTTTGGATAGACTTTATGTTACATGTAATGTTCTTGGAGTTACCTTACAACGGCTGAATAATTCATTTTGGCACTTCTAGTCGTGTTTACCAAAATAAACAAAATTTCAATTAAACAATTTAGAGAATTTGCATGTGTAAGTATTGCGTAATAATGCAGCTGTCGATAGAACGACCTTACGTTTAGCCTTTGACATTCCACGTCTGACGATTATAGGAGTGATAACGTAGAAAGGTTGTATTCATTTCGCCTCAAAGGGTGCAAATCTGCCATCGGCCGGAGCCCGTATTTCTCGCGCGATGAATATTAAATTATTATGCTAATGATTTCTATTTGCGTACGCCGGCTAGAATAGGCGCTTTCAGGGCTGCCATTTGTACGTAAAAGTGGATGCTATTACGAAGGGGATTTTCCTTAGAAACCGGCCGGTTTCTTCTTTATGGCTCTATCGCATTTCTAAGGGGCGCAATTGATATTCATTATGCTCGGCGTGCGATAATGGCGAAAAACGACTTACTTTGCATTTGAGGTTGGCGATGATGTTTTTGTCGATAACTCCAGCCTCTTCCCAACCGGCGTCGTAAATCAGATTATCGCTTCCGGAGCTGGAACACGTCAAGCAGTCGCCGTTGTCGTTCGTGGGTATCGGCGAGTCTGCAGGATTCGAAGGCTCTGGTACTACATGAAAGCTGTTATAGGAAGAGCCCGCGTTTGGCAATCCTTCATTTGGCGTGATCCCACTATTACATGTCTGGTCTGCCGTGTGAACGTTCCGATTTCGCACAGGCTTTACATCGCGGTTTAATAACACTTTATCGGCTGTGGTTAAATGTCTTTCTTCATTTGTAACTTTCTTCGCTGGCTCAGTCTTTAAAACTTCTACTTCACTGTTTTTGATTTCAGATTTTTTGGATGCGTTTATAGTACTGCTACTGCTATTATCTACCTTATCACTAATTGTAGCGACAACGGCTTTACTAAAGTCTTCTTCATTGTTGTTGATAGTACCACCATCTACACTTTTATTAAATATTTCTGGTTCACTACTTCTTCTTTCAGGGCTCCTTGTTAAATTATGAAACATTTCTATTTCCTTATGGGCTGGTATTGGACTACTGTCACTATCAGTTTTCTTTAAATGATTATCTACTTTGTTTTGTACTATTTTAAGAGGTGGCGGTCTTGGTTTTACCCGGTCTTCTTTAGGAAGTTTAGTTTGCTTAGTGGTTTTATCATCTATAATCTTGTCTTTTACCTCTTCCGCAGGAGGCTTTTGTGTTCCCTCTGGGGCGTTTGGGGGTGCCTCACCGGATTTCTTCGCCGCCTTTTTGACATTCTTGGCATCTTTATGTTTCGACCGAAAGTCGGTGAGCCGAATTTGGATGGTAGTGGTGGTATGTTCTACTTTATCACTTTTTTGCTTGGGGTTCCTTCTGGGGATTTTCGAGCCCTCGTTCGAAACCTTCTCGCCAAACACGTGCGCTTTGGATAGGTTTGGGGAAGACCGAAAGAGCGCGCGTTTTTTCGGCAGGTTGATCCCGCGCGTGGGGCTGCTGGGCTCCGACTGCGCAGTCTTGTGCTTCTTCGCGTTGGAAACGGGGATGTGGCTCTTGGGCACGCCGGAACCTTTCTTGGCCTTGCTGTCAGAGTAGTGAATTTCGATGAGCGGCTTGTCGGCCCCGTTTTCCCGGGGGGTAATCGTGATGGTAGAGTCATTGTCTGGGTCGCTGGGCTGATTGCTGTCGCTGTCCGGGGTGCGCATTTTCACTATTTCCCCCCCGAAGCGAACGCGGCGCGGCGTCCGGCGGGCGCCGTAGTCTTCCTCACTGTCATCAGTCAGAACCTTGACTATTCCCATTCCATTTCTGCAAAGATAAATTTAGTTTAAATTAGTAAGTTTGCCTATTTCACAGTTTACTGCATCGATTTTAAAGTGCCAACACTTATAACTTTGCTGCCGCATTATTAGAAGAACAATGGTAGGGAAGTAAGCTGCGCCTCGTAACGTTTTTTCAAAATTTAATTACGTATCGGAATTGTAAGCTTTGCGGACAAATAATGAGTTCTGAAATTGATTTTGTTGTACTCAGTTCGTTGACTTTTAATAGGCAGTATGTGACGAAGGGCTTCAAATTTCTTCCATTACGCAGCAGTTTTTCCCTATAAATTCATTAAAAATAGCCTTAATGTACTACTTTAGATATTGTGAACATTACAAATTGGTAAAAACCAAAAAAATAGTGGCAGGGAGTATAATGAGTTTGCATGCAGAACTGGGAAATAATGTGACGTTAATGTGCTTACTGTGACGTTTTTTAGATGTTTGATGTTTAGAAATATATTGATTTTAAGCCTTTAGTTTCTTAAGCACTTTGCTATCAGATGACCTCTATTTTTATAGCAAACAATTCTTATCGACCTAGTTATTTTTCACGATTTTACTATATTCATGGATAAGAATATGAAACCTCACCTCGTATCGTCTTCACTATCCGTAATCTCCGTTACGTTTTGTCGACTCTCTTCGTGTATCTGCATAGTGATGGCTGGTCCCGAGTCCAACTTAATCTCAGTTTCTAGAATAACTTTGTCCTCGATAATCTCCCCTTGTTTTACGCGTGCATTTACTTCACTATCGGATCTCCACCCTCTCTCATCGATGATATTCTGATTGAAGTCGTTCCAATAATTTTTGCTGTGGTAAGGAGAACCCTCCGCTCCTATTTCGTTGAGGTTGGCTTTTTGCACGTCATAAACTTCGCATAGCAAGTCAAAATCCTTTCTACTACTACCCGTGCCGCTGTATTTAATATACTCGTTGAACCTTTCGTCTCCCAGACTGTCTTTGATTCGAATCAGGGACCTCAGTGTCACTTCCTGGTAGCTGACCTGCACCATCTTCTCTAGAAGCGCTCTAATGACATACAAGAAGACTTCGTGCGTGGCCTTCTGGAGGAGAAAAGGCAAGGCGATTATTATGCCCACAACAATACTGGTCCTCATCTTGTTCTCGTGCGCCCTCTCTAAGCCGTCGTAGACCAGATCTTTCAAGATATTGTCGGCGTGACTGCTATTGCTTAGATAAGCGCGCAGGCAGTCGATAGAGCCTTTCCTCACGGCGGGCCCGATGTGACCCAAATTGGCTACCAAGTCGGGCATGACGGTTTGCATCTTTTCGTCCAGTACTGCTTTGTCTATCACAGGTATGAAGTCGGTTAGCACCCGGAGAGCGTGCTGCCGCACCTCTCTCTCCGGGTTTCGAAGACGGTCCTGAATTGCATGAAAGAAGACATCCAAATCGAGTCCTTCTGCAAAAGTACACAAAAAGCACAAAATTATTATTATCATTATAACGCGTTTTAGGAATTATTTTTATATTAAAAATAAAAGTGTAATTACAAAATGTATAGGACAGATAAATATCCTACGTCTTGATACACTTTTGATACCTAATATTTAAAAGAGTCGATGAATTTGGGTGAGATTCATATCTAACTCCGCTATATTCACGCAAATAGCCTACTTGGCCCATTTATTGTGTGATAATAACTTTGTTTGATTTGTTATTTCGTTATATATTCATATGATTTAGAACAGAGAAAAAAATGTAAACATTTAAATAGAAATATAATTTGCAGTAACTTTTTACATTTTTAGAAGCAATGTTTCCATCTAGAGAATACATTGGAAAATTTATTTTGTGCTGCCTTCATAGTAAAGCAGTATAAACAATTTTTATCTGTACATTTCATCTCTATAGAATGCATTTAAGTAAAAAAATATTTTATGGCTTAGAAACTTTATATTAATATTTTACAAGGTTTAGAAGTTTTAGTCCGCAACAGGAATTAGGCTGTGAAACACATGTGGTAAAGCATAAAATTGAAACATTATGTTTTAGTACAGAAAATTTATACCTATGGGCACTAATTGGTTTTAACTCTGAGCGATCAAGATAAAGAAAGCCATCTCACATTATTTTTAGACCACAATTATTAAAAAGCTCGCGATATTGGATAAGGGATGATCGTGGCTCTGTACTCAGTATAATACATTTTCTTAAATGTTGGCTATTATGAATGCATCGCTTAACGTTTATAAAAAATACACAATTTAATTAAAATTATTAGCTAATTAGAATAATTACACTTCCGATTTGAAGAATAGAAGTGACAACGGTAAAGAAGTTCGTGTTGATATGATAATATCTGAATCAGAGACCGAAAAGTTTAGGCCTAGCCGTATGCAGACAGAACAATCGTTGTCTGATTTCCCGAAAAAGTTTTGGAGAACTTTGTATTCTATACAGCAGTGTTTATCAATGGAGGAGTTGAATTATTGGCATCACTTTCTATATGCCTATCATTCAACTACCCTGTACTAGGCATTATTAAGTGGCGAAGCGAAGCGGAGTCACTAACTTCATGTTCGTCCGTCCGAGCAATAACTCGACAACGGCTGGGAATTTCCAAATTCTGTTTTCACCAAGCGACGGATGACCAAAAAGGCTTGTTTGCTAGTGAGTTTGAAACTGATTGGTCAAAGGTCAGCTAGACTAGAGGGTTCTCAAATTTGGGAGACTGCTTCGCCACTTTGCTATGCGTTGCAAGCTTTGCAGGTTTATTGGAGTGGTCATTTAGATGGCTCCATTGGGCCTAAAGTAACATCTTGCAACAAATAAAAAATATTTTTCTATTTTAATAACAAAGGAAAACAAAGAGAAAAGGGAACTTTTGACATTAGAAATCATAAAAGTAAATAGAGATTTGAAGCAACTATGCTAACAAAAAAATAAATAAAGAAAAAGGAAAATTGTGGAGCGAGTTAGTGTCGTAGGAGATGTTTAAATCTTAAATATCTTGGTACGGCAATAAAGTTATAAACACGCAATTTACATATATTGAGTTTTAACCACAAACCGAGAAACACCGTTTTCTTAAGCAGAAGGCTGCCCACAGATCAATAAAGACGGAACTACTTTTTAAGTTTTTATATTTATTGATATTTATAATTACATTACTAAACTCTTTTCTATGCTCTCACCGCTCAGCGGAAGCGGATGAAAATATGGTTGTTGCAGTTGCCTTTGATCAGACGAATTATGGTTCTAACACAAGACGGCAGAAAAGAAACTTTAATCTATAAAATGGCTAAATGAGCTGCAACTCCATTAAGTGGTACTGCGAGTTATAGAAGCGACATCGTCTACGTGACTACTAGAAATAGAGACACAGCGAGTTGTGTACTTATTGTTAAGTTACTCAGTTACCAAATAATCTAGTACTGGCCCTACGTTTTGAACATTTTTAAGAAAACGAGACTTACTTTCAATAAAGCCAAGAACCACAAGTAATTTTGAGTATTTGCCTCTAATCGGAGAACGATTACAGAGGCATTGCTTGCTTTGTAGGACTGCAGAAAATTCCACATCACACATATCTTCTCCAATCAGAGACGCCTTTGTAAGCAGTCTTCTGTGATATCCCGATCACCTTAAGCAAAGATGAACTTAAAGGAGACCTATTGGATCAAAGATTTTAAGGCAGTCGGCGAGGTGAATACAACGCCTGAGATATAATTTATGTTCGTAGAAACAGCCCAGAACAGCTACGAAAACACATAGGGCGCACCCAGCGTTTTATGCCGGTCCCCTCTGTGTCAAGTGTGCAAATTAACACCACTCTGGAAATTGTATCAAAGAAAATAGCAAAGCAGCAGCGCCAAATTCAGGGAGGCAAATCTCTCTAAAAACAAACTCAACAAATACCCATCAGACGGTGCTGATGTTTCTCTGAAGTTGCTCCATCTGCTTCAAGAAGCTATAACCGGTTTGATTCACTATGCAAAAGGCTTCAGCACCGCGTAAAAGCCGCTATATGGATAGGCAGCTCATCTGTTCTGTTGATATCTCATTTTATAATTGGAACGCAGACGGCCTAAAGAACAAGAAGGGTTAGCTTTTGGAGTTTGCCTGCAAATTTTCTTAGACATCTTCCTGGTTCAAGAGACCCATCTCAAAGGTGAAGACGCAGTTTAATTTTTAAAATATACCTGCCACCGCACTGGCCGTCATTGGCAAGAAATAGTAAAACTGCCAACATTATCTCTCATTAGTTGGAGACTACCACCATCTGTTTCCATATAAAAGTCCCTAGAGTTGTTAGGGTGACCTCTACCTTCCAAGGCTTAGACACCATCTTTGGGAATAACCGCACGAAGGTATAAGTTTCAAGCACCTTTTTAACATAGCAACATAGTTAACAATAACGACAGGATGTTACATGGATACATCCAGCCCCGCAACCTTGTGGTGTTGTATCGCAGAGCCTAACGACTACAGTTGGTCTTCAAATATGTTTCTGTGCAGCAGAAGATGTAGTACGTCTAGTAGGATGGGGCATATCACCTCACCGTTTATATCTAGAAATTTATTCGCTTTGTCACTAACCCAAACTCTGCTCCACCTGAACCAGACGTGCAAAAGATCTACTTCCGGAGCAGATTAGAGGAATAACCGGCCGTGATGCCGTGCACAGCTATTTTTGGAAACTGTAGACCAGCAGAAATACTGCAGCCAGAAGTCAGGTCTGTTGATACGAAGTAACGCAGCGTCACCTAGGAGAACAAGCTTCTGGAAAATGGTTAAAATTCTAGTCAACTGCTCTTTCTTGCCACGGTTCATCATTCTGCTCGAGCCGATCTACTATTCTCTAACTCCTTAGAGAAATGGAATACATAACTGAAAATTACGCTACGAATCAAACCACCCGTGTAGTTTTCGTCGACATGGTCAAAGTCTTCGATAAAGTAATGCCTAAATGTTTTGTGAATTGAGAACATCTAAGAAGAGACTCTTAGCCATGGGTTACTAAGTTTACATCCCGTCTCCAATATGCTGGTGCTGATGACGCCCTCCACTATGCTGGTCCAGTGCGCAGACAATACGGTAGAGCTGTTCAACTTGTTAAGACTATCACTGGCGATGCGACAGCTGTAAGAGAAACTAAATCCATTGAAAATTTAGTGCGGCAAGTAAAGGATAAGAATTATCCTAGAAAACGGAATAGGAGTCACTGTAGTAACATACTTTAGGATCTTCAAGAGAGAGAGAGAGAGACAATTTTGAATAGAAAGCAGACATATAGAACACATATAGATAGGGTGGTAACTAGAGGAAAGGTGGTAACATTAGAACTTGACTCCCTCTTTCACTCCGGGATCCGATTATTTACTAGGAACAAACTCTTCCGGTAAAAGATAACTCCCCGTCTATTATAATGTACGCAACTTCTATTAGCGCTGGTTACACCTCAATAAACTCCAGTCTTAAGATCCCTTTTTGACGACCTGTAGTTTGCGATAAACTATGATCTCCATTGCAACGCATTTTTTATAATCCAGAAGTTTACCTTCCAAATCGCTCAATACCTTTAAGAGAGCATTCAGAATAATATTTTCGATAAAGATTATTTTAATCCAAAAAATTATCATTCTGCAGAGAACTTTTGATATGGATGGACAGACGCGTTGAATTCAATAAACATCCAGATAGATCAAATCTATTTTCAAAGTGCACAAAAAAAGACTCAACTGTCGCATTTAATTTAAACAAAAAGAAATTCCAAGCAACGCCGTTGTGGTACCGAAATACTCGCAACATAATGATGATTGTGGATAAATATCTTCTTAGCCTTTAAAGCAAGAATTTGTAAACATAGAATTTGTAAGACAGGGCGTTTTTTTATCTTCTTCTTCTACCTTACCAGACCTGCTTTCATATAACTCTAACTGTTTTTGCATTTTTTAGGAGAATTTACTGCCCGTATTTATTATCGATTTTCGCTTCACTGGATCATAGAAGTCCCTAGTTATAAATGATTTTAGGGCATACAAAGTATCACTAAAAAATGGAATAAACTGATAGTAAAATCAGATGAGGTTTATAAAAATGTGCAAACTCAATACTCATAATCGCCACAAAAGTACTTACTGCACTCTAGAACATATCTGAATTACAAATAAAATAGAGGTACTGTAATTCTAGTAGACGTGGTAAATTATGGTATTCTGGGAAATAACGGGCGAGTCATAGTACTGTTCACTTTTGATATGGTCTATTATTATTTGTATGTCTAATATTCTCTTCTCGTTGGCTACTTTGAAACAGTTGAGGTTTTTCAAATCTTCCACTTTGAGCTATAAGAAGAAAACTAATAAAAGTACTCTTCCTCGTTCCATCTGTTTTTTCAATTGAATTTACCCCTGTATATTAGTTCTAAATAACTTTGTACGGTACGTATCAATAAAATTAATAACAGTTAAAAAAAATAACGAAATAAAGTGCAAAATTTAAAACAAATAGGCATTCTTGATTTCTTTACACTGTAGCTAAGAAACGTAAGGGCTATTCAGAAGACTTGTCGAAGCGGACTAGGCGAATAAATTAAAACTTTCGTAAGCTGTTTTGGTGACGAGTATTATTGTGTTTTTCAGCATTGTGCCTTAAATTTTCCTAAAAATGATACATGAGATTAATCATGTAGTTACCAGTAATTACTTCTTGCACATTAATTTTTGTATTGCACGTCTGGTTGGCCCTCAATTGCAAATAGTCATGTTACAATTAGTAGCTAGACATAGTAATATAGTAGGATGCTACAAAATTGAAGACAATTATTAAGCTGTTCTCTACATTACCAATTTATCCATATATGACTTGTATAAGTTGATAAGTATTAGCATATTGACTCAGTCTTAAAAAAATAAATAAAAAAACAAAACTTACTAACCAACCCCTTTTATCTTGCCTTAATTTTGTTAGCAAAAAAGAGTCTGTACTCGGTCATCTTAAGTCATACCAAATGCAGTCACATTGTACACAACTTTGGCTTATGTCGAATCTATAATCGAAAGAGTCGGTTGTAGTTTGGTCCGGTTTTGAGTTACATTAATGCTCAAGCCCCTTTGTTCTTAAGAAATTGATTAATAAGCACGGTAATAATATAAATTTAAAAAATTCTGCATCTCTCTGCTCAATTTACGTTAGTTTAAGAATTCATGCCGCAATAGAGCAAATGATGGTTTAATGATACCAAGACCGCCCTAAATATTATTATTCGAACTCTTTATTCTGTAAATACTAATCGATCTAGTTCGGCCCATTTCGTGATGGCTAATTTCTTCGAACCTAATACATGCATAATTCGAACGCATTGAACATGATTTCGGTTTTACTGCAGCAGCTACAGCAACCGGGTGGAAAACGGCATCTGCGGAATGGGGTTACCCCAAGCAAACGCAGTCGTGGCGACAAACCCGGATTTTTATTGCGCCGGCCGATAAGGCAGTATAAACATTGCGTGTGAACATTTAGCGGAGTATTAAATCAGAAGACTGAAAGTGCTGTTTATACAGCTTATTAAAAGGGATGTGTTACGGCAGAGCCCGACTGCGCTAGTAGAGCTAACTGTAGCTGATGGAAATGAAGGAAAATCTTTGAACTTTAAGTAAACTAAGTTGCTTCTTATTTCCTCTATTGCGTGTATATTAATTACAATTAGCCCTACAAGAGCATTCTGTTATTATGTTAGTCAAATAGATGTGTCGCACACAAGTTGCTGCCTTTGTATTTTTATTTATTTCCTGTTATAAGGTATAAAAGCTATGGTTGAATTGTTCAGAAAAACAGATAACCTTCACAGTACTATTACTTGAAAGAATTACTGTCTAACAAGTTGCCTGAAACTAACAAAAATTAGAAAGGAGCCGAAGTCTATTGACAAGTTGTCCTTTTGGGCTTGGTCTCCTTTCTTTTTAATTTTAATTTTACTTTTTTAAATTATTTGTTTACGATTATTAAGAGCAATTCAATTTTGTTAAAACGATAAATTTGCTTAATATTAACAATAACATAACGCCAAAAATTCCAACTAATTAAAAAATATACGTTACGGCTTCTTTAAAATTATCTAGAATAGGATGCAAATTGTAAACAATTGAATGAAATTTTTTTTAATTAACAAAAGGATTATTATTACACTTAGAGCTTACTCAAGCAAGAATAATAACAAAGTGTCTTAATCAACCTCACCTGGAAGAGACTTTGTGCGTACTACGTATTCCCACAAAGGAGTGAGTGATATCTTGCTGTCCTGGGCTGACGTTAGCCGGCGCCCCTCACTTCCTGGGGTCGGGGAAGAAGACTTGTAAGTCGAGGAAGTCTTTAAGGGCGAGGATAACAACTGGTCCGGGTAGCGCATCATTATGACACATCAGCGCATTTTGCCCGAAGTTTCTACTGCCGCCCGACGACGTTAAGGTCTTGGCTGCTTAATTTTTTGCTTAACAACTCTCGGAGCATAGTTGCGACTATCAGCCCAACAGAAATTTGAGGTTTGCCAACAGAAACAAACATGACTGCAGCTATGAATTCGGGTTCTCATAAAAATAATAATTGCAAAGCAAAAATTCCAAAAATTCTAATAAAAGTGACATATTTTTACAACAGAAATAATTAATTACGTGCGCAATTTGTATGTATAAACGCGTATACAAAAGTTAGCACATAGGTTGTGGCGTTCGCAGCGCGGAAGCACATGTTAAGCACGTCGATGTAAACAGAAAACTAAGGAAGGTCCGCGTCGCAAGCCTGCCCTAGGCATGGGTTCTTGCACTGCATTGATTATTGTAATCAATAGCGAAATAGTTTTCACTCACTGCCTTAGTTTAAGCGCGACAAGCCGAATTTTTGAAACAAAAGCTAATTAACTGCACTCGTAAAACCAAAAATTTTTCAAAACCATTTCAGCGCCTTTCGGCAATCTCATTGTTTTTCGAAATTGAAAGACAAAAATGGGTTGGAAGGGTGATCGAAGCGCACCTGGGGTGACAATACGACTTTGTTACACTACGGAAGAGCCGCCGGATTAATTATTAATGGCAGGAATAAAGGTAGATGACCTGCGTGAAACCCTTGGTTTTTTCCAGCTCGGTACAATTCAAATAACGCTGCTATTTGCTGGCGCCGCAGAAAGGGGTCACTCTTGACACGAAACCCTCGTGGTTAAGGGCGATCAGTCGCCGAAATAATTGCCTTATGTAAAATTGACGAAATTGGTGTCGCAGGCCGGCAGCTAAGAGATGAAAACGTTTTTTCTGAGGCTGGCACCTTTTTGTCTTTCCAATTTGAAGAAAAAACTAATTAATCTACAGTCAATGCACCAACATTTTCATTAAGATCAATTTACCAATTTCAACTAATACAAAGCATACATCTGAGATTCTCGGAGAAACAAAGTCAAAATAACATTAGGAAAACACCCCAGAAAAGATATGATTTGTTGCAGTTTCATTAACTTAACGTAATTACAATTTAAGGAAAGTCTGCAGAACTTTTATTTTCTTAACAAAGGTTAACACAAAATTATGGTTCAACTGAGAGGTTTCCTCTTATCTTTCATTCTGTACTACTAATAAATATGAAGAGAGGCTATTACTGCTGTCACTGAATTTTAAGTTTTATGTACTGAACATAAAGAAAATCATCTACAGCTCTAACAGAAGCGTAAATAATTTTGGGTAACTTTTTGTTCTTTATTATTAAGAGTTTTTTTTTAAATAACACTTGTGTTTTAAAGTTGAGATACACTGCCAATAATTAACTTTTATTAAATGAATGTCTTTAAACATCGAATTCGTGGTCACTTCAAGAAAAAGGGGTAAATTTAGTGCTCAGATTTTTGAAGTGCTGTTAATTTAGGGTAATATTTGGACTAAAGTAGTATAATCCTGTTGTGTTAAACACTAACTTAACACATTTTTGCTATACTTAATCCACATTAACTCAATATGTTATTAGCTTTATCGCCTCCAGGAATAAAAAAGAACGACAAGCACAAAATATCCCAGCAGAAACAATGACGATAGCAGCTGAGACAAGAAGAGCAACCAAGCCAACATCTAGTAAACAAAACCATTATCATTACATTCTATGGGCTAATATTAACAATGGCGGTAGGCGTTTCCTATAAAAGATTGTTATTTGAAAGTATCAATCATAATGTTTGCTACTTCTCTCAATAAATCTCTTAGATAATTTTCTAATATTGGTCTTACTAACCCACCGCAAAAATTCAGTGGCACCAGTCCAGATAGGTTTTATTGTTATCTTGTAAATGAGCCTATTACTTTCTAAAAATAGTTTTAATCTTTCTCCTATTAACTCGTTTGTCATACTTTCAAAATTTGTTTACTTTTTTTAGTGATGTACCTCTTTCAGGCTGGTTTGCAAATAAGAAAAATGATAAACACGCTGAATGTTGTACGGTAGAGTAAAAAGATAGAGAGACAGAGAAAACATAGTGATACACTCTAGCAGACAAAATAAGATTAGAACAAATAAAATAGGATACACTACAAACCATATTTTACACTGCGTGCTATTATTTTAGTTGCGATTATTTTAATCCTGTCCCCTTTCCTTAAGTTATATCAATCTTAGCCAAGCAGTTTCGTATACTATTAACAATTTTTTATGGTTTTTAACTGCTCACTGTGCATCATACGTTACGGTTATGCTTGTTGGTCAGTGAGATATATCTTCCACAGTTGGAGGGAATTCCCGAAATTTACTATCTAAGAACGCGTCCCTTAGGGGTTACAGGCTTCTCTGGTGGTGTCCAGAAACACTTTTATTTGTTCAGCAGTATGTGGCCCTACTTCTTATTCTAATAAGTGTCTCTACACCTCTTGCCAATTGGGTCAAACTATAAACGCATGGTGTTTTAAAGAAAAGCATTTTATTCATTAAGGACACGTTTTCGTTATATCCTTTACATAATGTTAATCACGTGAGATGACTGACCATATACCAGTATTCATTTTGTTTTGTTAAAAAATATTTAGCCCACTTTGATGCATTATCTTTGACTAAAAGACGTTTATATAATTTTTTGAAGTAAATTAAAATGTTACGACATGTATATTGACACCATTCATCACTAGGAGTGACTTGTTATCATTATCACTACATCATTATTATTACATATATTTAAAACGACTGTTTGCATTTATATATACCTGCACAATGGAAGGTCATTGGCCTTAAACGTTTTAATTTGTATTTAAGGTTTTATATATCAAGTGTTACGCAATGCATAAGAGCTTTTTTCTTATTTGTATTTAAGGTTACGCAATGCATTCCTAGTTATAAATGTTACTTTAAGGTGACGTGACAAAACTATATTAAATAATCTAACGCAACAGCTGACAAGAGAAATTAAAGAGCTAAAAGAGGAATCTATTGCTAACTATTTGACTAACTTGACTAATGATCGCAGTACAGATCATTCCTTATGGAAATCAACAAAAAGGCTAAAGAGACCTATTACGCATATACCACCCATAAAAAAAGAAGATGTAAGTTGGGCTAGGAGAAACGAGCAAAAAGCGGATTGTTTTGCTGCTCATCTGGAGAGCATTTTCCAACCCTACGACCTGCAAGAAGAAGAAGTAATGGAAGAAACTATCCTATTGGACGAAGAAAATATAACACCGGTGACGACAGGAGAAGTTATTAAACAATAAAAACAACATAAACCCTAACAAGGCCTCAGGATACGACTTAATCAGAGGCGAAATCCTGAGGAAATTACCAAGGAAAGCGATCGTAAAGTTGACCCATCTAATTAATGCAGCAATTAGACTCAAATATGTACTCGCATTGTGGAAGGTAGCGGAAATAGTTATGGTACCAAAACTAGGTAAGCCTCCACATATAGCTTCCTCCTATAGACCGATATCATTATTACCGGTCATATCTAAATTATTCGAGAAATTGCTACTCAAGAGAATGCAGCTGATTATAAAGAGAAGGAAACTGATCCCAGGCCACCAGTTTGGGTTCAGATGTGGGCATTCAACAGACCAGGTCCATAGAAACTAATATCATAGAAAAGCACTAAAAAAAAAGTATGCTCTGCAGTCTTCTGTGCAAGATAAGGTGTGGCACGAAGGCTCAGTGGAAACAAAATCTATCCTACCTAAACAATATTCGATATATTAAAACTATCTTACAAATAGATTCTATAGAATCAAGCAAGAGGAGACTATTCTGAACTCAAAAACTAAAGTGAGTACAAGCAGTGTCCTGACTCTAAACCTTCTATAAACAAGTGATATCGAATCAGAAAATGACACTGTGGCAACTTTGCGGATGATACTGCCATACTAACAGTGAGAAAATAACAGAAACTACCAACAAACTTCAAATGCCATCAATAAGTTCCGAAATTTACCAAGTGGAAAATCAAACTTAACGAAGATAAATAGGCACATCAGATTTTAGAAATAAAAGGATAGAACACGTACCAATAAATATAAATGGACAAACTGCTCTGTATGCTAATACAGAAAATTGTTAGTTTCACATTAGATACGAGAACTTCGCTGGAAAGCGCATGAAGAAAAAAGAAGAGCTAAACATCAAATATAAAATGTACTGGCTGGAAGAAACTCAACTCTGTCAATACAATAAACACTTTGTATAAGCAAATTTTAAAACTCGTATGCAATATGGATCACAGATTGGGGTTGTACGCAAAACAAATATCAAGACTATATAAACGTTCCAAAACAAGGTTTTAAGAAATATAGTTAATGCCTTGGTATATTAGGAATGAAGATCTCCATAGGGACCTTGCAAGAAACCATGAAGAACGACTTCTACAACATGGAAACATGGAGGCATCCAGTTACTGGATAATGCAAATGAGCTAAGAAGACTCAAGAGGACTAAACGCCATGAGCTAGTGTAGTGCAGTAAATTGTTAGTGTTAAAGCAGAGAATTGTGTTAAGCGCGCGAAAAAAGTGCTTTAGAAGTTAGACTTGGCTAAGAAGACAGCAACGGGCGACTCTTAGTAACTAAGATTTTTAGTAAAGTAGGATTAGAAATAAGTTACTTATTAGTCTAAGACTAGATTGTAGCATTAAATAAAAAAAAAAAAAGGTGACGTTATAGGTCTAGTGCTCGTGCTATATTTTCTCTAGAAAAGCCGATTCTGTACCGCTTGTGTGCTTACAATTTTAATTTAAGCGTTAGTTCTACATTTCACTATCGATGATGCAAAGGAATCAATAGGAGTTAAAGTAAAAGTCTAAATATTGACTAAAATAGAAAAGCAACCTTAATTTTACTGTGCAATGGTATCGCACCATAAGTTTAATAAGTCATTTTCAAAAAAAAAGAAAAAATACGCATCATTCATGCTAAAGGAACATTTAAGTGAAACATAATTTGGATTTCCAAGCGTGAATGGGGATAGGGGAAGCTCTTTTCGGAATGCAATTGTTGATTTAACGATGTCTATATGTTAACTGTGGTGTACATATATGTCTAATCGACTTTGAAATTACTTTCGATAAGGTATTATACGACGAACTACTTCAAATCTTAAAAAAAGTAGGGATAGACAATAAATATTGGTAACCTTTAATGGCATCAAACGGCCACAGTCAGAGTAAAACAACAACTAACAAAACAATAGAAATAGAAAGTGATAAATAAAAAGCGAATACAAACAAAGATCTGCAAACGCTTATGGAAAGAACCGCTAGAACTTAATACATCAAAAACTAAATATATGTTGATACGTAAGAACGCATTACTGCAGAATAGCGACATTCAAATAAATGGGGAACAGCCGGAAAGGGTAGAAAAAGCAACGTATCTGGGATGTAACATAACCAAAAATTGAGACCATTCCATAGGGATAGAAAAACGCACTTATTATCCGCGAACTGTATTTCTTCTTATAAAGAAAACCATATGCAGCCATAATATAAATTTGTCTCTTCAAATTCGAATAGTTAGAGCATACGTTTTCTCAGTGTTGTATTATGGAGCAGAGAGCTGGACACTAACAAAAGTATTATTAAAGAGACTGAAAGCTTTTGAAATGTGGGTTTAATAGAGACTGCTCAGGATTGCTTGGACAGATAGAACCGCGAATGAAGAAGAGTAAGAAGAATAAATGAAGAAATCGAAATCGTTAAAACTGTGAAGAGAAGGAAGTTAAAACATTTCGGTTACATTATGATTAAGAAAAATATGTCATATTACATCTTGCAATAAAACGGAAGATACTTGCATATTCTGATTGCAGCTTGTTTTCTTATTTGGCGCAATTTTCGTGCCTTCACCGCTTTGAGATTTAGTCAAGTTAAAGAAGCATGTCAAGAATTCTTTGTTTCAAAGTCGTTGCTTTTTCGCAAGTGTTAAGGACAATTATTTTCCACCTAGTATAACCATTTTCAAGTCGTAAAGATGCTAAGATATAAATAATAAAACAAAAATTTGAATAACATTGATTTAAAACACAATTTACAAAAATTTAAATTGCTTGTTTGCAATAATACAAACGAGAAATGTTTATATCGGCCTTAATTATACGAAACCGCTGAATTAAATTTTGCATAATGAGACTTGAAAATGAATTCGGTTTTAAATAATCCTAAAGGTTCTTTAATTTAATAAAGTGATTTTCCTAGCGATGGGCCTTCTACAAAAATAATATTAAATTGCATGTCTTATAGAGTATAGGTTAATGATGCTGCTATATTTAAAAAAAATGTTGTAATTCTTTATTATTATTCAATAATTTCTTTGAATATGACTTTTTGATATTTAGAAACAAAATATGCAAATGTTTGTATCTATTAGAAAACAAACATGGTTCACGTAAATTAAAAATTATTAGAATATTTATAGATAATTGTGCAAATCCAGAAATTACTATAAAATTTACTTATTGAAGCGTAATATGACGTAGTCTTTTCCCCTCTCTTTCCAACTAGTGGATTTTTTATGCCACTTTTGTAAAAAGATATAGAGCTATTGGCTTACAAATTTCTCTATTTGATTTTATTGTAGAGGGAAGGAGGCTTAATAGATGATGGTCTCAAGAGTCGTTCAATTGATTATTTTTCACTCTACCTTTACTATTAAGAAGTTGGCAAAAACTATACTTTTGTAATTCCAAAATACAATTATAAAAACTTTCCCCGCAGACAACTCACTTCATTTTAGCTTTGGTGGGTTTACATGCTTGGTTTTTTGGACTCGGATGTACAATAATAGATCAAAATCTCTTTAAGTGTTTCAGACTTCTTCCTAACGAATGAGTAGCCTCTGAGAGATCTTAAATTGCGCAATCTTCTGTTTTGGATTAAAGGACGCGTCTTTAGTTATTTACTGGGTACTGCAATGACTAATAACCACCTTGTTACGTATTTTATCAATTAACAACTTACAAGTTGAATCAGCGTTGACACTGCTGATACGAACATCACGCGTTACATTTATGATCTCACCTCGTTCCGTAGCAAACATGTCATGACTCACCTATGCAGAAACAATTAATTTTGAACTTAGTAACTAAGAAACATAAAAGGTTATATAAATATCATAATTATGTTTACAGCATTGATCTACAGCTAGTCCTACAAAAGCGTACGATCGATATTTCACACGGTTTGAATAGTATACACTTCAAATTCCAAGTTACACCTTAATTGCAAAGCAAAGGATGGTATTTTACAAGTAATGTTCTTGTGTCACCACCTCAAAAGTCTACAAGTTCCTTGGTTGAGTGCGAAACTTGCCAGATGTTAAAATAATGCTACATAAAATACCATTTTAAGCTGCGCGTGTAGGGTTTTGGAACATTATACCTGTTTACAGAGATGTTCAATGCAGAAAAAAAGGTTAACATTTATGAAAATTGTAGTCTGCAAGATAATAAAGCGTGGTTGTTATGAGAGGTAATGATCTCAAACCTTGCGGCCCACTTTCTTAAATTTAACGGAACGCTCTTGTGAGACTAACTGTACTTTAAAAATATTTGCGACTATTCCAAAGTTAATCCAAAGTGACAAAATTCTTTGACATTAAACTTCTAAATAATTTAATTCTATTCCAATTAAGATAATTTGTTACAAGTGGTAGCGGAAACATTGCTTATGGTTGCTTCCCATGCAAACGGCGCCTGTAGAAATACACAGAAATTAATTGGTGCTGGTTTTAATTAGCAAACTGATACGGATCTCTACAAGAATTCAACAACATAGAAATTGAAATAGTAGTGAGAAAGCTGAACTGGAGGTATTTGGGAAAAGTAAAAAACAATTACATCACTAATAAAAGAACAAGAGCGAAAGGGTAACCTAAAAGAAATTAAAGATCTAATGCAAGCAAAAAGAGGAAAAAAATTAACATTCTAATTAAGAGTATAAAAATAAACGAACAACCAAAACAACGAGAATATAAACAATTTATTAAAGGTAAACGGCTAATGGTAAAGACAAAGAAAGTGATTTTTGTAAATATCAAAACTGGATAAACAGCAATCATCCTAGAAATGTGTAATTGGAAAACTAAAGAACAAGTAATGAACAATAAAGCTGACCTGGCATAAATTAAAAAATAACCAAAGAAGAGACTAGTAAAGTTGAAACAGGCTTAAAAAAGATTTTCATTAAAAGTAAATTCTATACCTGGGAGGAAGTGGTAAAACAGTCAAAAAATTGAGACCTGGAGCAATGGATACACAAATGAAAACAAAAAAGCTATGACTAAGGCTAACGAGTTGAACTATGAGATATGGAAAATTGGATCTTGGAAAGTTAAAGAACTGTGCAACAAACAAGTTAATATATAGTAGAAGAAGTAAATAAGTCTAACCTAAAACTAATAGAGATTACTGAAACTAAAAAGAAATGGATTAGCAACTTAATTATAAAAGATGTTATAATGTTAATTTATAGAGGAAAGAAATTATAGGGCAAGTGAGAGAATTAAAGCTAATTTATTAAAAGAATCTTAAAATAATGTTATAAATAAACAAAACTACGATAACCTCAGTTTACAGATTCAGTTAAAACAATCTAGTGATGGGAAAGAGAAAAGTCGTCTATAAACATTAAAATACACACAAACGATATTTACTAATGACGGGGAATTTTAATTCAAGGGTTAGCAAAAACACACTAAATATAAGAAGTAGTCGGACCTCAGAGAGAACGAACAAAAATAATAACGATAACAGACTATAGGACTTTTGTTTAGATAGTGGCTTTATAATTACAAACATTTTTGATCAACAGGTAAAAATGCATAATCTTCTTATAATATAATTGGCTTATCTCCCTAACTTTCTTTCTTTCTTTCTTTCTAAACTTATAATTCTATCTCCTCCTAGACGCTTAAACCGATTTTCTTGAAACTTGCACACCACATTCACAATATTTGCTAATTCGGTGCAAAAATCAGCCTTGTAATTTTAACCGTTTTTGAATTATTTAAATATTTTGATTATTGTCGCAGAAAACCAGATGATGACTGTTGTTATGCTGTTTGGTTTGTATTGTGTTTACTCCTCTCTTTAATAAACACCGTGACATCAATGCTAAATTACATTGGTGGCACTTGTAATGCTCAAATATGAAAGTTTTCATGTCCTCCCAATATTTCTATTGTTTGTAGTGTTAAATGTACGCAAAACATGTGGAATGTTCTACACGATTGCCTGGCGTCTAGATTAGGCTTCTTCGACGAAGCCTGCGGGGTTCTCTAGTTTAACAATAAAAGTACTAATTAATACATATACAATAAATAAATGTGCGTATAAAAATAGGAATGCCCACTTTCTTCTAGAGGCTACAAGCAGGATAAATATTTTAACTGTCATGAACGAAACACAAAAAAAACAATAACAACAAATTACAAAACAGCTGAATGCAAAATGTGAATATAAAATTCAAAAAGATTGATTTATCAAAGCAAGAGTATAAAAATAAGTATAACAACGTTAAAGGGCGTTGGGAAGATTAAAAAAACCGCAAAAGTGCGTAGAACAAATAGAAATAAGAAGAATCCGGAAGCACATTGTAATATAGAATTACCAAGTTAAGAAAGAAATCAGTGGAAAAAGAGGAGAGTTATGGAACCCATGAATCAGAAAGAACTACAGTATAGAAGCTGTTATTGAAGCAAAGAGAACGCTTGGAAGAAGTTTGAAAACGAGCTTGAAAAAAGTAGTAAACTAATCAAAAATTGTTTTTTAAAGTCTTAAAACCTTTAAACAAAAAAGAGATGCAGCATAAAATCAAGCATAAAAATGTAGTAGATAAAGAAAACGAACTATTCAATAGATGGCAAGAATACTTTTAGAAACTACTAACGCAGGACAATACTATTGATCAAACAAATAACAAAGTAGCAAAATCTGCTGAGAATTAAAGAGATCTAGGAGAAATAACAGAATACGCCGATGTAACACTAGAATTAATTAAGTTTACGGGTGCAGTGAAATACAAGAATCACACATGATATTTAATTTAACTTGAAAGCTAAAGAGACTATCAAACCAATAAAATACTACAATTCCATCTATACACAAGAAGGTGACACTAAAGAATGATCCAATTACAGAAATATCTTTTATTGTGTGGCAACAAAGGTCTCCGAAGCCATCTTGGAAAAGAAACCGTGATCACCCATAGAAGAGCAACTTTATGATATGTAAAGTGGTTTTCGTGCTGAATATAACAGTTGACAGAATAAAAAGGCATTTTTATGCTTTTAGAGCTTTGTAAAACTCTTAATAAAATTAAAAGAAATGCTCTAACAAAGAACTTAATAGAATCCATAAAAAAGAAGTAAAATAAAACTAAAAGCATAGTGAAAACTGGATACGTACTATCAGATACATACATTGCTATAGAAGGAATAAAGCAGAGGGGGGTTAAGCCCACTGTGTTATGAAGGAAATCGTAAAGAAGTGTAACCAAAGGATGAAAACTTTTACAGACGGATATAAAAATTCCCAAGATATTAATCTGGAAGTGTGTGCTTTTGTCGATGAGGTGGTGTTTTGTGTTTATACAGAAAATCACTTATAAGAACGTGTGGAAGAAAGTGGAAGGAAGTGTCAGCAAACTATAACTTAAAATTTAACATAGCAAAGACTAAAGTATCTGCAGTAACAAGAGAAGATATAAATAAGAGTCCGAAACTTCTATGTGTAGCCATTGCACAAGCACAACCGGTAGTACCTAGGTGGTATCATAAACGTAAAAGTTACTTTAAAAGAAGAAATAAATACAATGGTAATTGAGGCAAATACAAAGACTTCGTAGACAGAAAAAAGTGCTATCCTACACAAAGCTATCTGAATATAACATTATCTACTTTTTCTTTGACAGAAGTCGAAGAACAAAGAAATGCTTTTTTAAAAAACGTAAAAGAAATCACAAAATCAGATACAGTAAATAACAAAGATATAAAAAAGAGCTAAACGCAAGAGCGTTAAAGGATAAAATTGAAACACAAAGATTAGGATGGTTCGATGTATGATGGGTAAGTCAAGATATGGCAAGTTAAACAATCAGGCAAAAATGAATACATATCTGTCCTACCAAAACTCATCTAGGGTTTTTCAAAAGCTGAAAGCGCAAACTCATAGAAATAAAAGTTATTAAAACTGCATGAACAGCTAAAGACAAAAATAGATAATAAATGCTTTAAATTTACATATTTTTTAAAATAACAAAATATTTATTAAGAATTACGTCACCAATGAATATTAGAAAGCGACTGGCATATATGACTACCTTTTACAGTAAATATGGAACAAACTCGCCTTTGCAAAACCCAAGTGAAAGCTAAAGGATGGCCTTAATAATCTAAACGCAGCCGCTGCAATGAGCGCATTTATAATCATTGCTTCCGCCTATAAAATTATTGTATTGTTAAATAAATTCTTAGTTGACAAACATTTTGTGTACCAGTTGACAATCTTAAAATTGCAATTGCACGTCAATGTTCAATGGTTCATATTTTCCGATCTTTGTCATAAACTACAGTTGTACTGAATGTAAAATACATACAATTGTAAGAAATATAAATTTACACACTGATAAATTATTTTAAGAGTTCTTTTCTATATCAGTTTTTGTTTTTAAATTTTTTTATTACTCTATATATTTTACAGCAACTTAATAGTTGTGTATTTAAATATATTTTAGTTTATTTTATGGCACAGCCCCAACAATTTTAATGTTTAACATAGCATTTATGACAAATAATAATAATTGTAAAGTAACAAATAAGGCCCAACTTAACTTAAAAATTAAAAACTTTAAGAAATTAGAAGACTTCAATTCTTTTCGACTAGTTAGAAAATTGGTGAGAGTTTTCCCAAAATTTAACCGACAATTTTCGCCCATATCGGCTTAATAAAGTAATTTTCGGTCAATGAGCAAATGCATTTGCCGGATCTTGAGGTCTACCTGTTTGCTTTTTTCTAGGTGCACCTTTGGTTTAAAATAAGTCCAAGATAGTTAGATATTAGATATTTCTCAATTTGTGGATGCACGTCGGTCGGTTGTTAATAGGTGGACATATAAGAAGTCAAGTGGTAAATATAACTTAGACTGATTTTGCTTAATTTGCCTTTGTTATCAATCGATTCTACTATTCGGTAAGAAGATCTAGGTAAGTCTATAAGTTTTCAAAAGTCAGTCACTGTTGGCTTTTCTTACGAATAATAAAAGGAAAGGTCCAAGAACACCACCTTGGGGGACACCAGATTTGATAATCATAATCATGATTGCAGCATATTTCCATATACTGAAATAGTAGGTTAAACTTAGCATACCATTCTAAAGCATCGTTGTGAAAAAACTAACTTTTAGAGACAATAAATTTTATATTTATTCTGCGATCAGTTTGTATTCTGAAGCCTTGAATATGTTAGTTTTACTTATTTTCTTCTTGACTTCTACTGGTAGGAAAGGCTTTATTGAAAGAGACATTTGGTACGGCATACGGATAGGCTTCTCTACTTTATTGTTTATAGGTACATTATATCTTGGGTTTAAACACTTCAGATAGACAAATTGTAAAAATATTAGCCTTTTCTTAGTTAGTAGGCGCCCATACACCATTGAGTTTTCGGATCAGCGATATGACTAACAGTGGCCTTCTTAAGTTTCTTTTTGTCTTTGACAAGGTGTAATCGTCTGATGGAAAGTTGACAAGGTGTCGTTGAGAAGTGTTTTAAATTTCTTTGAGGGTTGCTTTTGATTCTCTAGACAGTCTATTGCAATGGTGCTGATTGATGACGTTTTTTGATCTTTGTCTTCTACCTCTACACTTTTTGGCAATTAGTTTGCGGATATGTATGGTATAGTAGCGATATTAATCTTTTTAGGCTGCTTATTGCATTATTTTAGTAGCAAAGTATTGTGCTGCTTTGTTCAGGTCGTCAGGAGGCCAAGTTTTATGCTTGATTTTAGGTCTTCTTGTCGTGCCTTCTCTTAATAGAGGTTGGCGATTACATTGGCAAATGTTTCTCTTTCTGCAGCTGCTCTAAATATTTGTTGAACATTCATGCCTGTCCCACTGCCTTATATTCTTGAGCCAAGAAGTTTTCCTTCTACCCCTTCCGCGTTTGCCTTCAACCTTACCCTGTATGATAAGTTGGGGTAGGTTATATTTTTTATTTCTTATTAGGTCTCCCAAGTAGGCGGTTTTTCTTCTTTTTATGGTAGTTATAATTTCTCTATTACAGTTCATTCTTTGTAGTACCTCTTGGTTTGTAATCCTGGCTGTCCATGGGATTTTAAGTATTCGTCTCATCAACCACATTTCAAAGGCTTGCAGTTTGTCTATCTCGTGTTTATTTAGTGTCCAGACTTCCGTTCCATATAACAATATTGACCATATATAACTCTTTACCATTCTCCATCTGATTTGTAAATTTAGATTTTTATTTGTCAGGAGTGTTTTCATTTTTATAAATCCTTGCCTAGCTATTTCTATTCTACTCCTTATTTCTATATTTGAGTTTAGATCTGAGTTTAACCAGCAACCTAAATATTTGAATTTTCCAACTTCTTCTAAAGCGTTGCCATCAATTGTAAAATTTATACCCTAGGATTTTTACTCACTTGCATGACTTTTGTTTTCTTAGTATTGATTGTTAGGCCCATTTGTAAACTTGCTTCGTTACTTTGTTAATTAGCTGTTGTAATGCTCTAGGGTTGTCTGCTAATTAGTACGCTGTCATCGCGTATCTTATGTTATTTATCGTTTCCCCGTTTATTTTATTCCTAAATTGCAGTTGTGTAAGGCGTTCTGAAAACTACTTCTGAATAGAGATTAAATAACATTGGGGACAGTATGCAGCCTTGACGTACCCGCGTTTAATTTCTACTTTGTTTGTTTCAGTGTCTTCTACCATTACTTTAGCACGTTGGTTCCAATAAAGATTTTTGATTAGTTTTATGTCTCTTTCGTCTAAGCCAATGTTCTCAAAACATTCTATGAGTTTGATGTGTCTTACTTTATCAAATGCTTTCTCATAATCGAGAAAGCACAGATAACATCTTTTTCTGATCTCTACATTTCTGCATCATTACTTGTATGCAGAAGAGACTTCACGCGTTCCCATTCCATTTCTGAAGCCGAATTGGTTGTCACTCACTACTTCCTCACATTTTCTATATATTCGGTTTTGCATTATCTTCAAGAGTATTTTAAGGGCATGGCTCATGAGACTTATTAATCTGTACTCATTGCAAGATTTCGCATTTGCATTCTTAGGCAAAGTAATAAATGTTGATTCCAACCAGTCATTTGGAATGTTACCCGTTTCATATATTTTATTATGCAAATCAACTAGTATCTTTAGGTTGTCCTCGTTTATTAGTTTAATTAGTTCCATATATATGTTATCCGGTCCTGGGGTTTTTCCTATTTTTATTTGGTGTATTGCATTCTCTACTTCTCGCTTTAGAATTGTGGGTCCTTTTGTTCTTCTCCTCTGTTTTGTATAATTGTTTCTGGTCTCTCGTCGTCAAACAATTTTCTATATATCGTTCCCAGATTCTTATTTTCTCAGTTTCGTCCATTATTATTTTGTTGCTGTCATCTCTTATCATCATTTGTGTTTTCTTTCTGTTGGTGCCGACAACTTCTTTTATTTTCTTATATATACCAAACATGTTGTGTTGTTCGTTCAAGCTTTCTATTTCTGTACATCTGTCGCATCCATTTTTCTTTTGCTTCCTGGAAGTGTGTGCTTTTGTCGATGAGGTGGTGTTTTGTGTTTATACAGAAAATCACTTATAAGAACGTGTGGAAGAAAGTGGAAGGAAGTGTCAGCAAACTATAACTTAAAATTTAACATAGCAAAGACTAAAGTATCTGCAGTAACAAGAGAAGATATAAATAAGAGTCCGAAACTTCTATGTGTAGCCATTGTACAAGCACAACCGGTAGTACCTAGGTGGTAACATAAACGTAAAAGTTACTTTAAAAGAAGAAATAAATACAATGGTAATTGGGGCAAATACAAAGACTTCGTAGACAGAAAAAAGTGCTATCCTACACAAAGCTAACTGAATATAACATTATCTACTTTTTCTTTGACAGAAGTCGAAGAACAAAGAAATGCTTTTTTAAAAAACGTAAAAGAAATCACAAAATCAGATACAGTAAAAAACAAAGATATAAAAAAAGAGCTAAACGCAAGAGCGTTAAAGGATAAAATTGAAACACAAAGATTAGGATGGTTCGATGTATGATGGATAAGTCAAGATATGGCAAGTTAAACAATCAGGCAAAAATGAATACATATCTGTCCTACTAAAACTCATCTAGGGTTTTTCAAAAGCTGAAAGCGCAAACTCATAGAAATAAAAGTTATTAAAACTGCATGAACAGCTAAAGACAAAAATAGATAATAAATGCTTTAAATTTACATATTTTTTAAAATAACAAAATATTTATTAGAAATTACGTCATCAATGAATATTAGAAAGCGACTGGCATATATAAGACTACCTTTTACAGTAAATATGGAACAAACTCGCCTTTGCAAAAATCTAAGTGAAAGCTAAAGGATGGCCTTAATAATCTAAAAGCCAACGCAGCCGCTGTAATGAGTGCATTTATAATCATTGCTTCCGCCTACAAAATTATTGTATTATTAAATAAATTCTTAGTTAACAAAGATTTTGTGCACCAGCTGACAATGTTAAAATTTTAATTGTATGCCACTGTTCAATGGTTAATATTTCCCGATCTTTCTCATAAACTACAGTTATAGTGAATGTAAAATACATACAATTGTAAGAAATATAAACTTACACACTTATAATTATTTTAAGAGTACTTTTCTATATCAGTTTTTGTTTTTAAATTTTTTTATTACTCTAAATATTTTACAACAACTTAATAGTTGTGTATTTAAATATATTTTAGTTTATTTTATAGCACAGCCCCAACAATTTAAATTTTTAACATAGCATTTATGACAAATAATAATAATTGTAAATTAACAAGTAAGGTCCAACTTAACTTAAAAATTAAAAACTTTAAGAAATTAGAAGACTTCAATTCTTTTCGACTAGTTAGAAAATCGGTGAGTTTTCCCAAAATTTAACCTACAATTTTCGCCCATGTCGGATTAATAAAGCAATTTTCGGTCAATGAGCAAATGCATTTGCCGGATCTTGAGGTCCACCTGTTTGCTTTTTTCTAGGTGTACCTTTGGTTTAAAATAAGTCCAAGATATTTTATTTCTCATTTTGTGGATGCACGTCGGTCGGTTGTTAATAGGTGGACATATGAGAAGTCAAGTGGTAAATATAACTTGGACTGATTTTGCTTAATTTGCCTTTGTTATCAATCGATTCTACTATTCGGTAAGAAGGTCTAGGTAAGTCTGTAAGTTTTCAAAAGTCAGTCACTGTTGGCTTTTCTTACGAATAATAAAAGAAAAGGTCCAAGAGCACTACCTTGGGGGACACCAGATTTGATAATCATAATCATAATGATTGCAGCATATTTTCATATACTGAAATAGTAGGTTAAACTAGCTTTTCGAGACAATAATTTTTATATTTATTCTGCGATCAGTTTGTATTCTGAAGCCTTGAATATGTTAGTTTTACTTATTTTCTTCTTGACTTCTACTGGTAGGAAAGGCTTTATTGAAAGAGACATTTGGTACGGCATACGGATAGGCTTCTCTACTTTATTGTTTATAGGTACATTATATCTTGGGTTTAAACACTTGAGATAGACAAATTGTAAAAATATTAGCCTTTTCTTAGTTAGTAGGCGACCATACACCATTGGGTTTTCGGATCAGCGACATGACTAACTGTGGTCTTCTTAAGTTTCTTTTTGTCTTTGACAAGGTGTAATCGTCTGGTGGAAAGTTGACAAGGTGTCGTTGAGAAGTGTTTTAAATTTCTTTGAGGGTTGCTTTTGATTTTCTAGACAGTCTATTGCAATGGTGCTGATTGATGACGTTTTTTGATCTTTGTCTTCTACCTCTACACTTTTTGGCAATTAGTTTGCGGATATGTATGGTATAGTAGCGATATTAATCTTTTTAGGCTGCTTATTGCATTATTTTAGTAGCAAAGTATTGTGCTGCTTTATTCAGGTCGTCAGGAGGCTATGTTTTATGTTTGAATTTAGGTATTTTTGAAAAAAAGTCTAATCAGTATTGTTCGAAAATAAGTTGGGCAAAAATTATTAATAACCATAGTACTCACATTGATGATTAAAGTTTGCCCCTTGTATACATTTATTTCTTGAGTTTTCACTTGCTAAAATAAAAAGTCCAGATCAGAAAGTTTACTTGGGTCAGTTAACTAAAAAATGGGTGCTTCATTAGTAAGACGATAATAATTGTTTTCAGTGACAGTACGCAGAAGATTTCAGTCTTTTAAGGTAATTCTTGGGCCTTCATATATATACTGACACTTTAAAGTGCTAAACAAGAGCTTTTATTTTCGCACTTGTTCCTTGAATTAGGTCATTTTGGTATTTGAGTAGTTTGTGGTGAAAGATTTATTTTTGAATAATTGAAATGGAATTTCCGTGAGCAATATTATCAAGGGGAGAGTGTTGCATGTTGTGGTATAAAAATTTTTGTCCAATTAGTGAAGTAAGATTCAGGTATAAGCAAAATCTAAATTTGATTTCTGTTTAAACCCTTTTGCTTGTAGTTAAGCAGTTCATTAGTGTTTTAAACAGCAATTTTGGGAATATGTGTACATTATGGATTTAGTTTTTCAATATTACTATTGTACTATTTTGATTTATTGGTCGGAAATCATGATATTTTGGTATTGCATAGGAATTTTTGATTAAATATCTATCCGTTGTTTAATAATAAAAATAATTATGTTGGCCGCGCCTTCTAAATTATATTTAATATTTTTATTTTGTGTAGAATAGTATAGCTTTCTAATTGCTATTCATTACGTGTGTTTTTTTATCTGATAGGTGCGGTGTATTGTTTTCTTCTTTTATACATTTCATTATGGAGATGACGGAAATATTTCTTGTATTTATTCAACTAAATATAAGTGGTTACTTGATATTATATATTTGTTGGACTTATAAACCGAAAGTTGTTAAAAATATCCTGTGAAAGCTCTATCACTTAGCTTTATTACTGTAAACTTACGACAGAGAAATTAAAAGTCCAAGGAAATTAATAAAACAAAATAGTTTACAATAAAACCTCTATTGGAAATGGATTACTCACTCCTATTATCTGCTGGATAATGGTACTGTGGAGTATTTATGGTAATAGGTGTATAAATAAGTTCTCAGTTTTTTCAGCAAACTTAAAGTTTTATTTAAAAACAAACAAAAAAGCTTAAGTACCAAAGTATTCTCCGTTGGCATCGATGACCTTTCGCCATCTTTCGGGTAGCTTGCGAATTCCCTGGCGATAGAAGCTCACTGTCTTCGAGCCGATAAAGTTGTCGATGCATTTTCGGACTTCTTCTTCTGTTTTGAAGTGCGTATCAGCGAAGTGACGCTGTAACGACCGGAATAAATGATAATCGGAAGGGGCCATATTTGGGCTATACGCCGCATGTAGGAGAAGTTCCCAGCCTAACGCGTCTGCAGCTCATCCGTGTCAAATGTTTGAGGGCGTCCAGCGCGTGGTTGATCGTCAAGACTAAACTCTCCCCCGCGAAATCTTTGATACCACTTTTTGCACGTTACACGACTTACAGCATTCTCACCATATGCAGCACAAATCATTTCGGTGGCTTCAGCAGCGTTTTTCTTAAGATGAAACGCAAAGTGGATAGAAAATCGAATATGCTCTTTTGTGATTGCCATCGTGAACACAGCTGATTATTGAGGTTATGTGCATCAAACGCCAAATCGCATGATGTTTCGAAAGACCAAATGTCATTGCTTTAAAAGCGCAAGAGGGTGGACTAATACTGTGATTTGCGTCCTGTGAAATCTAAAGCTGAAAACTTATTTATACACCTATTAACTAAGTATTTTATTGTTGCGTAACGTCAGCAGTTTTAAAATTTAGTTTTTGTTATACTATGCATGTAAAATAGTTTTGATTATATTGCAGAGTATTTGAGTCATTACGCTAATTCAATAAAGAATTTTAATTTACCATTGAATAATATTTATGTGTTATTCTTTACTAAATACATCAGTTACATTTTTAGCTATCAAACACGGTCTGTATCCGACATACAATTGCATTCGCAACAATTGCCAGACCACAATAAACTTTAACAATTACTTTGCTTAGACATTTACTTATGTAAGTTCGTTAACATTTATTCTTATACTGAGTACAGATAACGAGAAAATACTTTTTCTACACAAAAATGCTTAACAATTATTTAAAAGTGTTGCAACATCTTTTAATAATTGTTTATTATCTCATGCATGCAAAAATATACCGAGTAATGTCAATTAGTTACATAAATCTTACATATAATTAACGAAATATAAAAATTAACATGAAAAATACTGGTGTAATTATCAGTTGACTCAAAATTAATTAGCATTCTTGGTTTAAAAAAATATATGTTTTTATTTACTTCCAGTGGAGTATTATATAATCAGAGCAAGAAGTAGCCTCGTCCATTGCGCAACAAATTATAGTGTATAGTCTAAAATAGATTTAAGGTACATTTTGTAGACGATATCCTTATAAAGACTTTAGTATACGGGTAGGATAACAATTTTTAAGAAAGGGAAGTAGTTGAAAATGAAGGGCTTTGAGAACCGCCATGACTGAGGATAATATTCGCATTGTTTGTTGCCTCTTTGAAGATGTCCTCTAATTATTAAATGAAACAAAATTCGTATCTTGTCGAATAAGACGCAAAGTTCCAATCATAGTCCTCATCTTGTGTTATGTTAACGTCTGGCCCCATACAGCCGTTCAAAACCGGAAAAATGTGGATTTATTTTAGACTACCCAAAGCTTTTCTATCTCCTACACACCAGGCTTATTGCCCTTCAATTATTATTTGTTTAAATTGAGGAAAAGGCACAGAGATATGATGATGATGTTGCTGTCCAAACATTTATTCTTAGTTTTACACTAACATGGTAAAACACTTGATTTTATAAGTCAAGACATTAAGTAGAAAAATAATTTTATGTTTTTTTAATAAATTAAATAAAAAGTTTAAATTGGCATTTGATCCATCTACATAATTTTACCAACTTATAAGCCAACACAAGTTCTCCTAACTATGACCTGATGACTAAAAAGACGCTGGAAGGTCTAATGGAAGAAATTAAGTCTGACAGCATTTATTAGTAGATCTACACAATGGCTGGGACTTATTAAGAAAATTATCGAAATGAGAAACATACAATCTGCTATTATTACTGTTCAGGATGTTCTATGAAAACTAACACTCTTAATAGCCTATTTCCCTCCAATATATAATAACGAGCTAGATTTGAAACCATTTTAAAATTTTAGGTGACAAGTTCGTTGCAAGAGAAATGGGAATACAAAAAATGTAAAGTTCTCCACTTACTTTAAGTAAAAGAAAAGAGCTGTCTGCTGTGCAACTATACAACTTAGGGTTTTTATCTACTTCTAAACTTACATATTGGCCATTTGATAAAGTACCGGACCTAGTGGACTTTTTTGTCACTGCTTATTGCTATATGAAGTCTTGATTTTGCATTAGAACTAACCATACACCAATCACAATGTTTATGTATGCGAAAGGCACTACAAAATAGAAGAATACAGCAAACGCTCCAATTGGAATATCTTCAGAGGAGGACTAGATCGGTTTGCAGACTAGATATACTACTTAAAAATAAACGTGACATAAAAAGTTATTAAAAAAAAAAAGTGATGCAAATCTCAGCATGGCAGCTAACACTTTACCAGACGAAAAATAAACATATGAAAGCTCTTCTAAAATTGTAAAATAGCTGATTGCTTAGAAACGAAAAGTCAGAAAGCGATAGCAATTAGCCCAATCTCCCAAAGATAAATAAATATATAATCGACCGAAAACAATATCGTAACAAACAATCGGCTCTGCAAAAGCAAGCAAGAATTCCGTATTAAAAAGCAGAATATCTGCCTTAAGTATTCAAACTGTACCCTGTCCAGATAATACCTAAGAGTAAGAACTACACGAAATATAAAAATATAAATAATGTTTTACCTCGATAACTTACATATTTAACATAATTCTGAGAATCGAATATGTTCTCAAGAAGACTACACGGATCGTTACAATTAATACACGAAGAAAAACCCCTACAGACGTCTCGTCCTACAAGCAAGTCTACGTTTAAAAAACTTTTTTAAGCAAATCTAACCATTTCTAGACGAACACAATGTGAAACTTTCGACAAATTCAAGCTATATCTACCACTCAATGTCTACTTCATTCATATGTAGTGTTTAATCGACAGGCTTTTCTATGTCGAAGGAAATGTATTAGAACTATACCTTCTATGTTTATCCGACGTTCAGACAACCAGACATTGCGACATTTGCTGACGGCACGGATATTGTGGCATCTCCTAATAGGCTTGTAACTAAATTTTGCAATGTAGAATTTAATAAGCAATTAAATTTTGGCTTAGAAGATAAAAACTTCAGATAAATCAAACTGTTTGTATGCATAAATATTGGTTATCCGGTAAGTAAACTCGTCTAGAATAAGAAAACTGCTACTCTATAAAATTATATGTAAATCAATATGAAACTACGGAATTCCGTTAAAGACACAATTAGCAAGTCTAACATAAATATAAAGCTGTGATTTTAAAACAAAATGCATTAAACTTCAGTTTACCCCTCATAATTTATGCAGCAATTTACAAATAATCAAAAATGATGTTATAAATATTGTGGTATTATTAAAAATACCGGAAAATAGCATATTAGCGTCTTATAATAGTAATTAATATGAAGGATTTTCAAAAAGTGTTTTCTATGAATAAATGAAAAACAAATTCTACTTTAATTAAAGCCTAGCTTCAATAGAACAATTTAAAAAACAAATATGTTAATTAGATAGATATAATAAAACAAATAATACATTTTTTTATCTTTGCATATATTTGTATAGGTTGTTAAGTAGGCTAGTGTTTGATTTTGATAAAGTACAATTGAAAGCAGAGTTAACTTAGTTTTCAAAAAATTCCGTTAATTAAACATAGCGGATACGATTAATACTACACGGTATCTGCATTAGAAACTTGCTAGTAAAGCAAGTGTGACAAATTGTGCAACACTCTGTAATCTTATTTTTACACTTAAAACACCTGCAGACAAAAATTAATCAATATTAATTAAAATTGAGAATAATGCTATTACACTCAGAAACTTGTAGAAAATCTACTCTGTAAAATGGTTGTGTTCTTCCTGTTATCACGTACACAAAATACAAGGGTTATCCAGAAGCTAGCGTCCATTTTGATTTTAAACAATTAACTAATTTAGGGTATATCTAATTTTTTATACACTATGAGCTTTAATTTATTTTTCTATATAGTCATCACCTAAGGTTAAACAATTTTCGTAGCGGGAGGCAATTTTTTCACCTATGTGAGCAAGCACCTAGTTACAAGGAACTTTAACTCACCACAGTTTCCGAACTGTTCGATACCCAAGAGCTGGTAAAAATTTTGAAATAAGCCAGTGACTTGGACTACACGCAAATGATCCATAACCTCTCATCTGAAATACTGAAGTATCCTCTCTGTATTTGTTGTTTCACCAAAGATCAAAAAGTTATCCAAAGAAATGCTTTTCTTGCTTGAAATCACAAGCCTTTAACTTAATTTTTTTGGTTTGCCAGTCTATTGTTGCTTATTCTCAAATGAGAGCCATCATTTTTCTTTATTGTGGACATCGTCTTTCTTTTTTGAACATACAACTCTATCTTCTTAGAAAATACTTTGCACTTAACAGAATTTCTGATGTAGTTGTTCAAATGAATTTGTTTCTAAAAGTGCCGTTACACAAACTTGAACAAGTAGTATTACATATGTAGTCAAAATTAATAATTAACTTTGAATGTGTTCTTGTAGCACAAGGCCTGTTTCTAAATTTTTCTTTCTGAATCTTTGATTTAGATTGTATGCAGAGCAAAAGTTTGATCGCCGATTGACACATGGAGGACAAGGATTATTGCACTTTGAAGATTTTTAAGTCCAAGAGCCTTTGACGCATTTTGGAGGCCTCAAAATTACCACCAAAGTTGCTTTTTGCAAAACCACCTACGTTAACGCATATAAATTGCTAATTTAGACCACCAATAGCCATTAAAATAACTGATAATTTATTTAAAAACCACCAGTGATTAAAACATTTAGACACTTGATGGTAACGTACTTACTTTCTGCACATTGTTTCCAAATTTTCATTGCAGGTTTTAGAAAACATACTTTTTTTAGTCTCTTATATATAGCTTCGCCTCACTGTTAAGCAACCAACTCAAAAACTACGACCACTTGTGTAGAAATATTACCAGGGACTAAAATCTGTAAATACACATTGTTGTTCAGATGAAGAACTTAAAAAAACTGAAAATTTAAAAGATACATACGCAAAATATATTGGAAGCACAAAAATAAAAAGTGGGTTTTTGAACTTCTATATGTTTCCTAATACTATCTCCACTGTTTATAATATTACATATGCGTCAGTATTTTAGTGTATAAACATCACAGAGGATAATTATCTTGTTAAAGGTACTCAGTTATATTCAGAAGACAATGATGTTGCAGTTATAATAAATAAGAAATTGCAAGATACACAAATTATTAATTATGATTAAATTTACCTTCATTACCACAGGTACTACAACCGCCAGATTTTGAAACACCAACTGCTACTAAAGCCTCAATAAAAAAAGAAAGGGGGAAAATATGATGCAATTAGTTGTCTGTTTTTAGCATAAAATTATCAAAAGATTCTCTAGATTAAGACAAGCCATAACAAGAATAGAAATTTTCTGTCATTTTGGTGCAAAATCTTTTGCATTAAGAGAAATTTATTTTAACAACAGAATTCCCTCTCAAGGCCTCAAAGTTATCACAGCAGTACCTTTTTACTACGTGCTTCGATGGATTGTGGTAACTAAATCGCACATAGTCAATTCAATTTATAATTTTGTAATAAGTTCTCGTTTGATTATCGGAACATAAAAACATACTGTGGGTTATCATATACGGGCGCTAATCTGAAATCAAACGTAATTTATTTGTTCCTATAGATAGTAAGTTTAAATTAATATTACATCCCCTATTCAAAAGTCAAATTTAAATGATACTTACAAACATATAATTAATGCAACCAATAATCAATCAGTCTCTCAGTACCACTCATATTAGCTGCCACTAGATACTCAACAAACCTTACAGCCTCAGTTGATACTCTCAACCCCTGCACCTACTCTGCTCTTTTTAAATTTTTAATTATACTTACACGATAATATCTCACTGTACCACCACACAAAAGCTAACCAACAAACAAAATTGTTTGCAAGAAATACCCGATACTAATCATCGGTGGGAGATTATTACAAAAAGATAAAACCGATCAACCAAAAATATTATAGTAATTAATCTTCTACTAACTAATGACGAGTATAAGAGTTGTTCTGTATTAAGGACTGATAATGCCAAAAGTGAAGCACTCAAAAAAGTGCTTGTGTCAGCTATTACTACTCTTAAAACAAATCATTCCAGCAATGCTATGAATCTACTGCTGAAGCTAAACAGCTCTGCATTCTCACAAACGATGTTAATAACCAACAGACCAGCATAAAAATTTGACTAATTTTCTCATTGAATTTATAATCTCCTTGCACAAATAATAAATCAAAATAATATTATAACCAATCTAATGTCAATTTTATTTACCAAACCGACACCATAGTGACTAATATATTGCATATGGGTACATCAAAATCAACTGAACTTTTAAATCATAGAAAAAAATTACTCACTTTTTTCTTTATATAAATTAACATAATGCTAGTGTCAAAAACACATTTCACAGAACAAACTACATGTAATACAAAAGTCTCCATTTTTTCCACAAACTATTCAAATGCAGTCATCATCAAAACCCCTATCTCTCTTCATAAACTGCAGCAATCAATTTACAAATATTGAAGTTTATGCGTTTTCTTGATCCTTTTGTAGTCCCATCTATTTATTGTCCTCCTAGATATTTACTATCCTATAGCAATTATAATTAATTAGAGAACAAGGTCATTGTTGGTAAAGATTGGAATTTTACTCACGCCTATTGGAGTTCCTGAATTGTAATCGCCAAAGGTAGAAACTCACTTTGTACACTTCTATCAAATAATTGCAATTATCACTGGCTTAGAGGCCTACATAATTTCTTATCGATCCTATCAGGATCCCCAATTATTATTGAATCAAAAACGACTTATCCTTTATGTACCAGCTACACTAAACTTAAACAACAGAACTGTTAGTAAAAAACGAACTTTTCTTTTTAGATCCCTTGGCTGCCGTCCTTCAACCCTGCGACTTACTTGTGTGAGATACAGCTATTGAGACATTTCTGGACACTGCGTTCAGATGTCTATTCCTAGCGCATCTGAGCTATTAAAATTAAACGAAAATGATAATCATATACCAAGCTTACAGTAAACTACTGAAGATTATGGTAGCATCTTCAATAGTGAATCGCGTGGTTGGTTTTCCGGTTATAAGGTCGTGGTCAGAGAAAACTCTCGGCATTTCCGGACATCTTCAAAAAATCTTATAAAAATTGATGCCCGCCGCAGTTGTGGATAAAATGTCGAGTTTCCGAAGTCCGACCACGGCCTTATAACCCTAAAACCAATCACACGATGCGCTATAACACCGACCAGACCAATCAGTTTGCTTCCAGTGATGTCTAAGATCTTTCAAAAATTGCTGTTGAAAAAAATAACACCGTTACTCTTAACCAACAAATTAATTCCTAACCATCAATTTGGGTTTAGACAACACCATGGTACAATTCAGCAAATTCACAGGGTTATAGACAAGAAATATTGCTCAGCCGTGTTTGTTGATGTTTCGCAAGCATTTGATAGAGTTTGGCATATCGGTTTATCTGCCAACAACAAGAGATACATTTGCGGACGATACCGCTGTTCTAGCTTCTCACTCTGACCCACAAATAGCATCGCGTATTCTTCAAAGCCACCTGAACACATTACAGCTATGGTTTACAAAATGGCGTATCAAAATTAACGAGACGAAATCTGTTCATGTAACCTTCAGTATAAGAAGAGACACCTGCCTCCCTGTCTGGCTTAATAATCAACAAGTTCCTGTAGCAGAAAGCGCCAAATACTTAGGGATCCATTTAGACAGACGCCTTACTTGGAAAAAGCACATATGGACAAAACGTAAACAGTTGGGGACTTTGTTCAGCAAAATGTATTGGCTTATTGGACGCAAATCCCAATTATCCTTAAAAAACAAAATACTATTGGATAAAGCCATACATAAACCCGTTTGGTCATATGGAATTTAGTTGTGGGGAACGGCCAGTAACTCCAACATAGACATTTTGAGAAGATTCCAAGCCAAAGTACTACGTTCAATAGTCAATGCTCCATGGTATATGAGATCATACGCCGTGACCTCGACATTCCCACAATAGATGAAGAAATACGAAGAAAGACAAACCTAGACTGAAGAGGTTTAAGCCATTGCAGCTGCCATACCGCTATATGTACATACAGCTATATATACATTAAGGATGTAATTATATACGTGTTAAATTACTTACTAAATGTCAAATACTGACAGATTGTATAGTTATGTTCAATAAAAAAAAATAACACCGACCGTAAAAATCTTCACATCTATTAGCATCTTTAATACTTTTTCTTCGATCACATAACAGTCTATAATCATATGCTAAGTACCTCGTACCTACACTAGAAGAAGCACTTCACATCGACTGCTTAGGCTTCTGCCTTTACGTGGTAGTATTTGAAAAACTTTTCCCAGAGAGCTATTTTCTCACACAGATATATCCACATACATGCCCAATTATTAATTTGGGTTAAAAAGCATGATACAAGAAATATACAGAATGGTAACCCGTTTATTTGGCCGACAGATATTTCTCAGTAAAATACAATAATAAAATCTAAAACTACAATCCTATTCTATTCAGCGTTCTGCGAGGTAGCGTTTTTAGCCTTCTTAAACCTTGCTTATACAGCTAATTTACCAAAGACCGATCAAACACACTACCATCGTTGCTTTTGCAGATGGCACTGCTATCCTATCTATCTTTGTAAACATTTGTACATTTGTAAACTTCCAACGAAACCTTAATCTGGTAAATGAATGGCTTGGTAAACGGCGCATTAAAATTAACCAAACTAAATCGGTATAAGTGACGTTTATCGCACACTTTAATAGCTTTTACTATAAACAATCTACCGAAACCAAGTGTGAACAATTCCACACGTGAGAAACCATATTCACGTTAAAAGTCAGTAATTGAACTTAAAGTTTTGTCAAATTTATTGGCTTATTAGGAGAAGATCTAAATCATTCTTAAGGAAAAACTGTTGCTTTACAAAATAATATCAAGACTGATCGGGACGTATTGAGTGCAGTTCTAGAGTTTTGTCTTTAAATTTACGATACACGAAGAGCTATTCATCCCGTTTCTTATCACAGCAGGCTCCAGGAATATCATAATTCATAATTGACCAAAGTCGATTCGCCTCTTAGACGACTCAACCGACACTGGGCTTGTGATCTATGAGGGTAAGGTGAAAAGTTCTCGGTCTGACACAGAGATGGTACTGCAATCGGCAAACAATTATGCTTCCTGTTTGAGTGCATGTGTCATTAGTTCGTATGACTAGTTTCAACTTGCTCGCTCAAGTAGCTCAGGAGTGTAGCTAGTTCAAACATTCAATGTTACGATATTACTTTACAAGGAACACGGTATGATGCAAATTGCGTTCTATTGAAAGTTAAACAATGTATTAACTTGCGCTTGGCGCCATTTTGTACGCGCTTCCCTCGCAATACCATTTTCGGTCAAAAGATCATCCTTTTCGTGCTATTATTTGACTATGGTTAATTCAGATCGCATTCAAAACTATAACTCACACCCCGTCTCTTCAAGACGAATCTAAAAAGCCCTTAATCATTAAAATCGGTTGCTTCTTCGATTCACAGCATGTTTTTCTTGGGGGTTCAGTAATATGTATATAATATAATTTTACTGTGTCAAGCTGGGGGATTCTTTGCACTTCTGGTGCACCTCCTTGGAACTGATGGCCGCTTCTTTATTGTTTCTTGACATGGCAAAATTAAGTAAATATTAATAATAATAAACAGTATAACAAGCCTGCAAAATTAAAATTTAATATTTATCGTAAGTTCCCATTACTTTTGACATTTTCAGATTTTGAAAGCATGTTTAGGGTTATCTCGCCCATGTTCGGTAGTTAAAGCTCCATTTGCAAAAATAGGATATACTACATTAGAAACTTTGGTTGACATTTTGATAAGAGAAGCTATGTATTACTCTTCGGTACCTCAAGACTACCCCGGAACAAATTATATTGCATTAAAACTTTTATATTAAATTAAGCATACTCTAGTTAAAAAACGATTGAAATTTGAAAATTATAGGTTTATGTCTGCCCAAGATTTAGTTGTATCGTTCCTTAGATGCAAGGTCTAGGAAAAGATGTAATATCACGTGTGCAATAGGCATAAAATTGTTCTTAACCAAGTCAGATTTGGTATTTCTAACTTACAAGGTGTTAAAATGGCTTATTGTCGGCTAAAGTTATAATTTCAACAAGTTGGTCAATTTGAAAAAGGGCGTATTATTGCTTACACGAAGGGAGTACTTCTTTACAAAAATAGGTCGAAGAACTGGTTGTCAAAGTAGTACTGTTGCTGTCATTTGGAGCCAGTGGTTTGAAGAAGGTACTCGTTTGTAAAAATCGAATTTTGGATTAGTACACAAGGCAATCAACCGGGAGGATTGTCATCTTCAGTAGCTTACGATTACAGACCATAGCGCGACTGGAAATGCCCTAATTCAACAATGATAGGCCATTGCACAGTACCTATTGTCTATTTTCTCTGTTAGATGAGTTCTTTAAAACACCAGTGAAGGTTACAATGAGCAATAGAAAGACATTTATAGACACAGGACTGAAATAGAATCATCTTTTTTGATGAATTCAGATTTTGTTTAAACCGAAATGATTTTCTAATATTAATATACCCCCGAGGAAGAAAGCAAAAAATTACATTAAATACGAGGAATGCAACGCTAATTATGGGTATTATGGTATGGAAAGCTGTCAGTTAGGTTAGCACATCATCTCTACTCAGAGTTAGAGTGAGATCTACAACGATATGCCCATTCCTTTCCTTCAGATGAAACCCAAGCAATCCAACAAGATAACGCTCGACTCTGTGTGGCATGTAACATATTAAACTTCCTTCAACAAAACAAAATGAAAACTCTCCCATAATCGGCCCTATCATCTGATCGGATGGAAATGTCTAGAATATCACTGCGCAAAGGGTACAGCGGTATCCACGATCCTCAAGAAATCTATCAACAATAAATGTGATTAATAAATTTGCAAAATTTTAGTTTGTTTATTTGCATTTCTTCTTGGTGGTGCATTTTCCATGGGCAATAGTGCGTTTGGGTTTCAATTGTTCTAGAAGCGAACTAAATATCTTTACAGATTTTTATAACTCAATAATTTCTTAACCCAACCAAAGTTTACTTTTGATGAATAAAGCATCGTAGAATAGCTGCAATAAATCTTATATTTAGTTTGCATTAAACAAAACAAAACACTTTCAGCACCTTTTATTGCTGATAAAAAGTTACTATACCTCTGCAATAATAAAACCTAAATTACATATTCATGTTCCTTGCATGTAAATTAGATAAGTGTTCTCAACTACTCGCAAGGTAAACAAATTGACATTTTCGTTGTATTATAATGGACACGAATTCCTCATTAGACTGCAAATGCAAGAAAACTATTATGTTGTTTACTCGACAACTTGCACAATTGTGTGCAGCACTTTAGTAAAACGACTAAACGTGAACGGCAAGAATAAACAAAATGAGCATTACAATAAAAATGCAGTTTTTATTCTTAATAATATCTATAAGTGCAGGTTAGTGGGCTCTCAATTTTATTTATAGCGTTGCCAACTATAATTTTCCAAATATTTTCAGTTAGCTGCAAAGTGTTTTCATCGATTCCTCTGAACGTGGGCCAAGTAAGTGAAGATGACGTCATTTTTTACTTGCACAGCCGTGCAAATCGGCTAGACCCTATTAGGATAACGCATCAAAATGTAGACATTGTGAATAGCGTAAGAGATACAAAGTTTATTGTGCACGGCTTTTTTGAAAACTCTCGCAAAGACTGGTATAGAAACATGACGAAAGAGTATTTAAGAAAAGGCGATTACAACATCATTCAGGTCGATTGGTCCAAACCGGCTTCTAGCAGCTATAGCGTTTCAGCCAGTCATACCATAGGCGTGGGTAAGTAGTTATAAACCGCGATAGCATCTCAATATTTTTGATGTTTTTAACTAGGTCATATTATTGGAAACTTGATCGTTGCTGTTCATAGAAAGCGTCAGCTGCCGTTAGAAAACGTCCATATTATTGGGCATTCCTTAGGAGCTCATGTATCTGGATATGCGGGAAAAGAAGTAATAAAGCAGGTAGGATCTCGTGTAGGACGAATAACAGCACTGGACGCGGCGAGGCCGCTATTCGAAGGCAACTTGGTTACTTTGGAGGGCCTGATCAAAGACGATGCGAAAGTTGTTGACGTTATACACACCGATGGTGGGGTTTTTGGGCGTAAGGATCCCATCGGAAGTGCCGACTTTTATCCCAACGGAGGAATCCCACCCCAACCGGGATGCACCCTCAATCGAAAACATCTGCTTCCTACAAATTACATGGAAACTGCTCAAGACGGTAGTAGATTTTTAATCAAATGGATTTTGCTTAATACTCCTCAATTACAGTGTTCTGCAGCCACACCAAAAGCTACTATTACTTCATAAGATCTATTAATGATTACAATTTTGTTGCCACCAAATGCAATTCTTGGAAGGAATTCGTTCAGGGAAAGTGCAACAACAATGTTACCGCTATAATGGGAGATAACTATATGCCAACTATTGAAAGCACTGGAACATTTTATCTGCGCATAAGATAAAATAGATCGATCAGCAGCGCTTTATTTAATATTTTATATGCAATTATAACTTAGTAACTTGTTAAAGTTTATATTTAGAATTTGTATAGTTAAAGCGACTTCCAAATTGTCTAACAAACGTCCTTTACCATATGATTTATACTGTTACAGGTATTTTAGCTGACAAATATGTATATTGTTATCTTGTTGAATGCTAACATAACCAAAGCTATTTAACAGTATAGTTGCTGGTTATGTAATAGAAAACAACGGTAGTATATTGGATAGTATGATAGAATAAAATTCTATGTTTGATTCGTCACTTCATTTTGATGTTAGAGTCGTTATTAATAAAAGATGTGGCTAAATATTTTATTTTTATTTATGTACAAACAGCATCACTTTCAGCAGCCAACTGAAGCACATCTTTAGAGCGTTAAACTTTAATTAACTTCTGCGGCGTATAAGTTTTCAAACAATTTATTACATTAATGAGGTTCATAACAATAAATAAATAATAACGGTAAGATTATTTGGCTGAAACACACATTTTTAAAGGAAAAGAAAAAAACACTACTAAATCAATACTTTCTACTCAAACCAATAAGACGAAAGGTGACGGTTTCGGAGCACCGTAACGCTGCAAGTGGGTACGCTTATGGTCTGATTGCATATTCGTGGAAAGAGTAGGGATAAAACTTTCCGGAGACAAACACTCACAGGAAGAGAGTTGTCTTGGCCCAGATATATTTTTTTACAGGTTTCTTACAAGTGCCCACTTGCTAAGTATTATTATTTAGATTGTGATTAGTGGGTACTGCTGTTACTTTAAAGAAGAAACATTCAAAAGCTTTTAGATAAATTAAGAAGACAAGAATTTGAATTTCTTGTTAACCAACAACCAACAATAACAACAGGACAAAAAATAAATTGGTTTCCAACAATTATCACAATGAGATGATAAAGACAGCTTACTGTGAACAAAAAGACAGAAGCAAGTTGGAAATTGATTGTCGAAGCCTAATCTGTTTCTACAGTAATATTTCTGATTAAAAATTGAAGGGTATAACTTTGATAGACACCTATATAAATTGTGAAAGATTTGTGCATGGATTTTGTATAGTAACATCTTCAACTATAAGGTTAAAATTTGTTATTGCTCTTTCTGCAAAAACATAAGATGTATACTCAACGTAGGTGACAATTTGCTCATAGAGGATACTACAAGCAGACAGTGTCCAAATACAAAAAAAAAAAATTAAAAAAGAAGTGAACGTGTTTGTATCATGTACTAAGTACCATTGTGTAATCATATTCTCTAAAGTCTGCATACCGTGTACATAATGAAAAAGCTCGAATATGTTAAGGGTTAACAACGATAAGACAGTTGTGTTGTAATACTAAATAGCAGTGTTATGATCTTAGTACGTTAATAAACTGTTGATGGTCTTATTAATTAATACTATGTGACAAACTGCTAGAACTCATCCTTTTTTAAATTTAATATTATTGTTGTATGTTATTGTTTTTAACTACGACGTCTTTCCATCGCCTTTTTGATGTCAAGGTCATTATATTTTTATACTCGGGACGTTTAAAATTGAATAGGTAACGATTGTTTTTCTTTAGTAATCTTCTATTAGGAAGAAGTGAGTATATATTTTGTTAGAGGTATTTTCTTTAAAAGTCAATACCTTTTTAATATCATTTAATATTCTTAGAATGTAGAACGGCTAAGCTTGTAAACAGCTGACTGATATTTATCGAAGGGGGAGACTTACCGCGCACTGCCTCATTCATTGCTCCATGCCAAATCCGGGATGGTAGCACATGCATTTGAAAGCCTACAAATTAACAAAAGTGTGACCACTGACGAGTAAATATTGTAATGTTAAAACAACGTCTCCATTTTTTATGGTGGTTGCTGAGACGCTTCGCTAACTTGCAGTACCGCTCATTACCAATAATCTCATGAGAAGGTAGCCAATTTGGTTTAAAAAAACAATTGTTATTTGTTTTAAAATAAATAATGCCAGCCGTGATTTCTTGGAAAGTGTCTAATATCCTGCTATTCTATAGACTGACGTTTCTTTTTCAGCATCTAATCCTAAAACCACGATTCGTTTGCTGTGGCCTGATATTGAAAAAATGTCTTTGAATCTGCTATGTTAAAGATGAACCAATGCGTATCTCATGTTCTGTCAATTATAGACTGATAGTTTCGTTTTGCTGCTATTCTATCACTTCTTATTGAAACCAAAAATTTTATTACTAAGCCCAAAAAATTGTGCATAAGACAAGGTAACCATTCAAAGCTACAAACAAAACGAGAACTGCAACCACAGTAAGTCATAGTCTGCCGTTGGTTGGGCGTTACTTAATTCGAGATACTACTGTAAGATAACATGGTTACGCTCGAACTCTAATGCAGCAACTGTTACTGCTGTTGAGGTCCTCATGGATGATGGTATGCAAAGTTTCGCGAGACAGACTTGTTATATCCATCAGTGCACCGAATGTGTGGCGTTTGCTGCGAGCTTTCATTGCGTTTGCCTTTCTAGGCATAATCCTTGTTGCCTTTGAACTCTAATATCCAGCGAAACATAATTCTGTGACTCATGGCTACAGATACAATAAAAATTAATGTGTTGCCTGTATTAAAATTGTTATAATTTGTTTTAGCTCAAAAATAAGTTGTTTTTGAATTGTTTTTTAAATTATTTTGTTAAGAACTATATTATCAACATCAGAATATTTATATCGTATAAGCTAATAGTAAGTAAATATAATATTTAGTTTTTGAATTATATCATTTGAAGAAGTTGAAGATGCGAATCTGCAGTCAATGGTTTCAGAGTTTCATTTAGACAGCTTTTTAGAACTATGTATCATATTAGAATGTGTAGGTTAGTGTGTAAGGTTCTATTTAACTCATACTATAGTGCGTTGGCCATGGTTTGAAGAGTTTTAGTTGAAAATTTTGGGTGATATCGAGGATGGAATGTCTGACACATCTCTACAGCTGGCATCTATATGTCCAGATTGGTCGTAATATACATCATATATTAAAATTTTATTATTTAGCGTTAAGGGAAATTTTTTATTGTACTTTTTTCGAAAATCTGGAGCAGGCGAAATACTGTTAATAGGTGCTGTGCGAAATACATCTGTCTTTATTTCTTTCTTCTCCGTATAGTATCTCATTTTCTTAACAAAAATATTTAGGCTACTGGTTTTAAAACTTGTTTTAGATTTTTAAATAAAGTGATTATGCAAGAATTTCTAAGTTCTTTTAAAACCGAATTTAGTCAAATTGATTGAAGCACAAACCGACAAGCGAGTCGAATCTGAAACTGGATAAAAATAAATATCCAACTTATAGCACACAGCTCTTTATATTAAAGGTTCTTGAGTGCAGCCCATAATCCCCAAGTTCATAAGTGAGCTGGCTAGAATGCTGGTTGGCTTGCGTTAGGCCATCACCGCAACCCTTACAGGGGATTAAATTTTACAGTTGCGTAGGTCATGGATAGCTGGACACTATTTTAGAGCTGCAAAGTGCACTAAGAGATATATTTGTGGATGGTTGACACGTGAGTATCATTGTGCAGGGTGCTATCTCTTATCATATTACGGAGTGCTAAACATTGCCCTGAGAGCCCGGTTCTGGACCTGTAGTTTACTTAGGTGGGTTTTGTCGCGTCGTTCGTTTTATAGCTGTCTTATGTATGATTTGTTTTTTGATGGCATCTTGCTGTTGGACAAGACTTGTTGGGCTGTGAACTCTTCAGGTGCGTTACCGTGCCCCTTCTCTCTAGGATATATTTCAGCCAAAGACTTTGATGTTACTTAGGTCACCGCGCTGTTTGATTTTCCTTTTGGCGGAAAACAGGACTGCCACGATATTATCGGGGTTAATCCTGATTCTCCATCTGTCGCACCGTTCTTCCAGACAATTCAGCTCTTCCTAGATACGTTTCACTGCCAGGGAAACAGAATCGAGCTTTGGGGGATGCCGGTTCGAAAACATCTCTCTGATGACTTCACGCTACTAAACTTACTACTGAACTTCCGGTCATATCAGCTGTTCTATCGGCAGCAGGATGTAACCTCCAGCAATGTAGGGCTTTTTTAAGACTTTTGTGATTCATTTCATTACTCAGAGGTGTTAGTAAGTGTTGGAGTGGTCGGGGCGAAATACGAACACAAGTTTCCTCAGGGAAGTTGATGGGGCGATATTCCTAAAGAAACGTGCCCTACTTTTCGGGTTTAACGAACATCACGACGTCTGCTATTTTCTACAGAATAGTGGCGTAGACGCAGGACAATGTTAATAATGACAACTATACAGACGCTTGTCTTCTTTAGAAAAACTCGAAGTGCGCGGTTCGGAGTGGTGTTCAGTCCGGGTGCTTTCCGTTGCAACGGTGCGCGAATTTGCTGCTGGTTTTCTAGTAAGATGTTTGTTGCAGGTTTTCTTCGCAATTTGTGCTTCACAAGCGTCTTACTGCGTAGTCAACGACGGTAGAATGGTCAAGATTGGCGTTGGTGTAGTTCAAGTCGCACTGAGGCTTCAGCAATCGGCGAACGTCTCTGCCTTGTCAATGGCGGTGTGCACGGCACCGTTCTTTTCGTGGATGGGGGCACTGGAAAATGCCAGTTGTGTAATATCTTGACTATTCTCTTGCTTTCCAAAGCAACATCACAACTATCTGGACTTTAACAGTCAATCGTTTGTCCACCTGTTAGTTGTTAGGGTGCAGAAACACGAAATTATTATTTATATTTCAATTCCGAAGGAAGAAGAACTCTTCCATCTCCGGCGAGAAAGGAGTTGGTGGCCAAGTGGATAAATTCTTGAATGGAGGTAGTAAAGTGGCGCATCGTCTCTTTTAAGTCTTTATTAAAACGGACAGTAGAAATTGGTCCTATCGATTCCTTCAGGTGGTCTGTAAAGGCGTGTCGTGAGACGAAAAAGGTCTTGTTAGCTCCGCCTGGAATTGTCTGAATGAGAAGTATAGGGTTGAGGTCATTGTCAAGTTCGCTGATGTTCTAGAGCGTAAGTTGTGTGTAGGCATAGCGATGTTAAAGACGTCCAGGTGAGCGGCGAGATCGTAATGGACGTAGATATGCAACGTTCTACGGTTGGTATTCGTCATTATTCTGCAAGGGATGCTTAGTGTTAAAGTTGCCAAGATGGTGACGATGCCTTTCCCAAAATTTGCGGCCAGGTCTAGGAAAGAAGCGGTCGGCTACGCAGTGATGAGCTTCACAATTTTGTAATCATCGCCTGAAAACATACGGCTGTTGCCTCCGAGTAGTGGTTGCCGAAAGTGGACTGGGTAGTGCTCCTAAAAAGACATTCAGCACGGCAGTACTCCTTTTGGCTTCCAGGAGTTGGTCGGTGTGATAACATGTAAATTTAGAACATGGGCGTTAACTATAATAATATCCAAATTATTGCAGCACGCACTCTAGCAGCTAATCCTCCTTTTCCTTTCAGAAGATAAGCCTAGCCATTGTAGGGGAGCAGCAGGCCTTGGAAGTCCTGAGCGTGAGCCAGGAGCTGCCCGAAAACTTGCTAAATTCAAGAACTAGAGGAGGCGTAAAACCAGCTTCAGCACGCCGATGCTGAATCTCCAGTTTCGGGAAGAGTTCTCGGGATGGAGGACTGCTATTATTAAATCGGATGCTGAGGCAGTAGGGACTAACGAAGCAGAGGAACAATGGGGAGCAAGTGCTGGAGCCGGAGCTGTTGCCTATCGGATTAGTAGGGCAAGCCGCGGCTTGGGAAATGTTGGGAATCCCTGGTAGCAAAAATTATTGATATTGACACATGAAGTATTTTGAAGAATACTTGTCATTGTGGTTTCTGATAATTTACCAATAAAAATTAAAATTTTTATATTAAAGAGCCCTTTTAGAACCTAGTAAATAATAAATACAAGTAAGAAAATAATTTTTGTTATTAATGTAGGAATTTATGTGTGTCATGTCATAGAAACTAACAAATGTTGAACATCTTGCACCGAATTGCCTCCTGTCCTTTTGTTACAAAACAACAATTGCTGCGTTATAACCGCATAAAATTAACTTTTCTTAGTACAAATAACAATTATGTTTTCAAACTTTCTTCGGAAACAATTCTGCTTCAGCTATGATCTGCTAAAGTGCTTCCTTATTTTTCACGCACTATTTTTCTTTTTTTGTGATGTTCCGCTTGATCTAAACCACGCTCTGTAATAGAAGGCGATAGTTCTCGGAGCAGCAGACAGAATGGCGTTTCGGTGTAATTACCTATTTTTAATAAACACAAAAAGTAAGTGAAATGCGCCTAGAAGTGCTTGTATGGGAGAAAGTTGCAGTTTGATAACACACTTTTCCTGAAGTTGACTAATTGCACAAGGTTGTTTATTTTATGCTCTATGAAATGGCATTCACTACAGCGCGATTGTGTTGCTGCGTTTCATGTTGTGTAATACTTAATTTAATAAAGCCGCATAACAGCGATCTGCACTTTTATTTCAATTTTCAACAATTTAATAAGCACAACAGTAGCATTCCTTGAAATTGTTTCACTGTAACTATAAATAATTGTATTTTAATTTCAACAAATGATAAACAGCTAATTGCCTGGGTCATAAATATCACCTACTCAAGTGATTCTTTGCTATTAATAGCATGGATAGTTGCAGAAAGACGTTACATACTCAGTACAGCGTGTCTGGATTTTCCTTCGCGTCATTTATTAATTGATTAGGTCAGAGTTGTTTTAGATTACAAGTTTGTAGCCTTATTTTCGCTTTAATAAAAAGCCTTCTTATGCAAAGCAAATTCCAGGGTAATTTTGTTAATTAGGCAAATTTGCAGCTCGTTTATCACGAACAGATAGTTCAGAAACCTTGAATTAATTAGTTTTGTAATGCTTTTATCTCGTTATTAAAAATCCTAATTACCGAAGTAGGAATATGGCATTAGCTAACCAAAAAGTGACTGATGTTAGTAATAGTAAGTAACAACGCAAAATGTAGCTGTTGAAGAGCTATTGAGGAAGATCATAGAGGAAAATGCAGTTATTTTAATTGATAATATCTAGTACATTTAGAACATTTCAAAACTGCTTTGTCAGTTTTAACGGACTAGCGCAAGAAAAAGTGCACTTGCGAGAATTTCCATTTAGTTACGGTTAATGACGCTGCACCAATTCAATAGAAGTCAATCACATTCTTGCTTAAGAAATATCAATAGGCTACAAGAACATTTTAGAAATATAGCGTCATAACGGTCAAAAATACATGGCTGTGGCCAACGCAAAAACTAAATTTCGATGTTGTTTCTCGCTTTACGCCCGAAAAGGAGAAAACTTAAGAAATATTCAATCAGAGCAGGGTCACTTTTCATTTAGATATAATTGTTTCCCAATTTCACTAGATTGGCAAACGCTGCTAAACTAACATCTGACCCAAATTTATGGAGTAACAAAAATTCCGAAATTTTAGAAAATTGGGAATTTGAAATTTCTGCTTGGTGATATGCAACCGTCAGTGTAATGAAGGAAATGAGGCGTTTTACAAATCGATTAGTATTTCATTATTGAGAAGTTACGCAGACGAGTTGGAAATTATAACCAATCAGTTACAATATTTTTTTATAAACCAGAGCAAGAAAATTTTGATAACTGCAGGATGAATCAAGAGCCTTGTTGTAAAATGTTTTTTTTACTTCCCCCTTAGATGGTTGTTCTTTTCCTTCAAATGAACTCAAATTTTCAACTCATTTGAGTGAAAATGCAGAGTTTATTGATTGCTTAACAATTTTATTAACGTATTCAGATTCATTACATCGAACAAGCTCCGCTGATAAGCATCGTCAGTTGCTGTTCTTTACTCTTCTGATCTGTTCCCATCCTAGTTATTTCTATTTCTTCAAATGCGTTGATTTTTCTTGTCTAGTCGTACTCTATGACAAATTTTGCATTACGAGTTTTGTTTTCTTGTGTACGAGATTATCATTGTAGAGAAACTTTTTGAAATCTACCCACTAAATCTCACTCCCGACTTTTTCCTATGGACATATTTTAAGATTACATACATTGTCTCAGGACAATTCAAATTAGGCATATTTTTTCACACACGTTGGAAGATGTGATGAAGAACTTTAGAGTACGACTTCAACAGTGCATCGATAAAAATAAATTTTGTGTGCCTCCTATTGCTTCCCTTTATTCAATCTGAAAACGAAGGAGAAAATTTTGCTTTACCCTGCATTTTAGTAAATGCCTCTCTGTTTGATTCTTCATACTCTAGTTACAGGGACGTAATAAAGATATTTAATTGAGGAATTATCTTGTGCTGTAGGTAAACTGGCTAGAACAGATGTTGCACTATTGTCCATAACTATCCTTTGGTCCTAGTTTCTACTTGCTCAAACAAACTTGCAAATTTATAACATTTCTAAATGTAGCTCACAATTTTGTATCGTATATATGAAAATTGTTGTTTTCCTAAAATCGACTAATTACTTATCAAACATAATGTGGGCTCAGGTATTACGAAGCTTTTATAATTTTCTATAAACAAATAAAGTTCATCTTTATATCTCGTTCTTCGCGATTTTTGCTGCTTTCAGGTTGAATTTTAAAAATTCTGTAACCTTACGTCTGGACCAAGACAGTACTGCTGAAAAAATTGATCGACAGTTTGAAAAAGTCAAACTTTACATTTGAATAAATTTTTCTTATTTCTGAGGTAAGTTTAACGCGTAATATTATTTGAGTCTCTTGACAAAGGAACTGATGAGCAGGTTTGTTACTAATGTGTTTCGATAATCTTACAAACTTGATCGATGCCATAAGGTCAATATTATAATTTAGTTCTTGGTAGGGGGTACAACAAGATTATTATAAATCACATGTTCCAGTCAGTAATACCACAAAATACAAAAAAATATTGTAATTTCGTGATATTGGAGTCACTAGGTGAGTAGTTTAGTTGAAAATTTTTAAATATTTTGTATTTTGACAGACGGGATAGTCTTTTGAAAGCTAAAGGTAATGTGAGTTGTTTCAGACTATTGGCTATTCTTAGATTTTGTTGATGTATTTATGCAGATGCTTTATGCAGATTATTTACGTTTGTAGCCATTATTAATGACTTAGCTCTTAGGACTGAAGCTATTTTTAATTTTATAAGTTTGGTCCTCGTACCAAGCTCTGTCTGAAGCTTGAGTGATGTTCAGAAAAGCAGTTGAGCAGTATATTTTTTAAAGTTTATTTTATTTCAGCTGACGAATCCGAACTTCTAATTTAGAATTAGCTACTTTGCTACTATAAACGACATAATTCGTATATAAAAAAAAAAACTTTTGAACTGCTTTTATAAGACAAGTAGAAGACTGATCGGCCTCTAGAAGAATGTTTTTATAGTATTCTTTTTAGGTTTGATAATAACAATTAAATGCATCATTTTCACAAGATGGGGTGATCATATTTATATACTATATCGGTAGCTCTTTTAAACAAACTACCAAATCAAATTATATTCTAGTGATTTCTTAGAATTTAATCGTTGAAGATTGTTGATTAGTCTTCACTTAATTTGAAGGGCTTGATGTTTTGTTCTATTTGGTACCAGGAAGTTGTATAATAAACTTCCAAGAGAAGAACGTAAAGATATTGCAAAAATAATCTGTAAGTACTACTAAATTTTTGTTTTTTTATGACTTTTTCAATTTTCCTACAGAATAAGTCAGAGAACCCTTTTCGTACCTTGATTTTGATTTTCATTTAGTAGTAGTTCACTAGTTGCTTTTTAGAAGCTTTTAACAGATATGTTGTGGATAGAATGTTAGTTTGACGTTTAAGATCTTAACAGGTATTGCACTCATAACGGTCTGTTAAGTATTTCGATTTAAGATCGATTTTGAAGGTATACTTAGAGTTAGTACAGTTTTTCTGCATATTTGGAAGTCTATAGTAATCAAAAGTCGAGAGTGGTTTAGCAACAGAGATACGATTAGATTTTTAAGTAGTTTCATGCTATTTTTTGTCTGTTAGTAGATATGGTCAATAAGTTATTGAAAATTAACGCACATTATCGCTTGGTTGAATTGTTTGCTATGTGATGTAGTCAGTCTGGAGCGAAAGTAAGGACGTTTTGCATAAAGTGTCTTCCTGATATAGATCTATAGCCAAGAATTTTAAGAAAGCCTTTTAATTCTTTTTTTAATAGACGGGATGCGAGGATAGTATTACTGATAAAATGATTAACTTGTATGGCAGTTTTTTTATTATAAATTACAATGACTACATTTTTAATTTCGTTATATTTTATTCGAGCTTTACTACCAGAATGTTGCATGTATATAGCTTTTTAGATATTAGCATGATGTCTATACTTTATTGCGTTATAAATATTTTAACTTAGGCACAACCTAAAAGCTATGTTTAATTCTGAGAAAAACATTCCCTTGTCCTTTCTATCATTTGTAATATCGGTTGTTTAAAACTATTGTGCGTGATGATTAAATATTTAATATGTATGTAATTTGAACATTGTTTTAGCCTTACTTTGAATATGATTATTTTTGCGCGGACGTAGCGTTACCTACCTTAGTTTTCAGTGCTTTTTTGAAGTTTTTAATAAAATGTACAAATTGTGCAGTTGGCAAGATGGTTTTCATTGGAGTTCTTACACTATGGCATCTTACTTTAACTATAAAATGTAATAACAAACTGGAAACTTTTATTCTTAATATTTTTTAGAGGTGTGTATTACAAATTTCTAGTTGATAAGTCGGAAATTATGTATTTTTCTTCTTAAGGGCTTTAATTATATCAGATTAGTTTCCAGAAGTGCTAAGTCGTGTTTTCGCTTGATTATTTGACTATTTAAGATTATGGCTATTTCTTGCACACTCGTTTAGTGGATTTATATTTTGATTTTATAATTTGATGTTTCTCCTACTAGCAACGAATAGCGGAGGTGATGTTATTATTTTTCTGCCGGTGTTACTTTCAGGTACGTTTTCTTCGGAATTGTTTTTATTTTCTAATCTAGAAAAAGCATTAGATATTTGAATAGGTTTACTTAACCAGTGGTCATTTAAAATAGTTCGTTTGGCGTGTCGGTCTCTTTGCTCAGAGCTGTTTAGATTTCGTTCCCTTTTTTATAAATTAAAGATTCTGATTGTGAGAATTAAAATGGCTTGGAGAAGACAGGAGAATACTGATAAAGCGAATTTGATTTTAATGTACAATTACCATGGTTTTGCAAGTTGTGCAACTACGACCCCGGGAGAGGTGGTTGTATTTGAACAATCTGCCAAATCCAATAATTCCATTTTTAAAATCACACTTTTAAATTTATCATTTTATTTAATGTAGTTAATTTTACAATATGTAGCAATTAAAACACGAAAATCAAGTGAGAACTCACCTTGGAAGATTACTGGAAAAGGCTTCTTTTGTAGAACGTGGCTCATTGGTTACTTCATTTTCGTGTTTTACCACCCGATGCAAATGAGAGAAAAAAACTTGTGAAAAACTCAGAAATATTGCAGATACAGCACTGCACTCGGGTGCAGGCCCGTTTCAGTCAAATGTACGAGTAACTCATTGTAAGCTTTGGTTTTTATTTTAATAGTCTTCTTCTTCTTCAAGTAGCTTGACCGTTATCGATCGTTGGCGATCAGGTTGGCTACATATTTGCTATTTTTATTTTGTCCACCGCTGCTCTAAAAAATTGCACTGTGGATTTCCCGTACCACTGTCCCAGATTTTGTAACCATGAGGTTCTTCGTCTACCAGGGCCTCTTTTGCTGTCCATTTTGAGATGTAGTATATCATATTTTTCTTGGTGTCTCATAATATAAGCAAAATATTCCAGTTTTCTTTTTTTCACAGTTTTAACGACCTCCATTTCTTTATTGATTCTTCTTAATACTTCATCGTTTGTGATCCTGTCTACCCATGAAATTCTAAGCAGTCTTCGATAAACCCACAACTCAAAGGCTTTTAGCCGTTTAAGTACCACTTCTGTTAATGTCCAGCTTTCTGCTCCATAATACAGTACTGTACAAACATATGTTCTCACCATTCTGATTCGAAGGGTCAGGTTTATATCGTGACTACAAAGGGTTTCTTGATACGCAGAAATACAGCTCGGGGACATTCAATGCGTCTTTTTACCTCTATGGAGGGATCCCATTCTTTGTTAATGTTGTATCCCAGATATTCTACTTTTTCTAACTGTACTCCGTTTATTTGAATGTCGTTGTTCTGCAGTAATTTGTTCTTACTTATTATCATATGTTTGGTTTTTGATGTATTAAATTTTAAGCCGTATTTTGTGCAGGTTCTGGCAACCCTATCCATAAGTGTCTGCAAATCTTCATTGATACTTGCGGTAACCAAAGTATCATCTGCATATCTAATATTATGTATCGTCTTCCCATTTACTATGATTTCCTCTTTCACATCATGTAGTGCCTTCTTGAATAATTCTTCGGAGTATAAATCGAAGAGGAGTGGTGACAGTATGCATCCTTGACGTACGCCACTCTTTATGTTTATTGTTTTAGTTAGTTGTTGTCCTACTCTAACTGACGCTGTTTGGTGCCAGTAGAGGTTACCAATTATACGCAAGTCTTTGTCATCGATTCCTGTTGTTTTGAGAATTTGGATCAGTTTATCGTGTCGTACCTTGTCAAAGGCCTTTTCAAAATCGATTAAGCATATATGCACATTACAGTTGACATCTCGGCAACGTTGTATTAGCACTTGAACTGCAAAATATTTTGATATATTCTGGCATGGATGACGCGTAAAAATATTTTTAGAAGATGACTCATTAAACTTAGGGTACGATAGTCTTTACATTTAGTAGCTCTATTTTTCTTTGGGGTTGTAATAAAAGTAGATTCTAACCATTCCTTCGGCAATGTTCCTGTGTTGTATATTTTATTGAATAAGTTTGTTAACATTGTCAGTCCTATGTTCCCAAGAATAGCATAACTTCACTTGTTAGTCCATCTGGTCCAGGTGTTTTACCATTCTTTGCTATTTTTATTGCTCTTTCGACTTCGTCTTTTGTAATATTTGGTCCAGTTCTTATATCGTTCATATTGAATTATGTATCTCTATCATGGTTAAATAATTCTGAGATGTATTTTTTCTATAGTTCTAATTTTTGTCATTCTTCTGTTATAAGCTTTCCTTCATCATTTTCTAAGGCTCTATTATTTATATTTATTTTGAGTCCTGATACCTCTTTTAGTTTTTTATGAAGATTAAACATGTCATGTTTTCTATCGTATTCTTCTATTTCTGAACATTGTTTGTTGAACCATTCTGCTTTTGCCTGTCTTATTTTCCTTCTAATTTCTTTGTGGATTCTGTTGTAGTCTATTTGATTTCGATTTTTGTGTTTCCTTCTCTCGTCCATGAGATCTAAAATTTCTTCTGTCATCCATCCCTTTTTCTTACCATGTCTCTCTTCTTTGAATATTGTTTCTTGTATGTTAAGGGTTATATCTTTTAACCGTTTCACCTGTGTTTCTATATCTATCTCTTGCTCGTTTTGATTGTTGAGTTTATTCTCTATTTGTTGTGTAGCGATTCTACATAGTTCTGGGTCTTTTAGTTTTTCTCTGTTCAACCTTGTTAGTCTTTTAGGCTTAATCTGAATTTTCTTAAACCGTAGTCTTATTTGAGCCAACAGTAAGCTATGATCTGTTGGTACATCTGCCCCAGTTTTTATGATATTTCTGAATCTTTTGTTTATCGTTATGTAGTCAATTTGATTACGAATAACCTTTTATTATGAATCCGCTGGTGATTTCCACGTATAAAAGCGTCTTTTAGGTAGTTTGTAGCATGTATTGGTGATTACTAAGCATTTATCTATACAGAATTGAGCAAATAAATTTCCTCTGTCATTACGAGTTCCGAGGCCGTGTTCTCCTATTATATCTTCTTGTTTCCCTTGACCTATTTTAGCGTTTAGATCACCCATTAATACATTTATATCATTACTTTTTGTTAACTTCACTACCTGTTCAAGTTGTTCATAGAATTGATATCTTCTTCACATTTTGATGTAGGGGCATACAGTTGGATTACGTTCATAGTTACTGTTTTTGATTGTATCTTTATCATAATTATTCTGTCCGAGTATTGTATCACGCTTTTTATAGCTTTAGAAACTTCTGGAGTTACAATTATTGCTACTCCGTTATAATGCTGAGTGTTGTCTTCACCGATGTAATACACCTTATAATCATCTACAGTACACAACCCGGAGCCTGGCCATCTCGTTTCACTAATTCCTAGTATACTGATGTTTAGCCTTTTCATTTCTTGTATGGTGTTTTCTATTTTCCCTGGCTCGTATATGCTTTGGATTTTCCTTGCACCTATTCGATGTATATTTGTTCTTTCTTCGATTTTGGTACCAGCTGACCGGGAGATTTTTAGCACCCCTGCCCCATCTAAGGGGCGCCCGCACTCGGGGTCGTTGTATTTGTCAGCCATTATCATGATTATCCTGGAGAAAGTAGCGAGGTGGTTTCTCGTTGCCTTCCTCACCGCAGTGCGGAAACCTTTCTGCTCCGGTATTCAATACTGTACCCTTCCAAAGCCTTTCTTCTCAGCTACAGCTTGATATTGATGAAACTGCTGCCTTTCACCAAACTGGTTTTGGTTCGCCCCGGGTATTTCATTTCCCCGGTACCACCCATATCTGGGAGGCATTCCCTTATCCACCACCTGGAGAGGCGCCTGATGGGGGACCAGTAACCCCACACAGGCATTTTAATAGTACTAGACGAAATTCCTTTATTTGTTAAATTTTTAAAATTTACTATACTGTAAAAGTAATGAGCCTTTCTGTTACCATAATATCAATAATGCCATCATATATAAATAAGTAAAAAACCTCCTCCGTTTTTTAAAATGTTGAACTATATGCCATTCATTTTAGACGAATCCTTAGAATATTTGCAATATCGTAAATTCTTTAAATCACGCTTCTTAAGCTTTGTAAACAACAGGTAATGTATCTGCGTCCATACTTTTAAAAGAAGATACGATTTCCTTATCACTGCTTTTTATGTCGTCAATTTTATTTAGATAATGCTGTTTAGTAGAATGTTCTTCATCATGTACTTATATACGTATAAGATTTTTTTCACTGCTGCAGTATGCTTCCATTTTTGTGGAAATTTTTATCAGTTCTATTAATTTTTTATTTGCAAATGAGTTGTTCAGTATTCATCTTTCCATGTGGCTTTAGTTAATTTGTAACTTGCTCATGTTTTTATTAGTTAACGCCTCTGTTTTTACACTTTTATAAGAACCAGCATTAGCATTGTTTTAGTATTTGTACTTTCATATAAATTTTATATTTTGCTGTTAAGTATTGCATGTTTTATCTTTCTGAACACGTTCCATGTCAATGTGATCCTTCTAATCAGGTTTGCTATTTGCATTTCTCTGTATAATTTGCTGGTTTGTCCCGGATACACACACTCATTCAATTTTTGTCAGACTATACTATAATTGTTTAAAACTATTCTGTAACGTTATATAATTTTGACGATATTGAATCATTTTGACGTATACTTCTAATTTAATTTGTTCCGTTTCTGTATACCATTTAAAAGCACACATTGCTTTTGTCTATGTTCAGTTTTTTCTTTTTTTGCATAATGACATTATTCATATATTAATTAAATCGTATGATGCTCTTCGACTTTTGAAATATTCTCTTAATGTTATATTACCACCACAGTTGATTAATTTTGGGATTACTATCACCTACTGTATTTATGCTTTTAAATAGGTCGTATTTTCCTTGATCCGATCTTTAAAGTTTGTATTCTTCAATTTTTCGAATTTTTTTTTGAAGATATTTGCGGTAGTTGTAGATGAAATGTCAAGAGTTTCCGAACTCCACCACAGCCTAATAACCCGAGAACCAACCACACGATTTTCATCGTCTTCTTGTATTCTTACTTTCTTAGATTTATACAGTGGTATGTTTTGCTTGATATCCAGCAGACGCATCTCCATAAAATTGTTAGTGTATCCATTTGTGTTAATACATTTTTTCGATATCTTTATAATCGTTCTTTGTACAGGGTGAGTAATATATAACTACCGATTTGAATTTTCCATCTTTTTTAACATGCACGTTGTCGAATTTGAAATTTGAAAATCATGTTGAAAAGAGGTGGCAAATTAATCATAACAACGTGTGTGTATTATCAAAACATTTTACCAGTTGTTACTGCTTTACTAAAATTAAGGTAAGATATCTGTCATAATAATATGTCCAGTGTTAACATAGTCAGGCCGCTGGTAAAAAAGTTTTATGAAACTGGCAGTGTTAAAGATATTTAATATTGAACCTCTGCGTGGCTCTCAAGAAACGAGCATTAGTCGACCATATTAAACGAAGATTTTCATCTAAAGCCATACAAGATTTAGTTGACTAAAAATCTCAGCCTAAAGACCAGCAGAAACGTCACGAGTACAGTAATGCTTAATTAATTTAAATAAGTGATCAATCGACTTATATGTTAAGCCAAATTTCCGTATTGTATTCTCTAAGGATTATTACATTCACATCAAGTCTCATTTTGATGCTGGATTTTTTTTGGGGGGCATTTGGATCTTAATGTTTTAAGTACTAACAAATTCTTACATAATCATGCCAGAAGTTTAGTTTTTGTGTAACAAATCAGAATAGGTTTGATCTTACCTACTGTTAAATTCAAACGTACAGGTAAGGTCATTTTAATTTCGAAATAATCACAATATGACTCCAAAATAGCTAATTTAAATATTAGAAATCAGAAATGCCATGAGTATAGTCATGTTTATTTAATGCAAAGAGGAACATTTCTTTGAAAAACTCAAAATGTGTCACGACATTTTGACTTGAGTATGTAACATCGTAGAATTTAATATGCGTATTAGTAGACACAATAAGGCCTTGCAGCTGCAGTGCTGGTAGTGCGCCCAAACAAAAAAATACATGATGACTTTTAGCCTCCCAAATTGAAAAACAGATCATTTCAGCAATATCGTGACACATTATAGGCGCGCTGAGAAAATGCATCTAGGACGTTTAATCTCAAACTTTAGTGATGAGCTTTGGCCTCCCAGATTAATCAAATTTAACTAATTTTGATTTTTGTAGAAGTGCCTTAACGATAAGGTTTGCTCTATCAAATCAAACACAATTGAAGATCTCAAAAAATATATGGAAAGCTTTCAAAGCATACACTCCGCAGACTATGAACAATTGATGAGAATGTGATTCAAGAAGCTCTCCGGAAGTGGACATCAAAACATAGTTTTAGACTTTAAATATACAGCAAATATTAATGTTTTATTTTGTTTAAAAATATATTTAAAAAAAGCAGTCATATATTAATCCACAAGGTTTTTTAGTTTCTTATTTTATTTATGTTTGGATGGTTTTTGACCTTTTTATGTCATAATGGCTGAAAGGGTTGGTGAATAAGCAAGTTGCAGTAAGAAAAATGTAATAAGTGCAGAATTAAGGTTTACTCAGAAGGTATCTACTTTCAAAAAGAAAAGAATTGCACTATAAATTTGTTTTAACATTATAACAATTTGCATTGGCTTATTACAATCCCTTCTTTTTGGTAAGATCTAATTAAGTGCGCTCTGCTCAAGTTTCAAATGTAAATCTGAATGCGCAATCGTCAATAATGATAAAATCAAAACAAATAATGCGAAAAAATATAAATTCATAAACAGCTTAGCTGAAGAATATCTAAAAATCGGCAACTTAAAAAAAAGCTGTATTGGTGGAAACAAAGGCTGCTCTACTAAGAATATTAAATAGAATAACAATAGCTAAAAACATTGTAATATTTCAGTTAATTATTTAAAAAGTTATAAAAAAATTTACAACCAAAAATTTGCGATAAATAGTAGAATTTTAAAGTAAATTTTCCAGTCCTAATCCTCAGTTTCTCTTTCTATTTCGTATCTATTAATTATTGTGCATGCAATTATTTATTACAACTAGTTTCGCCCAATTTACAGTTACGTACCGAATTTCTTCAAGCATCGTTGCCTACTCTAGCATTCAAGTCGCCGCATTATACGGCACGGTCTGATTGGTAATATTGGTCCATTACCTTCATCTTCTTTTTTTCTGGTATCTAACCCGTAAGCGACAGTTGCTGTTAAATTATTGGCTAAAATTTCATTACAAACCAGCCTTTGCTCATTTTCGGTATCGTAATCAGCACATAAAAGCAAAAGTAGGGCAATTCAGACTATTACGATCCTTTCATTAGCAAGACAGGTAGTTCTTTTACAGTTTCATCAACCTTAAATTAATTATAGCCCATTTACGTTTTCTTAGCTGCTTGCATAATTCAGTTAATTAGCAAGGTTACTCCGCGTTGAGGCCAAGGAAAGTTTACAACGCACTGAAACATAATAGAACGTTGAATAATATTGCCTTGCGTATATAGTTATTGCCTTAAGTTCTCTGTAACATTATACCGGTTTTGCATGATTGAAGTATGACTTAATACTCAAAGCGACTGGCTTTCAAGTTTTAGAAGCTGATGCCTTCCGGACTTCCTGCCTGACTAATAAAACCAGTTATATTTAATTTTATTTACAACTTTATCCTTCTAACTCATCCTGATTTTTATGTATATGGATCATAGATTTTATTATTTGTGATTCTATGTATAATTATTCGATTTTACTAAAATTTGTTTCAAAAAATATTAGAAAATTGGGTTTTCCTCATGATACCTTTAGACATTCCGTAGTTTTATCGTGGGTCTGTTTTTTCTCTTTGTAAAGATATACATAGAAACCGTGTAAACCACAAAGCATTGTCTATCCCTATTGCAAATTCGTTCAGACCCAGATATACACTTTCGGGCGTAGGAAATCGTCCAAACCGATTTTCGCAAGTCAATCGGCTTGCGAAAGAGGCGCGATTGCGTGCTGCAATTCAATTCGATCATTATTACGGTTGCAACATTCGTTCCGGCGTCGCAGCCAGCAAACCGGAGAAAGTGATCTGTGCAGCTTTGTTGTGGCTCACGAATTAGGTATTAGTGCCGGCCCGGCCACTGCACGTTTGCTTACCCCGACGAGAGCATCTCTGCGGGAAGTCAAGAGGCCGCCGGGGCGGGAAACCCGACTTAGAGACGAGTCCGCCGAATTGTACGCACGCGTGGCTTAGCCGGCGAGGATTGTGCTTCCGCAACCGCGGCCGGCAATGAAAGTTTTTAGCGGCATGCCCTGCAAGTTCGGCAACATTTCCAAAAAACACCCTGCATCAAACAGAGCGAATGGGAGCCATGAGGTTGGTGTGGCTTGTGTTGCTGGATTGTGTTGTCACAGGTAATTTTTCGCCCTTTATTCTACTCGAAAAACCTGTTTGCTGAGTTTTTCAGCTTGGCTGAAACTTGCATGTGCTTTTAAAAGTTGCTTTTCAGTTATAATATATTTAATTCCTAATGCCACATTTGACTGCTGCTAACCAAGTTAAAACTGAAGCAAATGTTATTTTTTATTATTTCATTTTAATTAAAGCGACTGCTTTTAAATTTAAATTATTGCCCCTGAAAGTTATTAAGCAGGAGCACAAAATAAGGAATATAATGTTTTAATAAAATTGAACAAAATACTCTTTATGCTAGCTTTTTTAAGTAACAAATTCTGCAATATTTAGTGAACCGACTTAAAACGTGTACTGTACCGAATCATTCTGCAACACAGTTGCAAATAAATATTTATGGAGTGTTAAACAAACTTCTTATACAAGAATGACAAAAACCTGGTTTTTGCATTGTAAATTAGAATAGGTTTAAGCTTAATAATAATAGTTCCCCGTAACAGGCCTCGAAAGCTCTTTGGGGTCGTAACAGGATAGGTCTGCTACAATCTAGAGCCTACGGTACACAAGGGTAGTAACGTGGCTAGCGCTACATACTGACCGTTTGAGCTTATCTACTCTTAAAGTTTTATATAAGAGTAATCAACCCTTTAAGTTCAAACTTGCGGGTAATGTCGACGTGAAAATTTTTTATCAATAAAAAGAGATTAAAACCGGTTTAATCTTAATATAAGAAGTACAAAATAATTGTATCGCAATTTAAAATTAATCAAAATCCAAATATTGATCAAATCTGTTATTTGTACAACGGAAAAAATGAATGTTGCTTGACCTAGTTTCAAACATGTATTAATTTTTTTAACATCTACAGGTAACTAACAATGTTTTAATTGTTAATGGATACTTTTGAAATCGTCAAGATTATCTGAGAAGGTAAAATGACATCTACGTTTTCAGTTTTGATTTTCTTCACTTTTACGTCATTTTCAGGTTTTAAATCTTTGGAAGGTAACTAACATTGTTTTTATACACTGAGGTGGAATTAGCCAACGATTTTTTTAAATTCACCTCGAAAAATCAGTTAAAAGAGTAAAAAATGTGAGATTCAGAAAATATCAGAGGCTAATGTTGTTTTGTTATAAGTCAAGAGATCTTTTAACTTAAACTAATATAATCAGTTCAATCCCTTGTAATGATCTGCAAAGATTTTTTTGATTTGATCTCTTGTTTCATCTCTATTAGTAGTAAAAATATAAATTAGAGTGACTACGTAAGAACAATAATAGCATTTTGCAAATCTTTCCGAGTTCTTTATGTTCCAGGTTGTCTCCTTTTGTTCCTCCACAACTTTTCTTTTTTTACCAAATTTTGCTGTTATTTAGTTCTAAATTTCTACGATCTTGCTTTCCATTTTTAATGTTTTTTTGTTTCTCACATCTTTTTCACTAGAAATTTATTATTAATCTTTTGTAAAGGCTTCTAATATCCGACTTGTCGCTATTCTAGGAAGTCTGTTAAGCACAGCAGCAAAGTGTTGTGTTTTTTAAAATAATCTAACAGATGTTTTTCAAAGATTACATATTACCCACTTAAGAAATATAAAGCACAAATAAAAAATGCAATTTTTGCCCAGGCATTGTTGCAGCTTCAAAAGTCCGTGGTTTTTTAATGTAAACCTGAGTTTTCAGATCACAAGGTAAAGGATCTGGCGAGATAAAACGATGCGCCTAGAACATAATTCTTTTAAAAAAGCCATGGATTTTCTTGAAGTATGAAAGCAGCTCCATTCTGTTGAAGCCAAATCCTATAGAGCGAAATCCAATGTCTTCTCAATTCAGGCATCAAAGTTCTCATAACATTGTAAAGTAACGCTGTGAATTGACCGTCACAGTACGTCCGTTTTCTTAGGAAAAGTAGGGTCCAATTATGCCAAATAGGGTTATTCCGTACCATAAAGTTATTCTCTCACTATGTAAGAGCCTTTGATGGGCTTTCTGTAGATTATTTTTTGACTGGTACCGGCAATTTTGTTTGCTTACAACCAATAAGTGAAAATGAGCCTCATCACTCGTACAGTAATTTTCCAAGGTTTCTGCAAAGGTAAATGGCGCATATTTACTTTCCTTTGGTTCTTAAACCATCATTTTGTAAGGATGCAAAATTCGGCGAACTGGCCTGTCTGGCATGCGTAAAGAGAGAGTGTGTCCTATCGCTGGACAGCGATGTTTTAACAGTCCGATCACCTTTCCGAGCTGTTTCTGGTCGCACAGTTTCTTTTGTTCTGAGATTGTTAAACACTTACAGTATTGTTGGGCGAGATGGGACGACCAACATTGAAGTGTTGAAGAAGTTGCATCACCGAATGACCATTGGCAACAAAGGTGTCGTAAGCAAAGACGCATTGTTCAATTGTCCACGGCTCGATGACTACCGAAATGGCGACTAACAACAAATGTATGTCAACCATTGGTTATGCGCTAGTTTCCCTACTACCAATGTTATACTATACACCTGACCCTAAATTTTATTTCACTAACTTGTATTTTGCTTTTTTGTGTCATTAGTTCAGTCTTGGTTAGTTTTGTAAAGATTTTCGATGTTGTTACGATCTTATTTGAAACTATAGGTGTCTTGATTCTAGTATTAAAAAACTAAAGAATTTAAGATCCAAGAAATATTGGTTATGCTAACAATCTAAATCCTAATCAATCGCAATCTCTGCTTTCATCACTAACGATTACTTTTTCCTAGTTCTAAGATTTTTTCTCTTCATTTTTTTAATTTTGTATTGTCGAGGAACTGAGTAGCCTCCACAATCCATGATCTTCCTTAATATTTTTCCTTAAAAAGTTTGAATAATTTTTTATGGTACAACTCCAGAGCTATAAACGGTATACCCAAAATACATGCTTATATAGTAATAATTAGTTATGCAGTGATAAAACAAACATTCGTCCTAAGGTCTAATACATTTTTCGATAAATAATACTTAAGCACTCCTCTTATTTCCGATTTGTTGTTCCACAGCTACACTAATCTTTTTAACAATTCCCTCCAAGTATTCTTTGGTTTGTCTCTTCTATTTCGACCTTCCAATTGTAGTTTATACAACTTGTTTATAAATTAGTTATTTGATAGCCTACTTATTTGATCCAACTACAGCAATCTATTTGTTCAATTACCATTTTTATTTCCGTTTATTTATAAACTTCTGCCAATTCTGCATTTGTTTTTCTACATTCGTCCCTCTTAAATATCATTTGCAATATTCTCTTTTTGCAGACTTCTAGTTTATCTACTAACTTTTGTGTTAACACCAAAACTTCTCTAGCATAAGTTACTACCGGTGTTATGATAGATTTATAAATTTTCACCTTTACTGCATAAGTTATATTCTTCTCCCAAAGTGGATTTATAGATTTTCCCACATTTTCCTATCTTGATGCAAGTCTCCTATCTGTTTCATTCTTATTAATTTCGACACCTAAGTATACCACATTACTAACCTACTCAAATTTATAAAATTTATTTTTTCTACCACAGTTTTGGGTTTTTTCTCCCAGTCCTACTGCATTTAATTGGCTTGTCACATCCTTCAAATACAATATTGCATTATGTTATTTTTTAACTTTATTCCACTTCTTCTTAGGACCATCTCAAGTACAATATCTAACGTCATTCGTATTAAAAATATCAATTTTTCAGGTAATTCCAGGCATCTCATCGCTTCGCATATTTCTGCTCTCTTTAATCTGTCGTATGCTTGCTTCAAGTCCAGAAAAAGACAGCGTATCTGTATTCTTGTATCTTTTTTACAACGAATATGTGACCAGCCACCGATTGTCCTCGTTTAAATCTAGCCTTTCTTTTCCCAATCTCGCTTTAATTAAATTTGTCAAAACTTTGTAAATCACATTAAACAATGATAATGGTCTGTAACGTTTTATTGTATGTTTGCTTATTTTTTATGTACTGGATGTATTGTTGTCCTTCAGTTGACATGTACATCTTTTGCTATATTTGTATGATGAGTGATACAATTTTTCAATTATTTGTGGATAAACTACTTTAAGCAATTTTATTGACAGCCGTCAAAAAGAGGACTGTAGTTATATCTGTTATTCAATAACATGGCTTGTATTTTTTGTATCATCGGTTCTCTCAGTTGCTTTCCATTTCTTCTACATTACTCCTGTACAACTTGGTCGGGATTCTGACTTATAAAAATCTCAACTTCCCTATTTTCTTCTTTCTACAGATTGCATTTACTTTCCTGATTACTTTTCCAACATTATCTGTATAGCCTTTTCACTTTTCTGTTATTCTTTTACATTTTTCATCAAACTAAATATTTCTTAACTTATTTTCTCCTTGTTCGACTGATATACTGATTATTTTCCATTTCATATCCATACATGCATCGTCATTTATTTCTTCTATATATTCTATATATTCTCTCCTTATACATTCATCTTTTAAAATACGTATATTCATTTTTTTTGTTATTTCTCTTGTGAATATATTTATGTTTAACTTTTGCTAAACTAAAATAAATCCTCTCCACCTGATGATGAATTTGGTTACGTGTTCTATCGCTTGGGATTATCTACGTTGCTTTATAAATGCCTTTCCGTTTTAAGATTGTTGTTTTAATTATTAAGTTAGTTAGTTATTAACTATTCATATCTTTTAATTTTGGATCATTCGCGATTCATGTCATCAGTTACCAGTTTAGTCAAAGGTGTTTTTAAGCCTGATAGAACTTACGAATTTAAGGGTCTATATCTGTCTTCAGCTAGAACGTATTAACTTGTCTTTTAATTACATAGCTCATCTTTATGTGTTTTTAAGCCTGATCAGAACTTACGAAAGTTAACTGTCAAACGAACTGTCATACATGCGCTCACTTTTAGATTGATCAGTATACTCTGATCATCATAAGCTACCTTGAACATTACGCTACCAAATTATACTTTGACTTTGAAAATCAGTCATAGATTCGCGCAACTTATAGACGACTTCGTGATTTTTATAATCGTCCATCTGAGCAAGCCATCCGTCGAACTGTGGATAGATTTCATACCAAATACTCTCTAAATGATGCAATAACACCAACACGTCGAAGGAATGTGCGTACTGAAGAGAATATCGCCGCTGCAAACGAAAGTGTGGAAGAAGATCCAAATTTATCGATTCGTTGTCGCTCGGAGGAATTGGGGCTCTGCCCGTCCAATACGTGGAAAATTTTGTGCAAAGATCTTGGCCTACACCCGTATAAGATCCAGCTGGTGCAGGAATTAAAGCCACGAGATCATCATATGCGTTGTTCTTTCGCCGATTGGGCTGTAGAGCAGTTAGAAACTGACCCGATGTTTTATCGCAAAATTGTGTTCAACGATGAGGCCCATTTTTGGCTTAACGGGTTTGTTAATAAACAAAATTGCCGCATATGGAGTGAAACCAATCCACAACAGACCCTACAGACTCCATTACATCCAAAAAAATGCACCGTTTGGTGCGGTTTACACGCTGGTGGCATCATCGGACCTTATTTTTTCCAAAATGAAGCCGGAGCTCGCGTTACGATCAATGGAGATCGTTACCGCACCATGATCAATGATTTTTTGTTTGAAATTATGGATGACATTGATTCGGGCGAGATGTGGTTTCAACAGGATGACGTTACGTGCCATACGGCGACCGCAACCATCGACTTATTGAAATCAAAATTTGACGATAAGTTGATTTCGAGAAATGAACCTGTCAATTGGCCTCCAAGGTACGTACGATTTGACACCTCTCGATTATTTCCTGTGGGGCCACGTGAAGTCACTGGTTTATGCTGATAAACCAGCAACAATTGGCGCCTTGGAGGCCTACATTGTTCCAGTTATTCGTGACATACGGCCAGCAATGCTCGAAAAAGTGGCCCAAAATGCGCTTCGTCAAGAATAGCCGCGGCGGCCATATGCCCGAAATCATTTTCAAATGTTAATGCCATGTATTGATCTTTCGAATAAAAATTTTTTTTTGATTAAAATTTAATTTTTTGGCTTAAAATCAGGCTTAGAAAAACACCCATTATATTCTTCAGTTTACTTTTATTTTTCATTGTATTGGCCTTACCTACCACTTTATCCATTTCGACCTACCATGTTGTCCAATTTTATAAGTATCCGTAACCCGTAAATTAACTTCTAGATATTTCTTAATAAATTATTTCATTGTGCCTTTTACTTTGTACTTGTTTATTTCGACTACTGCGACTACTGTATTGCTTTTCATCTTCCTTCTATTAATTTCTTTAGCAAGTTCGTTTAATGTTTTAATTTTTTTTAAATCCGAATTTTGATTTTTAAATGTCTAATTTTTTTCGGTCTTTCAATTACAAAATTTTTGCTGATTTTATTTTAATATCCTTGACTTTAACCTTAATGTTTTGTAATATTACCACCATTTTATTCATTATTTATTCATTCATTCTGTATATGCTCCTAGTAGGTGTAAATGTTCTTTTACTTTTTTTGAAAGCTTTACCTTCTTCGACAACTTAAGTCTCCTGCTTTTTTTTCTTTTTCTTCTGAATACTGCCCTGAATTTTTCTCTCATTATTTCTCTGTAACCTTCCTTTATGATTCTTACGTAATTATACGTATTATAAGCTATTATATCTGTTTACGTTTTGTTACTGCGATTTGCGTAATTTCTACTATTAGCCTTAATTATCCACTTCAAGTTTCCTTTCCTTATTTAATTCACTAAAAATTACACCAATCAACTCAACTTTATTTATTTGTATTATTTTGTAAGATAAGTCCTTAACATTCGCATAAAAACTTGTGCGAGTTGGAGCCGTATTTACGGTAATCGTGCCGTATCGGATTCGTTATAAACTATGAATTGATTTGGTGTGGGTAAGCTTATTTTGAATTTCTCAATCAAATCTGAATTTTACTAACGCCTGTTTGCTGTCTCTTCCTTGTTTCTTCGCTCTCTTTGTCTACAGCTGTGTCTGAAAAATTACAAGTAAAATTTCTTTAAAATTATCTTCTTATTTCTAAATTTCTGTTACGTGAACCTTGAACATTTGGGCTACGTCATAAAAAAACACTTTTCTCTTTTAATGCCGTTTCAATAATTGTCGTATGATATGCAACTTTTTGAGAAAGTTTACTTAGTTTTATTCTAACTACTTCTCCCACTCTCAAAACGTCGTGATCTAAATGGAGCACTAATTGGCTTATCAATGCTTTACTTGGAAGCTGCTTTAGTAATTCCTTTAATATTAATTTAATTAATGTTGTATCTCATTTACAACCTATGAAGGTGACATAAAAACCCTTAAATTAAAAGTTTTTTGGACCTAAACTTTTATACTTTCTTCTCGTAGTAACCTTAAACTATCGTGGCATTAAAGCCCTTCCAGCATGAGAAAAGCTCGAACAAGTCTCCGAGTCCCTGAACATGCGAAAGATGACTCTAATGTCTTCTGCATAAGACATACGAAAAAGTTGACTTTTGTTAGAGAAGGCCACATTATTAAATTATCTATTTTGTGTCATTTTCGTAGCATTTTCTTAATTTTTTCCATGTCAAAATTTTCCGAATTTAGTTTCAGTAGAGATGCCATTTACGATTTTGTTATTTTAAATCCCTCCGCTCTTCTTTCGGTAGAGATTCGTGTTTTGATTTACCTATTTGTTTTATCTTGACTATTGTTACTATTCATATAAAATTGTTGCTGATTTGTTCCCATTTGGCTCTAATTTGTGTTACCTACACTCTCTAAACGCTTGTTTTCGTGTTAAATTAAGTGTATTTTGCGTTACTTAAGTATCATACCGGAAAGAGGTAAAAGCAAATCAACTCCTCGTACACTCATACCCCTGATCAACAATTTGTCTGGGAAACATTTATTATATAAGGATTTTATTGTTTATATAACCACTAATAATACAAAACCTTATATTTATTAATTATTTATTCTATATTTTTATCATTATTATCCTGGGAAAACATAGTGTAGTAGTTTTCCGTTTTCTTCTACACTGCTATGCAAACGCTATTTCTGTAGATTCCACTGCGCCGTTTGGTTTCCATCATTTCGCCTGTATGCGGTATTGTAAAGCCAGCTGCCACTCCCCAACCTTTGTAATTGAGGGGGGAGATCCTTTAGATGAGTTGTTTCCACTACAGCTTTGATGCTTATCGCATCTTGGAAAATCAAAGAGCCATTTATTCCATTACTTAAAAGTTGCCCTTTAAGCTAGTTTTTATCCTCTCTGGGTATTTTATTTCCCCAGTATCTGTTATATTTAACGGGCGCCACCTAGAGAGGCGCCCAGGTTGAGATCTAGCAATCCCGCGGAGACCTGGAAGAAGAAGAACCTCATGATCTGCTGGTTTGGACAAACAACAGGGTGACTTTTCAGAGTAGCAGTCGACAAAATGATCGCCAACATTCGTTAACAGATATGGCATCTCAAGAAGAAGAATATTTTGATACTCACCATTTCACTTTGAAGTAATTCTTACTAATTATATCCTATGCACTCCTAAAATGGAATCTAAACGAACAGCACTTACCATTCTCATAGCCACAGATTCTGTTTAATTTTAACTTATTGTTTAATTAGCTTATTATAAGGCTAATGCAATTACTTTCTTTTATGATCATTTTTCTTTAATATCTTTTGGTTTTCTCTAATTTTTAACTTACACCTCTTTCATGGATCTTTACAACTAATTTATTATATTTTAGCTTATATATTCTGAGGCTTTCACAAACTCGTACTTTTTCATATTGTTGCTTTCAAAAGTGGCCACTGATTATTTTACTTCCAATACATAGATTTTTATTTTCTATTTTACTCTTTTTTATATGCACTTATAAATGTTTTTATGCAAATTTAGAGTTTTTATTATAAATAAATTGTGCCGATAATAACGTTTAATAATGCCTTTCCATTATTTTTCTGCTTTCCCCCATAATTACCGATGCCGGTTGTCTTCTTTTTACTCTTTCTTTCTGATATTTCTACTAAGCATCTATTTCCCTCAAAAGTTATACTTTCTTGCCCTTGTTTACTTTAAATACTTCTATCGTTGTTTTTATATGTGTTTTATATTTAATTACTATCATCTTAGGGGGTCGCTTTCTATCTATTTTCTAAACTCTTATTATTCCATTCTATTGTTATTATTGTTCTTGATCTTTCTAACTGTACTTTTTACTTTCGTCATATGATCTTTCTAGCTTTGTTATCATGTTAGGAATTATCCTGCTAGTTAGATTGCTGTTGAATGATATATGATTATTAGCTGTTTAATTAAATCAAAACACTTTGTCTTATTTAACCGTCCTGTAGGAACTTCATTGTTGTGTAGAATAGGCACTAATTCACTGAGATAAATACTTATTCTATATATGTATCTGTTGACGTGGGTTTTGATCGAATCGTTAAATCAGTAATACTTGAGATCAATGTTTAGCGTACAATTATTGATTACCACACAGCGTTAGCAATTTTTAAAAAGTTCTTCTTTAGAAACATTGAAGTACTTTGATTTTTTGGAGATTTAATGTAGCTCCAGATATTGATTTTATGTGACATATCTTTTTCCAGCTTATCTTTTATGAAAGTGCATTCCAAGGTATTTATTATAATCCTTTTCTAGTTAAGAAGATGCCATTTAAACTCAATTTTTTTTGTCAATTGTAATGCGCGGTGTTTGTAGCCAGGATTGAATGGTACCTAAATCGTTTACTGTTTCCTATTCTGGATGAGTGTGAGAGCAAAAAATGGCTGTCGCTTTTTTTTCTTGACACGGAAGGTCTGAAGTATATATCTGCTATAACATAAGGCCCTGCTTTAATGTCATGGATTGTAGAAATAACGTTATTAAATTTTGTATTGCAGTACCATTGTTCCAGGTGTGATTTGAATATTAGAAAGTACTGGCGTGGAAGATTATTTTTTATTCTATCAAAAGTGTTGTGTTTAGGAAAACGGCTCTTCAAAATCCATCTCAGTGGTATTAACAACCCCAGAAAAAAGAACATGAAACGTCTCACAAAAGCCAAATTGATGTTATGGCATTATCTTATCTTCTAGTATAGATTTTAGTGTTATTTTCTCTATAAGTTTAGACATTATGGGCAGCAAAAATTGATTCCAGGTTTTAAAATTAAAACATATGCAAGCTTCTGTTGAATAGGATTTAGGCGGATCTAAACATCTCCGTTAAAGCAGAAATCCTTTTCCGGGGGAGTTTTTGGAGCAGTTGCTGTTCAAGTACTTAATTTTTGCTTGAATTTTTTTGGGAAAGCAAGTCTTAATAGATAAGCATATTTGTAGTAGAGAATCTACAAAATCCAGGGTTTCCTTATTATCATTTGGTATTCTTTGTAAGATAGATGTTTATCGTTTAGTTTTTTCTTCATAGTTGCGAGCCTAGGTTTCATCAGTTTTACAGACAGAACGAATGAGAGATGTCGAAAGTTTTAGTTTCTTGGTTGAATTGCGTAGTTAAAATTTTTATTTTTTCAAACAATGTATTAGTCTGGTTAGAGTATTTAATTTGTTTTATCGCTGAGATGTCTAGTGAGCTATCAGATTCTTTTAGTGTTCCTTTTGTTGTAATTTTAAAGGTATTATGAAGGGCAATAGTTAGGTACTTTACTACTTCTTCTATTTCATTTGGTATATTTAATGAAATGTTTATTGTTCAACTTTCGTTCACATATTTTTTTGTAATTGTCTCAGTTGGTATGTTTGTTATAAAAGCTGGAATTTTTGTTTCCTTACCACAACTGTCCTTATTGTGCAGATTGTTGTCGTCTAGTTAGAAGTTAAATCATAGGCCTCTATGACATCTATATAATTAGAAGAAATTTTTTTGTGCTAAAGAAATCTAGGGCACCTGAGAACTTGTTTAGGTCACTTGGCTAGTATTAAAGATTTTTGAAAGGAATGTTCTTGTATGGTGGGGTAAAGTACTAATTTCATGTTTTTAATCTCAATTCACTTGAATTATGCACCCCTCTAGCCAATATCTTAACAAAATTCTTACCAGAAGTGCATATAACTAACAATTAATGATAATTTAAATCTTTTTAACTACTAAAAATTTACCTCCATGGCATTACGAAGTAACTAAATTCTTTTAATTTGTAAGCTTCTTCAAATAATGCTTAAACAATTATCTCATTTGTTATAAGCTTGAGAACTAACAATTATTGTTAATTAATACCGAAAAAAGGCAATTCGAAGAGGAACCTTTGTACATGCGCGAGGAATAGGCGAGAATAGACATCTGTTCCACAGTAATTCAGTAGGCAGTGTACAGTAGAAGAAGAAAATTGTGTTGCAGTTTACTCGCCTTAAATCAATTACAAATGAACGTCAAATGTAAAATTTTTACAATATTTAAACTTTTTCTGCACATTCTTCAACTTTCTCGAACTGTTTGTAAGAAGTAGTGACAGAAAATTTGAGATCTGCAAGTTCCAAGTACCAAAACTCCTATCTGAGAAGCACAAAACACACCAAATTAGTTCTCCTTTGAACTTCTTTCCCGTTATCTGAGAAAAGAGAAATAATTTCAAATATTGTAAAACGTTGTGACAAGTGCTTCAGTTTTCACGGCGATTATGTCTAAAAGTATTGTACTGTTGTAGGTTTCTATTGAGTGTAATAAAGGTTCTGTATCTACGCGTGTTTGTCATTGATAACTAAATGTAGGTTTCTTTCCGAATTGCCCTCGTATACCAACAGTCCTTATAGGACGATGTAAGACTATCACAATCATAAACGAGGAATTTCTCGATAATAACAATTTTATTTGTGATGTTGGTTACAAACCATTATCTTTTAAACTGAAAGTGCTTTTTAACAGCTGATTCTAGAATGATCGGAATCCTTCTGCACATGCTTATCGGCCTCTTCCTCCCGAATTCGCCCCCATACAACGAAGTAGTTCCAAGCGACGTCAAGTTTTTTCTGGCCACCAGAAGGAATCGAGACCAACGGATAGAGCTCAACCAAAGCAACTACTACGCGATCGATTACAGAAATCCCATAAAAATGATCATTCACGGGTGGCTGGAGAACGGCAGGAGGGAGTGGATTCGAAACATGACGCGAGAGTTCCTGAGGAAGGGCGACTACAACGTCATCCAAGTCGACTACGAGAGACCTGCCGCCGAGAAGTACGCCATCGTCGTGAACCACATCAAAGCTGTCGGTGCGTGCTGCTGGCTTACCAAGTGCTGAGTCGCTTTAGATTTCATCGATGCTTGTGCTTATTGCGCCAGTTTCAGGTGGTTTAGTCGGAGACTTGCTAGCGACCTTGTACGCCAATTTCAGGGTGCCCCTAGCAAATATTCACCTGATTGGCCATTCCCTGGGGGCACACGTGTCTGGGCACGCAGGAAAGCAGGTAACCAGACTGACTGGGGAGAAGATTTACAGAATTACGGCCTTGGATGCGGCGGGCCCTTTATTTGAGATACCCCCGTTTTTAACCGTGGAGGGTCTTCAGAGAACGGATGCTCAAATTCTAGATGCCATACATACCGATGGAGGCATATTTGGGTATAGAAGATCGTTAGGCACAGTCGATTTTTTTCCAAATGGCGGTGGCCCTGTACAACCAAACTGCCCCGTTATTCCACTGGACGCAATTGTCCGTCTTGACTTTCAAAGAGCATCTGATGAGTGTGAGTATGAATGATGTTTGATTGAAAAGCGGGAGTCAATAGTATCAAAAGTTGGGATCTTTAAGTAATTAAAATATTCAGAAACTTATACAATTTGGTCCACACATTTGTGGTTAAGAAACTTCTTAGAAAATATTTTTTACTAATCGGTCCTTATTTAACTTTCAGTCTTCTGCAGTCACCAGAAGAGTTACTTTTACTACATCAAATCCATCAACAGCATCAGATTTGAAAGCACCAAGTGCAACTCGTGGAATGATTTTCGAGCTGGAATGTGCAACAGCAACGTAAAGAGTTTGATGGGAGACAACTACACGTATTCTCCAGAAGCGACTGGAAATTTTTATTTAAGAGTAGGTGTTTTGCGGTAAAAATGATGATTGTGAATACTTGTATATATAAGAATTTATATCTGTATATTGTTGACTACATAATTATAAATGTTGTTATTTAAAAACCAAAGATAAAATTTTATCTGGTCACAAATTGTGGAGGTACTTAATAAATGTTGTGATAAGCGTTTTTTCCAGTTTTTTCTCAATTGCAGTGGACATCTCCAAACAAGAAATCTTGAGAGCCAACTGCTGTCATGCTCTCATTTAGATGCCTTTGGGATCTTTTTTGAATTTATTATAGAATGCTTTTGTTGAATCTATCAGAAACGTGTTCTGAAAAATCTGTTATTGATACTTATTTTCTTTAGCATGGTCATAATACTTCTTTTCCTTCTTTAAGATGTTATTCTCCACATTCTCCGCCAATGCCACATCTTAAAAGTATCAATTTTTTGTTTGTCAAATACTTTGATTGTCCATCACCCACCTGGTTCAAGAAGAGTTGGAATACAAGTACAACCAGCATAACTTTATTGTAATTTGCTTGTCTTTGGATTTAGTGTACTTTCACTATCTCTTTAATTTTATTAAATTACTTAAGGTAGCCTTTTTCTTTTGTGAGAATTTTATTCTTTTTGTACATAAAGATTATCCCTTTTAAAGTTTTTTTTTTATTTGTAGCAATCCTAAAGGGTTCTTATTGTGTATCATTTCCTGAGTATCAACTAAAGTAGTAAAATGGCACCATTTTAAATGTTTTTTAATCGGAGAAATAAAAAAGTCACAGAAACACATAGTCACTCAGATCACACAAATATATAGAGTTGGAAAACTTTTAACATCAATCGACGTTTAAAATGTTTCTAATGCGCCCAACAAACATATGTCACTCCGTATGCTTTTCCAATCGCGTAGCACCTATAACAAGTTCAAACATGTAGTAAGGATTATTTTAACTGATGTTTAAAGGGGGAGGCAATAGTGTTGTCGATTCGCGTACAGAGTTGCTAGTCTTATTATTTTTCTGCCAAACCTCGTAGTTGTATCGTTTGTGTGTTTCAAGTTGGTGAAGTTTTCCCACTAATTGTGATTCTTCCAACACCGACTATTCTTCTCATTACGTTTTCCCTGTAGGCAACGAACAAGCTTAGCGACGTATACATTTATATCGTACCCATGATGTTGTTATCTAGTTTAACTACTCCTTTATTTGCCTGTTAAATATTTTTTATTAATGATTTTTGACTTCCTCTTGTCATCTAACTTTCTTTTATCAATATTTATGTTTATAAACCCTTAAATCAAAATAAAAAAAAATTAATACATCGTAGAAAAGAAAAAAAACGCAAAAGAACTATAACTAAAACACTGATTAGTAGTATGTTAGAATCTGAAATAACTGACTTTTAATGTAAAAGGTTAATTTGAAAAATGGAGGCTACATCTTTTTAACTGAAATTTTAAGTACACGTTCTCATATAAAGAAATAAAAAAAAAGTAGCACTTACTATTTTTAAAGTCAGACATGTTGTCCAAGCAGGTTATCGATTTGAGAATTAAACCGCACAAACATGGGAAATAGGTAAGTCCACTAAAAAACTACGCATTACCAATAAAGAAAAGAGATACTGAAGATGTGAAAACAAAGAGATTTATAAAGATGTGGAATATAAAAAAAGTGAAAAATTAAGCTCAACACACAAAGCTACATTAAAAGGAGACGTAGGAAGCAAAGAGACTATAGAAGAAATAGAAAGTAAAAAATCTGTAGAGAGAAGTGGGGAAAAATATTGAACACTTAACAATTTCTACTAAAGTTAAACTAAGTCTATCTTTTATGGATTATGTAATGTAGCTTAGAGTAGCTTACACCTATTGAGAGGAACTTGCAGCACCACATGAAAAAAAATGGAAAACAAAAGGTGATGTTAAAGAACTTTAGTTGTCCTTAACAAAAAGCGAAAGCAATTAAAATTTTTTTGAACGCAAAGATTAATTTGAATGAATATTGGATTTGCTATTCTTTGGTAATAGTTTTTGAATAAGACAAAACTTCTGCACCTTTTAAAAGCAGTTATATAAACATTTTTTTAAATATTAGTACACTCATTATTTCACTTCTTTGGAAGATTTTAAAAGGCCCTTCTTTTAGCTTCTTTTTTATAAAAGGTTTTTATCACCTGCTACTGTTCACATAACGAGGTGTTTTATTTTCATAGTTGTTAAGCGTCGTGGAATAACATAAAACATATTGCGGCCGCATTATAATTTTCCCGCAAATAATTTTCCGCAAAGCCAGACGTGAAGCCAACAGGACATATGGTGGCCACCAGAAAGTCAAAGCAGTCAGCAGCAGTCCGAAGCCAATTACAGGTGAGCGATTTGGCAATTTACTCGTTGGTTTGATATCGGTAGCCTTTACCCATTTGCTCTTGCGCGGGCTGTTTAGGGACGATTTGGGCCTCAGCGTTTTTCCCGCAACGGGCCGTAATTTGTTCCTCATACCGCTTTACGAGGGTACCATGCCATATATTAGTTGGTTAAGGCATGGGGTATGGCAAAGCTATGTAAAACGCAATGAAAAACCACTACATTGTAAATGTATCCCTAGTATAATCAAAAGGTAAGCCAAGTAATTAAAATATAATATAAATCATAACAGAAATACTTAATATTGACTTACTAAGTGTGAATGCCATTAAATGGCCATATACAGGAAAGCTTATCTCAAATGACCATTTAGTATACTACGCAGAAAACGACGATCCGACCATTACAATGGAGTAGACGTTATTATCTTAAACTATCTGAATAAAGCCATAAAATATTTTACCCCAACTATCCGACAGAGTAGCAGGGAAACCAGTACATATAAATTTAATACAGGTATATGCCCTAACATTAGACAAAGATGATTAGCAAAGCACTTATATGAACAATTAACAAAAATAACAAAGATAATAATGGTAAGGCTCTAAGTCATCACGCATCATCTCTGGCGCGCGGCGATGTGGCAAGCACCGCGTCTTAGACGACCGCCATCATTGAGGCCTTTGTTCGAGCGAACGCAGGTACTCAATTATTTTTAGTGACTGAGTAGGCCACCCGCCAGGCTTCAGAGAGCACCGGCAATGAAACCCAGGAATAACAAAGATACATCAAGTAAATCTTATAATGGGTGATTTCAATGCAACGATCGGGAAACCGAATGAACGTTGCTACAACTATGCCAAGAAGAAATTCTAGTTATATTCAATACATTTTTCCAGATTCCACCAAGTAAATGCACATACTGAAATCCCCACGATATGACCTTCAATATGTGATATGAAACAAGGCTACCATACCTATATTCTAATAAATAAACAATTTTGACATCATTGTTTATTAATATAATAGAGATATTAAAACCAAAGCAAATTACATCTGCAAGGCATTACAATAAAAGTACAACAATAAATACCATTAAAAAAAGAAACACAAAAAACATGAAAGCTTTAAGTCCATAAGAAAGTGAAAATAGTTTTAGATGATTTATTAGATGAAATAAATAATAGAGTATCAGATACAGATATTAAAATCCCACTACTTGATGATAAAGGTCCATCGTTTAGCTTAGAAATAAATATAATGAAATCCATCATTGAGAAGGAGACAGAAAGGCAATTTAATTATCCGGCAGAAGTTCTTACCGATACAACTATGCAAACGGCGCAAAGAATATATATCGGACACCCGATTTGGGTTTAGAAACAGACAAAGCTTTGTTTAGTTTGCATATTCTTCTAAAAAATCGCCAGCGTGGTTCCATGGTTGAGGAGATGAGCTGCGGTGCGGAGGGATCTGGGTTAATTTCCCGGAGCTTTCTCATATCTAGCGGATGTCCTATTCACTCACTAAAAATAATTGAGTACCTACTGTCACTCGAACAAGGGGTAATAATGCTCCCCGCATCAGAGATGGTGCGTGACGATCGGAAGCAGTGGCGGACATATGAGAGCCTTAGCCTCTTTGTTCACAGAGCCTTACCATTACCATTCTTTTAAATAGACACAAATAAACCTGTATGCATGTGCTTCTTGGACTACAGTAAGGTTTTAACAACATTCAAAGCTGATTCAAATCGTACTACAAACTCTACTAGAATCAAAAAGCATATGTCAAAATAGACAAAGACATTTCCAATTGACTCAACATTAATAAAGAGTAATGCGAGGATTTATAATTTCTTCCAATCTATTCGGGGTATATATTCAAAAAGTTCTGCTTAAAGTCGAGTTAGATCTCAACACAAGTGACCAGATTTCTAATATCTAGAATGTATAACAAAGCATCAATGTGAATGTTCAGCAGAAATAGGATCAAGAATTAAACAGCCAAGACAACATTTTGCCAAAATGCGGGGCTTACTAAGTAATGTGAATTCTACAACTGAGACTAGTACTTGTTTGATGCTATATATCTTCTATTTTACTATAAGGGGCGAGACGTAGACACTTATTAAAGCAAGCACATATTTGGAGTCGTTTGAGATATGGCTAATCGGAGCATATTGAGAATTCGTGACTCTATAGAGTGTAAAGTGCTTAATAGAATGAGTAAAGAATCAGAGATACTACTATACGTCAACAACACGTACTTCGACACTACAAATGCCAAATTCACCAACTCATAACGCAAGCTCAAATCAAAGACAAAAAGTATTGATTATAGACAAACATCTCACCTTTTCAATCAACTACGGATAGGCAAAGTTTGCATTGAAGATCGCTAAAATTGATCAAGACAGATAATAAAAGAGAGACGTTAGATTGGGCTATTCACTTATCTCTTTTACAGTAAGTATTTGTAAACTTCTTCCAAGTACTGCATTAGTTACGTACCATGGGGCGTTGGTTATTTGATGTAGGACTTTCGATTGAAACTTTTCTAATATTTTAATAGTGGAGTTCACAGCTGTATTTTACAGCATTAATCAGAGTTTTAGTATTACTTTAAAAAGAAGATATTCTATTGTTAATTGATTAACTAAAATAATCGTGTTTAATTATTTTTTTGCTTCTGTGTGGTCCAGATCAATATTTAATTTTTGTGGTTTAATTTTTTTAGTGAAAGGTGCCACGGACTAGATGGTTATTTTTGTGGTGAAGGTTACATGTATGAATTTCACTTCGCTAATCTTATTTTAAACCATTTCTCAATTTCGTTTATATTTTTTTATACTTTAGTAGAAGCTGTCAGAAAATCTCTATATGACGCAATTATTGTGGTATTATCAGCCAAAACTTCTATTACTGTGTCTTCAGTGCTAATAAGTCGGGAGTACATATCATATGCCAGATCGGATCCAATAGACTTTCTTGTGGTACGCCTAATTAAATAGATTTTAAGTTTGTACGGTCCTGCCTTTACCTGTGCCAACACATGGTAAATCACGGTGCTAATAAAAGTTTAATTAAACGCGATTAAACTACTGTTTAAATACGTGCAAGTATTGTGCAAACAAAACAGGACACGGGGATTTCATTCCTATACAAATCAAAAACTGTAAGTGATTTACAAGTTTGTTTTCAAAATACCGAACGCATAGTATGGGCGCTGATAGCAGCTGCTAGTTCAGGCTCGGACTAAAAATAAAGTTAAATCTTTAGACAGTTCTCATTTTACTTTCGAAGACGTAAGAAAGTATTAAAGTGTACTGGCTTATCGGCCGCTGGCCTTCGTATCTATTTTTAAAAGGACATTTAACAAAATAAGTTTATTAAATTAAGCAATATCTTCATTAATGGGTTAGCATGCATCCATCCCAAATTAAGTCAAATCAAATACCCGGAGTCACCCTAAATTCACCTAATCTTCAAAATCCAGTATGCTTTCAACAAACAAGTGTACCATGTGGTAATCCGCAATTTCAGCCCGCAAATACAGCTATTCATAATCAATTCATTAATCAAAGCAAAGCCGGTACACAACAAATTTAAATTCTCAGCTACCGAATACCTCACCTAGTTCTCAAAATCCTGTCGAAACCCTAAGCGCAGGAAGTGACGATGAAATGAACGATAGCACAAACAAAACCAACAAACATGACTGGCAATCAGTCAAAAAACGTAAAATTAGCCATAAAGTAACAGGACAACACCCAGCATTAACCCAAACAACTGTCCGAAATAGATTCCAACCGCTTGAAAAAGATGTCGAAAATGCCACAACCAGCCAGAACACCACCACTGAACCAGCTACACCTAAGCCACCACCGATATTCATATATGGAGTTAAAAATTACCAGAACATGATTAATAACATCACACAAAAGTCTTAGCTAATGATACAGTGAAAATCAATGCTCACAGAATCGATACCTACAGAAAACTAGTAAAGCACTTACGAGAGGAATAGATTATCCTATACACCTATCAAGCGAAAGAATATCGTGCTTACAGAATAGTGATTAGAAACTTACATCACTCTGTGCCATCTAATGTAATCAAAGATGAGCTATCTAAAGCAGGACATATAGTACGAAACATAATGAACGTGAAACACAGAATTACTAAAGAACCACTTTCCTTATTCTTCATCGACCTTAAACCCATAATTAATAATAAAGCAATATTTGACTTACAATACATTTACAACACAAAAATAACCGTAGAAGCACCAAGAAAAAACGCGACATAGTCCAATGTATGTGATGTCAAGAGTATGGACACTCTAAAGCATACTGTAATAGACCACATAATTGCGTGAAATGTGGGAACCAACACGATTCAAATTCATGTCGGAAAACTAGAGACACTCCACCAAAATGTGCTTTATGTGCGAGCACCCTGCAAACAATAAGGGCTATAGAGTCTACAAAGATTTAATTGCCCAAAGAAATGGCGCCAAACGTCTCCCAGCTAGCTCTACACAAACCAATAACCACACACCACAGGCACAGCCAACTAACTTCAACCCGGCAAATACACAGATGTTACAAAGCCAAAATCTAACCTACGCTCAAGCTGTACTAAACAATAACAACAATATGACACCTGCCCCACTATTCCTAAATGAATTAAAAAACATGTTCGTGAAGTTGCTCAACCAAAACAGCATGATTCTAAACTTGCTTACCACAGTCATCAACAAACTAAATCCGAATCGCAACGTGGAATGCCAATTTGCCCCTCAATCATAAAAAAGAGATAATAACATTCCTTCATCTAAAAAAAAAAAATAGATATTCTCTTAGTATCTGAAACCCACTTCACTGATCGAACCGTTTTCCTTATACCACAGTATTCAATTTACAATTGCATCCACCCTGATGGTACAGCGCATGGCGGATCAGCAATTATAATCAAAGGTTCTATACCACCATGAATTGGCCAGATACCAAAATAATGAGATCCAAGCTACCAACGTCCGGGTAAGCACTGAAAAGTGGAACGTGACTGTAACAGCTATCTATTGTCCGCTACGACACACAATTCCTTCTGAAGAATATTAAAATTTCTTTCAAACTTTGGGTAACCGTTTTATCGCAGGGGGCGACTGGAATGCCAAACACACCCACTGGGTTTCCAGACTTATTACCACAAAAGGACGCAACCTTCTACGTGCTATGGCAATCGACAGAACAACAAACAATAAGTCCCACCAGCACTCCCTTACACATACGACAACTTATCAGTTAAAAAAAACGAGCCAGACGGAGATGGCAGCAATCACGCAATAGGAACGACCTACATTGCTATAGAAGACTATCCAGGAAACTTACTGCAGCACTTAATAAAGACCAAAACTCAACGTTCGAAACATTTATTCAACACTTGTCACCTGATGACTACAGACTATGAAAAACTACTAAAAAACTTAAAAAATACACACCACCAAAGTCCCCGATAAGAACCAAGAGCAGAACCAATACCTGGCGTCCCAAACGATGATGTTGAAGACTTTCTGGACATACCCTGTCAAATGTCACCACCAATAAAAAGCATTACCCACCAGAAGTTAGAAATGAAATAGCCTAGCTAAACTAACCCAAAAGTCCGGGATATATTTAATAACCGGACAAATACTAAAAATGCTACCTCGCAAAGCTCTCGTCCTTCTCACAACAATTTTCAACCGAATGCTAAGCCTTTGTTTATGATACATAAAAATGGTACATCATCCCATGAAACATCGTCGGACAGACCTATAAGCTTACTGACTATTCCTTCTAAAATATTTGAGAGGCTATTACTCAAACGGCTACAAGAAGACTACCAACTAGCAAATTTGCTGCCTAACTATCAGTTTGGGTTTCGTGAAAACATGTCAACGATTGACCAAGCACACAGAATAGTCAATCAGATATCCAAGAGCATCGAGAGCAAGAAATATTGCAATGGGGTATTCTTAGATGTATCCCAAGCGTTCGATAAAGTGTGGCATAAGGGCCTCCTGTACAAGCTCAAAAATATGGTTAGTAACAATTACTATATCCTCCTAAAATCTTACCTTACCAACAAGAATTTCTCCGTGAAGCACAACGGTGCAGTCTCTCCCCACTACCCCATACAGTCTGACGTCCCGCAGGGAAGCGAGCTTGGCCCGTTTCACTACCTTATATACACTGCTGACTTACCTGAAACGGAAAACATCATTATTGCTGCATTTGCGGATGACGTTGCTATCTATCCTCAGATGATGATTCTGTAACATCTTCCCAAAACATGCAAACTCACCTAAATCAGCTTAGTGAATGGTACAAGTGGCGAATCAAGATCAACCAATCTAAATCTATCCAAGTAACATTCACCACCCTCACCGAAGTCTGACCTCCTGTAACAGTAAATGGAGTCCTTGTACGAGCAAAATCAGATGTTAAATATCTAGAGTTACATTTAGATCAACGCTTGACATAGCAGAAACACATACAGACGAAGCGAAAACAGCTGGATCTCAAACTCATACATCTGTATTGGCTCATGGGCCGTAAATCAAAACTTTCCACCAAGAATAAAATTCTTCTTTACAAAACGACGCTAAAACCTATTTGGTCTTACATTGCACATCTCTGGGGCTGTGCCAGATCTACCCGATTAAAAACCATACAAACCTTTCAAAACAAAACACTTCGTGCGATTGTGAACGCGCCGTGGTCTATTAGAAACCTAATGCTGCACCAAGACCTGCAAATCCCATACATCACTGAAGTAATTGATACCACTGCCACCAATTATCGAGAGCGCCTTACAGAAAATCGAAACGATCTCATAGAGAACCTATACACGGATGTTCCGCTCAACAGAAGACTTAAAAAAACCTGGCCTGCAGACCTACCCCAACAACACTAAGTAATAGTGAAATATAAGAAGAAACGTCAGTGGACATTTCCCTTTCAAGACCAAGTCTTATCACATTTACTCAATACTCCTAGCGAAGTAGATTGTAAATTTACAGTATGTCAATAAAAAAAAAATACTGCCTATTTATACCATTTTTAAGAAAAGGTATATGTTATGCGGTAGTTGTTTGATTAAGAATAACAGTCGTGGGTACCAAACTTACTGAGTGCTTGAGATAATGCGGAACAATATTTTACTTCCACGATATCGGAGTTTATTTGGAGTACTACACAGTCCACCTGTTCTATAGTTCTGTAGGGATTTACTCTTCTTGTGGAAGCTTTTCGAATACTTTCGAAATAGTTCTCAGAAGACTAATTGCTTTGTATAAAACTACAGCTACTGTTAGGTCAATTTGTACTTTTCTAGAAGCGTTAAAAACATTTTAATTTTAAATCTGCTTATACAGTATGTATTCTGGAAGATTCATCATTACCTTGCCTATAATTTAGCCCCGTCCTGTTACTATTAAGATTTTTGTCTATTATTTTTTGATTTTTTAACAGAAGTTTCTTTGTAAAGAAGAGGCTGAAAGGTTGTAAATTGTCTCTTCTTTCTTCTTCAATGGTTGTTTTAATTCGTTCGTTCTAACCTATTTACTATCTTTGAGTTTTAATGTAGAATTATGCTGTAGGCGTTCCTTGTAGTAAGAATATTTGTATTTTTGGTTGCGAGCAGTCCCTAGATATATTCTTAGAAAAGTGCATTTTTCGTCTTCCAAAATTTGCTTTCATTCTATCTTCAAAAAATCTAATTTATTGACATATTTTCTTAATTAAATATAATTTTTAATTTTTTTTTCTTTCCCTATGTCAAAATGGTTTTTGTTGCAACTTGTGTTCTGCATCTAGGGCACTGGATCACTTCTTTGATTAAAGCTATTTTTGATTGGCACACTTTTAAATACAGAAAGTTTTTCTATTGGGTGGTGTAGGTGATCTGGCTTTTTCTATCACATTCCCATCAATTGTGGGTGAATGATCGAATCATAGATTACAGATAGCAGGTATGATTTTTGTTATATAAAAGCTGTGGACTACTTGTAGTGAAATCATGAAGGATAACTTTATATTATAAAATTTTATTCCCCAAATTTTTTTTCAATATTTCTGTCTCCTAATTTTGGCATCCTTTTTATTTTGATATAGTGCAGCAGAAAAAAATGCAAACTTTAAAATTCTTCTTACTTGTGAACAGCTCTATTCAATTTTCTTCTACTATTCATTTCGCTTACTTCAGTTTGTTTACAATCAACGTTAAAAATTAGTTTACAAACGGAATACAAAAAGAACTTTTGAAAACTAGTTTCATAAATCTAAAAAAACAAGGTAGCCACAGAGCCATTGACCCTTGTAAGTCGCGTTATCTGTGTTTTTTAATGTGGTACGGTTAATGATAAACAAAAGTTGCATTAGAAATATAATAATTTATTACGTATAAAAAATAGTCAGTATCAAAATGCACCTTACAGTACAATCTTTATAAATAACGTAGTGTTGTTAATAGGAGATTTCCGGGTTATCACCAAGTTTCTTTAATTCACTGAAAAACCATTCCAGTTCCCTGGTAAAACCATCTGAAATGACAAAAAATGTATAGAAAACGAACAAAATTGTTAATTTGTGTGAAAATATAACCCAACCATTTTTTTCCTTCTTTAATTTGTCGTACCACTCCAAGAAGATAGAGGAGGGAACTACACCTTCACTGTACAGGTTCTTGCATACTGCCAAGATGACCTCTAAAAAAGTTCAAGGTTAAAACTAAGTTAAAAGTAGCTGACATACAGCGGTGGCCAAAAGTTAAACATAATCAGTTCAAGTCTTATTTTTTACAAAATTTTGAGAGACGTAACAAAATGCCGTATTCGAACTCTTTGTTGTAATAAAAATGGACGAAAAATTTGTCTTAATGACAAGAAGGTGCTCTTCTCCACCCATAGCTATTATCGGTCGACAGAGCCATGTTAGTTACTTATCAATGTAGTTGTTATATGGGTTTGCTCTTACACTATTGAAATAACCCCCTACATGACCGAAATGCCTTACAGGTGATGCTAATACATTGTCTTTACACCTTAAGGTATTAACATTTTTAACGTTGTGATTGTCTTTGCTGTTTTTAAACTGTCATGCAACAAGAAATGATCTGCAAACAAGAATTTCTTTTTCTTAGGGCGAGAGGAAATAAAAATGTCGTTTACGGGTTTTTGATGTACGGTTTGTTTGAAAACTCACGAGACTGAGTAGAAACTTTGTGCACGCAAAGAAAAACTTATTTTCACTTATTTATTTATCTTGTGAATGGTCACTAACTGATTACGTTTAACTTTCAACTCAAATGTCGGCTGCAAATTTACCTGGAAGACATTTCAAGTTCTCTGCAATATCCTCTAATGTAGCAACGCACTGCTGCTGGTAATCTGCTGTTGCCTCTGGTGTAGTGGTAGAGCAGATTATATTCCTGGGAAGAGCTATGTAGCGGCTGACTTAAGTTGCCGATGGAAATCATGAGGCACGCCCTGGCCAAAGTCTTGATGAAACCAACATTTTTGCCAGATTCGTTGATGTATTTCTGTGTAAGATAATGCTAAACATCGTAAACTACACATGCTAGTTAACTCACGGCAATTTGTTTAACCATGCCCTTCAATGTCATATCAGAGCCAAGGAGTTCCAGCAATTTATAATAAATTTCACTCTGAGGAAATCGATTTATATCCTGCAACCATGTATGACTTTATCTGCCTAAAACAATGGCTGAAGATAGTTACCGCGGGAGAAACATGGTGCCTGTCATCAAAGCCGACATCCTTTCCGAGCACAGACTTAAAAATGGAAGCGAATAAAATGGGCGCATTAGCTTTGACTTCGCAGTTACGATAGAACTGGTACATATTTCTTGCAGTTACAACATTCTCTTTCACCAAGGGGGCTGAAAATACTATTATTATTATGCAAGCGTAGTAATTGTGAAAAATTACCTGTAACCAGCCCGAGAGAATTTAATGCAGGCAAGTTATTTTTGTTACATTCCACGACAGCCTCCAAACCATTGCAGTAATCCCCAAGAGACAAGATGTGCGACTTAACAAGGACAGCGAACAACTGTCCTGTTTGCTGCATTTCTTTGGGAGATTTGCTCAAAACGTTGGAGATGCTTTAAAACATGGATTTAAATATTTTCTTACACTAAATATAGCGTGGAATACCTATCAAATACAAGATACACGTAAAATTCGGAAGGGATGAAAGAGGCGATTTGCTGTATGGCGTCGTTAATGGAATTGTTGCCGTCGATGTAGTTTTGCAAAATATCCCTCATTAGTTCGTCCGGTGGGGGTAGTTCCTGGTAACAGAAGGTAAAATAAGCAATTAAATAAAATAAGATTATAAGCCGAGAAACTGCATGAAGTAAAAAACTTAATATTAATATGAAGAATATAAAAAGTTCTTACATTATCATCTTCCTGTGGAACTTCATCGTTTGGTGAAATGGCCTTCTCCTCGTACTCCATTTCTCTACGTGTTTTGCACATCTGTGGCGCAGTCAAGCTGAAATCGTTTGATAGCAGTATGAGTAATCTTCAAATATAATCTGTGTTTATTTACTTATCGACTCTACGTTATAAATATGTATTAATGATTGTACGTGGTCTGCTCCAAAAGTACAGACACATTTAATAAAAATAATTTGCAATTATAATAATAAAAAAATTAAGTATTTAGTACAAATAGTATAAAATATAAAATAATAATAAAAGAAAGCGTTTTGGAATTTTATTTCTAACTGAACCTTTTGTTTCCGGGTCGTAACCGTAGACCCCCAACTTATATTTTAGACCTGGACGATCAACTAGCGATCCCTATTAATTGTAGCCTTTATACATTTAAATTTACTGATGTTCTGCTCATTGCTGGTCTTCTAGAACGTAGATCACATTCAACAGGTTTAAATTTAAATCTGAAAGTCTACTGAATTAACCAAAAAGTTTCGCGGACGATAGTTCAGCTTTGCATAAAATTTGAAGCAGATTAACCTCTCTAACAACTCGGTCAGCCAATAAGGCGTCCTCGTGTGCGCATGCACATTACATTGCCTGGTATTAACATTACTTTAATATTTTTGAGACACTTCGATTATACGGGTGAGCACATGTATATCTTTATTTTTTCTTAATTACTACCTCTTGAGCATTTTATATTATCACTTTATATTATTTTATATCATTTTCCACGTTATATGCAAAGCGATGCCTTGCTACACTTGCTATAGAAATATAAATTTTGTAACATTTATTTCATTGCCTCATTTATCTGCATTTTGAAAAGTCTTGTAGTCAAAATAATTATATTTTGGTTAAAATATTTAGCTATAAAATAACTAACAGATTTTCTGTTATAAGATTCAAAAAACACATTTTATTGAAAACTAATTATCAAGATTAACCTAGAAAAGGACATAAATTGTAACATAACATGTAATAACAATAGCAGCGTGAGTTGCGCCTTTAAAGGAGTATATCACACTGACAGTTACTTGAATTTAGGTAGGCACTCACCAACAAGAAAAAGATCGAAAATGATTCCCGGTTATTCCAACCATTCTATCTGAAATCAAAAGACCACTATCTGAAAAATGTTTAACGATAAAGATACAAGAGACTGTGCAGTAGTACAAATAAAATTCAGGTGCAGAATTTCAAGCGACAGTAACAAACAAAAACAGCTTATAGAACAACAACAAAAAAATAAAAGTTGGAACAACAAAAGACTAAAGAAAGGAAAATAGCAAGCACAAGCACTTACACTCGCCAACGGTAAATAACATTGGGAAAAATTTAAGACAAATGTAATAGAAGTACTAACAAGAATCATCGGCAACAAAAAAAAAAAGCAGAACGGCTCGATGAAGAATGTATAAAGGCGATAAAAGGAAGAAACTAAACGCATAAAAAATATATGGAAAAGAGAACTAGAGCAAAAATTGGAAATGACCTCTAAAGTAATGATCTTAGAGAAGCGTACAATTATCATCGTATTTAAGGATATAAATTTTAAATAAGTTTGTGTAGGTGCGCAAAGGGCAGATAACAAACGACGCAAAAGAAATAAAATTAATTTGGAAAAACTACTTGCAAGCACTGCTACGAACACACGAAGGCGAACAGCTTATAGGCATACGGTATCTGCAGGAAAATTAGGAAGAGAAACGACCCCCAATGCTTGAAGAGGTTCAACAAGCGATTAGATCGCAAAGAAGTCGACAAATACATGCACCAATGAACAAAACATGTGATAAAAAAATCAAAAAACAGGAATTATCTGCCCAACTTATAAAAATGAAATAAATTGACATGTGTATCACTGAGCGTATTATTTGCAAATACCAAGCTAGGAAATATGATATCGACATTTACAGCATCTACGTCGATTTTAAACAAGCCTACAATTCCATCAACAGATTCTATATAACTTTAACATACTCCCTAAATACACTAAACTAATAATGGCGACAATGAACTCAACAATGGTAACAGTACGCATACATTACGAAACAAGTTATTTAAGATAAATAAAGTATTAACACAAGGAAACGGATTTTCCCCAATTTGTTATACAATAAATAGAAGTGAATAAATCTAATTTGCTAACAAATAAATTTGTACAACTTTCTGCATACGCAGATGATATTGACATTACGTCCTGCAGAGAGGAAGGGTAAGAAACACATGACTGAAAAGGAAAGCCAAGAACATCGAACTTGAAATAAATATCTAAAAAACAAAGGACAAAAACAATCCATACAAGAAGAATTGGAAATCGTCTCAATTTAGACAATAGTATAGACAGAGCTGAGAGTGAAGTTAAACACTGAAGGTACAGAAGAACAGAAAATATAGAACAGGGTAATGGAGACAAAAAAAAATTTATTTTGTGCTGTCACACATATTTTGCTCCAAAACTGTACATAGAAAACTCAATGCGAGCGTCTACAAAACCATCATTAGACCAATGTTGTGTTATGGATGTAAAGAATGGACCATGACAGAGAGTTTGAAGAAAAAACTGGAGGTGTTTGAAAGAAAACTACTAAGAATCTATGGACCTGCCGACAAAAATAGGATATGGAGAACAAGATACAACCAAAAACTTTACCAGCTGTTCCAAGAAATACCTATCACAGGATTCGTTTTGCAGACTACGGTGGGCTCTTCATGCAATGAGAATGGAAGGTCACAAACTTTTAAAAAGAGCGTCTCAAGCAGAATGCAAGGTATAAGACCGAAAGGTGGAAAATGGAATAATACAAGACACAAAAAGTTTGATTGAAGTTAGAGCCTGTGAAATAGTGACTAAGACCGGCAGTGTTGGAGGCGAAAGATAACGAAGGATAAGGATGGATATATTTATATTAAAAAAATAAATCATTATTTGTGCAGGATTCTAGTAACTTTATTATTATGTGTTTCTTTATGAGATGTTCCTAAAATTTGTGGATAATTCTGTGCTACCTTACCCACTTTTGCATTTAGATCTATTATAATTATGTACTTGCCCTTTATAGCTTCTATTATACCTTACAACTAAGACCAGAGTCTTTCTTTTGCATTTTTCTCTTCTCTTTCGTTAAGTCCTGTTCAGTATAAATGGGTTACTTCTTATCGCCTTTTCTGTGCTTCTTTTTTGTATACTTTGATCCTTTCTTATCTTTCTTAGTATGGAATTACCAAGCCGTTGTTACTATTACGTTACATTTTTTAAAAACTGTTTTACTCTTTTAACTTTTTTGTCCGAGTTTACGCTTATATCTTTAATTATGATGTTACTATTTTTCTTGCTTTACTGTTTTCTCTTCCAATTCAGTTAACTGTTTTTTTTTTGTTGCTATTTAGTTTTTTAATTTTTAGTTCTATTGTAATTACTCATATTTCTAATGACAGTGCTTCCATAATTTGTTTTCCATTTTACTTTTCTCTTCCTTTACTTTTTTAGCTCTGCTTCTGGTTCTTGGTTACGTATATTGTAATTAGGAGGTCTTAAAACTCTTTGCTTTTTCCAAAAATAATTTCTTTCTTTTGGCTACTTTCACTTTCAACTTGTTCTTTATTTATTTTGTTCTTGCCTTTCTTACTTATTCTATTCGTTAAGTTCGGCTCCCGAAACTCACTTAATGTTAACGCACTGTATATAAATATTTATAAAGCTCTACCTTTGGACTGTAAATTTGGACTCTTCAGCTGTCAACAATACCAAGATACAAAAAGCAAATATGTTAGTACTTTCCCAGAAAACTATATAGCAAAACAAAATAAAAAGGTGGTTTTTAGTTCTCTGTAGGTTTTTAGTATCTAGAGACGCGTCGCGCTTCAAGCCTGAGTTCCTCTATACACACCCAAAAATGTCTTATGGAACGACTACTAAGTACATGAATAAATCGAAATCATTTGTCAGCAAGTAGGTGCAGCAATAGAAGGTGGCCGATGATTTTCCCAGACGCGTCTCGAAAAACAAAGTATCCTCTATAGTTAAAAAACAGATCGTGAACTTGTTTTCGCCGAACTCGGGCTTAACATTGCATCAAGGAGCAGGAAAATTGAAACAGAAAGGTGTAAATATATTACACGTAGCTATCCGAACTCATTTCCGCCTACATGATATCAAATGCTGTAGTTTATTGAAGAAACCTTCGTTAGGAGAAAATCATGTGACGAAACGACTCGCTTGGGCAAAGGAGAATATCGACCGAAATTGGAGCAATGTAATTTTTGCGGATAAAGCTTCTTTTTGAGAATATGTTATTATCCCGCGAGTCTGGTCAACCTCAACTAATAAGTTGGTACAGAGAACCATTAAACACACCGTAAAAGTACATCTTGAGCCTGCTTCTCAAAACTGGGTTTCAGAAGATTGCATCTGTTCACGTACAACCTAAATGCTCTGAAAATGCGCGAGATTTATAAGGACTGGATTCTACAAGAGGACAACGACCCCAAATACCACAGCAAGCTTTGCATCGAGTGGAAAGAGCAGTTTGGCATCGTTACACTTGATTGATCGTCGCACTCGCTCGATGCCAATCTGATCGAGAATGTGTAGACATACATCAAGTACAAGCTTCGTGAAACAAAAATTGTTCACTTTGAGGCAGTCAACACTAGATATTCGTCGCATTTGGAGGTCCTTGCCAGATAAATACACCACCAATTTGGCCAAAAGCATGCCTCAAAGTTGCCAGGCAATTATCGACGCTGGTGGTGACTGAATACATTATTGATACAGTAGCACCTATGATCTAATGGAGTACAACGTACTCAAATATTTGAAAATGTTTTTAAATATTTTTTTCTTCACATTAACCCGAACACGCTCTTACTTAACAGACTATATGCACCTAGAGCAGAAAAAACGATGCAAACAGAAGAAACATATTACATTCAACCAAAAAACAAGGTATAAATACTATAATAGGAGATTTTACCGCAAAAAATTGGCCAAAATGAGGTTAAAAATATAGAAAAATATAGGATAGGCTGATTCGGTTTTTTCAAAGAAAAGATTATGTAATAATTAACACATGGTTCAAATTAAGTACAAAAACCTATCTCAGTACTGACATTCCGGTCTGTACATTGAAGCAGAGTGGACGTGTGCGGGCCAATTTTACCTGCGATATCGCCGCGCCAAGCCGCAGTCTTTAAGGTCAGGCATATTTATTTATTTATTTATTTAACAATTTAATACCGTAAGTGAACAATAATTATTTCATATCCTTCTGTAATCACAATATCTACGCTGCGTAAGCAGCTTAAACAAAAACATGCTGCCAACCGGCAGCAGCTCTAACAATGTTCAACAAATATATCAGTATAATAATTAAATTCAAACAAATGGAGCACATGCTTTACATCAACAAATTCCCTTCTTAACACAGTCCCAGTATCCATTTAATCAACAAGCCCCCACGGAGTCTATCCCGCACCAAACATTCAATCCTCAATATTTTCCCCCTAATCAGTTAACTAGCCAACCACAACTTCACATGCTTCAACAAGAAAAACCAATAGAACAAATATCGGTAGACGATTCGGAAAGCGATGATGGAGTCGAAAATAATCCTACCAACAGCTGGCAACTTGTTAAAAGCAACAAAAGAAGACGAGTAGAAAAACCAATTAGCAATAATAAATCAACCCCGGTACTATCCAATCGCTTCTCAACGTTATCACAAGGAGATGACGAAACCATGCAGACAAACATGCGACCTGAGCCTACAGTAATACCCAAACCGCCTCCTATTTTTTTTCACGGAGTCATCAGCTATTAAAAAATGACTGAGGAATTTCTAGAAATCGCCGAAGAAGAACAATATACAACAAAATGTTTATTACATAATGTTGTTAAGGTTAACACAAAAGATCCCGATGTATATCGAAAATTTATTAGACACATGATGGATAAAAATATCATACATCATACATACCAAATGAAACAAGATCGGCCTTACCGAGTAGTACTGAAACACATACATCATTCTACACCTATTGAAGAAATCAAACAAGCTCTAGCAGAAAAGGGACACCGGGTGCGTAATATAATAAATTTACGACATAAAACAACAAAAGAACCTCTTCCAACATTTTTCATAGATCTTGAGCCCGCCGATAATAATAAAGAAATCTATAGTGTGCGGTATTTGCACAATAAAAATATTCTATTTGAACCTCCAAGAACAACTCACGACATTGTCCAGTGCACTAGGTGTCAAAACTATAACCACACCAAAAAATACTGCAACAGGCCATATGCCTGTGTTAAATGCGGAGAGCAACATGACACCAGAATTTGCAAGAAGACTAGAGACACCGCCGCTACTTGCATACTATGTGGTGATGCGCATCCGGCAAACTATAAAGGATGTAGTGTATATCAAGACATCCAGAGAAAATATCAACCAAACACCCTTCTCCTAATAAAACCCTCATCCCCAAAATTCCCTTTTCTCCCAACGCAACAGAAAGTTCAAACTCCTCTCAACATCACAACACCAACTTACAAGTCTTACAGATACTTAAAAATAACCCTTCAAATCGTCAAGACATAAATCTCTACCAATTTCTTAATGAGTTTAAGAATCTCTTCAATCAATTATTACAACAGAATACCATGATTATGAATATGCTAACCACCGTCATTAATAAAGTAGTTTCTGAGAATTGCCTTATGGAATGCCAACGGTTTACAACAAAAAAAGCTAGAACTAGAAACATTCTTAAATCTACACAACATTGATATAATGTTACTTTCCGAAACCCATTTTACCGCAAGAAATCATTTCAAAATACCTTATTACTCTATATACCACACGAAACATCCCGACGAAACTTCCCATGGTGGTGCAGCAATGCTAATTAGATCATCTATTGCTCATCATAAACTTTCACAGTATAAAACTAATTTTTTGAAAGCTGCATCTATTCAAGTAGACAAATTGGCTATGCTGTTAAAGGTATCAGCTGTTTATTGTCCTCCAAGGCTTAACATGACTAAACAAATGCTGCAACTCTTCTTTGAATCTATGGGACAAAGATTTGTTGCAGGTGACGACTACAACGCTAAACATACGTACTGGGGCTCACGATTAATAACAACCAGAGGAAGGAAACTACTTAAGCTCATAAATGATATGAACTATAATTATCTTTCCACCGGTACTCCCACCTACTGGCCGACAGATCCCGACAAGATCCCCGATCTGCTTGATTTCTATGTCATACAAGGCCTATCCTTAAATTACTTAGACGTCACACCTCATTATGACATTATGTCACATCATTCTCCAGTAATTGCAACTATCAGTGCCACAATAATATATAGAATACCAAAACCCTCGCTCTGTAATAGCAGAACCGATTAGGAGGAATTTAAAGAATACTTGAATGCAAACATTAATTTAAATGTACGACTACAAACTAACGGGGACCTAGAAAATGCCACAAAAGATTTTATCACTGTCATTCAAGAAGCAGGATGGAACGCTACAGCAGTACCACAAAACTTAAAAATAAGATCACCTAATATTCCGAGTCAAATAATGGAGTTGGTTAAAGAAAAGCGACAGGCAAGAGTTAAGTGATATCGCAGCCAAAACATCAATGATCGAAGAATATTCAATCAGCTAAATAATAAATTAAGAAGAACGTTAGCAAAAATTAGAAATGAAACTTTTCAGATATATATGAACTCGTTATCCGCACAAGACAATACAATATGGAAAGCTGCTAAGGGTCTCAAGCCACCTACAGCGCATATTCCTCCACTACAAGCTCCCACGGAAACATGGAAGAGAACTGACAGGGAAAAAGCAATGTTTTTGCACAACACTTAGAGACCGTCTTTACTCCAAACTCGGAAGAAACTGACGATGAAGTTGAAGAATACCTTAGTACTCCATTGCAAATGTCACTCCCTATTCGTAAATTCACCATTAATGAAATTCGAGAAGAAATTAGATTTCTCAATAACAATAAATCTCCAGGATACGACCTGATCACAGCAATATTACTAAAACAACTACCAGATAACGGCCTCCAGTTTCTCCGAATATTATTCAATGGAATCTTACGTCTTACATACTGGCCAATGCTATTAAAGTTTGCCCAGATTATTCTTATACCTAAACCTGGTAAGCCCCCAAACGCAATTCAATCCTATCGTCCCATCAGCCTCCTCCCTTTAATATCAAAGTTGCTGGAGAAGATAAACTAGAAGTCGATTGGATCCCAAATCATCAATTTGGTTTCCGTCATCAACATTCTACGGTACAACAGTGTCACCGCATAATAAATACAAAACAAACAGCGATCGAAGACAAACAATACTGTTCAGCGATAAGGTCTGGCACAGAGGATTGTTATACAAGGTTAAAAAGGAGTTTCCCCATCAATATTTCTTGCTGTTCCAATCCTACCTAGAAAATCGCTTCTTTCATACAAGAATTGGGCAAGAGACTTCCGACATAAGACCAATCCAAGCAGGAGTGTCGCAAGGAAGCGTTCTGGGTCCGCTACTGTACTTATTATACACATATGACATACCCAATACGAACCATAGTGACATAGGAACCTTTGCTGACGACACGGCAATTATTGCTTGTAACGAAGATCCAATAATAGCATCTATAAAAATCATAGAACATATAGATTTAATAGATAAATTGCTTACGAAATGGAGAATTAAAGTTAATAAGGACAAGTCGGTCCATGCTACGTTCACATCAAAACGCTCAACATGTCCGCCAATTAACATCCGAAACAAAGCGGTCCCTCAAGGAGATGTGGTAAAATACTTGGGATTACATCTCGACAAATGATTGACGTGCAAGGCACATGTCACTAACAAAAGAAAGCTGATGGACCTAAAATTCAAAAACCTGAACTGGCTCATTGGACGGTGGTCTCAGTTCACTTTAACCAACAAATTGCTACTTTATAAGGCTATCATTCGTCCCATCTGGTTATATGGATCAGAACTTTGTGGCTGCGCCAGCACATCTACAGTAAATATAATCCAGCGTTGTCAATACAAGATCCTGAGGAACATCGCAAATGCATCAAACCAAACGTTTTTATATGGACCTAGGCATTCCATTTGTGAAAGATGCTGAACAACAAAAGGCAACTAAATATTACGCCAACCTGACAACTCATCCAAATGCAATCATAGATCCACTAAAAGAAGATCCCAACAACCGACGCTTAAAGAAAAAATGGCCGAAGGATTTACTGCAGTAATATAGGGGTGGCTCCACTGGGTGTCATCCCCTTCACGCCCAAGAATTAAATAATCATAAAATTAGCTCATAGAATGTATTTTAATATTCTGATTGCTAATAAATAATTAAAAAAAAATTACTGACATAATTCTGTTGCAATAAAAATTTGAATTTAACTTACAAGAATAGCAGAAAACATCACAGAAGGGTTAAATGTGGGTAAACTTAGAAATATAGAAATAAAATAACAATTAAAGTATGATCTAAAAGCCAAGTTAACTGAATTAAAAAATTAAATAATTTCCAAGGTGACAGAGCAAACATAGCACAGGCGGATATATATATATATATATATATATATATATATATATATATATATATATATATATATATATATATAAATGAAATTCAGAATACATAAAGCTGTAGAGAAATGTAGATACCAACAAAAAGTCTTTCTATCTGCTTACTTGATTATATTAAGCTCAGAATGTTTAAAAATAGTCGGATTGGACGAAAGAGATGTAAAACCAGGTCATAATTTTCATTGAAACCAACAAGTTGAGGTATAAGTGGAAGACAAGGGACGGATAACATAGAAGTCAAATACCAGGATTGTATGTTAACGCGATAAGCTAGTCGAAGAAGAATCCCACTTAAAATAAAAGCCAAGATTTTAGAAAACAAAGAAAAGTAAAAATACTTAGGTTGCTGATGGAACTGAAACTTAAGTTTAAGTTTAAAAACAAAAAGTAGAATTTAACCGCCAAAGCAAATGTTTATAAAAATAAAAACAATTTTAATTAGCAAAAAATAGCAAAAAGATATTAAATAAAATCAAAGCTTGAATACTAAACAATTACAATACAGACAAATTCGAGACTTTTGATATGTGATCAAAAAAAATAGATGGTAAAAGGGAAGATCGTAGAAGAAAAACATCGAGGTTAAAAAAACATGACAATGGAAGTAAATAAACACGCAAAAATTTAGAACAGCAGAAGAGAGAAAAACATTTGCCAAGTAACAGTCAATCTCGCATAGAGAAAGCACCCTAAGAATAAGAATAAAATTCACAATTGTAGTTTTAGGTATTTACCTAATATAAGCACAATTTTTCTAATATACACTTTTAAAAAAATACGTTTTCTTAGTGAGAGAGTACCATAAACTAAACCAAATTAAATGGTTTAAATGTCATCGAAGAATTTTAACGTATTTATTAGTGGCGTTTGGTCCCATACCTCTGCAATCGTCTAAAGAGTGGTGCAAGTCTTTGGCTCTAAATAAATTTTAGAGCAACTTAACTACTGGAAAAGTTATACGCCAGAATGTTGGAGATTCTCGTTAGTTGTATTGCACCTTACGTCTTAAAGTTAATATTTACAAAGGTATGCAACAAGTCTCATTTTAACGCTGAAATTTTAGGGAGCTAAAATGATCTGAGAGGCTTAAGGTCAAGATGCGATATCAAGTCGTGCAGTTGATTAAAAAAAATTCATTAACGGTAACACCAGTCTTCAAATATGGCCTCTAACCAGTAGTAAATCAAAAAGCTTATTGTAAACCGTCGAAACTTCCCCAGCCATAAGCACCACGGAGCTTAAAGCACCCCGACGGACAATTGCATGGCAAGGCAATGTCAATAGGCAATGCGGGGAAGCCTCCCACGCTTTAACGCAAGAGCAAGCTCAACACTGGGTTAATTCGTGCAGATAAAGCAAACCAAGCTGCAGGACTTGTAAAGTCTAAATTTTTTAAGTTTCCTGAAGGCCTAGTCATTCGATCGAGCACCAGAACTAAATTGGGAGAACTCGACGAATTGGATTCAATATTCAACTCCATCTACAATCCTAATTTAGCAACATCGCATTATTGATCACCGACTGGACACCGTTTTCCAATTTTCAGGAAGCAGAAGGTTGTCATCAGTTTCTTGGTCCCAAACAACAAAACAAAATTTGGCTCGTAGGTATTTTAATATTTTAGTATCTCCTTTGAAATATAAAATAAATAATATAAAAAAACGAAAAACTTTCGTACCACTCTAGTATTAACAAATGCAAAAATGAACTACTAATATAATGGCAACTAATGGCGTTTAAATTTTTTTTTTCGTAACAATAAAATTTACCAAAACTTACTTTTCTGTTAGAATGCCCTTTGACTCCCCATGTATTTGAACTTAGGCGTTTATATATATGTATATAGATACAATATTAATATTATAATTATTATAGTACTGTGCTGGAAAGTTAGATAACATATCATATCGCCTTCAGATAATATGAAAAGTTTAATCGCGGATTTCAGCACTTTACTCGAAATAAAACATTTCGCGGCCGGCAAAATCAAAAATTATTAAAGCACTAACTTACAGGTATCAAGGAACTGCTGCCTGCTTCGTAATACAGTAGAAGCTACACTGATATTCTGCATTCATTATGAAACTCGAGTGTTATATGATATAAACAATGCCCGGCACACAGCAAGACTTCATACTAAGCTTATGAATCACGCACATTTACACTTTGTAGTTATCAGTTTCGAATTATCAGAAGTGGAAGTAAAGCAAGTCGATTAAAAGGATGTTTGTGGGTGAGCTGAATTTATTTATAATCTGCCGCAGTAACAGTCTGTTTGTTTATGTTTATTTGCGTGCAGCACTTTTATCATTTTCGCAATTTCAATTGTCCTTCCAATTTTCTAGAGGTAAATGTAAGTAATACATCTAACACCTATAATTGTAGCGTTCGTAAAGTAAAACAAAACATAAAGCACTCATTTAAAACTTATGTAAAGTAAAAATCATTGGATATAAATAAAGCAAGCAAAAACAGATGAAAAAAATTGGGAACTACAACATATTAAATGCCTTAAAGGCACGAAAGCAATACATTTTATTTTAAGATTCAAAAAAAGAAAAAGGAGGAGTTTCATAATCAATTAATTAAAAGCTAAAAAGATAAAAATAATAGAAGTGGAAAAAAATAACAAAACTGTGATACACCTTATCTGTAGACGATTAGTTACATGTATATGCACTTTACAAAGAGATATAGAGCTTTTAGTGCTCTCCTGTTTTTAGATTAGTGTTTTTTAAAAATTGCCTTTAAGTAAATAGAGCAACGGATTGTCTAAATGGAACGATATGGTACGATTTACGCTGAAAGAGTCAGAATTTGCAAAAGCAAAATAAGGCTGACAATGATATATTCAGCAGAATAAAAAGGACAAAAAAGGAAAAAACTGGTGGCACTCACTGAAGTGAAAGATTAACAAAGATAATTAACTAAAGCTAAATACAAAATGAGGAAATGAAACAAATATGCGACATGAAAGAATGGAACAACCATAACGACAAACCATAAAAGTATAGTTAAAAAAACAAGCAAAAATTAGCCTATTAACAAGTAAAAGAAAAACTTATATTAACACCCGTCATTATTAAAATTCCCAATAGAAATGCACTTATTTATAAACTTTTAGAATCCGAAAAAGTAACTAAACTGAATATATTAGTTATTTCTTACAAAAACATTTACTTTTGTAGCTTTACTGTCGTTTCTTTTCTTTTTTATTTGTGTGTTTGACTTAAAGTTAGATCTACTGAAAAATTATTGAAATTAAAACTAGCCTACATGCAAGTTTTACAGCTGAAATTTTATTTCTGCTAGTAGCTTTGTTATTATTTTTTATTCTTGGTGCTGCTTTCGATTTTTATAACTCTAATAGTTCTATCAAACTACAACACTTTAAATACAAAATGTAATGATATTTCTAAATCATTAACATATTGTAATGATTTAATTTAGTACATCGTGTGATGTCTACTAATTTAAGTTTAACAGAAGTATAGGTGCTTAATTTAGTTTTCAGTCTCTATAGTAATTAATAAAATTCATGTATCATGCCGATCATATAGTAAAGCACCTTCTGTTATTTATAAAACAGTGCTTATTCAAAAATACTAAGCAGAGAATAGTCATATATTCCAACGACCCAAAGAAAAACGAAGGTGTGCAATCTAGGGATTCCTACGCTATGATAGTGGAAGGCCAGGAGAAAAACTACAGAGAATTACTCCACAGCATCAAAGAAAACATCAAAGGGGAAGGTGCTAGCGACGTAGCAAAAACGATGCGTAGCACCAAGGAGAGCAAATTACTTTTAACATGCAAAAGGGAAACCAACAAAATTAAATTACTCGAAAACGCAATCAAGAAGGAAACCAATCTAAAAATAAGAAACGCCGACAGAATAAGGAACACCGAAATAACATATATTAGGGGAATGGAGGCAGAGGTAACCGATGAAGAAATTAGAGAAGCTCTTAAAACAGCCATCAGCGCGCCTGAAACAGGAAGCTGGTCACTAAGCGCCATTAGACCTGGAGCTAGAGACACCGCCACCATAAGCGTACGTGCATCCAAGGCAAGCACGCAAAAACTATTAAATTTGAGGTCAATCAGGATTGGTATGGTGGAATGTACATTCCAAAAGAGTTGAATTGAACAGATGCTTCAAGTGCTGGAACTATGGCCATACACCGAACAGCTGCAACGGACCCCGCAGGAGCAACAACTGCTACAAATGTGGCCAAGGAGGACACATAGGTTTATCCTGCCTGAATAGTCCAGCTTGCCCGATCTGCAACGAAGAGGGACACTCAGCAGGAACTATAAATTACGTAGCTTTCCAACAAGCGTTAAATCACACGAAAAATAACCAAACGAAAAACCAGACAAGACACCGTGCAACAGAATGTGTATACACGGAAACAGCAGCAACATCAATAACCAACGTTCAAATAGCAGGAAAGAGCCCAACGATAACAGAGGGCCAAAACACCATAATTCAAGAAAGAGAAGTAAAAGGGAAAGGATATCAAATAACACCCAAAAAGCAAAGCGACAAATATAACGGGCAATGGCAGCAACGCCGCGAGGAATCGAAACATAGATAGGACGCCCGATAAAACCGATATTAATGCCTAAGTTTTTACAGATAAACGCAAACAGGTGCAGGGCGGCTCACGACGCCATAAATCACATAAAAAATAGTATTAAAACTGATATAACAATAGTAGCGGAACCGAACAAAAAATACATAAATAACCGCGCCGGTTGGATCATGGATAATTGTAGCGATACCGCAATCGCATGTACAAGCAAAGCAACAATACACGTGGGTAAAGGCGATGGAATGGTCTGGGGAAGAATAGAGGGATACTATATATTTTCATGCTACATATCCCCAAATATAACTGTCGACACATATTTGGAGTACCTCGATCACCTAACAGAAATCATTAGAGTAATCAAGACGAGTGAACCGGGTATTAAACTAATTGTTGGGAGGGACTTCAACGCCAAAATCCATACATGGGGTTCGCAGCTAAACTGTGTCAGAGGGCAATACTTGGTAGAATGGGCCGCACAAAACGACCTCATCGTCATCAACGAGGGGAACGCTAGCAGCGTCATCGATGTTACTTTTGTGAGCCACAATCTGGCAGACGAAGTGATCACATGAAAGGTCCTAGACGATGAAACGCTAAGTGACCATAGAGCTATATATTTTAAAATCGACAAAGAAACACCAGCAGAAATAAACAAAACGACCGGTTGGAGCTACAATCCACAAAAGGCACAACTACTCCATAATGAGTTAAAGACGGCCTTTAGCAACGCGCCAGAATGTCCAAGCCCAGAAGAATTGAAAGATATTATCACAATGTGTTGTGACAAAATTCTCAAAAAACGCACAGGCACCAATAGCAGGAAACTACTATACTGGTGGGGGAGCGATGTGGCCGAAAGTAGGAAAAAATGCATAGAAGCCAGAAGAATATGGACACGCTCAAAACATAAGGCGCCAACGGACATTACCAACGAAAAGTACAAGGTCTACTACGAACACAGAAAAAGTTATAAAGAAAAAATCAAAGCAGCCAAAAGAGATAATATGGAAAAATATCCTGGACGAGGTGGACAACAACGTATGGAGTGATGGTTACAGAATTGTGTATAGGCCTGTATGCCTCTTAAACACACTGGCCAATGTCCATGAAATATTAATAAAACACAGACTAATGCATGACCCAGACACTAGAAGAGGGCTGTCGGAAGATCAATAGGGGTTTCGCCCGGGGCGATCCACAATAGATGTCATCAAAGAAGTTATCTCATACATTAAAAGTGCGAATGAGGTAAACTGGAGACAGAGGGAACTATGCGTGGTTGTAACGCTAGACGTCAAAAATGCGTTTAAAACCGCATCGTGGGCAAAGATAATCAAGCGCCTAACGGACCGCGAGACACCCGGACATCTCATAAACATCATTAAAAATTACCTAAAAGACAGGAAAATAAGGTACAGAAAGAATAAATACCAAATAACATGCGGTGTACCACAGGAGTCAGTTTTAGGACCCATACTTTGGAATATATTATATGACACGGTGCTGGATATAACGCTACCCCTAGGCTGCAAATTAATAGCATTCGCGGACGACTTGGTCGCGATAATTACGGATAGAGAGGAACTGAATTTGAGAAATAAGATGGTGACCGTACTTGAAAAAGGTGAACAGATGGATGAAGGAACACGAACTGGAACTAGCACCGCAGAAAACTGAGGTAGCAGCCATAATTGGGAGAAGGGAGCTGAAAATTATGGAGATAGACTTGCTAGGAGCAAAGCTAACCATACAAAAGGCGACAAAGTATCTAGGTGTAACTAGATACTCACACATGATGGTCTAAACATATTCAGCTAGCCACCAAAAGAGCCCAAACAACAACAACCAAGCTAGCAAGACTAATGCCTAGATTAAAGAGCCCAAGAACCACAAGCAAACTCGGTCGCAAACTCCATTCTATTGTACGCAGCGCTAATATGGATAGATGGGTTAAAGTATCAGAAAAATATAAATATGCTACTGAAAGTACAAAGACTAGTGCTTATCAAGATTAGCTGCGCATATCGCACGGTATCCACGGCGGCTCAGCAAGTGATAGCAGCGATCCCTCCTATAGATATAACCATGGTGCCAACAAGGAAACCAGGATAACTAATGAGTACAACATTATGGAAAATTGGCAGGAACGATGGGACAATAGCGACACCGGCTCATGGACCAAAAGACTGATCCCAAGAATCAAACTCTGGAAATAAAGAAAGCATGGCGAATTAAACTACTTTCTCACGCAGATACTGAGCGGTCACGGTGAATTCAAGGCCGAGCACGTCATATTCAGTTGTGAACAATGGAAAGAACTAAGACTATACACGGAAGTAACGTTCAAGCGAAAGTCACCCCCGGCAATATATGCAGCATTACTACAGAGGTAAATTGGAACCAGATAAGCAATATGTGCACCCAGATAATAATAGACATGATAAAGGAAGATAAGGAACACCCACACAATAAAGAACGCAACTAAGACAAATAAATAGAAGAAAAATTAATAGAAGAAAGATTTAGAACGAGATACCGCCCTCCACCTGCAGTAATGCTCACGCGGTTCCGGGCAAGGAACACGGGCGAAAAGTGAGAGGTAGATGGGTTTAGTTGGTAGTCGGACCCTCGGATCTGAATCCAACATGCTCAGGTCGCTTGAACACCTAGACCCGGATATCTAGGAAGATTGCTAACCTTCTCAACTACAAAAAAAGATTGTTTTGTTAAAAATAAAAAGTTTTCTTGCACCGCCTAAAATGTGTGCAAATTTAGTTCCTATGTAATGATAACAAAAATTGTGGATCATATTTTAAGATGAGAAAGCAATAGAAATATAAAATTGAATCTGTAGAAGAGTCAGTGCAACGAATCGAATTAAGTCATGCCACCTTTTCCAATTTATTAAATCATTTTTTATAAATAAATTAACCCTGATATATTTGCAAACTTAACAAAGATAGTAAATTTAAAATCCCAAAGTCCTCTGTTTTATTCTGTTCTTTGCAACCTTCCTTTGATTTTTAATGTGATGTTTTTTGAGACCCTCTTTTACTTTTAGCCCCTTTTTTCCTTTTCCTGTGCTTCAAGTTTTATAAGCGTATAGAATTATTGACCGTATATTTGAGGATATTTTTTTTATCTTAATATGTTTATTACAATTTTAGTATTTATACCTCCTAATTAATTTATTAATTATTTCCTTATTATTTTTATTTGTTCTGTTAGTTAGGCCTGATACTTAAAACTGCTCGCTTTCTTTAACTATTGCTTTCTTTTTAATTGTTACTTAAAGACATAGTTGGTAATTATTTTTCGTTAGTTTACATCATTTAGCTTTTATTTCTATTTTACAAAAAACTTCTTTTGATTAGGCTACACATTCTGCTATTTAGCACTTTATTTCTAACTTTTGTTATTTATCATAGAATCAATTGCTTTATTTTGTTTGCCTTTGATTTTTATGAGATCAGCTAATTTTTGTATTACATTTTCCAGACGTTTCCATTTTTCTTCCACGCCTTTTGTGTTTATGAAATTTTGCAGCCTCTTCTCCACTGATCCTTTCGCAGAAAGTTTTATTTTTTATTTTATTGTCTGTGTGCAGTTTCTCACTTATTTTAACGCTCACCAAGAAGTGATCTAAATTAATATTTGCCTTTTTTTGACTTCCGTTGTCTTTGATCTTTAAAAATTTTCTCTCTACTGACATATGGTATATTTGAATTAACTGTTTGTTTACTGGACGAAGTTTATGTTCCTTTGTATTGAAAAAGAGTTCTCATTACTTTTATATTATGCTTTACTCACCACAGATTTTGTTAGTTCTGTTCATATTAAGTTATATTATGTAACAAATTTAATTTTTATAGAATAGATTTTTCTTCTTATCTGTGTTCCGTTAATGCATAAACGTATATAAATATTATTTTGCTATATTTGTTTATTATTCTCAGCTATCAACATCGACTTATTATAGATTAAGATCCATTAGCAAATCTTTACATTTTGTAGATATTAAAAAACTCACTATAAAATTATGTTATTATACTACTCCTTTATTAACTAAAAAACTGTTTTATTTTGTATACTGCTTAAGTGCATCAGTTAGAATATTTAAAGTTGTTTTCTGATAACCTCTTTTTCTGGTTTCATAATATCCCTTAGGTGTTTTTTTGTCGTCGTTCTGCATTTTAAGTTAATTTATGTTTTATTTAGTAATTTGTTGGCTTGAGTTTGCTCTTATTTTTTATAATGCCTTCTTTGATTGAGATTATTAAATTACTTGTGTTTCTAGCAGTCAGCCTTGCATATCATTATATTATTTTCCTATCTACGTTTAGAGTTTTCGAAACTCCCAGTTAATAACTTATTTTTCTTAAAATTGTCTTCTAAAAGCTATACAGTTGTTTTTTCTTACTCTTTTTTATTATTAGTAATTTATCTAATTATTTTTTTGTTTGCTTCCCTTATAAAATTTTTGTTATTTCTTTCAGTAGAGGCTTACAGTAGCAGCGTTTTCGTTGCGACTCCTGTCAACTTGATTATCTATATATAGTGAAAGAGCAAAGACCAAGAGACGCACAGAGGAATAAACCAAAATAGACTCAAAATCACAGGTATTAAATTAATTAAAAACATTCACATGAACAATATGTCAGTGCAGTCTTTTTAAATCTACAGAGAGTAGTCGATGGAGTAAAAGAGGACGTGACTACGACAACATAGAACTTATTGGCGTAGACTTAGGTAAAATCATCATATCTGCTTTCTACGGGCCGCCTAACATAGAATTTAAATACCCCGACCCGAACTATAAAAAAAACAAAGCTACAGATATTAATTGGATACTTTAACAGCCACAATATGAGGATATCAAGAAACAAACCAGGACGCCCAACTAATAGAAGGATGGGTAAAAAGCAATATAATGACTCTAGTACATATCTCTAAAAAATCAATCTCATTCAACTGTAGACTCTGGCACAGAGGGTACAACTCAGATTTAATTTTTGATTCCTGTACATTGTAAATTTAGATCTGGAAAGTCGTGCACCGGACAAATCCTAAACTTTACCCGGTAAATAGAAGACGGCTTTTAAAGAGGAGAAGCAACAGTGGTGATATTGGATATCCACCAATCAACCCCAATATAAAAATCTTTGTGTGTGCTGATGACGTAGCAATAGCCATTCAGATAAAGAAAAGCGAATAAATTGAACAAAACCTAAACAACGTTCTTCAAACAAGCCAACATGGCAACAGAACGCTTCAAAATGAATAGGAGTCAGTGCAACTATAACACTGTTCGTACCCAGTCTACCTAGGGGTAACTTTAGATTGCACTTTACCCTATAAAAGACATACAGAAAAAACTAAAGCCAAAGCCAGCTCAAGAAATGGCTAAGAAAACTCAGCACTTCAAAGTAGGGCGTTAATCCACAAGTTCTTAGGACTACTGCAATGGGATTGATATATGGCACAGGAGACTATGTATGTCTGGTATAGGATACATAGGTCTGCGCACATCCACAAAATAAGTCCAGTATTAAATAAAAGCTCCAGAACAATTACAGGCTGCCTCGAACCTACAAACGTAGAATAACAATCAGCATGGCAGAACGCACCAAACAACAACAGGATACCAAGCATCCGCTACACAGCTGTTGCCCACGAATAAACGCCTCAAATCAAGACACAGTTTTAGGTTGAAAACAGTGTTGTTTTCAAACAACTACTAACAGGACATTTATCGGCGAATGGTTATCAGTTAGCAAGACCTACGTAAATGTCAGTACTGTAAGACAATAAGCAAGAGGTGCACAAGGAAAAAGTCTAGCCTAGCAAATTTGCGTAACTAAGGTCAATAAAGTAGACTCTTGATAATACCCGTCCTACAGCCCAGATCGTTCCCCTTAAGATGTTTCCTTTTTCTGAAGCTGAAAAACTAACACTAATACGGGAAAGCTATAGGTAGTTGAGCATTACTGGTGCCGATAGCAAACTTCTAATTTTTCCTCTAATGAGATAAAGAAACTAACTTACAGAAGCGTAGATATGCATTGTAGGTAAGGATAGTGACTTTGTAGCAAACTAATGATACCTCTAGACAGAGAAATTTTCAAGAAGATAGGATTTTGGTAACATCCTTACATATCTTCCTTATTTTCTATAGTTTGCTGTTATTTTTTTAAACTTATTTAATTCGGCGCACGTGTTTTTAATCTTTAATTTTAAAACCGAAAAAGGTAAAAGTATAATAATATAAAATATATGTTATTCACATTCATCAATTTAAAATTTCTGACTTGATCAAGCGAATGCGATATTACTATAACGAAATCACCAATTATAATTGATGGTGGAACTGTTGGGCATTGGTAAAGAAATGGCACGCACCATCATTCGCACAATTTGCTAAACAAAGATACAAAATACCCTTTTCTCATTCTGTTTGAACTTCCCTAGTGCTCAAAATATTCTGCAATATTTGGGTAATGCTAAAGTTAGTCCCACAAAAGATCTTAAAACATATATTTATTTAAGAAATAAATTGAAATACATTTTTTATTAAATTAACGTCGAGAGATTGTGACGACCAGTCTAGTCTACGATTTCTATTTCCTCATTTCCAAGTTATACATAATCGACTACAATTCTTAGAGTCATTATCGTCTAACAACCACGCTGCATTATCAGCTCCATACTATTTTCGAGAAACTGAACTGAATCAAACACTTTTGATATATTTTACCATATTTTTGCATTTAACGTCTCTATAAAGAGATGTAATGTTGTAAATTCGCATTCACTAAAACAAAATCAAACATACAGCTATACGGGGTGTTTAATAGATCGTTAGATCAATTTTCTTTTACGTATTTACCACGACCGCTTCAAAGGACGTCTTGTCAGTACAGATGACAAGGCTCCAATTTCTCTCTAAATTTTATTTTGTCTACAAATGTTCTTAAACATCATTTCTGATAAGTTTTAGGCAAGTCTGACAAAATTTTCTCTTGATTCTTTTCAATTAATCGGATGTCTATTTCCTCGACTGGGTTATTTATAAACGGCTTTTCTTTTCTGGTATTGCTTTTTTCGGTTATCCACGAAATCAGAAAATGTGTGTAGATAACGTGCTGTCGCTACAATTCTCTTAGGGTAGTAACACAGGAACACCGCTACAAATCTCTTTGCAACACTCTTTGTCCATTTTATTTACTTTACCTGCAGCGGAGCAACTGAGTAGTAATTGTCACGGTCGTGTTTGCATCAAACCAGTCTATTATGTAAATGATTTATTACTAAATATTACATCTTTACCACGGGTAAAATTTTGGGCTGTTTGTTTGGAAACTTCCGAATCGCATCTAAAAAAAGTGTAATGGACTCAATTCGATTTTCTATTTCTAAACAGATATTCACCATCAATAAATAGTGATCTTATTAAGCATTAGCTATCTCATAGGTTGCGGATGGCCGTTTTTTGACATAAAACCTCAGGGCTACGCTAGCCTTGGTTATCTTCAAATTCTTGATTCTGAAGAAAACCGTATCCTAATTTTCATTTTCCATCTGAGCACTGAGCTCTCTTTTTAGAACCATCTGGCACCTCGATTGGCTACCATATAAATTTAAAACCAAATACCTCCAAGACAAATAATACGCGTCAAATACTCTTCAAACGAGTAGAGGTTTCAGTGACTAAAGTTAGCTCTGCGGGTGGTACAGGGAGAATAACGATTTGGCAATACCCCATAGCAACTACTCACAACAAAAAGTAAACCAAAGGACAATAAAAAATACTTCGCTTGAAGGCAAAATTAAAACTGGGAGAGCAACCGTCCAATGATTAGATGGGACATCTTACAACTCCATGAGGATCAGTTAAAGGCTCGGCGTAATCTAATAATCAGAGACATCAATGCAAGGGTAAGAAAACAACAACAAAATGCAATCAGTGTGGGTACGTAGAAAGGAACCATAGGGGTAAGATGTTAGTTAACTATTTAGAGGAACAACAATTATATAAGAACATAGACTTGGATCAGTCACGTCAGAAGAATTAAAGACAACATTTATTTTATAATATAATCAGAAGAGAAATTATACAAGATTTAGAACAGAAGCTATAGGTTAGTTAGAACCACAGTTACAATAAATTATAAACTAGAGTAGGTTAAGTAGCTAGCGAAAAATTGAAGAAGACAAAGAAGCATATAGAAAAGAGTTTAATAAACAACTGTAGTGTAGTAAAATAACAAACAATGACTCGACAGAAAAAGATAATAAGTACTATCCAAAATGCTAATTAAAAGTTATTACAAAAAGTGTCAATAAAAAAGTAGTATAACAATTATAAAAGGAAGGGAAGTAACGGTCAAAAATGGAGATACAGATTCAAAAAGGTATAAAGAAGAAATAAAACGTTATAGTGATCAATTAATTACAATTACTACAAAGAATGTCAGCAATTTGAAAGTGTTAAAAAGGAAAATTTAAGAAAAAACCTAATTGTTACATACAATTGAAATAAAAAATTTTGAAAAAATGGAAAACAGGTAAATACAAACGAATTCTGGGTTTAAAAAAATAGAGATAATGATTTAAGCGTTAATTGATTATTGAACAGACTCTAGGTAAACTAAACTTATAAAAACTATTTATAGAAGAAATACAAAACCAATAAAAATAGTAAGAAAGTGAAAAATGAGTTACAATATCCTTTAAGTTATTCACTTACACGCTGGAGGATATATTTAAAAAGTATATTAGAAAATCGAAAGTTTTAATTCAAATTGTAAACTTTTAAACAGTGTACGTAATTCTAGAATCTATAGCAAAAAATTACACAAACAATTAAAAACGCATAATTATAAATAAACATGGTAAATGTAAAATAAAGGTATATTTCAAAAATATCTTTAAAAAGGGCAAAAAGTCAGACTGCGGTAGCATGAGCAACATTTGGTAAGCCGAATTTTTTTTTATAGATGTATATTTATTAGCAATCAGAACTACTACATTCTATGGGCTAATTGTATATCAGAATTTTAGCTTGAAATGGCGTGACGAGAGCTCTTCCAGTGAAGGACTTTCTTAATCCACAAGAAGGTCTGCTGGCCAAAGTCTATGTAGTCGTCGTGGGTGTTCTCTTTCCAGTAATGGTTGAAGCAGGTTATTTGAGTGGGCTGCCAATCTATCGTAGTGGGTTCTAGTTCGTAGCTTGATGACATCTTTGACATAGGGAATCCTCAGGTCATCGTGTAGCGTTTGGTTTGAGACATACCACGGTGCTTGAGATATCATACGTAGCACTTTAGATTGGCTTTTTTGGAGCAATGCTATATTGGATTTGCTTGCGCAACCCCAAATTTCTATTCTATACGTCCAAATAGGGATGATGATTGTTTTATATAGCAGTATTTTGTTTTCTAGGAAAAGTTTTGAGTTCTTCCCTAACAGCCAATAGAGTTCTTTGATCTTCAAGTCAATTGCTTCCGTTTTTTTGGTAATGTGATCTTTCCATGTTAACCTAGTGTCCAGGTGGAATCCAAGATATTTGATAGATATAGCTAGAGGGAGTTCGACGTTATTGAGAAAAAGCGGAGGACAACGTTCGTGTCTTAGAGTGAAGTCTATGTGCTGTGATTTGTTTTCGTTTATTTTAATTTTCCAGAGATGCAACCAAGCCTGGAGTATATTTAAGTGGATTTGTACTAAGTTAGATGCTATTGCAAAAGCAAAAGTACAGATAGTAGTTTCAGTGGTTATTGGGATATCGGATGTATATAGGTTGTAGAGGGTCGGTCCCAAAACGCTTCCCTGTGTTACACCTGCTTCTATGGAATGATAGTCTGATTTGGCATCTCCTACTTTGGTTCTAAATTTGCGGTCTGAAAAGTAGGATTTCAAGATGTCAAAATACTTTAGTGGGAGGATTTCCTTGACTTTATATAAGAGACCTGTATGCCAGACCTTGTGCATGAGACTGGCTATCTTACCACAAGAAGTCTAAAGCTAAAGCAAATGAAACGCCCCAACAAGGGCGCCCTTTGCTCCAACAAAGGAGCTATATGATATATGATATAATGCCAGACCTTATCAAAGGCCTGGCTAACGCCCAGTAGAACTGAAGTACAATAATGTTTTTGTTCAAAAGCGTGATTAATAACTTGGATTAATCTATGTGTTTGCTGTAGAATGTCCTGCTCGGAAACCAAATTGATGGGGAGGAAGCCAGGTATCTGGTGAAATATCGACATTTAGTCTCTGTAGTAATAAGCGCTCTAATACCTTGGGAATTGTAGGGAGCAAACTAATTGGACGGTATGAGGTTACGTCATTTGGGTGCTTTCCTGGCTTATTTATTAAGATTATTTCTGCCGTTTTTAGCATTGGAGGCCAGTGCTGCATTCTGAAAATGGCATTAAAAATGTAGGTAGTAAAGAGTATCCCTTTTTCTGACAATTCCCTGAGCATTTTTGACGTCACACCGTCTGTACCTGGTGCTTTTCGGATGTTAAGATAGTTAAGTTCGTTCTGAACTTTGTGTGAAGGATTTAATTCGAAATGGGGATTGTGGGATGTTGGATAAACTTGTTACGATGTCATTAATTATATCTTGATTGTTGGGCTTAAAGACAGATGCGAGATGATTTGCAAAAAGATCAGCCTTTTCTTGGTCGCTTCTCGCCCATTTAGCGTTGTGATCAGCAAGATTTTTTTATTGGAGCATTGTGTTTTTTTCTTGGATTTAATTGGTCTCCAGATAGAGTTGTCGAATCTATTTAGTCTTGTCACGTAGTCATTGAAGGATTGTTCGCGGAGTTCTCTAAGTTGCGCCTTTAATTGATTGCTAATACGATTCAGTATATTTTTATCCACGGGTGCTTGGGTTGTGTGCCACCTAGACTGTGCCTTCCGTTTTTTACCAATTAAATGTTTTATTTCAAGTGGTATTGATTTTGTGGTATTAGCTATTGGCAGAGATGGAGTACTTTCCATAACTGAATGTTTAAGGGTACTTGTGAGGGCATCCAAAGCGTATTCGACTTCGTTATGGGTTTTGAGGCTTGTTTTTAGATTAATCAGTTGTTCCACTTCATTTTTGTATTTATCCCAGTTGGTTTTGTTGTTATGAAGTTTAGGTGTAAAATTCTTAATAATTACAAAAGTACTAATAGTTGCAATTATCGGGAAATGGTCAGATGACAAATCATGACTAGGAAATACTTCCGTGTATGGTGAGGAGATTCCGTTGGTGATGAAAAAGTCCAACAGATCAGGAGTTTTATTTGGATCACTGGGCCAGTATGTTGGTTTACCGGTGGACAGAAATAAGTAGTTTTTTTTCCTGGATTAGATTAGCTAGCTCACGACCTTTGGTAGTTGTTAGCCGAGAGCCCCAGAGACTATGTTTACTGTTGAAATCACCTCCAGCAATAAATTTGGAGCCGAGTGTGTTGAAGAAGTCCCTGAAGTGGTTGAGTTTCAAGTAGTGCCTAGGAGGGCAATATACTGCAGAAACTGTTATCTCATAGGAGGACATTCTGACTTTGAGTGAAGTGGCTTGCAAGTGATTTGTTTCATACTTTGGTAATATGTAGTGACATAGTATTTTTTATTAAAATTGTAGTACCTGATTATGCAGTGTTGTCCAGGTGGTTTGTGTTATAGGTTAAATAGGATGGAATACGAAAGAAGGATCTGTCGGTAAAGTGCGTTTCGCTGACAACTAGTATGTCGATTGAATTGTGATGTAGAAAAGTCTCTACTTCGTTTTTGTGTTGAATGATGCCGTTGGCATTCCATTGGACAATTCGTACAAATTTAGCGAATTTTATTGATGAGCGTTGTAAGCATGGTAAGAATTGAGCTGTTTTGTTGCATTAGCTGTCGGAACATATCCTTTGAACTCATTTAGAAAAGTGCTGAGAGTGTCTGTTGTTGGCATTATTGGGTTATTTGAGGAGAGTATGGTAGAATTCGCATCCTCTATAGTTGGCAGGGTGGAGACTACCGCATAGTGCACATGTGACAGGAGTGTTGTTTGGTTTTGTACAGCTTGTGGATTTATGGGCTGCTCCACATTTCACACAGTAGTAAGGTCTGTTACAATATGTTTTAGTGTGACCATATTGCTGACAACGTGTACACTGAGTAAGGCCCTTGGTTTTTCTGGGTGACTCGACTTGTACTATTCTGTTCTGAATACCTCGTAAATTATATATTTCTTTATTGTTATCCGCTGGCTCGAGGTCTACAAAGAATAGGTTTAATGGTTCTTTAGACACTCTACTTCTTCCATTTAAAATATTCCTGACTTGGTGTCCCTGATTGGCTAGCTCTTGCTTAATTTCATTTATGTGGGTTGTAAAGTGTAGGTTTTTGATAACCACTCTGAAGGCACGGTCCTCTTTTGGCTGGTACGTATGGTGAACAATGTTGGCATCTTTCATGTGGTGAATTAGTTTCCTGTAGGTTTCCGGAGTATGACAATTTATTTTTGTGGTGTTATCTGTTAAAGTTTTTGTGTTAAATTGTTCAGTTTCCGCAACTGTATTTAAACTTTTATAGTTGTATTGTTTACTTGTCTGGTAAGGGTGCTTCCCTCTTCTTCTTCATTTAACTGGTTATATCTATTTGTTGCAGGTATTTGCGTAGTTTCTTTGATAGGTTGGGATAGTTTTCTACGTTTAAGACGTTTAACGGTTTGCCATTTGTTAGTGTTGGTGGAATTATCGTTTACGACTTCTTGAATTTCTTCGTCACTAGTAGACGTCATTCGATAGAGAATTCTGTCGTTGTTGGTTAAAGATTGTGAGGTAGTTACCATCAAATTGTTGTTGAGATTGGTGGGAGGATACTGATTTTGAGGTAAGTTAAAAATGTTACCTGTTGATAGCGGTTGGTTTACGAATTGAAGGTTGTCCGTAGGCGATGCTTGTTTGTTGATCCATTTCCATTTTTATTGTTTGCTAGCGCTGTTTAATCAATCACAGGTATGTGGCTGGGCCGATGGCGCGGCGCGGATGGCGCGGTACAGATGGCACGGCGCGTATGACGCGGAGAGGATGGCGCGACGCGGTCACCGATACCGCGCGAAAAATCGCAGAAAACACTCTAAAAACACTGAAATTCGCACGTCTGCACTGCTTGAGCTACAAAACTCGAATTAAGCCGAATTTGAACTATATAAAACTATCAACACGCCAAAAAGCGAAATTATTAAGCCAACGTAAAATTTCAGTAATTTTATAAAGCACAGAAACCCGTATGTTTACTGAAAGTCAGAGAAACTTTCGAATTACCAAAAAAATTGAAATTATAAGTCTTGGGGGCTAGCTATATCTTCCAGACTTCACTCTTTCAGATTTACAACTGTACGGATCTCTGTAAAATGTTTGGTTCGGTAGTAATGGTCCTAAACTAACTTACGTTTTTTTTGCGGAAAAATGCACGTTGTTTCTACAAAGAAAATCTATAGATATTTAAAAGTAATTGTAGGAAATTACAATGACTACACAGTTGACTGAAAAAATTTTTCTTTCAAGTTCTATTGAAATTACTGAATCTCAGCAGAACGCCATGGAAGCTTTTGGTAGTGCAGTTATAAGCCCGACAAAGTTATTCTGTTGTATTCCAGCAAAATAGTGATAGAAATTTATTTAAAGATTCATTAAGTTTATTGGTTGAATGTAAGGCCGCAGTCACGGAGCGCTCCGATAATAAGATGCAGATAAGATGAAAATAAAGCACACGTGCGAGCGAATGATTCATCGGCATTTGTTTAGTATTACAATTGAAGTTAACGGAGAAATGCCTTTGGCTATTACTCGAGGGTGACTAATTTATATGAATGTGCGATAATGTTATCGTAAATTGTTTCTACTGCGATATCAGCTGCGCTTTGTGCCGAAAGGCAGCATCGTTAGCAGTCTGCTGATTACACCCGACTTACCGTGAGAAAATGATTTTTCTCATTACAAGAACACTTTTGTTTATTTATCTGGCGTTCAAAATTACGCAAGCATTTTATTGTCCTCCAATACGAAGTCATGCCATTTTAACTGTAATGCATTTTCTAAAATACGTGTTATAAAGGGCGGCCCAACTTTGGTCATTTTTGGTTTCCAATTCTAATACTTTGCACGAAAAAATATCGAATTATTATTGTTAAAAAGCTTTATCGATTACAAAATTTGATTCAACTGGATTGGAAATGGACGCAAGACCTCGTGAGTAGAGCTTACAAAATATGCATGCAAAAATGCACTATAAAACAGTTAAATGTGCACTAAAATTAGCAAAATAAAAATACGCATTTTAAATACTTACTTTTATTTTGAAATGTGGACACGTGTATTACATGTCTACTTATACAAAAAGAGTATAAAAACATTTTTAATGGGAAAAAATAAGTGTAAGAATATTTTATAAACATAAAAACATGATTAATCTAAATTTATTATACGTTTCTACACTGGATCTTACTAAGTATTTTTCTAAATTGTTAATCGATAAACATTGTCTTCGGTCATTTAAGAAATGTTTGTAGTTTGAAAATGCCCATTCAATTTCGCTACTATATAAACTTTTACGTGAAAAAAACTATGGCTATCTATTAACTGGGGAGCCTACATATTGGCCCACGGATCCTGATAAGGTGCCAGACCTGTTGGACTTTTTTGAACACATGGTATTTCATCTAACTATATGAGTATAGCTAGTAGCTTTGACCTGTCATTTGACCATACGCCAGTCATCTCCACAATAAGCACCACGATTATCAAAAGACAATCTAGGCCATCACTGTACAACACAAATACAGACTGGGAGGCATATAGATGTTTTCTGGAAGGGGACTTACAAACCAGTATCTACATACTCCTCAAGAAATAGAGGATGCGACGAACCACTTTATCACAACTGTGCAATATGCAGCTCGCCACTCAACGCCGAAGATTACAAATATGGTACATAAGGATGGACATATTCTTAAAGCAAATACTTGAGCTAATACGGCTAAAGCGTCAGGCAAGACCCAAATGGCACAGAATGCACAATTCTGCTGATAAAAACATATATAATAGGTTAACCAACACCATAAAGGAAAAAATTAAAATGTTGAAGCAAGCAACTTTTCAACACTACTTAACTACACTCTTCCGCGAAGATAATAGCATCTGGAAAATTTTTAAAGCAAATAAGAGGCCACAGACCGTGAATCCGCCAATAATAAAACAAAATAATGAATGGGCAAGAACAGATCAGGAAAAGGCAGAACGGTTCGTGCAACATTTTACTGAAGTCTTTGCTCCCCATTGCAGTCGATGATGAGATTCAAACCTTTCTTCGGGCACCCCTACAATTGTCACTGCCCATCAAAAGCTTTACCTATACCGAGGTTCTTGAAGAAATTAGGCATTTAAACAATAAGAAAGCCCCTGGTTATGACTTAATAACGGCAAACTACCGAAAAGCGGCGTATTGTTTTTACGAAATCTTTTTAACTCTATACTGCGACTTTGTTATTGGCCATCATTACTAAAATTTGCTCAAATTATTCTAATAGTAAAACCTGGAAAACCCGCTGAAGAAGTTTCATCTTACAGGTCCTTAAGTTTATTGCCTCTGTTGTCCAAACTACCAGAAAAGCTTATAAGTAGAAGATTATATAATACCGATATATGGGAAAATTGCGTCCCTGGCCATCAATTTGGGTTTAGGAGGTACCACTCTACCATACAACAATGTCATCGAGTTGTAAACATTATTAACACGGCTTTCAATTCTAAATCCTATTGTCCAATAGTATTTATTGATATAAAACGAGATTTTGATAAAGTGCAGCATGGTGGCCTACCGTACAAGATCAAGACCTTGCTTCCTAGTGAATACTACCTTCTTTTTAGATCTTACTTGTCAGATCGCTACTTTCAAATAAAATACAGACAATAGTGTTCTAACCTCCACCAAATCAAATCTGGAGTGCTACAAGGAAGCCTCCTTGGACCTTTGCTCTATATATTATACACTCCAGATATACCTACAACATCAGATACAGGCATTGCAACTTTTGCTGACGACACTGTCATCCTCTCTAGCCACACCAATCCTAACACAGCTACCTTAAAACTGCAAAACCACTTAACTATCCTACAGACCTGGCTAAATAAATGGCGAATCAAAGTAAACGAAACGAAAAGCACTCATGTTAACTTTACTCAAAATCGTGCAAGTTCCCACTGATGTATCTGAATAATACACCTGTCCCACAAGCAAATGAGGCCCGTTACCTAGGTCTTCACTAGATAAACGACTCACGTGGAAGTCCCTACTAAAGAAGAGAAAGGAAATTGATCATGTCTCTCTCTCGAAAAAAAGCTGCTTCTACATAAAGTCGTAATTAAGCCCATTTGAACTTACGGCATTGAACTCTAGGGTTGCTCCTGCAAGCCAAATGTCAATATTATCCAACGAGTACAGTCCAAAACCCTACGAATGCTTACAAATGCCCCGTGGTATGTCAGCAATTTGACATTGCATAATGACCTTAACATAACAACGGTAAAGAGTAACAGTCACTTCCTACGACTTCATGTCCACCCAAATTGTCTCCAACCTGCATCAGGACCCCCTCCAAGAAGACTAAAAAAGAAGAAATGGCCTAATGATCTACAAGGAGGATAGCTCTGATGAATCGAGATAACATCTATGGATGGATCCCCCCTCACGCCAATAAATGTGATTACATTAACTCAGAGAACATATATTGTATTTGTACTTAGTTCTGATTTTTAATTTCTAATAAACCAATTAAAAAAAAATTCAACTTCGCAAGAAGTAACATTGTATTAGATCCAATCTATATCATCCCTCTCCCCACCGTTCAATGCATCGTTAATTTTTTTTGTAGCTTTTACTCTTTGTCAAAACGGAGTTTGCTTTTGTTTCAATTTTTTTTTTATATCTCTACTTTTTTATTTTATTTCTCTACTTCAGCAATTGTGCTGTTCAAGCTTTTAATAATGCTTTAAATTTTCATGTAGTGAAAGTCCTCCTTCTCTATGGCAGTTACCATGCAAACAAAATTAGATTTAATGTAAACTAACTGCTGTTTAATTGGGGATCTCTAAAATACTACAGATCCATTTTGAGAATCAAAATGGCATACGACACCTTCGATTTTAGTGTAATTCATGATTAACAAAAATCTTTTTAACATTCGAAACCAAACTATTAACTAAATTATTATATTCGAGTCTGACAGTTTCAGCAACGTGATTTAAACCGCGAACTAAACAAGCACAATGAATTAAATTAAAGAGGAAACCTTTACATTTTGTGATGCTTTTAACATATAGGGTCAATTAACCTTATGTTTAAATCGTCAAATAAAAATTACTTAACAAACATAGCTATCATTAAATTATTGTTTTTTTCAAGAGCTTTTACACTGACCAAATAACCACTTGTTCTAGTCGAGGCAAATTAGTAAAAAAGCTCTAAATTTTAGCGGTACACGTATCAAAACGTTACAAGGCGCATTCGATTCGTAAGAGCATCAGAAAAAAATGTTACCACATATTTTTTTGTTATAATGTGAAAGTGCGTTTGTGCACGCAAAAATTCATTTATTTGATAAGCTTTTTGCAAGCCCCAAAGAATATTTTATTTCTCGCTTAATATTAGCCAATCATTCGAGTTTTGAAGCTCAATCAGTGCAGACGTGCGAATTCAGTGTTTTCTGCGTTATTCTGCGATTAAATAGCGCTAGGAATAAACTGTAAGTCCTATCCGCCTATCCGCCCGTTTACGGGCAATATGTGCCCAGTCAGCTCTATGGGGATCCAAATCACATTTTCTCCCAAGTACGAATGCCAATTAACTCATCTTTTTCGCAACCGTTACCAATACAACAAACTTACCTGCAAAACCAAAACATATATAGTAGTCAACCACAAAAAAGTAATCAATTATCTTTGCCTAATCCGATTCACTTACAATCCTCATCCTACCTATCAAATCAAGCTACAACATATAAATGGCAGCATGTCCCATATAGTAGAAAACGCGTCAGAACTACAGAGGAGCAAGAATCTCATGCATCAAATAAACAAGATTACTGGTTAGGAGACAATAGATATAATATCCTTTCTGAAGAAAATAACATGAACGAAGGAGAAGAAGGTCCTAAAAGCGCCGAACAAAAGCCGCCGCCCATCTTCATATCAGGAGTAAAACAAATAAAAACACTTATTGATCTATTAAACAATATTGCTAAAGACAAATTTGTAATCAAAGCACTACAAAATGATCAAGCTAAGGTGCAACCTACTGAAAGTATGACATACATAACTATTGTAAAGGCACTAAGAAAAAAAACACCGAATTTCATACGTATAAGTCGAAAACTGAAAGAAGCTTCAGAGTGGTACTTAAAAACATTCATCCAACAACAGAAATAACGGAAATAACTAAATGCCTGCTTAAGAGAGGTCATCATGTAACAAACATATAGAATGTAAAACGAAACAATAAAATTTCACTACCGATCTTCTTTATAGACCTAAAACCAAATGATAATAATAAGGATATCTACAAGATTGACCTACTCCTAAATACCAAAGTACAATTCGAGGCCTTACATACAAAACGCGAAATACCACAGTGCAAACGCTGTCAAAAATATGGACATACCAAAAATTTTTGCAGAAATAAGCCAAAATGTGTAAAATGTACCGCAGATTATCTAACAACTGAATGCCCTAGAAAGGTAAAAGACTCTAACGTTAAATGTGTTAATTGTAATGAATCACATCCCGCAAATTACAGAGGTTGTATAGTTCATAAACAGTTACAACAGAAATCCTACCCCACCCTAAGAGAACGAAAAAATTTCAATTCAACCTACTCAACAGGGAATAACGTTTGCACAAGCAACAAGAATGCAACCCAACATACCGGTAATGCAAGATAGTCAACCAACACATATTGTCACAGCTCAAACCTCAAATGACTTAACAGACTTCGCCAAATGATGAAAACTTTAATGGATCAAATGAGTACACTAGTAAGTACACTAGTAGTATGCTAACATAGACATACTACTAATTTTAGAAACTCATTTTACCAGAAGCCTATTTAAAATTCCAAATTTCAACGTGTATAATACAAATAACCCTGATAATACAGGACATGGGGACACAGCAATAATTATTAAGCGTACAATTAAACATAATGAACGAGCGGAATACAAAATTCCCAACATACAAGCCACTAGTGTACGCATAGAGGATGCCACAGGAGAAATTACATTATCGGCAATATACTGTCCTCCTCGGCACAATAATAAACAAGCAGATTTTACTACATTCTTTAAAACGTTGGGAACTAGATTTCTAGTTGGAGGTGACTACAATGCAAAACATACAACCTGGGGTTCAAGAACCACCTCAACTAAAGGCAGAGAGCTGCTATCCATTCAAAAAAATAATTTAAGTTACCTAACAACAAGTCAACCCACATACTGGCCCTCCGATCGCAATAGACTGCCAGATTTACTGGACTTTTGCATTGTAAAAGGTAGGGACCCAAAAAAATTCTTAATTGAATCATGTCTCGAACTTAACTCTGATCACACATCGATAATAGTCTCTACATTAAAGTCGGTACTTGGCAAACCCAAAAACCGTCACTATATAGCCGACAGACGGATTGGAACCTTTTTCGAAAGAATTTAGATCATTTAATAAATCTAGAAATTCCTCTCAAAACTATTTTAGACTTAGAGAACGCGGTTGAAAATCTCACTAAAGCCATACAACAGGCTGCATGGCAATCTACACCAAACGCTGAAGAGCCTCGTGTAAAAGAGGAATGTCCCATAATACTAAAAGAAAAACTGGTCGAAAAGAGGAAAGCTCGGAAGAAATGGCAACTTACAAAGGCTCCATCCGACAAGCAAAAATATAACAAGCTTGCAAAAGAACTTAAAAAGTTACTGCTCAAGGCTAGAAACGAATCAATACAAGACTACCTTAAAGGACTAACCCCGACTGAAGCTACGGATTACTCCCTTTGGAAAGCCACGAAAAAACTCAAACATCCACAACTACAAATTCCACCAATAAGGAAACAAGATAATACCTGGGCAAGAAAAAACTTTTGCGGAACATTTAACCAAGGTTTTTCAACCTAATCCAACTCAGTCACAAACAATAGAAGCTGATACTGCTAAATTTTTCAAAAAAACAAATCAGTGGGATGTAGAAACAATTATATGTGGATTAAATACCAAAAAGGCACCTGGATTTGACCTTATCACAGGCAAAGTACTGAGGAAACTATCTGAAAAAGGATATAAAATACTGACATATATTTACAATGCAGCATTACGAATTGAACATTTTCCTTGTCAGTGGAAAGTCGCAGAAATTGTAATGATACCAAAACCTGGCAAAAACCCCAATAAAGTCTCATCCTACAGACCGATCAGCCTTCTCCCAACTCTCCCAAAGGTTTTAGAAAAAATTATCCTAAATCGAATGACACCACTCATTGATGAACAGCAACTTATTCCAAATCATCAGTTTGGCTTTCGGAAACAACATGGCACTATAGAACAAATTCACCGATTGGTCCATCAAATCAACTGCGTATTCGAAGCTAAACAATATTGTTCGGCCGTATGCATAGACATAAGTCAAGCATTGGATAAAGTTTGGATAACCGGATTGCTTTACAAACTTAAACGAGCTTCCCTCACCCAATCTATGCCCTACTAAGATCCTACCTTACAAATAGAACCTTTCGAATTAAATATCAAGCTCACTCTAACATCCTCCCAGTCCTATCTGGAGTGCCGCAAGGAAGTCTTCTTGGTCTAATACTATATTCCCTCTACACTGCAGATTTAACTGAAACTCCTCAAACAATTATTGCAACCTATGCAGATGATACAACCATATTGGTATCACACGAAGATCCCATCACTGCTTACAAACACACCTCACTCACCTCGAAGAATGGCTTCAGCCATGGAGGATTAAGGCAAACAAAACCAAATCAACTCACATAACACTTACATTGAAGCGTGGAAACTGTCCGGGTGTAACGTTAAACGGAACTCTCATACCGCACATCGATAACATAAAATATCTCGGTCTTCACTTAGACAGAAAACTGACATGGCGTACACACATCTTTAACAAAAGAAAACTATTAGGGAAGAAATTCAGTCAAATGTATTGGCTCCTGGGTAGAAACTCCGTACTAACGACTGACAACAAATTATTACTCTATAAAACCATTTTACAACAATCTGGAAATATGGTATCCCACTCTGGGGCACTGCTAGTAAGTCAAATATAGAAATCACCCAAAGATTCCAAAATAAAGTCCTACGAGCTATAGTAAATGCACCTTGGTATGTTTTCAACGCAATTATACACACATACCTAGACATTCCCACCGTACGGCAAGAAATCACAACTATCAGTTTCAAACATGCAAACAAGATGATAACACACCCTAATCAACTGGCACGCTCTTTGACGATGATGAAGATCGAAGAAGACTGAAAAGGTTCACACCTACAGACCTCCCAACCCGCTTCGTCTAAATTGCTATCATTTTTAATCATATATAAATAGAAATTGTATTATACTGCACATGTTATAGTTAGTTAACTTTTGAGTGTGTTCATAGGAGCACTTCTCTTCAAGTCATAATTTAGTTATTTAAGAAATAATTTTAAGTATTTTTCATAAGATGTATTTAATGTTTATTATTATATAATTATTATATTATATATATTATATTATTTAATAATTACACAGACCGATTATACAACAATTTGACTCATTAAAAAAAATGGCCAAAATAAGCTTATTCCCGTTACTCGGAGGTTTTTGGGGTCGTTGATTACGAATACGATGTTTAGAAAGTACCCCGGTGCACTTGGGGGCATTATTCTGGGGATGAGGGTGATTTTAGAGATTTATCTAAATTTTTTTTGTTTCCCGAGTTTAAACTGTCTGAATGAGGGTTTTTGGGGTCGCTAATAACAAATATGATGTATAAAAAGTACCCCAATGCACTTGGAGGGGAGCATAATTCTGGTGATGGGGCGAATTTGGGAAAAACTTCAAATTTGTTTGTTTTTTGAATTTAAACTGTCTATACAGGAGTTTTTGGGTTTGCTGATCACGAAAATAATGATTAGAAAGTGCTCCGATGCATTTGAGGGGCATAATTCTAGGGATGAGGGTGATTTTAGGAAAACAGCTCAAAGTCGTTTCTTTTCGAGTTTAAACTGTCTATATTTGATAGCATTTTTTTTAAAATTCGGCAGTTTCCGATTCAACACACGGTAGATATTTTATTTTTTAGCTGATAGAAAATGAATATATATATTTGGAAGATTATTATTGCAACAGAGAAAATTGATTGTAAAAATTTAATTATTGTAACGTTTTTCTTTCTAAATCTGTTGCTCAAAATTGCTTTATGAAAATTTGATAAAAGAGGAAGGCTAAGAAAACCATATAAAATTAAATATGAAGATATTTTATTACTTATGTTTCTTTTTTTACTTAAATAGAACCTTGAAAACCAGTTTTGAAACTTCGAAAAAAATTTATTTAATACTGTTAAAACGTGGACACTGATAGGATTGCCTGTGTGTCTGCAAAAATTTTTTCGTAATAACATCTGAAAAAAATCGTTTTAAAAAAATTAAAATTAAATTATACTCCAATGAAAAAATGCCCTACGCGTACTTTGGTGTCCCAGGGTATCATTTCCCCAAAGTACCTTGGGGCATTTTCTCAGTTCGATGCGTTGGAATTTAATTTAACAACCAACATCGTTACCCGAACGATTTTAAACAGTTTAATCTCGAAAAACAAACAACTTTGAGCTGTTTTCCCAAAATAGCCCCCATCCCCAGGATTATGCTTTCCTCTAAGTGCATCGGGACATTTATTAAAAATCATATTTGTTATCAGCGACCCCAAAAACCTTTATTCAGACAGTTTAAACTCGAAAAACAGACGACTTTGAGCTGCTTTCCTAAAATCACCCCCATCCCCAGAATTATGCTCCCCAAGTGCATCGGAGCACTTTCTAAGCATCATATTCGTGATCAGCAGACCCAAAACCTTATATAGTCAGTTTAAACTCGGAAAACAAACAAAATTGAGGTAATTTTCTAAACTTATAATGTCGACCTACAAGCTACAATTAAACCACACAACTTTAAAAAATTTCGTCTCCTTTATGAAATTGTTGATATTTGATGTTAAAACTGCTGCATCATATTTCCCAAAAAATAACTTTTTTTTATTTATATGCAGATTTGTTCCTAAATGTTGCTTTATTTACATTTTTATCGCACGTTATCTATAACAAAATTTAATTATAAACCTAATTTACTTCTTCAATTATAAAGCTTTTTATATATTACATTAAAAAACTATAAAAAATTATATTTGAAATTTAAAACCCTACTACTATAATTTTAACATCAAATAGCAATAAACGATTTATCTTTTGATCACAAATCCCTTAATAGAGCAAAGTATAAATATATATCGAATGAACCTTTTTACATTGTACTCTAATGGTATTTGAACTACCCCAGTAGGTACATACTAAAAATAAAACTGACTAAAGCATCGCGGGAACTTAAGAATCCAGAACAGGAATTTTAAATATTTTTTGTAAATGGAATCAAAAAAACTAATAAAATAAGCATGAGTTCCCTTAAATACGATAAACAATATTTTACATATACAATCATAGAAAAAAAACTGTCAAAATATGCATATATTCGAAACCCGAATAATAATAGATGCGAAGGCTTTCACGGCCGGTGTTATGGTACATTGTGTGGTTGGTTCTCGGGTTATAAAGCCGTGGTCGAAGTTCAGAAACTCTTGACGTTACGTCCACAACTGCGGCAGACATCTTTAGAAGAAAATCTTCTAAAAATTAAGTGACTGTTCCGTGCATTTTCGCTTTTATACTCGTGCGAGTATGGTAGGGATGGTGTTGGGGGGGGGGGGCGTGGTTGACGTCACCGGGATGGTAGTTGACGTAATCGGGCTAGCTACTGACGTCAAACGGGTCGTTCTAGGTAATATACCGCCGTAGTTGTATACGAAACGTCAAGAGTTTCTGAACTCCGACCACACAATGTATTCTAATAATAATACTACATATTGCAGGGAATAACTCCCATAGACCTTCTAAATAGCGGTTGACGTCCTGATCAGCTTTGTTAAAATTTGCTATGCGAATACTGTAACTTATTCCTTGTAAAGTTTTGCCAAATCCTAGTATTTTCAAAGTACTAAATGTGTTCTAAATCTTCTAATCTCTTTAGTCGCTTTTCAAAATAAATTATGAGATACTGAAATCGAGCTTTAGTGCAACTAAAACACTCAGTTAAGCAATTCTTGTAGCCTGTGTTCTTCTACAATCATTTCTTTTAGTTATACGGTAACTATTACGGTTGCTATTGGTTTTTTCTGGCTTGTGCTGCGCAGGAATATAATCAAACCACCATTTTTCAAGAAAGTTTCCAATTTCTAATCGGGAATTGAACATAGTAACTAAGTAGACTAAATTTTTTAGATAAGATGTTTTAGTAGAAAGTTAGGAATTTTACTACAAGGAGCCGCTTTTAGGACCAAAGCCTCACTTTGTAGTTCAATTTGAATTATTGTTTTATTGAAATTTTTAGTGGTAGGTGCAATCGTTGACCTTTCTAAAGAACGATCTGTTCGTTTTAAATATTGTTGGAGTAAAAATTACTTGGAAATGTTTCGCAAATAAGGCGCTTTTGTCCTCATCAGATCTTGATCTAGGTCTTGAGTAATAGGTTAAGTAGTTTTCATCTGTGTGTAATAATTATAAATTCTGTATTTGTCAATCTGGCTTCTTATTGCGTGGGGTAGGTTACTCCGTTGTTCTTAAGAAATTGAGTATTTCTTCGTTGCTGTTTTCTTCTAAATTTTGATTTTTGTTTAATCATTTTAAACATACATGTAAGAAGTTGCTTAGGTTGAGTATTGTTTTTTTAACAGAACAATTTAGTCGATGATTCAATCGCTTCTTTGACAGATGTCATGGGATTTTCGATGCATGCATCGATAGCTTAATAATTTGAGATTGTGTAAATTAACTAATAGTCGACTATCCGAAGTTATTTGTTACTCGTCATGTTCGAGACAGTAAAAGATATGAAAACAAAAAAATAGATTAGAATCTGGTTCTGGGATTATATTTTGATCTACTGTTTGATTTGATTTTTTAACAACAACGATGCCCGGTGTATTTGGAGAACAATAAATTCTGTGTGAGGGGTAATTGAATTCGTTGGCTTCAAAGTACTGCATTGTAGCAATGTCACTTAATTTAGCTCCACATGGGTTTTTACACGACAGTCCAATATTTTTTTTCCTCTTTCAATAATGCATCGAACAGGTAAAAACAATGATGCATCGATCAGGTAAAAACGATTAAATAGATTCCCTATATACGGTAGAAATTTTATTTCTTTCTTGTTTATACTGATGAGTTATTCACATATATGTTAAATGGCGATTATGTCTTATCGATCATTTAAAGATCCGTAAAAATTAACACAATAATGGATACTCACTACGAATAACGGTGCAAAATTTAAACAGACTAAAGACTCACATCCATGAAAAGGTACAGCTACAACAGTAAATACCCCCAAACTAATATAATGATGAGCACTATTACCGTTAAGAAAAGCGGACTGTCATCTTTCAGGTGATGCACTAAAGCATAAATATTTATATTACCAATATAATAACCAGCTCTCTTCTTATATTTGTTATTAATGTTAGAAGAAGAGGACTATCGTCCCCTTTCAGATGCTTTAGTAGAGCTCTAATAATTGCTTTGTCGATTATCGAAAATTAAATTACTAGCAAATAATGTAAATATCGGCTATCTTCATCAATTTGTTATTAATGTTAGGAAAAGAAGACTAGTTTCCTTTCAGGTACTGCAGCAGTACACCAACAATTACTTTAGTGCTGCTACACTACTAAATGCTCTGCAACTAATGTAGTAATACGCTCCCTAATATATATATTTTTTCTGTTAGGAGAAGAGGAGCGTCAATCCCCTTTAAGTGCAGCAGCAGAGAATTAATAAATGCTTTAGTGTTGCTAAAATTTTAAATGCTTTGCAACTAATACAATAATTACTTCTCTTCATATATTTGCTATTAATGTTAGGAGGAGAGAACTGTCATTCTCTTTCAACTGCGCAGCAGAGCACCAATAAATGCCTTGGTGTTGCTAGGAATTCAAATGCCCTGCAGCTAATGCAACAATGAGTTCCCTTTATATATTTGTTATTACTGCTAAGAGAACTGCCATTCTCTTTTAGGTGCTTCAGCAAACCACTAATAACTGCTTTGCTGTTGCTAGAACTTTAAATGCCCTGCAACTAATGTAAAAATGAGTTCTCCTTGTACATTCTCTATTACTGCTAAAATAAGAGAACGGGATTTCTCATTCAGATGCTGCAGCAAAGCATTAATAAACGCTTTAGTGTTGCTAAGAATATAAATGCACTGGAACTACCGTAATAATGAGTTCTCTTCATATATTTGCTATTACTGCTAATAGAAGAGAACGGCATTTTTCATTTAAGTGCTGCAGCAGAGCACTACTAAATGCTTTAGTGTTGCTAGAACATTAAATACCCTGCAACTAATGTAGTGATGAGCTCTTTTTATATATTAGTTACTACAGCTAGCAGAGAAAAACTGCCATTTTCTTTCAGATGCCGCAACAAAGCATTAATAAAAGTTTAAGAGTTCCTTAGAATATACGTGCCCTGTAAATAATGTAATAAGGAGTCTTCTTCATACATATGCTAGGAGAAGAGAACCGAATTTCTCATTCAGGTGCAGCAGCAGAGCACTATTAAATGCCTTAGTGTTGCTATTATTATATTAGTTGCAGATCACCTCACTTACCACACATTACTGTAGCTACAGCAGCATCAATACATTTTTAGTGCATTACTTCAGCACCTGAATTATGGATGGCAGGTTTATTATCCTTACAGTAATAACAAATATATAATAAAAGCTCATTATTATATTAGTTGCAGACCTTCTAACCTATCACACGTTATGTGTAGCTGAAGCAGCTCCAATATATTTAGCTGTGTATTATTTCAGCACATAAAGTAATGACGGCAGGCTCATTATCCTTACAGCAATAACAAATATATGAAGAAAGTTCATTATTACATTAGTTGCAGACCGTCTAATCTATCACACATTATGTGTAGCTCCAGCAGGACCAATGAATTAAGCTGTGTATTACTTCAGCACATGAAATAATGACGACAGGCTTATTATTCTTACAGTAATAACAAATATATGACAAAGTTTATCTATTAATATATTTGCAGCTCGATACTCTCTTCAGGCTACTGTAATACTTACAGCAAGCGCAGAATTTATGTAAACCCTCTAGCATTTGAGGTACGGTACTTTGTCCAAATTTTTGTAATCTTGGTATAAGAGGCAAGAGTTCAGCTTCACATAAGGCATCTCACGTCTAATCTCTGACCTCTGTTTTTTTAACTTATGACCTCTGACCTCTGATCTTTGACCTTCGACCTCTAACTTCTGATTTTGACCTTTGGAATTTGACTTCTAACACATGACCTATGTCCTATGACTTTATAACATATGACCTTTAGCTTTAGTCGTCACACCTATGAAAACTGCGTCGTCTCTAGCATAATTTATATTTCATTTCTTATAACTCCTCCGTGATTTCTGATGTCTCACTTGTCATATGTCTACACCCTGCTGAAAACTGATGTCTGTACATTATTATCAGTCATTTATCACCTACTAAAGCTTCTGTGATAATGATAGCAAAAGAGAAGTTGTAGCAAAATCTAGAACAATTGGTGAGCTAATATATTTGTTTCGACACTCTTTTCAGGCTACTGTAATACTTACAGCAAACGCAGAAATGCTGTAAAATTTAGAAAAGTTTGTGTATTAATATATTTGCTGTTCAACACTCTATTCAGGTTTCTGTAATTCTTAAAGCAAACGCAGAATTACTGTAAAACTCAGAAAAGCTGATGTAGTAATACATTTGCAGGTTTGTCACTCTGCTAAATCTCCTGTAAGTTATATAATAAACGAGAAATTCTTGTAAAAATTAGAAAAGCTTGTGTATTTACACATTTGTAGCTCGATATTCTTTTCGGACTACTGTAATACTTACAGAAGAGCAGAAATGTTGTAAAACTTAGAAAAGTTTATGTATTAATACATTTGCAGCTAGACACTCTCTTCAGGCTACTGTAATTCTTACAGCAAACGCAGAATTGGTGTAAACCCTCTAGCATTTGTGGTACGGTACTTTCTCCAAACTTTTGTAATCTTCATATAAGAGGCAAGAGTTAAGCTTCGCATAAGGTATCTGACGTCAAATTTCTAACCTTTGTTTTCTAACTCTTGACCTTTGTCCTTTGACCTTTGACCTCTTAACTCTAACCTCTGAGCTTTGACCACTAGCATTTGAATTCTGACACATGACCTCTGTCCTATGACCTTATAAAACATGACCTTTAGTCGTCACACCTATGAAAACTGCGTCGTCTCTAGCATAATTTATATTTCATTTCTTATAACTCCTTCGTGATTTCTGATGTCTCATTTGTCATATGTCTACACCCTGCTGAAAACTGATGTCTGTACATTGCTATCAGTCATCTATCACCTACTAAAGCTTCTACGACAATGATAGCAAATGAGAAGTTGTTGCAACATCTAGAACAAATGGTGGGCTAATATATTTGCTGTACCACAATCTCTTCAGGCTACTGTAATTCTTACAGCAAACGCAGACATGCCATTAAATTTAAAAAAGTTTATTAATACATTTTCAAATCGTCACTGTGCTAAATAACCGGTAACTTATATAACAAACGAGAAATTCTTGTAAAACTTAGAAAAGTTTGTGTATCGACACATTTGCAGCTCGACACTCTCTTTAGACTACTGTAATACTTACAGCAAGCGCAGAAATGCTGTAAAATTCAGAAAAGCTTATGTATTAATAAATTAACAGTTCTTCACTGTGCTAACTCTTTTGCAAATCATATAACAAACGAGAAATTCTCGTAAAAATTAGAAAAGACTAACTTAGCTCCTGAAATTTTAATGGCAAGCTTATTATCCTTACAGTAATAACAAATATATAATAAAAGTTCATTATCATATCAGTTTCAGACCTTCTAATCAATCAAACGTTATGTGTAGCTGAAGCAGAACCAATGGATTTATCTGTGTATTACTTCAGCACTGGAAATCATGATGGGAGACTTATTATTTTTACAGTAATAACAAATATAATGAAGAAAGTTTATTATTACATTAGTTGCAGACCTTCTAATCAATCACACGTTATGTGTAGCTGAAGCAGCACCAACGTATTTATCTGTGTATTACTTCAGCACATAAAATGATGATGGCAGGCTCATTATCCTTATAGCAATAACAATTATATGATGAAAGTTCATTTTTACATCAGTTGCAGACCTTCTAATCTATCACACACTATGTGTAGCTGAAGCAGAACCAATGTATTTATCTATGTATTACTTCAGCACTGGAAATCATGATGGGAGGCTTGTTGTTTTTACAGTAATAACAAATATAATGAAGAAAGTTTATTATTACATTAGTTGCAGACCTTCTAATCTATCACACGTTATGTGTAAATGGAGTAGTACCAATGTTTTAGCTATATTACCCACCTTAAAATGGTTAATTAGAGGAAGAAAAACATTGATTAGATGCAATTTTGAATCTCAAAATGAGCATGGAGATCGGCGACCATCTGTGTCTATATAAAGTTATGGGAAAGTAATGGGAACAAAAATAAAAATCGAGGAATAGAAGAAAAAATATCACAAACAATCTATAAATATAAGAACAGTAGGAGAATAAGTAAACAAAGAATCAGTACAGACAGTTAAAGATATAGTATTACCCACTTTTGAGAGGGTATTGTAAGAAAAAAAGAGTCTTTTCTAGTCAGGGTTTTGTTACTAAAGTTGATTAATATATATGAAAGGGGAGAATTATTTTTTTAAAAATAACTTGTTGCAGTAAAAATCATAAAAGTAAATCCTTGGCCAACTTCTTTCTAGTAGCTTTCTGCTTGTCAGTCAGCCACTGACCCTTGATCGTAGGGTAAGGGTAAAGTACCAGGCGTGATTTGACAATGGATCGAACGCTAAATTACTTATATTTGTCTTTATTCCTTAGCGGAAGGTTTTGATAGTGGCCAACGTGGAAACGGTAACTCGTCAGTTTCGGATAGATATGTCTTTGTTCGCTTTCACTTTTTTGTAGCCTTGGATGTTGTCATAAATGGTTGATCGCGGCGCACCGAGTCGTTTATTGATGTCTGCAGGGCGGACGCCCGACTTGAACGGCTAGAGAATTGCGGATCTTCATTTACTAGGCATGAAAACTAGGTAGAATATAGAGAAAGAGACGATGCATCATCATTACCAATCGATAATTTTCACATGCTGATACGTGCACAACTACGCTTGTCCGGGTAATTATCTTGCACCCTGTTCAGGAAGAAGCTTTGGGCGTTTCTTGACAGAAAAATAAACTAGAGCAAATGTCCAGAAATGAACAGTGAGTCAACACTGCAACATTGCGCTATTTACTTCTGACAACTTTAGTTAACCGTCCCAAGTGCCCTCTTCACAGCCAGGCTTTAATACAAACGAATACGTCGCATCGTGGATTAACGCAACCATAGAATTGAGTTCTTGCTTCCATTCATGTTGTCCTTTCTTCTCCAGTATACTTTCCATTATTTTTCTACAAGAGTACAAACGATACTGCAATATTTTCTAACATAATTTAAAAATTAAAAATTAAAGGTAGTTTTGAGATTGACGCGAACATAATGCATGAACTAGACAAGTTAGACTTTTCTTTTTTGGTGACGCCCACCTCAATCTGTGAATTGATATGGAAATGACGCTGCAAGCAGCTTAGTTGTAGAGCCAGTCACCTTTTGAAGAGTCGAAAAGATGAAGAAGCCGATTAAGAATAAATAAAATAAATAAATGATATTGTTATTTATATTACAACATTAAAAATAAATAAATAAATTAGTAGTAGATAATTATTTACTGCATTTATTGAGTACAAATTGTTTATACAGAAGAGACGCAATTATAGTGAAGGAATAACTAGTTATAATATAATAAAGTATATTTTTCTTCTTAACTCGACAAATTAAAATAAATTAACCCTTAACTAGGTCCCCGCCTATTTAAATTAAGTAGAATTTTCAAGTTCCTCCTTGTTTTCTTGTCCGTTGTGATTTAAATATACACCGAAAGGTCCTCCGTTTAAACACAAACTGCTTTTCATGGTAGGTGTAAGTGGGGGTATCAAAGAACGAGGTATCAAAAATGTGGATAGATTCAACAGGTCCACAAACACCTTGTAGCGATCGCTATGAGCAAGAAATGACTAAATTGTTATTGCTGTGAGATAACAAATTACCTCAGCGTTGACCGTAAGTATTGATAGCCTGAAGAACCTCCGGTTCCCAGTTGGGAGGATCCAATCATCCTTTGCACCATTAAAAGGTGGTTGTCTGTATGGGAAAAATTTAATGTATCAAAGCAGTGTGGGGGTAACCAGTTACTTACATCGCCACTTAGTGATCAATGCATCGATGTCCATCAGGAGGGTTAAAATCTGGTGAGGCTGACTAAAGCGAGGTTCGTCTCTGTAGAAGGTGATCATTATAGCGCCCTGGAGAGCCAAGTGAGAAAATCTCCTTTCACCTCGAGACAGCAGCGCCTCGTGCACTTTAGGGTTAAATATGGATTCGTACACCTCTCTCCTTTTCTCCAAATCTGATAATCGGTAGTTCCTGAACTTTTCAGCCTTCTCCTTCTGCAAAATTAACGAAATAAAAATTGCAGGCGCGCTGCAGGGCTCAATCAACCAAAGCGGACTCTTCCTGATCCTGCAGCAGCTGGTGCACGGCCCGCTGGTACTTGCCCCAGAAGTTGAACCCCTTCAGCTCCAGCCCGGGCGTCCGCTCCAGCCACCTCTGCACGAGAACTTTGAGGGACGGCTCCGATTCCGACTTCTCGATTTGCTTCATGGCCTCCTGCAATTCAGAGCTGGTCGTGCGGCTCAAAACTGGTGCGAAATGGGGTTACCTTATCTCGCCCAAATACCCGCGAGTACTGCTGGTTGTACTTCACCCTGTGCTCCGGTTGAATTCCCAGCTTATTTTCAAGCAGCCTAAACTGCAAGCTCTGGAAGCCCGATGCTGGGCAGAGGTAGCCTCTGAATTCCATGAAGTCTAGAGGCGTCATCGTTTCCAGGATCATGACTTGGTCTACGAGTACCTAAACATAAAAAATGGGCCACGGATTGATATCTGGTTTTGTATTGAATCTAAAAGTACTGTAATTTTTTCGATAAACTATGTGAATAATTGTTATTGCATAGTATATCAGTTGAATAAGCAAACATGTCTGGATTTAACTGGTTGCAATACAATTTTTAACATTTCGATTATATTACCCATAAAAGTCTTATCAAGCACCATGTAAATACGTATTGCATTGATTTATAATGACAGCTGCTTGATAATTTATTTTGGTCAACATTTTTAATAATTCGATTTCACCACGCTTCTTATTTATTATAAAGGTTACATAGGTAATTTGATAATTAATCTTATACGATGGTGAAAATATATAAACAAAGTTGTTGTAAAGAATGTGCAATTAAAAATGGATATTGAAAAACAAGGTAATAGAAAGTAAGCAAATATAGACAATCAACGCAAATAGTAAATAATAAAATAATTGAAATGAACGGATTGGAAACATTAAAAATAATTACATGAGGATTAAGAAAAATACAGCAAATATTTCTTTTGAGAATCTTATTTGAAGCTTTTCATTTTGTCTGTCACATATAAAATATTTTTTGTTATCAAGAAAGTTTTGTTTTAGGTACAAACATACTCGCTTGCAGTTCAAGGACGTCATTTCTTTTAGAAGAATTCTGTTAATATAATGAAAGCAGCTTGCGCTCTGCTACGACATAATTAGACAGCCGATGAGAGTGGGCTTTATACGCATGCGTGGATGAGGACATTTTTACTTGCTGGGTCCGTCGAAAATTTAATCCCGGTGAGCGAACTCATGTAGTATTGAGTGTACAAATAAGTTTCCGCCGTTTTTTATAAACAATTAAGAATTTATTGTAAAAAAAAAGGTACAAATAATGTCATTCAAAATATTGCCCATCGCTTTCTACTACTTTTGACCATCTTTCGGGCAGCAAGTGAATACCCCGTCTAAAAAATTGCTCGTCTTTTGAGGCGATCCACGAATCGACCCATTTTTTCAATTCCTCGTAAGAAGTGAAGTGCTGCCAGACCATGAGTCATCGACCGGAATAGGTGGTAATCTGAAGGAGCAATGTTTGGTGAATACGACGGGTGGGGTAGGACGTCCAAATTCAGTCCTTCCGTTTCCTTTACGATTTTTGCAACGTGTGGCCGAGCGTTGTCATGATGAAAAATGACTTTATCATGCCTTTTGGCATATTGTGGACGTTTAATCTTCAATGCTCGGCTCAATTGCATCAGTTGTTGTTGGTAACGTTCCCCGGTGACGGTTTGATTAGGTTGGAGTAGTTCATAATAGATTAATCCAAGCTGATCCCACCAAATGCACAGTATTAGCTTCTTGCCATGAATGTTTGGCTTGGCCATCGAAGTAGAGGCATGCCCGGGCTTACCCCATGACTTCCTACGCTTTGGGTTGTCGTAGTGGATCCATTTTTCGTCTCCCGTCACGATTCGATGCAGAAATCCTTTGCGATTTTGCCTTTTGAGCAATTGTTCGCAAGCGAATAAGCGACGCTCGACGTCTCTTGGCTTCAGTTCGTAAGGAACCCAATTTCCTTGCTTTTGAACCATACCCAGGGCCTTGAGACGTTGTGAAATAGCTTGCTGAGTCACTCCTAACTCTTGTGCAAGTTCTTCTTGCGTTTGGCACGGATCTTCTTCCAGTAAAGCTTCCAATTCTGTGTCATCATACACTTTGGGCCTTCCACTACGTGTTTTGTCCTCCACGTCAAAATCACCACTTTTAAATTTCTGGAACCACTCCCGACAACTTGTCTCACTCAAATTAACATTACCGTATGCTTCTACGAGTAGCTTATGCGCCTCAGCTGCAGATTTCTTTAAATTAAAGAAGTAAATTAGCAATTCCCGCAAATGACGCTTATTTGGCTCAAAACTTGACATCTTAACAAGATGAAAACTAAGTGATGCTAGCAAAAAGTCAGAGGTATTAAAAGGTTATACTGTTGCCAGATGTCAACATATACTATACGACTTTTTACAGCTGACAATTTCGATGTTATCTTATCGGTGGCGCCATCTTTTGAAAACGGCGGAAACTTATTTGTACACCTATTATTTGAAAATGAATAGAGTAGTAAATCTGCATTTGAAAGGTGACCTTAAAAGAGATTCAAGTTATTAGGACGAGTTAGTTATTTATGCTTTGCAGAATGTTTTGAACAATAGAAGCGACCCAAGAAGAAACATGTGAGAATCCCATGTGCTTTAAAGGATTTGATTGTTAATTGTAATTTTTCTGTCCTATGGTTTAATACTTTTGGGATAAACTACGTATTATACTAGTAAAGTAATTTAAATCTTTCAACTTTATGCAATAACTACTGTTCAATTGTACGTAGCATATTTTGGTTTCACAATCAAGTGTTAGTTTAGACTTCAATCGCTAATCATGAATTCTGCAACGAGAAATAGAATAAAGGCGTCGTTCTCTAATGGCGACTTCGATCTTGAAGATCAAACTCACTTTTGACGGCCCTCGAGCGCTAACCAAAATAGGAGCCAGTTGAAGCAAACCCATATCTAGTTGAGCGTGACACTGCTAATAGACTTAGATGAGTGAATAGATGTAGTGTGTGACTTTATATGGAATTTTGTGTGGAAAAAATACAGAACCTTGTAAAATGTTTTGAATAGTGAAAACGACTTAAGGTGCTCACTACAAAAAGATGTATATAGCAAATTTTTGTATTATATGACCCGACACTTTCGGAACAGATCACGTATATGAAATATATTTTTTTAGTATGTGCATTAAGTTACTGCAAATAAATTCTTTAATTAAAATAGGTCGGTGTTATGTATATTTCAGTTTAAACCACAACCAAAAGATATTCTTCTCAAGCAAGACGGACTAAAAGCTTGATATACTCAATATATTAGAGTCGCCACTAAAACACTAAAATAACGCTAATAAAGTATTAAATAATTAATTGTATATTACAAATAAACTGCAATAAAAGTAAAAAGGGAGCAAACAATTAAATCAGTATTATACAAGGGTAACACCGAAAATTTAGGTACAGTAAAAAATTATTTTTATTACCGATTTCCAAGATATTTACGTGTTTTGGAACTTAAACCAACCTTCAAAGCATGTTTCGCTGTTTTTAAGTGTCCTCAAAAAGGTTCTCCAAAAGTTGCAAATTCTACACCCTTTAGTTGGCAAGAAGTGTAAATCAGCCTTTATCTTTATCACACTTTTTAAGAATTTTCTTCACACATCACACGCTTATTCTTCTATTAAATTGTTAGATACCCACCGACAAGGAATGAAATCTCGTTTGTTGTAGTCATTCCAACGCTCGAGGCGCTCTTTTTAAATTCAAACTCTTACATAGTCCTATGGGAAGAGTCTGGGTCACAAAGTGTGGTGTAAGGATAGTGATAGCAATCCTCGTTGTTTGGAAGACGGCAGATTAAGAGTTCATAAAAGTTTTCTGTTATGGCGTCCATAACCGGTTCAAACAAGCAGGACTTTGATAGAGCGAGGTACTTTTTGGCCGGCTCAATTTTTTTAGCCAATCAAAGCTTATCACACTTACGGATAATTAGGTTCGCTGATCCGTAAAATGCCAGCAGCGTAGTTATGGTTTTTATAAGGCGATAACTATTTCCTTTATCTTCATTTTCTTCTAGGGTCACCATGGCTACTGAAAACCTTCAGTTACATGTCGCTAGACATTATTTTTGGTTTGTAATTTGATTTTTCTGGGCAAATAGAGGAGTTAGGCGCAGGCGTACCTGCTCGCGAGTTTTAAAAATCGAGGCTAACATTTAATTGCACTATTTCCCAAGCGAAAAGGTTAGAAATTGTTTATCAGGCAATAAATATTATTTTATCTATTGCGTCACCATATTTATATGTTTGGTAATGTTCGTTTTATATAAAAAATTTGTGCGTCAATTTTTTGTTTTACGAGGGCGAATCGAAAATTTCTGGCGATGATTTTACACGTGGAGTAATGTGTTGGTAGCGGCGCGAGTAATTAAATAGTGGGCGTCCTCCGCAATTTTATCGCAAAGTTAATTAAAATTGCCCGATCGCTGCGCCCGCTGCGCCCGCTGCTTCTAATTGCGCCCGTAATTTCCTTAGAAGCAGACGAATTTAACGGGCTTCCCAGATCGCGGATACGCTTATCTGGGCGCAGCGAAGGAAAGTAAAAGCAGGGAAGGCGCGCTGGGCAAATTCCTGTGGCTTCTATTACAGGTACGCGCGAATGGTTCTGCTCGACGGGGTTGTTCACACGCCGCAGTGTGATCTAATTATATAGGTTGCGTACCACCAGGTAATACCTGCAATTACTTTTTTGAAGCCGCGTGTGCGTAAGCCGACACCGCTCGACGCTGAGCCGGCCTAGTGTTAAGTGAGCGGAAGGATTTTGTTACCTTCAGGATGAGAACGATCCGGTTCAACCTCTTCAGGATTTCCAGGGTTTGGGTCTCCTCCACGAGCACGCTGAAGAGGTTTCGAATGGAGTCCAACTCGTAGATGATTTGCTTGAACCACAGTTCGTACGCTGGAACAATGGTTGAACAATTATTTGGGTATTTCTGATTTGCGGGTATTTAAAGAAGTATCTACCTTGGTGGGTGACGATGAAGAGGTGCTCGTCGTGCACGGGGAAGTTGTGCTCTTTGCTGAGCATCCGCTGGGCGTTCAAAACTTTATCCAGCATTAAGTACTCTCCATACAGTATTCCGGCCTCCTCGTCCAACTGCTCACCATCCTGACCGTTACTGAAAAATGACGAAGCTTGAATGATAATTGCGTGTGAAAGACAGGCAGCTGAAATAAGGAGGAACGGAAACGAAAATGCTAGCTGCAGGTATGATGAAACATCCACGTGTTGTTTCGCGCTATTAAAAAACTCGCTCTTTTAAGCTGCAGCGGCAAAAAATTGGTGTGAATTGTTAAGCGTGCTTACGTAAAACAAAAAATAAAGTAAAATAAGCTACATACATGTACCCCATAGGACAGCTCATTACGGACGCGCGTCTTACGGCTTCGCAATCTAATTCACGACTGACTCGAGCACGCAAGCTTCGATAGCAAATTGGCGGTAACGGGCGAACGTTACGACTCTCCGTTTTTGATCATTTACGTTTTTGATCGGCTCTGTGATCGACTTATATGTGGAAATGCTGCGTCAGTTCTTCGTAGATGTTATGGCAACAGCAGTAACTAAACAAATATGCGATTGCAACACTTTTATCGTTATTTGCAATTTGACTGACTTAGCTAGTTGTTATTTAAACGATTTAACATACAAATGGCAGATCAAATAGTGACGATGTTTTTGGCACTTGTATTACATTATAAACTTTCCATTATTCTGTTTATTATCTGAGGATTGTTAATTTCTATTTTAGCATCTTAAAACGACTCAAAAAAATTATAAACTACAAACCTTCCTGTGCACATTTTGCTTGCATTGGAATTAAACATTCAAATATCTCCCCTCTATGGACTTTTCATGCACGTTATTTTTATAAAATGCTGAATATCATATGTTTGATAATTAGATATTTTTTTTGCAAAATGTGTGTCAGATACTAAACGGAGGGATGACACGGATTCTTAAGGATATTTGTTTTTCTCGAATTTTTGACCGCAGGTCATTTACATTCGATAAAGCTAAAATTAAATATATAGACTTTGTTTGGCTAATTTTTATAACTATAGATAACATATTTGATGTCATATTAAGCTGTTTAATTAGTCGATTATTTTGTTAAATGTAGAATTTACTTACAAAAATTCTCTTATGTGGTGTGTGATTAAATTCAAGCAATGATATATGTATTTGTAGAACGCAAGGCCAATGCCCCCTATATATAAATAAATGGAAAACAACAAAATAAAATATTATATGTTCAAAATTATAAAATAGTTTGTTTCACATTTTTTTGAATGCATAACAAATTTTCATATTGAGCTAACATATAAATAGTATAAAACTCGGAAAATGTTTTTCTTGTGACGTGTCAGCTGGGCATTTTTTTCCATTTACGTTTCGTCGGTCTGCCTCAAGCATCACGGCTTATTGTGATTTGCGTTCCTTGTATTAGGCACAGATAAAACAAAGTCTTTCGGATTAGTATGTGATTCCCAAATATGCGTTGTTGTTTTTTGGCTAAAACGACAATTTTTTTATATACGAGGTGTGGCAGAAAAGTAATGAGACTGGCAACACTGCGCTGTTGTCCTTGATAGAGCACGTGTGTAAATACCCTCCCATAGCTCAGTGCGAATTTCAATTCGTTCCGTTAACTACGTGATTTTTGTGGCTGCTATTAGTGAAGTTGTATTTTGGTTGTGCGTCACGCAAAATGGAACAGCGGAATTTCAGGGAGGCCTTCAACTTCGAAAACCCACGGAAACATCGAACGTGTGAACACTCTTGTGAGATCAGACCGTCGTTTAACATTAAGAATGTTGAGTGAACAATTAAATTTGAACAGATTTACCGTTCATCAAATTTTGGCTGAACATTTGCATATGCAAAAGGGACCTTAAAAGGTATTCCTGTGGTTCACCCTGACCTCAGTCCCTGTGACTTTTTCCTCCAAGGACGTCATTTGGGACTTTAGAAAACACCCGAAAGAGTGTAACGGACATGCTGCAAACCATACCGAGGGAAGACTTCTAGCGCTGCTACCAATAGTGGGAACAACGTCTCGATCGGTGTGTAGCTGCCCAAGGGAACTACTTTGAAGGGGATAACATTGATATATAAATAAAAACCTTGGTAACTAAAAAATCAGTTTCATTACTTTTCTGCCACACCTCGTATGTAATTCTAGTTTAGCTTCTCTTTTAATCACAACATAAAAAGGGGGGAGATTCAGAAGAGTCTCTATTGCAGCAGTAGACGTTTTCTTTATTGATCCCATTATGCTAAAACAAATTAGTTTTGAATATCACTTATTTGAAGTTCAATGTTCTTATGCTTAATTTTGAATTACCATATCAGTGTTATATATGTTACAGCTGGTATAACTACTTTAATATACACCCAGTGTAGTATTCTTGATTTTAGATCCCGTCATTTGCGACAAGATCGCCTAATTAGAGCTAAAGTAATTTCCTATTTTTTATGATTTTGCTTTTTTTGGGGGAGGGGCGGTCACTTACAGGCACTGCAGCCGCAAGGGCTTATTGTGGCCACTAACATGCTCTTAAATGCTAGGACATCCACACACACCCATGGGTTGAGCGAGACTCGAACTCGCGCACGCCGGCTAGAGGACATAGCTAACTGGTTGAACCATCTGAGCCACCGCGTCCCTTTGTCTATATGTTAGTTTTGGATAAGTTTTGAGTCGAATAAATACTTTACCTTACCTAACAAACGCATTTCTTTTCCGTTAAAGCAGAAAGGTCAGATTTCTTATATTCTTTTTTCGTATAAATAGACCTATGGCGGTTTTTTTGGGGCACTGCTTGTAAAGTCTTCTTCTTCTGTCTATCTCGCTACCACGTGCAGGCAATTCAAGACAAGGTTCCATAGAAGAGGTGAAAGAACCCTGGGACATTCTTCTGCCACCGGATCACTAGTATTTCGTCAATAGCGTACTATTGTGAAATATCCTTTTATATGTCTGAAAGACATCTAAAAAACATTTTTATTATCTAGCGCTACCTCCATTCTTCAAGTACAGTAGTGCAACGCCGTTTTAGTTGATAACACTGCTCTATAGGCATATTATGTTAGTTATATTGAGCATTTTGAATCTTTAGAGACTAGTTTTTGGCGTTTGCCACAAACTAGAGATCTTTCGATAACCTTACAATGTCTTCTTCTTGATTGTCTTTAGGTTCTTTTTAATAATTAGTTATATGTGGTTCGTGTTTTTTTTTATAGCCATTCCAAAAAAGAATAACGCCCGACACTGCAACTAGTATAGGACAATTAGCCTTATGTGTCACACCCTAAAAGTATTTCTTAAAATTATCCACCACAGATTATATAGAAAACTAGAGCACATAGAACACACAATTCGGGTTTAGGAAGGGACTGGGAACGAGAGAAGCACTTATGGCCTATAATATATTAATCCAGCGGTGTCTTGACATGAACCAAGACGTCTTTGTCTGCTTTATAGATTACAATAAAGCATTTGACAAAGTAAAACATGACATCCTAATGAAATTGCTGAAAAATAAGAATATAGATACAAGAGACCTCAGAATTTTGCCAATCTTTACTACAATCAAAAGCGACAATACGTATAGAAAACCGAACATCAGAAGAAATCGAGATCAAACGAGGATCAGACAAGGGTGCGTCCTATCACCAGTTCTATTTAACTTCTATTCAGAACATGTAATAAACGAAGTATTAGAAAATGAAACGGCGGGCGTGGAGTTAATGGAATTGCAATCAATAACATCAGATATGCGGATGATACCATCATAATCACAGAATCCTCGAAGACCTGGAAAGAGTAATGAGAAGAATCGCGGTGGTTAGTGACGAAATGGGACTAAGCCTAAACACAAAGAAAACAAAATTCATGATTATATCTAAAAGAAACTACTATAACGTTAACTTAAATATTCAAGGAGAGCAGATTGAAAGAGTAAAGAAATACAGATATTTAGGCACTATAGTCAACGATAAAAATGATAATACCAGCGAAATAACCTCTAGGATAGAACAAGCAAGAAATGTATTCTTAAATATGAGAAATGTCCTATGCAGCAAAGACCTCTCCCTAACACTTAAATTACGAATAGTAAAATGTTTTACACACTTTTATATGGAATGGAAGCATGGACATTGAACAAATATCTTATGAAAAAATTAGAAGCATTAGAGATGTGGACATATAGGAGAATTCTGAGAATCTCATGGGTCGAAAAAATAAGGAATACGGATGTCTTAAACAGAGTGAATAAATAGGAAACGGAAATATTGGATGAAATTAAACTGCGCAAACTTCAATATTTGGGACACGTGATGCGGGGGGAACATTATTATCTGTTGCAACTTATCATGCAGGGAAAAATCAAGGGCAAACGTAGTGTGGGAAGAAGAAGGATGTCGTGGCTGCGCAATCTTAGAGAATGGTACAACTGTAGCTCCAATCAACTCTGTAGAGCAGCAGTTTCAAAAGTGCAAATTGCTAGGATGATTTCCAAACTCCGTAGCGGAGATGGAACATAAAGAAGAAGGTTAGTGTTTCCTAAAGCTCCCACTTTATTGAACATCTTTCTTACGTTCTTCTACATTCTTATGAGTTTTTCGTTCTACAGGTAACCTTTCCATTGGACGTCCTCAGAACTGAGAGACAATATTTTTGTTAGCAAGAACGATATTATCTGTTAACTGCTGTCTATTTCAACTTTAACCCTCTCTAAGTTATGACTAAGTCTTTATAAGATTCTAAATTCGTTTTGCAAAGGTTGCAGTAATTTGATCTCACGATTTTTTTTGGTCTAGGCCTTCCGAATCTTCTTTGACCCTCATAGAGGTGCTTAATTGGCAGCTCCATTTTTAAACTGTCTGGCACTGGCCCGCGTCTGTTTCACAATTTTAGGTTTGCCGAGTGGATTCGCTTTTTGACCGCGTTATCACCAAAGAATGTCTATCAAAAGTGTAAAGACATTACGCCTTCATCTATGGAGCTTCTCATTTCCAAGTCCTTCCCAGAACTTTATTAATATGTTTATTTTTGAAGTTTTGGAGGAAGAAAGTAAGTTATCACGCCAAGAGATAAAGATAAAGAAATAAAGGCGTTTATAGAACGGCATAAAATAAAAAACTATTTGTGTGGAGTGCTTCTTTATCCTCTTGAACCTGTGATGCAATTGTTCCACCACCTTTGATTTATCAAAATCAAAAACTGCTTCCATTTTTTACAACGCCTCGTTTTTCTCACATTAGCCTCACAAAGTAGGCTAAAAAGCACCACATATCTGTTAATCTCTCATATTTTGCAATAAAATCAGTTAAAAAAGACAGACAATGAAAACGTAGAAATAATTTATTAAAACCAAACTACGGGTGTTTAATGATAAATGAAAAAGAAATAAAAGAGAGACAAGGTACTATTTTTTAATGTATTGCTTTTTCTCGTCTATTTTAAGGATTGATGCATCTCAAAAAAAATATTAAAATTTATGCTATATCTGCTCACTTTATTGACAGTAAATTATTATTATAGATTTTTAAATATCTTTTTATTCTCAAGCATTTTGTTTTTTACATTTTAATTTATAAAGTGCTATTTACGGATTAGCACTATTTATTTTGCTGTTAAATGTATTAAATAAAACAAATATTATTTGTTACTTACAGCAGATTCTTTTATTTTTAACACCTTAATTTGGTTATCTACCGTGATTAAAGCGTCCTTAACGGGTAGTTAATAGATGGTTAGGTTTTAGTTTAGCTGATAAGATGGTACCTTTTTATATGACGTTGGTACACATTAGTCAGTGCATTATATTCTTATATAAATATGAAAAAACCGCATTTAGCAGAAATAATCTACATCGACAACGTAATACTTATTGTCAGTATAGTAAACGAGCAATTAAACTAAATTAACGTGACAAAGTTATCTAAAAAGGAGGTATTTCATTTAATGATGGTGCAAATTATTGGGAAGGTGAAGCAATAACTCTAAGTAAACAACTTTTAAAATAGAGAGTTTTTATTTAAAAAAAATAAGGAAGTGGTAAAATTTGAAAGAACAAATAGTGAAGAATATGATCTGAAGGCATATAAAAACAAAAATAAAAGACATAAAACAGGAAACAAATTTAACTAATTTTAACAAAATTTGATATTAGGGATGCTATTGGCTTTATTTGATAAAATAAGTTTATTAACATTTAGCAATTTTTTACAAAAAATCTATCTAAGGGATATCCGTGCGAAATACAGGGTTAAACAAAACTTTCTCCCGTTTTTTCAGCATCGATAAAGAAAAACAATAGGAGGTTCAGTAAAATTCTGGAACTGGAAGTTTTGTTTCAAAGAATCTTAAAGAAAATATTAGTCAAGAAGTTTCATTCATTTCCAATGCGCGCTTGAAGTTTTCTCCATCACTCTTTCTAATATGTGTTGAGCAATACGCTCAATTTCTTTTTTGTAGGTTTTAGAAAATCCTAGGGTGACGTTAGTAGACTTTAACCTTAAGATATCTCTATAGGAAAAAATCTCATGCAGAACTTGGAACAAAGCTCTTGCTGCGTGTGCTGTGGCTGCATGTTGTTGGACTCAAACATTTTCCATTTGAAGTGCTTTGCGATTTGTCGGATCACTTCCATATATCGATTGCACTCTCTTCTCAAAGAGCCCATTTACCCCACATCAAACAGTGGCATATTTACTGTAGAGAGACCGCTCATCCATCTCGTATGAATAAAAATAAAGGTCTTGGTGCAATATTCGCCGTACACTATGACTAAGTAAGTAATTAAAGAGTACCGATATGCTTACGCCTCGGAAACTGCAAAATAAAACGCCTTACTGCATCGATGTTCGCCGGGCTCTTCCTCCTCCTTCTCTCACCACAAAAACAGCAGTTCTGAATTTCTCTACTCATAACAAAATCGATTTTCAATGGGGAATGGATGTCCGGGACGTAAATTAAAACGGAGTCAATTGAAACCTTGCACAGCAAAATTTTTCTAGTTTAAATCGTCTTGGCTACCAAATACCCCTTTATGCAAAGTTTCCCCACTACCTGCTTCTAATGAGATCACTTTTTGACAGAGAATTGCTGCCGCCTACAGTCAGAACTCGCAAAGAAAATTGGAATGGCACATTAAGCTATTCGTGTCTACCTAAGCTGTAAATAATCAACAAAGAAGGTTGTTGGGTTCTTCACGAACTTACATTTGAAGACAAGAGTAGACTCGAAATTGAAGATTTTATTATTCACTAATTTTAGCCTCCTCATATTATTACCCCTTCAGATCTCTACTTGCCTTAGTTCTGTCTGGTTTAGTTGGTCAATTTCAAACTTCTTCCTTTTCTTCGAAGGGAAATTCGATAGCTTCTTGGTAGATGGTGCAAGTGCACAGAAAGCGAGGGTAATTTTTTCGAAAATTAGGTCAACTTTTGATAAATTTATTTAACTATAGGTGTATAAATAAGTTCTCAGCTTTTTTCTGCAAAATTAAAGTTTTATTTAAAAACAAACAAAAAAAGCTTAAGTATCAAAGTATTCTCTGTTGGCATCGATGACCTTTTGCCATCTCTCGGGTAGCTTGCGAATTCTCTGGTGATGGAAGCTCACCGGCTTCGAGACGATAAAGTTATCGATGCATTTTCGGACTTCTTCTTCTGTTTTGAAGTGCGTATCAGCCAAGTGATGCTGTAACGACCGGAATAAATGATAATCGGAAGGGGCCATGTTTGGGCTACACGCCGCATGTGGGAGAAGTTCCCAGCCTAACGCGAAGATGTGTTCTTGCGTCGCCTTCGCAACATGTGGTCGGGCATTATCATGGAGCAGGATGACTTTGTGACTTCCTTGTCCAGTAAATGGTCTCTTTTCTTCGATTGCGTCGCTCAAATTGATGAGTTGCTGTTGGTAGCGATCCGGCGTAACTGTTTCACCTGGTTTCAAGAGTTCATAGTCCAATCCCACCGGATACAGAGCAAATTCTTTTTGGCGTGGATATTGGGCTTTGGACTCGATGTCGAAGGTTTGCCAGGGTCTACCCACGATTTTTTGCGCTTGGTATTGTCGTTCAAGATCCATTTTTCATCGCCCATAATAATTTTATGCAGAAAATCCTTTTTTCGGTTCCTCGAAAGCAAATGGAGTGCGGTGTCACGCCGTCGATTTTTGTTGTCTTCAGACAGTTTATGCGGAACCCATCTGCCTTCCTTTTGTATCTTACGCATTGCATGCAAACGTATAGAAATGTCTGTCTGAGCGACGCCAAGCTGTTCTGCAGGCTCTTTTTCAGTTTGCGCATTGTTTTGATCCAGCAATGTCTGCAGCTCATCCGTGTCAAATATTTAAGGCCGTCCGGCGCGTGGTTGATCTTCAAGACTAAACTCTCCTCAGCGAAATCTTTGGTACCACTTTTTGCACGTTGCATGACTTACAGCATTCTCACCATATGCAGCACAAATCATTTCGGTGGCTTCAGCAGCGTTTTTCTTAAGATGAAACGCGAAGTGGATAGAAAATCGAATATGCGCTTTTGTGATTGCCATCGTGAACACAGCTGATTATTGAGGTCATGTGCATCAAACGCCAAATCGCATGATGTTTCGAAAGACCAAATGTCATTGCTGTAAAACCGCAAGAGGGCGGACTAATGCGTTACATGTAAACGGTGATTTGCGTCCTGTGAAATCTAAAGCTGAGAACTTATCCATACACTTAATAGAAGGATAAATGTTTATTAACATTTTTCTACACATTTCACTATTTACAACAGTGGGTTTGTCTAAGGGAGAAAACTCAAAGTTAAAATCTGCGAAGCAGATCGCAAGGAACTCGTTTCTTGAGTCTTCTTGTAGTAGGTTCGTCGATAAGGTTCTTCGCCAGTTTGAGAATTTTCTTATAGATCAAAAGTATACAGTCAAGTGATAATGTTATTTTAGGTACAATTGGTCAATACAGGTTATTTAGCTTTAATTCGAGCTGTTTCGTGAATATATATTTTTTAGATCTAATTATGATCAAGGTGAATACCTAGGTATCTTGTTGCTGCAATTGGCGTCTATTCATAGTGGCATGAAGATAACTGACGTTTCACTTATAAATGCAACTTGAATGAATGTTGTTTCATTAATTTACATTCGCCAGTTTGATAGCCAAATTGGAATTTGGTCGAGATTCGACTGTAAACGTTGTGGTGCGATAGGAAGATCTAAGTGATAATACCGCTGTATCATGATTATATGTCTTTGTTATAACATTTTGTGAGGAAGGTAGGTTAACTGTGAAAATGAGTATAAAACCGGCTCAAGCACGCTAGCCTGGGAGACGCCAGCATTGATTGGATGAAAAGTTACTTTATCTTGATACTTCACAAAGTAATATCGCTCTTGTAGGTAGAGCTGGAGGATTTTAAAATAATTAAAAGAAAGATTTTTTTAATTTTATAAAAAAGGCCACTGTGCCAGACTTTATCGAAAGCCCCAGTTACATTTAGTTACAAACGCAATGAATAGTTGCGTGTAATAATCTAAATCCAAATTGATGTTTAGGTATTGCTTGACACCTAGTTAATATTGGCTCTATTTTGGTTGAGATTATCTTTTCCAGGAGCTTCGCCAGCGTCGGGAGTAAACTGGTAGGTCTATAGGATCGTATTTCGAGTGATGCTTTCTCAAGTTTTTGTATTAAAATTACCTGATCCACAAGAGGGAAAAATAGCTAGTTTATAAGACTGCACTATGTTTATGTAATATATTGTAAACCTATCCTTAGAAGTTTCCTAAAGATTTTTACCATAATTAGGTCGAAACCGGGCAATTTTTTTGGGTTTAGTTTAGTATTAATTATATCTTAGATTTGGTGTAAATAAAATTTGAGTACAGGCGTTTGAAGTTGATAGGGAGATTCTAGTTAATTGTTTACTTCATATTTCACATCATTGTTTTAACTGCAGGATTAAGTTGAAAGACTCTAGAAAACTGCAGAGCCTATCCCTCATATTATCTATACGAAGTAGAGGAGGAGGTTGGTAAATTTGGTATGTTTAGCTTTACAAATCGCTTCTTGAGGCAGTTTTGTAGATCTTTGTTTTTATAATTATTTAATACATGATGGTTGAAATTTTTCTTTTTTCTAGTATTTTGTCTTTAGTTAATTTTGGGCAATTCTTGTGTTTTATATTTAGCTTCCTAAATAGGCATTGCTTCTCAAACGGCAGCTTAGATAACTAAGTTGTGATGAGTTACTGCGTTATCTATGTTAATATTCGATTTCAGAAAGATTGTTAGGTCCATTTTGCTCTGAAGTATTGTTTTGAATTCATCCAAGTCCGTGTGTCTGTTGCATAGTCTTTTACAACATCTCTGTAATATTTTTAAGTAACGGCGAACTTTACATTATTATTAACTATCAGCATTAGGTTATGTGTGATAATAACTGAAAGTTTAAAAAACCTATAATCATATAGCTCATTAAATGTATCTAATTAAAAATTGTATAAGAATATAATTAGGCTTCTGGCATTCAAATAAACTGTTATAAGGCACGTGTATGGAACTTTTAACCAGAGGTGCTTTAAAACCGCGACGCACCTAGGAACGTTGCCTTTCACCGGGTTTCGAACGGAACTACAACAGCGTGATGCAATAGGCAGATCAGCTTTGTAAGATTTGTTTGGCACGTCGCATCAAAAATGTGTCGTTAAAAAATAAATTGCAAAACTGTAAATCATGTGTACCGGGTTTGTGTCGAAAGTTTATGAAAAACATTTGCTTTATAAAATAACGCTCTGCATTTCTTTCATTTTTGAATTTACTTATTTTTATACTTCTTGGTCCTAAAAATGGTATTATAAGACTTCGAACTTTCTAAAATCTCTTAATTTGTATTTTACTTTAGGTAAACAATTAATAAGTAGTATTTATATAACATAATATGTGTTGGCATCTTGACAGAAATCCACCAAAAAAAGTTATTCTCAATGAATATGCCGATGACCTAATCTTTATTGTGGTGCAAGGTTGGGTTCTGAGGCCATTTTTATACTCGCGCGCACACACAAAATATACAATTAACATCTGTTTGCAGTGGTTTAAAAGGATGTCAATCTTTAAGGAGCACATCAACGTTACATTTTAAGATTTCCTTTCATGATTTATGACTTACAAGATATTTGAAATTTTTTCCAAGTGTTTGAGTGTTTTGAAGTTTTACTCCCTTCAGGATAACGTTATTAATAGATAAGGTATAAAAATAATCCTTGTCCACACACGCATGCCAAAACTAACCAAGTTTCTTTATTCTGTTGGAGAATAAATCAGTAAGTCTGCCCTTCAGATGTTTTCAGCTTCGGAAAAAGGAGAAAATCGCAAAAAATCCAGACTGTAGATCGGGTAGGGTAAGTTTTTGCAAAATTTTAAGCATTTTAGTGCTTAAATAGATGCGAAGGCTTTCACAGCCGATGTTATGCTGCATCGTGTGGTCGGAGTTCAAAAACTCTTGACGTTTCGTCCACAACTGCGGCGAACATCTTCAGATAAAATCTTCTAAAAATTAAGTGACTGAGCCGTGCGTTTACGCTTTATACTCGTGCGAGTGTGTTAGGAACGGTGTTGGGGGCTGTCTTTGACATCATCGGGATGGCAGATAATGTAATCGGGCTAGCTGCGACGTCAATCGGGTCATTGCAGGCAATATTTCGGCATTTTCTGACGTCACTCGCTCTTTCACCGTATCGCGGTCTGTTTTTTGCCCCTTAAGAGCGACAAACCAAGATTTTTGCGCACTTAAAGGCACTGCAGCCTCAAGGGCTTATTGTGTCCACTAACATGCACTTATTCTAGGACATTCACACACGCACACCCATAGGTTGAGCGAGACTCGAACTCGCACGCGCCGGCTAGAGGCTAGAGGCTAGAGACAATTGCTTGAACCCCAAACCAATATTTAGGTAGATTTAATCTGTGTTCTCTGATAAAATTATTTTTATATTTATAAATCTCCACCGCCTGTCTATATAATCTCGGGTAATAACACAGGACCACAAAAAAAGTTGATGAAAGGTTCCTTCAACCAGACCGAGTGCATTATATGTGTTTTTGGTCGCTGAAACCGAATCCGTAACCCATTTTGCTCCATCACCTCAGCGTTTTCTCCTAACCTCAAAAAATTATCAAAAATTGTGAAACCCAACCATATCAATCTTAAAGCCCATCTAAACCTTGTAACTCTATACCTTTATAACCGTTTAACCTTAATAACAATAACTTAAAATTCTAAAATTTATAACCTAAAAAATTATAACGTCGAAACCCATATTAAGCCTTAATAACCCAATGAACGCATAATACAGCAAACACATGCTACTCAAACTGGAATTTCGGAGAATATCAACTTGATAACCTTATTAGGTTATCAATAACACCCCATAGCCCTATAATCCCATAACCCTACGAGCCTAAAATGCAACACTGACAAAATCTACGCGAGAGACTTTAAGTTCGAATGGTAGAGAGCCAAAACTCCATAAATCCTTATCCTCATAACTCCATAAACTTTAAACCTAGTACTTTAAAACTCAAAAACCTTACAATTCTCAAATGCAATACATTAATCGACGCCCTGAACAAAATTATCACCAAAAATAACATTAAAAAATCTGAATCGTGCTAGCTTTTGTCAAAATCTCGATATGTATTTGCATGTGAGACTTCAGCTCCGCATCTCAGATTTTGTTTGTGTGTCGACATCCAGAGCACCTCCACATGATGACGGTGGGCAACGGAGTTGTTCCGTGATCCGGCAAAGTCCCTGGATCATGCCGTCACAGCAGGCACACGGAGAAAGTGCGTTACGATGCGGGTAGTCGGAACCCCAGTATCGGCGGTTGGTTCGCGTGAGAAAGCAGGCCCACGGGCGTCGTTATCAAACTACTGCATCTCTATATGGGTGGGTAACTTGGCATTTGAAGAGTATAGTGTTACAAGAAAGTCATCATGCAATAATAGCCTAGGTTCTTTCTGCGTTGTTTGTGGAGTAAACTCAGAAATACATTTACAGATGCACTTAAAATTAAGTATAAAGAATTTTTTGGCATAGAAATAGTGATCAATCATTGGATTCCAAAATCTATATGTTTAAGATACTCCTTGCAACTCAATAAACAGAAGACATGGACGTTTGCTTCTCCAATGATCTGGCGGAAATCAGGAAATCAAGAAAAGGATTGTTATTTTGTTTAAAAAAAGTTTTCGGGCACAACCGAAAAACAAAATATTCGATCTCTTATGCAACTGCCGAATCTGTGGCTCTTCCTACACTTCTTAACGCTGAACAAAATAATGAAAGTAGTATTATTACTGACGAAAATAAAAATGCGATAGAAACATCAACTGACGAAGTTCCAGCTGATGGTGACGTTGAGGATGTAGAGTTGAACAGTGAAACATCGAAAGAATCAGAAGGTAAGACAGATAAAAATTCTAACGAAGAAGAAGAGCTTAAAGACTTGGTGAACTGCTAGCGTCAAGACTAAGAGAGAAAAATTGCCTAACTTCAGGAACTCGTATAACTTTTTATCGCAATAGAGATATCCAATTTAGAAAATATTTTACAAATGTAAAAATTTTGTAACGATATTGAAGAACTAATTAACGAATATGATATTCCTTATGAAGCTAAGAACTGGCGTCTATTCATAGATTCTTCAACACGAAGTTTAAAAGCAGTTTTGTTACATAATGGCAACCAATATGCTCTGCTACTCATTGGAAATTCAGTTGAATGAAGAATACCACAACCTCCGCAGAGAGGCAAGGGGACTCACATAAAGCAAGCACCCCAAAGGGAACAGAAGCCTACTACGTCCACGTCGTTGTTCCTCGGTATGGCTGAATGTAGGTTATTGCAATGCAGGAAATTTCGACCTATTGGGTATTAAAATCATAGTTTTAGGGTTCAACAGTTTATTAGGAATATGGTTTTAGGGATATTGGTTTATTAAGTTAATATTCTCTGAGATTTAAGTTTGAGTCGCAAGTGTTATATAATTGGGTTATCAGAGCTTAGAAATTATTGGTTTTGAGGTTATAATTTTTAGAATTATAGGTTATTGGTATTAAGGTTAAAGGGTCATAACGGTATACAGTTACAAGGTTTAGATAGGTTTTAAGATTGACATGGTTGGGTTTCACAATTTTTGATAATTTTTTGAGGTTAGGAGAAAACGCAGACGTGATGGAGCAAAATGGGTTACGGATCCGGTTTCAGCGACCCAAAAAACCTATAATACACTTGGTTTGGTCGAAGGATCGATTTTTTTTTGTGGTCCTGTGTAATTATTACAGTTGCGGACGAAACGTCAAAAGTTTCTGAACTCCGACCACGGCCTTATAACCCGGAACCAACTACACGATGCACCATTATAGTGCTTCCTTTATTTATCGAATTCAATAAGAATGAGCCTCGCCATGCCATAAATTGCTTTGTTGCCAAGCTCCGCCCTTTGCAAGCAAGCTCGGAGTTTTCTCAGTGTTCACATATTAGCTGTAGTTGATAGTATCGTTTTGGTTCAAAAATTCACTGTAGACTATGCTTTGCCAGTCCCAAAGAACTGTTATTAGCACTTGTTCTTCCGAAGGTTTTAAATTTTTTTGGATCCTTGCACTCTAATGGCTGGCTGTTTGTTTTACGAGTCGTAAGCAAAGTATGAGGGGTAGGTAAGAAGTAGTAATGTGGAACTCTAAGGTCGTAAGGGTGTGCCCAGCACTCTTTGCCAGTAATAAAATTTGGCCTAATTCTATCTATAACTATGTGATAATAGAAACAAGTTTGCATGTTAGAGCTAAGCTACGTCAAGTTTTATTTGAGAGTGTCTTGAGAAGTCTTGTCTTCTACGTGATAAATAAGGCATACAAATACATAGTAAGGCAATTTTGATTCGCAACCTCACATATGCACAAAGAATTAATTCAGTTACATGTCAAAAAGCAACGAGAATAAAAATGTGGCCTCTCCACTCAGTGATTACAACATCAAAGAACAACGCGTTGTTTTCTGTAAGCAGAAGGAAATTAGTGGAAAACCATTGGCACAGTAAAAAGCACGCTCGATGCATTAACAAAAGATCTATGAATGAATAGAACGTTTTAAGGAGGAAAGAACAAGTGTAACTGATAAAGACTGATCTGGTCACCCATCTACATCACGCATAGACCAACGCATCCTTAGAGTAAATGCCTTAATCTACCCCATGGGTCCTTTAAAGAAGACACTGGGCGGTCACGAACACAGCTCGATTGGTGAGGTCCACTGCTAAACAGCTTATTTTTTAAATGATTGAAGAAATAGGTTAAACCACGCCAGAAGTGCATAACTGTGGATTTTTTTACATTGGTTTTCCGAAAGTGGGAATCAATTTATTATATGAAAGTTGCCTTTATTTTACTATTTATCTACGTATTTTCAATTAGCTTGAAATGTTCTCAATCAAGGGATATCATTATTTTTCTCTCAAAAACACGCATGTTAATGTTTAACAACTTTCTTCATCACTTTGGAGAATAAATAAGGAGTCTACTGTCAACACCAGTGATATATAGCTGCTTGTAACTCATAATTTGTGAAACTATGCCTCTTTAGCTTTTTTCAACTTGGGAAAAGAAATCCGGGCAAGTGCCCTAAAATACTTCCTGCGTTTGCCAACTGCAATGAAGATGAGCATTGCTACGTTAAAGAATTGCTCTGGTGTTAGGTCTACTCCTTGCAATCTAGCTTTTTGCAGTGAAATCCGTTAAGAGGAATTATTTCCAATGAAAATGTCGATGATCTAGTCTTGATTATGGTACAAAATTAAGTTCTGAGGCCATTTTTGTTTGAGTCTTCTAGAGACTTTGGCTCTCTTAGTTAGGTCTTTCACGAAATTGTTTTCATCCCCCACAAACTTACGGTGGTAGACTGTTTCAGAAACATTTTTAATATTTTTGTGTTCAATGACTTAAAGCATTTCCAAAGCTGGATCCCATAGGTCCAAATCTGTCTGTGCATGTATGGTTTTGTATATAAATACTTTATTTTATAGTGAAAGCTGAGATCTTTTGCCCATTAACCGATGCAGTTGTTTTACTTTTAGGTCAAATTGTTTGTTTTGGTTTTATCTAAATTTTTGATCAAGATAAGTGTTGTTTATTGTTACTGATAGACATATACTATATTTGGTTGTGGATATAACTTTAGCAGATTTATTGTCGTTCATTGCAATTTTCCACTTATTAAACTAATTCTGAAGAAGACTAGGATGATTTTGAAGACTTTCAGATGTCACTTCCGGAATGCTATATGTAGACTGTATAGCCATACCAGCAAATGTTGCAATTTCGTTTGAGACATCAACACTGACTTGTGGTGCGCTAGAAATAATTTGATATTAATCAAAAATTGTATTACTGGCCTTGACTTGAAAAGTTCTTTCGTACCGGTATGATTATAGAACCAAGTAAATTGGGCTTGGGAAGTTTTGCTTTATTTTAAACAGTAAGCTATAATAGTGTGACACATTTTATCAAAGCACTATTTAATGTCTTTTTTTTATTAAAGCTTTTGTCAGATCAGCGTTCGGAATTTAGACTTTGCATGTAGCGGTGTGTAATACAGTGGCCTCGGAAAATATTTAATGTCTAAAAAGGCAAAACAACAACATGCTTTCGTTTCTACTGCTTTCATAATATTAGTGATAATTCTATAGTCCTGTTGTATCATTGAATGGCTTTAATGGGATTATATGATGTAAATCAAATGTGTAGTATAAACCTCTTACATATTTTTGGCTGTATTTAAAGGACACTTATTGATCTAAAAGATTTTATTCATAGATGGAAGTCTTTATGCAGTCTTTGATTTATTTATCTTCGCCTGGACTACGTCCCACATGTTGGGACTGGCGGTTAGTCGCAAGTCAGGAGACCGGTTGTATAGTCATGCTTGGGTCTTCTTTATTTTGTGGGCTTTAGTCAGATCTTAACTGTCTCTAGCACGGTGATATAACTATCTGCGATCACTTTCAAGTCTTCTTTAAAGAAATTGAGCGCCGTGAAATTTTCTTCGCTGCTCACAAGCCCCACATCACAAAGACGAGAAACTTTATATACATGACGGTAGGCACTTGAAACACATCTTAAGAGAAAAAAAAAACAGAAAGCTAGTGTTGTCGTGCTTGATGTCGTTCCGCAGTGTTTGCACATTTTATTTCCTGTCCATATTGTTTTTTTCAGCCAACAGTTGGCGGTTCTTCAAGATGAAAGGCTTGTAATGCATGTCAGGTCCTGGTGCTAGACTAAGCGTCGACTTCGCCACGTCCATTTCTTTTGCTAGGTCAGGTCAGGTTTCGCCCAGGATTTTTTTTGGGTCTTTAAATAGTCAAATTATTTCTGTTGGCGATTTTCCAACACAATACAACCAAAAAAATTCCGGATTTACCTCGACCACCCTGTAGGTACGCCTGCTAAATTTTCTGTGTTACTATTAATGGTAAAAATGGTTTCTTTGACAAAGAGAAATGTCAAGACAATGACCTCTTCGTAACTTGAGTTTAAACTTGATTGTTGTGATATTACTTTGGCTTTGTCGGGCGTTACGTGCTTTTACTATTTACAAATAAATTGTTTTAATGTTAATGGTTGCAATTAATCATATTGGAATGTGTTGCCTTCAGGCTGAATTTTGTAAAAGATGTGTTAGATATACTGTCGCTTCGTTAAGTTTTGGAATTTTTTTATTCCAACTGCTAAGTAGGTGCGTTGCGTTCGACTGGTAATTGCTGGAGTAGCTCCTAATTAGTGTGTTTTAGAACATAGCCCCTATAGAACCTAATATCAAGATAAAAAGTTAACTTTTTAGATATTTCTTTAGTTATCGTGAAATCTATGAAGTTTTAGATGCTTCTAGGGCCGCTTGGTCAACATGTTGGTTTACTTACCAACACTTATAATATACGTAACAGGGTAGAAGCCTACTAGAGCCTACGGTACACAAGGATAGTAACGTGGCTAGCGCTACATAGCGACCACCTAGTATTACCCTAGAGTTTGACCTCCAAGTACTCATTTATTGCAGCCTGAGTCGAGCTGGGTCGTAAAAATTGCAGCGATTGAATTGGCGAGAGCGGGATTCGAACCCGCAACTCTTAGTTTCGTAGTCTAGCGACCTATCCACTAGACCACTACAGCTCTTTACCAACTCTTAATTGAAATTTAAGTTTTGATGGTATAAGAGGTTGTATTCTTTAGGAATTAGGAATTGTAATTTCCAAGTTGTATGTTCCCCATTTCATTCATCACCAATAATAAGCTTATTGTCTAGTTGTTGAAAATGTATATTCTTCAATGTTGATGGTATGCCTTGAAGGATTGTACAGCGTTACAATGGTCAATTGGTACAAACTGCCTTTAACCTGTATTAATGAGCCTCGAATTTTGTTAGCGTGATAATATTCTAAAAGACTGTGATTTAAAAAGTTTCTTACAAGAACTTCTGCTCCACCGCGGGCTGCGCCATCTGGAAAATTTTTAAAGTGTGTTCTATAATATGCTGTTTTAATAATAGATGCATCAGAAATCAGTAGTACATCTATTTTTTGTGATTCTAACACGCTGTTATTTCTGATTTGAGTTCTCTGTTGCAATATGCAGTGATATCACCATTTAAACTTTTTTATTGATTATGGTAGAGGGTATTTTTAGAATCACTCTGTTTTGATTTAGTATCTGTGTAAACATAGCTTTAATTCTGCGAGTTCGTAAGTTCCAGAGTTGCTCAACAATATTTATTTGTCGTTGTTATTGAATATCTGCGTTACTTTTATCGGAGGCTATTTTCGAATAAGGCTGGCTTGTTGGTAACATATTTGGATTTTGGTTTATTGCCTGATTTGTTAACGTAGGATAGGAATTGTTTAAGATTGGTGGAATAAGTTGTGAACGTGTATTTTTGTTATTGGTCTGGCTGGAGTTTATCTAGTTAGCTAGGTGGTTTTGATGGCACAATGCACACTTAACTTGTTTTTTTTTGTAAGCCCCGGTATTGATTTTTTTACCAAATTTAATACATGCTTAGCACTTTGTGCAATATGACTTGATATGGTCACTGAGGAAGACAGTTTCTTTTTTGCTCTAACATTCTTCAGATATTTAATATTGTAGATTTCTTTATTGCTTTTTTTATTCAAAATTGACCATAAAAAGAGAAAAAGAGTTTTTGTTATACACTGTTATTTGTCGGTGCCTTGGTAAAAATAGTTCTTTCTCTGTTGGTTTCAGTAAATGTACGGTTTATCAGTAGTAGGTTGTGTTCTTTAGGTTGCTGCTGGTTAGTACTACTTTGTTGATTATTATTTATAGTTTATAGTTGCCTAGCTTGTTGGTATTGCAGAGAGTTATGAGACTGATTTCGGTAGTTCCTTTTAATAAAAAGCGAAACAATATTTAAAATATCTGTCGTGTTACCCCCGGGCAGCCGAACTGATTAATGTTGTCGAATGCGATGCGACAAACGGTTAGGCGACACGTTTTTCCCGTTCGAAGCATTCCTAATTCATCATCCTTTTTTTGTATAGCTACTAGCTCTGTAAAGCTCCATTTTAGCTTTATTATCTTGATCTGAAAGAAAATGTCGACAATGATGTTGTTTTTCCCCAGTACGTGCTGAATATATGTTGAGTTTGGCCAATAAAGTCCAAGCCGGAGTGTTTATTGATTGTCGTTATTGTAAAATTTATATCTTATATATTTATGATTGGTAAAAATGGTAAATGCTCGTGGTTCTATCGTATGCTGCAAGCATTGTGTCTTGTATATCGTCAGCCATTATCGATCATAGATTGCATAATTGGAATTGGTAATATTCAGCTTTTTGGAAAAGAAAGCAAGAGGGTGTCTAGCGTCGTTGGCGTTTTGTTGGATAACTCAATAAGTGTAACATTGGGTTTGGTGTGAAATGAAATCACACCATTTTTATTGCTGGGATTCAATCTATTGGAATTTTTCTTTTGGCGTTACCTTGGACTGTCTTGTTCAGCCTGGGTATAACCCCCGTATCAAAGTTTTTCTGGCACGGGTTGAATACTGTTTGAGCTGACTTGATAACCCAGAAACTTAGAAACAGCATTTGGCTGAGTTGCTTACCGCATCGTATTGCTGTAGCCGTTTGAAGACTATTACTAGGTTTTTGATGTTTCTTAATTGATGATGATATTACCAAGATATCTTGGATGTGAGCATAGTAAAAGCCTCAATTTTAAAGTACCTCATCGATGAATCTCTGAAATATTTGAGCTGCGTTGCAAAGTCCTAACATCATAAACGATCATTCAAACAATCTAAAGTGCACAGTTCTCGTCGTCTTGGAAATATCCTCTATCATTATAAAGAAGATATTTCAGCCAAAGCTTGTGAATAGTGGTCAGGTTCAGTTCTTGTGTTTAGTCTACGTCTCCATGCTCTGGCATAATATAAAGCAGAGATGACCAGTAGCATAGCGTCGAATTCCTTGGTTGATGCTTAGAGCTTCTTTGGGACTAATCGTCGTGGTTCGTTTACGACTGGAAAGCCTGACGTCGTTTGATGAAGTGTCTTGTTTGATGTTTGTGTGTCTTAGCTATCTTGGACGACGTGACTTTGGAAAACCTGGTCAAAAGCTCGCAGAAGGTACTGAAGCCTACTACTCTCGTTTTACCAAGGATTTTACGTCGAACTGGTCTTTTCTCAACGACAATAGAAGTTTAACTCTGTCGATCAGTCGGCATCATTATTCAGCAAGAACTGCTTTGTATGAGAGTGTCCGTTATAAAAAGATGACTCATGGCTATTAAAACTGCGAGGGTGCTTTGTCTATGGGTCGTCTTTAAATTTGAGTAACTTGTAACGGCTCAATATTTCTCAGTCAATGACCATGCTTTTTTTTATCCAAAAAGATCTTTGAAACAAATTTTCCTCGCTTTATCTTATGAACAATATTTTGTTTGGTATTTAAACTTATGCAAATTAATCGTCTGCTACTATACTCACATACTTATGTGTTTTTGATACAAGTAGATATTCCAATGTTATATTTCTTCCAGAGTTTTTTGACGATTTATGCAAATTTTATGTCAACATTAGGGGTTTTCCTTAGATTTTTTTAAGTGGTTTTCCCATCGCAACTATCCTTCTCCTATCGTGCTTAGTATTCGTTTAAATTTCAGTTGGTTTCCGTTTTCAACATTTCGTGGATAATAAAATTGCGCCTGTCGCTTATCTGCTACATGTAAAACCATACTACAAAACTTCTAGAGATTTCCCCAAAATACTTCTAAGTCTTTTTTCTAATATTGTAGAACATAATTTACCTACTACGTTTAATAACGTAATTTTCCGTTATTGCAATCTTTTGCGCCTTTTTTATAAATCGGTATATTTATTTTTATTTGCCAATTTGCTAAAGATTCTTCTGTATACAATACCCTATTATCTGTACCATTTTTTCATTTCCTGCTTTTAACATATCGGCTATCATCTGATAATATCCTAGATTTTCCACACTAATTAGGATTTTAAGGGTTTTCTTTCCAATCATTTTTAAAATATCTTTTCTATTTCTCTCTCGTCTATTAAATGTTTGTTATCTTTGTTTTTAATGTTTCTTAGCGTAGTATTATTACTTTTTTCTCTTTTCTTATTGTTTCAAAAACCAGTTTTTGGTTTTCTTTATAGGTCGTTTTCATTTTATCCCCGAAATCAGCCTACATCTTTTGTACTTCTTCTTTTACCAGTTTCTTGATTTTTTTTATATTCATCATTATCTCTTTGGTTTTTAATTAGACATGTTTCTTGCGCGCCGATTAATTTTATTTATCTCATATTTCTCTTGTTGATTCTTGTGTGTTTATCTACCCTCAATTTTCAGTTCAGATATGCTGGTGCGTATTTATAGTCTCAGTTTATAACATTGCTATTTTATTATCTTTATCTTTCTTTGTTCTAAGTTTATGTTATTGTTATTATCCAATTTTATTATCAATAGGAAGTGATCGCTACTTATCTCCGCCTTTTACTTGCTTTCTTACTAAGAAGGAATCTATTATGGATTTCTCACTTCTGTTCTATACCTCTCTTGTAATCTTGTGAATTTCTTGGCACAAAGTACTACCCATTTTCATGCAAATTTTGATATACTTTTCGATGATATGGTGTTACAACAAACTACCACTGAAGGCAACCAAACACAATTTAAAAATATCCCACCGGACACATGACACCTTTCAAATATACCTTGTATGTTAACATAATTAACAGAATTGGGTTATTTATTTAAAATGTTGAGATATACCAAAATAGTAAAAAGAGAGGCATGAATACCAAGGTATATCTTATAGCATACCACGTTGTTTTCAAAGAAATCAAAAAAGAACTTAAAAAAGAATAGATTTTTATGTTATTGTTTTAATTAAAATTGATTAAATAGTTGAAAGTTATTCATCTTGTAATGTTTTATAAACAAAAAAAATTGTATCCTATAATATATCTCAATTCAGCATGCAAATAAGTAAGAAACTGTTAAAGTGCTTCAAAAGTACTTTGTGTTATCCTTAACAGAATAACAGCCGTTCCCTCTCGCACAGTTCATATTAGCTATAAAATAACAGCAAGTGGGTTCATTTAAAATGAAATGTGTGACTTTGAATTTGTTTTAAAAATAGTATATAACCTTCTGCAGATTACTTATAACATGCGTGCATTAAAAAGCACACATTTCTGCAGCCTGTAAATAGATGATAAGTTTTAACGCATTCATATGTGTCGTTACATGTAAATATTATTTTGCTAAAAGATAATTTTACCGCATGCTTTAATGGGAAAGATAAAATTTTGTTTTCAAAAATTTATTAAAATGTTCTATATTTGTAATGTCGTACGTTTTTCTATCTCGATAGTCAAAACAGTGCACTTTCCCATTTTTTGTTTTGTTTTGTATATGATTTTTTTATGAAACTTTTCATACATAGATTACTAGGAAAATTGCGCAATATTAAATTTTTATAAAATTTCTTCCGCATTCTCCTCAATTCAGCATCTTTTGTAAGCAATTGTCGAACTAACTCTTCCACGCTCTTTTGGCACAATTGTCATTACATGCCATTAGAAAACACCCTTCATTGGAAAAGTTTAGTAGGCACATTATGATATTACAGCCACTTTTTATCACCTATTATGATGCTGAGTTCATGAAATTTTCTATTTTTAAATTTATTCAGCAGCTCGTGACATCGTGCAACGCTTTGTGCCATATTCTCGTCGGTTAGGGCATAGGGTACCTATACGGACAAAATCTTTCCCACTTGAAGGTAGTCGTGCAGAATCATATGAGTAGCCCATTTAGACATATCCAAAGACAATAGGTCACATGGCTGTCGAACTCAAGCACCTAATGAGAAATTTTGGATATTCATATGAACTTAGTAGTCCTATGTGGGTATTCAGTCTCATGTGTTTCGCTAGATATTGAAGTTTAAAAACGGCAGTGACTGTGTTGATAAAGTTAAAAGCAGCAAGCGTCTGGCGATTGAGCGCAAGATACACATTGATAACGAAAAAATAGATAAATCACTGGAGGATGCAATGGGTCTATTGGACACCATTATCCATAAAATCTCAAAGATGATAAAAGTCTCAGAATAATAGGTTTCTTATACCGTCGCTACTCAGGAGAAGCATTGAAGGAATGTCGACAATTATTGCAGCTGTACATAGTGAATTTGAAGATATTTTTGAGTCACACTAAATCATGGAAGGAAAGCCAGTCCATGGAAGTCTTTGTCCTAAGAAGCTACGGGCGCGAGTATTTATTTTAAAACAAATAGCTGCTTTCTTTTGGTGTTAGGGAGGGACCATTGTGATGGGTTGGCTGTTCCCTGTGAGAGTAACATTACCGGAAGGTAATGCAAGTCACTAAAGCGATTCCGCCTACATATTCAATAATGCTACTATGGGAAAATGGAGAGGTGGTGTGTTAGTTTAATACCACAATGTGCGATCACATATCAGTCGTTACACCGTGCTGCCTTACGCTCTGTATTCACTGGATTGTGCACCGAGCGATTTCGCTCTATATGACGCAATGAAAGAGGCAGCGCAAGCAGTTCTCTCCGATGACAAGCTTCGGTCAGCTAATGCGAGAAACCATCACTCTTATATCAGACGTCAATGAGTGCAGACGTGTTTTGTAGTGCAAGCATTACTTACTTTTTTCCTCTTGCAGCATATGGTGAAGGGCGACCGGACTAGTATTGTAACCAGGTATCACTAAGATAAACCCCTCCACGCTTATATAACAGGCTCTGTCCAATATCGACCCCCTCACAACAGGAATCGACCAATTTCCGTGTTCACCCACGGTTGATGGTAGTACGCATGTGGATGGGGATTGGTGGCGGCAACAAGGTTGTCAGTGCCTCTATTCAATAGAGCCTAGCGTGAACTTGATGTACGGAAGATCAAAGTACAAAAATGGTGAAAAATCCATTAACAAGCATTAATAAGTACCAGTTTGTTTAATGCAAACCAAAATATTTATTAAGAGTTAGTATCTTCATACTAAAACATCAGAACAATAATTAGTAACAATATTAATCATTATTGAATTGGTATTAGAATTTAAATACTATGACAAGAGACTATCACTTTTAAATGTTAAGTTCCTTATCCAATCTTGATCAGCTCCTTCGTTTTGGACTAAATTGTTTTATTCTTGGTCATCGGTTTATTATTCAATGTCACCGTAATGATCAAATTCAACCATTTTCCACAGTTTCAGATTAGTTCCTTTATCTCAGTCCGGGTAATCGTTCACTTTGTTCAACTAGAGTACTAACACTAATTCGTCTCTTTCCTTAAGCTGTTTAATCGCTCCAGACAATCAATGAGTCACCAGGATACATTTCTGCTATGCCATTAAGGAGCTGCTGCCAGCCAAGGTAATCTATCTTTGAATGGAGCAATAGAGTCCATCCTTAAGGTGGAGCCTTGTTGTTTCTCTGAGCACGTCTCATCATTTTGCGAACTTCCTCTCAGTACCTTTCTATGTTGTTCGTCGTTGTATTTATTTTTGACTTTGTAACTGACCATTCACTTTTTTATTTGACTTATATTCTTAACAAATTTTCCTTTTAAATGATTAATTGTGATACACGATAACCTTTTCCCTTGAGATTGTGATAGCTTGCCTAACAACCAGTTCCAATCGCGCTCACCGAATCTGTATGCGTTCCTACTATCTTTAAGTGTTTTGTAACGCAACATTCATCAACTTAAGCTGCTATGTTTGTAATTATTTAATACCATAACAATTTAAACTGTTATTTTATGGAAATGGTTGTAGTATGAAAATGTTTGTTGCCACTTAGTAGTTTGCCTCACCACTACATTTCTTGTTACAATTCATACAGGGTGGCCCAAGAGCAGATGTAGTCAAACAAAAATTTATTTTAGGGAAACTAAATGGTACGGCTGAATCAATTAAATTTTCCAATTGATCCTTTTCACTAACAATCACATACTAGAGGCATGTGAAAAAATTGCCAAAAAATTGCTGTCCCATTTTATTTGTAATTGCGTTTATGTCAGTGGTACGTTTCTGTTGTGAATTGGCGTATAGTACGTTTTATCTTTGATATAGTCAGAAGAGTTTAAATCGGAAGAATAAAGCAGCCAGTCAATACCCTCACCAGAAGTAGCTTTCAGATTACCTTCAGTTTGATGTTGACAAGGGCCATCTTGTTGAAACTAAAAATGTTTACTTATCTAAAGAGTTTGTCGAGGATTTTTGCAGCAAACTGGTATCTTGGTGTTATTTGTAATAAAAATTGGACAAATAACGCTTAAATAACTGAAGGTACACCATACAGTTAAGCGTTTCCGTGCACCAAATTCGGAAATTCTGTCTATTGATATAACCATTTTAGTCTAAATGGCATTCATCAAAAAATCACATGCATTTATATTCCAAAGAGTTGTCGTCTATCATTTGAACGATCAAGTCGAATCTTTGGGACTCAGCTCCATGACTTATAGGCTACTGTACTTGGATTTTGTAAGGGAATAAGTTGAAGTCTTCTTTCACTATTCTTTGGAAAATTGATCTTGAGATGTTAAGTGGTTTAGATGCCGAAAGTATCCACAATTCGAAGATTTGGATCCTTCAGTTAGCACTATATGAATAATATTTTTGTGTGTCCACTCTTCCTCTAACAAGTCGTATGAAAAGAATTAGTCTTATTATTACATATTCTTTTGGGCCACCCTGTACTATACCGATTACTACAAATGAGTGCTTAGAGCGTGTCAAGTGCTATAAAATTACCAGACAGTTTACTGCTTGTATATTTACAAAAGCCAAAAAAGGTTTTGTTACATTTAGTAATTATTGAGAAAAACGCTGGTGGTTGTGTTTGTTTCATCCTATGTCTACATTAATATCAACGTAGAATTTTACATTGTAATTTTTGTAATTACCTGTGCTTATTTCGACACTATTTCTGGTAGAACTAGATTAGTAAACTAATGAATTTATTGACCTATTACTTTCAGCAATTAATGATTGCCTCAGACAAAGTTCTTGATTTCCTACTCCGTTCTCGACTGATGCAATATTTTGGTGTTCCTTCTAAAGCCTGCTCTGTGTCAGAAACAGGCATATTAGTTGAATTTTTCCACATTGCATAACGTGCAAGCAGATAACGTCATCAATTTTCATTTAGCACTTTCTGTGGAATATACGCGAGTTGCATCAAATGTTTTGATAATTTTTAATTTTTTTCACTCGATTACATTTTAATTTTCTGTCATTGTAAACATATTTGGTAATTTAGATGACCGAAACATCAATATCAGTTCACATAAATGTGACCTCAAAAATATTTGCAGGTACCCATAACAACACAACGAAAGAAGTAGTAGGGATAACAATAAGTCAAGATCTTATAAATAAAATAATAGAGTAGGAGGGTATCAAGTCAAGAATAATGTCGATTGGCATAACAATGAATGAGAGGATAACAAAAGAAGTTATAGATAAAGCCAGAGATAAAAGCAAACATCTAGTGGTTATGGAAGACAAAAAAAAAATAAACAATTTTTGCATAGACAACAAGTACTAATTAGAAATTATTTCAACCATAAAGAAATACATAAAATTACATTCAAAGTAGATAACAGGTACATGAAAAGCACCATAGACTACATCACTTACACAAGAGGAGTCAAATATGCTATATTAGATCTAAAGGTTATAGTAGGGGCAGAGCTAAACTCAGACCACAAACTGGTAGTTGAAGACAAGAAAACTAGCACCATGAAAGAAATACCAAAAAAATAAAGCCGAGGAACTAAGAAAAAATAATCGAATACCAAAACAAACTGGAGCAAAAACTAAAATCCTGCGACAGAGAAGAGCAACAACATGACCATAGATCGAACGTAAAGAAAAATGGCAGATACTAAAAACACAAGTAAAAGAGAGATTTAGAGAAACTAAGTAGCTTGCAACAGTTATCTAAATACGGGCAAAACTACATTAGAAAAAGAAATAAAACAAAAAAAGAGGCTAAAAAAGCAAAAATGGATTTATGGGAAGAATTTGGTAGAGAAATAGAGGAAAAAATTAGGGAGAACTAAGAAAACAAAAAGTTTTAGACAACAGTTATTAAATTTAAGAGGAAAATATGACAAACAAAAAATCCCATGTGCTTTCAACCTACTTACAGCTTTACCGATATCAACGCTTCTAAGGTAGGCTTTTCCAGTCAATTGAAGTTATTACTACCAGAGTTGTTAACTATTCCTTACGTTCTTAAAAATGAATTCCTATTTCAAGAGGTAACAGAGGTAAAGAATAACCGTCTAAAATCAGAACACCAAGTTTTTTTTTGTGTAGATCATTGACAAAATAATCATTACATATATTGAAGACGACTGTTTGTATTCATATATATCTGTCACGATGGAAAGTCATTGACTTTAAATGTTTTTAATTCGTATTTAAGGTTTCATGTATCAAGTGTTTCGCAATGCATAGGGGATTTTTCCTGGTTTACTTTATAACCAAAAAGCAGAACATCACAAAGTCTGAAGTTGCTCCATCTAGACGTTCTGCTTAAAAATAAAATCTGGATAAATAACTTGTTTAGAACTACCGACAGCACTTACTACAATGACCATGGTTTGGAGCACAAAAATCTAAACTAATTTATTTTGAACCTTGAAGTTGTTTGTAGGTTCAAGAGTTCGACGCTGGGCCATTCTTGTATCACCTTCTCTAATGAGCAGGTATAGAATGTTACGAGAATGATCCAACTTGGTCATTAAGCCGTTTTTGGATACAAATTGTCACGCCAATACACATGTTGATTTATGTTAAGCGCTCTTAGTACGAAAACAAAAGAAAGTATGTTTATCGAACAAATTGCACCCCATACCATGACAGATAATGGAGCTTGACAACGCATGACATCAGACGATCCCAATTGTTCATTAATACACTTGTTTTGGTTATTGTAAAGCCTTTCTCGCCAATTAAGAAAAAAATATGTCAGTTGATTAATTTTTTGGATGTCTGTAAAGTATTGTGCTCTTTACAATTCATATGAAGTTAGATTAAGATCCTCAGACGAACAATTTATTGAAGAATACCAATTTTCAATAGGTCTCACCAAGTGATCCTAATTATGTCCGAGCTCCTAAAAGAGCTGCTGGCGCAGAAATTGCAAACAATGTTACGCTGACACTTCCACTCATCGTGGAAAAGTTATACAAAAGATGAAATGGTAATAATGGATAATTCTGACAAAACAAAAACTCGTATTATAATACAAATCGTTCAAGTCTGTCTTCGTGACTTTTTGGCATCCTATTCATATTAGGAAATACTGTATCATGATGAGATTTGCATCTTCTTCCTTCTTACAATAGAGAAAGTAGATCTAGAAAGTAACATAACTAAGTATTTTCCTTATTTCTTGTTTATTATTTAAAATGTAATTTTTAATGTTTGTAGAGAAACTGACAAATCTCTTTTCTATTCATTTCTCCTTAATGTGTTCTAACATATAAAGCTGGTGGATAGTAAATAATTGAAACAAAAACCAAACTAATTTTTTTATTTGAAAGGTCTTCTAGAGTTCCCTAAACGCGCATGTAAATTACTTACTTCGTAATCGTCTCCAAATAACAGGCAATTTTTTGAAGGAAGATAATATCAGCTACTTTTTATTAACACAGAAAGTGTAAAAACAAAAAACATAATTGGGAACAAAATTACAAAGTTTTTACATACCTTTTTTAATTTCCCAAAGAAGGTTTACTTATTTTTGTTTAATATGGTGTGAAATCCATGGGTCAATAGAAACAATACATTTATCTCTACATCATTCTGTAAAAATAAAGGGCAAATATTACTTTCTATACAGATTTTACTTGGAGTCTAACATATTGATATTCTTAATCACGAACGCAATGAGACATGCTTGATGGTGGTCATCAAATTAATTTTGGTGTTTGCAAAAATGGGCTCTAAAAGTAGGGTGGTTTATAGTACATCCAAAGAGTGCTGCTGATGTTGGTCAAAAAGAATCTTTGGCGTGTTGTGTCTCCTTTATAGATGATGTTTTGATTTTCAGAAAATAATTGCCATCATCGTAACCAAAAATAAGTCCAATAACAGAGAGTGCATTCTGGGCAATTATCAATGATAAAGAAGGATTGGATGGTCTTCAAATATAAATATAAGTTTTTGTAGTAGGTATTAGATTAATGGAAGGTTGCACAAAATTTGTAATTTATAAAATAAACAGGACTGACACTTAGTGTTCACAGTAAGATATTTGTCAGGCGACTGTCTTAAGATTATGAGTTTTTAGATAGCTAATCACTCTGCAAATAAGAGAGATCGTTTTTAATAGAATTACGTGATTCACCAGAGGTAAATGTAAGAGATGTAACATTTGGCGAACACCAAAAAATTTACTTGAATTTTATGAGAATCGTAGACAAGAACCAGTTTTAATCTTATCATGTAACATGACTTACGTAAATAATTTTTATGACCATTGATGAAACTGGATTATACTTAACTTTTGAACATGTCAAATTAGCTAAACTGATCACAAAGATTTTTTCCTTGTCTTAGGTGCTGGTAATATTTGGAATATCAATTATCAAAAGAAAACGTTGGGTGTTTCAATTTGAATAACAGTAATATGACAAAAGCTAGTGACATCTGCAAACTATTTAACAGTTGTTTTGTTTTTGTTCTTTGACTAACTGTAAAATGATTTTTAAAAACGCACTCAAAAACGTGGTTCGCTGAAATCTTTTGCTGCATTTATGATCGTGATATGAAATCTAAAAATATATTAAAAAAAAAACATTCGACATGGCAACGCAGCTTCATAAAGCCAACAGATTCTATGACGTTTCGCCCCTGTTGCAGTTGTCATTTGTTCGTCAGTGTACGCTAACATGGCAATCTGTTTATCTTCAAATTTTCGCTGCTGTGAGTAGAAATACATGGGAAAACAATCGAATTTGAGTTTAAAACAAAATAAAAACAGTTTACTATATCAGCCTTACGATAGAGTAGTGATAACACTCCCACTTTAATTATCAAAGTGGAATGGGGTTAGGATTATTTTCATATTTGAATATTTTTCAATGTTTTCACTACCGCAGGAAGTACAGTGCTTTAAATGTCGTCTGGTCTTGTAATCGATAACAAAGAAGTAATTGGACTCAATTAAAGAATATTAGTTAATACATTGGACTTTGCACTTCTATGTTTTGATACAAAGTTCATTGGGCATTCTCAAAATACACCTTCTCTTACCTAATTAGTTTTAGAGACCAAATCATTTTAGTTAAATTAAACTATAATTTGTTTTTCAGTAAATCGAGTCCAAGCACTATCGAGGAGCTTTTCGGACCAAGTTTACCCAAAAATAACCACACATTATACGATTTACCCTCGCGAAAAAGATCCAAGATGGAAAGGTAACTGTTGGTAGCAGCGGAGGAGCATGTTAAATAAATTGGGTTTTTTTAGACGTGAAAATGGAACGCTTCGAGGATGCGACAGACCTTCTCATAGTTGGCGGAGGGCCGGCTGGCATGGCGGCAGCTATTCGTGCCAAGCAGCTCGCCGAAGCGGCTGGCCAAGAGCTAAGAGTGTGCTTAGTAGAGAAGTCATCTGAAGTTGGAGGGCACATACTGTCCGGGGCATGCATAGAGCCCAAGGCCCTCAATGAGCTCATACCTGATTGGAAGGAGAAGGGGGCCCCCTTGAACACGCCTGTCACCGAGGATCATTTTGCCTTTCTTACTGAATCCAAAAGGACACCTATTCCTATTTTGCCGTGTAAGTAATTTGGAGTCCTTATGAATTTCTACATGTAAGTTTCTGGTTTGGTATTGCTATTTTGATTACCAACAAAGTTCAATTGTAACCAGTGTTTTTAATCATTGAAGGGTGGTCAGACACAGCTTTATCAATTTTTTTAATGTTAAAGATAGTTTAATGGTGTATTTTACGTGTGTTTCCAAGAAATATAAAATTATTAGTGTTAACTAGATGTAGCGTATTGAAAATATACTATAAGATTCAGTGGCAAGAATTTGAATTAAGAACTAATTAGGGTGATGATAGGGAAGAATAGTTGGTTGTTAATGTAATGAAGGTTTATAGGACCTCTTCCCTCATGCCTATTTCTATTTATCTGCCCATTCATTTTTTCTTTTTTGTCTTAGAAATGGTTAAGAATTTTGAAATTTAATTTTTGTTAATTGATTACAAATGTGTCAGTAACAAGTAAATTCTATTCCATTTTGCGGTATTCGATGTAGTCTGCTCTTTTTGCATAAATTGATATTAACTTTGTTTAATAGTACTTTGAGGTTTTACTTCACTATTATACTCTTGACTAAGTTGGAACTTTACAACTGGATTGTACTAATATCGGTGTGTTTTCATTAGTTTTGTATAGGGTTGAAAACAAAGATTGAAGCATTTAATATGGGAAGTGTGCACGATATCTATCATGAGCATACAAAGTGAATTCAAATCATCAAAGAATTATTATAAAAGAAAAACTGCTTATATAATATACCTGGGGAAGATATTCATAAAAAACTAAAGTTTCTCAAAGCTAAATATCCTAGATTCTCCCTGAATATCAAAAATAATTTCAGTAGTCTTACATAGTTGTTAGAATGAGTCCTGGCTACCAACTGAAGGTAGATATCAGTTTTGATAGAATGTGAGAAAGATTTAATGCAACTCTAGGGTGGTTTTCACAAATATAAATAAAGCTCTTGGCGAAAGAAATATCTTGAATTAAAAGAATATTGTTGATGTTTAAGCTTATAGATTTTATCAACTAAAACTTGTCTAATTAGATGAGAAAAAAATGTCTAGTGTCCTGTTCTTTGTTCACTAATTTTGATACCATCTAAGTCACTTCATTTCATTAATTTGGAGCTTTATGACTTAATGTATCAGTTTTTCAAGGCATACTCTTGCATTAAGTTAATCTTGAAGTTTATCTTACATAATACCTTCATTCTTTGTTGTTCTGCATGCTCAGTCCCCAATTTTTAACAGTATGGTGAGTTTAACTGGCCTTTGGCCTTTTTTATTCAAATTTTTAATGATTAGGCTTGATTTACAAAACTTTATTTGCAGCTCACTTTCACTCCGGTCAGATGTTGTAAAATATTTTTAAAGGCTTGCGTTTAGACCAGGGATCTCCAACCTTTTTCCTACTTCAACCTCCTTAATACTAAGTATGTACTATTTGGTTTAAAAATTAAAAACTAAAAACGGGTAATTTTTCATTAACCCCCAATAAATCACTTGAATTCTATCGCTCTTTTTAAAATTCAATTGACCCCAAGGGATCCACATGGACCCCGTTAGAATCCCTGATTTAGACCATTGGTAAGACTAGTCTAGGTTCTATTTCTGCTTCACCAACGATTATAAGAAATATCCTATAAATTCTTTACAATCCATTTTCAAATTAGGAAACATCTTTTTCCATACATAAGTTTTTCTTGAGTGAACAAAGACCAGAGGTTGATTGAAGATATGAATTGTACACAAGGGTACAATATAGACCTGATCTTTTCTTTTTTGAAGAAGCTTATAACATTTGTGACTTACAAATAAAATTTTACATCATCTTGTTAACTATGGCTGTTTATATTTATATGATGATGACAATAGGACTGATATACAGCAGAACCATGCAGTTCAAACATAGTACAAATTAGTGCATAACATGTTAAACATTGTTGATAGCATGAGATTCCCCTAAACCTTGTTGTTACATTCAACTTCCAATGAGAATGGCATATTTAAAACAAAAATTGTTTTTTGGCTTAGATAAGCTTCTACATTTTCAATTGTCATCTTACTGAGACATTTTTAACAATTTTTGTCTATTTAATAACTATTGAAGATTGAAGATTTAAAGTGTTCTGTTGCAATGTTGTTTCTATTGCTATGCGGCTATAGTGTGTTTTAAGTGTAGTTATGTGAGCCTTTGTTAAACTCTTATTAGTTAATTTTTGTTTTGAAATTAATACAGTCGAACCTTCAGTATTCACCAAAAAATTCTTCTTTTGGAGAAATTCGACATACAAGTTCGATTTAGTTTAACTATATATAGTCGAACTTGTTGAAGGTTTAATGTACGGAAGTTTTGTATTTAGTAAATTGCCTACTGAAATTTTCTATTTACTAACATTTGAATTATTTTTGGAAGAAACTCAGCCTATTTATTTGGAAAACCAAATGAAGGCTAAATCTAATTGGAAAAGTTTTCATTTATTTTATTTATTTCAGGCTATTAATCCAATGTGTATGTTAGAATTTTGGTTGACGTTTGCCATTACTGGATGTTGAAGCTTGAGATGCAATATCAGATTATATGCTCCAAATTGGTTAAAAATTTATCAGTAGTCTTCAAATGCATTCTTAGTCTATATGTCTTTTTGTAGTAAATCGAGGAACTTTGCTTTATGTTGTAAGCAACACCACCTATAAGCACCTGATAATTATTACGGTAGTTTGATGGACAATAAGTTGTCACTTACATAAGTTCAGTAAAGATAACAGATAATGCAGAGAAGTGCCTCATGTTCTAGTGCAAAACAAGCTTAATACATAGTTAATGTGTGCAAACAATTGCTTGAAAACTCTTAGGATCATTCATTCTTTCATTGAATTGTTATTAATAACAAAAGTAACCCAAACAGATCAGACCAGTGAGGCCAAGCTGTAGAACTTGTTAAAAGAGTTTTGAGGCCAAAGGCATCTTTGGCTGTCTAGTGGAATTACAAAGGTATAATTTATTTTGAGCTCGTTCCGGAAGGTTGAGCCATCATTATCAAACTTTATTCTCAGTAGTTTCACAGTCTGTATGTTATCTTGGAGCAATACTTTGGTGTGGTCAATCAAAGACGGGTGTTGGTGTATGTGGATAATGCCAAATCATATATAGCCCAAAGAACCTGACAAATTTGGTGGAATCAAATCATCATCCCACCCTGCCTATATCCCTGATTTGGCACCATTAAATTATCATCATGTTTACTTCTTGGCTGAATGTCACTCCCAACTTTCAAGAAATAGAAGGAAGGTGTCATCATTTCTTTGATGCCAAGTTGCAAGAGCTGTACTGGGGCATAGAAAAGTTGAGTTGTAGATGAATAGATACTGTACAATACAACAGTATTTATTTTCATTATTAATTTTGTATTTCTTTTTAAATATTGATTAAGCAATTTTGATAATAATAAACAAACAGATTTTCGCACTATTATAATATATTGGGTTTTACTCAAACTTACAGTGACATCTAACGTCGTGGTAGTAAAGCTAGAGATGCTCGATACACTTTTTTCTTTTTAGCTAGAATACGGTCTTATTAATGTAGTAGAGGGACAAAGCAACCAACTACAGTATGGAAAGACATAACTGATAAAAGTGCATACTGATTATGGTTCTCAAATGCGACGATATTGCCTTTTGGGAACTTTTTCAATTGGAACAGCATGCAACTACTAAAGTTTATTGGATCATAATGAATTGAAGTTTTGGTGTAACCGCCACATTCCCTTAATTTACAGTGATTACAATTGTTTTGGCCTTAGTAGTAAGTAGTATAGCAACTGCCAAGAGTTGTATCAAGCTGTATCAATCAGGCTTTTGTCTGTTATACAGTTAATTTAATTTATGACTAAAACAGTAGTATTTTGATCTGGGAAGGAGTATCTTAACAATGTAATGAATTACTTTCTGTTATTAGCATTAATGTTCTTTTTTTTTGTAAGAAAAGATTTATTTCGTTAACGATTTTTTTTTAACGTTCCTAAATGCATTAAATGTGTAGCCTTCTATGTAATTATGGTTCCCAACGATGTTTTCTACCTCCCCTCCAAGTTTGTACACGAAGTTCTGGGACACCCTGCATATTATCTTATGTAGGCTACTGGTCGTTATTTTTTACATCATCTGTTGCTTTCTTTAGACACTGAGATTTCATTTGGCCCATCTTGATTTTTTGAATCTGTTTGGCCATAGTGTTGTGGACGAATAGACTGTTTCTGTAGACTTTTGGCTCACCTAGTATTTTCTGCAAAATGACTAGGTTATGTTACAATTCTCACAATTATTTTCACTGCATTTTAAGTTGTTATGACTAATCTTTACTCCAGGCTTGTATTTTATTAATCAAACTTATTGTAAGTTGCATATTGAAACAGTCATATCTTTGCAGGGTTCCCCCTAAACAACCATGGAAATTACATCGTGAGATTAGGTCACGTCGTGAAATGGTTGGGCGAACAGGCCGAAGCCATGGGCGTGGAGATTTACCCTGGATATGCCGCCTCTGAAATTTTGTACCATCCAGATGGCAGCATCAAAGGCGTCGCTACGAATGACGTCGGAATAGCCAAAGACGGCAGCCCGAAGGACAACTTTGAACGGGTATGGAGCTGCATGCCAAATGCACCATATTCGCAGAAGGTTGCCGTGGGCACCTCACCAAGCATATAACAAGGAAGTTTAATTTAAGATCCAAAAGCGAACTGCAGACTTATGGAATAGGTTAGTGCATGAAAGCAACTGTAGAACTGCTTTTATGTTGAGTATTTTACAGGATTAAAAGAAATTTGGGAAATTGACCCGGCAAAACATAAGCCAGGGAAAATAGAGCACACGATTGGCTGGCCATTAGATATCCACACTTACGGAGGATCATTTTTATACCACTTGAATGAGTCGACGCCACTCATTGCAGTTGGGTTTGTGCTAGGGTTGGATTATTCCAATCCCTATCTTAGTCCCTTCAAAGAATTCCAGCGGTTTAAACTTCATCCTTCGGTCAAATCATATTTTGAAGGTGGTACTAGGATAGCATATGGTGCTAGAGCCATATCAGAAGGTGGCTTCCAGAGCATTCCGAAGCTGACTTTCCCTGGTGGCTGCTTAATCGGTGACTCTGCAGGGTTTGTAAATGTTCCTAAAATTAAGGGGACGCACAATGCCATGAAGAGTGGCATGTTGGCAGCGGAGGCAGCATTTGAGGCTATAAATGGAGAGAAGCAGGAAACGGAGGGCTACGAACCGAAAAGCTACCCAGATAAACTTAAAAATAGTTTTGTTTGGAACGAGCTGAAGGCTGTGCGAAACATTAGGCCCAGTTTCCACAATACTTTGGGCCTCTATGGAGGAATGATGTACAGCGGATTTTCGTTAACCATTGGGGGAAGGGAGCCATGGACGTTCAAACATGGAAGTAGGGATCATTTTCTCTTCAAGGTTAAATTGTGTTAATTATTTTATTGAAATTGTAGAACCTGACCATCTAAGGCTGAAACCAGCGTCGGAAAGCAAGCCAATTGATTACCCTAAACCTGATGGAAAGATCACATTTGACATTCTCACATCAGTTTCTCTTACGGGCACCAATCATGAAGATAACCAGCCTCCCCATTTAACATTGAAAGATGATTCAGTGCCAGTTAAAGTGAATTTAAGTGTGTATGATGGACCTGAGGGAAGGTTTTGTCCTGCAGGTAAGTTTCTCAATTTAAAATTACATGTTATTTGTAGGTTAAAAAACAATTTAATTTGTTTTGTGGTTAATATGGATGAATTGCATGTAAATTTATTTATATTTGTTATAAGGTTTTACTTTTATTATTGTTCTTAAAAGTATATTGGGATATACACTGGTGCTGGGCATTTTTCTAAATATCCGAGTAATACAATTGATTTTTCTTGTTTTTGGAATCATGCAGTGTTAGCTTTTTATTGTATACCTTATGACTTAAATTTTAGTGTCTTGACTGATTACTAAATGCATAAACATTAAGATTTATAGGTATGTTACTTATATGAAAAAAAAGATGTTTTAAGCAGATTTTGAAAATGACTGATTGCAGGTCATTGAGTTTTGGCAAGTAGAGTCTTTAAAATTTATGAAACAACCCTCAAGAAAATGAAGCGTGAAAAAACATGAGTAAACTAAATTTTTTTTATCTATACCCCCAAAAGGCCCAGAATGTTAATTTTTGGAATATAAGTTTTTCTTAAATATTGAAAGGGTTAAATGTTTCGAATTTTCAAAATTCAATTCTGAGGGAGGGGAGTTAATAGGGGTGCAATATTGATACCCAGAAATATAGTGTGGCACATTTAATAGAATGAGCTTTTTATTTGTGTTTGGTTATTGTTTGGGTGGTTGCGGCAAGAGTGGAGAGATGAAAACCTTCCTGAATCCTAAATTGGAGAATTTTATTATGCAACCTGTCATTGAGTGGGAAGTGAAGGAATATGTTTGTTGTTTAAACGTTTCTTAATCCATTCATTCTCTAAGAAGGTGAAATTAGGCTGAGGCATTGCCATCCAAAACGCACATCATTGTATATGGAATGAAATCTATCTTTTATATGTGTATGGCAATTGTTTGTTAGTCCTTTAATTATACATCATTAGATTGAAAATTAAATAATCTTTTTGCTTTTACCATTTAGTTTGTTAATCAAAACTAAATACATTTCTGAAGAGGTGGAAGTTAAGATAAGGCCTGGAATGCAAATACATAAAACAAAGAATAATGAAGAGCATGTGATACAGTGGTTGAGGAGAAAGAAGGGAGGAGGAGGGAAGTGATATGGGAATCAGGTTATGATAAGGAGAGAGGCAGAGCAGAAAGAGGGAAAGAGGAAGTTGGAGGCAGGGAGGAATTGAGAATATTTAGCATTTCTGCTTTTAATTTATTTTAGAATGCACACATTTCTTATATTTTGTTCCTTAAATTAGAGTCATCTTATTAATTTTGTTTGTTTCCAATCAACTAATGCTGTCTTAACTCAAATTCATTGATTGTGCAATAAAGTACTCTCTGAATCTGTGTTTTTAGGATTTTTTGAGGTTTCGAAGTTTTGGTTTTCTGGAGTTCTTGGTGTACAATAGGTAAAAAAAAATATAAAGAAACTTGCACACAGTGTACTAATTTAGTATTATACTTGAGTATGGGTAGAATTTTCTTTTCTCTGAGCTTTAAAATATATAAGGCAAATAAGGGAATAACTGTTTTGGAAGATCATAGAATTTTTATTTTTTTTGTGTTTTAAGATGATTCAATTGTACACCACCTAGTGTTTTAGTAAGCATGAAATCTACGAACAAGTCATAGTTATATTTTGATGTAACCAGAAAGAGGGTACAGTCTTTTTTACATCTACAGGTTTGTTATTAATACTGTATAGTGAGCCTTCAGGCTACAATCTGAGTCTCATTAACATAAGGCAACTTATTTCTAATATCTTATTTTTGGTGATCCAATTATCAAACCTTGGGTATTTGAATGAAAATAAAAATCTCCAAGAATAATCTTTGGGATGTTACAAATCCAACATGTTTAATACTAATACACTAATATTACGGGTTTTATTTTAATTGTGTCACAGAGATGTACACTCCAGAAATATTTGAAATTTTGTCTTTCGAATTTGATGTATCGGCTAGTATAGTGAATGGCACTGATAGTTTTAACATTATACTCATATCCACTCACCTTTTTCTAGTCTTCTATTTTGTTTTGCTTCCTTAATCTTATTTTTATGGTAATTTTCTCCAAGTCCATAAATGCTAAAAAGAAGAAGCTTGCGTTTTCTTATTTCTTCGAAGTTGGTCTAAACTGCATTAGAGTTCTTTAATTGCTTTTTTCTAATGTATTTCTTTTGTTTTCATTAGTACTACCACAACAGTGTTTTCTTATTATCAACAAGAAGCATTGGCATTTCATCCATATGAATTGGATTGTTTGTGTTATACTTTGCTGGAGACTGTGATATTTTTATAAAACAAGCAAAATAACGTAAAACAAGCTTAGCTTATTTTACAAGAACATACAAACATTGCAAAATAAACAAATAATATGAGTACTACATATTACAACAATCATAAATTGTGATAAATAATACTGTTGAGTATAAATTATGTTATTTAACTCGTCATGTATTATTAACATCTTACTTTTGCTGCATTCCTCTTATTCACAGCATATCAAATTAAATTTTAAGTTAGGCTTTTCAGGATTGTACGCATCAGATGATTAATTTGAGAGAAAAAGGATGAGTTTTTATGAAATTTTGTTAATTGTATAGTTTGTCGTCAATTACCACCAAGTTATGTTTATAATTTTTACATAAAAAGTTTATTTTATTTATATATGACCACCATGACACTTCTTTTGAGAATTCACTTAGAGATCCTAGAATCTTTGTTACTGTTAAGTAAAGGTTTATTGAGGATCTTCTGACAGGTCATAGCTAATTTTAGTCGTGATAGCAAATTGAATAACAATTAGTTATAGGTCTTTACATATAAACATTTATAGGTGTTTTATTGGTTATTTTCTATAATTTGTTGCTAGTAATGGTTTTTGCCCAGCTTAGAGAAGTTCAAATTATTTTAGTATGTTTATTTATCTTAGAGAAGTATTTTTAAGGTTTAATTTGTTGATTATCTTTATTATGATTTTTTTGTTTTGAAAAATAATCACATCGTATGTAAGTGTATGGTTTTTGTGTGTTTATTTCATTTATTTTTCTATTTAATTTGTTCCAATTCGTTTTTCCTGCAATCCAAATACGTATTAACTCTTATCTATTTAAAAAGAAAAACAAATATGAATTCATTTGATGGTCTTATCTGATTTCGTTACATAAAAATATGTTTTTTATTTTTTAAGTGTGATACTTAAAGTAATATCCAGGATGAAATCTAGGTTTTGCTTCATAGTAGTAAATGGTTTTGCCCCTTCTCCTGCTGCTGTCTATGGAATTCTTTATTTATTTTCAACGAACTTAAAAAGTTCGTTACTGAATTCTATATGTCTGTCGGTCTGTCGGTCTGTCTGTCGCTGTCACAAAATTATGGATTTTTTAAAATTTTAAAATGGATTCTATAGGAAATTTTACGCTGATTTCAAAATCGAAATCAAAAAGTTTCTATCTCTAATAGTTTTCGAGATATTCGACTTCGAATTTCGGGAAAATTTCGACTGCGATTTTATGAGTAATTCTTAAAGAAAATTTTACGCTGATTTCAATAATGAAATCGAAAAAATTCTATGTCGAATAGTTTTCGAGATATTCGACTTCGAATTTCTGGAAAATTTTCGACATTACGATTTTAAATGTGATTCTTATAGGAAATTTTACGCTGAATTTGAAAATAAAGAAAAAATTCTATGTCGAATAATTTTCCAGATATTCGAAATCCAGAAATCGAAAGGTTTTTTTAAGTTCGTTCTGGGATTGCTTACAGAGCAATCTCTTCGCCGGCCCCATGTTTTAATTTTGAAAACGCATTTTTCCATTTAGCTTTTACTCAAGACCAGGCGGACTATTTTTCTTTCTTGAATTTTTGTTCTTCACGTTGCCTACAAACGGAGTGGTGAAATTTTTCCTATAAGAAAGGTGTATGTGAAAATGTTTTACACTTTTATCTAATTAGTGAAGAATGTGGAAAATTAACACATCTGCAGTAGTGATTAAATCTGATAACTTCTTCCATAAGTAATTGTCGGTTTTTCAAATTAAATAGATTATTTCTATAACCAGTGATTAACTGAGTTTAAGGACGAAAGAATGCCTAGTAACTAAGCTCTTGTCATAGAATGAGAGGCAGGTCATTTTTATGTCACATTCCCATGCACATAATTTATATTTCTGGATTTTTATTTTTTTAAGGCTACATGAAAAATCCTTTCTACAAGCTATAACTTTTCGTTTGTGTAGATGTGATAGCCTAAATCACCATATGGACTTGCAAAACTCTTGTTAAATGAATCATTATTTAATAGGTAAATGGAAATGTGGGACGAATAATATTTCTGTTTTTTTTGTCTAGCCATAATAGGTAATGTGAGAAAATCTACAACTATTTTTTGAATCCTACAGATGCCCCATTTTGTAGACACAATTTTTTCTCAGTGTGTAAAGTTATTTGAATTGTCAATATACTAACTTTTATCTCTTTACTTCATCAGGTATCCATACTTCATTGATTTGCAATAGGAGGAACTAAATGCAGTTTCTAAAATATTTGGAGGAAACAAATATGAGAATACATTCTTAAAAAAGGGGATTTATCATCTAGCTAATTTTTACCAAATATCTAATTAATTGCCACATCAAATTTAGAATCCACGAATCATTCTTTCACAAATCCCACATTGAGTATTTTGTTAGTAGAGTAAACTTTTGTGTTTGCGGCCACATTTTTTCCAATGAGGTCATCTAAGAAAAAGAGCTTGAAATATTTGAGTTCAGTTTTTGGCTGACCACTTTGAGGGAGAGTGTAAATACCTGTTGTGTAATAGAGTATGGGAACATTATTTTTTTTTTACTATTTTATCATCATGATAAACCTTTCAGCTATTTGTTACAGGTTTTCTTCTTCATCACTAGATTCAGATTTATTGAAACTAATATCATTGCATATAGGAAAAGTTTGTCATTCTCACTTTCATCACTAAATTCTCCTTGAACCCTGTTATTCTCAGAAATCTACTTTTTAATATCATTGTTATTCTTACCATTTTTCTACATACATAATCAAGCGAATACAACACACGATCATTTGTTTACAGAAAGATTACACTCTATACTATATGTTGGTTAAAGTCTGCATTGCACAAAGAAAAGATAGGCTTTGGTACTGAACAATTGTAACAAAAAAAACATGACATAAGAGTAAAACAGGAAAATCATATAGTCTGACATAGAACCGGAAAAAGCGAAAATAGAGAGTTGACCTTAATTTGGTATACAAATTTATTATTACTAGAATAAAAGTACACTGATGTTGATCACTTAGGAAATGAAGAACCCAAGCTTGAAATAAACTTATATTAATCAACTAAATTATATCGATTATGAATATGAAGTCTATTTTTAGAAATTACGAATTTTAACAAATTATTTCTTGCAGAAATGTTTACCTTGTCTAAATAGGTATTGTACAAATAGGTATGATAAGCGTTATGGTTCAAAATAAATCTTATAGATGTTCCCTATTACTAAACAATGACCAAGTACTGCTTTTGTTAGATAATATAAATGACATCCTGAATTGGTGCATCATGTGGTTGGTGGTTCTTGGACTATAAGACCGTAGTCAGAGTTCAGAAACTCTTGGCGTTTCGTCCACAACTGCGGCAGACATCTTCAGAAGAAAATCTTCTAAAAATTTTTAGTTGTGGACAAAACGTCAAAAGTTTCTGAACTCCGATCCACGGCCTTATAACCCGAGAACCAACTACATGATGCACCATAACACCGGCCGTGAAAGGCTTCACATCTATTTGACATCCTGAATTGTTGTATTATTAAGTAGTGGAAGTTATTTATTAATTTTAGTTGGCTTGTTTGCCCATATATCAGTCTATCTGTCTGTCTATTTTTGTGCAGAATTCAAATTAAAATTCACATTAAATTTCCGCTATTTTGTTATTTGCTGACATATTACTAAATTTATTCATTTTGTTCATCTATAATTGGTTTATGAGCTATTAAAAACTTTGTTTAATTCATTTAAATATATTTGTCCTTTTTTACCTTTTTTCTTCTTTAGTTCTTTGTTATTTCAGGTCTGGTGAGTAGTTGTAATCTAACAAAAATCGTGATTTTGTTCTGATTGATTGTCACTTTTTCTTATTTGAAGTCTATCTTAGTTTTTGGTTTTATTGTAGTGTAGCTTGCAGAGGTCCATTTTGGTCTTTCTAAATGATTAACCATATTTTAATTTTACTTTTGGGGAAATTCAAGTGTTGGTCTTATTTTTTAAGCTGACAACGTAAGTTTCTTTGTTGCTCTTTGCCTCTTGTGAGCCTGTTTATATTTGCTTTGGTGATAGTCTCCTTAATTAGCATAAGTTAATACTGGCGAAAGACGTTTTAGATGTGCTAATATGTTCTTTTTAATAATGTATTTTCCTTTTGTTATCTAGAAGGATTGTAATATTTTTCATAAAGTTATGATAGAAGTCAGATAGAACTTATTCTACTTCTTATGAAGTAAAATGATTTCTGTTTAGTTCCAGTTACTGGGGATTTTTCTATTATATAAGCGAGATCCGCTTGTTATTTTTTATTTCTCCGAGAACTCTTGATATTTTTTATATTTCTAAGATTGGTTGAGTTTATGTTTGTGCTATTTCTTGTTTCATTTTTGTATTTGAAGTTGTCTTAGAGTTGTATAAGACTATTTTTGATTACTCTTTCTACCCTTGCTTCATTGTTTCTTTTAACGTCTTTTTGGTCATTTTGATTTTAGTTTTGTTTGTTGTTGTGGACTTCACTATTCCTTTCCTCTTATTCTGTTAACCGTCACTTGTATTTAAGTCCATCTTTGCAGCTAATATTTTTGGACTACTTGCGATTCTGTTTGCAAAGTAGATTTTGTAAAATATTTGTTGTTCTTTAGCTCTTTTGTGATCTCTGTTAGTTTTTGATTTGTGCATTTATAAGTGCTGTTCTCTTTATAATTTTTTATTTAATATATTCCTACTCTAACCAAGCAGTGAATGCTGCATGTATTAAATGTTTTTGGTACTGTTTATGTGATGTAATTTACTTTATTGTTGCTTTCTACTGATTTTCTTATAATCTACATTGTTCGTGGTATAAGTACATAACGTATATTTTTTGTGTCGTAGTCAATCTTTCCAATTTAGTTTCATTTTCTTGCACATTTGTAGTTTTATAGGGTTGTCAATTGCTGTTGTTCAATTTTCACAAAAGCGATCGTAAGCTTAGAAAGGTATTCTGAATTGAGATGCTTTTATTTACTAAGAATAACACTATTATAAATATTATCTTTATTATGTAGTAAGAAACTTCTTATTTACAATGCACACATTCTTTTTACTCCTGAGATATCTAAGATGCCCTGTTTAGTTTATTTAATTTTACTTCTAAACTTTATTGTCTGTTAACGTTTATTATACTGTAAGTTCCAATTTATAATCTTATTTTATAATGTTTATTTGCTTTTGGCCCCCTCTCTATGTTCATTAAACAATTGTCGTTCTCAGAATCTGTAAGGCTGATCGCTAAACCAGTATGGGACTCTAGGTAGCTCATTTTGTTCATTTGAGCTATTGTTTTTTTGTTACTCAACATTTTTAATTGGTTGTCGAGTTACTGCACTAGCCATATAACTTGGTATCTTAGTTGTAGTTAGTCTAATATTAGATGTGCCCTTGTCATTATTGTATTGCCTCTTATTCAGCTAAGGTACTCTTATTGACTGACTTGTTTCTTGTTACTTTTTTATTTTTAATGAAATTGAAACTTGGAGAAGGGCACAAGGTATGACATGCATGACATGTTTATTACTATAGTTTAGTAATCACAGTGCAAAAGTGAAGTCTCTTTGGAATTATTTTTTGAATGCTGGCTGGGTACTGTTGAGTTCATTAAAAGTTGATTTGTCGAGTTACTGCTTAGTGGATACTCTTAGAAGTGTGTGTCTTTAATGTTAACCTGTTAGTCCAATTTTTTTTAACTGTGCTGATAATGTAGTGTTTGGGAATAACTTTTGAATTATTGTTTTTAGTGAAGCAATCAGTAAAATGCTGTTCAGAACCAGTAAGCGTAATTTTGTATTTGTATTACTTGTGATTAAATTGTTGGAATTTGTGATAATTTTGCTGACTTGTGGGAGCAATATAGCCACTTTTGATACTAGGCCTTGACAATGATAATTATTTGGAGTATGAACTATTGTGAAAACAGCACAGTGTGGTGAACAGAGGATTTAATATCAGCTTTTAATTATTAATTGAAAGTTCTATGATTTAATAAATGCATAACTATCCACTGCTTCAGTCTTTGTTGGTTTTGATTAGAAGATCGGAACGTATATAAATTTTTCTAGATGATAAGAAATACCACAGAATACTTTATTAGAAAAATAATTAGGAATGTAACACACTCGCCTTATTTATAATATACTTATATGCTCATTAAACCGTTCATGAAGTTACAGATTTTGCTGGCTTTATAAATAGTTTTACATAATGCACCTTTAATGTATGTTTCCATTTTTTTTACTACAAATGATATATTCAACGAAATTTATTAGAAACAAATAGCCAAGGTTCTGTTAGAAAGTCTTGATGAATGGAAAATGCAATTTTTGATGAAATATAATGCATTGGTTGGATGCTTAATTGTAAATGAAAGAAATATGGCCTGCTAACAAGTTACTTTTGATGACCTTTTTACTGCAGTACTATTTTGCAACTTAAAAATATTTTTTATTAGATTTTATCACAAATAAGGGTCCAAAAGGAATATTTAAAATTACAATAAACTTGCGATTGTTCGCTTCATTGATGAATATTCTTATTCTGCCTGTGAGAAGAACTTTTGACCAACTATAGGGTCACTAGACGTCCTAGTTTTCGAAATTGTCTTACTTTGGGACCTCAAATTCTTGTGTTTTCAAAAGAGGTTTTGGAATTGGTGAATATTTTGATATATCAAAACATATATTATATGAAAGAAAATCCTGGAAATGTGTTTTTTTTATGTTTTGCTATTAATAATTCATTTTAGATTATTAAATTAAATCTTATTTATTTTAAAGACCAGGTTGTATAAGTTCAGAAATAGGGAGAGGGCAATAGGTGTGATTGCTCCTACAGGATTTTTATCTTGGTTTCAAATGCCTTTAATCTTGGCTTATGACTTTTCTTTAGATTGTTTGAGGTTATGGTTGCAGGTGGGCTAGACAGATCCTCTATTGTGATGCAACATTGTTAATGACAGACTTATTATTTTTACAGTATAAAAAACTGCATATGTTTAAGCTCAACAAGTTTATACCAGAATGAGAAATGGAACTTGAAGTTCAACAAAATGAATGATTTGATGTGGATCTCGTGGAACCACATTTTAGTGGTGGTAGAGTGTTAATAGTCGATTTTTTTTACATTAAGATTTGGCAAGTGAAAAAAGATATAATATTGATTCGGAGGACTAACATAAAAGAAATTCTAAGCGAATTTTCTCCAAATAATCAACATCTAAAGTGTTCTTCATTTTCAGGCTTTACCAAGGATATGATTTTAGTTTTTTATGTATTCAAGAAGAATAGTTGTTAAGAACCAAGTCAACACAAGTTCTTTATTGTAATGCGTTTTAGATTATCATTATTGCCATCCTTAATGTTTGTCTCATGTTATCTGTTTAGTGGTAAGCATTGAAGAGAAGTTTCTCTATCAACCTTCAATGGATTTTCTGAATCAAATGCATCAAGTTGCCATAAGCTTATAATAGTCATGATCTAGGATCTTAAAACTAAAATATAGCAGTACGCGTTTTTTTTTTGACAGTATGTCTTTATGAATATTTCTAAGATGATTTCATGACTGAAAACTATACTAGGTTATTTTTAATATGTTAAACGACTTTCCTTAAATATATTAAATTTGGAGACACGAAATCATTAAAAAGTTACATTATGTAGATCAACTAAAACTTCGATTGACTATGGAAAAGTTGGTATCAATTAAGTCAAAAATTAGGCCACTTTATTTTTTTCTAGCTTATAATTTCTGAGCTATTAAACTGAAAATTTCGTTATATTAAGCGCATCAGCAAATTCCGCATAATTTTGAACGAGATATGTAAATCAAAACGATTACAGATTATGTAGAGGTGTTTCCATTTTACATCTAAGAATAGCAGTCCATTAAGCTGTATCATTAATAATCAGTTTCAAATAAAGAAGAAAAAATAAAAATAATATAAGGAAGAATCATGATAGGAATACTCGACTGTGATTTTGACTTTGATGGCTTAATTAGGGGTCTTTGAATCCAGTCGCTAACCGTTTTCTTTCTTGATGGACTTGGCTGGGATGTGTTATGACAGGCGTTTATCCAATTCACAAGTTTAGAGTCCATAGATGAGTTGCTTTCACCATGTTAGGATTTTAAGTGAGCTTATTAAGTAGAGTCATTTCAAAATAACATGTCTCTTTTCCCTGAAGTATCTTCCTGTGTGATACTAGTACAAAATTTACAAATTATACGTAGATCTACAAAAAGCAGTAGTTAGTTTGGTTGCGCTTAGTTCTTTAATTCTTGAACACTCATATTTGTTATAGAAGAATATGTAAAATACAACTAATGTTGCGCTCTTTTAAATAGTAAATGTGGCGAATAAGATGATCTTGAAATGATCATATGACATTTTGTTCAAGTTGTGGCAGTTTAAACACAAAATAATTAATATTAAAAAGTATTTGTAAAGTATTGAAAGTTGTATGGGATTATGGAGCTGTATGGATTTCTAGACTGAAAGAGGGTTGTAATGTGCTTCAGATTTTATCTGGAGAATAGTGTGGTGAAATGTGGTAACTTATCTTTGATCAAGTTATTTTTTCATCGATCTACGTAATATTGAAATTGTTATAAGAAGGCTGCCTTTGAGATTGCTTCTTTAATTTCACTAAGCTTCTGTTTAAGAACAGTCACTTGAAACACAATGTGCAGAAGTTATCTTACCTACTCCAAAAGCTTTTATCACATTGAGGAACTAATTATTTCCTTAATAAAGCCTCCATAGTTGGAGAAGTTTACAAGGATGGTAACGGAATTGATCCTTTAGTGAATTGAGACGTTTTTAGTGCGACATTAAATGCATTAACGAAATTACTTATGCAAATGTAATGTCCAAATGATATTTTATTATTTTGGCTCACAAATTCAGAGGCGGATATTTAATTTTTAATTGTCATTAATTGACTTTGCTAAACGTTTATTTTATAGACTAAATAGTTTATGTTAACACAGTGAGGCGTTTCGTAAAATAAAACCCATGGCCTTGGCTCTACAGTTTAAAGACTTACGCCATCTTGTGATACATTTCTGCAACAATTCTGTTCCGTTCCTCCTTCAAGATGATAATTAGCTCTATGTGGTGTGTTTGAGTGGTTTAGTCTGTTTCAACTTGGTCTAATTCATTTTAAACATTAATATATTTGAAACTATGACTTTGCGATGGTTGTTTCATTTTTTTCCTCATAATCTCAGGCCACTTAGTTATATATATTCTTTTATGAATGGGAAAATTTCAAATTGTTATAACGTAAGCAGTGTTGGGCTATCAAAAGTTTTGTTTTGTACTTTTTGACATTTCTAGAGTTGAGTGTGTAAAAGTAACAGATCAAGAGCATGCCTCAGAAAAAGAGAAGTATACCGTCATTTTATATTTTTAAAATATTACAATTTGAACAGTATAATTAAGTAAGTGACGCTCTAATTAATTTTAATTGTGTTCAATACTTTTGAAGTTAGGATTTTGGGCTGGCTATTCGAGTACAACTATTAAGTGACAACAAGAGTATAGAAGACTATGAAATAAAGTAAACAAAGAAAGTATGAAAGCTAAAGAACGTACATATAAATTTATAGAATATTTTAATGTAGGATATAGCGATAAAGCTTACAGGAAAATTAAAAAACAGTTTGGCATAAGAAAAACAAAATGACTTGGAATAGAGAACAAAATAGGAGTAGTTGCAACAGAAAATAAAGGCATAACTGATATATAGAGAATGTATATAGAGATAAACCGCCGGAAGGGCTAATAATGAGCGAAGTACGAATAAATGAAGCTAAAGGACCGTTAATAATAAAAGAAGCTATTTGATAAGGTCTGATATTGACAAAATACCTGGGGAAGTTATTAAATAGGTAATTCAATAAATTTTATTTTTAATATTAGATCTCATTAAAATGATTTAGGAAACTGTAAGATTTAACCAAGAATATATTAGTTAGTATACTAAAAAAGTTTTGAAGTCATAAATGCGAAGAGCATTGAATTATAAGCCTTAAATCACAAGTTTTAAAAATACCGACGAAGATAATATATGGAAAAGAATTGGGGCAAAAATTGACAATATACTAATAGCAGATGAGTTTCGATTTCGTAAATACGCAGGGACAAGAAAAATAGTCCTATTAATAAAAAAATGGGAGAACCAAGAGAACGACAGAATTATACAAACCAAACAAGCTTTCCTAAATAAAAGAAGTCTCTTATCCTGCAATAATATTTCGCTAAACGTAAAAAAAGGCTTTTGTACACATTTTTGCATGGAGTGTTGCATTGTATGGCTGTGAATCGTGGATCATTGGTCCACAAGAAAAAAGGAAGATTGAAGCTTTCGAACAATGGTGTTATAGAAGGATGATGAAAATTAGCTGGACCAATAGGGTTATTAACGAAGAAGTACTGGAAAGGATGTGGAAACAAATACAGAATATACGAAACCAGCTAATTGAATATATTCTTCGCCAGGAAGAAAATTATAGAAGGAAAAAACAAGGGAACGTCCACGCCACTGATATATCAAATAAATTATGGACGGCACAGATAAAACCAATTATTAAAAAATGAAGAGAAAATCTGGGAGAAAATCTGGAAACCAGTTAAAAGGCTGCAGATATAGAGAGAGGGTGAGAGATTTGAATACGTTTACCCCCATAATCTCAAACCACTCAGTTACACTTTTTTCTTTATAGACGGGTCCAATGTCCTGCTTATGAGGTCGAGTAGTTCAAAATTGTCGTCACAGTGTAGGTACTGTTGAATTGTCGAAACTTTTTGTTTTGTAGATCTTGGCATCTGTTGAGTCGAGGAAGTAGAACCATACCATCATATTATCTCTTCCAATCTTTACTATTGAAACAGTAAAGCTCGTCGGACATTTGCCATACCAATAGATGTCCGTAAGATCACTATAAATGGTAGCAGTTGTTTTTCTGTTGCAATATCCTTTATTGAATATGGCAGATGGTATTTGATGTGGTTGTAGTGCAAATATAATTATTCACATCACCTCTCTGAGTCAATGAGTAATTTGTCAATAACTCTTTATAGTGGAGGATTTAACAGATTTTAAGTTTTTTTTAATGAAAATTTAATGTGCATGGATGATCCTATTTATTTTCCAGGGGGTGTCTGCTGATTAATAGTCAAATAGTGTATATTGAGAGATATTTTTGATTTTTATAGGTTTGGAAAGTTATGCTTTTATTACCAGATGGATTTTCTGTTCACAATTATGCTGGAATCTGTTAGGTAACAATGGAGTGGAGCCAAGGGACCTGAACATGAACATTAGCTGTCTCTGCTTTCTAATTGAGTTGGCTACACCGGATCCGGGCATCTACCGCCAAATTGAGGTCATTAAGAAACGTCGGAAATGAGACCTCAATTAACGTTGCACCCGTGTTTGACGGTTAAAAACCAATTAGGGTAACGCAATTTACACGGACGCCATCGGCGTCGCGACGAGCGAGCCGCAAGTTCAAGGTTCGAATCGATCGCCAGAGGGTGTTGCACTTGTGCAGTCCAGACTGGGTAACGGCACCGGCCGCATTAATAATGCGCCGCAGCGCAGTCTAGCCGCCATTCATTTCGCCGTCGATTGCATCCAAGAGGAAGCGAACTCGCGGCCGGATTTTAATTTGAGCGGGCGGCCGCGCCCCCGGCCGCCTAATTGAAGTTTATTTCGCGGGGAAATTTCAGGGCGCGAACGCGGCAGACAAATTGCGTAATCACTGCAAAACGTTATTACAACAGGTTACTTAATAGCTTCGCTTTGTGGCCCGAGCCGAGCCCGCTTTGAATTTCCGTGCTAACAGGTCCCATCAAAGTCCTAATAACTGCTCGACATGCGGCTTCAGCGGGGCTTCAGCCGAGCGAGCGCGGCGCGGCCGTAATCCGGCAATAATAAAATGTTAATCACGTCCGACTTTAATCTAGAATTTCATTTGAATGCTGAAACTCATTTTATCCACAAAGTAACCAACCATCAAATTCCGTGCAGTGTAATTTTATGAGCGTCCTACGGCAGGACTCGTGATTTATGAATCGACAATTTCACACGGATATTGCGAGCCGGCGTTAACCCAGATCTCGCCCCGTGCGCTGCCGCGAGATGGTGCTAGCGCCCCTTTTAATGTCCCAACTTCTGCTGTAAACTTGAAGTATCCGATGCATGCTGTAATCAAGTTTTTATTATCAGTATATCATCCACTACGTTTTATGATCTCCCTATAGACGATCTATGTATTCCTTGGTTATCGCCGCCGTAGTTGCTTAACAGTTTATCAGCGATGTGATCCATAAGGTTTGAAAGGCCGCATACTTTTTACAGTTTTTGTTCGGAGTTTATACTTTCGGGTTAGGTCATTTTTGTGGCTATTGTTGAATAAACGTGCTTTGTTACTTAATTTGTCTGGAAAGAATCAATGGACTTCTGTAAGTTTTTTTCCAAAGAACATTGATTCGCTTTAATTCTTTTTTTTTGTTATCAGTTTATTTATAATCTGCCATACACTATATAGGATTCAGTAAATTCTTTAAACATACTAATGACTTGGGGGCTAATTACTCTATAGTAGGTAGGCTTAAGGCTACTGATGAGGGAGGATGTATGTAACAAACTAAAAATAAATAACTTGGTTAACGTTTATCAAGAATTTGAAGTGACTAGGCGAATTTGTTTTGTAGATCTCTTCAGTCGTCATACTACACGAACAGAGATTATTTGGATGTGTAGTGAGGCAATAATTACGACTATCACTCAGTTGCGTGATCATTTCACGAACTGTACTAATCCCAAGATCGCGACTTATAATATTGTTTGTAACATGCCATGGGGTATTCACAATGTAACGTAGCACTTTAGATTGAAATCGTCTCATAATATCTATGGAGTTAGCTGTTGAGCCCCATAACTGCAGGCCGTAGGTCCCGATGGGTTTTAAAATTGCTTTGTAAAGAAACATTTCGTTGACACTGTTGATAACTGTGATCTACCTAGCAGTTTAAGTCCTAGTTGTTTTTGTTTGGTCCAAACTTTATGTTTCGAAGTGAGACATATGTCTAGATGCAGCGTTAGGTACTTGACTGACAAAAGGGCAGATTTCTCACCTCAATATAAATTTTATTTGTGCCGATTTCGTTTCACTGGCTTTAACAGGACATTTTCTTAAGCAGTTTTGCAATTGGTGAGATGAAACGAGAATGTCGTGATGGGATGACGATATGGCTGTATCATCAGCGTATGTTGCAATGGTTGTTACCCTAGTTGTGGGTAAATCCGCCGTGTTTTAGAGTAAGTATGACAGTGGTCCAAGGACACTCTTATGGGACTCTAGTATTGAGTCGGTATAAAGTAGTGATTTCACCTTGTACTTTAACTAGGAAGTGTTTCTTAGTTAAATACGACTTGACTACTTGGTAAAGATGAGGTGGTATTTTAAGTTTAAACAGTAAATCGTCGTCGACCTTATCAAAGGCTTGACCAATGTCGAGTAACACTATTTTCTTGCTTTTAGTGCATTCGTTATTTCGTGAACTAGTCGGAAGTAAATCATCTTGCAATATAATTGGTCCAAGTCTTAATAGAAGTTTTTCTAAAACCTTAGAAAGAAGCGGAAGTAGACCTATTGGTCTATAAGAGGTCACCTGTTCAGGTGGTTTACCTGATTTTAGTATGAGAATTATTGTAGCGATTTTAAATTAGTGGAAAGTGTTCCAGTCTAAGTATTGCATTAAATAATCTCGTTAGAAGTTTTTTTGTAAGGTTTTTTAAGGATTATAATGGTGATTCAGTCGAAGCCCAATGACTTGTTACTTTTAAAGCCCTTAATTATAGATCTTGTTTCTTTGGTGCGAAAACTCAACTGAAATGATGCTGTTAGTAATTGTTCCATTCCTCGTTTGTTTTTTAGGGGTAGCTTCTGATGAATGATGCTCGAATAATTGTACTAAATAGTTTGTAAACACTATAGCTTTTTTAATAGAACTTTTTGCCCAGGTTCCATCTTCTTTGTGGAGAGGAGAGATGTATTGGGTTGGTTGTTTTAATTTTATTGCGGCTTTCCGTAAGGAGTAGTAAAAGATGGATCGACTGATTTTTTTAGTTTTTAGTTAGAATAGCTTAAGTTTGGCGGTTTTGTAGTTTGGAGCTCTGGTAGTTTGTCATTATCGTTTTAATCTTTTTTTTAAACTATTAGTTTTGTAACTATAATTAGGCAGTTATGACTTATTGATAATCGGTTTATGGTAAAGGTATGGGTATATTACAAGCGAAGGCTAGAGGTTATTGCAAATTCTGTCGTCCTGGCACTATCTGCATTGGTGGTTTGTGGACTCTTCCAATATGTTTATATTGCCGTCGATTTTACTTTTATTTGTAATCGTTGCAAGCTGCTCGTCGAAAGTATATTCGTAACGTTACAATGTCAAAAGAAAAGAAGCAAAGGGAATGTATTGAACTAAAAAGGGATAATATGAACATGAAAAGTTGGAACAAATGGAAAAGCCAGAACGAGGTAAGAACGTAAATTGGTGGTTTTCTCAAGAAGTGAGTTTTTAGAAAGGATATCACCCAAAATCAATGATGTGTAGAGATGAGAGGGGAATCTAAGTGGCAACAAACAAAGAATTACGCAAAGACGGAAATAGTACTCGAAGAATTACGAAATAACAATAATTGCAGAAGAAGTTGACCCCAGAACAACATGAATAGATGGAGTAGATCATAAAATAAATGAAAAAATTTAAAATTTTAGGTCAAAAGGAGATACTCATGGAGTTGGTAAAATTGGATGATAAGTTATCAAAACAGTATTTTATAACATCATAAAGAAAATTTTGGGAAGATGAACATGTACCAGACGATTGTAAAACTGTCATATTAGTTATAAGAATTAAGAATGAAGAAAACAAAAAATGACAATTACAGGACACACAGAGAGATATCAGGGTATTACGGAAGTAAATATTAATAATGAGAATTTCTAAGTCGACAAATTTAAGTATTTGCGATCAGTAGTCATTACTCCACTTGAGCATTGGTGTAATCTAAAGTGCTGTCTATAAATAATGAAGTAGGGAAGAATGACATTTCAATCGTTAGTTATTGGGAAAGATATTTGGGTCTATAAAAGGGGATGATACATGGAGAATAAGAATGAATTACGAATTAGAAGCATTTAAGATTCCAAACATAGCCAGTACAATTAGAAGTTGAAAGATAAACTGGTTAGGTCATCTACGACACATTGCCGAAACAGAAGTGGCAAAGAAAGTCTTTGAAAGGAAACCAGAAGACAAAAGAGCAAAAGGTAGACCAAGGAAAAAGTGGATTGAGGAGGTTAGAAATGATTTAAAAGAGATTGGAATACAGAACTAGAATCGGGAGGCGAAAGAATAGCAAACAATACTGAATAAGGCTCAGAAACCTATTCTAGAGGGTTAGAGAAGCAGGTGGCCACTGCTCTCCATACAGGGGAGGCCAAAGCCTTTTATGGACTGATAAGTAATTAAGTGCAATAGCCCCAGCAAACTCTTTAATTATTTTTTTTTGTTTGTAGCAAGTTCACGCATGCTTATTAGTCAATGATGATCATATTTAAAAGGAAGTTTTTATATTCGCATTAAAATATGAAAAATAATACGCCAAAGAAGAAAAGAAAGACCATTTAAATGACCAAATACATTAAATGGCTTTATGGAGAGGGACACCATCTTGCTATAAGTTTTTGTAACTATTCAGAATTTTATAATTTTCTAATGTAGAAATTTATTAAGTATTTGAAGTTCCATACTAAAACTTCAATTAATGCGTGTAAATACTGTTGAAGATTGTTAAGCTTCTTCAGTCAGTTCTAGTTTATGTTATGTGTATAATTATTGAACCTATAAATCTGGTCCAGTCTCGTTATCTAACCACACTAAGGCTGATACAGATTGAAACACACACCCTATTAGTAAATGCTGATAGTATTGGATAGCACCATCTTCTTTTTTTGTAGATTTTGCTTTCAAAATCACCCTGGATATTACGAAAATGTTAGGTCCTCATAAATAATATACCGCACCATGATGTTAGAGGGAATGCATCTAGACAGAAGAATCTCTGAATAATGCACCAGAACAAGTCTGCTGAGGTGCAGTTTGCTCTATTTTTAATTTTGAATGGCGGGAAGCTGCCGGCTGAGAGACGTTGCATTGTAATTTAACTTAGTCTAAACTTTCATAACCGGATGAATAGCAGTTTCCGACTAAATATTTGCATTCCGCGGGCGCTGCGATTTGAACAGCTCGCTGGCAATCATCCTGAATAATAAACCTGCCGTGTGTCGCGAACAAGCGCTGCCTAAATGACGGGGGTTATAAAAATTGGTGTAATTTCAAGGGTAATTTGTCCCTATTTTTAATTCATAACGTGCCGGCAGAACTTATTTTTAAAATTTTTGATTAAGTATTCCTGAATTGATATTTTTCATTCACACACTCTTGTGGATTAAATTAGTAGCAATTTGATCGTGTAATAATTGGGGTTTAGAGCTGAAAGGGATTGGTGAGACCGTAAGCTACCCCGCGTGGGAGCACGGCCTATAAACTAAGAGGTTGAGGCTCTCAAATGTTTGCCTTCACTGCCCGGTCGTCGCGCACCATCTCTGATACGGGGCGGTGTAACAAGCATGGCGCTTTAGGAATGGATTAGTTGAGTAAAATTCTTTTCAACGTGATAAGCCTTTGATTTCTCATCGAAACAAATTTGGTTAATTAGTACATCGTTCTAAACAGAACCAATAATTTTTTTTAATTTGCCATTTACAATTTCCTATTAAGTATTAAGAAATATGTTGTAATGGTAAGTTGACTTGAGATAGGCACTGTTAGTTGGTAGTTCTCCATGAATAATCTAGTAAGATTTTCAGTCCAAGTCCTTTTTAGTTTTCTGCTTTTCATAGGTAGATTGAATAAGTTTTTAATTTCCCGATTTGTATGATCAAAGCATCAGAATCTGTATTTAATAGTGTGAGCTTTTATAACCTAGTTCGTTATTCCACGATCATTATATGTTTGAAGCAAACCACAGGGTATTTATTAATATTCGGATTGTCTTTGATTGAAAAATTTGTAGGATTTTTCTGTTTCAATGCTTGCTGCTTCCCAAATATTCAAACTTGTGTGTCTATATGGATGTTATTATTTTTTTATAGACAAGAATATTGTTTTTTTCCGGATAGTTGTGATTTCCTTTTATTAACCAAGCTCATGCTTTTGACTTTAGGTTTCTTGGCTTGGATGTGGGTTCTCCAAGTAAGTTTTTCATCTAGGCGACAATTGAGATATCTTACTTAAGCATTTATTGGTATAGGGTTATTATTATTATTATTATTATCAATTGTGGCTTGTGGTAAAAGTAATTCGACAAGATTGACGTTCGTATAGGGTCTTCGTCAGATGATGTGATAACAGCATCATGGGTAATTGGTATATTTGCAAAGTAGGTACAAAAAGGAGCTAAGACACCACTCTGAGCTACACTTGATTTAATGCAGTGGTGTGTTAAGAGTTCATTATTAAATCTTACTGGGAAGTGGTATGTTGGTATGCAGATCTTGAGCGATCTGAGAGATGAACTCCTTGATCGTAGGAATGTTGGTATCTCGATGAAGATCGTAGTTCCTTACGAACCATGGGGTGCCAAAGACGAACCATAAGACCCGTTTCTGGATGATTGGAGTTTATTGACATAATCGGTCTTATGACCATGTTGTACAAAAACCGCTTGTTAATCGTCTATAATCGACTCAAGTGTGGAAAATGGAACCGAGTGTTTATCATGCTGCTTTTGCTTTTGAGGCCACCCTATGTATGTGTGGTCGTTTAGGTCAGTTTGTTATCTAGAATAACCTTGAGGTAGGATGTTTCTTCCTTCCAGGGCATCTCCCTTCCCAAGATCCTTAGCTTGGATTATGCGCTGTGCTTTCAAAATCAAATGGACAATTAAGAATGAGGTCATTTCTGGCACAGGTTCTTTTATTCTATTTAATCTCCAGCACTTTAGACATAATGGGAAGAAGGCTAATTGGCCTATATTAAGCAGCTGCAGCTAATGGTTTGCCAAATATGAATTCTATTATTATATTATATGTTGTAGTTAATAATACGGTTGCTTTATTTAGAAGATTTTTTTTAAAGCTTCACCTTTTATAAGATTGTGGAATTTAGTAGCTTTATATCTTCACGAATTTCTATTGCAGAGAAAGTTTAGTTTAGAGATGATCATCGGCAAGGAGTTTTTCTGAAAGCTTCAATATTATGTGTTCTTTAGGACGGAATACGGTTTCAATGTTCTACGAAAATGTTAGCTTTTCTGAGTTTCATCGAGCCCATGAACCATCAAATTTCCTTATTGGTGGAACATTTGTAATAGGTGTTTTTAATTAGTTAAATATTTAATAAGTTAAATGAAGTTCAAAGGTATCATTTTTGTAAGCTTGCCAGTTGAGGATAATTTTATCTATGGTAAAGACTGTATTTTTCAATGACAATATCTTTAATTTGTATTGAAATATGTTTTATTAATTGGGGTAGCTCGCCAAGCTGCTTCTCAAATCAGATACTGAACGGATCTTTCAATTTTGTTTTTAGCCTTCAAACATATGAGAATGATGTGTTGGTTTATATCTTCTTGAAGTTGTGTCTAATGTGTTCTAGTATTACATAGTCTAGGTGGGGATGGTTTCCGGATAGTGCTGTTACTAATAGTTATGATTAAGCTAAGGTCAGAGCTCAGGTCAAAATTTGATTCGATTTTGTGCAATTGTTGAAATAACTTCGTTTAAAGCAAAATCTGGTAAGTTGGGGATCTTGTTTGTGTTAGTCAGTACGTTGATTCTCCAGTGGACAATATATTTAGGTGATTTTCTTGTATGCTTTTCAGCGAGTTTCTTCGTTTTTGGATGATTTATTTAGACCCCTATGTCTAATTGCTACCAAGGGAGAGAATCAAGTCATTATAGTCCTCTTGAGATATAGAGGTTCGAGGAGACCTATAGTTTGCTGCAAAGTTCACTGGACGTGCCAAAGTTTCCACTCCATCTGGATGATTGGTAAAATACATATTATATTACGGCATTTTGATGATAGTTCTGCTTGTGGGGTGGCTTCTGATATTAGTAAAGTATCGATTTTAGTTATTTTTAAGAAGAGTATGATTTCTGACTTGTGACTGTTTATTCCACTAGCTTGCTTATGATAAGCACTATGCTATTTTAATTGATTAGCTAAGCAAACGTGCTTTAAAATTGGTTTAGTAATCATGTTAATGAATCAGTTAGTTTTGCATGGTTAGGTTATTAACTGTTAGTTGGGCATACATGTTTGGGGTTTTTGGTAGTAGAACATTGGTGTTTCTTGCTTGCTTGTAGTAGAGAATTTGTTTTTTGTATTTTGATCTTATCAAATCGTGATACACTGAACAATCTTTGTAATTGGCCAGATGATCACCTTGCAAAAGAGCACATGGTTGATCTGGTTGATTTAAATATATTAGTATTTATGGTAGTTATTGGCTTTCTACCATATTTTGCGGCTAAGGTAGTATAACATACTTTCAAGGTTACTGTATAGTCTATAACATGTGTTTATTGTTTCTAATTTATCGTTTTTGTATAGTTCAATTCTAATTACAGCACTGGAGATGAAATAGTTAATACATGTCACTTATCGCAGTTCTTGTTAAGTTCTAAATCTATGTAAACATTTTTTGTTAAATTTACTGAATCTTTATTTTACATTGATTTATTTAGCTAAATTCATATCTTCACTGTATTCAACACCGCATTGAATGATGTAGATCGGTATTTCTACTTTGATAGAATGCGTTTTTTCTATCAAATTGACTTCAAGCTATATATCGTAGTTGTATGGTTAATGATCAAAACGCTAATTGGACTTACAGATTAGAACATAATCGTTGGACCATACGTACAACTCAATAGAAGCCATCTGTAGATATCAGAATAGATGATTGGGCGATCCACCGACTTTTATGGACAGATTGATTGAGGTTTTAGTTTACACAGTACATAATTGAATGAAAATAGCTGCAAACAATCAGTGAATGGCCAATATCGATCTTGGTGTAGGCGTACATCCGAACCATGGATGGATAGTTAGATGTATGATGACTTTCTTTGTGCTTGTTATGGGTCGCTGAATTAATTTTTTAGTACTGATGCATTAGTTTTCTATAAATATTTGAATTTTGTATATTTATATATTCGATAAAGGGTTTTGCAGTAAATATGTACTGATCGATTATAGCTGGCAGATCATTTGCCATTGTGTCTTCGTTTTGTTACCTTCTCCATTTCTTAGGGATTCAAATCTGTTTGAAGTTTTAACTTGCGATGCCATATTTCTTTCTAAAGTCGTTTTTCTGTATTAGCTTCACTTTTACTAAACATTTCATCATAATCGCTTGACGAGGTGATTTTTTTGGCGTTATTTTGACGGTTATTGGTTGGTTTAAAATGGTACTAATTGCTGCTGACGTTACCAAGGTTTAATTTAGATTCTTTAGAGTATGTGGCTGTGTTTGCAATTCTGGTATGTTGAATCTATAGAATGACGTTTGGTTTATTTGGTTGGGATGGTTTATTGGGGTTTGTATAGATGAAGGTGGTTGACCTGGTTGATTTAAATATATTGGTATTTGTGGTAGTTATTAGCTTTCTACCATATTTTGCGGCTAAGGTAGTATAAAATTCATCCTAGGACCGTTCCCAGTCTATAACATTTTTATTGTTTCTAATTTATGTTTTGTATAGGCGTTATCAATGAATGAAATATGTAATACACGTGCACTTATCGCAGTCTGTTAGGTATATGAAATTTTTTAAATTTCTGAATTTTATTTACATTGATTAAGCCAATTCATATCTTCACTTATTAACACCGCATTAATATACGGTTTTCTACTTTGATAGCACAGGCGTTTATTTTCCATTAAATTACTTCAAGCTTTTCGTGTTGTATGGTTAATGATCAAAACGCTAATTGATTAAATGAATATCAAGATGAGTAAGCAGTGGATCTGTGATATCAGAATAGATGATTGGGGATAACTTTTATTGAAATTGAAATTGAGGTTTTAGTTTAAAGACTTTTATGTTGTATCGGCCAATATCGTCTGGTGTAGGGTGCATCGTAAACATTTGTTCGAGTATGAGAGACTTTGCTCTGTCTTCGGCTTTGGGTCGCTGCTTTAAATTATTAAGTTATTGGACAAACACCAGACTTTTCAACAGTATCAATTTCATATGTGGTCGAAAATGGATTAACATAATAATGTCCACCAAATGCAATTGAATGCTTCTTTAATATCAAGAAAACATTATGGCATTGCGACTTTTAGTGTCAACGATAAGGTTGAAGGCCTAATGCAAAGCGTATTGTTGAGTTTTGTTCCCTTAATCCTAAATGATGGTTGCTCTAGAGAACTAATTGTAGTATGACACGTGAGGTGTATTGGGAGAAGTTTTTAAGAACCTTACCAACTATTTACAGTAATACAGGTGATGGGACTGCACAGTTTTGTCAGGTTTTGGTCTGTTCCAAGACGTGAAAATGCTAAAATTGGAGAACATCGTTCTCTGCAAAACCTTAACAGACATTAGATTTTTAATGCTAGCTGTTCTGTTGGGGATTGTTCATTGAAAACAGTTTCTCGTGTTATTTTTCGATAGTATTTTTGTTTATCATCTACGTAAATGTTATTGAGAATGTTTTGTACTTCTTGGTACTAAAGTTTAGTATCGAAACTAGACTGTAGACCGACGTTGAAAATGTTGAGTTAGTGTGATAACGCGATATTTATTTTCCATATTCGTCGTAGTTTTCGCGATCTAAATCCGTTGATCGTTATAATGCAGGACCTTCTAGGATTGTAGGGGTTTATGACGTTAACTATTCTTAGTGTTTTTGGATACGATGAAAATTTTAGGTGGGTAACCAATATTTCGTTGGGTAAGAATGATTCTTGTCATTCTATTGTTTGATGTAAATTTGTATAAATTGAAAGCCTGAATTGCTAATGTTGCGACATGGTCTTATAATAATTGAAATAAAAAGTATCTAATGAATGTATCAAGCGACACTCATTTATAAAGGATTTGACGTGATGGTAGTGCTTGTCCGAAGCGGCAGTGAGGATATCGTTGTATTTAGGGCAATATTTGAATTTATTTTATTCAGTTATGTAGTGAGAACATGATTAGATTTGAGATACTTATTTCCATTTTGGATTACTAAATTAGAAGTATTTGTAACACTAAATAAATGTTAAACAATCACTGATATGAATGCATTGCGTAATTATTAAAATCACATAAACGCTGTTGTTTTAGCTCAGTTGTTTCAGAAGAAACAGGCTATGAAGGTTTCTCTCCTTAACGAAGGCGACTTCAATTGATTTCCATGTATACGGGATCTTTATTACCGATAGTATTTTGAGTGTCTTTATTATTATGTGTTTACATTTAGCTTCTTCTGCTTTGAAATATTTTATGCTTTACAACTTTTAGACGATGGAGTCAGGCTGATTAGTATTATCGAATTATAATTGTATTTTGATGTTTGACACGAGTAGCATTCATGTTGGTGTTTAGTTTTTTCTCTAAAATTGATATGTTTTAATTGATGTTTTCGATAGATTGTCAACTGATGATGCAGACTTAGATACAATTAAAGACTATATCTTGGACATTGAATATGACTGTTGTTGAAGGACATCGTCTTTGTACTTTTTGACTACTTTCTTCACATGTGGGATCTATAATGTTGAAGTTGGACACTACAGTTTGGATGTCTATCACTGCAGATTTTGGCTGACGTCTCGGTAGTTACTTTTATCATCGAAGTTGGTGTATCGAACAAGTTTGTTGATATTCTCGGATACTTTGGAATAATTTAATTTATCCTACACGAGCAAATTCCAATATTTTTTCTGGATGTAAAACATGCGATAAGTTATTTATTGGTGAACGTGTGTTATAAGTCTAAGGAAAGTTGTGGAAATAGGCATGATGATTAAAAAAGTATTCAACTGTATTACTCAATGCTTTGATTTGACCACTCATATTATTATTTTGTTTTTTATCTTAGGAATTTTTGGAAGTTGTATTTGCGTTTGGTGTCGAACCTGTTCATTAAAAAATAGAGAAGGTTGTCAACGCATGAAAAAAAATTCTTGAACCTAGAGTTTATGAAGAAAATTGCGTACACACAAACTAAGAAAGGAATAAATGCATAGAAACTGACTGCTTCTACCCAACTGCAGTTCTAATAGTGCAGGCTTTAACCGAATTTGCATTTCATTCCAAACGCTGCTGCATTCGCTTGCTATGTGAACACATGTTCCAGGAATGACTCGCCGTGAATGGCGCTGCGATTCGCAAAAGTTAAATGCAATTAATATCGGCGTGCAGCTTTTGTGGCGTGTGCGGTACGCCTGGCTTTCGCGTCATTTGATTATGTAGCTCGGAAACGGCTTTACTCTACCGCCAAATCGCTTTTGAAGTCGATAACTACTGGCTGGCTGATTATTTTAATGCATCCGCTATTAAATTATACGCGCTGGTTGATTGGACGCCAATTAGCGCAAAGGGAAGCGAATTTGCTTGCGAGATTATTCCCCCTGAAAATTGGTTTCGTGGGCGCACGGCGTTTTTCTTGCTGAAGTTAGCAACCCAGGAACGGTATCGGTTATCGGACAAGTTTGGCCTGCGGAAGTTCATAAGGAGATAAAGTCCATTAGTAATGTTTGGCAAACAAATTTAAGATCTGTTGGAGACCTAAAGGAGAGGATAACAAAAGGAAAAATAATTCCAGGCTTTAATATGAATTGAAACAACAATGAATCAAAGACAGGTTTATAAGATGAAAATTTTGATTTAAAATAAAGGTATGCTTAGATGTGAACCAAGATGTATATGTACATGTTCGTCATGATCAACTAATAAGTGTCTTCAAGCCGACACACCTAGACTATAGAAATCTTTAGATTACATCAAAATTGTATTATATATATAAATATCATAAGAAATAGACATAAAAGAGGAATAAGACAAGGATGTGTGTTGTTGCCAACTCTTTTCAATGCATATTCTAAAAGAATCTTAAAAAAATCTCTTGAAGGAGAAACGACTGGATGAAAGTTAGTGGAACATCAATTAATAATAGATAACATTGAAAATTTGTAAAATCTTATGAGTAAAATAATCGCATGTAGCAAAGTATATGGATTTTTTACTAATGGAGAGACCAAATTCATGGTAATATCGAAAACTCACGGAAGGAATGAAAGTCTTGGTATCAAAGAAAAAACATCTAATAAGTTAATAGCTACACATATTTTGGTATGATAATAAACCAGAAAAATAACTAAAATAAGAATAGAAAAGCTAGAGCAAATTTTATTAGAATAAAACTAATCGTAATGAGCAAAGAGTTGAGCTTTAAGTTAAGGAGCCAATTAGCAAATTGTTATGTCTTTACTACTCTTCTCTGTGGAGTAGAAGCTTGGACCTTAAACGTAACAAGTCTCAAGAAAATCGAAGCATTTGAAATGCGAGTGTACAGGAGGATATTAAAGTATCCTGTAACAAATATAGAGGTTCTAAGGCGAACGGGAAAAGATAAAGAATTAGTAGTAGTATCAAGAAACGCAAGGTGGAATATCTTGGTCATGTTAAAAGAGGAGAAAAGACAATAGACTACAGTTAATAATGTAAGGTATGTTTTTAGCTCAATCTACGGGCGTTGTTAAGGATACTAAGACAGACATTCTTTTTGACACTTCTGATTTGGATGTTGATACAATTTTTGATTTTTAATCGATGGATGATTTTAAAAAAAGGCGATACTTTCTCTTTCACATTCATTTAAACACAACCATGCCTAAAATTAATAGAGATCTTAGTTTATTAAAAAATTGTTGCCCTCTGAAATGTAATAGAATTGTAAACATCGCGATATCAGCTAGGTAATCGCTGTCTACATCTCATTTTTCTTGTCGGCTTTGGTTTAGTTTCGCTGCTCCATACGACAAACTCGTCGCGTTCTATTTGTCGGGAAGTAATTCTTTCGTCCAAGTAACTTTATCTCGTGCCGTGCATTCCCCGAAGTATATTAAAAAATTCCAACGACGATATTCAGTCGTATGAGTTTGATTTATCCGAGAGAGTTTTCCGGCTCTAATTACGCCCTGCCTCTCTCAACGGCGGCGCTCGTGCGGAGCCGTTCCAAAACGAAAATGCGCCAACGTTTATGAATAATGTAGGCGTTTAACGACGGCGGTCGTTGCAGCCGCGGGCGCCCCAAAAGCGCTATCTCGCGCTTTTATAGTGCGTGTTCGCCACTAGACACATGAGTTGTCAATTTGCATACCATTCAGCCGAATCAGGCTCCTCCGCCGTGAAAAATGTATTTCATTGGTCTCGCGCACATACGGTCTCGCCTATCTGTGCTATTTTGCATTTTCAAATAGACTCTTCCGCCTCTGCAATAAGACACATGAGTAAATTAAATTGGAACTCGTTTAAATGCTAAAGGGAGTTTTTAATTTCCTTTTGTTCGGCGAATAGATGCACAGAAGCTTATGGAAACGTACCAGGCTGCTCATGCGGGGTGAATGTTAGGTTAGAGACAATGCTGCTCCTCATATTTATCTCAGTTATCAGTCGTTCTTCCACGACTCACTGTTGTATCTGAAAACCCTAAAAGATACTTTGTCTTCATTGCTTAGAAATTTGGCTTTAGTAGCATGGTAGTTCACTTGGTTACTGTATAATAGAGCTTTAGCTCACTTCAGTGTTAATATTTCCGATTATTTCAATAACAGTTTCTTTAATAGATGGTGGTGCGGCCGGAAAAGTGGACTGTATAGGTAATTTTAAATTTTGAAACAAAAGGAACTTGAAATTAAAGCTAAAAACACTAACCTGTGGAAACGGCGCTTTCCCGCAGAAGTCGGTTCCCTGCTGTTGGTCCTGGGGCTTCCAGCAAAAGGATATAAGGGTATGGGTAAAAAGATAGGACAAGTTACCCCAATCTTCACAGCGGAGCCGAACGGTAGCGTCTTTCCTGGTGCAAATGTTCCTTCGCCGTTTCTTGCCGAGTTATAGCGAAGAAAAATGGACCGAGTTTTACCGGCGACAATTTCAACCCCGAAATGCAATCGAAAAACAAAAGGATCTCCAGGAAGAGGTTAATCTAGTTGGCCAAAATATCGAATTTCGCCACAAAATTAGCTTTTAACAAAAGCCTCGCAGAAAATGAAAACTTCTGCTGCCAATTAAACCCGCCGGCGAACTCTCGGTTAAAAATGCTCTCGTCTTACGGAAAATTTAAACTATCACAAAACTAAATTCAAAAGAACGACGCCTGCGAGAACAGCAAAAGGCCAAGCGCAAACAAAAGCGCGTACAAAAGGCGAAGCGCGAACGAAAAGGCCCGGCTCGCGACCTATATATCAGCATTCTGCGTGCAAATTCGGCCGATACCTCAAATTCAAAATATATACACGAGGGAACCAAAAGACGGCCGGCCTTAATTTAAAAATGCAAATAAAAGGTAATTTGGGATTGGCGCGAACAGATGGTATTCGCGCTGTTGTTTAACAATCGTTGAAGGAGGAAGCCGAGAAGTGTTGCATTTGGTTTGGCCTGTAATTAATGCTGAGTTTGTACCCAAAAGTCCCCCGGTTAATATGCGCTTTTAAAAAGAAAACAATTGTAAGAATTGCCACGTTTTGGTTCGAACGCATGCTGCACTGTCACCTTATACTCTTCCAGGAAAGTGAGGGAACATTGTTGTAAATTCTCCCTTTTTGATCGTCGCTGTGACAAAGTCTGTCAAGCGGACGTCTAAGTGTTAGAGTGATGGATAACGAGGTATAAAAGATATTTAGTTGTCATTCTATCCCTTCGTTTATTTTTCTTTCTGGCTCTCCTTTTATTATAGTTTCGGTGATGTCTAGAAGTCAGATCATCGAACGTGTGGGCAATGACACATAATTACTCACATATTTTTCTTTATTCCTTTATGACTTTAAGGCGTAGGGTGTTTTATCCATTTTCTGTATGCCTTTTATTTCTGTTACTGTTTTCAATAGCAAGAGTAATCTGGGTCTATCTTTGTTTTGCTTATCTCTGGTATTTATATATCATATCTTATCATTTCTCTTTGTATTTCCTATTATTTGTCATTTAGTGTCTATATTTTATTTTTAATTTTTTTTATTGGTTGTATTTCCTTTATTTTCTGTGAATTTACTTTTAATCGTAGTCTGCTTTATTTTTTTTGTCGTTGTAGTAGTTCTTTTACTTTTTCCCATATTTAGTTTTTTGTATGTGGAGCAGTCCTTGAAGATTAGCATTCTAATCATAGTTTTCTACCGCTTAATGTATACACCTTTTTGTTTTTCATTTTTTTCTTAATTATCACTATTTCTTTTTTATTTTTCCACGTTTATGTTTCTGTAACTAATCTGTTTGTCGCCTCTTCTTTTCATTTTGCAGCTATTTCTTACTTTCATCTCAATTTCCAGTTTGTCACTGATGAATTGTTCTAATATTTCAGTTAATTGACCTCGTTTGATTTTCAGCTCCCTTTACTACTATATTGTTTATCTGTCTTTTGTTTTTCTAGTTTAGTTTTATAATACATATATTTTTTATTAGTGTTTTTTCTTGTTTTTTATTCCTCTCTTTAAGTATTTTGTATATTTTATATTTTCTCAGTTACACTATTTTTCATGTTTAGCATCATTTGTTTCAATTTGTCCATTTCGTTTCCTGTTATTTCCTGTTAGTTTTTGCACTTCGATTGCTACAATGTGATTATTGTCTTGTTAGTTTTGAACATTTGTACCTTTTTCCGTTCCTCACTTTGTTTTTCCCTTTTCTTGTTCTGTTGACTATCTTCCTTATAGTTCATTATTTTTGCTTTTTAGTATATGTATATGTATATGTATATATTTTCAGATTATGATCGCCGATTTTTGAAGGTTGTCTGCGCGCACTTGCTATCACGGTAGAGTTTCTTTTCATTTCTTCTGGTACGCTTTGTTTCTTGAGATATTTCTACTTCATTACCATGGGGAGCATTTTGAACAATTGAAGTAACAAAATTTGATTTTCTCCGACTTACACGTAGATTAAGTGGTATCTCATTAATAACTTGTAAGATACAGCTTTGGATATTTATAGTTTGTTGGGTAAAAAGGAAACAACGTAGTTTTAGAACAAAAAGTATAATGGTGATCAGATGATAATTTGAAGAAATCTTATTTTTAAACTTTAATAAGATGATAGTTTTGTTGTAGTGTGTAGCACCATCTTGTTGATAATATATCTCGGAGAAATCATATATTTGCAATTAATGTCAAAAAGACGAAATCATCGAACGGTAGCGCTCTTCAGACACAATCACACCGTCATTTTGAAAAAAAAGCTTAACTTCATTAGTAAAACTTTTGTGATTGTAATGATTGCTTGATTATTGACCGAGTTATCATCTCCCCAAATTTGGCAATTTTTAAGAAAGTTATCCATCTAATAGTGATTATAAATTAATCGCGAAGTCGCAGTAAAAACAGAAGTGGTATGTTTAAGAGTTATGAGTTCTTGCTATACGATATTCTAAGATTATTTCACAAATGATACACTGTAGTGAAAGGCCAATGAAAGTTGCAGGATTGGCAATACAAGCTGAAAAATTAAACTTATCATTGCCAGATTGCAGACACTAAATTTCCGAGATTGCGAGAAAATTCGATACTTCTTTTGTCGCGGAGTCCATGTAAAATCTCCACGATAAAACAAATGTCTGCAGCTAGTTCTCGCCGCGACGGAACGACTGAACTCTCCGAAACTTGGCGCTGTAAAAGCTCGGTGTACGTATGTTGCCCTCGCTTCGCAACTGTTTGTGAGGTTAATCCCCTACTTGATAATGTCGCGTCAATACCGTGAAGCCCTAAGCTCACGGAAATAATTGCCGAGTTGAACCAGACGGAATGAGAGAGGGGAACGTTTTTTTTTCAATTTCCGTTTTTTAACTGGAGAGAGTAGCGAGGGCAACGAATTTTTATTTAGTTTCTGTTTGTAAAGGCAGATCTGAATTATAGAAATGAAATTTTTGTCATATATATGAAAACATTGAATTTATTTTACGATATCAAATATTTAATTAGGCATGCTGAAGATTTTTAGTTTTAGGTGTTTATTACCTTTATTTTATAAATTTTATTTAATTTTAATTGCATAGTGAAAGAGCATAATTATTATGTGTAGGGACAGAGAATTCACATACGTAAGAAATATCAAAGAGATTAGCTAAATGTAAATAGATTGGACGGCTTCAGTTACATGAAATATTTCAGATGTAACAAATTGTGATGATAAGAGAAGTTTCTATAGATAATGTTAAATAAGATGTGAAGAGCAATACGAGAACTAAATTAGATGCGTGTTGTTTATCCTACTTGTTTATGATTGTGATAAGTGCATCTGTTTTTCTATTTTGATAAGGCTATTTTGATTTTGATTTTAATTTTCATTGGAGTTTCAATTATTGAAGGATTTGTAGGTAATATATAAATCTCTATTAGATAGCGGAGCAGTTAGAAAAGATAAGTTTGATGACAATTTTTGGGATAGTTTGCAAGTTAATGCCTTTATGAAATTGGTGATGAAGTTTCAGATGATCTATATCGCGAAGACTGACAGCATTAAAAATTTCGGAGTTGCTTTCCATGGCCCTTGGTTCATATACACATACAGTAGCGAGCAAAATTCTATTATATTCAACATTTTTTGGTTTAAATCTTTTCGAGAATACTCATGGAGAAACAGCTCCATGCGAATGTTCTCCAGTAGATTCGAGCAGAGAAACATCGAAGTCGCGAGATAATTCTATCCAAGAAGAGGACCAAAAAAATTATTATAAGAAAAAAGTTTCGGGGATCTACATTTTGGAAGACCATTAACGAGCAGAACACTGGAAACTGTTAAATGAGTGTGGGCTGCAATCAACAAGGTTTAAAACTAAAAAAGAGCTGGATTTTCCAGTTCATATTTGCCGCTCTGTGACTTCTGACTGTCCCCAAAACTTAAAATCATCTTTGAAAGAGCATGTATGAGATTTTGGCGAAGTTATGTGCGATTTCAACACATGACGTAGAATGTTTTGAATAGAAGAGAGAAGAGTGGGAGAAGTGTATAAGGTTTCAAGTCGCTTACTTTGAATTAAACACTGGCATTACGAACAGTTTTTGTTGTATTTTATACAAATATATAATTTTTACTCATAATTATAATTTTTGGGTTATATGGTTCGATACTTTTGGGACAAACCATGTAGATTTGAACGTAAATGTTGTGCGCAATTATTTTAACTTTGATACTAGTCAGTTGGTGGTTACTTTTGAAGTAACCCTTGTACCATTTCAGATTAGTTTTAGTAGTATTACATTGCACAACAATTTCATATATATTTGCAGTATTAGGTCATTTAGTTTCGAAAAACATTTCGATTTTATAACATGTTTTGTTGCCGTGAGAACTATTATTTTGTTTTTGTAAAAGTTTTTACAAGTAAAACTCGACGATAACAATATCTTTGGAATTTTCCTTGGCATGCGCCGAGCGTCCTAGCTTTCAATTAAATTTGAGCTAGCAATTAGCAGCCGCCGCAAATGTTTTTGTAAATGATGTTGTTTTAATCTATCCAAGGAGAACAGATGCTAGATTTAGACTTGCGCGCAAATTTGCTTGGATGAATGACTCCATATTTTATCGAGAAAAGCAATTTGGACGAATGGGATTTATTAGAATGGAGGATTAATTTCAGCCGAAGTTATGGTATTAGACAGGCACTTCAGGGAGCTATTTGTTTTTCAGCCGTATGTGCATTGTGCGGATGTAAATGCTGAAAACAAGGCCATTTTTATTTATCTTTGTTGTCAAATTTTCATTTTTGTCGCAGAAAGGGTTATATAAGGTGTACCAAAAGTGCTTTTTATTATTTTCTGAGTCTACACAAATTAATATTTTCTCTCTAGACATTTGAACAGAAAGTAAACAAAGACAGCTTATGTAGAATGTGACGTGGCTGAGCTCTAAACGTACGTTTGCTTGTCTATCTTCAGAATCGTTTTGCATATCATAGTTTCGTAAGGTTCTCCCAGGGAAGATGAAAATAAGTTACCTGAACCGATGGAGATGTGTACACACCTAATGGAAGATTATGATAAAGTTCTAAATAAATATAAGAAAATTCTAAGGCCTTATGGGCAACCTGTTTGTCCATGTACTCCGATACTTTCGTGCAAGATCATTAGCAGTAGAAGAGGAACCCAACAGTTTAGTTTCTGTCTGTGGTACGCGCAATTGTGCTTTTTCGAGGCAACTGGAATCAGAAGTAGACAAATTATTTCTTGAAACACAATTAAAAAACGCCCCCGGTTCTCCAAATTGTCCTTTGGGCAGGATGAAACTCGGAACACCAACAGACGAAAACCTTATTGAAATGCAATGTCCCCCTATTCAGTAAAACCAATATTACCTCCTTTAAAGCCAGTACACTGCGATTGTCCAGATCCTCTTCCAAAAGGCGCTTGTAAAAATCTATTATGTTCATTAAAACCAAAAGGTTCTTGTGGAAATATTACATGTCTATATGCTACACCACCATATTACGGAGATAAAAATTGTCTATTGGTCTTCCACAACCGTGTCCATATTCTAAACCATGTTGTTTTCCGACATCTTGTCCAAGTGTACCTTATTGGAAGCCCCACCTTCTAACAATGGTGTATGTGGTAATCCCAAATACCCTGCAAATCCTCCTACTTGTGGCGATCCATCATGTTCATTAAATAGCCCTCCGCCTTAATGTCCAGCAATGCCTAGGTATCCCCCCAACCCCTGCAATACCTACATATCCTTTTTTGCCTCTTCCCCCTTTTACTCCGCTTCCGTGTACTGCGATGCCTACATGTTCTTTCACACCTTCCGTGTTCTCCAATGTCTACATGTCCTTTTTCTCCTCCTCCTTGCACACATCTCGCCTGTCTATTCGCTGAAGCAAATTCTGTTTAATGTAAACAAAATAATACTTGTGAAAATCCCTTCTGTCCATATGCAAATCTACCAGATAAATCCAACAATGAAATATGCTCGAACCTAAACTGTCCTTTTGCCCAAAAGAAGGAATTTCCCTGTTTTATCCCCCTGTCAGCTGGAGACGCTTGCGAGAACCCAGACTGCCCATATGCAAAACAACTTTCTTCTCCGATTAATGAAGTAATCCGGATTGTCCATATTTGCTCAAACCACTCGCTCCTCAAAATATTTACTGCCCGTATGCAACTAAAAAGCCGTCGCCTTGTTTTATTCATAGAAAAGTAGTGTTTGTAGTAATCGCAGTTGCCGTTATGCACAGCCGACAGTTTGTGATAACTCTGTGTGTCCATTTATTCCACCATACACGTTGGAAGTTAGCGGTGCAAAGGTGACAGTAGCTTATGGCATAAAAGAAGACTTTGAGACTAGTTGAAGAAGACCTGTAATTTTAAAACTTGTAAGAGATTTAGAGTGCGACGAATCCCGCCTTGATAACCAATCAGATGAGTGCACTTGTGGTGCAGCTGCTCTTTTGACTACTTCTCCAACTTCTGCTGGTTCTTCTGCGTCTACTATTGACTATAAAAGGTGATAAAACAGTAAGTCAGAGAGAACCTGTTGTTTGTAAACAGATCCCTAATCAAATGAAACGTGGGTCTGCGTCCGAAAGAAAGTGGTAAATACGTATATAAGCTGGGTGTATTAATTGGCTACAAAGAATGCATCATACTTGGGCGGAATGTACAGGCGAAAATGGGCTGGTTGTAGAATATCCACGTTCCATGTCTAGCTTTAAAGCCTAGAATTGGTTGGCGTCCCGGTGCTGTGTGGCGCACGATCGCTAGAAGATTAACAGTGCACAGGATGTCAAAAGGCCTAAAGCCGCTGGAGCCACTTACAACGAAGGTGTCTAAAAAGAAAATGAAAGAAAAGCGTGTACGAGTCAGATTAGGACGTTTCCGTAGCCCCTAAGCTGACTACTAGTTCAGAAAAGGGAAGACTATTATTACATAATGATGAACCCTTTGAAGGACGCTAAAACAATTGATGATAACGAGAACCCGTAAATGGACTGCACACCCATGCAATTCAAAATCACTAAAAATAAAGAAAAAACGAGGAAATTGATAAAACTTGTTTTTGTGACGAAGAAGAAGAGGAACAGAGTTCAGATAGCGAGTTGGATATTTAATTTAGCCTCCAGTAGAATCATTAATGATACGCAATATAATGTGGAAGATTTTACATGAAAATCACCTCCAAAAGAATCAAAAGGTAAAGGGGGGAAAGGCAAGGGGAAAGAGAAAAGTAAATGAATAAAAGAAAAGGGCAGAGAAAAAAGAACAGAAAAGGAAAACGGGGCTGCAAAAGAAAAGAGAAAAAAAATGACAATGTTAAATTATTAATTTACCGTAAAATAAATTGTAAACTTAATGTAATAAAAATTGTTAGCTGTTAGCACAAAAAAAACCTGCCCCACTGTTATCATTTGCAAATAAATTGTTCCACGTTCCCATCTTGCAAAAATTTGAGAGAAGGCGGGTGAAAAATTGTCAGCCTAGGACGCCAAAAGTACTTTTTTTGCGGACAACGCCACACTGGCGAGTGATTTAACAATAAAATGAACGAGCTTTTTGAACTAGGTTAGCGCTTAATAGTGGGTTCAAATCCATCGAACCTATAATTTGCAATGTTGTAGGTGTTAAATCCTATTGGGTGTATGCAATTCAGTTGATGTGCCCTTTTATACTCGCTTCTTTTTTAAATTTAAGGTACATTACAATCTATTCTAATTAGAACATTGAGTAAGTAACAGGAAATTTGGCATTTCCAGTACTTTGAGGTCCCTTTAAATGACGGAATGGACGGGTATCACAGCTTTGGTGAACATTAGAAGAACCTTTGAGTGTAACTTTTTAGGATTTTAGTGTTATATTTATGTACTTGCTGCGCTCCATAGCTGAATACCGTACGTTCTTTTGTGTATAAGTAATTTGTTTTTTAGTGACAGGTTTGATTTTTTTCTTGTGAACTGAATTGGTTTTTTTTGTTCCAAATATGTGTCTGTCGTAAGATGCCTGCCTTTCTATGTACTTAACGACGTATTTAACTGACTTAGATTGTGATAGCTGATTATTGTTTAGTGTCACATGTGGGAATATTGGCTTCGATTAGTATAGGTTACATGAATGAATTTGCTTTTGTTGGTTCGGATGCGCCATTTCTTTAGAAATTTGTATATCGTTTAGATGTTCTTGTAGTTTTTTTTTGCTGATTGGAGAGGATTTTTGTGTAAGGCTAAAATAGCAGTATCATCGGTGAAAGTTGCTAGAAGAGTTCTGGCATATTCGAAGTGTATAAGGTACACAATAGTGGTCTTTAGCCCCTCTCTAGCTAACTCCAGTTTTAACTGTATGTAGGTTTGACTTCCCTTGTGGTAGTTCAACTATCTGGCAGATACGATATCAAAATATGAAAAAGAAAGGCAGAATCAACTTAATCTTATAATTTAAGCCGTCATATCAAACCTTATCGAAGGCGGACCGGTATTTCTGCTGCTGTAAGTCTTGCGTGACTATGAATTTGCTCCGTCGTTGTATGTTTCTGTTGAAAATCAAACTGGTGTTGAGGTATTAAGTTATTGTTTGTAATTATTGGTCCTAGTCTTTTTAGCAGGAGATTTTTGAATACATTTAGTATTACTGCAGGGAGGTTTGCCAGATTTGAGAATGAGAATTATATGGGCCAGCTTTTCAATGTTGAAAATCGCGGTCACGGCAGCTGTGTTCCGAATTCGGAAGCTCACTTAGTATCTTGCAGATTATTTGACCATATTCCGGAACATTCTTGACACTGAGTTTTGCATTGATAATATGAAACACCTTTTTAGGAAAACGTTTTAATGGGCTTTGTCAGCTGTAATGGCGCATCTAGGATCTGATCTATGTTTATGTTGTCCAACGATTTTCAAGAAATTGTAGAGTGAAGACTGTGTATTGGATATATTCTGATTCGAAGTCGACGGATTCTATATGTAACTTTGAATAAATTTGTTTCTTGGTTTATCTAGTAATCTTTTTAGCTTTTGTGGTCTTTTTTTGGTGCAAATTGTATATTTATATTTAAATGTGAATAGCTTTTAGTTCTTAAAAGGATCTATGTAATTAAGAGTTGTAAGTTGTTTTCTCACACTCTTCCAGTCAAGGAATTGATTATACAGGGACGATGGTTTTTCTACTTCTAATACCATTGTGCTTATACCGATAACTGTTGGAGTGTGGCGTAAAATAAATCAAGGCATGAATCTGCTTTGCTGTGACTGTGCTAGTCTCTTTGTAATTCAAGAATCTAGTAAATCAGGAACTTTATTTTTGTCAGTTGGTCAATAGGTGTGATCACGCTACATTATTGTCTATCAGATTTATATAGAACTTTCTAAATGGATCGTTTGTTATTTTATGACTTGAGGGTGATATACTGCTGTCAATGTTAAAAACCCATTCTAATCCTTTATGATAATATTTTTAGCTTGGATATGTCTTTCCTTGTATTTGTTAGTCTCATAATGAATCTTGCTATTACTGTTGGTCTTTCATGCGCTGTTCCATCTGGGTAGGGTATCGCAATTTGATAGTCTGGTATTTTAATGAAGCTTGCTGTTAGTAAAGTGTGCTTTGGAGATTAGTAGAACGCCAGCTTGATCTTCATTGATGAATATTTTAAGTTTTTGTACATAGTGACATAGCCCGCTGGTGTTCTAAATTGCGAGTAATGTTTTAGCCATTATTGGATTTTGTTAACTATAGCAGTAAACAAGTTTAATATTGTGCGAAAATCTTCTGTAAGTTTTGACTGCATTTATGCTCGTTGCTTGTTAGCAGCCAGTCATTACTTTACCTGATCTTTTCTCTTCAAAAAATCATTACAATTATGCTCAAGTTTTATGAATGACTAATTTCTTGAATTCTCATTTTAAGTCAAAATTATCCAAATTCTATGAAGCTTTCAATATTTTCTAATGGTTGTGTTAAGAGGTTCTTTCCTTAATATTTCAGAACTGGCCATTATTTTTTTTAAATGACTATTTATAGTTACACTTCGGTTAAGGCGTTACAGACAGTCAGAAGGTGAAAAAAGCTTCATTTCTAGTTTTTTCCCAAAACAATAAGTTATTCATTAATAATATTTTTCATACTTAAAAAACATATTTCAATAAGTTGTGCATCGATTTTTAAGAAGAAATACTGATAATTATTGAAGATATACAAGTTTTGCTGGAAAATTCTCAAAAAAGGTGTTTTAGCGATGATCGCTCTTCTGTGGTTTGGATCACGTAGGAAAAAATTAAACGAATTTATTTTAGATTCCGAATTACTTTTTAAAAATAATGATTTTTGAAGAATATGGTGGTTGTTGAAAGTGAAAGATTCGATTTCATTTTTATAAAATTAGCTACCTATTGGAAAAGTTTAATGACTATTTTACTGATGTAGAAAGTGCAGATAAAATTTAAAGAAATCGATGCAAAAGTATTTCAGATGGTTTAGTCGCAGAACTGGAAAATGTGATTTAGAGAAAAATGCGTTAAAAGTTGAGAAATTAGTTTTACATGGAAAAAATGTTTGGTATCAACTTACATTAAGTAATTTATAATAAATGGATTTGCTGTTGACGCAACATTCTTTCCACGTGAGTGAACTGTTCAGTACGACGACAGACCGAATCCTCTGTCATTACATACTGATGTATATTAGGGCTACAATATATGCCTATAGTTTCGAATATTTGTAATAATGCTTAGAAGTCTATTACACATGGCAACAGAGTGCGGCTAATTCAAGGGTTTTTAATCCGCAGGAAATAATTTTTGGTCTGATTTTCCATATCAGTTGGTTATTGCTCTTATTATTATTTTGATTAAAACTTTCTAAAATATTCTTTTTAGTAAGGTCCTCATATATTGGTTCTAAGTCATCCAAAACATCCGGAGGTAAAGTGTTATAATCCTGTTGGAAAGATTTGAGTTCTTCTTTCTAGAAATCCTTTGCCCGGAACTCTAGAACTAATTATCGATAGGACATTTGCTGTAATTAGAGATAATATATACAATTGAGTATAGTGATCAATTGTACAATTAGGTCGAAACTTCTGACCATCTTTTTTGAACTCCTCATTAAAAAGTAGAATAGGAATGTCTCATAAACCCGACTCATTGAAACACCCCTAAGGGAGGTTTCCCGCTTTTTTTATTTTAATGTGACATATCTCATGAACGATAATATATAGAGTGCTGAGACCTTCATAGTTGATTGGTTGGTCTAAGTTTGAGTTTCCAAGGTGTTTATGAGTTTCAACATTTGTATATATTACCGTTTCGCCCCCTGATCTTGTTATAATTATAATAAAATGTGGCTAATATCGCGGTACTCATTTTTCTAAGTGAGTTACAATGCCTTCGTATCGCTAAATTATGATAAATAGTTTATTGTGTATCATGTGGTCGGAGTTCGAAAACTCTTGACGTTTCGTCCACAACTGCGGCGGGCATCTTCAGAAGAAAATCTTCTAAAAATTAAGTGACTGTCCCGTGCGTGTTTGGTGGCCATTGTTGACGTCACCAGGATGTCAGATAACGTAATCGGGCTAGCTGCGACGTCAATTGGGCCGTTACAGGTAATATTTCGAAATTTTCTGACGTTACTCGCTCTTTCGCCGTATCGCAGTCTGTTTTTAGCCCCTTAAGAGCGACAAACCAAGATTTAGGTAGATTGAATCCGTCATCCCTGTTAAAATTATTTTTATATTTATAAATTTCCACCGCCTCTCTGTATAATCTCGGGTAGTAATTCCTACAGTTGGATAAAACTTGTGTTTGCCCTAATTCTATCTTGTGGTTAGGATTTTCCAAAGCATGTTCAGCAACTGCTGATTTATCGGGTAGAATAAGGCGTAGATGACTGTGTCCCTTTATCCTGGTGGTAATCGTTCGGCCCGTAGTCCCAATGTAGACTTGCTCACATGAGCAAGGTATGCAGTATACCCCTGGTGTATCCTGTGGGTTTCTTGTATCTTTGGCTGGTCTAAGCAAATCCCTGCTGGTGGTAGTATAGATGGTTTCCACCTTGTGTTTATTGAGAATTTTTCTTATCCGGTCCGTAACCCTGTTGATGTAAGGTAAAAATGCCTTGCCTACCATAACCGATTTTGGTTGTGTTTTTCGTCCTCGAATAGCCATTCCCTTGTAAGACTTGTTCTAAATGTTTTAGTTCTTTATCCAAAAACTGTGGTTGACATATACGTCGTGCTCGATCTAACAATGTTTTCACTGCCGCCATTTTTTGACTTGGGTGGTGATTCGACTGCATATAAAGAAATGTATCTGTTCGTATGCGTGGGTTTTCTGTACACGGTGTGTTGTTAAATGTTCATTCTCTGATCTCAACACCTGTACGTCTAAGAAAGCAACCCTATCTTTCGATTCCAGTTCCATGATAAACTGTATGCTTGGGTGTATAGAATTCAGGTACATAAGAAATTGTGGTGGGTTTCTTTCCATGTCTCCATATTAAAAAAGTGTCATCGACGTATCTTAGGTATATCGTTGTTTTTAATGGTGTTGTATTGCAATTTTTTCTTTGACGATGTCTGCCGCAGTTGTGGATGAAACGTCAAGTTTCCGAACTCCGAGCATGGCCTGGCCTTATAACCCGAGAACCAACCACACAATCACCATAACACCGGCCGTGAAAGCCTTTGTTTCTATTAAATAATTTATTAGTTGCCTTAGCTGTAACTTTTTTCTCCAATATTTTCTAACTTTTGTACTTCAAGTAACCGAGTTTGCGATCTTTTTTACATGTGGCTTGTGCACTCTTCTTTGTATTAAATAAAGTTCCATAAGGGACAAAATTAACAATACTAGTACAAGTCTTAAAATCGCTATCTCTGGTGTAACTTATGGATTTTATATTATTTTTTCTTATATGAACATTTTTCTTATATGACATTTTGGCGATAGCGACCGCATCCATCTTGTTAGCTATAGCTTTGTGGTTAAATGTGCAATTTTTACTGTGTATTTTGGACCATTCTTGTTGGGCTGTATTTTTTTTATTTCAAATTTTGCAATAAGAACTTTTGCTAACAATACCAAATATCGTGATAGATTAATAACTAATAATTGAAGACTTTTTGTTAGAGGTAAAAACCACGCTTTTTCCAGATGACATGCCTTGATATAGTTAGTTCATTTGTGTTTGCGATGTTTTATTTTACATTTCTTTCTGTTCTCTCTGGCTTTTTAAAAAGCGTATCAGAAATTTCTTTGGCACAATCAAGTCTACTTTCTACACAAAACTTTAATTTTTAAACCAAGTTTCAAATATTTTATAATAAATATAAAATGCTCGATAATTTCATGTGTACATCTAATAAGAGAAGTGAAACTGCCTTGTGAAAACGTTTTTGTAAATAGTTTATTTTTTTTGGGGGGGGGGGTGGATTTGAAATACTCATTCTTGGCTTTTATTACTATTTTTGTACCTGTTGGCATAGATTACACCAATTTTTGTAGTTTCGAGGTTTTTTTTTTTATTAGCCTTCGCCTTGATCACACCCACACATAGTAGACCAGTGGTAATACAAATGATTCTGATCAGGACTTGACATCTATAGCACGTTGATATAGTTGTCGACGGTCAACTTCAGATCTTACTCAAAGAAGTGGGGCGCCATGACACCCCCTTCGCTGCTCACAAGCCCCCGGACTATCACAGAGGTGGAAAACTTTGTATATATGCCGGTAGGAACTTCTTAGGTCCTACGGTCGTTTTTGCGATTTATCTTCCTGTTCTGGATGATGTTATGTTAGTCCCAAAAAAATCTCAAAAACACGGAGCTGTCGTGCTTAATGTCGTTCAGCAGTGTTTGGGCCTTTAACTCCCTGTCCATATTGTTTTATTCAAACAACATTTGGCGGTTCCTTAGGGTGAGAGACTTGTAGTGCAAGTTCTGGTGCATAGATAGACACAGTCAACCTCGTCATGCCCATTTAGTTTTCCAGACTAGTTCGCCCAGGATTGTGATCGATATTTTCTCTCAATTTGCGGACGAGTCAATCACTTCTCTTGCGATCAGATCACTTGTTGTGAGTTACCTCTTTCTGGTGGTTTAGTTTCCCTATACTTCTTAACTAGTTCGTATACTCTTTTTGTAGCCAAATCGCGCGATAATTTCTGTCGAAGATTTTTCGGCACGAGGGGAATTCTAGTATAGCAGTTCTGTGATTGTATTCTGAACTCATTTTGTTATGTGAAGCTAATTTGTATTTCTTTAAGGGATTGCGTATACCCATAAGGCGGCCTTTCAGCTTTCCCGCAATACACTTAAAAAATTCCGGATTTATTTCGACAACTCTATTCTTTAACAATTTATTTCATTTTTTTTGAGTGCGCATTTCATCTTTCGCAGGTAGATCACAAATTCTCAGTGAATTTAAAATCCGCTGACTTGTCGGTCTAATACAATCCACACTATTGTAAATGAGATTATTTTACAATTTTAAATGCACGACAAGGTCCAGACGTTTAAATAATCGGTTTTCTAAACTCATTAAGTGCTCCACTAATAAATTTATGATTTTTTGTTATTATCATTAAAACGTTTGCTTTATTAGGTGTTCTATATATTAGTGGATGTGAGTTGTTAAAGTTGATTTAGTGTTGTTTGTTGTTTCATATCTTTTACTGATCGTCTACTGATCATACTTTATATTTTTAAATAATAGTACCTTATTTATTTTTATGGTGGCAGTTAGGAATTGTTTCTCTAGATGTTGTACTGTTGAAGTGCCTATAAGTGTACCAAAAAAAGCCAAAATCTGTTTGTAGGTTAGTGCTGGTCTTACTTGGATTTATTTAACTTTCTTTAATTAACCAGGCATCGTTTGTTTTAGTAGTTTTTAATTGCTTTTTTCAACTTGCTGTGATATGATTAAGTCATTTTCCTTATGGAGTCATATTATTCACATAATTTAACAGTATGTTATGCTCTCTTTAAATTTGCCTTTAATTTTTTTAATGTAATAGGTAAATCACTTTTAAACGAAAGTTTCACTTGTCTGTATACCTCTTCCCTCTTCAATATTGTATCCAGCAGATGGGCAACTTTTTGAAGCCATTTTGTCAAAAGACGTTGATTGGTCCTGGAGCCATTTGTGCATTAACTTCATTTGAGTGTTGGTTTCAAACTACTGTCTTAAAGCATGCTTGAGGGGCTCAGGTATATGACACTCACAAAGACTCAAATAGAGGTTGTAAGGATTATGGCACATTGCCGTTCAATTGCATTTTCTCCAATTTGGTTCGAGTTAAGAAGAAGCACACTTCTGACTAAAACATCGCAACTTATTGCGCAATATGCGGCTTCCATCCTCATCTGTAGTATTGAATGTTGACCACATTTTGTTCAGTTAAGAAATCAATGAAAACTACGATTTTTTAATTCTCGCAGATAACTTTTCTTGGACTTTGGTGGGTACATGTTTGTCTTTAATTCTCCTTTCCAAGTTTGCTTCTTTAGAGTTGGGCTGTAATAGCGGACCCTAGTCTCATCAAACATTCACCCCCTTCATCTTAGCAACGAGCGGAAAGTCTTCGATAGATTCAGAATTGAGAGGACCTATCTTTCTGGCAATTTTTGAAGTTTCCTCGTGTTGCTTACTGTTGACTGGTCACTTAGTCATGCCTGATACCTGTTTCGGAGTATATTTTATCAAATTTCGCAAATCCGAACAGAATTCTCTTGCAACTTTACTTTCTTCTGTAACGAACATCTTATGTCACTTGAACATGTTTTTACGAAACTGTTGACGTAGTTTGGGGATAGTCTATCGATTGGTTTAACATTTCCTCTATTAAAAATATTATTGTAACGCGGTTGCTGTGGATAAAATGTGTAAAGGCGATCACCCACGTCAAACTAGTCTATACAAGCGCGATAATAACTTCCATTCAATTTCAGCGTTCTGAAGCGGCCATATTAACAGTAGGACAAAAAGGTGCATTAAAGTTTGATTCACCTACCTATGCTTCAAGTAATAAGGTCGCCATAAATTTCAAGAGTAATATTACAAGGTTACAAATTTGCAATTTTAATTTATTTTTTAGATAATTCAGCGATAAGAATTATTAAATTGATGTAAATGGTTTTGATACGTTTGTATCGTTATATCTCGCCTATTTTAGCGCTATTTTGTCGCCTAAAAAGCACACGAAATATTACCGTTCCTTACCCATTTCTAGAAGTAGTCGGTTTCTGTTTTGTTATTTTTAGTTCTTTGTAGGATTCAAGTTTCCGGTGCTTCGGAAACTTCGCGCACTTCTGCTCTGATGCTTTTAGAGTTGGGGTATGTGACGTCAGTAGTGCAGTTATGATCCATCCAAGCTATCCTCGCAGTAATTATTAAATAGAATAAATGAAGTGATAATTGACTGGAACTGCGTAATTCGCACGAGTGTCCTTGTGTTTAGGTGCGGGCTTCACTGGCTTTCCTGCCTCATAAACTTAAGAGTAAATTGAATTAAAGGTTGAAATATATTTTTTAGGAGTAAGGTCATTGCCTTTCGCAATTAATTAACGATTCGGTCGCGCCGGAGGTCGTGTTCGGCTCGACTGCTAGCTAAGTAAAATGGAAGTGATAAAGGCTACACTGCAGCGGAAGCTGTGAGCAATATTGTTGGAGAAACTCCAAGCTGGCAACGACACCCTGAAAGATGAACCGCGTCATGAAAGATCCCCTGAAATTAATGAGGGTGTCCTGCGGAGCCCCTGCAGCTAAATCACTTTACAGCAGTACAAGAAGGAGCGGAGACGCTGTGATTGTGCTGCTTCATGCATCGGCTCTTGAAATATCGGAAAGGTTGGCGAATTGGCAAATGGACTTGTAATGGCTGCAAATAGCGGCACGCTTTATTTTACTCAGGGTTAATTTACAACTGAATGTGACTTCCTGAAAATTCATTGAGTAATTTGTGTGAACAATTTCGTTTGCATTTTAATTGTGATGGTAATGTAAACTATTTTAAAGATTGCTATTTGAAATAACCTAGAGAGCTCATAAATGTTTTCTGTAAGAATTTTGAAGGCGTAATATTTTATAGATGAGTATGTTCGAAATATAGCGTAACTAAAAATGAACGATACAAAAACAAAACGGACGTGTGACTGCTGTAGTGACTTTATTTCACAAATACAGATTTTTGTATTTGAATGCCCTGATTATTTTCATTCTACTATGTTTACATGTAGTAATAAGTAAATGTTAAAAGTGAGTTGGACGTGAGTGCAGAAGTTATCCACTCCTACAGATACCCTAGAGATTGACGGTGATAATGAATAGCCATTGTCGTTTCAATATTCCTGTTACAGTTGGTGGGTTGGTCATCTCTGCAACATATATGTTTTCATTTGAAATCTTTTATATTTAATTTCTTCCCTGATAAATAGAATGTTTAAATCGTCGTGGAGTGTTAATTGGAGATATAGTAGACTTTCGATTCAAACCATTGAATGATTTTTGAGCGTGAAGGCTTGATGCAACTCACTATTTGAATATCATATGTCCACATGAGTTTAATTGTGGTCCAAAAGTCAAAAATTTGTTGTAGTTTTAAGTTTAGTTATTGGTGTTTTGTTTTATCATGTTTTTACCGCCTTAGTTTTTTGGTTGAGATGTAGGCCCAAATATTTTGCTCCATTTTGAACCAGTATTTGTACAAATGCATACAAATTACATGTTTTATGGTGAATGTGACTTGTACTGATTTCGTCTGGTCTATCTTAGTCATTTTATTTGCTAAACCAACCTTGAAGGGGGTACAAGAGAGGACCCTACACGCTTTGCTGGGGTACACCTGGTTTTACTTGGAGTTGCAGTGTTATATTTTATGTGGAAGCACCTTTCGGCGGGGTATTAGTAAATAGTACGGACTGGGCAACGTATTTTTATACACCAGTCCAAATGGCTGTGTCACATCAAGGAATACTGCTGTCCATATGGTCTTTTCTTCCATGCTTCTTGCGATATTGTTTACAATTCTGCGTGTTTGCTCTTTTGTAGTGTCATTCTCTATATCCGAATTGATAACCAGGAGTAATATTTGATAATTCTGGTTAATTTCGAATTCTTTTCAGTAAGTTTTTCAAAATTTTTTTGATGAGATCGATAGTAGGCTATTCTAGCTATAAGGACACAGGTTTAGGGATCATTGTAATCTTGGTGAATTTTCACGTTAGAGGATAGTATGTCAATCTAATCATGCTGTCGTAAATTGTTGTTAACAGTATTACTGTTTTTCTTGGTAATTGAGTATTTATCCTGTAATAAGTTCGTATCTAGGTCCTTTGTACTGATTTATGTTTTGTATTTCTTCTGCAGCTTCTCTGAGAGAAAAAAGGTTTGACCGATAGCGACATTTAGCAGGGTATTTCTAGGGATTTTACCGTATGTTGGGTTCTAATAGTGTGAAGACTTGATTGAAGCGGTAGCTTTTTCTTTGTCTGTTGCAGTCTTTTTGTGGCCTTCCGTATTGTGCACTCATTTTTAGGTTTTTTTTTTGTTCTTGTTGACTTTATATAGTTTTCGTTGTAACTTATTATAGATAAGTTTGTCGGCAATGTTTCGTGACCTTTACCATATAATTCGGGCTCTGCGTTTTTTAACTCATATACGTAAAGGAGAAACGGCCGGTGTTTTGATAAATCGTGTTGTTGATTCTCGGGTTGTTAGGCCATGGTTTGCAAACTCTTGACATTTCGTCCAGGCTTTCGCGGCAGGCTTTCAGAAAGAAATCTTCTAAATATTAAGTGTTTTTACTTTTATACTCGTGCACATGTGGTAGGGATGTTGGTGGGAGGCTATAGTTGACGTTATATAGTCTTTCTGTGACAGTATAACTGTGGCACTACCTTTATCTGCTGGTAAGATGATGGTGCCGTTCTTGAGTTCACAAAGAGTATTAATTCCGTCTTGGTTAGGTTCTTCGTAGGCTTAAGACGACATAAGATACGTGAGCTCTCGATCCGAACTTCCTCTGCTTCATCCGCTGGTAGATTTCGTACAGCCGCTTCTACGTTAGCTACGGTGTTCTTTTCTGTTTATAAAAATGTATTACCGTTTGTTTACAGTTTAGTTGTGTGGAAGCGCTTTTCTTTTGTAAACGTTGAAATTTAAAAGATTGTCTATTGGTGTCAACAGCTCCATGTTTTTTCGCCGAGTGGAATGTGTTGTGCTGTAAGGTATTCCAGTCGACTTCATAAATTCTGCTAGCCAACATTTGCATAAGTTTTAGTGAATACGGAGCGAGGGTCGTCATTGTAGTGTACGCTTCTTCTCTAACCTAAGCGGCTTTTGTTTTTCGATAAATTTGTTGGGTTTAAGGAGAGTGGAGCTGGTGTTTGACCGATAGATACTTTGGAACTATCTTATGATCTCGGCAATGCAGTAAGAAGGCAAGACTGGACAGTAATTGAGATATATTATTACGTATGTTCTCTAATTGTCTTACCAACTTGTAAACCTCCTCCCCATAGAGGCGTATCAAATAAAGTGAAAAAGCAAGTGACGTCAGAAAATGCTGAGATATTACCTGTAAAGATTTAATTTACGTCAGCAGTTAACCAGGTGACGTCGACAACGGCTTCCCCCAGCATTCCCACCAAACCCAAAAGCGCACGGAATTATGCTTGGTGTTTCAGTCTTATCCTATAAGAAATCGGGGTTCTTCAGTTTGGAAAAAAAATGTTATTTATCCTTTGACAACTGCAGAGAGGATAATAGATCGCGGATATTATGAAAGACCACGGGTTAGCATTGATTTAAGCATTTTCAGTTTGTATTTTATCTATTTAGTAGTGCAGTAGTTCGTGATGGTTAATTGAGTTTCCAATTATAACGACTGCACTTTTGTGTGCTGTATAGTGTGGATGAGGAATGTGGCACAGTTTATAATATGGTATTTTGAGCATTATTTGAGTGGTAAAATGTGTTTCTGATATTAATGCAATATCCATTTTGTGTATCTGTTCCAAAGTAAAATTCGTAGTGTGTTATCCATCAGTGGGTGATTCCACTTATGATAGTACTTAACATGTTTAATGTCATGCTGTTTTGATTGAAAAGTTGATTGAACATTGCTTTAAACTCTTTTAGAAAGATGATAGTTCTGTTATGTTTGATAGCTGCTGGTTTTGAGTGGGAATTTTGGAGGAAAAGTGTAATGGCATTTATACTTGTGGTTGATTGGGATTTATTAGAAGAAATTATTTTCTATTGCTGATATTAATGTCGTGTAGTTGTTTAAAGTTTTGTCGTGGGTAATTTATTTGCTTACCTCTTGCGTTTTGTTAGTTTATATATCAAACCTTTTATAGTTGATAGTATGATATCCTTCGCACAACGCGTATTTTGCAGAAGTATTTGGTGTTTTTATATAATTTTTGTATGTCCGTAGCATCATCATCTTGTGCATTAGACAGTAGTATTTTTCTTTCTTGGTGCTTCTATTACTATTCTCATATAACATAGGTATTTGATATTGTAAATATTCTTATTATTATTTTTTATGTTTTATGTCAACGAAGTCTTACGATGCCTGATGTTTAGTATTTTGCTAACTGCCTGACTTCTTTTCTCTGATTCTTGTTTGATTTTATCAGTGTGTACTGAATGATGTAGGTTTTCTAATACTACCCTACAAGCTCTTTTTTTTATTGTGTAAATCTATTTGTTCAATTGAAATTGCTTTGATTATACGGTTACTTCGGGTGATTGATTTATTCGTTTTTGTTACTTGATTATTTTGTCATATATATTTAGTTCCTATTTTCTAATCGTGGTTAGTTCTGCATTGAAATCTTTGTTGGTAAATCAGTGAGTTTGTTTGTGGATGTTTTGCACAACTTTATTGTAACAGTTTTGCGGAATCAAATATGTTGGTATAAAATTAGTTAATTGCGTTTTTTTTTTATTTGTTGTGTGTTAGTGTTATAATAATGACCAGATGCATAAATAAATTCAGATTGTAGTTATGAAAATATTTCTTCAAACATTGGTTTTCTATCTGTTGGATGCGATAGTGACGTTCTGGGCCGAATTTGTGTAATCGTTTTAACTTTATACTTTATACTTTTCGTACACGTCTATACGCTGCGACGTGTAGCACTTGTAATACCCGTGCCAATATAGTCCAATTAATTGAGTTGATTATGTTGATTATCTGCTTCTTTAAGTGCTGTTAGTGGGAGTACGACCATCTGGGACCTCTTCTTCCAATAGGTATATCAACACCAATCGGAAAGGTCGAGATGGCCAAACCTTGTAAAGGTAGACTTTGCGAAGAAGAAAGGTGCAAAATATGTTTATCTTTGAAGAATTACATTCATGTTCTAGTGTGGCATGCGAGGTTTCTGAAGCCCAATATCTCGCATTATTCTTGTTTTTTTGCCACATACACGAAACGTGGATTCGTCAATTAAGAGTCAGTTCGCGGAATCATCCACTTTCAGCCGTACTTGCATATACATGCAGAACTTTCTCCTTTTTGGATTGTCTGCAATTTTAGAGCTTGTGCCATATGAAATTTGGAGGTTTTATCTGCAAACATTTATGTAACATACGCCACACTATGATGGCACGTTAAGTTACCACCATTTAGTTATTGAGGCATGGTCGCTTAGAGATTTTTTCTTGCATACGTAGTTCGTACCTTCAAACTGTTTAATCCTTCTTATGATGTGACGGTGAGATGCCTCTTCATCAAATTTGGCCGGGAAATGTTTTTAAATAATGGCTGTCGGCGAAATGTTTGCGTATATTCGTACGATTATACCATCATTTTTAATACGAACGCCTTCAGTAAGCATTTCGAAAACGGCGACTTTTTTAGTGTTGCCAAATGAAACATGAAGAATTGACCTTTTGTGTTATATATCTATTTGTGAAACGAATTCCTTTCAGCAATCTGAGGTGTTTCTTTTTATACCATTCGTTTGAATTGCCCTGTTTGGTTGGCGCGATTTGAGCAAAATGTCAAATTTTTTTCCGTCATCAGGGACGTAATTTTTGCGCAATATTCGGGTTCCTCCTTCAATTTTGTTTAGTACTTTGACGCTTTAGAAGTAGTTATTTTATAGAAATGGTTGCAGTGTGAAAATATTCATTATCACTTAGAGAACGCACTATTTTTATCTATTTTTGTATGGATGATTTTGTGCTGAGCTTCTATAGGGTGATCAATAATAGGTGTCGAAAAGTATTTGCTTATTAAAAAATAACGAGGGAAAGTTGATCAGCGCCACGTGAATATCTAATGGTAAATTAATTTGGAAAAGTGATGATAATCAGGTGAGAAAGAGTAAATGAAATTTTGGAGTAAAAACGTACACCAGTCTGTGAAAATTTTTCTGCTACTTTTAGGTTGGTTCAGAGATGTGACACAAAATATCGTAAATGTTGGAAATATTTTCGAAAATCAGCCAGGTTTGTCGATTCGGGGAGCAGCTACGGGAGCGTTTCATACAAGATTCAAGTCCATCAGCCACTGAAGCCGCACGATATTAAAAGAATTTGGCCAATTGATGATTGAAAAGTGGAAGACGGTTCGACTGATGTTTCCAAAATTTGGTTTAGTAATGAGGCTCTTTTTTATTTGCAAAGTTTTGTTAACAAGCGATACATGTGCGTACTGGGGTACCGAAAATCCCCACCTTGCAATCGTAAAGCCTCCCATTCAGCAAAAGTGACCGTCTGGTGTGCAATTTCAGGAAAAGATTCTCAGGCTATATTTCTTTGGCGGCAATGTACATTAACAAAACCATCCCCAGATACTCGAAGGGGAGTTTCTACGAGAAATTGCTCAACAGTTACTGGTTCATGCAGGACGATGCGAAGTTTCATCGTACTCCGGAAGATTTCCCACTCTTCTGGCTAACTTTGGAATGCGTATCGTATACCTAGACTTTAATTATTTTGTTAGTGATGGAATTAATTGTCCCCTGACATGAATCCATGTGACTTTTTCTATGGGGCTTTATGAAGCATCGGGTTTACACAGGGTCTCCAAAGACGCTCGAAGATCTCAAAATAGCCATAAAAATGAAGTTTGGCAATTGGAAGAGAAACACTTTAAGCAGTAAATGAGGCTCTTGAAAGTAGGCTGCGTCGTCTTGTTGCTAGTCAAGGTTCCCAGCTTAAAACCTTCTTAAAGTAAACCAGTCTATGCTGAATAAAACATTTTTTAAATTTTGAAAATCGGTCGGGTGAGTGAGAAGTTATAATCAAATATTTTCCGACACGTATTATTGATCACACTGTACTTGTTCATACTTCTAGTTCAGTTTTTACAACTTTTTGGAGAACGTATAGCACCAAAGGGCTATAAAAGAAGCTAGGACAGCCAGAAACAAGTGTTATAAGCAAAATAGGGCATATTGTGTGAATTTAAACCAGAATAATCGCTATAAAATAACTGGAGAGCGTACAAAAGCATCCAAAGTGACCGCATTTCAAAGAGTTACGGACAAGCTACGGTGGTTGTAGTGCGTTTCCTCAATCAGAACTAACATTTTTATACCACAACCATTTCTATGAAATGACTGTTCCAACAGAGTCAATGTATTAAACGATTACCAGCTTTTTCGAATAGTGAAACAAAACAATTTTTAAAGTAGTTCCGGAGTACATTTGGTTAGTAAATTCAAAATCGCAAAGCATTTGCATTGGTGACAGCCGAATTAGTTCTGCATAAAACCCTTATGTGGTGCCTATCGATTGTGATATCCGCGAACACCGCAATTGAACCACCAGTATACCCGCAAACCAACGTTTGCAGTTCCATTAAAGGCGCCGCGCATTAGTCTAATTTGATCCATTCCCCAGCAAATTTGCGACTTTCATCCGTGACATTTTCATGCGAAATGAACACTGCTAACTGTCAGAACGATTATCCTTTGTGACGCGATGAACTTCGCGAGCCGAGATTTCAAGTGCTTGCGCTGGGAAAATTTAATTATTGCGCCGCTGAAACTTTTTGCGCCCCCTTGTCCCGCTCCCCAACCTGGAATTTATATCTGGCCAAGTCTGCCCGCTTCTTAATGTAAATATAAAAACGCCGACCGCCTGCTCCTCGGGCAGCCGGACTCGGAGGCACGGAAGGGCAAATAAAAGCTCTCGATCATTATTTTCCACCGCGCGGTGTACGTAGCGGACGCTTCCATCAAATTACATCCTTTGTGCGGGGCGCATGAAACGGCGTGAAGAATGTACACATTGTTGCTCGAAAAACAAATGGCGTGCTATTGCGGGCCTTCCTGGCATATTTCAGCCGGCCTCCGCTAAAGACGGGCGGAAAACAAAGCCATTTGTGTGCATTTACGACCGCGCGGCGGCTGAGGGCAACATTTTCCCGGGAAAATATCGCTGCATTGGTTCGTTAATAATCGCCGCGCCGTAAAAATAATGACAAACGAACCGCCTCAGCTGGAATGAGCCTTCGGGTGCGTTGATGCGTACACTTTCCGTTCCCTCGTTTGTACATCATTATTTCGAGGCATTCCAAGTCGGGAATCTAGCGCCGGGACATTGTTATTCTGCTGAAAATTAATAGCAATGTAAATAAATGCAGCTGCCTAGGAGTCAAATTAGTGATACTTTTGTACTGCTGGCCTTATTCAATTTCTCGACGTAGGTGGAGATTTATTGTTGCTCTATATTTTGGTTGAATTTACGTAGAAAGGAGGTTTAAGAATTGTTAATATGGCAATAAAACAAAATAATCATATGTTGAGTTGGGAGGATTATAATAATGGTAAGAATCTAACGTCCCGCGTGGGAGCATGGCCTTCGAACTGATAGGTTAAAGCTCTCATATGTTCGACCTTACTGTCTGGTCGTCGCGCACCATCTCTGATGCGGGGCGATGTGCAAGCACCGCGCCTTAGACGACCGCATTATTGACCCTTGTTCGAGTGAACGCAGGTACTCAATTATTTATAGTGACTGAATAGGCCACCCGCCAGGCTTGAGAGAGCTGAGGAAATAGAACCCGGGTTCGTCCGCATCGCGTCTCAACAATAGCATTGTAAAAACTCAAAAACGTCGTAAATTTAACAAGTACTAGTAACTATTTTAGAAACCATACCCTCAACACTATAGGTAATTTTAGAAAAGAAACCAGACTGTGCTAGAAGAAAAGCGTAGCCTGCAGCGGCGAATATAAGGTGTATGGATAATGCACAATAGGATTTTTTGGCCAACGATGTATATGAATGTTGCTCTTAGTCAAACTAGAATTCTTATAGATTACATGAATCAAACCAGCATCTTCATAATTTGTACACGAATAAATTTGAAGATTTTGACCAAGGTTTCACGTTTGCTAGTTCCTCTAATTTGACACTGAAAAGAAGTACCAAACAAGTGAAACTGCTGTCTTTCACTGATATTGAAACTATTAGGAACTTCATGCCAAAATAATGAAATCGCTTTCTCTAGATCTATTATATAATCCAGTGGAAGAAGCTTTAAGGAACCCGAATTTCATTAGTAAGAAATATGACGGTTTTACAAGATGATTATCTGTGAATTACGGAAGGTTCAAAGATATTGTTAAAAATCTATGGGGACATAAAAATATTTAGTTTGAAGAAAAATAAAAAAAGAACGGAACAAAATAGCAAAATTACGAAGGGACTTTTGTGTGTACGATCTCTCTTCAGTCTTTCGACTGATTTGACACGTTTTGAATCTTCTACCAGTTTTTGTCTTCATTTCTTCACAATTACTCGCGTTCATGTCGTTCATAATTTGTTTGATATATCAGTGGAGTGGACGTCTCCTTGATCTTTTTTCTTCTACAATTATTTTTGTAATTACAATAATTTAAGTAATTATCCGAAGAAAAGAAAATCTGTGTTTCTCTTCCATTAGTCATTGAAAGATGAGAAAGTGGTTTGTGTTGATAAATGCATGTTTTGAAGTACTCGCCATATTCATTGGATTTTACTCCGCGTGGCGGTTAGCGTTTCTTATAATTTAAAATTCTGATCCATCTAAGCGATCATAACTAGAATCATGTGAGCCATTCCAACAATTAAGATGTCTGCTTTGAACGTATTTAAAGATCTATTACTGTCAAAGAGACGTATTTTGAACATGACAAATACTTTGGTACTTACACTCCAACTCTGAATTTTATAACTCTAGACTAACTTTACAGATATACCGTGTATATTGGTTGAGTGGTTTTTTTTAGAGGTCAGAAATCAAATTAACAGTGAGTTTTTATATTCGACATTGTTTAACAATACTTTCTATTTATGTTTGCATTTTTTGGCGTTTTTAAGAGCCGATCTTGGCTTTATAGCCATGGCTTTGTTACTTGCTGTTAAATGGATAACTAAAGTACTTCGTTTTATCTCGCCCAAAAAACAGATTACTGCTTATTGTTCAACTTCACGATACACCCATTTTCATTTATCATTATAAGAAGTTCAATTTGTTTTGATTTAAATGACCTTGATGGTTAATTAAGGCGTCAGTGTGGCCAATCAGTTTAAAACTTGGGTTTAATCCTGGGCTCAAGTACCTGAAGGGTGGCTGGCTCAATCACTAAAATAGTACTAATGCGGTCGTCTAAGTATTAGCAATGGTGTGTGACGATTGAACAGTTAGGATGGATATAGGAGAATCTTAACCTTTCGGCTGAAGGCCATGCCCCCACGCGGGGCTTTAGACCTTCACCATCGCCATCATTATGACCTTGTACATGGTGAGCTGCGCGCTTGTTGTGTTGTTTTAATCTTTAGTGGTCACACTTCCTAATAATAACACGCTGGCCATGTGGGGTCAACTTGACCCCAGCATGTTTGAACAAGTATAACTACGTGTAATTGATAAAACCTATCAAAGAAAATAGAGTATACTTTTAACATTTAAAAACAATTTTCTATGATTAAAATTAAATAATTTAACAATTAATAGAGTTTAAAAATTGAAATTTAGAAAAACTTTGAAAAAATGCTTTTTTGATTAAAAAATCATAACTTTTTAATTTTCTATTTTTTGATAAAAATTTATATGAATATCCCTTAGATGTACTAATTTTAGAAGAAAAAAAATAGTACAATAGTGCAACTTCAAAAAAAGCATTTATTTTGAGGTGTCAAGTGCAAAAATTTTAAAAAATAAGAAGTTTTTCGAAAAAAAGTTCGTTATTATCAAATTATTATAAAAAAAATTAATAAAAATTACATATTTTTTTAAAAAATGTCCTACTCTTGTCCTCCACAGTCGTGGCACAAAAACACGCGGTGATTATCGCACATAGAACGGTGGCAAGACGGACACAGCTTTTGTTTTTATATCTGTCTCTCTTGGACACAATTGACGTCGCTTTCTTTTTTCTGACAAAATAACCACTCTCACCTCATCTTGGTGCACAGATTTTCTAGGTGCACCAACAAAGAATTTGGTTAATGAAGAATTTTCAAAATTTTACAAAACTACAATTTCTGACAAAATTTCTTTCTGTTTTTTAAGGATTTTGTAAACTGATTTTGAGAAAAAGTATAGTCTTGGATAAACCCCAAATTTTTTGCTACATTCAGCATATCATTCACCGCTGTATTACTATTGGTAACTGATTTGGATTGCTCTTTTGATTTTTTTGTTCACTATACAGAAGACTGGGCTAATCAGAAGTTGATTTAGATAAATTTCAGTTATATAGTGTGTAGATTTCTTGTAGATAAAATATTGTTTCATTCTTTTGCATGAAACGAGTCATTTTTGTAAAGTGAACACTCGCAGTTAGAAGAGCTGCTTATTGGCTAATTTAATACTTGTCGAATGTGCTTTAATGTGAACTGTCGAGTGGGGGTGAAGCGAGAGAAAGAAAAATTACACAATATTAAAAAAAACAAAGGCCATCTATAGATGCCAAAAATAAACCAAAAATCTTTAAAGTCAAATATTTAAGAACTATAAGTATTATTCTATTCTTATGGGTCATCCTATATACTATAAAAATGTGAGATTCAAATAAAAGTGCCAATTTAAAGCTCTTTATTTAGTTTTTTCGTTTTTTAATCATTGTGATATTACGAGTGATTTATTGTTAGCTTAAATAGGTTACATTTAGCCCTAAACCACAAATAAATTGCTGTGGTAATTACTCCTAACGCTAATCAATTTCCAGGTGTGTACGAGTTTGTCCCCCTGGAGAGCGGCGACGGACAGAGGCTCCAGATTAACGCCCAGAATTGTATTCACTGCAAAACGTGCGACATTAAAGATCCCAGCCAGAACATAAACTGGGTAACACCTGAAGGAGGCGGCGGGCCCGCTTACAACGGGATGTAAATGAAGGCAATTTGAATGTGTAACTGTCAGAGAGTGCGGTTTCGGCGGAAACTTTTCGTACTAATTGCGCCTTGTAAATGTTCCAAGCATTAAAACTGCCATCTGATGTATTTTTGTATTGGCGGAATATTTGCAAGGCAAAGTTGTTATTGTTATCTGATTTTATAATGTATGCACTGTAGTAGAGTTTTTTGATTTACATATTTGCAATGTGCCTTCATGTTTGAATAATAAAGAATTTGTTAAATTGTTTTATTTCTGTGTATTCCTAAACTGTCATAAGAGGATAGTTAAATAGTTTGTTCTATTTACATTAAGTGATTTTCCGTCTTTCTTCTTCTAAAATAGAATTTATAGTTTCGGTGATTCTCCATTTGAGAATTCAAGATTCTCAGTTTTTTTCACTTGGGTGGTATACAATATCCTTAATTAAACCCATAAAGAGTAATTACAAGGGTTTAAGTCAGTAAGATATGGTGGCCAATCAATGTTTTTGAGGGCCTTTTCAGTCAATGGGCTGATGGATTTAAATATCATAAGTGAGAGTTCCAAATCTTCCTTCATTGACGAATGCCCCCCAGGGGGATATTGTTTCGATTTTCGTAACAATGTCTACGGGAATTGGCGCTCCCGGGGTCCCGAAATGTCATCTTCGCCATTATAGAACCACTTTGCAGCCTGAAACTCTATAATAGACTGCAGACCTTGGTTTGCCAAAATAGAGTCGAGACTGTTAGGGGCGTAGGAGAACATGGTGTTTATTTATTTTCCATATTGTTTTGTTAGTTCCTCTAGATTGGGACCAGGCGAGATAGTTGCTCGTCTTTTTACTTGTCCCCATCAGTCTCAAAGCAAACCTACGTGGTGCCGCTCATGACCAGTGTGCACTTGGTCCTACCAATTGAAGCAAACCTTTATCTGCGGCAAAGGTGGATCAACACATTGGTTTGGCTACTGCTTCGGCCACACATGCGCGTGTTATACTATGCACCAGGTATAGAATCGGCTTCATGGCGTATTTTGGACGAAGCAGGCATGAGTCATGAACAAGGACCTCCTGCACAATATCAGTTATGATTGCACTTGTTTGCGATGTTGACGTCTCCTTATGGGGCTCCGTGGCGGGTGGTGAGCTTTTAGGTGTTTATACTAAAATTACATATGGATATAAACAATTACTCTCCTTCCCTTCATTTTCAAGAGAGTCGACACTCTCACGATTTATTTTACGCAAAATATAATAAAACGCTGTGACTCGGCATTGCGTCACAGCGCCCCCCTCTTTCAGCCGCTCGGCTGTCTGTCGCGCCATACGCATTTGCGCGCTTATTAATCGATATTTTTACAATGAAGAAATGATTCAAATGAATCGAAAAAAATTGTACGTATAAGTAAAGTATTCTGGTTACATGCCTAGTTTCGAGTAAAAATATTAATTAGAAGGCTTGTTATCGATGAAAACGTAAAAGTAGCGTATCTCTGCTTCTATTGGTTTTTAATTCGGGTTTTCTTAAGCGCAATTCAATGCACTTGGTTACAAAACTAAACGCAAAATTCGCGGAGGTATCATCCCTAGCAACGGGAAATTTTCCGTTTTTTATAAATAAAAAATTTGTTATTTAAAAAATATGGATTTTGGTACATTCAAAAATTCAGGCAAGGAACCATGGCTCGCTCCAAGATGAAACATTTAACATTGTAAAAGGTAAAGGTCCATTTACCTTTTACAATATGTTAAATTTTTTATTTTGCAGCAAGCTGTCACCTTGCCCTTCCACCCCGGGCTCGTGACTGGTTACTATACATAGGCCTAGGCCTACCAGGAATTATTGATTTAATTTATTCATTACAGATTGAAATGGCTCCAAGAAAAAAAGAGAAGAAGAAAGATCTTAGTTCAGTTTCAGCTGCTATCAAAATATAAATAAAAATAAGAAAACCTAGTAAAATATCAGATGCTCAAATAGAAAAAATACGACGGTCTGAACAAGGGAGGGATAGAATTAAAGAAGATTCTTCGTTATATGATGAACATAAAAGGAAAGAAAAAGATATAAGGCGAGAATTGAATACGGAAAGATTAAAAAAGTTTCCCAGAGGAGTGATAGAGAAAAACGAGTGCAGAGAAAAGCTATACGAGAAAAAGTAAAAAGGCAAAGAGATAAGAAAAAAAGTAATCCCAACTTTGGAACAGGATACCCCCCTCCCAGTGACAGTGACAGCAATGCAACTAATGTAATGATGGATGAGAAAGTTATTTTTAATGAACCTAATATTGCTCGGGCAGGAACCATCCAAGAGGAAAGCGGTAAAAAAGTGGTAAAACGGAATAAATCCAAATGTAGAGAAATGAGAAAACTCGAGAAGAAATTAGAAGAATCAAGAAGGCGTGGGGATAAATATTAAAAAAAATTCTTCCGCTTAAGAAATAAAGTAAGCAATAAAAATAGTCCAAGAACGAAAGTAAGAACACTTCTTGGTGGAGAAAATGTATCACCAAAAGTGAGAAAATGCCTAGAGTTACAGTACAGTGATATATATTCTGACAGCGATGTACACTTTTCAGGCAACAATATAGAAAAAAGGCCTAAAGAATACACTGACACAGAAAATACTTTTGAAATTTTGTACAACAAAAAATACCATAAAGCATTATGTTGGCGTTGTTCAATCAAGATATATTTGTGTTCCTACCAAAAGATGATGCTTTTACTGTTGATATAAAAGACATTCTTTTAAAATTGCGGCATCCAATACTGAACAACAGAGATCATTATAGGTTTTCTGAAAATTTAACAAAATACAAAATCACGTGAGCTAAATTTTAAAAAATAAACTTTTCTTGTGTTTAATAAGCTTACTAAAACAGTTATTTATCTGTAATCTCTTATAATTTAGGTATGACTTCAATAAAATTTTAAGTTACTGATTTTATTGTTTTTATTTAATACTATATAATCATTTAGTGTCACTTTAGTGGCTGCAAATGTAACCTCCGTGTCCAGCAAAATTCAAAAACTTTTTTTTAGAAAGTAGTAATTTTTTTGAAGTAATGTATTAGTTTTGTTAACAAAATTCTAAGAGTAAAATTTCAATTGTGTTATCTAATTTTTATTTTTTTACCTCAAATTCCCTTTAATTTCAGAATCGCTCGTCTATATTATGGTGCGTCTACCATAGATTGAAGAAGTTTAGACAGCTGTTATGATCAAGAGTATTTTATTGGCGAGTGTCAAGTGGGACATACGATGATGAATCGATACATTTTTGTATTTTAATAGCCAGTTATTTTCTTTTTGTCTGTGTGTTTTCTTCCATATCAACCGTTTGCTGAGATGCCTTTCCTAATAGTTAACGCAGTCGCTTCCATGTACATTTTTTTAATCTTGGAAGTGTTGTTTATATTTTAAAACTTGTTTTATTTTTACTTCTATCATGATATTGGTTAATATTCATTGAACTTTTTATTATTTGCCTTTTATTTTCTACAATTTTGACATTTGATCTGGCGTTTTAACTTTTGTTCTACTCTCCTTCCCCATGTACCATTAAATTAAATTTATATTTTAAAACTTGTTTTCTATTGCTAGTAATGTTCTCGCACACCGTTTGAGAAGTTGCAGGAGCGAGTTGTTAAAATTGCATAAACTGTCGAAACAGTCGCCGAACCTTTTCCATGTTGTCTATGGAAACTGGATTTGCTAATTGCTCTAAATCCAGTTGTCCGATTTTGAGGTTACCTCATTCGCTTCGAGTTTTATCATTGTGGAAAATTTCATAGTGATCGATTTCATAGTGAAAGCGCTACAGATGCAACAGGCTGACGGAGATTGTCGCATTTACCCACTGTATGCCAGTGTATAAGAGCAGTCGCTCACTCCTGCAATTATGACATACGCACAATTACATATTTTACCTAAAAATCATAGTTTGATTTACATTGTAACAAACCAACTATAAATTAATGATGCAGGGTCGTTAATGAAGTTTTTTGTGTGCCATTAAAACGTGCCCTATTTATTTCCCGGTAATCTAATTTCAGCGTTGTCACATTGGTAAATTGCTCGTGTCTATTAATGAGCGTAATTACAGTGGTAGCACCTGTGATTTACAGCTTACAACAAAATCGGCCCGCAGCACACGTGCACAATTTCAGAAGCGTGGATGCACATGTTCCAGCTTTTATTACATCTAGGTTGAAGCTTATCTTTTATACTGCGGGAAAGTGGCCAAGGAAATCTTGGGAATGATTTATTGTAATACAAAACATCCTGTTAGTCTAAATCAGACAGAGCAGCTCATTGCTTGAGCGAAAAACGGTGTATAACGAATATTTTTATTCATGAATTGTTTTGGGAACGGGAAATTTTAGAATATATTTGCAATAAACATTTTTTCTTCGCTTGTTTAATGCATTGAATTATTTATAACCCGTTATAAGGGTGTGTCAACTGAAAGTCTGAAAATTCTGTTTATTATTTGTAAAAGTAGTTAATGCCTGTTCTGCGTCATGGTACATTTTGCATGTAAATCATTAATGAGATTATGTGGCGGTTAGTATAAAGTTGGTTGCACTGTAACTACTGCATGATTCATAGAGACTTACATTTGCTGGCAACTTCCTTTTCGGTTTTACATATGGATCTTCCGAGGTTGTAGCGGGTGCCCCAAAAGAAACCCAGGATTTAATTTTAGAAAAAGCATTTACTGTTACCCTTTAGGTATGCACAGACCGTTCTTTAATGATCGGATGATTTTCTATGCCCCAGATGCGGCAACTTTGCTTATTGACATATCCACGTAATTTGCGCCTAGTCTCTGTTTCTATTGGTAGTTCAAATTTCTAACATACCACGCAATACTTTGTTTCCACTTTATGTAAGTTAGTTTTGGATGTGAGGCACTATACGTGAGACCTGTGTGATTTCACCTTCTGGTAGACTTTCCAAATGGGTAGAACATACATATTGAGTTGTGCCTGCGCCAAGTAGCAAATTAACGTATTATTCATTGAATCAGAAGAGCATCTTACGCTAGTATAGCACCATCATCTGCGTACCTGGCGAGGTCGGCATTATCAGTATCTGTGATTCCCAACATGAATATGTGGAATAATATGGGGCTTAAAATGGATCCTTGGGAAACGCCGGTATTAACGTGGCGAGTCAAAGAAAGTTGAGAATTGATTCGTACTTGAAAGGTTCGTTCAGTAAGAAATGATCTGATAATACATAGAAGGTTATATTGATAATTGCCAATTTATATATTTATTTGTTGGTCTAGACACGATCAAAGGCTTGTACTACATTTAAAAATGTTACCAATGTGTTATATTGTTATTTAAAATTGTATAAGTACTTTTGGAAGAAACTTGCTTCTTACATTTTTATTCACAAACAGTTTTAGAAGTTTCTGAAAAGATCTGTTTAATGTTACTATATTTTGTTTTAATGTATAAACTTTTTACATCTACGATTGCAACATACCTAAGTCTGGTTTTGGGTTTTAAACTTTTCCGATTGATTTTATGATAGTTTTGAGAGAAAGCATCCAGTTTTTTATGTGTAAAAATGGCTATTAGCAGAGGTCCAGAGATTTCTTTCTTTCACTATAAGGAGTTTCCTGTTATGTACTGCTGTTTTATTTTTATTACCATTTACTCTTTTGGCGTTGATGATTGATATATGAGAAGTTCAAGGTTAAGGTTTTTTCCCATTTTTTTGGTCGTTAGTATGCCAACTTCTTTCTTTTTTAAGAAGGGTGGTATGACCATCCTTTCTTTTTTCCTTTTCGACTTAATAACTCTTGGTTTATTGTCTTATTTATCTTTTTCTTATTTACATTCTTAAACTATTTTTTAACGCCAGAGTCGTACTTATTTTGACAGTCTGATGTTACTGTGGATCGGATTCTAAAATCACAATGAGATTTTTATGTGTTTTTAGTTGCCTTACGTGTCTACCGTTATTTAGTGTCAAGTTTGAAACCAAAATCTTTTTAACATACATATTCTTAAAGAATAATATATTATAGGTTGATTTATTATCTGCTCCGCTATACTTATGTTAGTTTCCTACATATATTAGTAATATATATATATATATATATGTATGTATATATATAATGTATATAATAATGAAATAAGTGATCTATGTACCAATTTTTAAATGATTGTAAATTTTTATATTTCCATTCTGAAAGACTGCAAAAAAGGGCAACCACCAAAGGGATCCCGCGAACCTCGCATTCCGAAACAAACGCACTACCAACCGGGCACTGCGGAAAAGCGCGCCTTTTGCGCTGATTTGTTCGGGCGGAATTTTTGCCCGTTGTACAAAGAGGCTCTTTTTTAGGGCACTTGTACTTGTTTTCTTGAATTTCTGATCGCGGATTCGGATTCTACATCAAATGTTGCTGTCTTTTTTGTTTCCAGAGAGAGCTGGCGGCTAGGAGATTTTATGAGCTGTGCTTTTTTTGGGCGCACTTACAGACACTGCAGCCTCAAGGGCTTATTATGCCCACTAGCATGCTCTTATTTCAGGACGTTCACACACCCATGGGTTGAGCGAGACTTGAATTCGCACACAGCCTTGTTAAAGTATACTTCTATGCATGGCATGGTAAAGCTTTCGAGCGGTGTGCGTTGAGGCGCATCGCGCCTTGTATGAAGTACAAGCCCTACCTTCTCCACTTGTAGCCATTGGCATGTCAATGTGAAATGGGCTTATTTTTAGGCCATTTATACTGTTCTTCTTGAATTTTTGATTGCAGATTCGGATTCTCTCAAATTTGGCTGTGCCTTGTTTTTTTCCAGAGGGAATCGGCGGCTAGAGAATCTGTAGTTAAGTATTATAAGGGATTTCTGAAGATTTTTCTCAACTGCGTATGGATTTTTAAAATGAAAGGGCCCATTTTTTAGGCCACTTGCACTGGTTTTATTGCATTTCTGATCGCGGATTCGGATTTTACGTCAAATTTGGCTGCCCCTTTTGTTTTTTCCAGACGGAACCGGCTATGGGGATATTATGTGCTATTCTAATTGTTTATATAGGGACAAATATTAATTGTAGGTCTCCAGTGTTTTATATGAATAAAATTTATTATTTGAATTTTGTATCTATATTTTATTTTAAAGGTTATATCGTAAACGCCACCTCGCAGCCTTGTTGAAGTATGCTTTTATGCATGAGATGGTAAAGCTTTCGATCGGTGTGCGTTGAGGCGCTTCGCACCTTGTAGGAAGTGCAAGCCCTACCTTCTCCCTCACTTAAATGTAGCTACTGGCATATAAATGTGATGGGCTATTTTTTAGGCCATTTGCACTGGTTTTCTTGAATATTTGATCGTGGATTCGGATTCTCACGTCAAATTTTGCTGTCCCTTTTGTTTTTTCTAGAGGGAAGCGGCAGATAGTGGATTTTATGTATTATCCTTATTGTTTATAGAGGGAACAAGATAGACATACAATAAAGACCGCTTGGCGGTCTTGTTTAATTATACTTCTATGCATGAGATGGTAAAGCTTTCGAGCGGTGTGCGTTGAGGCATTTCGCGCTTTGTAAGAAATGCAAGCCCTACCTTCTTCCCCATTTATGCTGCAAAAGACTGCAAAAAGACGACAACTACCAAAGAGATTAAACCCACAAACCTCGCATCTCGACCATTTGGGCACTACGGGAAAACGCTTTGTGCGCTGGTTCGTTCGGTCATTTTGACACCTGTCAAGCCTTATAATTTTTAAAGGGACTATTTTTTAGGCCACTTGCACTGGTTTTATAGAATTTCTGATCGCGGATTCGGATTCTACGTCAAATTTCGCTTTCCCTTTTGGTTTTTCCAGAGGGAATCGGCGGCCAGCGTATTTTATGTGCTATCCTTGTAGTTTATAGAGGGAAAAGAGAAGAGCCTTTATGTTCTCCAAATACTTATTTGAAATTTCGTGTCGATTTTTTACACATTATTTTTAACATGGAAATCTTAGTTGCAGTTTCACATACCTCTTCAATAATCATGCCAAAATAAATTATTAACTGGTCTAAGAAAGTATGACTACCTTGATTAATCAAGTGATTATTGACAAGCTGAACTGAGGAGTAGTCGTCGTTCAAGCACTGTCGACGTTTATCCAATACTCTACATTTGGTACATATTGAAAGTGAATGATAAAGTAAAAACGCATTTTAAAGCTGAGACGTGTGTATCAAATCTTTAATACGCTTAGATTGATATTTTTCTTTTCTCTATTTTGGATTTAGTGAATCCTACTCTTGGTTAATATGGAATACATCTATTTTGTTTTAGGATCGCTCTATTAACCATTTGATGCAATGTTACTTCAGAATCTCCTGATAGACCTCTTGACTAATCATAGCAAGTTGTTTAGTGTGCGGTAATTTTGGGTTCAAACCAACAAATAGTGGGCATTTTGTCAGAAAAGCCGTCCAAAATTTAAGATTTGAGCTTTAAATGTTGCTTATAAAACTAGAAACAAAGATTTTAAAGAATATAAAAGTTACTCAAGAATAAAATGGAAGACGTTTAGGTCCGCGAATTACTTGCAAATGAAAATTACTCTACAAAGAAATGAAAAAGTTACTAGAATGTGTTGAGCCTCTGTCTTGCTCGACAAAATAGAATTCTAAAAACAACTCTGATGATTCTGTGGACTTAGGTTACTATCTTGGATGTTCGCATGAGAACTTTTGGTGTTTCTTTTACACAAGCATGAAAGACTTTTACCGAGTGTCCGAAAATAAGATTTACTACCTTGATATTTGACGTCGGACAGGGGAATATATGACAGCTTTGGTATGGCAAACTACTCAGCTCAAAGTTGTGCAGAAATATTGTCAATACAAGAGCTAAATTATAGCGTCTTTGATAAAAAAAAATAAATTAACTGTATAATAGGATTTTTAATTTTTTGGAAATACCACAGCTAAAATACTTACCGTAACTAGAAGTATAATAAATTTTTTTTAGCTTGAATGATTTTGACCTAAACAGTGTTCATTATCAACAAAACGGTGTCACTTCATATATAGCGTTACTGTAAATGATTTTACAGACTATTAAATCTCTTGTTTAGGTGATTTTCATTAGTGTGTAAAGGCCCCGTGACTTGACGGCTCCTGATACCTCAAAAAAGTGTATAGGAATTGTCTAAAACATTGATGGAGCTCAATGAAAGTGTTCATGTCAAAATTACCAAGTTTTGCACTACTTTATGCGAGAATGTTGTGGAAAGTGCTGAAAGAGGGTATTTTCAGATCTTTATAAAGGGTTTCGTTAGTGATGTTTTACTTTAAGGACAAATTGTTTACGTTTTTGTTTATGTGAAATGCCTATGTGAATGTTTGATTATTTTGTTTTGTTGTATTTATTGTTATTGGCGACGAGTATACTACGTTAGATAGTTTTAAATATTGTTAAATATCACTTTTGGTAAACTACGGAAAAACAGGGTGCCACAATAAATGTTTTAAAAAGTACAGCAAGGGATCTGGTGGATAGAAACTATACTATTGATGACTTCTGTATCATATCCAATATCTATTATCTACAGTTTTATTTGATCAAATATCTTTACATCTTTATACAGTCGACAACAATTTTGTTGAATCTTCAAGTGCGAAACCAATTAATCCTACAACAGATTTATGATTGACAAGGTCGTTGGTGTACCACTTTATTTTCGTGCTCGTGCTTACAAGGATATTGAAAAACACTCTTGTGCTGTCAAAAAATTCATTTCTATTGGATATATATAAAACTACCAGTTAGAAAATACTCGACCGTCTTTTGTAATATTGATTTTGTCAAAAAGTTTCTTTAGGAAATTCAAAGTCAAAGACCAAAAAGATTATTATTATTTTGCACAACAGTAATATTGGTTAGAATGATGTTCAGGATGAGACAAGTAAATTCTATGAACGCAGACATCATGGACTTTATGTGCGTCTGCTTTTGGTGAATTTTTTGAAAAGGGTAGTATTTGTTACCACACCTATCGACTACCCTCAAAGTCTTTCAAAAAATAATAGAATGAGTGCTGCTGGGCTGTTATAACTCGTTTCTGAGCAATAACCTCATAAGAACATTAGACAATGTTAAGACTTTAGGTTTTTTAATTTTGTCATTAGGCTGTGCCACAATATTCGAGAAATTGCGATTGAGCTTTATCGTCTACTTGACAAAATTTACATGATTTATCTTTATCGTCTATTTTGACAAAGGCTTAATGGTGGTTATTTTTTTTCCACCAATTCTGCTCATATAGGATGGGAAAAACTTCGTATCTCGAAGAATATCAAAGAGGGCCCGAGAAAAGCACGGAATGTAACCGTTTTTCCGCCGATAACAAACGAGAGTGCCAAATTAAGATTGGAAGAGTAAATTGGAAATTCTTGACGTAGAGGAAAATTTTATTTGAAGACCAGTACAGAGTGTAATAGACAGTCTTTCTCCTATTTATTCACGAAGAGAACTACACGCAGGTAGAGTGGCAAAGGCGGTGTTACCTAACGAAATATAAATCTTAAAGGAAGTTGAAACTAATGATTCTGTTTGCCTAAGTTTAAAAGAAATTGCACTTCTCGAAGACCTTTAATCAGTGGTGCCGCCTAATCATCTCCCTTAGCGTTCCATTATCATGACTTCTCACTGCTCTTCACACTTTTAAATCCTATAAAACCTGACAGAAACACCGATTATAGGTGAATATAAACGATTCAGGTCTAAATATTGTTAGTAGTGGAATATGTCTAGTCTGGTACAATACCGCCCACTAGAAATTGTGATTCAGATTATTAAATAATTTTAGGAATATTTTAAAGTCAAAAGTAAAAAAATTTTGCATTTAATATTATGAAAAATTGAGTTAGAGCTGACGTTTGTCATAACTAGTTAAGTAATGGAGTCCGGTTATTTTCGCTGATTAGTTTTTTGTATGGTTGCATCTGGTATGCGCATTTTTATGCTTGTGACGTGCGCTTTGCACATTCACTTGCTGATGATTAATGTTAATAGGCAATTTAACTATGCGCATAGCAACTTGTTGATCTTAAAATACAAACCCAGCTATTTTTAGTGTCTTATTAATCACTAATAGATATGACCTTACAAAATGAATGCACATCCTAATTTCCATGAGGTAACTTCACACTAAGATTTACCTATTTACATAGACGAAGTAAAATTTGATACGAAAGTCATTAGAAAAAATTTATTAAAAACTTTTTGTTGGGTACAAAAGTAATGTTTGTTATTCTTTCCAATTTACATTGAGTTAGATTGCTTTACAATCAAGTCATCATCTTCACTTTTTGAATTGTCTTCACATCTAAGCAACAAATTTTCCAAAGTTTCTAAACAACGTTCTTCAAATTTTAGTCCCTTAAAACTATCAACCATTTTACTAACTCTGCTGCTTGTGGAACTGCAATAAATTGATGGTGCTAACATTACATCGCTAATTCTTCCTCTTTGCACCTTTATAGCAATTTTCGAACAGCCCTTTTCATCATTTGTGACTCCCCCAACTTCAAAAGGTGGCGTTTTTCCGTAACACCACTCCCAGCTTGATAATGTTTCGCAAATTTTGGATATTCCTGGAAATTCCTCTTCTGATGGATAAATTAGTTTAAAATCATTTGAAAATTTTGCTGCTATTGCGTATTTTAGATCGCCCACAGTTATTTGGGAATTCATTTCCGTCAAGTTGAGCACTTGAGAATGAGTAGATTTTGTAGCGTTAGTTCTTAAGTTTTCCCACGTCCTTCGAAGTACACCGCGGAGGTTTGCTTTGTTTGCGTTAACCAAGAGGGTGCAGTGATGGTAAGCATTTTTGTATCCTAATTTAGCCGCGCTCCCAGAAACTTTTTTATTCTTGATTAGTAAATCGTGCTTAGTTGATAATGTTAGTTTAATTCCACATGCTTGGTATATGACTCGAGCAATGAACTCTAAGTCGCGTTCTCTGTTGTAATGGTTTTTGGACGTAAAGAAGGTCACGTTTAAGTTTCCCAAGTCGTGATAAACTGTTCCTCCGCCGCTGCTGCGGCGCAATTGTATTTCCTCCCCTTTTGTCCTGCTTGGGTGTGAAGAGTTGACTTCTAACCAAGGATTCTGATGCTTTCCAATTACGACACAAGGACCGCTTTGCCATAACATCAATATGTGGTGCCCGGCAAAATCTGAGTTGTGATACAGCCACTCCTCTAGAGCTAAGTTGGAGAAGATGTTGGTTGATTTGGAGATTAGGACGGATTTTACCTTACTTGTAAAGATTGACATATTTTTGACGGGCTGTAGAAAGAAGGTTAAAGAAAAGCGGTCTGACGCATGACATTTGAATTAAGTCGTCTAGATTTGTTGATGGTAATGTATGTACTTTTGTTTTAAAGTAAGACAAGAACTATATTACCAGATCATTTATGTTATCTCGAGTTTTTAAATAGCTATATACAGGAGCCAAAGTTTGATGAGTCTAATCTGTGAAGAATTTCTGTTTTCCTCGTCAAATAATTATTTGCAACAGAAATATGAGCTAGAAATTTTTTTTAGTTGGACAAACACTGAATTTACTGCTTACCTTCATTTTTGGCTGCCATTCTCTCTCGCTTAAGTCTAGTGTTAGCACTACTCAACGAAGATCTTAGGTCTGTTTATAGCGGCATGGAAGACGCTGTTCTCTACGTAGATGAGAGAGGTCAGGAAGAAGCTGTTTGTTAAGACCTTAACAAGTCTCCAGTTTTAATTAATGGTCTTGTCTTCTAGACTTTTGCGATAATATTTTTGCCAGCTGAACTTTTCCTCCCGATTTTCAAGCTAAAAATATTACTTTAGCTACCCTTTTGTGATCCTCTATCTTAACTTTAGATATCATAAGTTTTTTCTTTTTCAATAAAAGTGAAGCTTCTAATTATCGCCAAAACAGATGATGAAGGTCAATCTTTGGATTGGACTTTCGAGTTTCTGGTCGGCATAACATCGAATTTCGCCACAAAATTAGCTTTTAACAAAACGGCCTCGCAGAAATAAAAACTTCTACTGCCAAACAAACACGCCGGTGAACTCTCGGTCAAAAACGCTCCCGGCTTGCGGAAAATTTAAAGCCGGTCGCCCGCTTTCCAAACTGTCACAAACTAAATTCAAAAACGAAGCCAGGCGAGCCGAAATCAAAGGCAAACGGGAACACTAACATAGCAAAAGGCGAAGCGCGACCCGCGGCCTATATATCAGCGCTACGCGTGCAAATTCGCGACCGATATCTCCAATTCAAAATGTACAGGAGGGAACCAAAATACGGCCGGCCCTAATTTAAATTCAAAATAAAAGTAATTGGAGGTTGGCACGAACAATAATATTTATATCCCTGGGTTATTACGGTTTTCTTTAACCAGGTCAACATTGAAAAATATCATGTGACTATTATAAAGGCTTCTTTCAGAGTAGTAAATATATGTGGTAGAAAATGCTATCCCCTCTCTTTAATTGCTCAATTCTATCATCCCTAATACAATTTTTGTGATGTTCAGATGTATTTTCTTAAATGATAGGGGTTCATAGAGGTTACATATGGCTGATGGTCCACACACATGCTGAATTTCTCTGTATTCATGTTTGCAAAGCGATTTTTTGTGGTCACGTTTTTGTTTTTCAGAATCAAAAAGCTTTTCTTCAAACTAAGGGAAGTTTTTCCGCATGCATTGAAATTTCTTTGGTGTGAGCTGCACTTAAAAATTCTATGTTGAGATAGATGCTTCTTTGATTTTTACAATGCTAAATATACAATGTTACCATACTGCGTTACTGCACCCACGTGACATCTTTTTTATATTACTAAAACCTGGTCAATTGTCATCTTTCCTACAAAACTATTACCCGGTCAATTCTTCGTTAATAATAGAAATAACCATCAGAGGTAATGTGCTCAAGAGGCTTCAAAAAACGAATAGGGAGTGTATCATCACTGAAGACGAGCAGTTTTGAAAGTTTTATCAAGAAACTGTTTTAAATAATTTGTATTTTAAAATAATAAACATATTACAACAATTAATGTAAGGTCTTTGAAGTGTCTCCCCCCACTAAAAATCGTGCTAAAGGAGAATCTAAAACGCCATTCATTTAGGATCCCGAATTTCTGTTTTAATCGACAATTTTGGGTTGATTATTGTGCATTCGCTAAAAAAAAAGCGCAAAGGTTCAGATCATCTCCGGTTTTCGCTTTCGTACTCAATGCCCACACTCTGCCACTTAACATATTAAAAATGAGATCCAAATTTTCTTGAGTTTGATATATAGTTGCTTCGTCTTGGAACAAGCAAACTTTACAACATATCTTTTTTCATGCGTAAAAAGTTGCGTTTCTCCTTTAATAGGGATAATCATTTTGATTTTTAATTTTAAATATTGTCATAAATTGGCATCGAGTGCTTCTTGAATTATGATCATATTTAGATCGTGTCAGGTGTTTCAGAGAGGAAGACGTTTCAAGGTCAGAATGCCCAGTTTCGCCTGCCACAAAAGAAAACATCGTTGCTGCCAGGACGATTTTCAAGTTCGACAAATGCGTGATTTATCACCAGATAGAAGAGTGTGAACATTCCCGTACTGCTATTTCATACCATTTAGCACGATTATGAGAAGAATTTGTTTCTTTTGGGTATTTCATACCTTAACCGATGATGCTTAAAAAATTGAAAATGGAATATTTGGCTATGTCAGTATCATTGTAAAAGGTAACAAATTCAGACTTTATTTTATGATGTGCTCATTAAAGTCCAAGACAAGATTTTCCAACGACGAAGATCTTCTAATGGATTGGGATGACGATTGCAGTCAAATCCTCGAGAAAAATGCGAAGGAATTGGTTTGACGACTGGCTTAGAAGGATACAAAAGTGTATAGTCTGATGGAATGCATTTTGATTATGAAAATTAATTGTCTAATGCAGAACTTCTTAATACACTATATATCCAGGTAGTACAACTTCTGCAGAATTGTAAGAATCAGTAGTCGAATCAACTCTTCTACAATTCTGCAGAGATATAGGTATCCATGATTAAGATATAAACAACTTGATTCATGAGTTGAACCGTGTCGCTTATGAGAAAATTCTCGGCTTTCAGCGTCTGCCTTTGTTACTTTCAAGAGAATTTAGTTTTATCCCTCCAAAAAGAGGCACAGCCCTTTGAACAAGGTTGATCTTTTGTTAGCTTTGTTTTAGTATTTATTGGTTTTGAAGTGAAAGCTTGGAGGGAGTTGCGCTGAATTTGAGAAAATTTGATAATTAGTAGATAAGGACGAGTTTCTAAATAATAAGAAAGTGTTGGCTTTCGCCTCTTGCATTCTTAGCCATTTCATACTTCAAATGCCTAACAAATAGTGCTGCTGGTGGAATGTGAAATGAGAGCAGTTGTCTTTGAATGGTAGAAATTCCTTTTTGTTGTTGGTTACTATCAAATAATTATTGCCTTTCCATAGAGCTATAAAGTGCTCATATATTAGGCTAGATATTTGCCGGTTTATCTCATCTACATAGCTTCTTTGGAAGTCTACATAAGGTATTTCATGTACTCCTTAGGGCTCATTTGGGCAATGATCTTTGGCTGAGTGAATAACATCTGCTATTTGGTTATTAGTCACGAAAACTGTATATATGTTTTGCTTTATTAGGGTTTGGCTTACTTTATCGGTAATGCCTCTAAGACAACAATACCTTTTGGGATATCGTATTTTTGTTAATATTTATAATTATACATAATAAGAATTTATTGAAATTTTACAGTAGAGTTGTGATAATGGTTTTAAATTCTGTTTGTCGTTTTCTTATGTTGAAGAAAGGCAGTGTAACGAAAGCTGCCGTTTGAAGGATCTTTTGTTATAGGAATATCTAGGAAGGAAAGAGAATAGCTTTGTTTTTTTCATGGTAAATTTTGTTATAGTAAATTTGGTTTAGGTGGAAAAAAACTTGAGGAACATATCATTGAGGCTAGATAAGGTGCAAGGAGACGTTTTGTTGTTTTAAAGTCGGACATGAAGAGGTTTGCTACGTCAGGTGGAAGGGGAAAACTGATAGAACATCCGTTAATTTGGCTATAAAATTTATTTTGAAAGTGAAAGTAAATATTGGATAGGTAATGGTTGATCATATAGAGAGTATCGATCTTTAGATTATAAGTTGATTTCAACAAACAAAAGGACAACATCAAAGCAAATATTTTTAGCATTTTTAAGAAATAGTAGGTTTTAGACGTAAAGTGAGGGTTGCTCCGCAGGAGGACTTTGGCGGGGTACTTAATTAGGTTGTTGTTGGTGAATCGGATGTACTAACTGTAGGTTGTAAAGGAACACTATTTTATGACCGTTTGGAAAACTAAATAAATTTTTGAGGGGTTTTTAGAATCGGCTAGGAGATTTAAATGAATAATTAGAGTTTAGTAAGTTTTCTATCTTACTTATGTAGCATTTAGGATAATTACACTCTGCCTATAAAATTGTAATAATAATTTTATTTTAGAACTCTCATGAGAGTAATTCGGAGGCTTTAATATTCGATTTTGATAATATGGCTAGACCTAGTGCTTTATCTATATCTTACCTGGTTTTGTTTGTCACGTTCTTAGATTACATCTGGAATATAATATGTTCTGTAGGTATACGATTTGAAACAGAAAAATTAAAATCTTTTACATGAGCTCAGAAAAGGAAAACAGACAGCTAGATTAAGAAGAAGAAGACTGCCCAGATGTTGAAGAAATTCAGGAAGAATTAAGTAAACTAAAAAATGGTAAAGCACCAGAGAAAGACAGGATCGAAGCAGAACTACTAAAATATGGGGGACAACAAATACAAATGCAAATATGCCACCTAATAAAACAAATATGGAGACAATACAAGATGCCAAAGTACTGGAACAACAGCATAATAATCTCAATATATAAAAAAGGGGGAACAGGTAACTGTAAAAATTACAGACCAATAGCGCTCTTAAACACCACCTATAAAATTCTAGCAAACCTAGTGAACAAAAGACTAAAGACGCACGCCGAAAATATACGTGGGGATTACCAGAATGGATTTAGACCGGGCCGACCGACCATAAACGCCATACATACCCTAGAACAAATAACCCAAAAACAATGGGAACATAGTAAAATAACACATACTATTTTTATAGACTTCAAAATGGCCTTCGATTCAGTGAGCAGGAAAGAACTAATAAGAGAACTAGAACACCTAGGAATACCTGGGAAATTACTAGTACTTTTAGAAATGACCCTTACAAATACAAATACACAAGTACGATTCCAAGGAATAGTAACAGAATCTTTTGAAACAAACAGAGGGTGAAACAGGGGGACTCCCTATCCCCAACTATATTTAATCTAGCACTAGAAAGCATTGCACGAAGAACTAAACTGCATAGGAAAAATATTATGACCAATCAAATACAAATAATAGCGTATGCGGATGACATAGCAATGATAGGAAATAGGAAAAAAGACATTGCAAGAGCCGTAGATCAACTAGACGAAGAAGCACGGAAATTTGGCATGGAAATAAACGAAAGAAAAACAAAATACATGAAGATAGGAAAAGAACATGAGCACACACAAGACTGGTTAAAAACACAAGAACACATGTTTGAGAGAGTTAACTGCTTTAACTATCTGGGAGGAACAAAGTGAAAGAAAGACTGCTGAAAGGAAACCAGGCATATGGCAGAAACAAAACACTGCTAAAAAACAAAATATTAAGCAAAACAACCAAAATAAAAATTTATAACACCCTGATTCGCCCCACCATAACTTACGCGATGGAAACAACAACAGTAACTAAAAAATAAGAAGAAGAAGACCTAAAAATCATGGAACGAAAAATTATGGGGACAATATTAGGACCTTGCATAACAAGGGATGGAGAAAGAAGGTTGAAAAAGAATAAAGAAATAGAAGAAGAACTAGGAGGAGAAAACATAGTCAGACATAAAAACACAACACTAAAGATGGGCGGGCAATATCTGGAGAAGAAAACTAGAGGAAATGATACGGAAGGTGACGCAGTGGACATCCTTTGGACCCAGGAAACGAGGACGATCAAGAAAGAGATCGAGAGATGCTCTGGAAGGGGACATAAATATAATGGGAATAGAAGATTGGAGGTCGAAATGCAGAGATAGAAAGGAATGGAAGAAGTTAATAGAAACCGCCAGAACTAACAACAAACTGTGAATGCAAGAACAAGGGGACTGATCCTCCCCAATAAATGGAAACGCCTTAGAAAGGCGTAGCCATAATTCGCAGAATTGTACGGCTCAATGATGAATGACATGAGCTCAGATAGACGGTTAGGTACGGTGATATTGGTCAGTGATGATTGAATTTTGGGTAGTTGATTTAGTATAATTTGGAAAAATTATGTTTTTTGGTATTGGTTTCTATATTGGAATATAATTGAAGTTTTACTAATGTATTATTTATAGTATTTTTAAAGACTGGTTTTTAACTAATATGACGGTACGTAAACTATGACGTACCTTCGACGACTGTGCAATTTGCTCATAAAACCATTCAAGATGAATCTCCAATAAAAGCATTTTTCCTTTTAAAACTTTTGCCTCCGGATCTCCCTTAACTTTGACTTATACTTGCTTTATAATCATCTTTGGGTTAGCATTCGACATCAATCATATGACGGACTCGTTTGGGACTAGGTATCTTATCATTTACCAGGCTTGTTACCTAATCACAATTTTTAAAATTGCTAGTGTTAAATAAAATGCAAAAGGGTGTATTGGGTATATTAGTTCATGAGAATGTAGGGTATGATTTGATCATGGGCTGCCTATATACCTATATCTGGTGCTCTTATAATTGTCGGAGTTTCTATTAGCTTCGGTCTAGTTTGGATCGGTACACTCGGCTACCACAGTTGGTTCGTGGTTTATATCTCCAGTTTTTAAGCATTTTCTTTTGCGAATCTCAGATCTATTAAAGGTATTAAAGGCCTACATCTGTTTTATGTACCTACTATACTTGTTAATGTACTTTAAATTATCCATGAAGAGCCTAAGTTGATCTACATAGACAATATCCCAGATACAGCATTTGGCTTGGAGGTCAAGCGTGGAATTCATTTGTTTGTCGTTCCGTTGTAGAAGAAACGCATTATTAAGTCAATGAAAACGGAACATCCTAATGTCAATTTTAACATAAGAGATTCATCAGATACGCCACCGAAAAGCAGCTCAAAATGTTCTAACAGAAATTTGCAAAATCTCAACCGCCAGCTTACTATAATATTTGAAGTCACCGAAATACTACCAATAAAGATAAGAAGTCCACTAAATACAAAATGTTTTCGTCACTTTATAGTAGTAATGGATATTCAGCGGACAACCAATTAAAGTACTACCAAAGCATATAAAGTTTTTTTTATTAATCAGCATTACCAAGTCAGCACTATTTTAATTATAAATAAGCAGCTTTGGTTTTTAATTAGATTAATAAAAAATTATATAGCATGAAGGTAAATTTTCACGGTGACTTGACCTTGTTAAATAGCCCTACCTTTCTTCATTAAATGTAGTCATGACATAGTAAAGGCCTTTTTTAGGCCATTTCACTGTTTTATTAATTTCTGATCGCGATTCAGTTTAAGTAAATGGGTGTCCCTCTTGTTTTTTAGAACCCGGCATTATGTACTATGCTTATTGTTTATAGAGGGACAAGATTATTATTGTTATAATATGCTTCTATGTATGAGATCGTAAAGCTTTCGAACAGTGTGCGTTGAGGTGATTTGCGTCTTGTAAGAAGTGCGCCCTCCCTTCACCCCCATTTAAATGTAGCCAATGTTTCAAAAGACTGCAAGATGGCAATCACTATAGAGATTGAACCCACAAACCTTGCATCTCGAAGCAAACCCGCTACCAATTCAACCACTTAGGCACTACGAGAAAGCGCACTATGTGCGCTGGTTCGTTCGGTCCGTTTGTTACCATTTTTGACATCTGCCAAGTCTTATAATTTTTAAAGGGACTATTTTCCTGGCTTTCTTGAATTTCTGATCGCGGATTCCGATTCTACATCAAATTTGCCTTTCCCTTTTGTTTTTTCCGAAGGGAACCGGCGGCTAAGGTATTTTATGTGCTATCCTTGTAGTTTATAGAGGGATATATATATATATATATATATATATATATATATATATATATATATATATACATACATAGCACCAGTACACCAGTCTCTCTATAAGTTTTTAATTAGAACTAAGCAAACAAAAGCGCATCAGCACCGGCCACATCCCTGTTATGGAATTCTTGAGCTGCTCCATAATTTACTTTTCGCGTTTTTATTTAACAGTTCATTTTTAATCCGCCTAGCAGACTCTTTAATATTCATTGCGAGATGCGCCTAAGCGTGTTTTAAAAACACTTTAAAAAGAAACGAGCTCCGAAGGCAGCAACTTAACGAGAAATACTGGCTGCCTTTGAAAAATGTGCGCGTATTTTATGAATATTTATAACGCCACGACGGCAAAAATCACATCTTTACGAGTTCTCTGAGAGAAGCCGAGGTGCGAATGTATTTATTATCCTTCTAGTCGAATACCTCCCGCTATTAAAATGCCATCGAAAATGTAACCGGGTTTATGCTGATTGTGTCCGTTCCTATTTCTATTTTTTGTTACAAAGTCATGTATTTGTTATATTTTGAAGAGTCAACAATTGTTTTTTTATTGGAGGTACACTTTTACCATTCCTTAGTGTCTTCAAAACTGTTGCAAACTATTCTTTGAGTGTAGTATGTGGACAGTTGACTGAAACTCGTCATTAGAGCTTTATTGCCTTAAACAAAGCTTACTCGCTCATCGTAAGATCCAGTGAATATGGGGCATAAAACAGTTCGGCGTACGTGTTATGACTAGCATATGTCTGCCCATTGTCGTATTGAAGCAACCCTCCGCGTTTATAGTCGTTGAATACGTCTATGGAGTCGCTTTAGTAATTCGCATTGCCGCTCACTTTCACTAGGGGACAGCCAATTTATCCACAGAAGTCCATTATAATCTTAAAAAACAATTGTCATTTACTTTGGAGTAAACAATGTCGATCGTGGCATTTTAATTTTGTTTTTGTGGCCGGAAATTTAAGGAAACTCTTTGATCCACGCGGTACAGCTGCAGTAATTGACATATTTCCACACGCTTCTACTTCTGTTGGGCCATGAAAATATGGCTCAAGTTGCACAAATGTTTAAGTCCTCATGGATGATGGTATGCAAAGTTTCGCGAGAAACGTTAATTGGGCATATTCTTAGATACGATGGATTTTCGAAAACTATTACAGAAGAAGGAGTCAAGGAGAAAAATGTTTTTGGTAGACCAAGAAGCAATACATCTCACAAATCGTCGACATAATTGTACAGAGCCTAGGATAGAATAAATTGAAAAATACGGCTGGAATCAGTTTTGCAAAGGGTAACCAAACCCAAACTTAATTCTCAATTGAACAAACAACACCGGGAAAGACAAGAAAAGGAACAGAAGAATAATATATGGGATAGAGAACAAAAACAAATGAGCTTCTGAATAGCAACGATGACATTTGGTAATTAGTGAAACAAAAAAGAAAGGAATTTGAGCAGAAATGATAGATGGAGCCCTTTAGTGTTGGAGTGGCGAAGAAGGGGAGAGCAAAGGCAGGCGTTGAAATCCTGATAAAAAAGGAAGTGGCTTTTAGTGCAGAAAATAAATTTTTCATGGATAAGAACATCAGTAAGGAAAAACGAAATAAGGATGGCAAAGAAAATAGAAGAAGAGAAATATAAACTTCACTTACTTTAAGATAAATCCATCAGAGAACTGTATCACAGAAAACTTGAACAGAAACTAAACGAATTCCAATTTGAAAACTTAGAAGAAACCCTTAAGAACAATATGTCCCCGCACCAGAAGCTATAGCCCTAGAGCTTATAAAGAATGTTCGAGAGAGCTATTAACGGACAAAAGTTGTTACAGGAATGGACAGAGAGCTACATAACATTTATATTTAAAAAAGGAAATAGAAAAATATGCAAAAACTACAGATATATCGGATAAAATTGTTGAGAACTAGGCGGGGTTTAGGAGGGGAAAATCGTGTGAAGATCACATATACACAGTCCAACAACTAATATAAAAAATGGCTAAAAATAGATCAGCCCATCTTGCATTTATAAACCTAAAAAAGACATATGACTCAATACCAAGGGAAAAGCTGTGGAAATCTATGAAATAACTTAACATTCCAAACAAGTTAATAGCTACAACCAAAAACTTATCCTGAGAAAACACGGTGTCTATTAAAATGAAAAATAGAATTCGACAAGCATTTTAAACCTCCAAAGCTGCTCTCCTACTCTTTCTAAGATCTTTAAATTTCTAATGAAGAAATACATAGGAGGCTGTCAGTGAAGGAATAAATGCTTACCTACATTGAAGAAAAGCGCCTACAGTGGTACAGCCATGTCAGAAGAGCGGCACCCCAGCGATTGATAAAGAGAGTAACGGAATGGAGTCCACCTGGAAGAAGGAAATGGGGAAAACCCAGAAGATCTTTCAGAAATGAGATAGATGAGTCCATGGAAATTATCTGACAGAAGAAATGGTTGAAAGCGGCAGCTGTAGAACCGCATCGCATTTGAGAAAATTCTCGACGTTTCGGCATCGGCCTTGATGCCATTTTCAATAGTTTAGCTTTTCACTCGGGGTCTCAATCTGCTTACTCCCCAAGAAGAGTTACGAGTCTTTGAATAAGAGTCTTACTCAAAGACTGAAATAAATGTCTGTGTTTTCGTTGTTTTAGTGGTTCGATGTGATGAATTACAGCTACGTTTCTTTTACAGTTGTCGCATTTGGTACGTCATTGGGTTCCTTTTTGCACTCGGTGTGTAGATGGTTACCTACATATTTAACGCGTACTGGTTTTAAGTTGCAATAATTTTTGGCATGGTCGTACTACTGGTATCTGTGATATTGTGGTATATTCCTTGACTTTCTTCTGACCTTTATAGTAACTACGGAGTACTACAGTATTTTTAATAAATATGTTCGATTTACGTGCTCATTCTTGGTATGTGCCACTGTAGTATATATACGTGTTTCGTTTGTTACTAATGCATGCTTGGTTTTTCATTTCTTTTTCTGCGGTAGAAAGTGGAATATTTATTTTAAACTACGGATAACGGTGTTATTTGTAGGCAAATTTCTGATTAGTGATTAAACATCTGATAGTATGCTGTTCTGGTATTATGTATTACGTATGTATTAGGCAAAAAAATGTTAAATCTATTAACATTTTCTGGATTATAATTTTTTGTGGTTCGTATACTACGACTTTTATAATTTAACGAGTGACCCCCGTAAAATAATTAGTTTTACATGTATTTTACAGGAACATTTAGTAATATTAGATAAATTCATATAATTTATTTAATTGTTCGGTTTAGGGAATAAATCGGCGATGAAAAAAATAATAATAAAAAGTTGTCTAGTGCACAGCACCTACACAAATGGTCTTTCCTAAATTTAGTTCTGTAACAGCTGCCTTAACCTTATTTTTACAACTCAGCCTCACACTTTTGGTTTTTATGACACTTTTACGGCTGATTTGCATAGGAGAGTGAATGAAATAGGCCGCATTTTAACATAATTTGAAAAAAGACTGCTGAAACGTTTTATATTTAAACAATTTCTTGTCAGTTTTCATGGCTTGAGTTTATTGTGGGGAAGTTATTTACCAAGGAACATGAACATCATAACGTTTTTAATATTGTTTTAAATTAAAAGTTTCCACACACAATTGCACTTGTTATAATAAAGGTTTTTTATGGGCAAATACAGTATTACGGTTGCTTTTTAAATAGTAATGAAAATAAAAGTTTTTTATTTAGTTTTGTAAATAAACAATCAGTAAACTCCTTTTTAAAATAACAAATTGTATTTTATGACAGTTTCGTTTTATGTCATTTTCCATTTTATCTTCGGTTTTCCTCTTGATCTTTTGTCTAGTCTGGTTTCTTTTGCATCTTCTTATTCCATCTATTGTTCCTTTTATTTTCTGATATAAGAATGGGCAACAAGTTTGAGCTCAAGATCAAAAATAATATATTTTTTGTTGTTTTGTCTTGTCAATTGTAATCAATATGTCTTAATCACTTTTTAGGGTAACTAACAATGATTACGAGATTACGATCATCGAGCTTCGGATTTTGCTGTTGGAAGAAAGATTGTACTATAAGGATTGCTGGTGTAAGAACAGTCAAAAGCGAGGAGGTTTTGATATTGACATCAAAGTTGGGCAATAAAGGTTTCCTGAGAGCGTTAGAAGATGACCTGTCGTCAAATAGTCATGATCTGGCATCAGTTCTTCGAGTTTTGTGCTGAAACCAATTGCATCAATTTGACTTTGTTTAAAGAAGTCTAAGACAACAGATAACTCATGATCTACTCAACTAAATTTTGCTTTCAGCCTACAGTCCAGACGCTATTCCATCTGACCAAGGTTTTTCCGATTATGTAGTCGCCGATTTGGGTGTTTTGATGAAGTTGAAGGAGCGTGTTAAGTATTTTTTTATTCGGTAGAGTCATAATGATTTTTTTAATAAATTTATGCATAAAAAAGTCATTTTTTGATATTAAGCACGAATTTTTTGGCCAACCTTTCAATTTTATTCTTTGTTCTTCTTATTTTCGCTGTCTGATTAAGCTACAACATTTTTACATTTGTTTTAATATATACGAGTTCTTCTATATTGTCAACTTTTTGTTTCTTATTTTTGTGTTGTGGTTGTATTTGATTTGCCATAAATATTGTTTTGTTTTAATTGATTTGTAGATTTATTTTTCTGATTACATTTTTAATTCGTTTAATTTATCGCAGGTAGTTTAGTTCTTTTAGACTATCCATATTGGTATATTCTTTTGTATTAGCTTTACAAGTTTATTCTAATGTTTCCACATTTTTTTATAAGTTCAGACAATATCTTGTTCAAACCTAGTGCTGTTATTTCTTTCTCTACTATTTTGGGTATTTCTTTTAATTTGGTATTAGATGAGAAACTGTCTTTGTGATAGTAAATATCTTCAATAAACCTTATTTAAGTTGGAAGGACACTATCTTACAGATACATATATAAAAAGTGTAGAATTTTTGTTAAAACTAATCAATTTGTTCCTACCAAAAGTGTTAGGTAAGGAAGTAATTTGAGTCTTTTTTATTTAATGTTTTGTTAAACTATGTTACACAGGAGATGGGAAATGAAGTACCCAGCCGGCGTCACCTTGTTTGAAAATAAATGCAATAAAGGCAAAAGTAATGGCTGTGTTTAAAAAGAAAATCACTCAGAATAGACAGAGAAGTTAATTGTGTAACAAGTGGTTACCTTTAAATATCAAGGATATTAATATTAGCACAAGGAGCTAACAACAACCTGATGGGGAACTAGATAAGTTTATGTATATCGTTGAGATATTTTGGACAATAAAAAATAGTGAAAAAAATATGGAAGAAGATTTGCAACGCTACGTTGCAATTTTAATCGAAGAGGACACGAGGTAAAGGCTAAGCAAGTTATAAATTATTGTAATCTTAACAATATATTTTTATACCATTCTAATTGTTTTTTTTTATAGCTTAGAAAAATATTTAATTACTCTAGTACACCGACAATAACGATAAATACATCGTAATGGCGCGACTTGCAGTCGGAAGAGATCATACTTATTTAAGAGTAGAAAGCTATAAAGTTTACAATATAATCACAAAAGTTAAATACCTTACTATCTATATATTGACCTTATATTGATGCTGTGATCTTTAATTTAAACGATAAATTTTACTAATACCAAACTTATTCAAATATTTAACTAAAACCTAAAATTAATGCTTGGTTGAATATCCTTTGCTATGGAATAGTGCTTTTAACCTATAAGGGATGGTACCTATTAATCGCCTATCGTTTTAAGGGTATTTTCTGCCATTTTTTTGAACCTCTGCCATTAACTCGCCTTTGCTGATAGGCTTTTGGTCATATTTTTAATCGGGTTTGTGTATGGGGAATTTATTGCTTTTCATGTATATGGTAACGAACGGTGTCATCCTCTATAAAAACAACTTTTTTATAATGAGAATGTTATTAAAGACAAGTAGAAGTTTATCATTTAAAATCTCAACCTATTTGACGGTATTTTTTACTACCATACAAAAGTAAACGTTATCTGTTATCATATCAAATGATATCCTACACTATTATTTTACGGTTCGGTAAAGGACTCGAATCGATTGGACAAATGCTTCATAAGTGGCGGACCGCCAAAATTCTTTGTTGCCCAATTCTGTAAATGTTTTTTTTTCCGGAGGGCTCTCAGCAAAGTTTTCTTCTAGGTGGCGCGCTTGTATAGTCACATATGTGAATTTCATTGAATGGTGCTTCTGATTTTCTTTGGCGTTTGCACTAGTCAGGTCAATATTTCTAATAGTCTTTAATAGATGTTCTTATTGTTGCTCGTTTTGTTCGTTTTGAGGTCTTGGAAAGCCATATCTTGACATTAGGGACCGCTTATGTTTTTTTTTTAAATTACGTAATAATTTAATTGCTGTTAAGTGTATACTTATCATTGTCAGGCATAACAATTAGCCTGGGCTATGATGTACCTAACACTAAAATAATAATTTTTGATCTACAACTAGTATATCCAATTTTCATGGAATTTATTCTGCTAATTTAAATGACCAATTTTCGCTTAGTCTCTATTTCACCCTGACATTCTGTTATAGTAGGATATACCATTATTATTGCTCTTTGATATCCATTGAGGATCTGTAACATAACAAAATTATCTGTGATTAAAGGATTGACGGTTGGTATGGGTCTTTGGCAATTGTTGAAGACGCTGAAGATTAAGTAAGATTCAAAACCCTGAAAATGCCCACTAACTTCAGATCAGTTTTGCCAACAAATCTTAATTACACGTTTACGTTTGTAACTTTTTGGCAATGCATGATGCTCTGTGGGTGTGCGTTATGCAGCAGACGAAAACTGGTACAGAAAATTTTGATTCTTCAGGTTGTGGGTTAAAATTATTAGGGAAACATTTTTAGGAGTTGGGTGTTGGACGGGTCAAGACGATAAAAATTAAGACTTTGGTTATTTGGAATATAAAAATATAAGAAGAATATGAAAGCTTGAGAATAAATAAATAACAAATTAATTGTCGTAGAGCTGAAGAAGAACATGTAATTGTTAATGTAGTTGTATACGATTTAACTGAAGACGCTGATTTAAAAATGAAACAGGCGTTTTACGATGAATTGACAATGGTCTTGTTGATACACAAACAAAAAAGAAATTCAAATAGATGCGAAAGCTTTCATGGTCTGTGTTATGGTGCATCGTGTGGTTGGTTCTCGGGTTATGAGGCCATGGTCGGAGTTCAGAAACTCTTGACAGACCGCGATACGGCGAAAGAGCGAGTGACGTCAGAAATATTACCTGTAACGACCCGATTGACGTCAGCAGCTGGCCCGTTCACGTCATCTACAATCCCGGTGACGTCAACCATGCCCTCCCAACACAATCCCTACCATACTCGCACGAGTATAAAAGCGAAAACGCACGAGACAGTCACTTAATTTTTAGAAGATCTTCTTCTGAAGATGTCTGCCGCAGTCGTGGACAAAACGTCAAGAGTTTCCGAACTCCGACCACACGATGCACCATAACACCTGCCGTGAAAGCCTTCGCATCTATTTGACACGCCTCTACGGGGAGGAGGTTTACAAGTCAGAAAGACAACTCGACAACTTACGCAAAAAGAAATTCCAGCTACTGTCCAGCCTTGCTTTCTTACTGCGTTGGCGAGATCAAAACGTAGTTCCGAAGTATTTACAAGTCAAACACCATCTGCGCACTCCTGAAGCCCAACGAATTTACCGGAAAACGGAAGCTGCCTTAGTCAGAGAACAAGTGCACGCTACTAGAAAAACCCTCTCTCTGTGTTCACTAGAAATGTTGCAAGTCCATGTCAGCTTGGCCAGCAGAATCCATAAAGATGACTGGGATACTGTAGACCGCATCACTTTCCATTCCGCGGAGAAACACGGAGCTGCCGCCACCGTTAGACAACCTTCTAAGTTTCAGCGTTTACAGAATAAAAGCACTCCCACACAACTGTATTATAAGCAATCCATTCCGGTAGAGGACATTATAGCTAACGTAGAAGCAGCCGTACAGAACCTTCCAACAGACGAAGCAGAGAAAGTACGAGTCGAGACTTCACACATCTTGCGCCGCGGTAAGCCACCTAAGAAGAACTTATCCAGGGTGGAATTAAAGGCTCTACGTGAACTCAAGAATGATGATACCATAATTGTCTTACCAGCAGATAAAGGTAACGCCACTGTTGTACTAGCACAGGAGGACTACACGAAGAAGGTGACCGAACTGCTCGATTCGAACACTTATACCGTGCTCAAACGTGATCCCACATCGCGGATACTACGCGACTCGAGCAAACTGATAAATATTTCCTCTCTGGTTGACACCACCAAAAGAGACTAAACATCAGAGGCGCTGCCCCAAGAATATAGGCTCCCAAAATACACAAGACGATGTACACTGCGACCCATTGTCATGCCATCGGGGTCCTACCTACAAGTTGGCCAAATACTTATACAGCCTATGACAACCGTACATTGGTCATACCAGCAGTTACATCAAGGACTCCGCACATTTTGTCAACCAGCTTAAGGACATCCAGCTACAGGGAGGAGATCTAATGGTTAGCTCCAATGTATTTCCCTATTTACCAAAGTACCGATTCGAGATGCCCTGGATCATCTGAAGAAAATTTTTCCTAACGATAACTTACAGCTATTTCAGCAGTGCCTTACGTCCAGTTACTTTGTTTGGCAGGGCGTATATTACGAACAAAAAGACGGAGTAGCAATGGGCAGCCCACTTAGGCCTGTAATCGCTAATTACTACATGGAGAAATTAGAAGAGATCGCCATCAATACAGCACCTTTAAAACTCGCGATATGCCTAAGATACGTCGATGACACCTTTGTAATATGAAGACACGGAAAGGAGACCCTACCACAATTTTTTATGCACCTAAATTCTATACACCCAAGCATACAGTTTACCATGGAACTGGAATCGGAAGATAGGATTGCTTCCTTAGACGTACAGGTGTTGAGATCGGAGAATGGACACACAGTGTACAGAAAACCCACGCATACGGACAGATACCTTCATAAGCAGTCGAATTACCACTTAAGTCAAAAAAGAACGGTTGTGAAAACATTGTTAGATCGAGCACGACGTATATGCCAGCCACAGTTTTTGGATAAAGAACTCAAACATTTGGAACAAGCCTTACAAGGGAATATCTACTCGAGGACGGAGATAAATAGAGCTATCAAACCTACCAATTATGTACGAAAAACACAACCAAAATCGGCTACGGTAGGCAAAGCTTTTTTACCTTACATCAACAGGATTACGGACCGAATAGGAAAAATTCTCAATAAACACAAGGTGGAAACCATCTACACTACCACCACCAAGATACGGAATTTGCTTAGACCAGCCAAAGATACTAGAAACCTACAGGATACACCAGGGGTATACTGCATACCTTGCTCATGTAAGCAAGTGTACATTGGGACTACGGGCCGAACGATTACTACCAGGATCAAGGAACACTAACGTCATCTACGCCTTAATCAACCCGATAAATCAGCAGTTGCTGAACATGCGTTGGAAAATCCTGATCACAAGATAGAATTTGGGTAAACACAAGTTTTATCCAACTGTAGGAATTACTACCCGAGATTATACAGAGAGGCGATGGAGATTTATAAATATAAAAATAGTTTTAATAGGACGACGGATTCAATCTACCTAGGTCTTGGTTTATCGCGCTCAAGGGGCAAAAAACAGACCGCGATACGGCGAAAGAGCGAGTGATGTCAGAAATATTACCTACAACGTCCCGATTGATGTCAGCAGCTAGCCCGATCACGTCATCTACCATCCAGGTGACGTCAACCACGCCCTCCCAACACCATCCCTACCATACTCGCACGAGTATAAAAGCGAAAACCCACGAGGCAGTCACTTAATTTTTAGAAGATTTTCTTCTGAAGATGTCTGCCGCAGTTGTGGACGAAACGTCAAGAGTTTCCGAACTCCGACCACGACTTTACCACCCGAGAACCAACCACACGTTGCACCAAAAAAGAAATTATTTAAATGGGCGACCAATGGTCGATATGAAGAGAGGAAATAATGAACTCGTATACTGTGTTTGGTGAGAACATCTAAAATGATAGTGGTTAACGATTGATCGATATGTGTGAAAATATTTTTCTAATAATAATGAATGGAAATACACGAATTTACATAGAATCGTTAGGCAAGGAATTCTAAAGTATAATTGATTTTGTTATTCTACATCAAAAGAACCAATTGAGGATATATGACGCAGCACTGTATATAGGCTTAGGATGCAGATCGAGTCACTATGTAGTGAAACTATTCATTTCATATAGAAGAGAAAGAACATAAGGATTGCTAAATGATAAAAATACTCTAGGAAAAGCAATAGAATATCTAAAGTGCAACAATCTGACTACTATGCGTTTGGAGATTAACTGATAAACTAACTGCAAAGGCTTAGAGAGGGATTAGCTGAATATAGAATATATCCTATATATAGCTGAGGACGGTAGAAAAATCAAAAAGAGCTCAAACGGAAAAGATGCAGACTAGTGGTTCCCTAAAATGAAAATCCTGATTAGGCTTAAAAAACAACTTACCACGCTTGGCTTTTTCTAAAGTATAGTAAAGACAGTAAAGAGGTTAGTCTTAAAAAAGCAAAAATAATGTTTGGAGAATAAAATATGAAGATATCGATAGACATCACGATTGTACCTACAACAATATGACTGGTAAAACTATTATTATGATTTGTTCATAGAAAGAAGGCCAGAGTTCTGTAAATTTGAAATTATAAATTTTGTTTAATTTAATCAACAAATAGGTGTCATAAGCTTACAAGGACTAAAAGACAGCATAAAATAAAAAATGGGAAGGCAGCAAGACTAAACAAAGTCAAACATAAACAAAAACCACTGCACAAAATATGTAATTCTAAAGATATTTAATAATTGTCTAATAGATGGAAACAAACACTCAAAAACTGGAGTTTGGTTTATATTAGTTCTGTACACAAAAGAGGATATAAAAAAGGGGTGCAGCAATTGTAGAGGAAGTAAGCGTGGTTAGGTTATATGGTACGTTTTTAAAGACAAATAGAGCGTAACCTTCCATATATAGAAGAAGAAAGTGTTTTTCGAGCTGATTGTTCCTGTGTTAACAATATGTTCACCCTACAACAAGTTATTGAAAAACGAGAAAAATATGATAAACTATTTGAAGTATTGGGAAGGTCTCATCTAAATGAATATTACACGAGAACGTTGAAAAATATAAAAAATAATCTACGAGTCTGATAGCGATGAGTGAATACATCTCAAAGTTTTTTAAAGCATCCAAATATCTTAAACAAGGATGCTCATATCCTCTATGCTGTTTAAAATCTATATTCATATAGTTCTTGCAGAATAAATGCGAAAGTGTTTACAAAGGGCAAAGAGATTTGACAAAACTATCTGTGTAGTTGTTTGTTTGCTGACTATCAAGTTTTAGTTGGAAATGGTAAGAAAGATACATCCTTTATGTCAAAAAAAAACTAATATATGAATTAAAAGCAAATATGGAAATCAATTTCTTAAGATGATCTTGCAAGGTCCAAAATTTGAATATTTTGGAAATTATGTCCAATGTTAAGGAAAGTATTGAATTCTATCATTTTATATGACATGGACATACCGTGTGGATGTTGAACGCAAGATGGTTGAAAAAATCACAGATTACGTCACTATTAACTAAATAATAGAAGAAGAAATATGTTGTTGTGATAAATATGCTGCTGACAAGGATATTTTTGAACACATTCTCATTTTTAATTGCTAAGCATCACGATCCACTCTCCTTATTATACGCCTAGGATAAGACTCAAACATTACTAAACTATCCCCAGATGTTTAAGAATGTTTTAAACTGCAGGTAGTTCACATTTTTTCTCATAATTTACTTTACCTCTTTGAATTATCGACGTTCACCTAGAGTCTATTTTACTCTAACATCTATTATTATTGCTTTTTGGTATTCGCTATGGTTTTCTTTCAATTTTTATTTTTATTTGAATAATTTAATCAACCTTCAGTGACTCTGGGAATTGAACCCGCTTGAGCTAAATCGTCAGCTTTGTGTTATCAAGGACAATTGTGTTTAACAGGATTTGTTTATCATTAAATGATTGTCTACTACGCCTTTTTATTATAAGTAAACCTGTGCGCCAATTTGTTACATTTGTATATTTAGAAATAATTAAAACGTGCCATTTGTATTATTATGATTGAACAATACGTTAGTTAGTGCTTATAATGAATATTTTATCATATATAAGTGAAGAAGACAATTACTAACGAAAAAGGCTAATTTTGTATAGAAACTTATTAAAAAGTTACGAAACACTTCAATTTTGCAGCTCTGTATTGAAGTTATTTTACAGCTGTAATTTAATTTTTAGCCTTCATAATACAAATTAAAGGAAAAAGGAAATGTTCTTAATTTATTTCAACATTGTAGTAATGCACTTATAAAGCAAGTTCTGCGGTGGTTTATCTAGCAGCGCGTAGCAGAGGTTTAGGATTTTAATTTTAATGAGACCTCATTTCTCCAACACTTTTACTTTGTTCATTAAATTTTGCATTAACGTCCATGAACATGAGTGGCCGGCTTTTTACTTTATTATTACAAATTTTGTTTAAATATTGCTATAGTGGCGGTTTTGATTAAAATGATCAAATTATTGAAAGTATGTCAATATTTCTAATTCTTCTACCATTTTTCTGTTGTAAAAGTTTATGTAGTTGTTCTATATGAAGTGGCGCTCAGATAATTATTTGATTTTATTATATTTATTATTGGAGTGTTATCTGTTCTGCCTTAAAAGTGTGAATTATCAATCTCGAGTATATAGCCGTTAGATTTGTTACTGTAAAAATGATATATTTGCTATTAGTTCGATACAACCGAAGAAAAAGAATAATTTAATAAACATACGAGGTGGATTCAAGTTCTAAGGTCTCCATTTTTTCCCCCAAAAGTATTTACCCACGAGTTGAAACTTCTGTTACTGTTCATTGTAATCTTCACAACGCCATCGCATGATTTTATGACCGCTCAGAATACTTCTTTAGGGGGTGTGTTTTAGCCACCTGAAAACCGCTGATGAAACAGCGGCCCAATTGGAAAATGAGCGGCCACGGAGAGTGTCTTTCATGGTCGGCCTTGAAGAAACTTTCCGTATTTTTAGCTCATCATGCAAAATGGACTCCAAAGATCCTACGGAAATGCCAAGTAGAGAGGCTATATCACGCACACCTAATCGACGCTCTTCCATAACAACTTGCTTCACTCGCGCAATCATGGTTTCGGCCCGGCTGGTTCGTGGCCGAGGCCGTTGTTACACAACTATCGACCTTCTTTAAACTTTCGCACCTACTAACGGACATTTTAACATCCATAACGCTTTCATCGCATATCTTACTCAATTGACGATGAATTTGGATAGGCGTTTCACCACGCAAGAGGATGATTACACGTTGTTCTTGAACACTAAACGTTGCATTTGAAGTATACAAAACAACACTCACTGCAATGGCGGTAATTCGTCTTGTATAGATTGTATGGCACTGCCATCTATATTACAAATTCAAAAATATGTCCCGCGTCTTTTAACATTAACCGCATCTTTCTAGTTACTCTCACTGCTGAGGAAAAAATTGGAGAACTATATTTGAACACAAATCCCAGCAGTTCAAAAATGGCGATGAGGAACCTTGATTAGATGAACCCAAACGATGGAAACAGGTGAATTCGAGGCATTACTAGATAGAAACGACAAAAGTTTAGTCACTATACAAATAGTCACCTGCATGCTTCGAAGAAAATTTTTTAAGCGAAATGGGTGTCAATTGATCGAACGCCTGCCTTTCGTTGCATTGGGGAAAGGAGCTACTTTAAAAAGAAAAACTTAATCAAACAAAATATTAGCAGTAGTAGAAGGAACACTTTGCATTTATAACATTGGCTCATAGTTTAAGATATTGATGGCGAAGTTAGTAAAGCTTGTCAACTTTAAAAGCCCTTCTTTGTATGGCTGCTTTGCTTCGAAACGTGTTTTAGTTATGGAATGCAGAAGTGGAAGGGTATTTACGCGCTTCGAATGAAACTTGCGGGATCTGGGATTTTCAGGTGGCAAAAAGCCTGATTATTTTCAGTTTAGGAGCGTACATCAATTGGATTTCGTAAGTCATTTAAACTGAAAATAGTTATGGTCGTTAAAAGCCTGTGCTGCTATTTTTTTCTAGAATACATTTGGTGCTTGTTGACATCTCAAGGAGGAAATGTTATTGGTTTGCGGTGTCTTTTGTGGCCGATTAGGAAAATAAAGTTTTTCACGAAATTTAAGCTAGGGTTCAAATGTATTATTACATTCTGCCCGTTTTGCAACATCACAATTAAGGAAACAAGGTGGAATAAATTTTTGGGGGTAGGGGTGTCTCAAGAAATTTGTTGATATTTCTCAGTTAACAGTGCCATACCCACTGTTGGTGACGATACAGCTATTCTGAAAGTAGGAGAAAATTATTAAATGCTACAGAAAAACCACAAATTACTGTCATTTAAATTAGCTATTGAAGAAAAACATGGAGGATAAAATTGAACGAATGCAAATCAATTTACGTTAAAATTGTCCAACATATGTCAGTTAGTATAAACCACAATTAAATAACCTACTCAATCGCAGAAAAATATTTTGCTATCACGCTTATGCGAAATGTTAAGAAAAAAATGGAAGAATATATAGAGTACAAGAAAATGTACTAATTGATCGGGAAGAATTTCAATATATCCCCAACTCTACCAAATAAAACAATGTTAATATAATTCAACGATTTTAGAATAAAATAATAAGGGTTGTAGTTAGTGCTCTGATATGTCAGGAATAGGGGTAGAGAGCTGAAAATAGAAACTGAAAATGTATTGAAGAAATTTCCTAGAAACCACGTCAAGTAAACATCAAGGCAATGCATTTCCTGGACAACACGGAGTTAGTAAGAAGACTAAAAAGAACTAAACCAGCTCAGCCCCAAATTACTTATTAGTTAGTATGATTAGATTGTAATTTTATAAATCCAGACTACATATTAAACAAAAAAAAGCTGGTTTCAACAACTACTTTATTAACATCTACGCTCTGAGATCTGTTCCAGAACCTTCCTTGGGGTAAATCGTGATCAACTGTTTATAGCAGAGTATCTATATTTCTTTTCTTAATGTGCTACATAATAAATATTTGGTTACCTGTACTTGGCCTTGGATTTGAACAACCAAAGAAACTTAAATGAGGGTTTCTTTGAATTATCATTGCTACTCTGTAAAAGATTATCAACAACTCTACGATAAAATGTGCGAAAAAATTACAGAGTTCCAAATGAGGCGTCAAGGCAACGAGACGTATAAGTTAAATGTTGAGAACGATGATAAGTATAGAGCAGCTACCAGATTATTGACAGAGCTAGAATATGAATGGTCATCGTATGAAAACAAACAGACTAGAGACATTAAAGTAATAGTCAAAAATCTTCCGGAAAATTGTGACGGAGCAAGGATTAAAAATGAACTGGAATTAAGAGGACTAAATGGCAAAGAAATAGTAAACATTCTACAACGAAAAACTAAAAAGCCTTTGCCAATGTACAGAATCAGTTTCAAAAACGTAACACCAGTGGAAAAGATCTACGGAATTAAAACAATTTTAGGGATAAAAGTGAATATTGAACCACTACGCAAATCTAAACTGATCCCGCAATGTAAAATTGCCAAAAATGGGACACACTCAACGATTCTGCGCAAGAATAAGTAAATGCGTAAGCTGTTCAGGTACTCATAGATCTAGCGACTGCCCAAAAACAAAACAGAAAACCAAAATGTCACAATTGCGGAAAGCCACACCGGCCAACTATAGAGTTTGTGAAGTTATTCGCGAGCTACAAAAAATGCGTGATCAACATAATAAAAGAAAATGGATACATACACAAACAAAACCAAAACAAAAGGTTCAAAACAAAATGCAAGATGCTACAGATCGTACAGATCAAACCTATGTAGAGAGAGTAAAGGGTACAAAACATGACCCAAAAAATTGTGAACCTAGTGGCATTGAGCAGACACTTCAAAAAATCCTTGAAAAGCTATCCCAGCAAGAGGAAATGAACAAAATACTCGATAAGAGACTAGAAGATCTAGAAAAACCGCGGAGCTTGGGGGCTATTCCTAAAAACAAAAAATGAATGGACTACGCATAATGACGTGGAATGCTAATGGGCTACGACAACGGCTAGATGAACTACAGATAGCCCTAGAGACACAACATATAGACATATGCCTCGTATCAGAGACTCACCTCACAAAAGAGGATTATGTCAAAATAAGAGGTTACTGCTGTTACCATACAACACACCCATCCAATACAGCGAAAATTTTCATATTCAAACAGCACAACACCAAGTAACCTCAGCAAAAATTAAAACTACAAAAGGTTGGATTACTTTGGACGCCACTTATATACCTCCGCGGTATAATTTAAAAAGAGAAGACTACTTAAGTCTGCTCATAGAATTTCAAGGAAAGTTTATACTTGGCGGAGATTTCAACGCCAAGAATATAGAATGGGGCTCTAACACAACCTCTACTAAGAGAAAAGAACTACTACAGGCTGTTAGAGAATACAACTGTCAAGTACACACATCCGGAAAACCAACTTATTGGCCGACCGACATCCATAAGCGACCAGATCTATTGGACATTTTTATTTCAAAAAACATCTCAGACAATTACATCGAGATTGAGGAAGAATTTGTCCTTAGCTCGGATCACTCTCCCGTAGTGCTAACTCTGAGTGAAAGAATCATCAAAAAGGAAGGAAAGCCCACTCTTACACATAAATACACTGAATGGGATAAATTCTTCCTGCACCTGGATAAGAACATCCAACTTAATGTCTCTTTAAAGACACCAGACGAGCTATAAGATGCAGTAGAAAAATTTACTGAACTCGTTCAACAAGCAGCATGGGCTGCTACACCTACATGCAAGAAAATACTTAAGGGTAACAATTACCCGAAAGAGGTTAGAACTCTAGTTCCCACCAAGAGAAAGGCAAGGAAGAAATGGCAATAAACAAGAAACCCTGCAGATAAAACCATTTTAAATAACCTAAGAGCCGAAATCAAAAAGCAAGTCCAAGAATGGAAACAAGAAACCATTACAAGCGTATTTGAAAATTTGACAGACGATCTAACGACGGATTATGGCCTATGGAAGATGACCAAAACAATCAAAAGACCCATCATTCAAAAGCCACCAATCCGAAATGGCAACAATTGGGCAAGAAGTAACCAAGACAAAGCGGACTTATTTGCAAAACACTTCGAGGAGACGTTTAAACCTTACGAAAACCGACAGATAATTAGAGCTACGCGATCCCAAGCTAATCATAAAAATATTCAACTAGTAACACCCAAAGAAGTGAGAAAGGAGATAATGACCAACATCAATCCTGTCAAAGCTCCAGGCTTCGACCTCATCAGCGGTGAAGTGTTGAAAAACCTGCCACGGAAAGGGATAGTGAAACTTACTATGTTAATAAATTGTGCGCTAAGACTACAATATGTGCCAAAAGCATGGAAATGTGCAGAAGTAATTGTCCTTTCAAAACCAGGTAAAGACGTGAATGAAGTGCAGGGTACAGGCCCATCTCTCTCCTCCCTGTAATCTCCAAACTTTTTGAAAAGTTAGTACTGAAAAGACTCAAACCAGTGATCGAAGAAAGACAACTAATTCCAGAACATCAGTTTGGTTTTCGCGATAGGCACTCAACAATCGATCAAGTGCATCGTATAACGAATGTAATCAAAAAGTCACTCGAAGAAAAAGCAGTTTGTGCCACAGTATTTCTCGATGTGGCTCAAGCATTTGACCGTGTTTGGCACGATTGACTCTTCCTTAAGATAAACAGATTCCTACCGGCTGAAATCAGTGCACTACTGCGCTCATATCTTTCAGATAGATATTTTCGTGTGAGATACGAAGATGCTTACTCGGAGCTCAAATCGATTAGTGCAGGAGTGCCACAAGGTAGTGTACTTGGACCTACACTCTACCTATTATATACCAGCGACCTATCAAAATCGAATGATGTGATAGTGGCTACTTTTGCCGACGATACAGCTGTTATGGCTGTCGACTTGGACGTAAACAGCGCTACTACAAAATTACAAAAGGCCTAAACGCCATTAACACCTGGGCAAAAGATGGCAGATCCGATTGAACGAGGCCAAATCAAATCATATTAATTTCACAAATAAAAGAAATCAATATGCTCCGTCTCAATTAATGGTAAAGTCATTCCATATGTAAATACTGCTAAATATCTTGAATGACCCTTGACGCGAAGCTCCGATGGAAAGAGCACGTTAAAAGAAAAGAGCAGAACTCGGCATCAAGTACCGTAAAATGTACTGGTTAATGGGAAGATACTCTAAGTTATCAATATATAATAAGGTTCTCCTATACAAACAGATCTTAAAACCGACATGGACCTATGGCATCCAGCTATGGGGATGTACCAAACCAACGAATGTGAAATCTATACAAAAATTTCAAAACAAAGTGCTACGAAATGCAGTAAACGCTCCGTGGTACATCAGAAATACTGACCTGCATCGAGACCTTCAAGTAGACGCAGTGTTCAGCGTAATTCGAAAATATGCAACATCCCATGAAGAGCGTCTTCATCGACATCCCAACAACGCGGCTATCCAGCTCCTGAACAACGTTAATCTACTTCGTCGCCTCAAGCGAACTAAACCGTTTGAACTGACATAAAACCAAGTGTACGTGAAAAGTGCGGGAGTGACATAAAAAGCAGAGCACTCGTAAAATGCGCAATCTATCACTGTGACTTTAAGTGACAATATTATAATAAAGTGAGCAATTAATTGACTCGAGCCATTGGGTGACAGTTAAATTTTAATCTTATTAGTAAATTAGGTTAATATTAAAATAGCTTATTAGTTTATAACTAGGTGCTATGTATCTAAGCCATGGGCTTATGTAATAAAAAAAAAATGCTACTCTCCTTGGTCGAAACTATATCTTTAGCAAAGTTACTTATTACGCCATAATAATTTACATTCAATATTTAAATCCCACTTAATCAAGTTATAAAAAAAGAATTATATTGTCTGAAAACCCGTAAAAAAATTATTAGCACACATTTATCTATGAAGAAAAGGAGGTGGTAGCTAGGTTAGAACAAAAAGGACATTTTTGAAGAGAAAGAGTCTTTGCCTACTTTAGATATGGAATCATGACGATCAAACGATTAAAAATTTTTTAATATCTCATACTTTATAAAATTATCAATATAGTCCAACTTCTCCTACATCAAATCCCTAAATGCAAGAATTATAAAGCTTCTGGCTTTGATTAAATTACTCAAAGAATGCTCTAGAAAAGCAATTGTACTATTAACTACTACCTATGACAGCACGCTAAGGTTAGATTATTATTAAGTGACCTAGAAATTTGCTTAAATTACGATCATTTACAAGTTAGGTAAAGCAGCTGAAGATATAACATGCTATAGGTCCGTTAGATTACTGCCAATTATGTTCACACCGTTTGAAACGTTTTTTTTTTGAAAGGGTTTATGAAATCGATTAATTTGGATGAAATTGTCTCGCCTCGTTAGTCACAGGATGGTGAAGAAATTTTTTAAATAACTACACGACTACAAGTTATTAACTGCTGTGTCATAAGGATTTACTATACAAACTGACTCTTATCTTCTTGCTCGTTTACTATCTGATTGCTCGTTGTTCTTATAAACAAAATTTATTTCCGAATTATTTGCATACTACACATCCAATCAGGAGTCCTCTAAGATACTGTGTTAGGTTACCTTTACCTAATTTTTAATAGCAGTATTTTAATTATAGTTAATATGAAAATTGCAAACGGCGTTGTATTATTTTCCGTGAATAGTAATCTACGAGTGTCCTCTGATAACCTATAGTATCTTGTCACCCTTCTCGAAGGTTTTCTTGACAGGTAGTCGGTGATATTAAACCACTACAAATCAGTGTAAGTTACATTGACAACCCAACATACTGACTGTTGGGAAGTAGCAGTAACAAGAGACCTGTGCGTGTAACACCTTTATGGACCGAAAGTTTAGAACGATTTGGATATGGCACAAGAACAACCAACCTCTAAATCTTATAGTTTTAATGTTATCGATTTTGAAAGTTATGCAAATAATTGGCGAATAAAACCAAACGTTAGCAAAAATGAATGACTAAGCCCTAGGGCGGCAATCTGATAATAAGAGTTCGACGTCATAACTTTTACATGGGGTGTATGGAGTGTGAAGTGAATACAGAGCCTCTCCATTTAAGCGTCAATCTCATCTCATTTTTTCCCGACCGACTATTGGCTAAAATCTAAAATAAGAAATGACACCAGGAAAGCATTATTTTACAACCACTACAAAATAGGATAACACCACGCTTAAAGCAATAAACAATAATAGATAATTATTCCAAGAAATGCAAATGGACCTGTTTATCATAAAAATGTATTTAAAAGTTAAAAAATCCGAAAGCAACACAGTTCCCCATTTGGGGACAATTGACCAATGCAACAATAGAAGGCTAAAACTCAGTAAAGTCGGCACCTGGAATATTAGAACATGATTAAATTGTAGAAAGCTTGAGGACCTCAAAGAAGAAATGAGAATCAATAGACTTGATATACTAGCCCTGATGACCACAAGAGGCAGATCTGTGGAGTGGGGAGTAGACAATAATGATCACGGCAGCTGATAACGGAAACTTTGAAGTCTCAATAAGGAAAGAGGTAGGCGAAAAATAAGGATATGCCCTTCCTAATGAATGAATTATCTCAGGAAAAATGGCTACAGCCTCAACAGACACAGTCATTATATATGACATGAAGAGCAGAAATAAAACTTGTGCACAAAGAAATAGAGAAACTGATGAAATATCTCAGAGGCGATAAGAATTTAATAGTTCTAGGAGACTGGAATTCAGTAATACGAGAAGAAGCAAAGGAAATGTAGAAAATTTTGAATTAGGAAGAACGGGAGAGGGAAAACATTTATCAAAGTTTTACATGTAACACGGTCTAGTAATAGCAAATGTTAATACTATATTAGCACTATGATATCAGAAATAATTAGGAACATCGGAATGTATAGAGCAGAAACTGCAAAAAAAGACTTTAAAAACAACATCATATAGCCACTCAGGAAAAAAGAGGAAGTGAAGAATGCTAAGATTATAGAACAATAAGCCTTTATTACATACAGTAAAAATACTTAATATAATCGTTTATAGCAGATTATAAAAAAGAATAAAATTATAAGAAGATTAACTTGTATTAAAAAAAACTTGCACTCGGAAAGTAATACTAACAAAACCTTTATTAATAGAAAAAAGACATAGATATTGAAAAGGCCCTTGGTAATGTTAGATGGTAGAAGGAGCAGAGGACAATGGGCAATCGCAGAAAGAAGAAGGTGTTCAACAAGATTGTGATCTGTCACTACTGCTGTGTAATACTTATAAACAAGACGCGCTGAATCGATTTAGAATGAGAGTATACGTAGAAATAGTAATACAAAGAAGAAAAATAAGCCAAGGGAAATGAACAAGGACTTGAAAAACTACAATATAAAAATAGCTAAACTAAAAACTAAAATGATGGTATGCGATAGAACAGAACAACACGTAACAATCTCTTTAAAAAAACAATTTCAGTACTATAAGCTTTTGAAATGTGATGCTTTCAACAAATGTTAAAGGCTAGATGGATGGGCTGCGTCAGCAAGGTAGAAGTACTAGCAAGAATACAAGAAGAAAGAACTCCTTGGAAGTATATAATTATAAGAAGAGACACATTGATAGGACATGTACTGTGACATGAAGGCATACCGAAAACAATTATGGAAGGTATGATAGAAGGAAAGAATGCACCAGGAAGATAAAGACGACAGTTATGCAACCAACCAATTGAGAAGATTAAAGACTAGAAGAAAACTCTGGTATGTGTTATGTGATGAGCGCAATCGTTTGATAGAGCTATCTTACGTTTTTGTCACTCATTTTTGTTTGGTGTTTGGCTTTATTCGCCAATTTATTTGAATGCACTTGAAAGGCATACACCTTTAAAGTCTTGAAGTTTTAGATGCCGATTCTTATTGTTCCATGTTCTTTTTCTTTCGATTAAAAAAAGAGCTACATCTCCTATAAGTCACTTGTAAGCGGCGTCTAACTTACAGTGAAAATGAAATATGATATCTTGAATTATTGTTGGATCGAAGAAAAACATGGGGAATCTTTTGCAGAAAATGGTGAGTAAAATGACAAGTGACTTGGACGTTTGGTTAAAGCAGCACTCTATTATTTAATTTTCTAACGACTGAAGGTTGTGTGCCCATTAGCATTTTTTGACAAATGGCTATTGACTATGACAATGTCTGTACTGTTAGACTATGATCAAGAAGTGTGAAGGGAAAAAGTCCCGCTGCAACAAAGTCATATCATCAGGCTTAATGTGGTCGCTTCTTGATAATCACAGATCAAGCGCCTATAGACGTGAAGTAGAAGAATACCGCTGGAACTGTTGAGATTTATTTTGAACGAGTCTATTACAGCATTCAAGATTTGTTTGTCTATAGAGAAAACGGACGGAATTAGTATAGTTTGCGACAACTTTAAGACTGCCATAAACTGTTAAAATAATAGCTATGCGAAAATGGAACATAATTACCAAACTGATAATTAATAATTAATTCATAAGAATTGCTAATCTAGCGTTTCCTGAAACTTTTCCGTGGAGTTGCCTTTTTATGAAAATATAAATCGTAGTGTTAATATGCAGCTTATTGATTTCACCTAAAATCCCACTCCGAGTTAGGAGCTGTTAATCCGCGCCCGAGCTCTCCCAAATTGCCAAAGAGAAATTTAATAAACCGGAGCTTTGCTTTTGATATCCAGAAGTCCGTTTTTTGTAGTGCACCCCAGGGATTTCGCAAATCCCTTACATCAAATTAATGCTTAGTTCAGGGGCGCACTCCACTGCTGAGCTTCGCAGAGGAAAAATGCGCTCAAACGGTGGCGACATTACAGTCTGGCATAAAGGTTTTGCCTCGCTCGCGCCGCTGTAAAAGGTATTACGTACAAGCGTTTTTCCAGGGGAAAACCCGTAAAGTGTCTGTCCGGCGAAGTAAGCCATAAAATGTAAGCCTTGAAATAACTCGATGTTACACTTCGGGAAATTTCCTGTGTGTTGTTTATCAGAGTGAATTGTCTTATCTATTAATAAAACGAATTAAATAATATAAACAATGTCCTGAAATATATAGTTTTATGTTGGTATAATAAAGATTTTTATTATTATTATTAACAACTTATTGGATTTAAGGTGCGCAACTTAATTTTTAGCCCTCAAATTTACTCAGTGACAGCACTTATTCAAATTTATATGTGATGTCTGCCGTATACATATAGTTATAATAAAGCGCCATCTGTCAACTTTACAACGCACTGCAAGAGCTGCCTGTTCTACTAACATAACCTAAAAAACAATAAAAGCAACCACCTATAGGTAATTTCGTAAAAATGCTATCTATTGCAGAAGCCTCCTAGGCCTCAAAATTACCATTTAAAAACTGTGCACAATTCAACAACACTACTGTTTTCCTTTTTCATGTTTGAGCAACGTTGTGTTACCAAATGTTGACTGTCACTGGAGAATAATCAGTGAGTTAAATTCGAACCTTTTGTCGTCTATCAGGAGTTGGGCATGAGAAAAGTGTGCATCGACAAATTTTTGGCAGAAAAAAATTATTTAACATAGCTTAATTATAGCAAAAATTCTAGCAGAAGCCCTTCAGGACAGTTAGAAATGGTGGAAATATTGTTTTTATTGGTGTGTACTTTGTGATAACTTTGATTTGTTAAAAGAATAAAATTTACATTTAAAAGATGTCTCATTATTATTCTGTCAAACCTTGTATACATGCATTATACAGGATGCGTTCGGGAAGTAATGAGACATTCTAGAAAATTTGTTTAAGGGAAGATCTGTTTACATATACTTAATATTAAAATAACATCCTTGAGCATCAGTACCCGTCGTCAGGGATTCTACCATGCGTCGTGGCTTGCTTGGAAGTGTTTAACGTAGCACATTTTTAACAGTTTCAAAATGGTATTCTTTGAAGTTGGTCTTGAGTCGGAGATACAGAAAGAAGTCGGACGGTATTTAGGTCCGAGCTAGAGGGAGGTTGTCACTAGCAGTTGTTTACTAGCAGCTACGCATGGCTCGGTACATTGTCGTGATAATAAATCCAGGTGTTTCACGTGTAATGCAACGTTAACCGTCTATCTGAGTGGTACGAATTTTATATATACAACATCTACAAACTCAAAAAAGATTATAAACATCGTTTTCATCTTTCGTCCAGAATACTTGGTACTGTGCTATTCCAAGTTTTGTCTATTTGTTTCGGAATTGTATTCAAAAACTCACGATTTATTACCAGTTATCCTTTATAAAATCAATTTCACTTCTTACATGAAAAGTTTACGAGAAATGAACACACGGTTTTTCTTGTGTTTGCCGGTCAAAACTTTGGCAGTCAATTGAGCAAAAACTTTTCGCATATATAATTTCGTCGTGACAGTTTTATTTACAATTGATTTTGGAAGTCCTCTTTATCTGCTATCAATCAAGATCAGAGTCCAAAATCGCTTTCATCTTAACCACAAGTAAGAGACGTTGATAGGCGCTTTGCGTGTTGTTCGTCCTCCATATTCTCTCTTCCTCTTCTGAACACTTGTGCTTTTGCATCTTCTTGTAGACATTATGTATTATAGTAAACGTCGCAGTTACAGATATTTGTAGTTTAGCCAAAATTTTATATTTTTATTTTAATACTTTTGCAATCGTCACTGAAATATTATCTCCAAGCTATTTTGATACACTTTTTAATTTTCATTGTTTTATTTTGAAGACATTATAGTTACATATTTTCGACTTTTTCACACTCAAGCTCCATTTTCCTGTTCGATGTCAGCTAGGAGAATTAATTAGCACTAATTAATTATCACAAGCTGAATTCCACTAACTAATACTGAGAGAATATGCTCCAGAAATTCTTGATTTGATGTAGGCAATGGTGTTTCACGAAGGGAAAATTATTTTTTAATGTACTTTTTTATCAAATATGCAATTGCCTCTAGTTTTGCATTGATTTAATTGTTTTAACAACTATTATCAAACTATCTGTACTATATTTGGAATCTGCGTCAGTCAAATGCACTGAGAATAAACGGAATATTAGGATACCATTTTCAAACATTTTTATTATTACTCTATATAAATTTTTTTGTTTTAACTTACCATCATAAGTGACTAATCATAAAATGGAATAACGCGTCAATTTATAGTAAAATCTAATAGAAATAATAATTTTATTTTGCAAAAATAAAGAATTCATTAAACGAACAAAAAATGAAATCGCAGATTTCAGATTTATCATCTCATACTGATTTTACGCGTAAAAAATCGCCAAGATAAACATTAACTTAAATATCTATAAAAATTAAAAATTGGCCTTTTAAAAATTGTGTATGAATCAAATTATTAAATTAAAAATTGTAAATAAAAAATATTTAGCTTTGCAGTCTTTTTAACTTTGCGTTTTGTCTTTGTATATGTATGAGGCACAACGGGATCTTGTAGACAAGGTACTTTCCATAATTCTTATCGAATTTAAAGCTTCATACACATAATTGCTGACTGAATGGTTGAAATTAGTCATTGGAACTCAAGGAAACTAGCTTTGTATTGGTTCTAACTTTCGTAGTTTTTGATGGGTTTAAACTAAATTTGAAACATACGTTTCTTAGGCATTTATTTAAGTATGGACCAAAAATAGAAAGGTAAATAAGACTTGATTATAAATATATCGATTTCTAGTATGCTTTGTATTAAAAAGAAATGTACCTGCTTCTTGGTGGCCTCGATATAAGTCATTTTTCGTGCTTTAACTGAAAAAGTAGCGGTGATTTTTGGGAAAAAGCTTACGGCACTTTCTACAGAACTTACAAGAATAATTCCCATTTTGGAACTACTTACCTGCATGATGTCCAATGTTCTGGACAGCCTTTTGGCGTAAAGAAATATGGAGAAACACGTAAAAGAAACGATTCACAACAAAGGCGTTGGGTTGCCGGCAAATTCACAGCTGACAACAAGAGTATACTTTTTCAAATGCTGTTTTTGAGTTGTAAATTAAAAAAAAATACTTTATGCACCAGATTGTGGCCCATGACAAAAAATAAATTTTGAAACTGGGTTTATCCAGTTACAACACGGACCATTATCTTACGATCAAATATCCAAGCCAGGCAGATATTTTTTTTTGTATATGATAGGATTAGTGGTGCGTCGTACACTGTAAGTTACTTTCACTTGATGAAACGGCAAGGAAAAAAGGAAAGATATTTTTCTTCTCTGGTTTGGTAGATTTTAGCATATCTCTATTTGTCGGATTCTCCCCTTTATACTATCACATTTTCTGATTCCTGCACTATCACTTAGCTGATACCCGCTTCATTTCTGGCGAAGATATCGAGAAAGCTCGGTTGCGTTTTTTAACTCTAAATTATTTCTTTATGTAGGTTTTGGTAGCTTTCCAAAAGATCGTTTTTCTATACATTAACATCGAAATTTTCCTAATTTTGAAGATGTTAAAAATTCTCTATCTTCAATAACGCAACTTGTTATTAAGAGTTGTTTTTTATAGAAAAATTGCTTCCACCATAAGTACAATCCACTGAAGAATACTCATCACTTAACAGTTGATTAAACCCCTGAGTTTTAGTCGTAATGCTTTTGTGTGATTTGAGACTGTGCATGGATGTTTGGAAACTGACCAAATAATAAGTTTGAGCTATCGTTCGCTTGTTTCTTATGTTCACTACGGTTCTATTTTATTAAGACAATACAGCAGCTCAGTCTTTGTTAAGATATTTCATAATTATTCTATAGTTATACTATAATTCTGCTTTTAAAGAATTATTTAAGAGCACAAGTATATTTTAATGATAAACGGAGAATTTATAATCGATATCCAAATATGTAATTTAGCTTCATACTTTCATCCTATTAATTTAAGCACCAGACCATTACTAGCATTCACTTTCTGTATTACACTTTCAAACTAAATTTGAGAGTCTTACTCAACTGAACATCGAGGTAACTCATTGTTAAGATGTAACGATGCTATACCCTACACGAAAGTAATTTCCCCCTTAAACACTCTTCAGATACTTTAATAGGCGTGTTGATGTTACAAAATGATAATAAACTATCCAGTTATAGACCTTAATTCAAGCTGTGCCATATAATGCTGAGCTGAAATAGCTTTTATCACTCTCGATGATTAAGATGAAAATGTCAATAGGGTTTTAAAATGTTTACTTTCAGTTGGTTGTTTCTATAATATACATTTAATGGAATAATTGAATTAGCTTTTTTAACTTTAGTGAAAGTCCGGCCCCTTGTACATTGCGCATGATCCTCGGTATAAGCAAAGTGTTAGATGCAGTTACCAAAGAGTTAATCATTTATAAATATATTGCATAACTGAGGTGGCAATGTGCAGAGGTACTTTCCTGTGGTAAACTGTACTCACGATTGTGTTTTATTCTGATTTTACCATCTACATAATCTTCTATCCATTAGCATTGTAGCTTTAGGCTGTAGCCCTTCATTTTTTAACGCTTTATGGTGGTTTATGGTGTTATAGATAACAGATAAGTTCACAAAAAGAAACTGGTATTTTCTTTGCTTGAACAGACTAATATATTTTATCAAATTTAATATTTGGTACCTATATCGGGTTTTCCCGGCTTCAAACTTGACTGCTGCTATAAAATGGGGTTGTCCATTAATGAATTACGTAATTGAATACTTAAACAAAATGAAATATACACGATGATAATAATGTAGGTCGATAGAATTTTGTTTTTTTAAGTTTTTTAATTTTTTTAACTGTAGCTATATTTTTTCCTTCAAGATGTTATTAAACAATTTTGTAACTCACTTTCTAGAATTTGCTTTAAGATGATATATTTATAAAACCTTTTATTTCAGCCGATTTATATTTCATTTGATCTGGTTCTAAATGTATAGCCTTATAAAGTAGTATTTTTATTATTTCATTTTTTAATAATATGTTAATACTCTTTATTACTTGTTTTCTAGATACGGAAGATTTTTTAATTTAGTTTATCGGGTGTCAAAAGAGTAATTTTGGAAATATTTTTTAATCTATGGTTATTTTTAATTTAGGAACGCATGCTTGTCTATAGTTTCTTCTTTGAGATAGTGCAAAGTGAGGCCACAAAGCTTTTATACTATACATGTGCTGGAGATCATCCCCCAGGAACATCAAGCAACACAATTAAAATTAACACCCTAATCGCAGATTCCACAGAAAATCTACTAGCTCAAACAAGAATGAGTAGATAGAGTAATCATTCGAAATCTACACTATTCCGCTCCAGTAAACATCACCAACGACGAATTAGCTGAACAAGGGCATAAAGTTTGCAATATCATAAACGTACGCTATAGAGTAACTAAACAAAAAATTGATATTAAATACTCCTATATCATTAACTTAGTTGTTTGGGTAGAATCTTTCAGAAAGAAAAATATCATTCCACAATGCCTAAGATGTCAAGATTGTGGACTCACAAAAACCTATTACAACAAACCTTTTGTCTGTGTTAGATGCGACGATGGACATAAAACATTAATATGAAACAAAAACTTATGCAGTGGAAGTTATTTGGACAATTATAAAAGCTTAACAGTTTACCAAGACTAAAAAAAAGGCAAGCTATGCAAATATAAATGCATTAACCCAATAACCTTAATAGAGAAATATAGAGATTTTCACAAAACGTAATTGACCGTACTCAAGCATGGGTAAGAAGAAGTAACAATCATCTAACTCAAGACCGACAACTAAACATTAACTAATGCTGTCAAATTTTCTAAGATAATTTAAAAAACGTTCTATCAATTTATAAGCCGAAATAGTATTGCTCTGTGGAAGGTTAACGCAATCTTAATGACATTCCTGAAATAATAACTTTTTTAAAGCTGTAACAAATTGACATATTACTAGTCTCAGAAACTTATTCAACAATCATGACAGTAGTAAAAATTTTGCGTCATAACATGTATTACGCTAATCACCCAGATGGAACGACTCACGATAATCAAAAATACAGTTGCATACCATGAATTACAACCCTACCAAAGGAAAAATTTAAAGTGTAACCATAAAAATCCAAGATCTTCGCTATTCGCTTGTAATTACAGCAGTTTACAGCCTACCGAGGCATGCCATGTCGTCTAATGAATACCAAAATTCTTTAGGTCACAAGGCACTAAATTTATAGCTGGACTGTAAAAAATACACCCTGGGGCTCTAGATTAATTAACTCGAAAGGACGAAACCTACTAAGAGGAATTTAAAGAAATAATTTCGCTTATATTTTAATTGGAGAACCACACAAACTTCTGGATTTACTAGACTACGCAATGGAATGGCTAACACGTTACCATTAGCACAACGATAATCGGAAAAGAAATACCTATTAGACTATGTACGAGAAATACAGACTAGGATTATTTCATAAACTAATTGGAAGAAAATATTAACCTAGCTATTAGGATACTCAAGACCTAGACGAATTAGTCCAACATCTAACCACAATAATACAATCAGTTGCCTGGCATGTTACACCTAATGTTACAAGCAGCAAACCTGAAGTTACTAACATCTACCACTATATATAAGATCTCTTCACTAAGAAGCAAAAAGCTAGAAAAAACTGGCATCAGCTACATAGCATATTTACGAAAGCACACAACGAAACGATTGAAGACTACATCACAAAACTCTTTTTTAATGATCTTATTTAATCTGGAAAGCAACAAAGAAATTGAAGAAGCTTATAGCAGCAATTACATCAATTAGTTTTCGTAAGATAACTATGACGACACCAAAACTGAAGATTTTCTGAATGCTTTGTGCTAGCTTTTGCTGCCAATAACCGAAGTTAGCTACCGAATCAAACTCAAAAACACTAGAAAAGCCCCTAGATATAATCTGACTATAGGAGAAATGTTGCAACACCTATATAATAGAAATTTTTTCAACCAGCAATAAACAATGCCATTTCGGATTCCACCAAATAAAGTCAGGTGCACCTTTGGGACCACTACTATACCTGATTTGCTCCTCTGATACGACAACCACAGAAAACACTTGTATAGTAATGTTTGCAGATGATGTGGCGATCCTATTAACCAATGAAACACGCATATCAAAAATTAGAGGAAGCACCTAGATTTGGAAACCAATCAAAATAATCTTCAAACCCATATAGACCTAAAGGATTCAGTTAGGGGGCCGTGTAAAGGCACCCACTCCAAAATTTTCCATAGGTTATAGCATATAAGCAACAACATTCTCTACACAGATCTGAAGGTCTTGCATGTAGCTGCCGAAGTTAGAAAGTCATGAAAACGACCTAGTAGAGCAACTCGCAGTACATTCAACAGTTCCAAGAAGATTGAAGCGTAAATGACCTCAATATTTAGCTCCCTAACTTATCCAAATTGGTATATACCCTCTGGGGGAATAGCAATGTAGGAGTTGAATAAGTACGTCATTTTTGTGCAAAGTCTTCTTCACTTTCGATGTACTTGGTGCAACGATCCCATAGTTTGCATATTCTCTCCACGAAGGTTTTTTTTATGCATCGCTTTCCGCATTTCTTCGTCCGTTGAAAATTCTTTTGTAGTCTGGTTCATAGTGATGAACTTATGGTTCATCTCTGTGAGTATTCTTTATCTTAACTGGTGTAATGGTTGAATAAACTTTGGCATATCTCAATACGTTTGCGTTTATGTTTCGTGGTAAACTTTCTTGGCACTCATCAAGAACAGGCTTAATGGAAGTTCAGTTTATCGTGGATGGTTTGACAAGCAGAGCCATCTGCAATTGTCTGTCATTAGTAATTTGCCAGTACCATTTCTCGAGGTTCCTGAATCTTTTTATTGGTGGTAGAGGTTGACGGGCGTCCTGCTCCTTTTATTGTCTATTTCTTGTAAACTTCTCGATCCACTCATACGCACTTTTACATGGTAGAGTACTGTCTCCTTATTGGTCGTAAGCATCTAATCAATTTTAGATCCTGGTGTATTTCCCGACCAGAGAAGTCGGATCGCTGCTATTTGTTCCTTCTAAGTGCACACTGCTAGTGGATTGGCATGTTTACCCTGAAACAGAAGTAAAAAATGACGATATCAAGTTCAAACTTCGATAACGTAACCACAATAGTATCAACTCTGAACATGCATGCGCAGAAGGTAGTGTGACAAATCTAAAGATGTGCTAAGGGGAAAGTGCGATAACTTTTGACCTCCCTGCGTAGTTACAAAGTTTTCCAATGTGAAAATTACTCAAACATTCAACTTAAATAGTGTAGCCAACAACAAACTCAAAATTAATGAAGGACGCGTCGCAAGCTCCGTCCGCAGTTCCGGCGTAATTACCTTATTGAATGTAATAGCCCCAATATTTGCGCTGGTCGATATGTGTAGTGCGAAGCCTGCGGCAAACAAACATGAAACGTACGGAAGGAAATCCAATCTCACAGGCGCACGTGTTTACCCTTGTTTATATCAGTAAACCGAAATCCTGTACGTCGAACAAATCCGTTTTTCCCAAGGTTCCCTAAGTTGACATAACAATTACGACTTGCGGCGACTTACGAGAATTGAAGAATTACTCGCACAGAAACTTATGGGAGGCCGGTGTGGCAGGACGTGCAGACAATGCGAGGTCGGCCGGCCTGTCCGCCGATAATTGCGATTTGCTTCCCCATCTGGAAAGTTTGCTATGATTTACATGCATCGAGCTGCCGTAATTTATGGGCGACACTATGAGAGCAGGCTATTTATTGAGTGGAGCAATTCATCAGACTTATCTAATATAAAATCTGGATGAACGCGTTGAAACGGGCTTTTAACGATTCATATCAGACAACAGTCATTAAAAATTTATATTAATATAAAACAAATAAAAGTATGAAGAGAAATGAAGAACTATCTCATTTAAATCATGTATTCTCTTTAGAAAGTAACGAAACACAAAATGACCACTCCCGTAATTTAGTGGAATTTCTTTCGTTTGCGCAGATTTATGGAGTAAATAAAGACTTTAATTCCAATTTGCACTTTCTTAGTTTCACTAGCGGAGGAGCTTTTAATGGAATAAGGGTGCTTAAGTACGTCGTGGAAAAGAGACTAAGCTGGGGAAATCAGGGGCTGATAGGGGACATCCTGTAAATATACAGGATAGGTTTTAATCAGGCTAGGAGCACCCCCGGTTCAACTTAGGATATGATAAAGAGTAGCAGCTATATCATTACTGAATCAAGACTGTCAAAGAATGACTACGTAACAGGTTTGATTTTACCTAGATAGTTGCAAGTGGAACAGAAAGAATTGGAAAACTATTGTCCTATCTATTTATTTCCACACAATCATTGAACTCATGACTGAGAATTAAAAAAGGAATTGCCGGTAGGCCGGGGCATCCATTTCGACTAAGTGTAATAATGGGTTTAAGTTAAACGAAAACATCATACAGTATAGGCACATGGAGGATACCTTATATCATGCTGGAAAATTGTCGAAATGGAAAATTTGAACATAGTTATTGTGTATGGTAAATGACGACATTATGTACTACTTCAGGACTAAAGATAATCAACATCGATACAGAGTAGGTTTAATCAGCAAGAGAACAAAAACACTACCAGAGAGTATCATATTAATTCAACTAGAAATAACCCTTTGGAAGATAAACATCATTCAGATTTATTCCCCGACTCCAAGCCAAGACGATGAAATGGAAAATTTCTATGAACAAATAGAAGATACGTTAAAAGTAACAAAGGAAAGATAAACCACAATAATAATTAGAGATCTTAACCCAAAAATTAATCTAAGGAAAACTGATTACTGTATTATTGAGTTTAGATTAGGTTAGAGAAATGAACGGGGCAATTTTGTACAGAAAAACATTTGACAATTACGAACATGTTGTTTAAACTGCCCTTGCGAAAATGATACACGCGGAAAACTCTATCCGATAGTGCAGAGCGAACAATTCGCGGTCAAATAGATTACATACTCTAATTAGCGCGCGATTTAAGAATGGAGTCAACGTTGTGAAAACATATCCGGGTGCTGATGTATCACTGAACATTTAACTAAAGAAAACCAACAAAAAGCCCACGAACTCAAAGCTGCAAATTTCTAAACTAAGGGATTCTGAAACCCAAGCATTTGTGAAATCAATATTAAATAGTAAGCTTACCGAAATTAAAACAAGAGTAGTACAGAATAAGGATGTTAATATTAAATGGGAAAAATTTAAAGCGCATAGTCTAAAGTACGCAAAACAAATAAATTGGAAAACATACCAACAGAAAACAAAAGAGTGGATGGCTTCAAAAATAATAAATTGAAAGAATAAAACACGAGAACGCAAAGCAAAGAACTGTATATTGACAGATTAATGTTAAAAAGATTCGAGAAGCTAAAAAAATGGATGTCTGACAATTGCACCGAAATAGAAGAGCTGAAACTAATACATGACTCCTTCAATATACACAAAAAAATGAAAGATGTAAATTACGGAAATATCAAGAAATAAGAATACCACGTACTACGAGAAAAATGGAAATAACAAAGATAATTTTGGATTTAAACGAAGAATATGGAAGAAGTACGCGTTATAACTGTTTAATGGTAATAGAGTGAGGGACTCGAAATTTGAAGCGTCAGGAACAAGAACAGACATTTTACATAGCAAAGTTGAATATGCAATAAAAAAACATGACAGAAGATGACATAGGCCCAGATAGGATATGTGAAGATTTTGAAATTATTACAACCCTTATCATAAAGTTTTAAGACTGATTTTCTAATTCAACCTATTGTTCGGCTCTTGGCGCATTTAGTTGAAAGTTGCACGTGATGGACTCGGATTTCTAGCAGAGAGTTTACACTAAGTTATGCGTTAAGCTAAAAAAATCCCTAGTGAAACATGGAACTTGATACAATACATAGATATGAGGCCTGATCGAAAAGTCGTGTCTTTGATTGGCAGAAGGGTTTTCAAGGGCGGAATTTAATACAAGATTTCCTGTCAACATTACACACCGTTGCAAATGTGGAATGTTATGAGACAGTTATTGCAAGAAGACCGTAGCTGATATTGAATACGAATGCGTGTTACTAAATCTTATACAGCAATTTAGAGAAACCAAAACTTAATGAAAAAATAGTTCTTTGCGCACTGCCAGAGGGACAAAAAGAAGTCAGATGATCAAATACTGATGAATTGTTCAAAGGGGTCAGAACTGAATAGTTGTGTGAAACACTATTGGTGAAGGTACCTATGGCGAGGCCGTGGTATATCAACATCCAAAAAAGTGAAGCTTTATAAAGAAAGACAATTTGGTGCACTATAATATAGCCCTGAAATACAAATGATAAACCAAAACTTTTATATCGACGTTTGCGCAAGCAGTACGACGCCGCCGTCCTAATTTGTCAGCATTTGGGCGGTGGTTCTTATTTCATGGGAATTCAAGTCCCCATATTGCTGTATCAGTCCAAGAATGTCTGTTCAAACTTCACATCTGACCCGTTTCCATGTATTTTTCTTCTATTTTACCGTGTCACAATGTCGCTGACAATTGCAGCAGTCCAAATGGCTATAATAGATGTGCTGCTAAGCAATCGGGATGAAGCTTTCTATGTCTGCTTTTATAATCTCCAGAAACGATGACAGAGGTATCTAAAGAGACGAAGAAATTATTTTGACCAGACCTAGTTACCTTGATAACTTAAATAAAAAATTTTACGGACTTGCTCTTGAAACTCTTTCACAGGGGTTGTATATTATCCAACACCAGAAATAAAAGTAAAAATTATTAGCTTAATGACAGAATCATGATTGTCAGGCTCCGAACAGATGAAAATAATTTGACATATCTATTTGTCAACAGCTGGTTAGACAGATGAAGAAGTGAAGAAATTTTATGACTAACTAGAAGGAATAATAGAAAATATGAAAGCAAATAACAACTTAGTAATACTAGAACTGAAATTCCAGAATATACAAAGAGCAAGAACTAAAAACGGCCCGAAAGGGAGGATTAAAAATTAGAAGCAAAAGGGATTAACGACTGATGAATCCCTAGAAAATAAACTTACAGTAACAAACAATATCAAAGATGTTGATACGCATGGGTAAGTCCAGGAAATACAAAAGGGTATTAGATTGATTACTAAATAATACGGTCATTTTGAGTAATGTAAAATGAAAGATTTTTGTTCTTCTTTTTCGCTATTTTATATAGGCTATTCTTCTGTTTCTAACCACAGTCGTATGGTGCTATGACCTTATTGAGAGTTGCTTGTGCAGATGGTTAGCTTAATCCAATAAATTAGAAGAAGAAAGTACTTTGATGTTCGTCGTTACTATTGACCCGGGAATCAAACCCAGAACCAATAGGCGCTAGTGCCACAGGTTGAGGTCCTTACTTTGTGACTATCTAGCTCAAGAAGGAAAAATTTCAATAGAGAATGATAAAATAGCTGATATATGTCAGAAATTATTTAAAGTACCAGAATACCTAGAAGAGATCGAAAGCGACAAAATTATTTTTGACAAGTTAGGCTCCTCAATATAAAAAAATTGAGAAAGCATCCAAAGATCTGGAATCTAAAAAAGGATAAAACGTGGATGACATCTACCAGCAAATTTTTTTCAGTTGCTTGATAAAGAGGCAAAACAAAGTTTATTATGTCATACACAATATTGATTAGGGTTTTTGTCGCACGGTATCTTAATTCTATTTTAATGCTACGGGGTAAGAGCCAAAAGTTTCTGCCTCGAAAATGTTCCCTGGGTGATGGGAATAAAACATAAGAAATTAGCATCTCAATACCCTTGGAAAGATATTTCCAGATTTTATGTCTAAAATGCTCCTTCATTGTTGTTACATTTTTTATCTGGAAGGCCTTTCTTTAGTTATAAAAATAAAATGTCGTCACTGGGTTGTCGCTAGGTGGTGTGAGAAAACTCTTTTGCAGCAACCTGGACATGGCTTTATTGTGCAGCGTACTATTCCTCTTTTTTTAATGCACTAAGCTGGCTTACTACTCTCTATTTACTACTGTTCCTTTTCTTAAGATCAATTGGCAAAATCATCCTTGGATCTCAAAATATCGTTGTTTTGATCGTTTTCGTCGATTAAGTCACCATTGCTTTACTTGGCCGTCTTTCATCCGATCTGCTCCATTTCATTTACCATATTTTTACTAGAGGATTATAATACCGGATCGTAGTTTTATCCCCTGTGATAATGGACCGAAGAACTTTTGTATCATTATTGCCAGAGAAAATTTAAAAATTGTTCAGAGAGATCAGGTGTTCCTGTTTTTGAACTGCTGACAAAAGTCGAGTACCCATCGGGTGCTAATCTCATGGAAAATTAATTAATATTATATAAGCATTTCAGTTGGCTGGCTTTCACGTAGATAGACAGATAGGCTGCTGAAACCTTTCTAAACGTTTAACCAAAGATGGCTCTATTAGACACTACTACTATTTTGTTCCTCTTGTATTATCACCGGAATATAGTCAGGCCAAAAGTTCTCGGTGCTTAACTCGTAGCTGTTTCACTGAACTCCGTTTACCGTAGGAAGCTGAGTGAAGAGGAAGATGACAATTTTAACTTTTTGTCCATTCAACCAGATGAAGTAGTCGAATTAAATGAACACAAAGAAGAATGCGCTGCCTCTGAAAAGAATGTTAATTTGTATGATACGGAGAATACGTTTGATGATATGGACAATACTTAAATCTAGTTCGTTTCTTTATTTTTCTTTAGATGTATCTCCCTGTTGAGTGTTTAGATTTCTTCTTCTTCTTCTTTTTTTATGCAGGCTACTAGTGCCTGTTTCTAACTGCGCAGTCGTGTGGTACTAAGAGCCATGTTGGTGGCTAGCCTAACCCGTTAATTTCGAAGAAGGAAAAAAGTTAATTATAGGTTGTTAATTAGCATTAAAGTCATGTCGTTCTCGAGCTCGACCTTTATTTCGAAAAATATTAAGCTGAGGCCATTCTCGTACATTTTGCTCGACTGTTCTTTACTTTTTTGATATTGCGAAGATTTTATTGGTGATAAGTTTGAATTTTATAACTTAAAACTATAAAATGAAAGCCACGGTAAATCTAAGTATCTCCTTTTCGCTAACACTCAGTGATTTGAGCGCGAGTTTATATGTGGATTTTGCAATTTAGGATTTAATTGTTGAGTCGGTATGTGGAATTTTTGAAGTGTTTAATTTAATTACAAAGTGGGTATAGTTTCCAGAGAGAAGAATTGACGGTTTGTCGGCGTAAAGTTTGAGTTGCAAACCAAGTAACTTAGACAATTTCAAACTTTAGGGAATGCGTTTCCAAATTATTGAGACAAAAACAACGCTTCCTCGTAACGCTGTCATGTTTTGTGTGGTGAAAATACACCTAAAATAGTTTTGAGAACGCTGCACCGTTTTTATCAGAAGTGTTGGCGCTCTCCAGAATCTTAACTTCCAAAATTAGAGACAGAAATTTACGACATTAATTGATAGTTTCTTAACATTCCATACCTTCATATTTGTACTGTCTGTACTGTCTAATATCACTAGCACTGTAGAATTTAGAAAAATAATAAGAATAATTTTGTTTTAACCATGAATTTTAATATTTTTACAAATTATAATTATTTCCTTCAAAATAATTCACTTGAGTAGCTACATACCGATAGAATAGCTTTTTCATTATTCATAGCACTACTAAAACGCTTATTTTAGCAATTTTTTCAACTCGGCCAAAAGAAATAGTGTAGGTGGTGGTTGATTGATTTTATCTAGCAACAAACTAATTATAAAAACTCGGAATAATCTAGAGGTGACTTGTTACCAGTATTGATTGGTATACGCCAAGTCGTGATTAAATATTTAATTATCTTCGAGTAATGTTAAGAGACGAAACTATTAGAAAAAAATTTGGATAAGCAAGCCTTCATATCGGATCACAATATAAATTTTTTCAAAAATATTAATTAAATTTAAAAAAACTTTTAATACAATTCTTCAAGTAGTTTTTTAAATGCTACTTCTGCGAAGACATTTTCTTCCGATCTTTTATTATCATTTTGATTGAATATAAAATTCTAGCAATTGATCAAAGCTGGTGATTTTTTGTGCAAAACTTCCTTCAGGCAGTCTACCTCTCAACATTGAATTTCAGCAGTGATTATTTCTGCTATTCTGGCAGCTCGAAATGAATTACACCTTAAAATCGTACTGAGGGTATTAGATAAAGTTCAGCTTTAATCGATGATACCTTTTTATCTCCGAGACTAAGCTATTGATGCTGACGCTTCACATTATTCGTCTCCAGTACCAATTTGTTCCAAAAATAACTCAAAGCTCGAATATTATACGACATACATACAGCATTGTCAGTACCCATATTCCCAATTTTATCATTTTGAATGGTTTTATCTTTTAAGCTTACATACTGTAGGGGAATTATCTTTTACAATTTTTTTAACTTATATAATCACTTCTGTACACATTATGAATATTTCTAGCGGCCTCGCTTGTATTAACTGCTTTTTGTGTTACTAAAGATATAATTCAGAATATTTTTTTGGTAATTTTAATCTTAAATACAATACAAATATTGTAGAACTCTGTTTACTATTCGAAAGTTACAAATATGCTGGTCACAGGTAGTGTAACAAGTCACAACATGTATTTTTATAGTCAGTGAAACGTGTTCAAATGTTCAAACCACAGAACCTACTTGCCGAATTTATTCGCCATCAATAATTTTTTTTTTAAATTAAAAATAAGGTTGGGTAGGTTCTGAGGAACTCCAGTTGGGAAATCTAGTTCGCTAGGATTGTTTGGGGGTCTGAAGCTGGGATAAATGTGAAATGTTACGATAGTACCCCAGAGGGGTTGGGCGGATGGCCTAGAATCTCGCACTGATAAGGCAGTCAGCCCCCAGGATTATGATAAAGGAGCAAATATTTATATGTATAACCATATATCATAACTATTACCGTGTTTGGAGTAGAGTGTCTAAGCGCGAAAATGCCAATAGTGGACTGTCTATGCTAATAATAAAAACATGGAAGATGTATATCACCGCATTCGAGTACTATAACAAAATATTAGACATAACGATTTATGAACAACTAAGAACTATTATAGGAAATAAATGATAATGTGGAGAACGAAAGAGAAATAATGCTTTCTTAGATAGAACAAAAATAATGTAGAAGATATACCACATTATATAGACCTAATTACAATAGGCGACTTAAATAGCATAATCCTAGAAGGATATTGACGTAGTGCCATATTTTGTAAAACGTAGACTGTTACTTCTTGATCAAATTGAATGCAAACATTTAATTATATTTAGTAGTTGAGTAGATTTACCATTTAGGCATCTGGGTCCAGGATTAAACCCAAATCCGTCATCGCCACAACCAAGTCGTTTGGCCACTAGTTTTTGGCGTCTAATAATAAATTATTAGAATATATACATAAATAGTAGACTTAATGATAAAAGAAAAATATAAAAGTTCAAAAAATGAATGTAATTGAAGCACCGCAAATAACGATGGCAAACGGATTTGGATGCTTACAACAGTAAATAAAGTTAGAAAACCATATCCTATCTTTTTTGTGGAGTAGGTGACATTAAAAATCTTGAAAAAATGTTTTCTACCAAGAAGAAATATGCCATTGTAAAACGTTGAAAGCAAAACAATAAAAATAAATTTTCCAGATACATTACGCTTTTATGTATCAAATGATTTCATTCAAATATCCTGCGAATATGGTAGGGGGAGGCCAATAAAGCAATGCTTTCTCTGTCAAAAATTCGTTGGCACTCATTTTTATTATCCCCAAACCCTTTTCTTCTATGAATTATTTTTTTATATTACCAAATGAATAAATAGACCCGAAATTACAAACTCAACGCCAGAATTTAATTTGCAATGAAGGCGTTTGATTCATTGTCCTTAGTAGCTCAGGAAGGTTCGTACTGGAATGCTTTTCAACTCGCCAATTGTGCTTTTTTACATATTATCCAAAATATCAAAATCGCACCCTTTCAAATTGTTCCTTATCGAGGTGGCACAAAAATGAAGACACGTGTTTCTTCTTCATTGTAACTATCTTTTCATGCATGAATCCCAAAATCCTAGGAATTGTATAAACTGGTTCAAATTTAACTCTTAGTCTGCAGAAAAAGCTGGCAGTTCAAGTAGCAGTTGGCAGGAGGTACGCAGTAACAAAATAAAAAGAACCTGACAGAGTAACAAGACACAAGATACACTGGGACAAAATTAATTAAAAATGAATATGAATCACTTTCAGAAAATAACAACAACTCAGACTAATTTTCGTACAATGAGTCATTATCTATTTGCAAATGATAAGTAATTTCAAAAATGTTGGGAAAAAAGGGAAATACAGTATTAAAAGTCTTGTAAACTATGTGGTAACAATAATATAAAAACATAAACAGCAAACTAAACAGTGATGGGCATAAAGTTTGAAATATTATAAATATTAGAAACAGAAAAACTAAAATACCGTTGCTAATATTCTTTATTGCCTTAGAATCAACAGCTAACAATCAAAAAGTGTACAAAATAAAATAAAAAATAAAAATATTGTTGTAAAGGCATACAAAAAAAAAAAACGAAATACCAATATGCCAAATGTCCCATCAAAACATAGTGTAAACGACGCTTTTCCTGTGTGAGATATGCAGGTTCAAATGATAGCAAGACGTAGAAGAAAATCAGCAACTTGTTCATCATGTCTAGGAAGCCATTCACACGACTATAAAGATAACATGCACAGAGAAATAGAATAATTTCGCATACAACAACTACCTCTAACAATTATCCAGGTTTCACAAAGAATCAATAGTACATAATTTGTAGGCTCAGGATTATAATACAATCGGAAAGTTTAAAGAAATATCATCACAAACAACATAGTAGAAATGCACACATAGGAAATGTACCCTTCAGCAATTTTTACCGAATTTTAAGCCAAGTTTAATCAATTAATCCAGTAGAATATCATGATCTTAAACAGGCCCTCAACGATCGTCTCAACTTTAACAATATAATAACGAAATTCTTAAGGATAGTATTATGGAACGGGAGTAGCCTCTATGACAAAAAAGACAAAATTAAGTACACTCCTATCATTAAATAATATAGACGAACTCTTGAAAAGTTTTCTACGTATTCCCTACATGACCGCGATGATACAGTCCATGGCGGTGCGGCCACAATATAAAATATACCATATAAAACCATAGCAATTTATTAGTTTACTGTCCTCCAAGATATTCAATCACAAAAGCATAATTCAATCCCATTTTGCAGCACTTGGTTTAAAGTTTATTGTTGGTGGACTATAACGCTAATAATACTATATTGAGGTTGAGGTTAAGTTACGGAGGCAGAGAGCATTGCACTTGCTCGGTAGATGGAAAATCCACATATTGTTCTATAGACACTAATAACATTTCAGACATTGAGGTAACGTCAAGCTGTGATCTCTCATTGGGTGATTTCCTTATTATTATTGCTTCTATCAGCACTAATTATCACTAAAACACCTAAACTCAGACTAATTAGCAGCAAATCTGAGTAGAATTTATTTAATTAACAATCTCAATGAGCTGTTAAGTACTCAATCCAAAGATAAAATTACTGGATGTACTAGAAGAAGTTACTATCTATCTAATCTATGCAATTTAAAACATCACATCCAAAATTAAATGTCATGTTAAACTTTTGTGATTTTATACCTTATTACCCTTATTCACAGCTGTGGTTCTCCGTAAGACTAGCAACACATGAAAAGACCCTCTTTTGACCTGATAAAAGACAATGAGTTATAAGAATACCTAGATGAGAGCAGGCTGTTAGACAAACATGGCTACGCTTGAAAGACTGAATCTGTATAATAGCATTTAAGGAAGAGAATTAAAGAACTTGAAGTGAAATATCCTAAATTTCAGGAAAATAAGAAGAAAAGGAGAAAATTGATAACTTTGAAGTCGGGTCAGAGCTTATTCTATAAAGGATATGAAACTGACAAATTAGCATCTTAAGTTGTTATGGTAGAAAGTTGGAGCAAATACATCAGATTTATGTATCATTTTTAAACCAAAAAATAGATATTGCTAGGGTAATCTAGACGGAAAAGCATTATTGAATTGATTATTCAATTAGTGCATAGAGACCTTAATTTCATACTTAGAGAGATTAGAAAAACAATTGTTACCAGCAAATTAAGGTCGGTAACTAAATATCTTATAGAGAAATGAAAGAATAATTGAGAGATATCTCAAACTAAGAGAAAATGCAAAAAATGCTTAAAGAGAAAAGAAAAATTTTCAGCAGTCTGCTCCATTTAATTCCCAGTTTTGCTTCTTCTAGATTAGCATTACCAATATGGCTGTTCATTGAGTTCTTTACGACCTCATTATGATGTGTACTTCTTGTAATATTTCCTAATGATTTTTTTACGACAAGTTTCTTTTTATGAATGAACTATTGAACATTATGATTAAGAAGTTAATTGTACTTCATACTAGTTGTAGAAATTTTGAGATTTTTAAGTAAGACCAATGAAAGTCTTGCCGTTATTGATATGATAAGATTTGTATTTGATTGTTTCGTCGTAAGAGCTTAGAACGTATTTTGCGTGACATTTTAAAATTTGAAATTAGTAACAAATATATTTTGTTTAATTGAACTTTAAATACGTGCTTCAGGCAACCATGGGATCCTTTTTACTAATGCATATTACAGAGTTTTATATATTTTATATTTTGCTTTATTTATTTTTTTGTTTGTTTAGTAGAAAAATATGTGTGTTTGGAAGTATTTGGAAGAGAAAATTGCTAAATTTTTTTTGGGGCGCTTGCAAAACGAACGTTGCGAGCAGAGTGAAAAAATTAGATAACCAAAAAATATGTTATTAATAAAAAATTATTTAAAAAACTTGGTTAAAATGATAAAACTCAAAAGCTGTAGTTACGAGACCGCCCCGAGCTGATTAAAAAAGTGTTATCTCTTATATGGAAATAGCTTTTTTAGATTCATAAATAACAAGTTCGTGACTAGCAAGCTAACTATCAAAGAGGATATTTTTAATACACATCCACGCTGTTGCCTTGGCGTTTAAAACGGTGTTAGCCTAGTAATATAAAAGATTTATTTTTGAATTTATTGTAGTTAAATTGTGTTATTTAATGTTAAGTTCTTTTCTTGAAGCAATATGACTGGTGAGCTCACTGTCAATGATTTAAGGCTGTAATTAAAGCAGTAAAAATAACAGCAACATACGAGGGAGTCTCAAGTGCAAAAAATATTTTTATACGAACCGAGTTTACGTTGTTTGCACTTATTAGTTCATTTATTGGACTTCAAAGTTCTATTGCGATTGCTTTTTTAAATAACCCAAAAATGTAGTAATTAGTGAGGATGTGATTCATAAATAGAGCAAGTATAAAAATTATTTAAAGCAAATGCTTATTTGCTCAGATGACTATAATTGTTGTAAAAATAATATACAAGATGCTTGTGTTTCTTCTTTAATCAGGCTTTGTCGTCCATCCTTGAAAATGGGGCTCCCCCATTGCCCTCCACCTGTACCATCTCTATCCATTTTGGGGTTGTAATTTTCTTGATGTCATCAATCAATTCATCTCATGTTTGGTTGTTCCCTATTTTTCTTTCTCTTTTTTGCCCACTTTTGTTCGCCTATTCTGTTCCGTCCATTTGCACTTCTGTCTTACCATGTTAGTTACTACGTCTACTACACCTGTTCTCTGCCTTATCCATGTGTTCCTTTTTTCCATTCTTCTCCGAGCTATTTTAATTTTATTTACTATTTCTCTTCTTAACGGCCACATCTCTGTGTCGTACATCATTAGTGGTAGTTTTGGAACTTTCCTCTAAAGCCATAGCTTTCCGAAAGCACTCTATCTTTCTTTTATTTTTCTCTTTAGTTCTGTCGTCTGGTTTACCTTTACTTTGGTTATTTTTTGTATAAGTAGATGTAGTCTTTTACCTGCTTCATTTCCTCGTTGTCTATTGTTATCCTTCCTTTATTTCCTTCTATTACACTTTTCTTTATTTATTCGTAATCCTATTCTTTTCGACTCTTTATTTAATTCTTCCAGCATCTCTTGCAGCTCTTTAATTTTGTCTGTGATCAACACCATGTCGTCGGTAAATCTCAGATTATTTAGTGGTTCTCTTTTTATGTTTATTCCCCTGTTTTTCATTTTAGTCTCTTAAACACACCCTCCAATGCATCTGTGAACAGTTTCGGAGACATGTTATCTCCCTCTTTTATTTATTTTTATATTTTTACTGGCTTTAACGGTAAATGTTATATTCCTGTATATGTCCTTGATTAAAATGGAGTATCTGCAGTCTATTCTTTCGTTTTAAAGAGCACCCATTATACCTCAGTGCTTTACACCATCAAACGCTCTTTCGTAACCAACAAACGCTAGGTATATATTCTGTGGTTTTCTCAATGACTCTGGGCATTAGCAGTTGGTCTAACGTTCCATAGTTTTTACAAAATCTAACATTTTTATATGGCTGATAGAAGTCAAGCTTATTAGTTAATCTCTGTTATTACTTTCAACAGTAATTTATACATGTGTGATAATAAGCTTATCGGTCTGTAATTTGTTAATTTTGTTGCGTCTGCTTTTTTGTTTATAAGAAACGTCACTGCATTTCTCCATCCTTCTTGTATATTTCACCTTTTTGTGCAAAAACGTCTGTGAATTTGCCGCTGCTTGTTATGTCTTTTATAATATTTGTGTGGGCTTTAACCTTTAAATAGTAGATCTTGAAAAACATCTAATAATGAGTTCTAAAGATCGCTTCAAAGAGACGCAGATATTTGGTTATGCGACAATAAGATATACAGTAGCATTTCTTCGTTGTGGTACAAATACTGGTGTATTTTGAAATCTGTGTCATTCTAAAGATTTCCTTTCCTCATTAATAATACTTATTTTTATTTGTTTACATTTGACGCTAACGTAATGGAAGAGTTACTCCGGCTCCTTAATATTTTAGAACTGGTTTTTTGTATTCAAACGAGCATCTGTGTTTGCTGCTTAGTGCTCTTATGCATTATTTTACAATAGAATACTTATTCTGCTTCATTCTGTTTTAATATGTTCCAACTGTTGTATTTATGAAATTTTCTGTGTAGGAATTCATTGTAAAAAAGGAAAATAATTGTATTATTTTTCAATGGTGTCATTTTTGCAAAGTAAATTTTTTCCCACTGTGTGCAAAACCATTTTTGTTAACTTATTTTTTGTGTTGCCACAATGTACCGTTCATATAAAAGCGAACTACGTTAATCGTCATAAATGTTAGGTAACATCAGGATCTGTACTTTTACTTGTAGTCCTGTGGTTGATAATGTTTTTCTCTCTTACGTGTTCTTTCACTGCATTAATTGCAAGTCCTTCTAAGCCTATCTTAGTGGTTATTGATTGTAGTTTAGGTTTTACTCCATGAATTACAAGGTCTTCTAGGTAAATCCAGAAAATAAATAAAAAACGGAAATAACATTAAAATACAAGAGAAATTAAATTTATTTACATTAAAATTTACACATTTAAAATAGACAAAATTGAAAATATTATTATTTAATGTAGCCTTCATCAGCAGACACAATTTTTTCGAGGCTTTTCAGCTGTTCTTGGTAATACGATGCCTCTCAGACCTTCGTCTCGACGAGGATTACAATTGGTACTGGAGGGTAACCGAGAAAAGTGTGGTAATATAAATTGTTTTATAGTTACGTCTGGGTCTTTGTACTCCCACACAAAGGCTACCTCCTGTATCTGGAACTTGACAGTTGTCTCCACAGCGTTAATATAGTTGTGTACGGCTACCTTCGCGCTTTACTAAAGTCTCCATGAATCCTTACAAACCACAGCACCATTACAGATATGGGAAACATTCTATGCATAACGGTATGAACTTCGCAGACATTTTGGTAGGTCTAAGGGTCATTTTGGTAATTTATCTTCTTGTTCTAGATGAAGTTCTTTTCACACAAAAAGAATCTTGGGAAGCCGGCGCTGTTGTGCTTAATGTCGTTTAACAGTAATTGAACCTTTAACTTCCTGTCCATATTGTTTTTCTCAGTCAACAGTCGGTAGTTTCTTAGGACAAAAGATTTGTAGTGCAGGTTCTGGTCAATTTCTTTTATCAGGCCAGTCATGCTGCACTCAGGATCCTGATCTAGCTTCTCATTTAATTGCGGACAAATTTATCATTTCTCTTACTGTCAGCAGTTATCTTCTCCTGGTGGTCAAATTCTTTGTATTTCTTGACCACGTCGTAAACTTGGGTCTTTTTGTAGTCAAACCACAAAATACTTTCTGTCGAGATAGTAGCTCTGTGCAGGCTGATGATTATGTAATGCTAACTTGCTCTGTTAACTAATAAAGTATTGCAACCCTGTTCACTGGATGTCTTCTTGTCTTTTTATCATTTCCTAGCGCAAGAAGAATATCATGTTTAAATCTTTGTCATTCTAACTTATATCTGATTACGCCTATCCAACAACCAACTTGTAGTGGCCAGCACATTATAAAAACAACCATTTTTTTTAGTTTCCAGCAGCCAGAAGACCTCTATCTGTAGTAAACGGGAGACCCCACACCACATAAAACTGCGGGTGGAGCTACCCTATCCCACATCCGTGGGTAACAGATGCCGCCTGTAGTAATGATGTGGGGTAGAGGTTCACGCAAGTGACCTTGCCGGAAATTCGTCAAACGAAGCAGGAGAAATCCTGCCAACACGAGTACTATCGACTGGAGTATTTGCTACATCGATTAGGCCCAAGGCCTACGGAGACGTTAGACCATATGACGTTATCCCGTTAAAACTGTTATGCAGGCCATCCGATCCCACATTTGTGGGCAAAGGACGCCGGTAGCAGTAGCGATATGTGGTAGAGGTTCGCCCAAACGACCTCGACGATTGCTCGTCCAACGTGGTAGAGGAAACTCTACCGACACGAGTGGGGCTGAGTTTCACTCTACGACGCAGACTCGTAAAGGTTCTTCGAGCCACTCTATCCCACAATAGTGTGGGCAACGGGCGCAACAAGTATCAACCGATGTAGAGTAGAGGCTCACGCAAGTGACCTCGACGGCCGCTCGTCCAACGTGGTAAAGGAAACTTTACCGACACGAGTGGGTAGTGCGTCTTACCCCGTGGCGCGTGATACCCGTAAAACTGCTAGTGGAGCTACCCAATCCCACAATTGTGGGCAACAGATGCCGCTAGTCAGTAACAGAGGGGTAGAGGTATCACGAGAGTGACCTCGACGGGTACTCGTCAAACGTGGTAAGGAACCTTACTGACACGAGGACTAAGAGGAGGGTAGCCAACGGGCTTCCGGTTCCCCTCGATGGTGTTGGACTCTTAGGAGTGGTGGAACCGCTTTTAGGAACAGTTGGGACTTGGTCACCTTTGTGTGAACATGCCCTTATGCGGGGGAGGCTTGGGCCTGCCCCCACCGCCCGTCAATCATACCGGCCTTAATGTCGGTCTGGCGGGCGGAACCGTAACACCTCCGGTACTCTGACCTGGTGAAATAAAGAGCATAGTTCTGTATCTGAGCCTAGTTCGGTATCTGAGCCTCCCAGCCTCGACTTGCACGTCTGTCTGGGTGCATGCTTTGGTGTGCGGACCTTAAATTGGTCGTACTGTAAGGAGGGTAGAACCTCCCGGTTTGGAGACTCGGCAATAAGAGTATTCGGTACTGCATCCGGCACCAGCAGGATATGGGTATACGGGGGGGGCTCAACAACCCCCCCAGACCCCTCTGTTGTGGTTGTAACTATAAGTCTCTTAAGGTAGTAAAAGTTTGACCAGAAGAAAGACAATGTACAATAAGAATACTTGACTGAAACTAAACTACCAAATAAAAATAGTTAAGCTTAAGACTTAAAATGAACTATGTAATAGTAATTAAAGAATAGAATGTTAGAACTTGGAGTGGAACATCTTAAATTTCTGGGAGATAAGAAGGAAAAAGGGCATAACCTTTATTTATTATTGCTGCTAAGAGAGTAAAATCAGTTATTGGATAACGGAATTTAATTTTCTTTAAATGTAGCAAATTTACTACAACTTAGATTCGTGGAATTACAAATATTAAAGCATCACTAGCAAAAAAAATTACTATACTATTTATCTAGACGTAGTCTGATACTTTGATGAGGTGTGTCACGAAAATTTGGCACGTAAGCTAAACCTGTTCTTTCTCCTGATTTTGTTTTCACAAAAACTAGACATGCAAAACTATCTTAAAGAACACAAGAAAATTTTCAATTTATGTGAAGTTTTTTCCAGTTTATAGTTTACCTTTCTTAGTGGCATAGTAACATCAACTCAATTCCAACAATACTGTACTCGTACATCTGGTTTTAAATAAAATACTGCTTTGCGTACAAATTACACCATTACACTAAAAATAATAAAACTATTTCATTTTTATGTCTAGATTACATAGTGATTTGATCATCCTTACGGAAGGAAAGTTGATTAATACGACCAGGATAAAAGGAAGTTTTTACGGTTAGCTCCAAAAAGACTATCGTAGTAGTATTACGCGAAAGAAGAATATAAGATGTTTAGGCCTTTTTTCTCTTAAGGGAAAGAAAATATATAAGTCAAGCGAGGTAAAATATTTAGGGATTACCTTACACTCAAATTTACTTGACGTAAAATAATTAAAAAATTGATAATTACTCAGCCAGTATTTAGACAAACCTATGATTAATCAAGTATTTAAGGTTAAGTGCAATACCCTATAATGTGGTCAAATTAATCCTAACACATACAGCCTTGGTATGGTGGGCAAATATGAAGCAGGGGAATACTAAACTAAAACTAACGATATTAAAAGGTTTGTTTATCTGATCATAACGGGAGCAACGAAGGCAACAGAACAGACTCTGTCGGATCTTCTTCCTCTTTATGCTATAATTAGAAGCTAGACTAAGGGTGGAGTCTAGCTCTAGAAATGAAGATGGATTATATAACTCCAAGACATATTGTTAATGCCCTCTTGGAGCTGATAATATGAGATCAAAAGTCGGAGTTGCCCCCTGGTTGTCTCATTTGAAAATGTAATACACGTTCCAGATCAGATTTTATGATATAAAGCTCAAAAAGAATCTCGAATTTTTCTTTTTAGCACAGTATGTCTTCATATTTTAAACGGAAACATACGCCATAACAGAAAACCATAAAAGGATGTGCAGAAGTTAACACATCTACATTTTATTCGAAAGCCAGGGAGCTTGAAAGTTCTTTAAAACTTAAACGTCTTATGTAGAATGGTTTGGAGAATGTTACAAAGAACTCAATGATCTGGAAAACAGAACAAGGTAAATCTGCTTTTCATTCCGGATCTGAAGTGACAAAAAGGCACAATTTGTTAACATATGGGGGACTGGGTTCACGCTTAGTATAAGGTTTACGAGGCCAGTAAATCAAGACATAAATGGATCTAGCAAAAAAACCAGACGTAAGCAATTTTAATTGTTTGCTCGAATGAGAAGACTTTTGAAAGGCACATTTTATTGGTTGTAGTTGAGAGTGTACTTCGCTCGTGTAGCTGCAGTGTAAAGCTCCTCATTTGAGTAATTCGAGCGGCCAGTCAAAATTATGTGGTCCTTTAGTTCAGCTGGCATGTGGGCGATAACCGTCTAGATGTGGGAGCCCTTTTGTGTGATTTATTGGTTAAGAATGGTAATATTAGCCCTGACACGTCGATTGAGAGTCCACATCTTCACAGATATAGTATGTAGTCCGTATTGCTGAGTAATTAAGCATTATAAGTGTTTCCTTTAAATCTTTCGTTGTTTTCTACACATCAAAACTACTATCTTTAAGTACAAAACACCTTCACGCTGTAACAAGTCTCCTAGCAGGACTTGTACTTGTAAAAAATCTAGAAATATAATGGCGACCAAACTGCAAACTTTGCAGTACGGAACCAGAAATAGTTATATACATTTTGTGTGACTCTAAAAAATTTAGAAATTTTACCGCTAAATTTACAAATAATAATTGTATTTATTAAGTTTCCTCTGTGCGCCATTGAAAAAGAAAAAGATAAAAACTAATTGAAAATTTATTTTCGAAGAGTTTATTAAAATATCTGAAGAAGATTGTTATTTTTAACAACATTGTGCCTTAGGATAATACGTAGCAACTGTACAAAAAACTCCTGGACTTAGAACGCACCAGGATAATTTAGTCAGCGAGGTAAATTTCATTAATAATTAAGAGGGCTTTCAGGAACTAATACGAAAACAACTAGTACAGATCTGATCTAAAAAATTGACAACAGGACAGACAATTATAGAGAACAATATTGTCAAAAAAAGCTTTCACTAGCTTCTCTGTTTGAACAGACTGCAACATTTATGTCCTTAATGGTATCTAAACAAGTCTCATAGTGGAGATTCCTAAATGTAAAAATAATTTTAACAGGGACGACGGATTCAATCTACCTAAATCTTGGCTTATCGCTCTTGAAGGGCAAAAAACAGACCGCGATACAGCGAAAGAGTGAGTGACGTCAGAAAATGCCAAAATATTACCTGCAACGACCCGATTGATGTCAGCAGCTGGCCCGTCCAGGTTCTACCATCTCGGTGACGTCGATAACACCGTTCCTACTATTTGAGTATAAAAACGAAAACGGACGGGACAGTCACTTAATCTTTAGAAGATTTGCTTCTGAAGATATCTGCCGCAGTTTTGAACCAAACGTCAAGAGTTTGTAAACTCCGTCCACCAACCATGCGATGCACCATTTGCTTGTTACGCTTTAATTTCAAACTTATTGAACATCTTGTGGCACCAGGAAGCACGTCACGTCGTCTGCTCGTTGGTTAAGTCATAGGGTACTCAAAGGGAATAAAGCTTTCTTACACGCCTTCCTACGTGCTTGGCGGGTATCAGCACTTTTATGGGGGTAGTAATGTTCTCATCTTTGATAGGTGAGGATAGATGTTCTTAACTCAGTTTTCTACACTGAAATTTTCTCCCTGGAACTCCCGATACCACCGAAATATGGATCATACGATGTTTATAGGAGTGCAATTAGTTATTAATTTTTTTATTTTCTAAACTTATTTTTTAAGAATTTACTTAATATTAAGATACCAACAGCTTTCAAATCTTTAATGTTCTAATTTTCAGACACACGTATCGCTATATTTTTTTCTTGATTCTTTTTTATAACTTTAGTACCTTTTCTTGTAATAGCTCTATTTCATGCAAACGTTTTAAACGTTTTAAAATTTGGTATGCTGATAGAGAGCAATAAAATTTAATACATTTTGGTGAGGTGTATTGAGCTTGGTATAAAACGGAAATTAGTAGTAAAGAAACGCTTCGCTTCGGTTGCTGGCAGACACATAAATTTGTTGCAATGCCACATGAATGCAACAGTTCTTGTGGAAAGCTCACTGAATTTCAGTTGTATACAAAGCTTGGAAATTGCAGCGCTGCACTTTGTTCGGCAAATATGTATCGTTCAGAATTTGCAATAGAATTGCCGTGAACGCACCGCCGGGCAATTTGCTCCGCGCTGACCTCAGCCGAACCAATCGGGGGTAGTGTTTTAATTTGATCTTCACCCCGGAGCAACTGCAGGCTCTCACACCATTCCTCTGACCCACTGAACTCCCATGCAGATTAGGCATGAATCACACGAGGGTGTAATAATAGAATTGACTGCGTGGGGATGAAATCTTCTTTCACGGCGTATTAATCTGCAGAGAGGCTTTTCAATTACTTTCGGAGCCGCCCGCGCGATGGGAACCCAATTACCGTATCTCGCAGCGGCAAATAAAAGAAGCCGCTGCTGCATAACTCATCAAAGGATTATGTGCCGCTCCTCGTCAAAAGCCGCGACAAATTTGGATTGGGCGGCAGCGCTGCGGGCAGGATTCACGTTTTGAATGCGCTTTCCAAAAATGGGAGCGCATACGCGGACGTCTCCCAGATGGATTAACGAACCCCTAATTTAGCCAATGGCGGCTGCAGTCCAGCCGAGTGCAAGCTTGCGTTTTATTCGCTGAAAACGGGTACAGAGATATTCCGCGCCATAGAACACATCGCACAACTGAACGTGAAGCCCTAGTCTGCGAGAAATTTGTCATTGACTTAAAAACGTGGATGGAAAACCTTAACGCGAGACAGTGATAAATTGGCGTGAGAAAAAGGCGTTTTTAATACAGATACATTAGAATTGCTATTTATACACATTTACTTTTAAATAAATATTTGAAATATATATACTTATATTATTCAAACAAATACAAAAATATTTAATAAATAAAATTTTTTAATTTTAAATTGTTCACTAAGTTTTGAAGAGAAATTTGCTAAAAATGACATTTATGAGTTGATTACTATATATGAATTTATGCATATACACTACTTCTCATGGAAGTATAGACTTCTTATCAAAATTCAGTTATACTTTAATAACTATACTTTTAACTAAATTTATTTTGTTTAACCCTTTACTATCTCCTTAAATAATATTGTTTTTAATAAAAATAATTAGTCACTTGTAGATTTTTTTATGTGCATCTGTTAGTTCCAAAACTAGAATAAAAAAATAATACTTTTACGTCCTTGAACTGGCACTAAACACTTCGAATCTTTCTTTCTATTCCTGTCCCTTGTTTTAGATGTTTGTTTATATTAAAAAAGAGTGTGCGACATCCGGAGCTCCGACTCTTGTGTCGCTTACTCGTTTTTTATGTCTCGTTTTGAATTTTTGCATTCAATGCCTCGTGATAAGCCTCTCCCTATTGAAACTCATCCAGCCATTTTCACATTACACAAAAGCCTATCAGTGCGTAACATCGCAAAAGAATTAAGAATTTGTGATTCGACGATGAATCTTACATTACAAAGAGACAGGGAGCCCTAAGGAACCATCTCAAATAGTAGTTGCGTCTTCCTCTGTCAAATAGGCGATGACTTTATCGTTTGATGAAAATCTCTGTCTTCCGAGCCAAACTTTGAGCTAGACAACAGGAAATAGTCGCTGGGGACCAGATTTTGTGAATGTGCAATTAGAATGAATTTTTGGTTCAAAATGATCAAGCGCGTAGCCCAACTAACGGACAGCTTTCTCATGCCCAATTCTTCAGTCAGTATATGACAAACGCGTTTTTTCAGTATGCCCATAGCTTTTGCTATCTCTTTAACCTTAATTGGACGACGCCCAGTACCATTTGGTGAACTTTTTTGGGGTTATCGGCGCAGGTCCGTCTCAAACGCTCATCATCAACCAAGCTGGTACGACCATGTTTAAATTCAGCTGCCCATTGTTTTACGGTGGTAAATGACGGGGCAGAATCCCCATAAACACGTCTAACTCGGCTTTAGTTTTTGCCTTTCAAATGCAAGTACTTAATTACGGCACGGTGTTCGATTTTTTCCATTTTTACAAAAGCACTCACATCAACTGTTACAAACGTCTGTCAAACCAAAATTAAGCATCCAAAGTGGCTAAAATTTTTACAAGTATCTTTCAAAGCATATATGATTGTAGTAGCAGAATGGTTTTGACGAGTAGGGTCATCTTGAAAACATCAGTCAGCACAATAAAGCGGCATTTTCAGGAGGGCAATCTTTATGGTCGTATGGCGACTGAAAAGCCGTTGTTACGGCGTGGTAATAAGGCTAAATGGCGTCAGCGAGTGCAAAGGCATCATTTCTAGAAAATTTAATAGTGGCAAAACATATGGACCGACAGATCTAAATTTGAAATTTTCAGTCATAAACGAAAAATCCTCCTGCATCGGTCTAAGACTGAAAAGATTCTCCAGGATTGTCAAGTACGGATCTGGGTGCTTCTATTTGGCTGGTATCGGGGACTTCGTAAAAGTTGATGGCATTAAGAGGAAAGAACATAAAAAAAACGCCATACCATCTAAGTTGTGATAACTCGGGAGGGGATTTGTGATGGTGCAAGGCAGCGGTCCTAAGCATACTTTAAGTTTTGTAAGGATTATCTAGCAAATCAAGAAGAACAAAAATGCAAAATGATGACATGGTCACCACGGAGTCCAGACCTCAACAAGTTGCTATGGGATGAGTTAGACAGAGCAATAAGAAAAGAGCGTTCCACTTTCAAGAATCATTTTTGCAGTCTTGTTCAAGGTGTCAGGAGATATATAGTACTTGAGAAATTAAAAAAATTAATGGATTTTTTTTTTGATACAACGTTACTTTAATATTCAAATTCAATTTTTTTAGTGTTTATGATATTTTGTTTTTGTTCTTTAGGTGTTGCATGATAATATATTATATAATAAATTGTTTTCTTATATTCTTCTTCTTCTCTGCTCTGAAAGGCCAGTTGTTGTAATATTAAACCATGAGGGTTTAGTAGAGATTCTTAGATTATTTAGCCATGATATTCTTCTCTCAGGGCCTCTTCTTTCTAATACCTTTCCTTGAAGAATCAGTTGTAAAAGTTTGTGTAGTTGATCGTTGCACATTAAATGACCTAAGTATTCTAGTTTTCTCCTTTTGACGATTTTGAGAATTTTTGTTTCTTTGCCAAGTCTTTCCATTACGTTGGCATTCGTCATGTGAGCTGTCCGTGGTATTTTAATGATCCGTTGTTAGAGCCATATCTCGAATGCTTCAAGTTCTTGCTTGTGTGACCCTCAGTGACGTTTAAAGACATTCAACGTTTTCAGAAAATTTGCATTGGCTTTTTCTGTGCCGCGTTTTATTTCTAGCGAGTCATCCCAGTTTTCGTTTCTAAATACGTATATGACGTGACTTTGTATTTTTTTATTATTAATTGTCAAATGAGCTAATATTACGGCTCTTTTTGTTTATTACCATGCGTTTTATTTTATTTATGTTGAGTGTTAAACCATTCGTTACTTTGTTCATGAGTTTCTGCAGCTTTTTTATTGTATTTGCGAATATCACTGTGTCGTATGCATATCTAATATCATTAAGAATTTGGCCATTGATAGAAATTCGGGCGTCAATGTCTCTAGAGCTTCCCTAAAAGTCTTTTCAGAGTTTATGTTGAAGAGAAGTAGCGAAAGGACATATCCCTGGCGTACTCCTCTTTGAATGTCGACTTCTTTGCCATCTTAATCTTCAATTCTAATTTTTGCTGTTTGACTTCAGTATAAATTTACAATGATGTTTAAGTCATTATCGCCTAATCCAACTCTTTGTAGAACTTCAACAAGTTTATCATGTAGAACTTGAACGCAGAAAAGTCCTTCTCTAGTTTCCAATGTGCTCCTAAATTCAAATTGGGTTCGTTCAATGTGTTTTTCGCAGCGTTTCTTTATATGTTTGTGAATAATTTTCAGAGAGACTTTCTAAAAGGTGGCTCTTAAGACGGATTAGTCGATAGCCTGGCATTGTTTGGCACTCTGCTTCTTAGGATGGGTTATAAATGTTGATCTTAGCCATAATTGAGGTATCTCGCTGGTAATGTAAATATAGTTATAAATTTTTGTCGTCCATTGCATTCCGGCTTTATCAAATAGTTTTAGAAATTTAGAGTGGAAGTTTATTTTCCTGATGGTTTTTCGAACTTCATCCACAGTTATTTCTGGACTGATGTGATTTTCCAATTTATTTGCATTTATTGTCCTATTATAACTGTGGAGCAGAGTGACATAATTTTTCCATATGTCAATTTTCTTTTTTTTATTGATTATTATATTATCATTGTCATCTGTTGGTTTTTCTATAAGTTGAGGCTTTTTTTTTGGCGCACTTACAGGCGCACTCAAGGGTTTCTTGTGCCCACTAACATGCACTTAAATGCTAGGACATTCACACACACCCATGGGTTGAGCGAGATTCGAACTCGCGCGCGCCGGGTAGAGGACAGAGCCAACTGGTTGAACCATCTGTCCCCAAGGTGAGGCTTATATATTCCTGTAACTTATTTTACTATTTTATGCATGTTGTATTTCGAGAACTTCTATTTCCTGACATTTCTCTTATTTAGCTTTTCTAATTTTTTGCCTTATTTGTTTTGATATATTTGTTACAGTCTATGTTTTTCATCGATCTTCTTTTTTACATTAAGTCTTGTTTTTTCTTTTCGATGGTATGAGGTGATTATTATTAGTTTTTGTTATAGCTTGTTGCATTTTATGTAGCTGTAGTTTGAGATTAAACTCGTCTTGATTAATTTTTTGCATGTTTTCGTTGATGTAAGTATTTATTTGTTCTTTTGTTTGTGTTTCTTTTAGTTTTTGGAGATTGTCCCGTCTTTTTCCCCCAGTTTTTCTTTTTATTTTCTTTCATTTGATTTTGAACTTCCCAACTAGGGGGTTATGATCAGATTGCATATCTGCACCTGGGTGTGTTTTCACTGATAAACAGCTATTTCGAAACCTTTTGTTGATCAATATAAAGTCTACCTGGTTTCGTACATTACTTGGTTGGTCTCTTGGCGAGGTGGGAGTTTGAAGAGTGTGTTCGTTATAATGAATTGGTTTTTTAAACAAAGTCATATAGTCGGTCTCGTTTATTTCTTTCACCAAGTCCAAAGGACCCGACCAGATAGCCACATTTTCTTTTTCTTATTTTAGAGTTAAAATCGCTTATATATAATTTTGGTCATTTCGAATTTATAAAACTTTTTCAAAACGCTTGATAATGAATTATAAAACTTTTCAATTTCTCCTCACTTTCTTCATATATTAGAGCGTAAACTTGGATGATATTTAGTTTTACTGGTGTAGTCTCTAGCTGTATCATAGCTATTCTTTCAGATATTACTACAAAATTTGTCACGTTTGGCGATCTTTTTGTTGACGATAATTTCAACACCTGAATAGTAAACATAGTGTTCTTCTGCTTGCATTTTCTTAGCAGGGACTGAGGCCCTTACCTTGGTTATTTCTAGCATTGGTTGTACTAGCAAGCAATGAATAATGCAGTTGTTTCTCGTTGCTTCTTGCACAGCGGAATAATAGCCAATTTTATTGGATTTTAATGTCGCCTGTTATTTCCTGTACTATTGCTGTACTAATCCCTTCGATCTCCACCAATAGCCATTAATAAGAAAACCGCTGCCCATTCTCATGTTTTACCCTCAACCTAGCTTAACCTGCGGGATAACGCAGTTACTGAACTAGTACATCAAGTAGACACCGTAAGAGGTCCGTCCGATCTAATATAGAGGTACTATCTCTAGTCGACACACCTAAACCCTCTTCTTATATTAAGGTGTATAAATTCATTTTTTATTCAATGTCCATACTTTCATGAGCAATAGTGTATATGAGTAAACTAAGATTCCTGCAAAGAAGTAACTCTAATTTCTCTTGATAATATTAAAGTGAATTCTTGTCCACGGTTTGGGATCTACAGTAATATCATTATCAAAGGTAATTGGAGTTAGTTTTTTGAGGGGGTGGGTTCAATTTGTCTACTCTATAAGAAAAACTATGAAAACTATTGAATCAAAAGTCAAATTTTGGAGTGAAGTAAAATAAAGCAATCTGCCTCTCCGTCCTTAAATACTTTTATAACAAAAAATATTTCCAAGGACATTTTCTATGACATTGACTAAAGAAAGCTTAGCCATACCAACCGTTATTTCGATGGTAAATTCTACTCTAGTTTCAATCTTGTCTGAACTTTGGGTATTATGGTATGGAGAGCTTATCCGTCATGACAGCAAATCACTTCTAGTCGGAGCTGGAAAGCAACATTACCGTGGTACTTCTTTTTTTTCAGAGTGTGCTTTAAATAATCTTTCAACAAGATAAGGGTCGACCGCATATATCACGTAACACTTTAAACTTCCTTCAACAAGAAATAGTGGGAAAATGACTTTCCACCGATCAAAAATGTCTGGAATATTATGCGCAAAGGATCCAACGGTATCCAAGACCTTCAAGGAACGTGTCAATAATGAAAGCAATTATTGAATAAATGTAAATTTATTTATCTTATATCATTAAACAAATTTGCGAAGGTTCAGTTGTTAATTTTTTTTCTTAGTGCTGCAATTTTAATAAAAAGTGGTGTATAACCACAATAAGTCTTATAAGTATGCTAAATTTAAACGATTATTTGTTTTAATATTTTATCAAAACGAGATGTAACTGTATGACACATAACGCTACTTGTTCTCTCCCGTTCTCTTCTTTTTTAATCCATTGTGTTCGGCGAATGAGCTACTGTTTGATGCCAAAATTGTTTAGTCTTAAAGCTATGTGAGCCTATATTTCTTTATTTTATTATTTGTTTAATTAAAGGTCCGAATAGATGATAGTTGCAAGAACTCATGTCGGAGCTTTAAGGTGAGATATTCACTATCAGTGACCTTGAAGTCCACTACAGGCCTCTCTTGAATTTTTTAGTTTTGCAATTCAGTGGGGATTTGGCAATTAAACGCCACGCCTGCTGGGCGGGTTGGCGAATACATAGAGTGTATGGAGGATAAGAGTATGTAGAGTATGGGCAAGATTAAGGTTTGGACACGACTTTTCCCCAGTATTAGGAGATGGGGTCGCTTTACTGAAGTAGATCTATCCTCTGTTGGGATCATAGAGGAGTATCTACCCGCTACCAAAGTGATTGTTGATATAGTCTGGACAAAATATTAAGTGTTTTCAAATTCAAAGATTACTTGAGTACGTTGTGCTTACGCTAGGTAGTATTAGGTAGTATTATTACTACTAATTATTTATATCAATCAACGCGCGCATGATAATTACCTCAACAGACAAAATATTTTGTTTAAATCTAACTCATTTAGATACACTGTGGCAAAAGTTCTTTTCTGTTTTTCAGATTGAATAGACGTGTTTTAAAGGGGATGTCAACCAAGTAGTGTATTTTATATACACCGTTGAAGTCGTGTCCTGAAGTTTCCAACGTGTGTTGAGGAATAGCTTGGAGAGTCCTAAGGCGCTGTGTGAAAATCTCAGCCACAAGATATCCCCATAGAAAGAAGTCACGCAGGGCGACATCTGGTGAGCGGATTGAGAGTTTAGGCACTTAGGAAACAACTCGTGCAGCATTTAGAGCGAAGCTCTGCTGTGTGGGCTGTGGCTCCATCCCGTTGGAACCAAAAGTTTTCCAGTTGGAGTGCATAGAGATTCATTATAACACACTGGCGTCCTGCTTTAAAAAGTAAGGACCAATGACTCTCATTTTATTCATTGCATACTAAAGAGTGACAGACTACGGATAAAGCTGTTATGGATATTTTATGGGTTCTTCTTGCGCTAATAATGAGAGTTTTCTTTATTAGCGCATTCGGATAAGTGAAAATTTTCCACTTTGAGGTCAGAACCAATGTTTCTGAAGTTCCGTACTCACAATAAAATCAATTTTCGATTGGAAACGCGTGCCTGAAAAACAAATTGTGCACCCCAACAGAGTTATTGTTCCGAATGTATGTTTCGACAGAAAAAGCTCTCTGTTGGTTTGTTTCCTACCCTCCTATTGCTATTCGCTTCATAATTTTTGCCTCATACTAAAGGGAGAGTATTGTTCCGCCCTGTATTAAGTACTATAAACAATTTTTCTTGTAGTTTTTACACACGACCCAATCTTTGTAGTTTTTTGGCTGATCGATTTCTCTCCTGATATATTTTCCACTATTGATTCTGATTTTTCTTTGTAATTTTGAGGTGAGCTGGGGTAGATTTCAGGTACTTTTTGGATTTTTGTATTATATTTGGCATGGATAGCTCTACTTATGCCAGTAAGTGATTTTATTTATTTGTTTGTCATGTGTGTGGTTTTAACTCAATTATGACAGCGATAAATCTTATTAAAAAGTTAAGAATTTAGCATTTAGGTAATCTTAGTATGCAAGTAATTAGCTTAGCTAATTAGACCTGATCTTTTGGATTTATATTTTACCGTTGTTAAAATGGATGTGTCGGCTAACGATTACCTGATCACGTTGCGCATTTCAAGTTTTAAATTGAAAAATTAATTAAGTCGTGAACAACAATATTAGGCAGCGTTTTACAGGTGAATGGCTCCATTGTTAGACTACTTTTTCGTCCATGTCTGAAGAAAAACTTGCTTGAATATTTTACGTTCGCTAACTTCTTTGTCGAAAGCCATTGTTGGAAAACTGAATGGAACCATTCTATTGAAACTTTAACTGTAAATACTGCCGCTAAAAAGTTTTCCGTTTCGCTTTCTAAGCATCTGCATATTTGATCCAGAACACATAAGCTTTGATATAGCAGGGAAGAATCCTCTAGGCGAAACCCTCGAAATCTGAACGTACCAGAGGACATTTTCTGCAGATATTGCTTTGCCTCCCTTAGCTGTGCAAGAGAATAACAGTATTACTTCAGATTTAGAGTGCACTACTCTTGTAATTTCGTTTTATCAAAATTATTATTTAATGACCCTCAACTTTGAATGGAAACCTATTTAATATCCCAGTGCTTCTCCACTGGAGAGCGAAAGAAGGAGAATATAAATGGCAATCGGAGAACAATTATTCGCCGGCTGGAAAATAGCTCATTTCTCATCAGCGCTTTGCATTGTAAAATAAAGTTGGCTTTTTTAACGAAAGCTCCTCTTTTTACGCCCCGATAAGTGTTGACTTTCGAATTCATTTATTTCAGGCGCCCGAAGTTCGCCCACGCTCGCCGAAATTAAAAGTTGAGAAAGCTCCCGTACGGCAGTACACGCGTCATAATTTATTTGCCAAGAGAATGAAAAGCGCTGTTCGAGTGCGCTGCGGGCGGGATAGGTGCTCACCTCGCAGTATGAAGGCATTCAGACCTGAACATTAAAGCAAATCCCAATCCTGTCTTAATGCCGCGCTTATTTAACTCGACCTTCGAGAACAAATCCTGAATATTTCTGGAATTTCCTCGTGCAGGGAGGGCGAAATAAAGGTTTTACAGCGTGCAGAACCGCATCCTCCTAATTAATAAAAGAAACACCGGCAGCGCTTCTGGAAACGTAGGCTGCTTTGGATTTCCCTCTCTTTAAATAACGAGCGGCTCTAAAAAGGGTACAGTCGTGAACAATGAAGGAGCTTCGGAAGCAACTTCAGTTTATTATGGCTCTCCCTTCATTAAAGATTTAACAATGAAAATGCAGAGGAATTGTTTGTGCAAAGAAAAATAACTTTCCTGAAACTTGTTCGGGATTGTTTTCAGTAATTATTACAAAATTGCAGGCGCGAAACAATGGAGGTGGAAAGTTCATCACGGAAAACTAAAATTAAGGTTTTCTAAAACATAATTCTATCTTAGTTTAAAAAAATTACTGTAAAAAAACTGTAATATTTTCTGTAATGTTGTTTTCTCACTTTCTAAACAGAAGCACTGTAGTTGGTGTAATGTGTGAGTAGTCACCGTGTGAGTATAGGCGTGTGAAGTCATCTAATATTGACTTGGTTGTACTGTATCGTGTACCTAAAATTTCAGTGAATAGTATAAGAAAACAAGTAAATAAAAAATACTAGAAAATTACCTTTGTAGTATATGTAGTTTTTGAAAAATGCCAGCAAATAGCTTTTTAGGATTCCATCGCAGAACCTTTGTCACACGTTTTTGAATTGACGCACCAGGTCGCATCCCTTGTGGTGATGGTCTTTAAAAGGGAAGAATCCTGATCACACAGGGTAATGAAGTTTTTAGAGGTTTGGATCCGTTTTGCCAAAAACAAATCTTTTGCCTACTCAAATCTTTGCGGACGATGGCATGCATCCAAATCCTCTATTAAGAGTATCATGTCCCAACGTTTATTACCCTCGCTTGATTACGTCTGAAGTTTTGCTTGTCAACAGCTGTTTCTGTCACCTTTTTCGTCAATTTGTAGCAGAATTTGATATTGATTTGTTATTTTTTGTACAGTTCTCTATATATTATAAATGATTGTTGGTTACGGGTTTACCCTGGCACTCACATGTACTCAACGCCAGGTGGTGCTTTTAGAACTGTCTCTAAATAGCAAAGTTCATGTGCGCGCACTTATCCTTTATTACCGTTGCAATATCGGACAATTCACTGAACTTTTTAGACACTCCTAGCAGACAAACTATTGAAGGGAAAATTCAGTTTATTTATAATCTTATAGTCACTTATGTGACAGTTAGCAATAATAATTTTATTTATTTGTCCCCTGTAATCAATAGAGTTCACAATTGAAAGTCGTCCAAGGCGCAGTTAGGGTCTAGTCTTCCCTCTTTGAAGATCTAGCACATATAAAGCGATAATGTGTCACACTGAACTTTACTTGGAATGCTATCGGAGTGGATACACATTCTCTCAAAATCCGAACATGTTGCTGGTTCGATTGTTTTGCTCTCAAGTGGAGCAATAAGTAAATGTGGTTCATGGTGTATACAAGAAATAGCTCAGTGTCTACACTCCGAATTAACTAATATTAAGTAACTGGTTTGATATATAACTTAATTATAACTATGGATTTATATCTACGGACCATCTTCTGTTTAGTCTTCTTCTTACTTTTAGTGGAACCCTTACGGATTTTATAGTCGACGAAGGGAACGCCTGACTCATAACGCATGGTTTTATTCCTGGCGTACCAGGCGATATTCAACATTATTTTTATATTTTTGATTATATCCCTTGCATTTTCCACGGTTTTGGTGTTTTCCCTTGTTTCAAACATTCGCTGAATAGTTCACATATTTTTTTCTCCACCATCTTTTAGCATTTCTGTTGTTATATTGTCATTTCTTGGTGCTTTGTTATTTTTTATAGCTTTTAGTACTAGTTTAAGTTTTTCTTCATCAAAATTGAGTATGTCCTCAGATTCTATATTTAGTACTTCCTTTACTGGTGTTTGGTACTCTAGGTCTTAGTTGAGTTGCAAGGTATTCATATTTTTATAGAAGTTTTCTGTAATTTCTGTTATATTTTGTCTTTCCCCGTCTTTGTCTCTTTAGTTGATAATTTCTTTTTTACCTTCAGATTTTCTTAAACATTTTAAAATGTTTTGTTATTTTTTTAATTCTGTTTCGTGGTATTTTTATAGGTTTTACCTAATTAGCTGCTTTGTTTCTTTTGAATTCTTAATTCTTCTATTTGATGTTCCCTGTTTCTTAATTTTATCTTATTTCTCGTTGTTTTGTTTAATTTTTCAATCTTATTGTAAGTATTTTTGCTTTTGCTATTCTGTGGGCAGTTGCTTTCAACGAACTTGTTGCTAAAACCTCTAGAATTCTGGAATTTATTTTATTTTCGTTTTCTTTTAAATATCGTTGCACTTCTTCTGTTTATCTGCAGCCGTTGTTTTTCATTTTCCTAAGTCTATGCATGTGTGCTTTTACTTTTGGGTTTGAGTGGGTCTTAAACGGTGTTTTATTTTTAGTCTTGTTCTTAGTAAGTTATGGTCACTAAATATTTAAGTGAATTTAAGACACTAACATGTTTTATTATTTGTTGTTTGTTCAATATGATTAGTCTATATTCGGTGATGTTTAGTTCATCTGGCTTGCTTCCGTTCCAACTGCTGTCGTAGTTGAGCGTTGGCAGGCCGCCGAGCACTCGGGACCGTTTTGTAGTTATTTGAAGGGTTGATTTATAGGATTTTTTCGCAGCCGCTCTTAACATAGCGAACAGACGCGGTTTGCAGCCGCGCATTTTGGATACAGGCACTGCTACCTGTTGGTCTGCGGGAGATATATTTTCTTCCTATCCCTATCCACCACCAGGGGACACGATTGCAATCCTGATATGTACAAAATGATATAGAACAAATCTAGATAATTACAAACCCATCATCCTGCTACCTTAAATCTAGAACAAACGGACTGGCAAGTAAATTAGTCAAATACCAACCTAGAGAACAAGCCGCATTCAAAAAAGACTACAGTCCATACGATCACCTATTTACAATGAGACTACTCACTGAGAAAGCAGCAGAATATAACCTTAATATCTGCTTTGCTTTCGTAGACTTCTACAAAGTTAACATTTAACTATAAAACATTGAGTTATAATAAACAACCTAAAAAATGCACGTGTAAACTACAGATACACCCAGCTAATAAAACATATATATGTCAAAACAACATCGCTAGTCGAACTACACCAAAATACGAACAAATTTAACATTGGAAGAGGGATTAGACAAGGCAACACAATATCGCCCAAACTACTCAACTTACCCTTCGAAAAAGCTTTTAAACAGGTACAATGACAAAATAAAGGTGTATTAATAAACGGTGAAAGACTAAATCACCTACTATTTGTTCATAATATAGTCCTTATCACAGAAGATCTAGAAGAACTGCAACAAATATTAGTACTAGACGAAAAAGTAAATAAAATAGGACTACAAATGAACCTAAACAAAACGTAGGTGATATGCAGAATAAATCTTCAAATAACTATTAAAACAGCTATATTGAAAACGTCGACAACTACATATATTTAGGAGATCAAATAAAGCTGGGAAAAGAAAACCAAACAGCTGAAATATATCGTGGAAGAATGGTAGCATGGGCGTGAAACTAGGGCATGTTCTTAAAAAAGGATATTCTCATGAAGCTTAGTACATGGCTATTAGATGAATGCATCCTCCCAGTACTGATGTACAGATGCCAAACATAGACAATGACAGAACTGTCAATAAATAAAATAGCATTAACGGAGAGGTTGATGTCTCTTAAAGACAGAAAAATATCTGGATTTGAAATACCACGAAAGTGAAAGATGTGATCGAAACAATCGCTATGTTAAATTGGAACTGTGTCGGTCATATAGCCAGATACGAAGACGAAAGATGGACCAATATTTTACTTCATTAGGGACTATACCTAGAAAAGAGAACAAGAGGACGAACGACATAAAATTAATAGTGGGACTTAACTGAACGCAACAAGCGCAGAATAGAGAGAATTGTAGGGATATGAGAGAAGCCTATGTTCAGAAATGGACCACAGAATAAAGAATGAATTTGAGAGATTGAGATTGAGTATTATATTTTGGATGATCTTGATGTCATTAGTCCAAATGAGCTTAATTATTGTATATGTTAAGAGAATATTATTTTCTAGCATGAGTTTTCTTATCATAAAGTTAGCTTTCCATGTAAGTTTATGATCAAATATTAAACCTAGGTATTTGATCTCTTCTTTCACAAGAAGACGAATGCCGTTTATTGTTACTCCGGAACATTTAACCTTTTGAGTTATAAATGTGCATTCTCAGATTTGTATAGATTGGCGGCGATTTTTCATTTGGTGAACCTGATTTCAAATAGATTAAAATGGCACTGGAGGTTATTAGAAACCACTTGGGGGGTTTTTATTACTAGCAATTAATGCGGTATTATCTGCGAAGTTGGCAATTTTTATGTTGGCAGTTGTTGAAATGTCAGAAATATAAAATAGGTAGATAAATGACTCCGGAGGATGTTTCCAGTTTGTATTTAGTTTGGAAGTGGCGGTCAGTTAGGTAGGACTTTAACGTGGTAAAGTGTGGGTAGAGTGAGCTTCAATTTAAATAGTAATCCGCTATGCCACATATGAACAAAGTCTTGTTTTATATCGAATAAGGCAAAACTTTCTAAAAATTTCGTTTATTATTCTATGACTTCGTTGAAAAGCCAAATTGATGAGATGGCTCTTTTTCATCCAGTTTGACCGACATTGTAAGCTTTTTCAATAAAAGTTTCTCAAATATTTTGACCGTAGAAGTAACATAAGTTGATAGGCGGGTAGAATGTTACGTCATGTGGTGACTTCAGGTTTATGTATCATTATTATTTGATCAAATTTTTAAATTACTGGGTAATAGGTTCACTTAAGCATGTTATTATGCTATACTATGAATTTTCTTGGTAACTCTTTGAGAATTTGCGGAGTGATACATGGAAAACAGGAGATTTATAATTTTGTTTATAAAAATATATTGTAATGTAATTTCTTATTGTTGCCAAACTCATCAACTTATAATTAAGATTTTCTTGACCATATTATGCAAATATTTACAAAACAGAAGAATAAAATAAAAAATCAAAAGAGAATACGAATGAAAATGGTAGGGGGAAGAATTTCTTTATTTAGGAGATAGTTATTGAGACAAAATGACCCATTTCTGTTCTTGCAAATTCCATTAGGAAGTTTATCTCCTACAATCTAAAAACTGTTAAATCTACGGTGCTAATTCCAGTGGCCAGTTCTACAACAAATAACTATCAGACTACCCGAGGAAGTTTCAACCATGATGAAGCAGTATATATCGCGGCTAGGATCGGGAAAAATTTCTCTTAGAAAATTTCATTTTTTTCAATGTCCGCGGTCATCCAATTGTCAGAGAGGAGTTTACTGGCACTACAACAAATATAGTAGGTGTACCCAACCTTTCAGTTTTAATAAATCGAAAATTACAACGTATAATGCGATGGTTACCAATGACAACCCAATTTCTGGTGAGAACTAGCGTTGATCTTTAGGTGTTTCTTCTCCGGTCTACATGTGAACTTTCTATCACTGTCAGAACACCAACTGCGACATACGACACGACATTCAACTTAAATTTGGACATTCGTCGTCGCTAACGTTTCTAAACCAACTATATGCAATGATTTTATCGCATTTGACAATCGTCCTGTGGACGTGAGAAACCTACGACTTTTCGACAGATTTACGTCTCTCCTTTTTGAGAGGAAAGCAGCTAACGATGAAATCTAACGTAGAGCATAGTGGGCTCTAGTATTTTTTAAAGACACCTGATTAACTCTAGACAGCCATACATAAATTCTATGCAAGCTAAAACTTGGGGTTGCTAAGTCATTACAAAATTGCTAATCATCCCCGCTTCATATGGTGCCGAAAATAAAGGCGAATGGAGTTCATGCGGCGAGTACTGTAGACTAAATGCAAGAAATAAACCTGTTTGTTACCTAGTCACTCAGACTCTGATTCGAAAAAATATCTTCTTTACCCTGAGTCTGGTGAAAACGTTCCGTTAAATTCCTGTCGTTGAAGACAATATCCTCAAGATAATGGTAACCTTTTTGGATCATTTGTGTTTTCGTTTATGCAATACAGCTCAAAAATTTCAAATATTTATCAATGAGGTACTTCAAAATTTACTTTAAACTGTTTTGCGACTTTCGGGAAGTTCTCTATATGTTCAGATAGCTGACTACAATCTTCTTTCTGAACTTCAAAAAAATTTCTTTAGAATTCTACTTAATTTTATAGTAACTGTAAGAAGTGAATGGGTCGTCTATTCGGGAAGCAATCGAACTTTATTTATTCAATTTGTTGGGCTTTCATATGCACGATTGGTCCTTGACATCTTTGAAGTATTCTCCTTTTTGACTGATGCCCAGTGGAGTCAAATTTAATTTAATTTCCTTAAGTGTGTCAAAATGTTTTCTTTTTAACACTAATTTTACTTTAGGAAATGTGAACAGATCAATGGATACTAGGTCAAGACAGTCAGAAAGCTAGAGGAAGAACAATAATTCGATTTTTATCGAGTAAACATTTCATGTTTGAAGGTTCGGTTACTTTTTGAAATGATCTTGTATATCACGATTTTATAAAAAATAACTAAAAGACATCTATAATTTGAAGCTTTTTTTTTAGTTTCTACTGAGACTCAAACTTGACCGTGCAATGGGTTCTCCGACAGAAGAGCTTTGCTGGAGACCAGTTTACCACAGCGACGGTCCTATTAATGGAGTACTGCTAGCGCAGTTATGGACAAAACAAAAAAGACCATGAAATAAAACTTTCGGAGGCAAAAAGCGGTTGACCATACAAGGTGTGAGAACGCAGCACCAAGTTGCATAACTGCGTCTTGCTGGATATATAAGGGGTGTTTAGCAGGTGTGTGGAAGCTACCCATCATTCAGTGTCTGTCTGACCTGACAATGGTACTTTTGATGAAGTGGCGAACGCAATAAATCAGTCTCGCAGAACTTTGCATACTATCAAGCATAGGGGCTTTGAAAATTTTAAAGTATGTGCGCAATGGGCCCCCTATACTGTTTTTCCTTTCTTTTCTCCTTTTTTATTTTTTGTTTTTCAATTTTTTTTTGTTTAGCAAAAACAGAAGTCTGCAAAGGAATGCCCATTGTTGTTATAGATGTACAGTGTAGATTCAAAGATGTTATTTGAATGTATAGTCACTGTAGATAAATTATAGTTTGGAAGCTTAGAAATGGTAGTGCAGAAGAAACCTCAGTTTTAAGAATTCATTTCCGAGATTGTTTGTTCCAGAACAAAGAGCGATTTGGGTAGATTAGCTGCCCCCCTGTGAGAGCATCATCAATGAGGTGTACTGTGAGTCCTGAAGGGACTACGCTACGGAAATAAAAATGCGACGTGTTGCTTCAATGTAACAATACGTCGTCACATATTAGTTGCCGTACTATTGCCACCATGTAGACACTCGGGTATATCATGCTGCCTCATGCCTCGTACTCGTCAAATCTTACACCGAGCGATTATGCTTTGTTTGAGGCAATAAAAAAAACAGTGTGTGGCAAGAACTTATTCTCAAACGACGAGCTTCAGTCGGTTGTTTACAAGTGGTACCGTGTTACTCTTAATTTTTTTGCAGTAGCTTTCACAGTCATTGAAAGTGGCTGTTTCTAATGAAATGTACTTACTTCTTTTTAATAAAAGAGCAGTGAGAAGAAAAAGTTGTAGGACAAATCGTTTTTAAATTCTCCAATTGCAAATGTTTTTAAGAAAAAACTCATTCAGCTTAGTTTGTCCTTCTGCATATTAAAACGACTGTTATTTTTACTTGGACCTTATTTCTCTCTTGTCACTTACGCTTCTGTTTCTTTTTTGTATTATAAAACAAAAATTATCCTCAAGAGAAATTTCTCGGGTGGAGAAGGTGCAAATATAACTTAAATTTGGAAAAGTTTAGAAAAATTTACTTCGATTATAAAGATTGCTTTAAAACTAATTTAACAGTAGCACCTTCTAATGTAATTAAGCCTAACAAATTTTATATAACAGACACAAAAATTCCTCTTTGTATTAATACCCACTATATAGTCTGTAAGAGTTCGTATGGGAACGCGGTGGCTCAGATGGTTCAAGGAGTTGCCTCTGTCCTCTAGCCGGCGCGTGCGAGTTCGAGTCTCGCTCAACCCATGGGTGTGTGTGAATGTCTTGGAATAAGGGCATGTTAGTATAAGTTAGTGTAAGTGCGTCAAAAAAAGAGTTCGTATTTATATGACTTTTACAGGGCCTTCATTATGTGACGCAAACAATAAAAAAAAGTTCATTGTATTCAATGACTGCCTTTACTAGAGATAGCCATTTAAACCTTTTTCCTGACACTCTCAATTGCGGTTTTTCTGATGACCAGAACCTCTTCTGTAATATTATTCTTGAGTTTGTCGATGGACTGGAGTTTGGTCCGATAAACCCTATCCTTAAGAAAAAATCACATGGGTTTAAATTGGGCGAATTTAGAGGCTACTCGGTGCCACCTTCTATCTTACGGGGGGCGTCCAGACTTATGATCCTCTTTTCAAAGGCTTCTGTGATGATGTTAAAAATGCCCTGAGTTCGATGGGCGGTGGCTCTATCTTGCTGAAACTAGTCTTGGTCGATTTCTCTTTTGTCTCTCACAATTGGAATAAATTTCTCGAGAACTTATATAATTTCCTCATTCACATATTTAATGAGAAACGGTGGGCTGACAATTCTATTTTGGGAAGTTGCACACCATACACTAACTTTTTTTGAGTGCAATCGACAAAATTCGGTCAAATGTGGGTTTTCGGTACCCCAATATCGGTAATTTTGTTTGTTGACATAGCCATCTAGTTAAAAATAGGCCTCATCCGTGAAATGTTGGCCTCGGTCAGAGGCTTACGGCTGCTGGGCCTTTAGAGACCAAGGTTGTGGGCTCTTGTTCATAAAACTCTCAAGCTTGTTCTACGGTCACGGGAGTGGTTACAGTGACTGGTCTGCCCGTTCTCGACAAATTGTCCTCTGGTTCACTTCCTGTTTTTCCAATCTTTCTAATCAGCCTCTTATAACATGGTAAAATAGACAATTTAATTATAGAGCAACTTTTATTATGGTATTTTTTACCTGTCTATTGTAAAGACATGCGAGGTAGTATGCTAGTTGGCCTTAAAGGCAGTTAACGCTCCACTAACACTTCGGCCTTTCTCGTAAAATGTGGTTACAATGAAAACCCTTTCTTCGGTTGAATAGCTGGTCTTACCTGACGCCATAAATTGTATTGATCTAGATGTAAATAAAACTCAAAACATGGACTTAGCTATAACTAACGTCAAACATAAAATTGTCTAAAAAATTTGGCTATTGTAATAAAAAACTCTTTTGCGTGACATAATTAAGGCCCTGTAGTAATGTCTACCTCTGAAGCTCCGGTTATAATTTATAATAAAATGCAAATGGAAATGTCACTTTAAAATATCCAAGTTAGTTAATTTACAGTTATAAAGGAAGTCCTTTATTTTCCTGTCAGTCCTCGCTAATAATAAAAATACGTGTTAATAAATAGAACAACGATGCCTATACAACTGGATATGTAAAATGTATCACAAAATGTACATGCACAATAGCAAAGCGTATTTCAGTAACGAATATCGCGAGAAAGCCAATTATTTTCAATACTAAATCGTATTAATAAACCTCGCCTTTAATAAGCAGCTCCCCGAGATTAGGAATTATAAATTACATTGTCCTATAAAAGATAATATGGTAGTTTGCCTTATCTGGTTTTCTAGACAACTGAAATTTTATATATGCAATTAGCTAGCTTCAACGCTACATCATAAACGGTAAATTAAATTGTGGTAAAATACAAGGGAGAGTGGAAAGTTTTCCAAATCATTGTTAGAGTGTTGCTTCTTCTTCTTTCTTGTTTTTTTAATTTATATAGACATTAATTGTTTTATTGATGTTATCTAATCTGCATTTTCGTTTAAAATTTGTATTTTTCCCCATTTTATTGCGCACTATAATAGTCGTTGAGTTGTTATTGCCTAGCAATCTTATAAATAAGGGACTTTTCTTTAATTTTGCAATATTGCATCGTTTAAGTATGCTGCAGCCCTTATCGCCTTTATTGTTTGATTTCTTGCTTCTGTTTTTTTCCTGTTGTATAATTATATTAATTATAGTTTGAAGGTGGCCATACACTTTGATTTTATTAGTATCATTAAACTGTTCTACTATTTTATTAAATTGATTTGATAGTATCTGTAGGTTGTTTTGTTTTCAGCTAATAATACTACGTCATTAGCATAGCACTGATTTTAGTCTGGCTTTCTTCATCTTCCATTCTATATTGCTTTATTCTGCGCATTTGCTTGAGTAAATCTATGATTTCTTCGGATAAGTTCGTCTTATATTTTTGTTTATATTTTATTTGCTATACAACTTATTTTCATTTGCTTTAATGGTGTTATGAGGTATCTGTTTATCATAAAGGATATATAATGTTTTATAAACATATAAAAGTTTATCTATTGTATTCTATTGATCTCTCAGTCCATGCAAGACGTTCCCTAATTAATTCATTTATTTTCCTCAGTTATGATTTTAGTAGTTAGCTTTCGAATAGTTTGAAGGTTATTTTTTATCACTTTTCCTAAAAAAAGAAGATTTTGGATTTCCGTTCCCGGAATTTTATACCGCAAGAGAATCTAGAAAATTCAGATTGTTAATTGTTGGTTTAATTGTTTTTCGCCATATTTGAATAGCTCATTAGGGATTCCGTGTTGGTCTGCGCTCTTCCTGTTCTTCAGCGTTCTAAGTGCTGTTTTTACATCTACTGTTTCTATTAGGACATTATCATTGATTACTATTTCTAGTATATTCAATTCTATTTCAGGTTTTTCTTTCTGATGGGTTCTTTTAAATATTTAATCAGACATCTTTTTCTATGCCATGTTTTAGTTTCAAGTAATTTCCATATTTCTTCCGTAAAAATCACTAACCACGCTTTTTGAAAATGTTTCTCAATATTTGTTCTTAGTTTGTTTTGTTGCGGATTCTCTTATACTCTTAATATGCTTCTGTTGTTTGTATTTCCTTGTATTTACATGTCTTTATTCTTTTTTGCATTTTTTTAATCTTGGATTCTCTTTTTATGCATTCTCGTTAGGTTTTTTCGTATCCTGAAAATCCTCGTGCTGCTATTATTATAGTCTTCTTCAACTTTTCTTAGCTGTTGCTAACGTCTACTTTGTTTCTCGTAAACGGTTTTATAGTTGCGTCCCACAGTGATTCAATATTTACCTTTTTTGTGCTTCTTCGTTCTTCGGCTCGTTAGAGTTTCTCTTAAATTTTAGATTTATTCTTATTTACCCAAATACCAGGCTACGGTCGTTACCCACCTGTCTAGTACTTGTGAAGAATGTCTGCATCTATTGGTTACGATATGATTGATCATTGATTAATTGAGCAGAAGTTTAACATGTCACTTAAAGTATCTTCCTTAATACTTGGGATTATGTTGATTAACACATTAAAATCTCCCAAGATTATAATCGGTTCATTTCATAGCACTGACTAAATAATATTTTGTAGTTGATTGTAAAAATTCTTGCGTTTTTGTTTTGGTTTATTGTCTTCAAATATATTGATATTAAGTTCAAGAGTTGAGATCCTGTGCGCTCTTTTACAGTTGATATATGCCATGATGTCTAATGAGAGCCGTTTTTGTATTTCCTATTTATTGCTATTACTTTTCTCTCTTTTGCTCGTTTATATTTGGCTACATAATAATATACGAGGTGTGTAAATAAAATAATAAGACTAACTTTTTATCATTTTATTAGGCAATGATAATTACACTTGGACATTGTTCCCTTGAAAGTAATTGCCTTGAGTAGACGCACAGCGCTGGGGACGGTTCTTCTAGTTGTCATAGCAGTGCTGAAACGCGGTATTGGCATCGCCTTTAGTTGGTCGGTTACGGTCTTTTCAATGTTCGATACTTTCCCAAAGTGACGTACTTTGAGTTGCATCTTCACACGTGGGAAGAGGAGAAAGTCACACGGACTCAAGTCGGGTGAAGAAGGGGACTGTGGCGCTTTATTTTGGGGTCGTACTGAAACACCCGAGTTTCGTCGCCAGTAATGACACGTTCTAAAGAACGAGAGTCCTTATCAATCGCTCTAAAAAGCCAAGGCATGTGTTCCTTCGGTTGTCCTTTTGTTACTCGATCTTACTGTCATCCATCATCAAAACGCACCCGCCAAAAACGTTTTATGAAACAAATCATTACAGATCGCCTCGCGAGCGTTCCCACTTACACTGAACGCGGATTTTATGTCGACCCGCCTTTCTTCTAAAGGGCAGCCCCCAATGTTCCCAGATGGCACTATTAGTCTTATTACCTTATTTACACACCTCTTATGACTCATAAAATTATTGTTGCTGTTCTTTTCTTATTTTCTGTAGTCCGCAGATATTAATATTACTATTTTTCTTTTCTAACATAGCTTCCTGCTTTTTGTTATTTAATTACTGAATGTTCCATGTACCGAGCATAGTATATTCCTTTTTAATTTGAAAATTGTTTTCTTGCGTTAGTCGTCTTCTTTGGCGAAATATCTGTTCTACGAGCATTATTTTCCTTTATTTTAAGCAGGAAGCTAGCCTGACCCAGGAACCATCTTTTCTTATCCGGGAAACATGGCCATTTTGATACTCAATCCACCCAACAGTTGCCCAGACGGAGTTAAGGTTACTTTTCTTCAAATATTTTTATTGGTTTAGGCTCTCAACTCCTCCATATGCATTGATTGTTTCGATGAATATGCATATTAAACACCTATGTGTGTTTTCAATTATAAAAACAAATTTATTCGGAAGAAAATATTGCGACCTAAAAACCCGTTTTGAACCAAAACCGCTTTGGTTTTTTATTATGATATTTAGGGTTTAAAATTTAAATGTGAGTAGTGCGTACAAGTGATGTACCACTTGAAAAATGACAACTACTCTGCATGAAGCTAAAAAACCACAGACGTCTCTTAACAACGAGTAGTTCATGTTGTAATAACAAATTTGGAGTAAAAAAGTTCTGCAAGACGCGTTCCAAATTTGCTTAATTCGGAAGAGAAACCCATTCGAGTGTAAATTGTTTGAAATCTCGAATTTCAAGAGATAATGTATGACGCTAAATAAATCGTAGATATACCATTTGATGTTAATTGAATTCCAAAAGTTAAGTTTATTTAATTATCTGGAAAAGTTATTACGTAGTTGTTTCAGGAAAAATTGCTTTGGGTTGATATCAGCCTTAATAAAAGAATATTTCTATTGTCAGAACCTAATTTATCTCCGTTTGGAGCTAAAGTTTCTTTCCGCTAAGGAAAATGTGAGCAAAGATGCCATTGTGAATAAAATATTGATCTTAAATATATCTAAAAGCATAGACTTTGTTGATAAGTTCCTAGTAGTGGTTTTTAATGTTTATAAGACTTGCAAATTTGTATAAACTTTTGGACTTGAATAACGTGCACATCACCTCTGATAACTTTTTCCATTACCAACAAACAACTGATGGTATGGTAATTTTGCATAAAAGACAGCGTTTGATCTTGCCTCATTAGTACGGGTGCAGCAAAGAAGTACTGGACTACACTTTACCATTTTATATGTATGCTTCAATTTGATAATCATAGCGTATGTACAAAGGCAGACTAATGAATTTACAAAGTCAGCCATTTAAGCATTTTCGACCTATCTGAATGACTCGTTTAGAACAACACCTTTAAAGTTAAAAACACAATAATTACGGCTTATATCTTTGAGTTGCTTATTTGAGCCTTCTTTGGTCGAGCGGACTTAGTAATTGTTACACAGAGCTTTGTCTTTTCGTCTCATACTCAAAAATCACTTTGTCACAGTCCAAGAGCTTACAAGAAATTGACAAACGGCTTTCCTTTGGCTCAATTTTTTCGTGTTTGCAACTCCGTCGTGACAATTTCATGTATAGCCGATTTTGGAAGTCTTACTTTATCTGCTATCAATCTAACATTCAGACATCGGTCAGAATAAAAAAAAATTACCTTAACCACATTGTTTGAAGATGGTGATGGATGTTCTACGAGTTGCTCATCATCGTCTTCTCTTTCCTCTCTAAACGTTTTGTGCCACCTAAACAGCTTTCGACAAAAGATCTTTTACTTAAGCTTTCTATATATCTGTACAAGTTTTATCATTTCGTACTCTGTAACTTAATAAATTATATATCCATTGCTGAACCGTATTTGCAGTTTATCTGTTTGTCTCTCAAAAGTAGTTGAGTGAATTAAAATATTTGTTCGCTTGTAGTTAGTAGCTGTTAGTTGGATGTTCATGTAATTTTGTATTATATTCAAGTTAGATATTTTTAATTATCTAGCCATTATTTGAGGAGATCTAAACACCATAAATGCTCACAAAAATCTTCATTCTGGTAGAATTATTTTAGAGCACTTCAACGCCATCATCAACCGAAAGATTTGAGGAAAAACTCCAGGTAGCAGCTATTAATTGCTCTTTTTTCTCCTCTTTCACCTCGACATAAAGCTGCGGTTACAAAATTGTACCCAAAGAGAAATTAGAATAATTACAAATGGTACAGTATCGAGCATGCAGTGAACAGACAAACGTAAAAACTAATTTGCAGACCATATTTTTATGTTATTTAATTAATTAAAATGGAATTTATAGTAGAGTGTTGCGGAATCTTTGTTTTTAATATGAAAATTATTTATTTGAAATTTTGAAGGAGGTGCCCAATTCAAAATTAGAATATATGACATTATGGTGTGTAGCATCCATATATCTTTGCGAACCGAGTTTTTTATGAGTCCTTGGTACTACTCTTGTGGTGTTTAGAAGTTGGGGTCCGGCCAAAAAGCAAGCCATTGATAGGAACAGATGCCAGTTTTATGGTGCCATAGCAAGACTAATTGGAAGTGGGGAGGGGTAACAATTCAATTCCATGGAATTCCCACAACTTTTTCTGGTTTCTTTGAGTTTTATGTGGTTAGGCGTAATCCTTCTGTAACAACACCCGTTTTCGATTAACTATAGCGAAGTATTGTTGTTTTGCAGTTCTGTTAAGTCGTTGATAATAAAATTTTCCACTGACGATTTGACGCCCGGGCACCAGCTCGTATTAATCACACTTTTCTAATTACATAAAAGGTAAAGTATAACTGGATTCACAACATTTGTCACCAGATTCTGCAGCTTGGTTTTTACTTAATCGTCAGATTTTTTTATTTGGATAGGGGATGTAGAGCCACTTTTCGTCACTGGTAATAGTTTGGGAACAGAATTGAAGAACTTGGGGATCTCACGTATTGTCGCCAAAAACGCAAATTTCTAGTTTATCTATATCGACAACGCCTAGTCTTATTAACTTGTCCAAACTCGATAAAAATTGAAGATTTCTTCTGAAATACACTGGAAGAAAAATTTTTACAGTTTGATCTTCATTATCTGCAATTATTATTTCTTTGGTCTATTAAAATAAGCGCTTGGAGGGCGAGATTAATATTTATTTCGAAAAATATGTTTCTAAGTCAGAAAATTATGTACACAAATAACTTGGTGTGTTTGCATTATTCTTTAATAAATTTAAAAAGTCCGTTTTATATTTAATTCACCTATGTATTTTTTATGTAAAATTTGTGTAGGATCTTTAAATCACTATTTCTAACATCTGTTTTATTAAATTTTTATACGTCTTCAGCAATACATCCTTTTGTACAGATGTTGCAGGAGCGAGCTGATAATATAGCAATTGAATTTAAAAAGCTAGTTATTATAAGCGATAAAAGTATCCCTTGCAGGACGAATCCCTCCCGGCCTTATCAGCGCTGGCGAAATTACATTTACTTTTCACTGCATTGTAGCGCCCTTATCGACTTAAATTTATAAGCGCGAAAGATCCCCCGTGAGTATTTACGAGCACCATTCGGCATAATTCAGTGATAACATTCTATACACAATGCGCGTAATGGGGTATTTTCTCTTTTCTGCGCCGACGGTAATTGCGTCGCTTTATAACTTTTTTATATTTCAATTTGGAGTTATTAAGGTTTTTATTTGTCCAGAAAATACTTTAGTAATTTATTCTCTTTTATGCCGTCTTTAACTAGAAAGGGTTTTACTCGGCTCGGCATTTTATATCGCTCTGTAAGTGGATTTTTAACGCTTAACAAACGTAGTTGTCTTTTCTAAATAATAATGCAGTTTGGAACGTCGTATTAAAGTCTGAAGTTTGCACTAATTTGGTGGCATGGTAATCGATAATGGAGAATAAAAATTAATAAATTGTTGAATTACAAATTTATGAAATGAAGTAAAGTCAACTTAAATTGAAAGAACAAATACGATATTTTATTGATTACCAGAAAAAGAAATGCGAATAGCCAGTAATATTGGGATATTTCAAAAGTTCTTGTTCGATTTTCATATGCGACGGAAGCATTGCCGCATGACGGGCTGATGTTTGATTTATGGCCATGTTGATTCTGAAGAACATGATAAGTAAGCGTAGAGTACACGCTGTTTTTGACGAAAGAAACTTTTCAAAGTAAAGAACGAACTGTTACGCTGTTTCATGTTATACGAAAGGAGTGAGATTTGAAATTGCCGATAGCCCGAATATCAACAATAGACAGACAATTTGCCATTTAAAGCAACTTTTATTCACTTCTAAGCTCAATACATGAGCGTCCCATTCTTTGACGAACAACAATGAATTAGACTATGTTTCTGAAGCTATTTCTTTGCTTGGACATCATGAAAGAGAGCCGATTTTGAATTGAGCCCGTAATGGATGATAAATAATAGACCTAGTACAGCAAAAAAAAATTGAAAACATAGATGAAAGTGCATAAAAGCTTGCTTACATCCAATAAAGGTGTTGTCATCTATCTGGTAGGATTACAGATTTTTTTTTTTTTAAATAGCACTTTTGTGCCTGCAATTAAAACTAGTCTATGAGACCAACCATTAATTTTGTTCTGATAAATCTTAAACTAGGTACTTATCTACTAGAGTCCATCCAATGATGTCTTCTAATCTTTTTCTGATTTATACACTTTACTTCACTCGCGCACTGTGCTCTGCTTTTACACAACAACAACACTACACAAGATCAGCGGGTTTTTCCTCCTTAGTCTTCGGACATGATGTTGGTTGTCCAGTAGTTGTAATGCTTCTGGATTTACATGAAGATGGAGCCTATCTTCATGCTTTCCAGCAAACCTTTTTATCTCTTCCTTCACAGTTGGGATCTGAAGGTCTCTGTGGATGTCTGAGTTGCGTACATACCACGGGGCGTCCACTATGTTACGCAGCACTTTGTTTTGGAATATTTGTAAGCACTTAACATTTGTGTCACTGGTACAGCCCCAGAGCTGAATGCCGTAAAGCCACACTGGTTTTAGGATCTGGTTGTATATTAATACTTTGTTGGAGATTGAGAGTTTTGAGTTTCTTCCAATCAACCAATAGTGCTGTCTGTATTTTAGATTTAGTTCTGTTCTTTTCTTTTGACATGTTCCTTCCATCTAAGTCTGACGTCCAGATTCATGCCGAGGTATTTTGCGTTGGTCGAGTGTGGTATAGTAGTACCATTAATTTCTAGTAGTTGTGGGTCCACTATCTTCTTATTAGTGTAGTTCACCTGTACGGATTTAAGTTCGTTTAGTTTGATCCTCCATCTTCTGGTCCAATCAACTATCTGATTGCTGGCTGTCTGGAGCTTTCTGGCAGATCCTTCCTGATCTTGGTCCACTGCGAGAAGAGCAGTGTCATCAGCAAATGTAGCAATAACTGCTTCTTCTAACATTGGTATGTCATTGGTATACAGTAGGTATAGGATGGGCCCAAGTACGCTGCCTTGTGGCACACCCGCTTTTATCTCTTTCAGGTCAGAGTATTCATCCTCTTGTTTGATTCTGAATAATCTATCTGATATATATGATGTCAAAATTTCAGCATATTCTTTCGGTAGCAGTTTGTTTAATTTATAGATCAGTCCTTCGTGCCATACCTTGTCGAAGGCTTGTGCCACATCTAGGAATACCGCGGAGCAAACTTGCTTTTCTTCTAGCGCACGTTCAATGACGTCAGTTATTCTGTGCACTTGATCTATTGTCGAGTGTTTTGCCTAAATCCAAACTGGTAGTCTGGGATTAGGTTATTGTTCTCTATTAGTGGTCGCAGTCTCTTGAGCAGTAGTTTCTCGAAGAGCTTTGATATTATGGGCAGGAGAGATGGGCCTATATGATTTGACATCATTAGGTTGCTTTCCTGGCTTTGGTATCATGATCACTTCTGCGACTTTCCAGCATGCAGGAACATGTTTTAATCTAAACGCTGCATTGAATAGGTAAGTCAGCATGACTATACCTTTTCTAGGCAGGTGCTTAAATATTTCTCCAGTTATTAAGTCCCATCCTGAAGCTTTCTTTGGATTTAGATTTGTTTTATTTCATCTGCTACTTCTTTCGGAGTAACGGGGTGATATTTTCTGATCTTTGGTTTTCCGTGTTAGTGATATCTTGCCCTGGGTTGGGGTAAATATTTCAGCTAAGTGCTCTGCGAACAACTCTGCTTTTTGTTTATTATCTCTGGCCCATGGTCCATTGTTACTTCTGATTGGAGGAATAGTGGTTACTGGTCTTTTGATCTTTTTGGTTGCCTTCCACAGCGAATAATCAGTTTCTTCGTTTGCTGATAGTTCTTGTAGATAGGTACTTATAGAATCTTCTTTAATTTTTGTATTTCTCGTCTAAGTTGCTGGGTCTTATTGTTAAGGATGGTTTTATCGGCAGGATCTCTCGATTGTTGCCATCTTCTTCTTGCTCTCCTCTTATCTTTGACCAGGTCCCTGATCTCAGCTGGATAATTCACACCTTTGGTTACGTGTGTGAGTTCTCTGGTGTTGTTGTATGCTGTTGTTTGGATGAGGCTGGTAAATTTCTCGGCTTCTTCTTCTAATCGATCAGTGTTTCCCAAATTGATGTTCAGGTTGATGTTGTTCTGCAGATCAATTTGAAAGCTCTCCCAATCAGTAGTTTTATTTGTGAGGGTGGTTCTAGCTGCCCTTTTTATTATCTTTTCACTTAGAGTTAGTATAATTGCTGAATGGTCTGAATCCATGTCTAAGCTTTCTTCCACTTCTATGAAGTTAGAGGATACTTTTTTGGTGACGAAGAAGTCTAATAAGTCGGGAATTTTATTTGTGTCAGTTGGCCAGTAGGTTGGCTTCCCTGTTGAGTGGTAGTTACAATTCATATCTTGAATTGCTTTCCTCAATTCTCTTCCTTTGGTCGTGGTTAGTCTGGAGCCCCAATCTATATGTTTAGAGTTGAAGTCTCCACCAACAATGAATCTCTCACCTAAGTGTCTCAGGATAGTAAGATAATCATCTTTTTAAGGTTGTATCTTGGTGGGCAGTATATTGCACCAATTTTCACTGTTTGTTTTGTTGACTTGATTCCAACCACTGTTAGTTGGACATCCTCCCTTTGCAGATGACATTCCTCGTAGTGGTTGAGTGATTCTTTTATTATGATTGCACTACCACCCTGGCTTGGTTATCTGGATGTATGGTGTGATATGTTTTGTATCCCCTTATTTTGAGGTATGATTGATTTGTCATATGCGTCTCTGATATGAGACAGACATCTATGTGTTGGGTATTTAGAAAGACTTCGAGGTCATGAATTTTGTTTAGAATACCATTGGCATTCCAGGTAACAATTCGTAGGTCTTTTGATCCATAATTTTATTTTGCCTTCGGTATAGCACCAGTGCTTCTGGCTTCTAATCTGTCGAGTCTTGCATTAACTCTATCTAATGTTTTCATCATATTCTGCATAAGCTGCATCATAGATGGTTCATTTGTTGATGGGGCAAGTGCTACGCTTGCTGGTTTTTGTTGGGTGGCTTGGGCATAAGACACACTAGATCTGACTGTATTAGAAACAATTTGTCTTGGCTGAGGATTTGGTTTTTACCCTTAGTGGTATTCTCCTTCTTTTCTGTAGTTCTTTCGCTATTGTGCACCCTCTATAGTTAGCAGGATGTGCTTCAGAGCAATTGATACACTTAGCTGGTTTACTTCGCTCCTTAGCGCATTTTGTACTTAGATGCTCTTCTGCGCATTTCACGCAGGCAGGTGTCCTTCTGCAAAACTTCCATGTATGGCCATATCTTTGGCATCTTTTACATTGAGGAATTAGCTTGCTATTCCTTACTGCTTCTATTTTCACCTTCATGTGGTTAATGTATTGAATATCATAGATTTTTTTGATATCTTCTGCTCTGTCAAAGACTAGCATGTAAAGTGGTAAGCGAATGTGATTCACTTTATTGTTGTCAGTAGTTCTCTTAAGTTTTTGAATTACTGATATAATTTTAAATTCTCTTTCTTCGAGTTCCTTTGAGATCTCTTCTGCTGAGGTTGAAGGATGCAAATTTCTGACCATTACTTTAATAGACCGAGTTGCTTTGTTTTCATAAGAGTGCCATTCAATATTAGTTTTGTTTATTAGGGCTGTCAGAGCTCTATACTCTTCATTAGAGCCGACGTTGACTTTAATTTGGTTATTACTCATCATACTAGTCTTATATTCAAAGTTTCCTTCATTTAGGCTATCTTTGACAACCTGATAATCTTTTACATTACTTAAAATCACCGGAGGTGGCTTAGTGACTTTAAGGGCTTTATCTAATTGCTTTTGGGGCTCTCGTCTAATTTTTCGGGAGATTCCTCTGCCTTTCGTTTTTCTTATTCTTGTTTTAGTTTTTGGATTCAGCTAAAAGCCAATCTGTTTCTCTAGCTACGAGATTATCTTCCTCTTCTGAATTTGCTGGACTGTACGATTTCTTTTCTGGAGTATTTATTTTTGTGTTTGGCTGCAATAATAATTTCTTATTTTGTGCCTGCAATGTAATTACCTGGTTTTAAGATGAGCAATTTCATTCAAAGCTTGCTGAAGTTGCGTTTGTAGGTTAGCGATAATTCCATTCTCTGGTATCTGTTGGATAGGTATTTGCTGAGGTGTTAAGATAACACCGTTGTTCTGATTAAGAACCGGCACTGCTTGCTGCAGTGGGAACATGATATTTCCGCGATGGTCTGACGACCCCGGTCAATGCCGCGGGTCGTCTGCTATCACCTCGCGTAAATGATAACACTTACGTTTCGCGTGTTGTAATCACTTTGAGAACGCTCCGAGCACGTCCTTACTCGGTAAAACTCAAACGAATACTGGGATTACAGATGAATCACTTTCTTTAAGTTTCTCTCTCACCTTATGAAATAATTACACTAAACAAGAACTGTAAGCAACTCGTCGAATTTAAAGTAGAAATTCGGGAAAAACAAAAATTATGAAAGCTAGAGAATTTAAAATGGAAAATTGTTCAATATCCATTTTGTTCTTTACACTTCGCTTCGTCGAATTTTTCCTGTTTTGATCTTTTTGCAATAGTTTGAATGAGAAGAAGTATGTTTTTGTAGAAACTGTCGAAAACTAGCTCACAGTCTTTTTGAAGAAAAACAAATAAATATTTACAAAGAAGGAAACCATTGTTGACCTTTGAAATAAAATGATGCTAAATTATAATTGATTAATAAAGCTTCTTTTTTAAAGACGTAATTGAAGATTTTCTGTCATATTTTCTTATGTACGCATACGAATTGTCTTTCATTGCAGCCACTGATTTGATCTTCCCAAAGGTATGTTAATGGGATTGAGATAGGACTCTGCAAAGGCTAGTCAACATACATTTATTTAAATTATAGCAGAATAACCTTCACCGTGTGATTAGTACGTTTATTTTGTTCGCACAAGAAAGGTTTTTCCCCGAACTGTTCCCAGAAAATTGAAAGTACATAGTTGTCAAGAATATCAAAATACATATCAAAGTTTTTTTTTTGTACCCAAGTCGAACTTTAATAAACACTCCCAAATTCTACTGTTGGCACAATATCCTTGGATAAGAAGTGTTCTCCTGGCATTCATCAAATTCAGATGCATCAATGGGATTATCATATCGTGTAGTAAAATTCATCCTTCCACAGAACTTGTTCTAATGGTTCCATAGTCTGCTGGCGGTAAGCACTACGGCAAAAATTCGATGGCTCCGATCTTTAAATTTATGCAGACTACTATTTCAGATATTTCCCTTTTACATTGACATCATTTATAGTTGATTATCTGCGGTAAGGTTGATATTTTGCAAACTGATTTATTTCAACGATCATGCCACGTTCGAAAATACTCAGCTTTGCCAACTTACATATGCTACTATGTACTTTTACCTTACTCTAGAACGTTTTAGTGTAAGAGACAGATTTAAAGGGTGTCCGGGTATTTTTAACCATAAAGTGTACTGGTGGTAAAAGATATCTGCCACTAATCTTAAATAACTTTAACCAAACTAGTGCTCGAATGCAATTTCCTAAACCCAAAATCATGTTCAGGAAACCAGCTGCGTTGTAAGTCTTTTTTCTTTATTTGCTTATATATCTTCCAAGTAAAAGGCTGGTAGGTCTATATTATCTGGCATAAAAACAAAGATAAAATTAAACGAGTTATGTTAAAAATAATACTGAATTCAATATCATTATAAGAAGTGTTGCTCACTTTAGTGCTATTGGGTCGTATTTCAGTGCTTTCTTAATTGGTAAATGTTTGATTACCTTATGCATTTCACTAGATGAAAACGCAGCTCTGAACAGTGACAGTTATAAATCAGCTTATAGAAAAGCTTTAATATTAACATCTTCTTGGTCATAACGTCCTTGAAACGTTTGAGATAAATGTCTTTAATTTGTTTTTTTGTTACAAAATCTAGACTTTGGTGGTAATTATTGCTGTACTATGGTAGCAGTTATATGGCATATGGTAAGAAGAGAGGTCATAATTTGATTTACTTTTATAAATTTGGCTGAATTTCCTTTGCAAATATAGAAATCCAAGAAATGAATCTTCTCTGGATTAAGCGACTAATAGTTTAGAATAATTTGTATAGTTTTCTGGTTTTTGTTGTTAATCTTGAACTCTAGGCAGTGTGCTCAGAATTAAATCTTATATTAAGAGACACGTGTTCAAGTGTTTAGAAGAAAGGTTTTAACATTTTTTACAAAATAATGCCTTGGAGGAAGGCAGTAGACCGTAGATATGTTGATTAAATTATACAAGCTTTTGACTTAAATTGTGGTAGTTTGTAAGAAGTCAGATTTGTATTGCGGTTGATCATTATGTATTATAATTTTCTTGATGATGATTACTGTTCCATATAGGTGTGTAATAGAAGTTTTGAGGAAAGTTCTCTTAGTAAAATGAGTTTCTATGTCTAATCAAATATCAACAGAATTTAATTCAAGAAACATTGTAACTTTATCTTTCTTTGTCTGAAGGATATTGGTGTTCCACAGAACCACTTGAAGAAACTTAGCCATTAAGAAACTATGTTCTTATAAGTTGATTAAATATGGTTTTAAATTCATCAAGAAACTTTTATTATTATTTTGTGTTAGTATTTGATTCGCCTGCTTGATTATGTAATATATTTTGGTTTACGGAATGGATGGGGTTTTTGTGGTCGAGGCTGATATTTAAATGCGACTGTTTTATTTTTCTGGTTTACGTGCTGTAGACTTTGATATGCCATGAATTTTTTATAGTTGTGCCTTTAGTTTTTTTTCAAGTCCTGGTGTCATGTGATTCTTCACATTTAACGCAGACAAACGTTTTGGTTTGATTATAATTCACATATTGTGCACTATGTTATCTCCACAATAATATCAAAAAGTGTGACATTCTAATGTTAGGGTCAGAGACTACTGATAGTATTGTTTTCCAAAGAGTTCCGATGTTTTTAGATGAACATTATGTGTAGGTAACCTCCAGATTTAGTATTTTGTAAAGCTTTGTATCATGCGTTTCCTTTTTAGCGCCAAATTCTATTTTTTTGTGATTTATTTTATAATACCTCTATCTAAATTTTCTTGATGGTCAGATTTTCCTAATTTAACAGTTCCTGACTTATAGATCTTTTTTTGTCTAAATTGATATATTAGCGATATGAGCTGATGCAGAAGAAAAAATCTGAAAGACAAATATTTGAGATGAACCTTTGAACTATAATAAAAAATGGACAATAAAAATTGAGTTTATTGTTTATCTAACTGTAGCCCTAAAATTTATTGCAGAGAATAACGTGGAAACCTATTATATTTTTTGAAAAATTTACTGTGCAAACCACAAAGTAGTAGTGCTTAAGAATCCCCAGAAGTAATAGTCTCTCTAGCATTAGCTGTATTTGTTAAAGTGTTCTAAAACAACCTCCAAAATTGAGAATCCCAGTAGAGCCAAATTTGAGAATTTAAACTCTAGCTAAAATATTTTAAAATCTCCTTTCAATAATAGTATTACGTACCCTTGAAGGAGGATTAGTTTACATTTTGTTTTAAACCTATCTTTTTGACTAGCGCCCAATCATTAAGAAAATATAAGAAAGGTTTTGTGGATAATGAGATGATTTAAATTAAAAATTGCAGGGAGGTACATATTGCAGATTTTCCGTAGAGCTAGTCCATCATCAAACACTGCGAGAGTAACTTATGTTCACTGTATTTCAGTGGACTGTAAACCATCATAGAGGGAGACAATCATCCATTTTTTTTTTGTAAAATTGGGAAAGTTTCATAAAGTGGTCATTTGTCCTTTAGGGATGAATAAACATTCCTTAAAAGAAAGTAGGTTGTGTGTGAATTCGACGTTTCTAAACTTTATACTAAGAGCTTCAGCTTTTTGAAATTGAAATGAAACCCAATATTTATTTCTTCATTAAATATTAGATTTTCAAAGATTTCAAAATTATCAAGCAAATTTTGCATTTGCCTCTGTTATTTCTATGATAGTCCTAAAAGTTTTTAACACTATATCAGGTTTGCCGGGGTTGTTATCTGAGTACTAGTGATGAAGTTCAAACTGTGAAGCCTCTTAGGCCATAGTTATTCCTTGTTGCATTCTAGTATCTGACTGAAATAATCATTTCTTCGAAGAATAGGTAGGAGGGTTCTTTGTAACATTAAGCTAAGCAAGGGTAACTTTCCGGAAAGCTTTCGTATACTACGTTTAACAGTTCGCAACGATTTATCGAGTTGAGGGCATTAGCTAAATCTATCTTTAGCCGGATTGTGTCGCGGTTTGTATCGTCGCTTACTTATGTTCTGACAGTATGGATAGCATTTTTGCTTCCGCGTTTAAGAGCCACACTAAGTTAATGAGGTGATAAGTAACTCCTATAAAATAAAAATTAGCAGTTAATGGGACAAATTCTTCTAAGAGAGCAGACAAAGCATACCAAATAACACTGACAGTTCCCAGTTATAAAAAACATTTCTGTTTTTGAAGCGAGCAATTTGTTTTCAGCCTGACTTGCAGATTTGGGAATCAAGTCTTTTAGATACTGTAGTAGCACCGACTATTTTTTTTTATTAAAAGATGTTTTACGATTTCTTTCACGATAAAGAGTAGAAAAACAGGACCATTAGGAAGATTACTTCTCCTGTAGCTTTTGTAATATGTTGACATTAAGGGGTTAAAGTGTCGTTTGAACTGACGATTGCTTCTATACTTTTGGCAAGACAAGACTCTCCTTTTTTTCTATATTTTTTACCTGTAGTAGTTGAAATTTCTTTATTTTTTAATTTTAATGGTCAATGACTTATCTTTGATTACATCAATGATGAACGACATGTAGGAGAACAGTAACAAATTTTTTTATGAATAAAATGTGGATAAAAACGTTTGTTGTATAAGTAGGAAACACGAAGATGGAAACCTAATAATTGAATGTACGAAATGCCATAAATGGTTCCGCCCCACTTGCATAAAGCTAAGACTCATGATCGTAAAGACTCGGAAATTCAAAACAAAACGCTGGCCTTGTCATGCACACAAAACGTTAAGCCAATCTCATAGCCATACCCTGCCCTAAAGTCCCATAAGAATAATCATAGGTTGAAAATTTATCTCGATCAGGAACAGAAGGATCAGTTTTCTTAACGAAGAATCCTATCTACCAATTCGTGTAGAAACCAACCTCACAGTAGCACGATTGAGGCTTATTTTGATGAAGTGCTGTTTATCTTCGATTAAGTTGCTTTGAAAGATAAAATACAATTTTTTAGTGTTATTTTGGGGAATTTTTAATCTACTCTTAAATGGCTTAGCCACTTATAGTTTTTTAGCTGTTCTGGAGTGTTTTTGAAGCCCCTTTAATTTCAGATTCTCTAGAAAGGTTGCGCGAAAGGCCAAGGTTTCTCAGATCCCAGCTTGAAGACCACTGCTGCAGAGCGAGGCTTCGGGAAATTTAATTAATGCCAGGTGCATTATTTTCGTCGGACATTCTGTGATTGCCCTTTGTGCGATATTAATTATACAAACTTAAATAAGGCACGCTCGCAAGCAGCTCGTTAAACGAACCGATGCCTCGGAATAATTATAATTTTTCGCCCGAACGCCCTCCTCAGCTGGCCACTTTGCAGAGTTCCCTGCTGTGCACACAAAGAAAATCAATTGCGCTATTTTCGAGATAACTGCCAGTCAGCGCGCGTTTATCGAAATTTGTGTCAGGAATAGCTAAAGCAAATAAATTATTTATCAAACCGGTTTGGTTAAATGCGTTTGAATGTTCAGATGTTATACAGGAACGTTTTCTAAAAGATGACTAAACTTTGCTTTATTTTTATGACGTGCTCACTAAAGCTTAAACAGTCGCAGGGTGATGAATATGCCCAGATTCTTAAGAAAACGTAGATCACTTGGTTCGATCACAAAGAAATACACAGACCATAGTGGAAAGTATTATAAAAAATTATAAAAATTAAAAATGTGCTTTAGTTCGGGACAAGTGAATTTGCTTCATTTTTGGCTTATTTGTACTTGTATATGAATATTTGCGTTATAATAAATTGTATAAATGACATGAGGCTATTAACTATCTGTAATAATTTCTTACATAACTGTACAAAACATTTCCAAACATTACGTGAAAAAATGTGCGTGATAAATTCTCTCGCCTAATTTCACGTAAGTTTTATTAATATTTTTTATATCTGAGAGTAAAGTAACACATACCGCTGCATAGAGGTATTCATATTTAAAAAATGAATTTATGCAGAACTGCTGGAGATTATTGAACACATCCCTGAACATAATGTGAAGATTATATTAATTGATTTAGTATTAAAGACGTATTAAAACGGGAAAGTGGGGAAATTTACGTGATGGGAGGCAATAGAAAGCAAAGAATACAGCTAGAATCTTGGACGTTTTTAAATTTAACTACGAAAAAGATTAAAAAGTACTATAGATGACTTTTAAGACTCACTATTGCAACTAAACAATTATGATTACAACGAAGGATAAATTTGAACATATAGGAGACGTACTGGTATAGAATGACGAAAATTTATTAAATTGAAAATTAGTATTAAATTATAAAAGCTATAAGTAGAAACATCCCACATAGTATAAGTTTAGAACGGACAAATTTAAGAACTTCTGTATGGAAATCATCACAAGAAGTGATTTCTAATAAAGGCACAGGAAAAGAAAGACCAAACGATGGTTTTGCGACGAAAGCAGATGTAAAAAAGAATGGAATGGGGTTAAACATAATGGAAGCGAAAATAAGGCAAACTAGCAAAATGAAGAAGAGTGAGGGGGAGATATAAAAATTTATCATAAATTCAAAATTAATAAAATGTTTTACAGAAGAATTCACAAAGAAAAAGGAGGAAGATAAACTTAGAAATAGCAATTAAGGATATACTAGGTAGCATGGTCTACAGCGGTAAAGGAAGAATAAAACTTCAATACTTCCCTAAATGGTAAATTCGTAGAAATAGAAGTAGAAGTAGAAGAAAATAGAAGTAGAAGACGTAAACTATGTTAGTCAAGATATTACACCAACTTTAGAGATAAATATAAAAGAACCAGATATTTACAAGACATAGAAAACAAAGACATTAAGTGATGATAAGACATTAAGGCCAGACGGTGTTCTTTCAGAAATGCGATGATGTTACAATCTTAGTGAGCACGATATATAACAATTAAAAGGGTACTGTAAGAGGAGAAAGTTGCTATAGATTGGAAGAGGGAAATAATGATACCCATATATAAGAGGGGGAGGGGCTAAAAGAGTCTGTTAAAGCTACAAAAGAATAATTTATTAAACGCTATTTATAAAATATTTAGCTGCGTCTTGGCTTATAAACTAAAATATGTACTCAGAGCCCAGATAAGTGAGTGTTATCATGGGTTTAGACAAAATCGAGGGTTGGCATCATTTTATCAGTAAGTGGGACAACATGGTGCATTAATTTTAAAACCTATAAACCTACAATAGACACCATAATTTTTTTTATTGTTAAGTAAATTGGCAATCAGAATACATAAGATCCTATAAGCTAATATTATAAATGTGGTACTAACGTTGTGAGAGCCCGTCCAGTAAGAGGACCTCTTCACGGGAAGCATTGCTAAAAGTTTATGCAGAAGAGGATTGTCATGGATGAAGAGTTTGTCAAGATGTTTCGTAGTTCTGTCGTGTATTACTGTGTTGAGACACGGCATGCCAAGGTCGTCGTGTATCATCTGGTTGGTAATGTACCATGGTGCATCTGTGATGGATCGTAGAATTTTAGGTTGGCAGCGTTGTATAATAGCGAAATTTGATTAGCACAGTTCAATTTCATAGGACCAAATGGGTTTGATGATGGCCTTATAGATCAGAAGTTTGTTATTTAAGGATAATGGAGAACTGGCTACCTAGTAACCAAATGAAAGGTTTTGATTCAAAGTTCAATGGGTTTCTTTTTTTAATAATGTGTTCCCTCCAGGTGAAATTGTTGTCGATGGAAGACCAAATACTTCATTGTTGAAGCTTTTGGTATCTCAATGTTATTCAAGTGAAGTGGAGGACATAGCCCTTTGCATAAAGTCGAAAGTCACCTGGGTTGATTTAGACTCGTTAACCTTTATTTTCCAATTCTTGAGCTACTCTTCAAGCTGATTAAGATGGGTTTTGACGTGTTCGAATGCGATGTTTAAGCCTGTATGATTGTGTCGTCAGCGTATGGTTGGGGTGGTTGGGAGGTCGGAGGTGAATAACGTATAGAGAAAAAGTCCTAAGACGCTTCCCTGTGGAACACCAGATTGAATCGGGTACACTGCTGAGACTTCATCGTTAACTCGTGTTCGAAATTGTCTGTCTATTAGGTAGGATTTCAGGAGCTTGTGACATTGAGGAGGTAAGATTTGTTGCATTTTTTGTATGAGTCTTTTTTCGCCAAACTTTGTCGAACGCCTGGCGAATATCCAGAAGGACTGCTCGAACGCCGCATTAATCTCATGTGATACGGTGGCATTGTTGTATAGTTGAGTGAAATCGACGGAAGCCAAATTGGTAATGCGGGATTCAGTTAGTAGCCGTGAATTCAGGGTTGAGGATTTATAGCACAAGTTTCTTGAGGAGCTTGGAGGTCACTGATAGTAAACTTATAGGGCTGGGATCTTTGTCGGGCTTAGGGATGAGTAGAATACTTTCTTTTATTATTTCTTTGAGCACTGATAAAAGTCATACAAACCAACTTTCAGGTCGAAAGTATCTGCCCTTCCCATGCATTTGTTGGAAATAAATTATTCTTGGAGAGTTAACTTCCAACTTGCTTTTGTCTGTTTGGCATAGTAATAATTACTAAAAATGAGAACTTATTTGTTGCCTTGCTTCCTTATTGCTATCGCTTGTTATTAGTTAGTGATACTAATTTCAAAAATTTTTATTCCACATTTTATTGGTTTACTTAAAACATATCTACCTTTTAATTTTGTCATATATTCACCTATACTCTGGTAGGAACTTCCTTTCCTTGCTTTTGGAAAGCTGCATTTTAGGAAAATAAGAATCTCATCGATGTAACATGTGTTACTGGGGACCATTGAAATATAGCAACAAAAATTGAAACTTGTTGAGTGCAATCAATGCTGTTATTGCTCGTTACCTAAAGATGTATAGAACCAATAACAAAAAATAATTAGTATTTTATTGTAACTCATTATTACTGTGTAACCAGGTAACAGCGTTATTTTTTCTTTATTTTTTCGTACTATAATATTATTTAATGCCAAACTGGTTAATAAACATATTCAAGGTTTGAGAAAACAATAATAGAATCACATGACCAATGTAGTTTACATAATGAGACGATTGTGTAATCTTGAGTGATACGATGTCTAGACACATTGAGTATGTTTAGCGTGGACCACATATTCAGAACATTCTTTGGAGATAATACCGTAGAAGTAGAACTTTTTCGAACTTGATATTAATAAGGATTGATTACTATCTTTATCAGATTTGCATTCTTCATTTGAGGAATGATTTACGGAAACATCAGAGTACTTCAAAACCTGTTGAAGTTCTTTGTGAGTTTTTTTCTATTTATTTCAAAGCTTTAAAAAAGTAACGGTAAAAACGACCCAAAGAATTAAGTAAAACGCGTTTTAATGCCAATAAGGCATATGTAGCTTACTGACCACAATGAGTGGGACAGTAATAGTTCACCAGAGAAATGCGATAAAATTATATAGTTGAAATAATCCGTAAGATTTAATTGTGTTTTCTAATAATTTTTAAAGGTTAGGAATGCACCACTGAACATAAAATAAACATAAATTTGTGTAAGACAGATAAGCAACTAGTAATAAACAAGTACTTCCTTCCTAAAAACATCATCATACGTTGATTTTCTAATTGATAGGATAATAGCTTATGAGTTATAAAGTCGTTTTTATCCTATTAGTATTTGCATTTTTCTTTATGGGGCGAATATATAATACAGCAGTATTAGTACTCTGAAGATTAAGAAGTTATCTCTATGAAGAGCTTTATTCTCGAGATAGTATAGTATCTTAAGTCAATGTTCTTAAATATTGACTTATGTTGAATATTGTCTCTTGGTTGACGTCAGCAACAATAAAATATTTTAAATAGTTAAAACATACCTATATCCCCCATTTGTTCTTGACTATTATAACGAGCCTTTCTTATTCTTTTGTTCATCGATTTCACCACTCATTGTAACAATATCTGTGTAGATCTCCGAAAGAAAAAGTACCAAGCTTTACTTCTTTGTTGAATTTATTAAGGTACATGCAATTTTTCCTACGAGCAACCACATGAAGCACATGAAAAAAATACTAATGTAAAAAATGTTATGTACGATCTAGTTACACATTCTGAAGAAGCAAAACTGGTACCAAGACTGTTAAGCGTTGCGCACATTGTCTGGCAGGTGTGTAGTACCTTGAATATTTTCTTTTTCTTCTTCTTAAATTAGTTTTGTACTAATAAAATCCTCATTGTAATAAGTTTTGTGTCACCGATGTCTAGCTCTGGTGGTCTTCTAGGGGGATTTTTGGACTTAGGTTTGCTCTCTATAACTATCTTTATTAGCCGGTCATTAGCTTACTAATATTATCTTTGTATTCTCTTCTCTTCATCTAACATCGTCAACGTCGCATGCGTGTCTGATGTTTTTATTTTACTCTCTGCCTCTTACAGCATAGCCCGTTATAGGTCTCAATATTTTTATCTCGGTTGTTTTTGAAGGCGTTTGTGGTTGTATTTTTTGATCTTTTCTCAATAGCGTATGCCATGACGCGTCTTATAAATTCTGACTTCGCTTTTTGTGTTTGTGTGTTTATTCCTCCAGATTATCTCACTTGAATAATTTGATATCATAGCTTCTTTGGTTGACTGATTATATTGGCCCCCAAGTATTTAAAATTCATCACTTGCCTCACACGTGGATCACGTAAGGCTATTTTACATCTTCTTGGCTTCTTGGAGACTGCAGAGACCGTGTTTTCTAAATGAAGATAGTTATGTTGAATGTTTTTGTCGTTGTTTCAGTCCTCTTTGTTTTTAGATATTATAACAACGTTATTAGCAGACTATACTGATTTGTTCATTTCTCATTCGTTACCCATGTTCAGCAGTTTTTACCTCTTTGATAATTTCCTCCATAGTTACATTCAATAAAATCGGCCTGAGGCTATGGCTTTATCTTATACCTGATAATACTTTTTCGTTAATCCATTACTCGTCTGTATGTATATTGTATTGTTGAATTTTAATTCCTTAATGACTACTACAATGTGATGATTTATATTTCTTCTTTTTAATAGTTCTAATACGTCAGTGAATCTTTTCTTGTAATTTGGCGCAGAATAAATATGGCATCTATGGTGAATATGTACTGCCAAAAACCCTCTCAGCAAGCTCTTTTGCAGTTTTTGGGGACAGCCTTTGTTTCTTTTTGAATATGGGCATTGTTATACCTTTCTTTCACTCTTCTTGGATTTGTTTAAGTATGAGTATTTTATTTTACAAAACAGATAATTCATAAAATAGTGTTGCTTCGCCATATTTGATTATTTCATTTGTTATTTTGTTTAATTCTGGAGCTTTTTAATTTTTAGTTTCAGAGCTGTCGTTCTTATTTTTTCTTTTATGATGGTTCGTTGTAAGATGTTTTCTCTTTGATTTTTTTATCTATCTTTTGCTTATGTACTGTTGGTTCTGAATTATGATATGGTTGACAAAAGTTGTATTCTGATTCTTATGAGCTTATGTTTTGCATATGTGAGATATAATGTTGGTAGTTATGAGATGAATGGTGGTGAACTTACGACATTAAAGAAGTTTAGTTTTATAATATGATTAAGTCTACTTGTAGTGTGTTCAAAATTAGATGCATTTTTAAATAATCAAAATAAATATTCGTATCGTAACCTTGAGATTGTGTGCCCATGTTTAATTTGATATTTTCAGCTACGTTCTCGCATTTGCAGTATTATTTTAGGGCCAATCCCTTTCCTTAAGAGTTAGATGTATTTCTGTCACGAGTTAAACTTGCCAAGAAAGAAAGTTTAGGTAAGTTCATGTGCTGCACAATTATGTAAACGTTTCTGTAACGGCCTGTAACATATAAACCAACTAATTAATAAAGTTACTTGCAATAATTATTTTAGGGGTTGCCTCAATCGACTTTTATGGAGATTTTGCTTTTTTAATGAAAGTTACTATTAAACATTTTTAATAAATGCAATTTGGTGAAAATATTTTTTTGTTTGTTAGTTGATTTTTATCACGTTATCATTTTTGATCACTTCGCGCGAAGAATGCTGTAAACGAAAATTCCAGGCTTGTTGGTTGAGTTGAACTTTCTAGAAATAAATTTCCAACAGACCGCGGCGTGGCCAGTAGCCACTTGGTCTGTTGGCCTTGCTGCCTTCAAGGTCGCGCCGTTTGATCTTACGTGCGTTTTTAGTGCGGCTGAAGCCCGAAACCGGGACATTCGTAGACGGCAGTCGGACGTCACGGTTTAGTCCACTCTGCCAGCCATGGCCACTGCCAAGTTCAAAGGCGACTCCGTGTACAACCAGAGGCTGCCTAAGCCCACGCAGGAGGACTACATTTACAAAAGGTGAGCTCGCTAGATTGTAAGTACGAAACTCACCGCTTTTGTGATCCCCAGGCATGTGTCCGATTTTGAAATGCAGCGGGGGGATGCCAATCACATCATTGGATTGGCGATATTTGGAATTGGCAGGGCAGGTGAGTGCGTAGCTTTTTTAATTTACTGGGCGTTTCTGATTAGTTGCGATTTGTTTGCAGGCACTATACACCTGCATGGTTTGGTGCGCAACCCCCGGGTTAAGCTGATTTACATCGTGGAAGAGGATCGGAGTAAGTGGGAAGCCATACGCAACTACTGGAACGTACCCCAAGTCACATTTTTGACGTGTGCTGAAGCAGGACCGGTTTTCGAGGACAAAAAGTACGTACACATATTTTTATTATGGATTTTTTTTAGTGGGATCAACACAAGAGACAACAACAAAACATTATTAGAAATAATGAAGTTGAACCTATTCCATAATCTTCATTTGATGATACTTCTCTTTCTCTGTTACCATTATGTAAACTAGCAAACTTGAGCTACCATTAGACCTTAACGTTTATATGTTTATTTAAATATTTGTTTAACTCAAGCAGTTTGTTATTTAATATTTTCTATGCAAGTGGTTTAAAAATAAAAGTTTAAATCCCAAATTACAATATTCCTTTGAAATATATCTAGCATGACGGAGTTCTTTAACGCAATTCTGTTTTTACTGAGGCCATATAACTTTCTTTAATCACTTCCTCGTCGATAATCGTTTAATCTAAATCATAAACAAATAATTTGGTGAGTCAAATAAGTGATAAAATGTTCCTTGTTATTTATAAATATTTCAAGTATCACTTTCTTTGTAATTGTTTATGTAGCAAAGTACAAATACGAATTTAAACAATAAATTGTTAATTTATTGAATAACATAACTACTTAGAACAATACTGCATTTCTTATAGTGGTGTTTATCAATTAGTGTTATTTAAAAAAGCTGTGTAGCCCTTTGGAATATTACGTAACTTAGAACTGCAATAAATTATGGCAATATCGTTTATTTGCGACACGTTTTACTTTTTATAATTATGGATGCATGACTTATCCCATGTCTGCTAATATGAGGACAATAAAACAGTTAGATAGAGAACAGAGAAGTAAATTGATTTTATAATAAACAGGCTATAGGTCATCTCACAAGTTATGACACAAGATGTCTGCAACGATAGATGCCAATTTGGAACACAATAATTTTTTAGATTTGGTCTTGAAGGTGACTTAAAAAGTACAATAAATGCGGATGCTTATGTCCAAATAACCTTTAGGCCATGATTGAAACTTCAAACATTGAGGCAAAAGTTTTCTTAACGAAACTCGTTCTTATCCGATATTAGTTCCAAAAGTTTTAATTTGAAATGTGTAAATACAAATACAGTGACAACTATTTTTGTAACAACGGGAGCATTGCTTAACATCGGTGACTCTTTTTTAATGTTTAACATCAAAGAATATTTTTCGCTTGAGTATAGCTCAGCTTGTTTGACTTTTTAAACCACAAATATCTTCAAAATAATTAAAAACTAACGTTTGTATAAATAAGACTTCTTCTTAATCTCAGCTTCTCCCTTGGAGGTTGCTGATCAGCATGGCTATTTTGACCTTTGATATAGCTGCTCGGAATAGTTCGGGTGATGTAAGATTGAACCATTCTCGTAGGTTACGTAACCAAGAGATTCTGGGACGTCCGACTCTTCTTCGCCCAGCAATTTTGCCTTGCATAATGAGCTGCAATATCTCATATTTAGAATTGCGGGAAATGTGGCCTAGGAATTCTAATTTTCTTTTCTTAATGGTAGGTAAGATCTCCAATTCTTTGCGCATCCTACCCAGAACCTGCTGATTCGTAATTCGGTCGGTCCATGAGATTTTCAATAGTCGTCTATAAATCCATAGCTCGAAGGATTCAAGTCTCTTTGAAGTTTCTTTATTTAAAGTCCAACCTTCTAGACCATGTAAGAGCACTGGGAATATGTAACAACGGACCATTCTTGTTCTTAATGCTAACGATAGGTTCTGAGCAGTCAGTAGTTTTCTCATTTTCATGAAGGCTGCCCTTGCTTGTTCTATTCTTGCTAAGATTTCTTCTCTATGTGTGATGTTTTTGTTTACTATCGTGCCAAGGTACTTGTAGTTTTGAACTTTTTCAATAATCCTATTGTCTATGACCAGCTGACTGTCTGCGGTGTTTCTTTTAGATACTACTAACATTTTTGTTTTACTAATATTAATACTAAGCTCAAATTCTTTACTTGTTTGAGACACTCTATCTACCAGTGTCTGAAGGTCTTTTAGGTTGGTTGCGATCAAAACGGTGTCGTCAACGTACCGAATGTTATTGATACATTTCCCATTTATTATTAGTCCTGAACTTTCATCTTCTAACGCTTCGCGGAATATATATTCCGAATAAATGTTAAATAACATGGGTGAGAGGATACACCCTTGTCTGACACCTTTTTGAATATTAATTTCCTCGGAGAGAGAGTTATCCACTTTTATTTTTAAGTTTGACCCCAGTAGAGATTGATAATTATTTGTATGTCATGATAGTCTATGTTGAGTTTCTGCAAAATATCAACTAGTTTATCGTGCTTCACGTTGTCGAATGCTTTGCTGTAGTCTATGAAGCACATGTAAATATCCTGGTTTACATCTAGAGATCTTTGTGCTAAGATGTTAAGAACAAATATGGCTTCTCTGGTCCCTGTTCCGTTGCGAAAACCGAATTGTGTGTTTGACATTTCCGCTTCACATTTGCTATATAACCTGGTGTGGATGATTCTTAAGAATATTTTTAGTACCTGACTCATGAGGCTTATGAGTCGATACTCATCGCATCTAAACGCTCGGGATTTCTTAGGGATGGGGACAAAGGTGGAAAGTAGCCATTCGCGTGGGATAACCCCTGTTTGGTATATATCGTTAAACAAGTCAACAATTATTGAAACTGACTGTTCATCTAATAGTTTTAACAGTTCGCAGTGTATACCATCAGGTCCTGCTGCTTTTCCAGCTTTTGCGGTTTTTATGGCATGGTTGACCTCACTATATGTTATTTTTGGTGCGTTTTCTGCTGCTGTAATGCTACGTTCTTCTGCTCTTTGATCTCTAAAGATTTGTTTAATATACTTTTGCCATAAGTTTGACTTTGATTCTGTATCTATGACTAAAGAACCTTGGTCATCCTTCATTATCCTCGATTGTTATCTGTGTGCAATACCAGTGATTTCTTTTATTTTCTTGTGAACATTGAAGCTGTCATACTTACGTTCATACTTTTCTATTTCTTTGCACTTATCATCCATCCAGGATTCCTTTGCTGCACGTATCTTGCTTCTAATAATGTTATGTATTTCTCTATACTTTATTTCATCTTTATTTTTAAATTTTCTCCTTTCGTCCATTAGCGCTAAGATTTCCTCTGTCATCCACTTCTGCTTCATCTGTTTCTTGTGTTCTCCCAAGGTTTCTTGTTGTGTCGTTACTATTGTTTCTTTTATTTTAGATCATTTTGTTTCCTTATCTAAATTACTAATATTTTCTTCTTGCATTTTATGGAAGTTTTGGTTTATCATCTTAGTTGCAGAATTTCGTATATCTGGTTGTTGTAACCTTCGTGTATTTATGTAACTATTTTGGTTTTGTTGTTGTCGTCTTTTCTTCAGTCTAATATACATATTCATGACTACAGGATTGTGGTCCGAATTTGCATCCGCACCTGGGTATGTTTTACAGCCTTTACGCTATTTCTCGCCTTTTGTTAACTAGAATGTAATCTATTTGGTTTCTAATTATTTGTTCTGTGTGATCTCTCGGCGCTTTCCAAGTATATAATCTTCTCTTTGGTAGTTTAAAGAGAGTATTTGTGACCACAAGGTCTTCTTCTATACAAAACTGCAGCATTCTCTCTCCTCGTCCGTTTCTCTCACCTAATCCATATTTACCTACGTAATCTCCATAGCTTCCTTCTCCAATATTTGCATTATAATCCCCATTATTATTGTGATGTCACGTTTTTCTTAATTTTAGTACTTTCTGAATTTCTTCGTAAAAAGGTTCTATTTTATCATCGTTTTTCTTGTCAGCAGTGGGGGCATATATTTGAATTAAGTTCATTTTACCTAAGTTTGTTTGTAGCTGAATCATCATAATTCTATCCGAATATGGTATAAAGTTAATTACTGCTTTACTTGTAGCTTTGTCTAGCATGATACCAACTCCATTATAATGCTCTGTTTCAGTGTTCCCTGAATAATATATAACACCGTTTTCGGTACTACATTTCCCTGAGTTAGGCCATCGGGTTTCGCTTAGGCCCAAAATGTTTAGTTTTACTCTACTGATCTCTTGTACAACGTTATCCAGTTGTCCTGCTTGGAATAAACTGCGTACATTCCATGTTGCAATTCGGACTCTGTTTTTGTGTATAAGATTGTGTATAAGAGAATATGTACATTCTCTTGATTCCCTTGATTGGCTGACGGGGAGATTCTTCGCACCGTTTCCCCACTGAAGGGGTGCCCCGGATTAACGGCCAATTGTTTTGATTTTTCAGCCATGTGATTATCTTGGGAAGCATTTAAAACAAAATGCATTTAGTGCGGTAGTTTTCCGTTGCTTTCCGCACCGCAGCGTCCCAACCGTTTAGGTTAATATGTGACCCTCGACTGAGATCTAAAATGAGTCTAAAATGGGCCTTTAAGGAAGTAAATCTTCAGTAGCCCCATAAAAGTAATGCCACAACTGCTGCCCTGTGTCATGCTAGTTTTGGTCCGCCCCGAGTATTTTATTTCCTCGGTACCACCCATCTGGGAGGCATTCCCCTATCCGCCACCTGGGGAGGCGCCCAATGGGAGACTAGCAACCCCACATGGGATAAATAAGACTACAGAAAGACTATTAAAAGAGATCATAAAACAGTTTAGACATATTCAAATTGCGCATATTGGTGACCTATTAGAACCTTTTAGTTAGAATGGCATTTGGAATAAGAGAGCAAGACCACATAGATGTGGTACGCATAGTAAAAGTATCGTTGTCTCATGTAATATAATTAAACCAGCAGAGTGCTGAAGGCATATCAATCGGATACCCCTGGCCAGTACCTGCGTTTGGTTAGGGCATTTTTGGAAGTTTGTTTAATTCTTCTTTTGCGCAATTCTGTAGCATTTTGATCACTTCTATTTTATTACTATTCTACCATCGTCACATTTAAAGAGCTATAAAAATCTTGTTTGAGTGTATCAATATTTTTTAAAAAAAAATTAAACGTTTATCTACAAGGATCATCATTATGTAAAGTTATTAACACCAAGGAATAGCTTGTATTATTTTTATATTAGCCTAAATTTTGGAGAAGACACCTCTGAGAGTTTATGTTAAAAGAAATCTGTTTGATCCTGTATCATGGTTTCATATTGTCCGGCTGACAAGTAGGCCCTTGATCATCTTAATCGTCTGTAGTTCACATTTTCTTTGTAAGTTAATCTATTATGCGGGCAAATCAAATATAAACCTAACGCACTTTGAGGTGAATAGAGGGGAATGCGGATTTTGAGCTTTGTAGGTGAGATGCTTGTAGAAGATTTTTTCGTGTGGGGAAGTATTTTAGTATCACGATGATAGAGCAAGAAGTACTGTGGCTTAGCAGATTATTATCAAGTTTTAGAAAACTTAAAGACGACATCTTTAAGTTAAATGTAGACCATTGGGAGGACGAAAAAAAACTTAAATGCGCGACTAAGAAGGCTATTTACATTGTTCGCCGTCTTCTCAAAGATGACTTGTCAACTTTTTAATGAAATAAAACTCCGAGACGTTATCATGTTTCACGATGGCCCCATATACTTGTTGAAACTCAACACCACAGTGCAAACATACTGCCCTGCGATTTTCCTTTTGTTTGCATCACTGAAATAAGCACTTGGATGACAAAGGCTCGACAACAATATTGCCGTTCGTGCATATTAGTCCCATTTCTCATATGTCCTGGTCAATTATTTTTCTGTTATTCCTACCTATGTGTCGTTAGACTTTAATATTTGTTATAGAATGATGCTTTTAACTATCACTATTTGAACACTTCATTTGAATTTGATCCACAAATTAACATTCTCCCAATTATTACTAACAAACCGTTAATTTTATCTGTTGTATTTTTAAATTTTTATTGTTTTGCATGCACACATAGGTGAAGCAAACCTAAACTAGATTTTTTATTCGTCCAGATTAAAATTAAAGGGGTGCTGCTTTCATTGTTGTACGTGTGGATACTTCAAGGAGATTTTTCCTGTAGGGGACCTTGTACTATAGCTTATTTAGTTAGTATTAGAATAACAAAGCTGCAACTGAAAAAAAGAACATAAAACTGTCCTATGTTTTGAGAAAACAACACCCTTACGGTTTAAATGTACACGTGGCTTAATTTTTTTGCGGGGATGGGGGAACGAGAAGCAGTTGAAAATGAGTCATTAACATCACCCGAGGATCAGCTTGTCTGAGACTAATCTGATATAACAGTTGGGCTGAAAAGTTCGTAGGCTAACATAGAAAAAAATTTTTTTTTGATAAAATTGGATTTTATTATTCAATATAATTGCCTTCGAGAGCGATACACCGATTATAGCGATCATACAATTTTCTATACCATTTTAAAATATATTTTGTCTTTAGCCTCAAAATAAGCTTCTGTTTCGGCAATTACCTCTTCATCGGCGCTAAATTTCTTTCCAGCGAGCATTCTCTTGAGGTCTGAGAACAGGAAAAGTCGCTGGTGGCCAGATCTGGAGAATACGGTGGATGCGGAAGCAATTCGTAGCCTAATTCATGCAATTTTGCCATCATTTTCATTGACTTGTGGCACGTTGCATTGTCTTGATGAAACAGCACTTTTCTTCTTCAAATGGGGCCGTTTTTTCGTGATTTCGTCCTTCAAACGCTCCAACAACGCTTTGTAATAATCGCTATTGATGGTCTGGCCCTTTTCAAGGTGATCAATAAATACTGATGCCATAAACCTTGCTAGCCGATTATTGCGTCTTTCCACTCTTTGATTCGGTTCATCGCGTGCAGTCCACTCGGCTGACTGTCGATTTGACTCTGGAGTGTAGTGATGAAGCCATGTTTCATCCGTTGTCACATATCAACGAAAATTCGTTATTATTACCGTTGAATATCGCTGAACATTGTTCTGAATCAACGACACGTTGAAACTTTTGCTGGATTGTGAGCTCGCGCGCACTCACTTTGCACACAGTTTTTGCATGTCCAAATATTCATGCAAGATATGTCCAACACTGTATTTTGATATCTTCAGAGTCTCAGCTATCTCGCTTAACTTCAATTTACGGTCATTCATAATCATTTTGTAAACTTTTATGTTTTCGTCCGTTACAGCCTCTTTCGGGCGTCCACTGCGTGCATCGTCATCAGTGCTCATCTCGCCTCGTTTAAACTTGGAAAACCACTTCTCAACGGTTGATTTTCCTGGTGCACAGTCTAAATAATGCTTATCAAGCCAAGCCTTGGTTTCAACGGTATTTTTTGCCAAAAGCAGTGTTTATTAATACTGAAATTCCTTTTTATCCATTTTTAAAATTAACAATAGTTGCTTCACTCAAAATACGATATCTCCTAAACTAATAGTCCGACAGTTGTCAAATTTATACACGAGTCTTTTGAAGGTTAGGGTTAACTAAAAAGCACATGGATTTAATAAGTCCATATCTTTAACTCGGCAAAAATTAGAGGGTTTGTTCTGGATTGTACCGAATTGTCACAAAAAAAAACTTGTAAAGACGATGTTCCTACCTAAACGTTTGTTTACGGTCACCTTTTATTGATACCTAATCTATTGGGGAAAATGTGTTTCTAAGCCAGGAGATTATATAGAAAAATAATTTTATATATTTGCGTCTTTATTAAGCTTCAATCAATTAAAAAAGGTAATTCTGCTATGCATTTGATTCACCCACGTACATAAATTACAAACTAAATCACATTTAGTCCCGTTAATCTACAGCTACCACTAATAGCTAGTTAAATTGCAGTAACGTTTTGCGATTTAGAAAAAGCTAAACACACATGACATTAACTGTTTAATGCTGCATCGCTTTCATACCTTTACTACATATGATCTCAGTTAAACGTAGCTTAATGGACGTGGCCCGGGGCCACCAAAGCGAGCGAGCGCGTTTTCCCGTGCAACGCCCGCGATAACCGTTCATGCACTCGTGCGATAATCCGCTAGCGCATTCAACTTAATATTTTCGAGAAATCCACAAAACGGCAATTGCCCGGCCCACGAGGGCTGGAGGCAGCGATGGCATCTATCACTTCACCCCGAAAGAGGAAATCCGAACCATACGCTGTTCGTATAATCCAAATCTTCTGCTTAGTTATCTCCTAGTAATTCGGAAAATATTATACAACAAAAACAATCATCTATCAACCCTTAACATGACATTAAACAAATTTAAAATACTGCTTTTTTATAGTGTTAATAATTATCAAGGCATTGCTGAAAATGTGATTATTAATCCACAATTACCGTCAGTAGTATAATAAAGTTAAAGTACATTAATCAACAGTGAAATGGTATTATTTACTTCTTCATTTTTTTCTCTTCTTTTATGTAGGCTTTTTATTATGGAGTTTTCTCTCATGTTGAAATCCAGTTTTTCGCCCATCTCTTTTGTTGTCTGCCCTATTGTAACATGCTATGTGGTTGATTATATTGTACTACTTTAATTAGTCTGCTGTTATTGGCTCTGTGTATGTGTTCATTCAATTCCTTTCTTCTTCTTTACTTTGCAACTTTGTTTATAACTGTTTTGTCTCTGACCACGGTCTTACTATCAATATTCTAATAATCGCTCTTCTACATGACGTTCCTAAAATAACCAGATACGTCTGTATCGTTTGTAATTGTCGTTTTACTTCGTTGTACGTGTTACGGTTAGTGGATACATCTACCTTCTCTACTATTTGTTGTTAAAGTCGCGCGTATATCCATTACAAAAACAGAAAATTCTTTAAAGAAAGTTATCGAGTTAAAAGTCTGATATTTGTGGCTATACACTGTGCCATTTCTATGTGTTATGCTTTTTGTAGTATTTTTACAAAATACAAAATACAAAATTGCAGACACTTGATGCTAGTGAATCTCGTTGTCTCAGTTCTCTAATTTTTAAATTTCTTGACAACCCTCTTTGAAGCACAACTCTGCATTAGGTATTGTGCTCTGATTAAGTTCGTTATCTTTCTCGGCAGCTCATAGCATTCCAACACTATATAGTTTATTTCTTTTGTTTGAAATCAACAAAAAGCATAGTTGAAGACAAAAATTTGTTTTATGGCGAAAATTTGTCATTGCTTGTCTGATCCGTCTAAAGCCTGTTTGATACTCACCTATTATACGTTCAGCGAATACATATAATAATAAATTATTATAACACACCTCTAAACCGCCCCTGAACGCAGAAAGATGTGCGCCAAAGCCAGGTTTACAATGTAGCATTTATAACAATATTTTATGTTTACCTCTTTGCGTAAAACAGATGAATTAAAATTTAAAACTCACTTTTACAATACACACTATGATTAATAGTGAGATACAAATGAAATCGCCACTTTTAAACCCAATAAGTTACCCGCAGTACTAACACACGAGTGTCCAAAAATAGGTCAATGTGTACCTGACTACTGAAATTCCCGCACTTTTTCTAACCGACCAATAGCGGACAGCTATTTATAACGAGCGGGAATATTTGACAGTTTTATTACTATATGTATTCGATGAACGCAGTATAGAATAATTTCCGTGTTCTGATATTAGGAACTTTATATGTTATACTTTAAAATTTTATTTTCCTGTAGATTTCTGTTCCTTTTGTTGCAAATATCTTTTGGTAATAGTTTCTGATTGTATATTTGCTGTACCACTTTTGCAATTTCTTTCTGTAGCCTTACCTCGCCATTAACGATTTGTTTGCAGTGCCTTTATTTTTGGGATATCTGCTATCACTCGTTATCTCACTACCTACATTCCAATTGTTTGTTTTACTGTTGTTGTATCTACTTCTTTCTTTCTTTTAGGTTTAGTACCTTAGTAAAATGTTTACACCCATGTCGTCCTGTTTTATACTTTGGTATCTTGTTTATTATAACTATTATAACTCTACAAAACTTTCAAATTCATTATAAAACTAGTCGTTCTGACAACCTTGCTTATAGAACATTATTTAAAATGCACTGCTTGGTATCACAAATTTCAACTTTCTTTTTCTTCAACATTTTCTATTAAAAATTTTGGATTTCTGTTTACTAAACCTTTAAAAGTATCTTTAATTTTTTCTTCTTTTAGGGGATTAATGTTATATCGTTTGCCTTTACCACTTTTTGTTATTTGTTGGCAGTTCTTGTTCTATTCTTACTTGTAGCAACCGATAATCTGAATTTATATTCATCGTTCTGTAACTTTTACTAGCTTTGACGTTCTTAGAAATTTATTCCCTAACTTGTAACTTGTTTAGTTAGTTGTTCGTACATCCGCCGACATCCGCGATTTTTTCATGTGTTTATTTGTCGGAAAAAATTCTTATGTTCTAGTGCTAATTCTTTGGGTTACATTCCATTTATATTATTTACTGTCTTTACTTTTACTATCCAATCACACTTTATTTATACAATTCTCTGGCCAAGCAATGCATTTAATCCCCTATTATTATTTTGAAATAGTATTTTGGTATCATTAAAATATGTTCAAGTTTTTAAAACTAATTAGTATGTCTTGACATTTTTTATTTGTTAAGAGTCACACCTCAAAAAATATCCATTATCCCTATTACTGAATTAAATATAATGAATCTGTTTTTGTGATAAAGTATTCTTTCGTTTAGTTTTTTGAGTGCCTGCTATATCAATATCATATTTTTTAATTATGTCTGCTGAAAGTTTTTCTTTCTTTATAGGTCTCTAACATTTCATTGATCATTACAATTCTTCTATTTCCTTGGTCATCTTTAAGTCCGATTTTAATTTTGATTCTATTCCTATTGTTTTCATTGGAAGATACTCATGTCCTTTATTTGCTGTAGTCATTTAGTATTTTAGTACAATTTTCACTATCCAATCTTAACTGCCTTCTATTTTATCATGTTTCTTAGTTATCTGTCTAATGGTGTCTCATTCTGGGTTGTCATGTTTTCTTTTCTTTCCAAACTATGGTTGTTGCATTAATTTGTTAATCATTCATTTCAGTTATATCGTTCATTTTCATATTTACATTTACTATTTTTGCTACAAACGACTTTGAAATCGCATCTTTTATTAATTATATTTTTATTCTCCCTCTTGTTTATCCATTATTTTCGATCTATTTTCTAAGAATACTATTTTTTATTTTACTATTTCTTGGGAGACCGTATTTCTTCATGTTAATTTATTTGAACTTGTTCTGCAGCAAAAACTTCTTTTATTAAATCCTTTTTTATATCCTTGAGATCGTCTGAATTATTATCTTTGCGCTTTCTTGGGGATTTTATACTTTTTTATTTTCTCATTTTTTTCAACTTATTACTTTATATTTTCTTTCTTTATAGGGGAAAAAACTCCTAAGTTATGATTTTTCTTTAGCTTATACTGCCTTAAGAAGTAATATGAGTTGCTTACTCCACGTTTAGTACCGTTATCCTAATCGACCCTTTGAATGTCCCAATACCAAAATATTCCACGTATTGTGTCAGTATAAAATTAGTGAAAGCAATATTTGGTTGACTGAAAGAGTTAAATTACCAATAATGTCGTTTTAAAAACGGTGGGGCCACAATTTAATCATTAACGAGCACAATCCGGTTTGAGCAATTACCATCAAGATTGTTATTTTGTGAATCTTTTTTTTGATAAAGCAGATATTTTAACCTTCATATCAAGGGTTTTAGAATATTGGAATTTTTAGTATGATTATTTGTAGTTATTTTGCGGATCAAAAAGATTTTTTAAAATAACAATCAACGTTTTACGATCAAGGTAATGTAAACTTTTAAATGTTGTGAATCCCTCTATAAACAATAAGGAAAGCACTTAAAATCCCCTAGCCGCCAGTTCCCTCTGGAAAAAACAAAAGGGACAGCCAAATTTGACGTAGAATCCGAATCCGAATTCGCGATCAGACATTCAAGAAAACAAGTGCAAATGGCCATTTATGTGGGGGAGAATTTCTTACAAGGCGCGAAGCGCCTCAACGCACACCGCTTGAAAGTTTTACCAACTCATGCATAGAAGTATACTTTAACAAGGCCGCGAAGTGGCCTTTACGTTATAATTCTTTATTAAACTAATTAAATATATATATATATATATATATATATATATATATATATATATATATATATATATATGGAAAAAGGCCGCTTTGCTGTCTTGTAAATGTAGAATGATATGTTATTGAATAAATGAGAAGTCTCTACTATATTACCTGAGGTGGAATTTAACTAAATTTTTGATACACATGAATTAAGTATAAGTTACAATTATTGTTGTTATTATCAAGAATTTATTAAGTAAGTTGCAAACAACATTATACTTGTTCCTTCCTTATTAGTATTTTAAATTTCTTTACTAAGTAATTGTCTTACTATTTAAATCAAATTGAATTTTTTTCTTCAAATCGATAAACATGAAAATACGTAGTGTCATAGGAAAATTTTGCAATTCATATTTAATTTACTATCATCCAAAAAAAAATTTATTACTCTTTAAGTATTTCTACATCTTCGAATAAACTTTTCCACGCATCCTTTAGTACATTTTTATATTTAAAGACCTAGACTACGTTTTAGGTTTTAATGGGCACCCGATAAAATATTTTTTCGACTGCTACGACATTTTTGACATACTAAGGTGTTCCATTTTGAAAACTTATTTAGCATTTCGAACGTGTCATGTCACCTCTTGGGTCAAAACTTGGAGAACAAACTTTTTACTTGAAGGTGGGTATGGAGAATAGTATGAATTGTCGTTGCGGGCATATGCAAATACTCTTCTATCTAGAGATTGGTCACATACCTCTTGGATGAGATCATCTTTTTGATAACAGTAATATTCTTCTTTCAAACATTAACCAACTTAAACCGTGTGAAGAGTTGTAACCAAATTTGTTTGTTTACCCTAAAATTACTTCTTACTTGTGCCAGATTAGAGAAATAATAATAGATACCGTTGTTAAAGCACATTAATATTATTTTATATTTATTTATTAACTTTTATGTGCGTTTTGGTAACATGAAATGGTGAAGGTTTCGTACATGTATCTTGTATATTACAGAGCACTTTAAAATCATCCATTTAGATTCTTCAAATCTATTTTTGTTTGTTTCAGTAACATTGCAATATTAAAGTGAGAAAATGGGCCATCAGGGCCCATGCGCCACCACACAATAACAAGACGGCGAAATTCAAGAATGTGTTAAGTGCGGCAGGAAACGTCACATGGAATATCGAATATCGGAACTGCTTCCCTCTTTATGTCTTTCTAAATCCTACTTGTTAAAATGTTTTAGCGTGCAAGCTGTGGTAGTAACGTCTCCTACCAAGACGCACGAGACCATCGTGATGCAGGCTCTAGATAATAACAAGGCGGTGTTTTGCGAGAAGCCGATTGCCGAAAGCATCGAGAAGGCCAGAAAATGCTTTGACAAGGCCAGGGAGGTCAACTTGCCGTTGATGACGGCGTTTAATAGGTTTGTGCGGTACGGCGTGTGATGCACTTCAACTGGAAGTTTTATTTCAGACGTTTCGACGCGTCTTTTAGTTCAGTGAGGGAGAGGGTTAGAAATGGAGAGGTTGGCCACGTAAATATTATTAAAACCTGCAGCCGGGACTGTCCGCCACCAGGAATTGAATACCTGAAGGTTTCGGGTAAGTACCAAGTGTGCTTATAGAAGTCGAAGCTTAATGTTACAGAAAATTTCCATGAATACAGTAGTTTACTTAAAAATTCATTCATTGAAAGCAATGACTGTCATAAAATCTATAAGAGGCCAATGTTTTAAGTAACTATAAAAGAGTAAAAAAGTTTGAATGTTATGCATACAAGTAGCTTTAAAAACAGGAGTGTTTTATAGTTTTTTACCAAAGGAAGCAGTGATTCGTAGGATGTGGTTTTCTGATCAAATTCACAATCTTATTATCAAGTAAAATATTAGCTTAGGCAATTGCGGTATACGAAACGATTGTTTTTAAAATACTACAGGATGAATTGGGAATGGAAATAAAAACTCATAACACATTAGAAGGTTTGCGGAATAAAAGTTTCTGAACAGAATTTGGCCGCGTCAAAGAAGAGACTTAAGAGACCAGGATCTATTTTTGAGTAAAAAGTAAAAGTCTATTAAATGAATACATAAAGGCTCTCTTTTGCCTAAAAAAGTCAGAGTGTAACCATTGCAAAAAAAATTGATTGATATAGTTCTCTAGGACAAAAAGGGGTTTAATTGCAAATCTTAAACGATCACTATTTTACTGATTTTACAATAATTTTTTTGTGCATGACAATTGTTTGGGTTTGTAAGTCATGTGGAGTCTAGAATCCGCCTTATAACCCTCACTAAGCTCAGTGAGACTTATTTATTTAATAACTTAAAGAAAGCGCTCTCTTTTGAACGAATATCTTAAAATTTCAATTAGTAATAATTCTTCAGACTCTTTAAATTTTCTGTGAATGTGTGTGAAATCTAGATAAACTGTATGTACACCATATATTACAACGTGTTATAATTGCAATAACAATATACATTTCTTCCACTATTTCAAATATTCTTTAAAATTCTTTAAAGTTATAAACAACTGTCTCGTCATATTGGCCTAATTTTTTATCAACAGTCTAGAATTTTTTCCATTGTAGAGATGATTGATGTTTTAAAGGCAATGTTTCTTATGCTCCGCTAACAGTAGTTTCGGAACTACCATAGCATTTCATGTGAAAGATAACATTTTACACACTTTGGTTTTAGAAATTTCAACTTATTTTCTACTCTTCGAATTATCAATTGCCAATTTTTGATGATTGTAGCCCGTACACATGTAACACTTTCCAGTGTTCTGTTTGCTGTACATTAATAACAGCACTATAACATATTCCCAGCCATTTCTGTATCTTTAACACCATGCATCGTTCAAAAATGTCTTCCAAATCAATTCTAATAGTTACTTTGAGAAAGCATTTTATTATCGCATAAAATTCGTTGCAGATTCGCTTCTCTACTCGCTTAGTCATTGAGAATGATGCTTACTTACCCACGGCATCTAATTCTCAACTGGTCTGGACAATCAAATTGTTCTTATTTCTACATATTACGCAGACTTTCTTCATTATATTAACATTAGCTCTATATTTTCGGGACAAAACGTATATCACATTCAATTAAAGGAAACTCTATATAAGAAAGTATTCATAAAATTTGTAAGTTCGTTCTTTCATGGCTAGGTATATACAAAATTTTGAAAGTTTGCTGTTTTCTGAAGACTTGTGATATTATTATTTTTATTAGAAATATATTAAAATGTGCTGGCCACGTATATTGTTATAGCTAGAGTATTAGAGGTCTTAGAATATTACACAAGCGGTGGTCAAACGTTGTGACAAATTTAAGTGTGTCGAGACAGATTTAAACTTGTAATTTGGTAGAAAAAACATTGTGTATGTAGACAGAACGGAGTATCAGGAAATTTGGTACTACAACATTGTATGGGGTTTCTGGTGTTAAGGTTTGGAAGAAAGACTCTTATGTTGGAAGATCAAATGACCATAATCAGGTGATATCAGGAGTTCCATAGAGGAAATTTTAGTATAGAAGGTTAGGATGTCAAGTTTAGAAGACGTGTGATGTACCATCAGATAAAAGAGTGTTTTAATATTCTTGCATCTTTACTTTGCTTTGTCAACAGCATCATAACAAATGTCAAAACTTGGCCTTATTTTTATCGCGCACTCCTTAAAGCCTAAAATAAAGTACGAGTGTTTGGAAACGAAAAAGCACTCATACCTATGCGAAAATCCTGATATCTTTGCCCCAGGCAACTTAAAAAAGTTGATTACGCGGTTGGTTTAGAAGGTGGTGGAAGAGATATTTAAAGATAATGAAAGTTCAAGACGTACTGCAAAACTGTTCCAATACTCTATGTATTTATAAAATTTTTCTAAGAGCGATCATTAGCTCATTGTAGATCTTGTTTTAAAATTACAGAATGATACTTGTGCCAACTAAATACCAAAGAGCAGTTCTGACTATTTTTAATAATAGTGCAATTCTATGTACTGCTTTCTATAAACCGCTGAGGTTATCACTTATCAATAATGCGATGAGATGTTATGGTCGTGGACGTAGATGTGATAATACAGGTCCTTACAAGATATGTTTCACAAGTAATTTTTTATTGAAAAACAATTTAACTGTAGTTTAACCTTCCGTGGTACAAGTGACTAAAAAATGTGAAGTGGAAGACCAAGGTGTTATTTTAATTTTTGGAGTGTAGAAAAATTTAAATAATTGAACTGGTTTGCGAAAACCAAAATCGTCAAAAGGTGCATTATATCTGTCAAATTATAACTTACGATAAATCCTATAAAAAACGAATAGTTATACTCTAAGAAAGTAGAAAGAACTGTGACTACATAGAACAAGAAAAGCAATTATTTGTATTTGGTAGCATATGAATGGCATCATTTATTTTTAGTTGGTTTCAAACTTATGTTTGATTTCTAGTTAATGCATAGGCGAATCAAATATAAACTTGAATTACTTTTTTTAAATACATATTTCTCCAACGGATAGTGTTTTGATTTGGCTATCCAATCAAATGAAGGTATTTCTGGTACCAGTTAATCATGCATGAGCGCCTCGACAGCAACATGGTCATAAAATTTCTGCACTTCAAATTTTACTTTTAGTAGGCCAAATAAATATAATCGTATAATCCTCAAATTTTTGGCGAGTTTTAACGGTTGTATGAGGCTGGGCGTTTTCCTGAAGTAGGATAATGTACCAAATTGGAAATATGTAAGTTTTCTTTCATCTATAATTTAAAAGAAAAGGCGACGAACAGAACGCTGATCTTTAGACAACGCTGGTGATCTTCAGTTTTAACTTCTTGTTTTTCGAAAAATTATTTATGCTACGTGTGAACTTGGTTCTTTTGAGTCTTTGAATAACAACTTAAATCTTTTCCAACTTTTAGATGGTTTTAGGCCATCTTTATGATAAAAATTACAATAATCCGTTCCACCACGGATGACGGTATCTCTTGACCTAACTTTTTCTCGTTTCTGGAGTGACGGTGACTACATCAAGGCTATTTTCTTCCGAGGGAGTCTGCTACCCACAATGGGCGTTTCATCGAACCCCCCACACTCGCGCCGATGTCGAGCGGGTTGCAGCTTACTCATTAGCCGCGGATTGGGCGCGATGACAGGGTCGTTTGTCGACTCAGTCAATTGGCGCAAAAGGGCGGATCGGTAGCAGATTATGAGCCCAGGTTAGGTTTAGCGAACAGTGATCTTTGGAAGCCCGATTTGGTTCTTTTAAAGGACGACCAAGCCGTTGCAGCTAATGTTGCAGGCCCTCCGGATGAGATACCCTAACAAACAACTGACTCTCACGGCTATAGTCGTGGAAGCTAGAGGGACGTGAACTAGAGCTAACAATAGTCTTAGTACCCTCCTCCAACTTACCAAAAGGGAGATCATCTCTCTTATTCAAAATGCGTACATATATTCCCTTGCTATTTTAAATGTGGCTCTCTATTTTGCAAGAAGCTATTGTGATGATACGCCAACGAAAGAGACGAAAGGACTGTTTCGAAAAATTAAAGAGATAACGACAGAGTTCAAGCCAAAATAATGGTAAATAGAGGATAACAATGTAAGTGGCGCAATGAATATAAATGGAGTAATAGCAACATGGAGAAAATATTGTCAAAGCCTCTGCATAGACAATAACTATGGTCATTTAGACTAACCTAAACTTCTGACACAGTTTTTAGAAAATTGTACAGGCTGTACAAAAACTGAAAAAGAACAAATCGATTGAGAAAGGTAAAATTAGCGCAGAAATGTCAAAGCAACGCAACAATGAAGGAATCCTATGGACCTGTATATGTGCCAATCCACAAAAAAGGTTCTATCCAGAATCATTATAGAACAGTCACCCTAATTTTGCTAATTCTGCTACAACACCTTAACAACTTTCTGGATTGGCAAATACCTCAGGAACAAGAGAGATTTAAAAGTGGAAAAGGGACAAGGAAACAGTTTTTAAATCCCCGATAACATAATCAATAATGTAAACAACATATAAAGTATAGAGATCGGCAAATACGCTGTTTATTTAGGTTGAAATATAAATAGAGATGGGAACTGCTCCTCTGAAATACGGAGCAGATTAGCTATGGCAAAACAGCAACGGTTATATTTAGTAATATTTGGAATGATCGTAACATATCGGATGAAACAAAGAAAAGACTAATTACAACATTAAAATTTCCAATGGCAACATATGAGGCAGAGCCATGGACACTAAAAACTGACGATAGGAACAAAGTGATTTTTTGTGGTATTTGAGAAGACTTTTGCAAATCCTACGAACAGACTGCAGAACAAATGTGTCCATAATAGAAGAATTAAACAAACAAGATTGCCTTTCCATCGTGGTAAGACGTCGTATCATAAAATACTTTGGTCACATCACTAGAAGAAATAACGATAATTCAGAGAGACCTGTAATAAGGGAAAGGATGAAGGAGTAAGATTACGAGAACGCTCTTCAAAAAGGTGGATAGACCAAATAAAAGCTTTTTGCCTTACTGTTATGAAGTTTTAATCAAAATATATGGTAAATCATTGACGCAAGATTTGAGGACCATATTTTATTTTTCAATTGACCAAAGTGGATAATGTTCAGCATTCCCACCAAACACAGATCGTAACGTTCCGCGGGTGCAGTTTTATGTTTTGGCCAAAGATGTCACTATTTGCATTGTCTTGTACATGATCTTTTGTACGGTAGCTTTTGAACGGCATTGATTTAGCTTTGCCAAATAACTTGGTACGGGCTTATTTCTATGATATATCCCAAGTTTATCTACAATTTCACACTTAACGAAATATGAATTACTAATTCTTTAAGCTGATGTCAATTAAGAGTTGAAAAATGCAACAAGAATGCGATGACTTGACTCTGTTATTTTCAGTATTGATTTGAAGTTTTATAATAAATAGCTGTATACCAAGAAATTAGTTGAAGATTTTTTAGAAGTGTCGTGAGTTGACCATGACATAAAAAATATTTAATTTTCGTAAATTATCTTTATTATCTAATTTTTTGATGTTACAGGTGGAATTTTTTATGATACCGCTGTTCATAACATCGACACTCTGATATGGATTCTCGGCGAATATCCCACCAAAGTGTCAGTAGCAGCATCCGCTAACATTCTCGAAGTAGCCGAAATTGGAGACTTCGACACAGTCGTCATCATGTTATCATTTCCCAGCGGTACCATCGGAATCATCGATCTTAGCCGCTACAGCAGTTACGGTCACGATCAAAGGCTAGAGGTAGTTTTTAGTATTTTTGCTGAAAGCCATCAAAATTCTGGGCGCCCTTTCAATTTAGGTCTTTGGGTTCAAGGGAATGCTCCAAGTGAACAACCAACAGCCTTTGCAGGGCGTGGAGAGTTTCAGCGCGCAGCACACAACTTGCCCGATCTTCTATTCGTTTGCTTCGCGGTTTCAGAGCTCTTACGAAATCGAAATGGAACACTTTCTCGATGTTGTCGCGGGTAACTTACTTATTGGTGTAACATTTAAGAACTGCGAGCTTTGGTGTTTTAGGCAAAGATTCGTTAAAAGTCGACCCGAAAGATGTTTTGGCCGTCAGCAAAGTTGCAGCAGCTTGTGATCGGGCCGCGAAGACGGGGACAAGCTGTGGAAATTGAGTGGAATCTGAAGAGATCCTCTAAATTAGCATCATCCGCGAAAACATTATAATTATTTTAATTTGTTAAATATATTGTAACATAATAATTAAGCTCTAGTACTAAATTGTTTTGTAAAGGCAATTTTATTAAGGTATTTTTTGTGTTTATTATTTACAAGTTTTAAATTTGTAAACTTTTTATATTTCTTTTTTTTGCCTGTCAGATCTTTAATTGTTGCTTACGTTTAATTTACTAATTCTATTGTTCCTTCTTGTCCCTAAAATTATATTGTAGACTGTCGATGGCTGATTTTACTGAGAGGTTAACGAAAGGGCCTAATAGCTGGTAACTTTGCTATTTTTTTGCTTTAGATGTGATCTTCTCCTTGGAGAAATACTGGCCAAAAATAAAAGTTTTAAACAAAGATTTATTTTGGAGTCCTATCGGAAGTACGGAAACGCAATAGAAGTGAAAGGATGATTTAAGGGTCAATTTCAATATGATCGCTTACTAGACTTTTGTCAGGTGAATTAGGAATAAGTTGGAAGCAGATATTACGGTTTAGAATGTTTATAAACAACGTTTTGGAAGACCAGGAACTTCGACAAATGCTGCCATGGGAAATTTATCGTTAAAATTCAAGAGCATCTGTTCGGCAGACTTCTACGTGAAAGAAAAGTCACATCTCATGGTTAGTACACGTTCTCAATGAAGATGATCCAGAAAGAAGAATGCAGTGTTGTAAGCGATACTTGGCGAAATGTGGAGAAAACCAGCAATTTCCAAGACAATTCGTTTCACAACCTCTACAATTATATTTAGTGGGCACATGAAAGTCGGCTCATTATATAAGACCATTATGAATTTACTAGAAATGATGATGTGTTGTGGTTTACCAGCGAACTAATTAATTGTTTCTTTCTTTTTGCGTATACTGCATCTGGTGCCGCTTACTTGAATTCACTGAAGGAATCAGCAACACCACGTATTCACAAAGATTTTTATGATGAGGGTTTTTAGTTTCCACGAAACGAAGCGTCTCTACATTATCATTATGATGTAATGGTGTATCTTAATGCAAACCTGTCAAACAGATTTAGATTACGCGTTCACCAGACGTCACACCATTTAATATTTTCTTTTAGTGATTTATTAAGCGCCAAGATTATGCTAGAAAAATTGAAATCAGTAATTGACGAGCAGCCATTGAAAAAGAATATTTCCAAAACCAAACGAAATGATTTTGGATGTTTGTGATTTCATTGCTTCGCGCCTAGACCAGAATGGTCATCAGTTTGAAAACAAGCGCTAAGCATAAAAATATTTTTCTGTAGTTTATTGCGAAGTTCAAAGGGAATTGTATGTTAATACAGACTATCATCATTACAATACGTTTTTACGGCATTCTTAGATTACAATAATTGCTGCACCTTCTAGTAATGTTCAAGATTGGGGGTACCAAAATACTTTATCATGTTACGGTTACGCTCCTAAGTAAGAGAAGAAAATGTTTTGCTTTACCTTAAAAAGTAGTTTACAATTACGCCCCCAAGAAAGTTTACATTAAACTGTAACGACAATGATGTAGAATTTGTAGAAAACACGAGAGTTTTCCTCCCTCCCGACGGATGTTTGGTGGTCTCTAAGCTGCAGCTCTTGAACCAACGGCTATAGGTGCAAGTCTTTGATAATATGGTCCCCAAGGAGGTTCGAAGGATGTCGATTTCTTGAAAGCGACGCCTAGTAGAGGTGCTGGGATCTCCTTTCATAATTTATCTTTGTCTTAGAATATCTTTAACATCGCCAGTTCCTTTACGTTTTGGGTGTTTATATGTTTTCTATATAATCTTTAAGTTACAACTTTCATAATGCACACATTTAAAATGGCGGAAAATTCAAATCAGTCAGCTTTATAATTTCCCATCATGTATTAGTGATTAGCATATGGAGTCGCCAACCACAAAAAATGTTTGCTATCATATTTTATAATTTCTGTGCGTGCCTTAAGAGAAGATATAATTTTGTACGTAAGTTACTGTTGTATAACATGTATTTAAGATGCCAACAATAAGTTATAATAACCGAATACTATTAGTATTTGTTCAAAATTTTAATTTCTAATTTCCAGTCTGTTCTTTCGAGTATGTGGTCAATTTTTTATGTGTTCTTATGTATTTACTTTCAATTCTTATAAGTTTATTAGTTCTTCTCTAATATTATAGATGGTTCTTTGTTGTTTGTTTGAAATTCTCTCAAAATTCTAAGGCTTTCTTTTCGTTTTTTTAGTACTTGGGTACATGGATTTGAAAATGTACCTGCCTAAATTTTTATTTTTGTTGACGAGGACATTCTTTGTATTCTTTTCTGTAGCACAGTTTTTCCCGATGTTTCATTTTTCTAATTCGCTCTTCATTTCGGCCAATTTTAATTCGAGCAACTTGATTTGCTTTGGCATGGTAATTTATTTAAATAGTTTTACGAGTCGCGATAAATCGCATTTCTAGCACCAGTGGTAACCAACTTTGTTTGTGGGTTAGATTATTTATTTTTGCAATTAATCAACAATGTACAAGCACTATTATAAAGATAATTAAGTAACCTAGAAATGCTAATTATTTACTACAGTCCGATCTATTCCTCAGCGTATTTAAATTACTATGCAAGCTGCTTAAAGTACCTTTAGACAATGCCTTATTTTATGCAGTACTGTATGCAATATTGTACCTCGTACTTATACTTCAAGGCAGACTACAAAGCAATTTTATAGAAAATGCCAGCATATGTAATAACGTCAATCAATTGAAAATTCTTTTCTTACTTTAATTAATTTTAAAACTTCAATATGACATGCATCCCTTTTTCCGTAAATTTATTGCATTCATCTTATTGGATAAACAAAGACATTGTTTGAATGCATCTTAACAGCAACTGTATGCCACTGCCTATTTTTAATAGTTATTTTTATGCTTAAGCACCCACTTAGAATTCTCTGGATATTTGTGTTATTCCGCTGCTGCGACTGCCCGTAGCTTTTCTAAAGAAACTCGACTTTCGGAGATCGACCATTACAATAATAACAATTCTAACAAGACAAAAAGTAAGCAGTTTATTAGAAAAAAGCAACACCTTATCCGAATGACTCAATCAAATAGCCTAAGAAACTATAACAAATATATGGGTAGGGTCAACATGTACGATCACGGATTAGCTAACTGTAGACTCAAAATAAAGAGGACATGGCCGTGACTGTTCTCACAATTAAATGTGGTAACATTTACAATACCGTCTTCAAAAACCAAGATCTTAGGTTTTAGGATTTATGTTACCCGATCATCTTCTAGACACAATAAGATATATAAGGGATTTATTATTATTTATTGTTAATTTATTTTAATTATTCTATTAGTCGTGGTTCATTACATCAATCACTCTTCTGAAAAACTATACTGCACGGCAGTGTTCCTAGATGACAGCCAGACGTTTAATAAAGTTTGACACAACGGTTACTTTTCTAAACTAAAACACACATTGCCTCATTCATATTTCATCATATTGAAATCCTACATTGAAGAAAGGTTTAGATTAAATATAAACATCAAACTGATCTGTATCCGGCACGGTCTGGAGTCCCCCAAGGCAGTGTTTTAGGGCCTTTGTTATATCTACTTTATACGGCTGACGCATCACAATCACTGGCAGCCGCCTTTGTGGACGATAAAGCCATCCTGGTTAAACACAAAGATTCTACAACAGTTGCCAGAATGCTGCAAGATCATCTAAACGAAGTAGTTATATGGACCAAAAAGTGGAGGATTAAATTAAACGAAACCAAATTGCTTCACGTCACTTTCACAATGGTGAAATATCTTGGCATATATTTAGACATACAAAATTTTAGTACACACTACTGGATGCTCGGAAAAAGATCCAAATTGTCACTCCAAAACCAGCTCTTGGTTTATAATGTTGAATTTAAATCAATCTGGACTTATGGCATCCAGTTATGGGACTCAACAGCAAACACCAACATCCAAATTATTGAAGTATTCCAGCCAAAGTGCTACGTGCTATGTGTGACGCACCTTATCAGATATAGTAAAAAGTATTTAAGCAAATTAGAACTTCATAGTAGTCCCCTAGCTTTGAATCTTCTTGATAAAAGTTTGGACACTTAACGACTGAGCCGAGTTAAGCCACTAGACCTTCCACACACAAGTAATTAATTTAAAGCACAACTTAGATTGAATATAATGAATGTTCTAGAAGTCTTAGAACTGTCACTTTTTACGTGATGCTATCAAAGATAAAAAAGAAATCACAAAAATGCTTACGAAGCCATAAATGTGTTAGATTGGTCTCTATAACCAATGCAAGTGGAAATTCACCATTAATTTTTTAAAAAGCTGGCTTACTGCAGTTAATTTAAATAAATTTGTAGCGTTAAATGTTTTTTATGTGGAAATACAGCTTTCATATTTTGCACCCTGACTTGGTTATATCTAAAAACTAATACAAGGTTAGCATAAAGTCACAACTGTGTAGCGTGCCTTATATGAGGATTACGATCCTCATTTAGTTGACAAACTAGACTTATTTTGCTAAGCTGTACATTTCTGCGGCAGTTTGCATAAAAGTCCGCATAAATTTCCGCAAACATCCGGATTTATAATTTTGGTAATCGCTGGGAATTTAATGTGACGGCAAGATGGATTAAATGCTCCTTACAATATGAGGAAAGCACGGGAGTGCTTGAAATTGATGGATTGCTGCAGTCTACGTCGTTTACTTTTGTTCGAGCCACGAGATGTTGCTTTTTGTTTACATTGCATTTGGTCGGCGCATTAGATACATCAGCTAGCAACGCGGACCTAAATGTAAAATCCTCTTTATCGAAACGTCATGTCTATTGATTTATGGAAAGTTTTGTCAAAAGATATTATTTAAATTTTCTTACACAAAAAGCTTTTTAAATATTTGGCTATTGTTTTAGATTGTATTTCTAACACATCCGCAGAATCATAGCTTTTTCACCAATTAAAATGCTGTTACAAGTGCTCTTCCGCCTTTTTTTTAGATACGTATATGGTATATTGTGCCTTTATCAAAGGGTAAACGCAACGCAAACTTCAATTGAGTTGCAGATTAAAATGTGTGCTCAGTGCGTATGTACAAATACACTTGATGCCACCAAAAAGTGTACAGAAGGAAAGGTAGTGAGTTATTCATGTAGTGCTGCTAGTGAGATTGTGGACCAAGCGGAAAACCATAGAAAGCAATCAAGAAGAGATGAACGGCGTAGTTTCTTTAAAGGAAGAAGGTGACTGTATTGCATATTCAGAGGAAGTTAGCCGTGTACAAATACACAACACTAAATTGCTGAACTGATTAAAACAAAAGCAGCCACTATATCGCAATGTGTTTCCCATAATATCGCTACTCAGCAGAATCGAAAGCACATGGAGGTATGCCAATGTTTGCTGTGACTGCACAGTATATACATAAAAAAGTTATATATCTTTTCTAGCATAAGACCCTGGAAAAGAAACACCAAACGCGTTAGAAGTCCTCATCCCAAAAAGCCACGCGAATATTGTCATCTGATTAAGTAGGGGATTCTATCAATCAATTGGCTGTCCAATTGTGAAAGAATTGCCAGTATTGCAAATCACTGAAGTTACTGTCACTTTTAGTCTCCATATAATTGACACCTGTAGGCTCTAGGGTAATGCTCCGTGCTCCAAAGCAACTGCAGTAAAAAGTTTCCTTCCAACGACGATTTCAGTCGGTTGTCCGCAAGTGATGCTATGCCACATTTAAGGAGACATTAAAGAAGCTCTACGAAAACAGGCGAAGTAATAAATTTTCTATTATAAAAGTAAATTCATTTTGTTGTATCCAAAGAATTTTTTTTATAATTTTTAGAGAGATTATTATTCTTACAAGGTTGTAGAGCGAGGCACTGCAAAAATCGAATTAATTATAAACTACAATAATTTGCGGATGGTAAAGCTACAACAACAGTGTCTCGGGGCGTAACGCCAATCCTTCACCTACTGCAATAGGTCTATAAAGAACTATGTTATCTCTTATAGAGGTACTGAAAAGAGTTTCTTTAGACCTAGTCTACCTTTGCTTAACTAATAAAAGAGATTAATTAATATACTAATTGATGTTATTGTTCTACTGCGTGAATAATGTCGCTCAGAGGACGCGTAATTATCTTTACTACCCACAGTAAAAGCATTACTGCTATTAAAAGTAATTCTCTTTCTCTGTAAAGTCCAAAGTCCTATAAAAGCAATGATGTTGCTTCTCAGTAAAAAGCTCAGTAAGTATGTAAAGCACGACTAGTTTAAAGCGTCTTTTGAATAACCGCAGTTTTAAAAATAAACAGTTGTAATGTGCATACAGACCACCAATCGAAAACAACTTCCACGGTGGTTTTGCCCAATATCTACGGAAGAAACATTTAAAGTTGTCATATACTTTGACTATCTGAAGAATATTGTTGATTTTTGGTGATCATTTGGTTAAGAAATACCGATAATTTTTGTGTGCAAGATGCTTACAATTCCAATAATCCTCAAGTTTCTAGAGATCTGCACTAGTGCAGAGTTATTTCATCTAAAAAAAAGTCAAACAGATAAACTGTCGACAGTATAGAATTTGAAGCTTTATCTCTTAGAAGTTGAACAACTACACCAGCTACAAGTAGCTGCAGAAATGAATGGATAAAAACTGGATATAACAGGATTGAGTAAAGTGAAGAGAATTAAATTTGGCAAAACAAAAACGCCTACAGACGAAATCAAGAAGAATAACATTTTTATTTGATAGGAGCGTTTCAAAATAAGAAAACATGTTGTCGGGCGATGTATGTGTAAATTGCAAATAAATATATAAAAAGAATTGTGTGACGTTACTCACTAGTCCGATGGTCTAATATGTCACTGTCGACTGTGACGTCCCCGAAGCTATAATAAAAGGGAGGCCGGAAAGAGAAATCAACGATGGAGATGAAACGAGTACAAACTACCTTCTATTTTTTATTTTGGGATCTATTCTTCCGATTAGTCGACGTTCCAGACGCCGAACGAACCTGTCATGGTGACGATTGGAAAGGAGGGATCCACAAGAATGTTATTGGACTTTCCTGGGGGCACATGGGCTAACTATGCACGACGTGGCAATTACTGCAGCTCTTACTCCTAACGCGAGTACGATTTGGAGGTCTTTTGTGAAAGCGCTCCCTTTTAGGACGCAAGCAAAACGTACTTTCTAACACCTCTCGGCTTCTTCCATTAACCATCCTCATGGTGAGATCAATAATCAAGTGTAGTCAAATACAATGTGATAACGAAAAGAATCTCAGCAGCTAGACTACAAGAAAAAATACGGAACACTGCGCACTCTACAAGTGGCCTTGAGTTATAGATACACTAAAGAGAAAGCACAGCATCATAAAAATAGGAAACATGAAGGAAGTTGGCCCACAGGGTTCGAACAAACAATGAATTGTGAAAAAATAATAATAACAGCGGCATCTACAGATTGGTGGACTGACAACAAATTGGATATGCATAAATATCGTGCGTTATATAATTTCAAACATACGTATGAGGGATATGCATACCAAGGTAACAATGGGTGAAAAGCGAGGATGTATTTTATTATAACTTCTATTTTTAATGGTTGGGCATGATCTGGCAAGATAAGGTACATAACAATAAGGAATTAACAGGGGATAGAGACTTAAGGACCTTGAGTTTGCAGACGATATATTTCTTCCGTCACATCTACAATCATATGTAAGAAAAAATATATAGCCTAGATGAAACAGGAAGACTCAATTGTCACAAAATGAAGTTACAAAGAATCAGCGCTCAGAACTCGAGGAGTTTTCAACTGAATAACCTCAATATAGAAGGGTCTGCAATTTAAATATTTGGGTAAAGTAATAGCCTATAGAGTAGTTCAGATAAAGAGTACAAAAAGCAAACTCGTCTTTTCTGCAATTGTAGCCTAATATCAACATATAACAAAACTAAAAATATTCAGAAGTAATCTGACCTCAGATCTTTATTAACAGATGCTTTAGAATAATCATCAGAATCTTTCGGCCCATTGTCCTCACTACTAGCGAATTGTTACAACGAGCACAGGAGAAGCTCAGAAATTATTTAATTAAAAAGAGAAAATGACTGGATTGGACAACCTCAAGAAAGACCTTAAAAAAGTCTTGAAGAACTAGCATTAAATTGGAACCTTCAAAACATCTCAATTTAGAACGATTTATTAATATATCTGTTACACTATAAATCCTTCCATAAACAATTTTCGATAAATCATACAGAATTAGCTTGTATTGGTAAACACAGACATCCGTGTTATCTGGTGCTGATAGACCTTTGGTAACAAGCTTTCCACTTTATTAGCAAATTATTCTATGCATTTTGCTGCAGTGTAAACGTATATAAATTTGTGTGCCTGTTTTGGCCATAAATTTGATTAATCACCACAGAAAAAAATAAAAAAAGAATTAAAATCATAAATAAGCCTGTCACTAAGTTATTTGTTTCAATTCATCACGCTCTCGGAATACCATTTTGATATCCTAACAACCTCAAAAACAGTGTTAACCTGCTTATCAGAAAGGTCATAACCAGCTTTCGCGTACCAAACGGCCTTTTGAACAGTGTTGTTGCGGCTTTTCCAAAACGTGTTGCTGCCTCTGGCTGAAGACAATGGCAACGGTGAAGTTTAAGGACGTCTCTCAGTACAAGCAGCAGCAAACTCAGATTCCTCGAGAAGACCATGGGTATAACAAGTAAGTTACAGCCGTAGGTTTGTTAGAATTATCATAATCATTATCATGACCTTGTTACGTTTATTACAGGTACGTCCAGAATATTGGAATGCAGGAGATACGGGACAATGGTGTTATTGGGATGGCACTTTTTGGAGTTGGTAGAGCAGGTAAAAACGAAAGCTTTAATGTTATAAAAATTAATTAAAAACCATTTCATAAAAATTAATTTAATTGAAAAAAGTTTATTTCCTAATTTCTTCTAATACAATTGACTCGTACTCAAAGTTTTATACTGCTCATAGATACTTTCTGATGAATTGAATATAAACCGGATTTTCTTAAATTAATCTAATCGCATGACAGTAAGTCTGGACTATGGGTGGTTTCTTCAATATAGTACAAAACAAATTATGATTTTTTTTCAAATTTGGGCAAGAGACTCATCTTACGGTCATTTTTGAAGCCCAGGATCATTATTATTCTCACCTCTAACCCAATTATTAGAATAATTAGAATATTCTTTTCATCACACTCGTTCTTGGGCAAAGTCGGTGCTTTTTATTTGCATCTGCTTCTCCTCTTTCCAAAAATGTATGTATTTGAGTCTTTTTAAGGGCTTTGTCCCGAACTGTATTTTACGTTTTCAACATTTCGAGCGGTTTTACGTTACATAACAGACGAGGTAATGTATACAATTAAAACAGAGGTAGTGCGATATACCGTACGAAGGGAATCCACTTTAGGCATCTCTTTCTACAATGCTCAGACGTCTGAGATCTCAAGGCGCGTAATAAAATTTTTGTTTATAATGGGTTTGCTCTGGTAAATGTTTTTTTGCGTTACAGGGGTTATCCATTTAGCCTCCCTGCTAAACAACCCGCGGGTTAAATTGCTCTACATCGTGGAAGAAGATAAGGACAAGTGGGACTCGTTGCGAAGTTATTGGAACTTGGTGGATACGAAATTTCTTAGCAGCATGGACGCCGATCAGGTGTACAAGGACAAAAAGTGAGCTCTTAATTTTGGGATGTGACTGTAACGTAAGCAACCACTTATTTAGCGTGCGCGCTGTTATTGTCTCCTCCCCAACTCCTACGCACGAGGACATCGTGACAAAGGCGTTGGAGCACAACAAAGCCGTCTTTTGTGAAAAACCCATCGCCGAGAACTTGGAAAAGTCAAAGAGGTGCTTCGAGAGGGCGCAACAAGTTAATCAGCCGCTTTTGGCCGCGTTTAACAGGTTCGTACGGCACAACAAAGTCGCGCGTAGGAACCTTTCACAAATGGATGATCCGTTGATTTCAGGCGCTTCGATCCTGCCTACAGTTCCGTGCGGGACCGGGTACGAAACGGAGAAGTCGGCCATGTTAATATGATTAAAGTTTGCAGCAGGGACTCCCCTCTACCGAGCACCGAGTACTTAAAAAGTTCAGGTAAGTATTAGTTATTATTGCCTTAAAATATTTTGACCTAATAAATAAATGATAACAAAAATATATTTATTAGTATAAAGAAAACTTTTTGGGTGGACCTGTAATAGTCGATAGTATATTAGGCTGATTCATAGATTTTGAAGAATGTAAAATCAGCTACTTTATATCTACAGTGTATTAACTATTGTGACAAAATCTTCATCACTCCATTAGTAAAACGGTAATGTAATTAAACGTGAAGATCATTTTAAAAGCTAAACTACTTTTACTTATTTAGGTATTTTATTTAATTAGGTAATAAAATACAGGTACTCATAGTAACTGTATCGTGTAAATGTGCGTGTACGACATTCTCATCTGCAGTCTTACGTTTGACTAGGTAGCAAACGTTATGCTGAAGGAGGTTCGCTTTCAGGCGGAATATTCCACGATTGCGCCGTTCACGATATCGACATAATAATTTGGATTCTCCGGGAATACCCGGTGCGAGTGTCGGTCTCGGCCTCGGCGAACATTCCGGAAATCGCCGAGTTGGGCGATTTCGACACAGTCGCCATCTTGCTGACGTTTGCGAGCGGGACTGTTGGTATGATTGACCTCAGCAGATACAGCAATTATGGGTACGACCAAAGGTTAGAGGTAATATTCAATAACGCCTATTATGCTCGTCCAAGAAATTCAGTAGGATGTGAAGTAAACGCGCGAAACTAATGCACTTTTCAAGGTTTTCGGCTTCAAAGGCATGGTGAAGGTGGAAAATCAACAGCCCATACAGGGGCTTGAGACGACCTACGGCTTGGAGCGTAAAACGTGCCCCATGTACTACTCTTTTGCTACTAGGTATCAAGCAGCCTACGTCAACGAGATGGAGCATTTCTTAAACGCTGTGGAAGGTTGAGGGATCGAGAATTTTGCTACTGCATTGCTAATTTCGGCTTTTTTAGGCAAAGAAGAACTGAAGATCCAATACGGCGACACCTTGGCTGTGAGCAAAATTGCTTGTGCCTGCGAAGAGTCTGCCAGGACAGGAAAGTCGATTGAAATTAAATGGGAACTGGAAGAGTTACCAAAACACTGAGGTTATTAAATAATCCATAATTAATTATATCAGCAATTAGCTGAAATAATATACAATTATAATTTGGCATTAAATTTTAAGCTGATTTCCTAACTCACATTTGCAAATAACATTAATAATTGAATAATAAACCAAGAGAAAACGCATTTTGTTTTAAAATTTGTATGTTCCATTAAGTGATCTAATTAATTTTGTCCGTTATTATAGTCACACTACAGCTATTTTAAGCTCACTTTGTTTCAGTGTGAATCTTCTATTCGAGAACAATCCGTACAATTCGGTTTTATAAATAAAAAGCACGGGTATTACAAAATAAGAAATTAAAATTAAAAAGTGGGTGATTAAATAGGAAAATCATAATTTTAATAATCTTTCATTACTGTGTTATCATTCACCACTTTATTTTTAATACAGGGGTGAGTTCATTTATATGACTTTATCTCCTAGTTTTTTTTGTTGTTCCTAAGTTCTTAGTATAGCATACTCATTTAATGAAATGTGACCTTGCTTTTTTAAGCTTATTTTATACTTACAGTTTTTTGTTTTCGTACAACGTACTCTAACTAAGGTCTAGATACTTTCAGCAGAATGAGTCAACAAACCTTTTTTTTTTAATTTTATATATATATATATGAAACTTAGATGTAACCATATATTATTGCTCTCTTGATTATACTTTAATAGAAAATTGTCATATTATTTATTATTTTGTTTAAATTTTGAGTCCTCAATTTGCTTAAAATTAGGTGAAAGATAATTTTCAATATATCAAGCTTTGTTTATAATCGAATGTCAAATTTGACATTTTTTGCTTTTAGAAAGGTTTATATAAAAAAAGGAATTTCAAAATTAGTTGCTACTGAATTATGTACAGCTTTATAAATTATTGGCTCAACGGTGTGATTATTAATTACTTGAAAAATTTTTATAAGCTAACTCTATGTAGTTTTATAATTTTACTTGGTATGCGAGTCGTTTTTTCTATCAAGAACTGAATTTTGAATAAGAGTTATGATGAGCCTGCTGCAAAATTCTTCTCATGCATTCTATTTTGAATAACTTGCGTTTTGACCACCTAAATACCTTTTTTAATCTTCCCGCCATGCTTCCTTCTTTTCTCCTATTTTTCTGTTTCCAATTTCCATTTTTCCTTCCTGTTTTTTCCCTCCGCTTTCTCCTCTACCCAATTCTCGCCTCCCTGTGCCCTTCTTTCAATCGCAGTATTGTCAAATGCTCTTCGTTTTGTTTTGCAACAATTATTGCTTTTCCTTTATCACCCAATGTTTCCAAACTTTCTTCATTTACTTACCACAAGAAAATGGGATCCCACAGTCCATCCCACATCTCCCGAAACTTCTTATAAAATTATACTCTATGTATATGCATTGCAATATTTTGCCCAGAGTTTCTTTCTTTGGGGATGTATTTATTTTTCAAGGAGACTCAAAACTAAAAACAAAAAAATGTGAAATTTTTAATCTAATAATGTGTCATGGTTTTTAGTTTTTAAATGACAAAAATTAGTTTACACCCCACATTTATTTTAATCGCCATAGTAACCGATTATTAGACGCAAATATTTTATTCTTTATACAATAATGTGCCATATATCTTCAGTTTCTGGGTTTCAATAGCCCACTCTTACTCGAGTGGAAAACACGTTTGCCAATGTTCTCATGATCCCACTATCCTCGGAAAATATTGATAATGAAATCGAAACTTATTTAATTGATTTGTCTTTAAAGCTACCTTTAGCAAATAAATTTGAAATTATAAATATTTTCAAACGCACGTATGTTTCTACACATACTATAACATTATTCAGCCAAACAATGTGTCCTTAAGGACATATTTAAAAAATTAAATAAATGACAAACCTTTACTATTCAATTCTGTTTTAATAGTTTGAGTTTTGATTATATAACAATCACCTGATTATTACTCAAATAATGAAAAACCTTAAAAGAGAAATATGACTATTTATATATTTTTAGCAAATTGTATAATAAAGGCATGTTATACCCACCTAAGTGGTTCCATCTAGTAACAGTGCGGTATTACATTACCGTATCTGATGTTTTGCAAGGTAGAATTATGGGTCCCTTACTATACACGATATATTTCTCCGACTCACTGACCCCAAAAAACACTTTGGTCGCCATTTTTTAAACAGCGGTTATTTTATGTGAAATGTTAGGAAATGATATAATAGAGGGTAAGCGATGGTCGCACGCTGTGACAAGTTTAAGTATGTTGAGAAAAGTTTAAACCTTGTAACAATCAGAACTTTTGTGTATTTGTTATTTATGAAATTTGGCAGCAAAAAGACTTGAAGTATCGTTTTGGTAAAGAAAGGAATATCGGAACATCTTGTGTTTCAACTTTTCACACCGTTCGAGTGTTAATCAGTGTTTGGAGGAGAAGGTTCTTGTGCAGGGTGATGATTTTGCTTATTGTAGACCATATTTAAATGATATTGGTAGTTCCACACACAAAAATTTACTTCGCAAGATGTTTTAATGTATGGAAGGCCATCCTCAAGACAAGTATTTGGATATTACTTCGCGAGAAATTCGTACTAATTTACATGACCATTTTCAAAGGAGAAAAATTGTTTCTTTGAGTGCTTCATGTTTTAATCGACACACAGATAGCACAAGATGCTCAATAATTTTTAAATTGGAACGTCGTAATAATAGCATCTAACAAGTGACAAAACGTGTGCTGGGTTCTACGAAATAAAAATACGTCAGTGCCTATAGGGTGCGTATTTGTTGCATTGCGGCAATTTTTCTGCCTATTGCTCCAAAATCAAAACTCGGTATTTAGCAACTAATGGGCTGAAGATGCTGGGGAATTCCTCCTGCAGCCTAGATCTCCCTTTGTGCGATTTCAGAGCCGTGCTTCCAATAATAAAGGTTATCTAATGGCCTGGAAGAACGAGTGTGCTTAAAGACTCACGGAAAATTAATTTGACGGAGACCCTTAAAGTGTGTAGAGTGTAGTGAAAAGTATTTTAAGCAAATCAAATAAATTTGTTCTGTGTAAAGTAACACTACTTAAAACTTATGGGTACATTAGATTTAGATGAAATAAAATCTTACCTGAACAATCGCAATTTTCGTGTTCGTTACGAAAATGCAACATCCAATCTTTGTATTATAAACTCAGGTGCTCCAATCCGCTATATATTGTACACTGCAGACATATCAACGATGCAAGAAATACTAATCGGTACTTTCGCAGACGACGCGGCTATACTAGCAACTGATGTAGATTCTATGGTAACCAGCCAACTTTTTCAAAGGCATATTTACTTACTTGAAGATTGGTTCCGAAAATGAAAGGTTTTTATTAAGTCGACAGCAATGCCCTCAGATCACAATCAATAATTTACTAGTACCACAGGCCAAAGAAGTCAGATATCTCAGAAGACACACATATTGAAAAATATGATAGAAATAAACCTTAAGGCCAAGAAAATGTATTGGCTGTTAGGGAGAAAATCATCGTTGTCCATTAAAAACGAACTTCTCATTTATAAAATAATTATAAAACCAGTGTGGACGTACGGCATTGATCTATGGGAATGTTTGTATAAATCAAATGTAGACATCATTCAACATTTCCAATCGAAGACACTACGTGCTGTAGTCAACGATCCCTGATTCGTCAAATCAATCAATACATACAGATTTAAACATACTCTTCGTTAAGGCAGTCAAACATTAAAATAAATTGATCAACCCCTACTGGAAGCCAGGTACGCCAAAAGCTTAAAGAGGAATTGGACACGTGATATAGCAGTTCCACTTTATTAGTGTCTGTGATAAATCATTATTATTTTACATTAATCCAAAAGTTTTATATAATATATTATATGTAAGGGCAAGCACCAACAGATGTCACCCTCCACTTGTCAAGACTAATCTTACTATAGACCAAATCATGGGTAAACTGTTCTGATTGCTAATCAATTATTCAAAAAAACCTACACCCAAAGATTTCAATCTTTGTCGAATCAGACTTCTTTGTTTTCTTAAACGTTGTTTTTTTCAATCTTGCTAATTTCTTATGCAAACATGGAATGCTTAAATTTTTTATATTAAATCGTTTCAATACCTACCAAAGTGATTTATTTTGTAGTAACAGATGGGGCTAATTAAACTGCATGTTTTTAAGAAGGTAGGGCAAGTAGGCAGTGACCTTCACATTCCACACAGTTGAAAGCTTAGCAACATGGACCGGTGCGTTCCGCCCACAATTTCATCTTCCGCCTCGTGCTCTTGTTCCAAGTAGGAAAGTTATTTCTCTCTGGGCTAACAACTTACGTACAACTGGTCAAACAATAAGGAGAAGAGGTGGTAGTGCAAGAAATGTTAGGACCCCCGAGAATGTGGAGGCTGTACGATTAGCGATTACAAGAAGCTCTCAAAAATCTGCCAGACGCCACAGCGTTGTTCTCGGACTTTTAGCTCGAACAGTAAGGAAAATTTTGCATAATGACTTACACTTACACACAAATAAAATGCAAATAGTCTACCCTTTGAACCCCAGAGATCGTCTTATCCGCGTTGGTTTTTGTGAGCACATGTTACAGCTGATTGAAAACGACCCACAGCTCATTGATAATCTATGGATGAGCGATGAAGCTCATTTTCACTTCAGTAGATATGCCAATAAACATAATTTTTGCTGTTGGGCTGTTGCCAACCCTCAACAATTGTACAAACGGTCTCCTGCGGCCAAAGTTACAGTCTTTCTTTGAAATTAAATAATTGGCCCGTATTAAAAAAAAACCTTCTTTATTTCAGAATTTCAACAATTTCTTGTGAATGAGAACATTTATTTCCAACAAGATGGAGTAACTAGTCACACAGTCAGGGTGTCAATGAACTTTCTAAAGGACCTTCTGCCGTTCCGCCTTATTAATAGGAATGGGGAATGATGTTCAGTGGCTTTCAAGATTGTCAGATCTGAGCTCTTGTAATTATTTTTTATGGGCATATCTCAAGTCGAAGGTTTTTAGGACTCGCTCAGCAACTATACTGGACTTAAAAGGATTGTGCAATAACACCGGCGCTACTACGACAGGTCAGTGAGAATTTCCATATGAGACTTAAACAATGTGTACAAAATGATGGTCGTCAGACTTTTTGAATTGGTATTCAAAAAGTGAAATTTTAATTTACATTTGCTCTTTTAACATTGCTGCAATAAATTTTAAAAAAAATTTCGTTTGTTTTTTAATACCTACAAATAGTGCGGTTAGACTGCCCCACACTGTATAATGTGCAAGTTAGACATAAATACATTCAAGCCAATTAACTAGAAAATATCATTCTTCAAGGCTGTCCTAAAAGGAATAAACTCACCTACATAACAAAGTACTAAAACAATTTGATGAATAACCATTTACTGACTCATGTTTGATCGTTACAAGTCACCTACTAAGAATTAACTATGATGCACGAACTACTAAGGAAATCCCACTTTAGAAAGTTAATTTTGCAAGAAATGTGGCAAATAATTTAAATATTAAAACAAGACTCGAATTCAGTTAAAAATTATAATAAACTAACAATAAGATTGACTAGTATTACTGAAATCGAGTGGGTAAATATAATTTCTTAGTTACAATGACATTTCAGAAAAATAAGAACGTAAGCCTAAGTAATTAAGTTTTTGAACGGCATCGTGATGCATGAAGATATCTGTGGAATATTAACAGAACCGGAGTTTGAAAACTTTTCAGGTTAAGTAAATACTTGTCCTAGCGCTCTCCGACAATTTAATATTAATGCGGTCTTAACATAATACTTCATGAGAAACTGACTCATCTCCTAGTAACCAATGATGGAAAATATTTTGTAGTCATAATTAGAAATTAACGCTAAAATTAGGTAATTTAAAATATTAATTTTTTATATTTATAGCCAGTTATAATTCTTCTTGCAACCCGCATATTATGTGCTTACTATTGTTGACCTACACACCAGTGGTGTTCAGTGAAGGCGCTATTACCAAATAAAGAATGTACATTAGTGTAGTTTTTGTAAATGAATGGATTGAAAGCTTTTACTAGTTGATTTCAAATCTATTTTATAAAAATCAATGCTCGATTTATCATATCTAATGCTACAGATTCTCTTTTTCAACTTTAGAGTCGGAATGTGTTTTTCTTTTCCCACACAGACTATAATGCGTTCACGAATACATGTAGTAATAAACTGTCAAAAATTCCGCTCATTTTAAATAACTGTCCGTTATTGGCCGGTTTAAAAAAGTGCGGGTACTTCAGTAGTCGGGTACACACTGACTCATTTTTGGGCACTCGTGTGTTACTGCTGAGGCTAACTTGTTGTGGTTGTAAGTGGCCATTTCATTTGTATCTCACTATTAATGAGAGTGTGTATTGTATAAGTGATTATTTTAAATTTCCATTTATCTGTTTAACACAAAGAGATAAATATGTTATAAATGCTAAATTGTAAACCTGGCTTCGGCGCACATCTTTGTGCGTTTCAGGGGTGGCTCAGGGGTCTGTCATGATGATTTATTACTATATGTATTTGCTGAACGTGTATTAGGTTGGTAGTACAATTAATAGCACTTCTTATAGATTTTTGACAAAAAAGATGATAGAGATGGGTTACATAAATGTATTCAAATATATGATGAACTTAGCACAGCCTCCCAAGGAGTGATCATTGTCTAACGTTGTTTTAAAATTGTTTTTTTTTATTACAAAGTTGTACAAGAATAATAACTTGCATAATATTTAATCAAATCATCGCTGAACACTAGCAATACCATTTGGTGGGGGAGGATTCTTTAAGGGTGGCGAATAAAGTGCAGTGAAAAATATTATGAGTTTTATTAATCGTATATTCTCATTGAAATTAGTAAATCAGATACTAATGATTTGTTTTAGATAAATTTCTTTAAAATTTTACCACCAATGTAGAATATTTTTAGAAGTTTCTTCTAGTTGTTAGTTCATCTGTATATAGTAGCTTTTCAATTTTATAAAGGCAAAGTGTTTGAGAAGCTAATGGTGCCATGTTTTTCCTGCAACAGAAGTATAATTTCACGCCATACTAGAGCAGGATTTGCTATACTATCTGGAATTTTTTTTCTCACTGATGTACACTAGTAACCGTACCCGAACAGTCCAATTCAACATCGTTGCTCCTTTACAAATTTGTGCTTCATAGAGAAACACAAATTCTCCCGATTTAAACAGTAAGTGCGTTTTGAACGTTACATATTTTTGTATAATGTAACTCAACATTAAATATTCTGCTACTGCAATTTGCCAATCTTTTTTTATAAGTTTTGCACATATGCGATAGAAGTCCTTATTCCTTTTGACTTATCTTTCAGGTAACTCAGAAATTGTTAGCTCTCCAGCCAAAAATTATAAAATTTGAGACATCTCAGTGTCTTGCTGCACTTGCAACAAATCATTGGCATACCACAAAAATCAGAGCAACCGACGCCCTTCCAGTAGATTTATGGTCCCGCCAACTTTCTGTTGGCAATGGAAAAAATATAGAACCTCTAAAAAGTATAAGGTTTTTCAAAAATAGTTACGATTAGTTTTTAAATTTGTTGAGTAGTAGAGATCCTTCCTATAATATACATAGTAGCTGTACCAGATTTTGCCCAAATCTGTTAAGGCTAGTCAGGGATCAAACCCAAGGTCCTGTTCTGAAAGCCACCCTGATCGACTCGTTGCTAAAGTTTCAACAAAATATTATTAGACGAATGATGTATTTCCCTATATATTTAACATCACTTTTTTGCATCCTTATTCTAGTATCCCAACACTTTTTGCATTTTCATGATTATTTAGAAAACTTTCTACTACAGTAGATACTGAATGCTCCTTGTGAAAAGGCTAAGAGAATTAAAAAGACTTTGCAACCCATTCCTTTAATATGTAAGGAAGAACTTGGGCTTGAACAGATATGGAGAAAGCAAACGCGTTTGCATAACTTTTGGAAAATGTTTTCCCACTATAGTCAACACTGTCTACAATTGAAGAGGCAAAAGAAATAAATTATTATCTAAAGCACCATATCATATGCAACTATGTTATATAAAAGGTGACCGTAGGTTACGTGTAGGTAGGATAATACATTTGTTAAAATGTCGAGCCTTGAAAGATTGTAAAACTACGAGGGGTTACCTGCAAAAAGGTACTTTTTCACTCACCATCCCTCACATTTTTGCAAGTTGGGAACGCGAAACAGTTTATTTACAAATGATAACAGTGACCTTACGAAAGTAAGATATGCAAAACGATCCTGAAGATAGGCAACCAAACGTACGCTCAGAGCTCAGCCACGCCACATGTCATATCAGCTGTCTTTGCTTATTTTATGTTCAAATGTATAGTAGATTTAGTAATAAAATCTTTATGCACTTAAACGTTACATATAATGATAGAAAATTAAGAAGATGAAAACTTTGTTTTATCAAAACGTACAGGTTAAATTTGTATTTCCAATATTTCCTGATCGGATCAAATTATAAAAGTTTCTTAGTATCCTCGGTATATAGCAATTTAAAATTACAAATGATTTTGTAAATACTATTTCTATGGAAATCTACTATTTATGACTAATAACCATTAATGTTGTTTTACATATTTATAATTATGTATGTATAAGCTGTAGTAAGGATATACATATAGATTAAATCATTCCAAATCTTTGGACTAGGAACATACATTGTCTGGAACTAATTTATATGTATATATTAAGAGCCTTAATCTTATCTCAACCTATTTACATGCATGCACTTTGTTTAAACAAAGACCGAGCGGTTATAACGGAACTCGGAGCGGGGATTAACGTCACTGCTCCAGCTTAACGAAGTGATGCAATAAATTGCAGGAAAGCACCGAAGTGCAAATTCCTAAATAATAAGTAGACTGCGCAACAATTAACGCTTGATTAGCAACAAGTAATAGTTGTTTGCTTGCAGAAGCCGCTGCAGTCGCAATGGAAGTCGCGGTGCCTGCCCTAGTCTTCATTTTCATCATAGCTGTCGTGTCCACAATGGTCATGGAAGGAATCCTGATGTTATTCGTTACCTTGTTAAATATAGATGCATAGCTAAATATATGTGCATGTACTTATTTAAATTAAGACAAAATAAAGAGATGTACGTCAAACAAAACTAGAAATGCTAATCGGCCTGTGCCTAGGTTTATCGCGAGCGATAAGGCGGCGGGATGTTGCAAGCACTTTAATTTTTGGAAAGCTAATTATAGCGTGGCGAAAACATTTTATCGCTGTATAAAACGCGCGATAAAAACGCACCTTTTAAGTTCGGTCCATTAAAATCGAAATAACTTTTTACTGGCACGGTTAAACGTTCTTAATGGGTGCAATATAGAGATAAAGTAATAAAACAATCATAAAATGTAACTTAGCCGCAGCGCCGCTGCATTGTCGGTGGATGTAAGTATTTATTGTTTTATTACTGCGAACTTATTAGGTATTTGTTGCATTAGAAAATTTAATTTTTAACAACAAAACCATTTTATTTTAACCAAACTGTCACTGGTGATGTTTACTGAAATATACTGTGGAGTTGTGGAATGTCAAAGAGATTTACTATCAGCAAGCTGGAGTACCTCCTCATTATCATCGCAATCTAAGGGACTTATTATTATTCTTTTTTAAATAAACGGACTTTCTGCAGAACTCACTCCAATTGACTTTTTTATGTGGATACGAAATTAACTGCACAAAGCCGGCAATAATCGATGAGCTGCCAGAGCAAATTGAAAGACAATGTTTGGCAGATCCAAACGTCGAATACATTGGTCCGCGTTATCACCTATGTTTAGAAAGAGATAAACCTCAGCTTGAATATTTATAATCTAAACAACTAAACGATTGTTTTCAAATTAATAAACACTGCGCTGAAATTTAAAGAGTGAGTACTTTGTTTGGGGCACCCTGTATTAGCAGTAATGCTGTTAAAGGAACACAGTCAGATAAAAAATAATATTGACCTTAAAGTGGACTCAAATAATAATTATGGTATACATCATATTTGGTTTACAAGAGATAAGAATTAACGTTATATTTTGCTGGATTAGTGTTTCAATAAACATAAATATCCTATTTCGTGGAAAGTTACTGCAGTCAATTTGCGTCTTTTCATGTTTTAATGAACTTATCTCGCAAGATATTACCAACAGCTGGAGACTTTATAACAAACCCTTCAGCAGTATTTGAAACATTGTTTTGGTTTTGTATTATCTTGACAATCTTTACTAGGATGACTCAAATATAAACTGGAATTATTATTTTTTAATTTACTGAAAATTTATAAAGATATGAACATTTCTCCCAGCGTATAAATGTTTTTTTTCCTGTATAGTAAAATGCAGGCGGTTGTAACATCAGCCAATGGCGCACGAACTCTTCAACAGTCAATATCGTCGTCCAATTTATGCCTTCCAAGGGGTTTTTAGTAACCTAAACAAATAATTTCATGGCGCTGAATTTTGACTATAAGGAGGTCGTTTCAGTGTAGACAAGAATAAATCCTCAGTTTTGTCGAATTTGGGCAGCTAATTGAGGCCGGAAGTTAAATTGAAAAATCTTGTCTTTGTCGACTGTATACGAGTTTTTTGTCCAAAAATTGACAACAGCATGTAGCATTTACTTTTTTTAAATAAAAAAACATCTGAGAGCCGACTTTTCCATTACTTCCAATCCGTACTGGTTTGCTTGAATTTTGGTTTACAATGGTGTAGCTAAGCTTCATCACTGGATGTGATCCGATGCAAAGCCTATTCTTCAACCTGGTAAAGTATCAATACTCGCTTGTACTGTTAAAAACTCTGCCGTTTCTTATTTTCGACTAGAAAATCTTGCAAATACTTCTTGAAACTCAAAATTGCCGGTAATTATTGCCCGAGATTATTGCAGCCTTAGAAGTAATTTCAGCAACCATTAACAGGAGGTTATCTTCGCGAACAATGCGAATATTCTCTTCAATCATGCCGGAACTAGGATGACGTCGGCGACCTTCATTTTCAACCGATTTTCGTCCTAAAAAATTTATTTTACAAGTACCGTTGAGTCTTCTTAATGGTGTTGTAATCAAACTGCGTGTTAGTTCCTTCAACATTTCTGAATGTTGTGCGCTCCGTTGCGTAGCAGACGAGATTACGTTCTGGTCTGACTTCGGGAGTCTAATTAACGGATCAGTAGAGGTCACCAGAAGATCTCCTTCATACATCTGTACCTGCAGTGGCATGAAAAGCTCTTGTATTACTTCAAAAATTACGGAAATTTAAAAATATAATGCACTATTTATTATTTTGTAGCAATTTCTTCACTAAATTTACTTAAAATAACTTTCTAAAGAAAGAGTAGCAGAAATGTCTAAAAAAAAAAATTGTTGATAAGCAAATTTATTACAAGTAAAAGATTAGATACACTGGAGGGTAGGACATAAAAAAAATTATATAATACATTACTCAATGTTTTGTGTTCTTGACAACGAATTCACATCTTTTGGGCATGAAATGTACCAGTTTCTGAAACTCGTCGAAATACTAAATACTAAACTTGAATTAGGTATTTGAGTAATCCGTTTTTACATTTATTTTACTTTTAACTTAAAGTCAATTATATTTTGCTATAATTTTCTATGAAATTGAGGTTCGCCGGTTACATTGGCCAATTTATTTTGTTAAATTCATTGGTGGTCCAATGACAAGGTGCACTATTGTTCTGCAAAATGCAATTTCCAAGTAGTTCCCACGAGGTGTGTTCAAGTTCTAAGGTACGCAATTTTTTTTTAATAAAGTATTTACCCAAGAAAGTTGAAACTATTGTTACTTCTCAACGTAATCGCATTTTTCACAACGTCGTCACCATGATTTTATGGCTATCGAGAACACTTCTTTATGGGTGTGTTTTGGATTGAAAAATTGCTGATGCAACAGCGGCCCGATTGGAAAATGAGCGGCCACAACTGACGAAAAGAAACCAGTCTTATATTCGTCGGTTAACATTCGTGGGACCCACCTTGAAGAAACTTTTTGCATTTCTAAGACATCGTGCAAAACGGACTCCATAAATCCTACGGAAAGTTTAAAGGGGATATCACGCACACCTAATCAATGGACTTTCATAACAACTTGCTCCACTCGCGCAATCGCGATTTCGGTCTGGCTGGTTCGTGGCCGTGGCTGCTTCGATTCGAACGCACATTTTTAACATCCATAACGCCTTCACCTCATGTCTCACTCAATCGGCGATGAATTTCGAAGGGTGTTTCACCACGCAAGAACACTTCTTGAGCACTAAACGTCGCCATTTTAAGTATACAAAACAACACTTGCTGCAGGAGCTGTAATTCGACCTGTATATATTGTATGGTGCTGCCATCCATATTAAAAATTAAGAAATATTTTATTTTGCATCTTTCGCATGCATTTCTCATTGTTGAGAAAAAATTTGGAGACCTTAGAACTTGAACACGCCTCGTAGTTCCCCAAAAGCTCAAGGTACCTTGTGCTATTTATTATCCTAGATTCTCTAAGCAGGCATATATCTATATATTAACATATAATAGCAGTTGGATGTTTTATTGTAGAAAGTACACATTTTGCTGAATATTGGTTTTTTGGAAACGTTCTAACGTGCTATTAGTCACTGAAGAGCACCTTCTATCCAATGGTCTGTTGTTTAACCCACTACAGACGAAAGAATTTTTGTTTCTATGAAAGAAATGAATTTCTTTATGGTTTATATTCTCTAAATCCATAATAAGCAATATTCGTCTTAAAATGGATGTACTAACACTAACATTGACAGTTTCACATCATAATTTAATTAATTCAGACGAATTAAGACTTCCATCGGCCAGACTTAGTTCTCTTTAGGGTAGCAATATATTGAGTTGAGTTTTTTTAGTCTCCCACTGCAACTCTTTAAAAAGATAACAAAGACATCATTAACGTAATAATTGCCAAATAATTAAGACAGTTAGGACAAATATACTAAAAATTATCATTATATGTAAAAGCATTATTGCATGATGGTAATGCAAAACTTTTTCACACTACTGTATAATGTTTGGAAACCGCGCTTCCCTCTATTCACCCGTAACGTGTGAAAAACAAATTTTCGTTATGTAAATAATATTAATTTTGATAAAAGTAGAAGAAATTATTAAAACAAAAATTAAGCTAGCATTTTGTTCTAATTTTTTATTCCCAATTAAGTTTCCAATTCTCCTGCGGACTTTATACATCTCAGGATATTAACGCCTGATGCTATAACTCCTGAACAGAGAGGATCTTTGCATTCTTCTTATATCTAGAATTAACACTTCGTTAAATCCCCTTTACTGTTATACAATTACCTTAACCTTTTATATATCACTCTATAGGGCTCTTTCTGTTGTTTTTCTGTTACTGCTGTTATTTAGTTAGCTTTGTTGCTATATTTATATGGTTTTTGGTTGGGGGTTTGTTAGATAATGTACCATAGGTTTTAAATTGGGTTTATCGGGTGGCTGTCTCAACCATTAAAAAGTCTTTCTATCTCTCCATGCGGTAAATGTAGGAGCATAATGACAGGAGATGCCATCCTCCAGGAAAATGCTTGTTCTTTAGTGGGAATATTATCATTGAAAATAGGTAAAAGATTTTCACTCAAAATTTCAATGTATTTGCCGGCATTTATGGTGCTCATACACAAAATGAAATGTAACCTGACATCACATACATATATTTGCAGTATCAGCTTTTTCCAGGAAAAACGGACAAAATCAAAAATCATACGGTCGAAAACGGATCTTTGGTGCCCAATGCAAACGATATTTTTCTGGAAGAGTGTCAAGAAGGATTGCTTCTTAGAGACGCGTTTGTATAGTCCTATACTATAGAGTTCTGCCTTTTCCTGACATCAACGCCAGTTCAGCTCCAATTTCGGGGTTTCTCAATAGATTTTTTATCGGTATTCGTTTTGTTGGTTTCAAAAGTTCTAGCAAGCCGAGTTTTAGCTATACTGACCATTTATCTTTTGCTGTGTTTCAATCAATAATATTTTTAACCGCTTTAGGAGAAAATATGGAACATTCTATATGTAAATAATATATTATTAACTAACAATTCCTAATCTAAAGGCCACTTATGATATACTGAACTAAATACTCTGCGACAAAAGTAAATTCTAATAAAAATTTATTTTTTAAAATATTTTTTAATTTTGTAAGTATACAAGTGTAATAGTTCCCATAAACGAGGCGTAAAAATTAAATATAACTATTTTTGAAGATAAATTATCAACAAATTGCAGAATTTAATGTAGCGTATCTATGAAAGCGTCGAATCGATTTAGTGCAATGAGTTGTACAATTAATTTTATATGAAAGTTAATTTGTTCCAATTAAATAATTGATTTGTGTTATTCATCCATTATTAATCCATTGCAATAAACATATAAAGAAGATTTTTACATTTTGCGTCACATTTTGTTTACTACAATTTTTTGTGTATTATAGCGTTTACCAGTATGATCTTTGTACTTTAATTTGTATTTACACAGTTTTATCAGAATGTAGAGTGTTGCATTATCTTTTCGCCACCAAATTACTTGTACTACCCATTCATTGCATTTTTTTATTTTTATTGTATAAATATTTGTGTTACTCTTTATCATTAATATTTATATAAAATTTAGTAAAGGTAAAAAAATATTAATTATATATTATAATTTGGTTTTCTTTTTTATGAAATTTAATAATTTACATTCTTTAAATTATCAAATATTTTTTGTTTATTATCATTTGTTCTTATTGTATTAATGTGTACTTTATTTTTTTCTACCATGTGTACAATGGCTTTATATTAGATGTCACACATAATATTTTTGGCTGTTAGTCTGATTTTTGAAGGTTTGTGCAAACTAGTGATGGTATTTGGAGACTTGAAACTACCTCATACCAGAAAAGCATTATAAACAAAAATAGCGAACAGATTTTTTTACAATCTATTGATTTCTGTATAACATTTTATGGCTTATTATCCGAACATGTATCTTGATTATTATAGAAATCATCTAATTTTAAACACAACACCAGTAGAGTTAGGTTGTGGGGCCAATTTTGCACTTGCAACACTAAGATATAATGTCTTCATCAGAGTATCCAACAGGTCCGTACACTGCATAACATACGCATTTTTTATTTCGACTGCGATTGTACCGCGAAACGAACCAATCAGATTTTTGGTTTAAAGTATTCCATCAGATCAATCGCAATTTTTTGAAACACGGCCTCTTTAAAAATCTGGATTTTGTGTCTTATGTAATCTTTTTCCAACGGTAGCCTATAGGTATGCTTGAACCACGTATCCAACAGTCTGTTTCTAAGAATTTTGAGAAATTTTCGAAGTTAACAGTTTTTTTTTTGATAATGATATTTTATTAATTATTGTACACATGTTTGCCTTACTTCAATCGATTGGACATTACTGACACCTCAGTTCAATAACTTTTTATTATATACATTATAAATTCCGCAATTTATTATCTAATTACTGTAATTTAGTGTATTTTAATATTCCATCAAACATATCCTTGAACATGTATTTCACTTTCTCGTCTTACAGACGTTTAATAGTTTTCTGCAACTATTCAATCTCGTCGAGTAAGATGTTCATCAGCTTGGTCGTTACCTATAAGTCATTAAAATTAAATCAAGTCACGTAGGGATTTAAATACTACATGTTGTTTACTACTGATTGTTATGTTAGCGTTTTAAACCAACTTGCCATTAGCAAAGTACTTCCAGATTCAAAGAGTACAAAAATTTTGCTTTCAACCATCAACTGAACACGCAAGTTTCCAGAAATTCAACAGCTGGGTGACTTAGGGCAATAGATAGGTATGATTTGAGTAGCTTTTTGTATGTTTTCTTTAAGTTTCTCAAATATGTTTAGTTTGGTCGCGTAAAGCTTATCTCTAAAAGACCTTTACAGGAAAAGTCAAGAGAAGTTAAATCTAGTAGTTTGGAAGGCCAAATTCCATCACAAAAAGGAAAGATTAAACGTCCTGGGATGTCTATCGTCTCTCTCATCTTATGTGGCGCAATCTTGACAAAAGCACATGTTTCTCAAGTTAAGTTTTTCAGTGTGAGAGACCAAAAATTTTCTTACTCATGTTATAGTAACAGTCACGACATTCTGATTGATATAACAGTCGTTTGTGGGTAACACAATGGTCTTTCTCTGCCCAGATACGACAATTTTGCTTATTAACATACCCAAATGGGCCCCACCGCACATAATAAATGATTTAAAAAAATCTCATTTTCAATACCAAGTTCAAGTATTGCATTACTATACTCAAACATGTTCGATGGTCTCTAGGTTAAACTTCTTAAGTCAACTGAATTTTCTATGGCTTTTAGCTGCAAGACTTACTGTTAGAGGTATTAGGATTTTCTTGCATCCTTTCAATATGCTCTTGTACACAAACAGTACAATTGGAACAACTTTAACATCACTAGCTTCTTAAAAATCTTTTACTAGCTGACAAACAAATTTCTTCAATAGTTACACCTAGGCATACGAAGTGATTTATCTTTTAGAAGTTGTATTCTTTATTTCTTGTTTTGGAGTTCCTTTTGTTTGTCCCATCACCATACATTTTATCTGATTGATTTATTTCCAGGCTGTATTTCTTCGTCTTTGTTCAATTTTTATGGTCCTTATTAGTTCTTTTTTGTTCTTGCGATGCTTGTCAAGTCGTCCGCGAAGGTCATACATTGGTGTTCGTTATTAAATATAGTACCATCAGTTCCTACTTTACTGTGCCTCATTATTACCTCTAGTATCAGGTTGGAGAGTGTTGTTAACAAAGGGTCTCCTTATTTCAACCTTCTTCCTAGTTCAAAGTCCTGCAATTTCTTCCCATTTTAGGTTACTTTATTTTTTGTGTTTTGTAGTGTCATCGTGAGCCACGTTCTCAAGTTATTTCTAAAAATTTTACATCGTAGGTTATATCAGAAATGTCAAATAGATCTGAGCGACCCCCAATCTGGATTTAGAAAAGGGTTTGGTACCAGAGAAGCGCTATTTAGCCTGTCAGTTCTGCTACAAAAATGCCGTGACCAACAAAAAGATATCTACGTGTGCTTCATCGACTATGAAAAAGCCTTCGACCGTGTAAAGCACGACGAACTATTGACAGTATTGACTGAGAAAGGACTTGATCAAGAAGACATAATAGCTGTTAGAAACTTATACTGGAACCAAAACCCCACAGTGAGAATAGATAATGAAAATACGGAAGCTATCTCAATTAAAAGGTTGCATCCTCTCACCACTATTATTTAATATTTATTCAGAGACAGTTTTCTCCAAAGCCCTAGAAAACTCCGAAGACGGAATAAAAATAAACGATAAACTTTTTAATAATATAAGGTACGCTGACTAGACCGCAATAATCTCGGATAGCCTAGAAGGACTACAACGGCTGATGGATGCGGTAAGCCGTGAAGGAGACGCAATAGGGTTAAAGATAAATACTAAAAAGACAAAATACATGATTTTCAACAAAACACCAATAGCACAAACACAACTTATAATATATAATCGACAAATAGAGAAAGTACAACAATTCAAATACCTGGGAAGCTGGCTGACAGAAAATTCGCATAACGATGGGTTCCCTTTTTTATATATTGGGCATATGAGGGCATTTACCCATTTCGTCGGCACGTCCTCTTTTATCCATATTTGTTTGATTATTTTACTAACTTTATTTATTAACTGTTCACTTCCAGCTTTGACTATTTCTGCTGTTATGTTGCTTTCTCTTAGTTGTTTATTATTTTTTATTGCTCTTATTATATTCTCTATTTCTTCATTAGTTGGTTCTTCTATATTTACTTCTTCTCCTTCTTGTTGTTCTTATTGGTGTTGTTTTAATTGTTATTCTGTTTCTCCTTTATTTACCAAATTTTCAAAATGCTGCTTTCATATCTCCAATATTTTATTACGCTCTGTTGTTAACATTCTGGCTTTATTTTTGTGGTATCCCCTCTCTAGTTTCTAGTTTTCAGTTCTTTTCTTTTTTTTTGGATATTTAATTCGCTATTATTCACTAGCATTTGTGCTCTTGTCTTTTTCTTCTTTTTTGCCTCCATTTTACACTCTTCATCGTACCAGTCCTTTGTCCTCGTTTGCCGTTTTCTTATGGGTAATATCTTTTGGTTAGTGTCAACTTTTATCTGTTTAATTGTTTCAATATCCCGTCAATATCCTCTGTTATACTAATTTTATCAAATCTTTTATTTATTTCTGTTTGGAATTTTCCCTTGTTTTCGTCTCCTGCAATCTTTCTATCTCGTACCGTATTTTTCTTTTTGGCTTCGCTGTGGTCACTTCTTTGCATTCTATTAAGTTTTTGCAAATGCTTTTTACTAGATAATAGTCCTCCTCAGCTCCTTTCATGCTTCTTACGTTTGTGATTTTGTATAAATGTTTTCTTTCTATTAAGACATGGTCGACCTGATTTACCACTTTAGTATCCGGCGATCGCCATGTCCCTTTATGGACTTCTTTCCTTTGAGTTTGTGTACTTCTTATAACCATACCTCTTTCCATGGCAAATTTAATCTATTTTATACTGATTCATCTCTCTTACGTTCCATGTGCCTATCCATATCGTATTTTGTTTTCTTTTTGTCTTATTCCTTTTTTCTTCCACATTTTTATACTATTTTTATTTTGTTTTTTTTATTAATGCTTTGTTTACTTTTATTTTATTCTTTCTCCATAAAGTCCTTGTTCGTCGTCATGTCCCTTATTGTTATCCTGAGCCTTATCTGCGTTTACTAGTTTTTTCGGTCCGTGCTAGTTATTTTTCTAATTTGTCCTCCAAAGTTTCTCTTCTGGTGACCTCTGGAACACTAAGATGGGAAGCATATATTTGGAGAATAGAGGAGAAATGACCCAAAGAAATTATGAATTTGCCTCTTAGAAGAAAAAGCATTTCAATAGCGAACAGCGGTCTAGAATGTAATTATAAAAATAGAACTAACAGAAAACAAATAGTTTAATAAATGAACGTCCGGGACTAAAGTGTATTTTGTTTTTAATGCTCATTTCTAATACTTCTATTCGAAATTGGCTTTTGATTTCTGGATTGAGAGTAAATTTAAGAAAATGATAACAAGGGTTTGTTGATTCACATTAATATTATTGATGTTTAAGTACTCGAGATGTTCAAAAAAAATTTAATAGTAATGATTTCAATTTTGACCAATATGTATTTTATATGAGAATGAGGCAGAGACAATGGATTTGGCAGTTGAGAAATGTATTCTCTACCTATATCTTTTACAGCTTCATCTGTCTGATAAGAAAGTGCTTTCACTGGTTGGTTTATGACCTAACAATATCGAGTTTTTAAAATGTTTTTTGTTAATGCTTTGTTTAGTTTTATTCAAACAAACATCTTGCTGATGTCATATCAAGTCATATCAAAATGTGAGAAGAAAGCTGCTGAAAAAACTTTAAGTAAAAGATTGATAGGAGAGCTGAAGCTAATAAAATTCAGTATAGATAATACTATGAATTCAAAACATTCCCAAAAAATTGGGTAACTTTTTAGCATCGGCGCGAAATTAACAAAATATTACACCAGTTGGCATTTGCGTTTAAAATGTTATCGTTTTTACAATGACAGCTGATTAGATTAATTACGTCAGAATTATTTATTAGATATTAATGGGTTTTTCATGTAGTTTACACACATTTATGATAAAATGCCTGATTAAACAAAGCACAGAAATTAAAATTTTACCGTCTAAAAATATTGAACATTTTTTATACGCACTTTTCCGATGATTGTCAGACACTTTTTTACTAACTGCCCCAAAACTAGCAAAGACGCAGATGATGTCCATAGTTCTTTTAATGTTGCAAATAAGAAGTGAAGTATTTTTAAATTTTACGAAACCTTTGACAGCGTTATTGCATTAAAAGTAAAATACGAAACACAGGCCAATATTTGTTGTGTACAAAATTATAAATAAGAATCATTAACATTATTTGCAAACCGTGTCTGGACTCAAACGCAAACAATTAAGCAAGACGCAAAGGAAACATGTCTTGAATAAGTGATGCTTTAGCCAACACTGTAACTTAATCAATCCCAATAACCCAACAAAATAGTAAACAAAGCTTTCATTGGAAGTTAAAACGACTTAAAGACATAGGATATCAAGAGAAATGTGGAATAGATTTTTTTTCTTATTTAAAGGAAACATAGACTTCGCCCACTTTTTATTTTTTAAGGGAAGAAGACGAATATCTTAAGAACCTATTTATTGCCTGGAAAAAGACTATTTACATGCCGATAGACATGCTAAATTCCAAAAAGTTCTGTTTTAATTAATTGCCTTTTTTTCTTTTCCGTAGTTGTCTGCATTCCTCAGTACTTTTGTAATTTTTTTTTGTTATGTTTTTCACTTGCATTTTAATTCTTAATCTATGTAATTCTACCCTATTTTTGGATATTTCCGTATACTACAAAATCTGTAACAGAAGTTGCACATTGTAACCAAAATATTAATGAAAATATCATAAAATCAAACAAATTACAAGTCGACTTAATATAATAGCCAGCACAAGCTTACAAAAGAAGAAAGAAGCTTAGTATCGGTAGTTTAGACGACAAAGTGTTTTGGGCTAATTTTCTTCTGATGATCAAAAGAGACGACCATTTAGAACCGCAACAAGATACATATGCACATCACATATGCACTACTTGTGGAACAGAAAAGTACTATGCTCAATCTTGTAACCACTACATGTAGGCTACTATTGTCAAATACAAAGCTCGATTATACCATACACAAACAACAAATTTTGACAAATTTTATAATATATTGCCTACCTAGACGTGTGACAAAACAAAAACAATTTGATCACCTTTTTAATAAATGTGGAAGACGCTTTATTGTAGCAGGAGACTACAACTCCTATCATCAGCTCTTGTGATAGGAGACTAAAACACCTATCATCAGCTCTGGTGATCATACCAAAAGAAAGAGAACTGTTGATAATGGCAAAGAACACTTTTTATGCCCTGTTAACTGATCGAATAATTTACCAGTTTGCATGTACCAGAAAATTATCTGATCATATTGATTTTTGTGTAATAAATATCCCAAAATTACCTCAAAGCTCAGATTTAGACCTTTCGTTACACCATTCTCCCATCATAAATGCGCTTAGTGTCAAGGTAATAAACTGCTACAGATCTCCCACTTTATGCAATAGAAAGACTAATCGCACTAAAAGTATTACTAAAAACCGAAGATATTACTTAAATACAACCATCCAACAAGCTTTAGGGCAAACAACGCCTGTTTCATCTCAGTTTGGTAACTGAGAGCTCTCCCTATATTAGTAAAACGGGAAATCGCTGAGAAGCGTAAACCCAGGAGAATACGGCAAAATTCAAGCGCGTCAAATGCAAAAATAGACTAAATACTACTGCATATAAAGACTTGAAAACACTTTTACGTAACATAAAAGACCGAGTAGTCCAAGACTACTAACGCACATTGTGCCCCATAGAGGCAAAGTATTATTCGCTCTGGAGAGCACTAAAGAAACTTCAGCAACAGTAACAATATTTTTCTGTATTCAGACTACTCAATAAAACCCGGACAAAAAAAAAACGATCGAAACAAGGCAGCAGTACTTCCCAACCATTTAAAAAAGTATTTACATTATATGCAGCTGAAATTACTCTAGAAGAAGAGAACTACACCTATGTATTACTTGACACACCCTTTCAAATGGCATTATCTATTAATAAGATACAAATAAGTAAAGCAAAAGCAAAGTCTGGGACTACTAACACCCTCTTTGTTAATTGAATTTATATATACTACCCATGATTCAGTTGCATTCCGCAATAGATTCTGCTTTGTATGGTTGTAAAGTGCTTGGGATGGTATACAAGAGAAAGCAAAATGGTTGAATGGTTGTATTGACCTTCTAATTTGAAATATAAATCTTCAATCTTTTCCACCTGATTTTTCTTCTATTTATACGAATTGTTTTTACAAACAAAATGTATTTACATAATGTATGTACAATAAATTATGATAAAATTGCAAAAATATATGATTTTCAACACAACTGCTTTCTTAATGAAGATATGTTCTTCATACTCTCTTTTTTGTCTTTGTTTTAGAGATACAAAACCTCCAAACGACGTATTTAATTTATCACATCTATAACTGGTGAAGGTGTGTATATTTCCAGTGTTAAGTCAATCTATTGAAGACTAAATATTGCAAAGAAATCTAGTAATTGTAGCGGTAGAGTTCTGGAGAGGGTGGCGATGAAAAATCGGTTGCCTTTGGTGACAATAATCACTAGTAAGCTAAGAACTAAAAAAAATATGGATTTTTATGGACTTGTTATGGGTATATGGACATAAGCACGGGCGTCGCTTGATATGATGCAAAGCATACCGTTCTTGGACTGTAGAATAATAGAAATAAGTTTTTTGAGACAATAAATCTTGCTACTTGAATGGGTAATCTAATGAACACGTCTGGGTTTGGCGGATCCCAAGAGAACGGTTCTTATTTATGTGTGGTGGTGAATTTATCAAGGTTTGGCCTTTTTTCGTGGTTTGGATTGGGTCCTTTAGATCTAGTAGTCGGAAGAATGCACGCTCAGATGTATCTTGATACGCTTGACAACTCTGTGCTTTAATTATCTCGCAATAATTTCCGAACATATATCAAAAGCCGCTGGAAAGCCTTTCCAGTCGAGTGTAGACTGTAATTGATGCTAAAGGTAGACCTATGGTATTTAATTGTACAACAGTAGGAATCTGAATATATTTTTGGCTATTTAGTGCAACAAAATAACAGTTAGCTTCGAATGGTAACAGCCACAACCGATGAAGAAATTTGCAAATATTAAAAGAACTTTTTAAAGATAAAATTTATATCTTGTTTAACAAATGCTGTTTTTAAATTGGTATGGCTGTATAGTTGGTCATATATTTTTGTACACTGACTTAGCTATTATTTGTATATCTACATATAACATATTTTTCTCTAAATTGCGTTAGCTCACAGCTTTTCGATTATTACCACTCCAATTTGTTTTTGGTTTCCCAAGTTTTTCCTTTCTGGGAAGGAGAGGTCCAATTCCATGCAGCCTTCAGTAACCCATTCTAGCCCCAAGGTATTTATGACTTTTACATCCCTCTCTTTTGTTTCCTTTGCCCAAATTCAAGCCACTCCTTTCTTGGCAGATACACAAATATTTCTTTTTCGTAAATTTTATTATTAATTTAGCTTTACTATACTATTCTCTTATTTTTCTTGTCATATATTCCAGGTCATCCTGATGACTACAGGCAAATTGTAGGGCATGAACATTTCTTTCTTCAGAGTCAGTGTACCTTTTATATAAGTTTTGAACAGTCCGGGCAACAGAAAGCGTCCTTGTTTAAGGCTTTCAGTTGTATGAAACTCTTTTATTAATTTATTATTAATTTTTATTTTTGTCTTTGTGTATAAATCTTTTGCAGCTTTAATTATGTGACTTATGTTTCTTTTTCCCATTGCTTCTCACAACTTCATCATCAACACACTATCGTATGCTTTGGTAAGATCTATAAATAACAGGTACAGGCTTTTGCTCTTATTTATTTCTTTACTACCATTTATTTTCTTTTCAACGCGCCCATTAAAATTTTTCAACGCATTTTTCTTTGTTTTATTGTACATCTTTTACTGCCACTCTCAAAAAACTTTGATTTCGTTTAAACTATTTGATTGTTGGTGGTGTATAAACGACTAAAATGATTATTAGTTTACCCCTCAGGTTTATATTGGCTTTTATGAGGGTTTTCAATTGGTATGATAATTTCTTCTCCTGATATACCTATAAATATATATATTTTAAAGTTCTTTACTTCCTCGGGGCCTCTTTTTTGTTTCTGCGTGTTTCTATTGCGTGTCATCCAGCTTTGTGTCAATTTTTTGGACGTTCATAGTCCTTTTCCGTCGCCTAGTTCTAAATCCGTTACATCAGTTTGCTTTTCAAGGCTGTTTACTACCTTTTTTAATTAAGATTTTTAAGGATGCTTTTGTTTCTGGGTGTTCGTTCTTTAAATTGGCTGTTGTCACCTAATTATACAGCTCCATCTTTTTTGTTATTGGTTCTTCCATCTTCTCTTCTGTTGAACTATATTTTGGTATTCTTTTTCGCCGTTGGAGCCGTTGACCAGTTTTCACCCTAGTCAAACGCTTACAGAATGCTATAAGCCGAGCCAGTTGAACTCTTTTTTTCGAGGCGTTACTCTCCGATCCCTCCTTTTTCATCCCGGCTTGGACGGCCATGACGGAGTTGGTCGTGATGTGTTTCACACTAAAAATCGCCTTAAGATGAGATAACTGACTGATAAATCTTATTATTCCTTAGATGAATTTACAGATTTTAATTAAGTATAATGCAATGTATTTCTATACTGCCGGCACGTTTGCAATGTTCATAACTAGTTCTTTCATCTACAACAAAACCAATATCCGTGTGCTAATAGCAACCGAACTTATTAGTTCTGCCACATAAAATAGATTAATCCGGAGCTGAGCGCTTGGCTCGTCCAGTTATCACCACGTCGGGATTAATCGCGTTTTATTTAAACGAATACAAGTTCAACAAACTAATTGCGATACGGTGGCATCCACGAGCTTCGACGAAATTTGTGCGTTTATGCTACGCTCATATCGCCTACGTTACGCAAAACAGCGCTGTTACGCTACTGCCTGATATTTCGCTAGCCGAACGGCAGCAGCATATAAGTTTATCATCCAAGACACTTCGTTCAAACTGTGCTCGGTTGTCGGTCGAGACTAAAAATTCTACTAGGGTTGACTTTCAGTCATGGCTACCATCAAGTTTAAAGAGGTTTCTCAGTACAAGCTCGAGAAGCCGCCTGTTCCTTCAGAAGACTATGGCTACTACAGGTGAATAATTTCGATGTCTGCGTGGGCCGTCTTTATATTAAGATGTATTTCAGGTACATAAAGCATATTGTTATGCAAGAGAAGAGGAATAACGGTGTTGTGGGCATCGCGCTGTTTGGAGTGGGCAGAGCAGGTAACTATACACTTTCTCTAATTAGATATTATTCACAGCGGGCATATTTACTTCTATAATGGATATTAATTTTCATTACTTGGTAGAAAAAGGAAAACGTTGTATTTTTGTATTCAAAATTAAATCCCGAGTTCACCATAATCACACGCCTTCATACTATCACACGCAACCTTGATAAGATGCGTGGAAAAATGATTAAATTTTACTATAAAGATAAAAATACTCATTTAGACTTTACGGGGAACAATAATAGCATTATCTAAGTAAGTAGAATTATCGGTTACCTATTTTTGTTAGTTATGTACTGTAGCTGTTGGATCAGCACTTTACAACCGGCCTGCAATAAAAAAGTTTACTATAGTATATTGTATAATAACAAATGTTGTTGATTAGTAAGTGTTGGTTTCATTTCATTAATAAGTAAATTTATCTATTTGATATACTAATAGTGAGTTGCAATTGATGAAAGTCAACTGTATGTCATCCTTAAGAGATAAAAAATTCTACTGAAGTTGGCTGTAGTGGGAGGGTTTGTTGATTATATTCGAATGTCGCTGAAGTCGACGTCACCAAATGATAACTAAGAGCAACGGCGACGAAACGTCGATGTGTAATAAAGCGGGGTTCGCTAAGATTCATTTACTTTTAATCGGCGAGGCCTAACAGATAACTCCCAATTTGCGGCTAATAATATGCTTCGCGTGCTGAGTAGCCCAGTTTCGGATTCTTTAGGCTGTAAGAGCGGCCAAGATGAGAAATCGAGGCGGGGTTGCAGCAAGCGGCGAAAAATGGGTTCTCAATTTCGGTTGCTTTCAGGCGTCATTCACCTGACGACTATTTTGAATAATCCCCGGCTGAAACTGCTGTACGTCGTGGAGGAAGACAAGAGCAAATGGGATTCCTTAAAAAGCTACTGGAGCCTGAACGACACGAAATTCCTGAGCAGCGTGGATGCCAGCCAAGTGTACAACGACGAAAAGTAAGAAAATAGATGAGCTGCACAAGCATTATTAGCTTTTCCAGATAATACTGGTATATTTATTGAAAATAATATCAAACTAAGAATAATATAAATTGGTTGAATGTTAAACAAAGATTGTTCTAAATTCTAAAAGGTAAAAGCGGTTAGTAAAAGAAGTGTCTATTATACTTCTCTATTGTTCACGTGGTTGATTTATCAACACCAACAAAAGTCTCCTGTGAATACAAGAGGAAAATAAATAAGAGAAGACGTAATTTTGGAACTTAATGGTTTTTAAATGTTTGTGTTCATTTTTAACTAAAGAAAAAGCATGCAATTTAACACAGCTGAAAGGACATAAATAAAAAAATGAAACAAACAGTAAATAATAGCGGAAACGCCCGGGAAAGTCACTTAATTTTTAGAAGATTTTGTTCTGAAGATATTCGCAGTTGCGGACGAAACGTCAAAAGTATCTGAACTCCGACCACTCGAGAACCACACAATGCATCAAATAGAAGTTCTTAGTTTTTGGCAAAAATCAATTAAGTACTATTTATAATCTTTGAATCGCTTAACATTAACTTTAGTAAACACTTGTGTCTAAATACCAAGAGAATCTTTCTCTTGGCCTAATAATCTGTATGTTAAATTTGGAAAAATTCAACTGATGTGTTAAGTGGACAAGCATATAGGCAAATATGGCAAAAGAAATGACTTTCTTTTGGCAACTACATGCTTTTAGTTGTTAATAATAATAAATTTTGCAAAACAAACAGAAGAAAATGTTCTAAAGTTGTAGATTCAAGTTTAGTAACTGACAAAAGTATCTTGGATTACAAGGCTCATTTATATAGTCCTTGACCTCAACGTTTTTACGTTATCATTTCCTACGTGGAAATTGCGATAGACAAAATTTAAAACTTCTAGGTTTGGTACTAAGATAATAATTAATATAATTATCAAGCGTTTTTTTTACAAAATTTTGTTTTGCCATTTGAAGACTAATCATAGCATAATTTCTTAATATTGTTTGATTAAAAATGGACAGCGAATAAAATATTTAAAATCGTTACATCATGCTTTATCACTTTAAGAAAGGATTGAACTCTGCTCATTTATATCGCGATTTCAACGAACTCTTTCACCCTCATAACAAACTGAAGTAATAAATAAGCAAAAACGGCAAGTGGTCTCTAAAGATGGAAAGCTGGTCTCTAAAAAGAAAAACTATTGAAGACATGGAAAAAACATACAGAAAAAGAGCTTTATGATTTAAATTATATAGAATAAAATCCATAAACATGTGATGAAGTGACTGACAATGAGCAGTTTAGGAAAGGGGTGAAAACACGAGAAGGTTGAGTGTTCTAGAGATCAGCCTGATCTGTTTGTTTGCTTAATAGATTTCAAGAAGACGATGTTGTGAGTTCGGCATAAAACAGTATTGCAGCTATAAGCATTAACGACAAAGTCAAAGAAGGTGTTAGACATGGCTGTGCATCGATTCGGAGATTAAAAACTAACGGGCAAATAGTAAATAACATCCGTTATGCGAATGATGCTGTTCTAATGGCAGATTTAAATTATGATCTTTAGTCTCTATTAAACAAAGTCAACGCGAGCTACAATCAAATGAGAAATAACAAAAATGAGAAACAGAAGATACCCATAGTACACCAAAAATATTAGACAATTAACTGGCTTTGAAATACCATCATTGCAGTTGCAGCAGATAGGAAGATATTTGCTAATGTAATCGCTAACTTGCGTTAATAGGAGAAATAACCTGAAGAACAATGAACTCTTCGTGAATGTTAAAGTTAAATGTGATTTGGTGGCTTCTACTATGGTAGAAAAGTCTAATCTACGTCTACCGCTTCAAAACCTGGAAAAGGTGTGAAACTTGATCAACTCCAATTTTTTTCTAATTTGTTTTACAAAAATTAGAACAAGCTTATCACAGAAGCTAAGTCCTGTCGCATGCTTAAAAATGTGTAAAAAGAGAATTTGCGTGTGAGCTAATTAGACTTCTAAAAGCACCTCAAAAGTTGTGCACTGCAAGAAGATAGTTCGGTGTGTTTAGTGGGATCGGAGTGAAATAATTCACTAAGAGGTCATCCCCAATAGCTACTGCTACTGGTGGAATGATAATGATGGATGGCGTCAGGACTCACAAATCACGGAAAAATGGCAAAAGGCCTATATTAAGAGTGACTTTCACTCAGACAATATATCTCTTTTATTAATATTTCTGAAGGTTTCTTGTTACTTCTCTCCTCGTAAGTTTTTATTGATTCCTTGTTAATGTTCTTTCGACTTTCTGTTTTATTGTTATTATTGCCTACTTCCCGGCAATCTGTTGGTGTCTTCACTTTCAAGAGGCAATGGTTGTTATTTATCTCTGATCCTATTATGACTTTGAAATATTTTATTTTCCGCCTATGGCTGCTATGTATGAATCCATTCTCTCTATTGTATTTATATGCGCCTTTGTATCAAAATAATTAGTTTATTAATAATAATAGGAGTACAAATAAGTCTCCGCCGTTTTTAATCAAAAATTGGGCATTTATTTTTAAAGAATCGAACCTTATGTTTTATTCAAAGTATTGCCCATCACTAGCCACTACTTTTTCCCATCTTTCTGGCAGCATACAGATATCGCGTCAGAAGAACGCTTTATCTTTTGAGGCTATCCAAGAATCTACCCAATTTTTGGAATCTTCATATGACGTGAAGTGCTGCTCAGATAGGCCATGTGCCATCGATCGAAACAAGTGATCGGAAGGGACAATATTTAGTGAATGCGGAGGATGGGGTAGGATTTCCCAGTTGGGTATTTCCAAGTAAGTTTTGACCGGCGCCGCGACATGTGGAAGAGCATTATCATGCAGGAGAATAATTTTGTGGTGTCTGGAGTAGTAGTGGGCGCGTTTTCCTTGAGCGCTCGGATCAGTCTTATCAATTGTGTTCGTTAAAGAGCTCCAGTAATAGTTCCGTTTGGTTTGAGCAACTCATAATACACGACACCAAGCTGATCCCACCAAATACACAACATGAGTTTTTTCCATGAATATTCGGTTTGGCTATCAATGTTGAAGCATGGCCACGTGGTCTCCATGATTTCCTCTTCTTTGAGTTATCTTAGTGGATCTATTTTTTATCACCAGTGACTACACGATGCAAAAAAACCTTTCGTTTATGCTTGCCAAGCAGCATTTTACTTGTGCAAAATCGGCGTTCAACGTTTCTCGGCTTCAGTATGTAACCCAATTTCCTTGCATTTGAATCATTTCCAACGATTTTAAACTATGTGAAATTGCTTGAGTCACTTCTAATGTAAGTGCAAGTTTTTCTTATGTTTCGCAGAAATCTTCTTCCAGTTCCGCGTCTTCGTACACTTTTGGCCTTCCGCTACGTTCTTTGTCTTCGACGTCAAACTCACCATTCTTAAACTTATGAAACCACCCACGACAACTTCTCTCACTTAGAGCAGCCTCACTACATGCTACTACAAGCAATCGATGCGCTTCAGCTGCAGATTTCTTCAAATTGAAGAAGTAAATCAAAAGTTTCCGCAAATTACGCTTATTATGGTGTTCCCAGATGTCCACCCTTGGGATATGAAGTTTTACACCTGACAATTTCAACCATAACTTACTGGTGGGGTCATCTTTTGTCAAATGGCGGAAACTTATTTGTACTCCTTTTAAATAATTTTGTACACAAATATCAATATGCTCATTGTTATCTTTTGTTATTTCTCCATATTTCCCTAGTACATTGTACGTTTGCAACTATTCCTTATTTTTGATGCTTCGTTTCAGAAATTGTCTTTAGCTACTTTATCATTTTTCTTTGTGCCGTACAAAATTATTTTCCCAATTTCATCAAATTTTTGTGTGATACACCGAACTCCTCTTTTTGCTCTTTCATTTGTAACTCCGCTTAATATTATTATACGAACTTTGTCCAATTCTGTGGCCTAGCTTTTTTTATTTTTAGTACAATTCATGTATAATAATATCTATTTCTATAAATTTTTTAACTTGCGGTTTTTATTTTTCATTATTCCTCTAATATTCCATCTCGAGAAATTTCTTTCGTACACTTTTTTCGTACCTTGTTATTATATTTTCCTTATTGGAGTATTATATTCTGCTCCCTTTAATAATACTAACTTTGCTTTATTTTCTCTTCATGTCTTCCATTTATCTCTCTTTCTTTTGCCGACATATCGTTATTAATGTATACCTTTTTTATAGTTTTTCATTTATTTTTGTTTTACATAATTTTTGCATTTTGTTTATATTGTAGAATTCCACGAGGTAGGTTACGCTGCTTAGTTTATAGCTGATTTAATATCTATATTTATTTTTTGTTGTTTTAAATTGTTCCATTAGTTGTTTTTATGTTAAAATTTCACCATCATTTAGCAATTATTCTTGAACTAAAACATTGTTTTTTCTTTTTTCCTTCTCTGTAACCAATTTGACATTTATTACCTTAATTTCTTTTAACTTTCTATTTTGTTGTTTGGTATTTCGCTTTATTTTTAGAATTTTCTTATCCCTTTACTATATTACTTCCGTCTTACCTTAGCTGTTAACTCCCACAGCCCCCCAATATTCTTTCTATTATATTAGTTAAAATTTAAAAAATCTATTTATAAAAGAATACAGTTATAAACAAACCATATAAATTTTTGTAACTCGAGATGCTACCTTCACCTCTACAACTTAGTCAACGCTTCGAACATCTTTAAGCAACCCCAAAGAAATTTCCTCTAATACTTCAATACTCTTATCCATTACTGATATAATCCAAATAATTTTGAATATGGTAACTATTTTCTATAATCAAATTTTTGTGGTATCCTTTTCTAAATGGCAAATAATTCATCATACACCGCAGCAATTCTTACCATTCTCAATTTTAATGCCAATGGTTTAAAAAAATAAGGAACTCTTATTATTGCTTTTCTAGCAGAGCACAATATAGATATATTAATAATTGTTGAAATGCACCTGACAAATGACGAGAAGTTTTTAGTATGATGTATATGTCGCTTGACATCTTTTACATCAGTAGTAGTAGCGATAATCATTAAGCGCCCGTTATCTCTTTATTCATATGAAATAGGAGAACTAGGAAGTTTAAAAGTAAGTGGCTTTTGATTTTACATTCAAAAATTAGGTTAATACTGAGATTATTGCAATCTATAAACAACCAAATAAATGACTATTGGGAGAAAATACCGTAATCTTCTTTAATAATAAAAATTCAAGACAATTGATGTTCAAATTGAAATATTTAACTCGCCCATATCTTTGGCTGTAACTCAAGCCACTATCATCTAGAATACTGTTAAGCAACATTTTATTTTCATATATTAACCCTTACTAAAAATAAAAAATTAATTAAGACCTATTTGGTAATTATCGAGAGACCGCTAATGAGAACAGGACTTGTGGTGTTAAATTTACATTGGAAAACCACAGAATTATTAGTCACAAACAATAAAGCTCAGATTTTTAACCTACAAATTCTTTAATATTAGATTTTGCAATTAAAATCAATAATTAAGGATATGCATCAGACAGAAATTTTCGTTGAGAATAAAGAATGCTGACTAATAATTTCTGAATTAATTATATCTAGAAAAATAGTCATCAGTTTCCACTTAAAAGGTTATTCAGACACAATTCGATTTTTGATATAGTTATCAAAAACTTTCCTTCCAAAATCCTTTTAACCTTCATTTTCAACGGTTGTCTAAGAATGGTATACTTTCTAACTACTCAGTTTTTTTTAAATTTTTAAAATCCAGTCAATTACTTTTTTACAATATTTAACTTGTTTAAAAATTATTATTGTCGTCTTTTGCCATTTTTAAATAGGAACCATATAATTCCTAACTTTTAAGATAGTTTCTGCATAAAACATATAATCCGGTAACTAAATAGATAAGAAAATGGAAAACACTTAATATTTTGAAACCCAATATTCCACACTATCTTCTACATCGTCAAATATTTTTTGAGAAGGTACTGTTTGTAGTAAAAATTAGTACTTCCCTTTCGTCAGAAAATTAGTTAGTACTAGAGTACCACAATTTCCCATATTAGGTCCTACACTATCAAGATATTCATTAATGATGAATCTGAACTTGTCAATTCATAACTGTAGTTATGTACGCCGATAAAACAGTGTTACTGTCGCTAGGCCATAATCTACTTAGAACAACGCAACGATTTCAAGACAATACCAACATATTGATTTCCTATAGATGCGAAGGCTTTTACGATCAGTGTTATGGTATATCGTGTGGTTGTATAAAATCTAAAAATTTTTAGAAGATTTTCTTCTGAAGATGTCCGCCGTAGTTGTGGACGAAACGTCAAGGGTTTTCGAATTCTGACAACCCGAGTGCCAACCACACGATGTAACATTGATTTCCTGGTTGACAAATAGTGCACTAACATCAACTATAGTAAATGGGAGGCTAAGATATTCACTATTTGTAAAACAGCAACTCCGCCAAACCTTGTTATGAACAATCAAAGCATTGATAAAATAACTTATATGACTGTCTCACACCAACAAGAAGCTTAACCAAGGTTACACGAAGCTTGCACTGACATCCTATAATAAATAAAAAATGTTTGGTTAAACAGAATGTGAATAATTAAATTAGCAATAAATCATTAAGCCTTAAGAAAAGCTTTCAAATAGAAAAAACCTTTGCGTTTCCAAAACAATGTGCTTCGCATAGTCTTTCAACGACGTCATGAAGCAGATGTACCAATTATAGGAACTTTCACCAAGAATACAAGGAAAAAATATCTTAGCAACATATTGGATTTCCAAAGTGCAAGAACCAATAGCACTACTAGAGTCAAACTCGAACTGCATTAGCATTAGTGAGGTTTTAGCCTTTAGTCGGTATTTGGTAAACAATACATGACCAAACAGTCATGTAAAGCTGAAATCCGCTCATTTAGCTAAAATGTCTTAAAAAAGTTTAAGAACACGACATATAAGAGTAAAATTGCATTTTCTATGTTAAAGGTATAGTATAAGGTTGGTGACGTTCAAATTAACTTTGTGAAGTCTCAATTTTAACTTTTTAAGCTGCAAGTCACTGTAAATCGAGCGGAAACATAAAAAATTGTTTGGCAGTGTGAAATATAACTTTTCAAAAAATTGTGCTGTCCACCGAAAATCGTGAAAAGCCAACTCCATCTTGGTTTCAGAGTGCGAGCGGTGATAGTGGCCTCGCCCACGTACACCCACGAAAACATAGTGAAAAATGCCTTGGATCACAACAAAGCCGTCTTCTGCGAAAAGCCAATCGCCGAGGATCTGGAGAAGTCGCGCAAATGCTTCGAGAGGGCGGAGCAGGTCGGGCAGCCGCTGCTGGCTGCGTTTAACAGGTGAAGTTCATTTGGCGCTTGCTGCCCTGGAATCTAACTCGCATTTCCGTGGCAGGCGTTTCGACGCGGCGTACAGCTCCGTGAGGGACAGGGTGCGGAACGGCGAAGTCGGACACGTCAACACCATCAAGGTGTGCAGCCGCGACTCGCCCCTGCCTAGCACCGACTACTTGAAGATTTCTGGTTGGTTTTTCTGCGTATACGGTGGGGTTGTGAGTTGGCGATCTTGAAGATTTTAGCATTTTAATATTTACATAAGCTTTTCTATTTATTCAAACCATGTTTCGTGTTTGGTGTTATAATGTCATTCTGGTTACTTCAAAAAGATAGTCCAAAGAAGAAAATTAGACTATAACTCAATAACTCAAACCTAGGGTTTTGAAAGTTTTAGGGATGTAATTTTTGCTCTCGGTGTGCTTTACTATAATGAGCATCCCTTGTTATTGAACTTTCTTTCTGGGTAACCGTGTCAAGAATAAAGTAGTCAAGTAATATTTAATATAATACAGGTATATATATCCCTATGACAAAGAAAGTGAAAAAGTAAAATACTTCTATAATGATGTTTAATAAGCTCTAAATATTAGAAAAATTAGAGGTGCCCGATTGATTATCATAGAGAATTTTTTGTTGGGGTGCATTTACCAATATTGCAGCCTCAAGAAATAACATACACTTAACTAACTTAGTACTACGATGTCACATATACTCATAGGTTTATAGCGAGATTAGAACTCGTCCACGCCGGTTTACGAGCAGAGGATTAGTGCTTTTGACAACTGAGCTATAGCGACGGACCATTGAGGCTTTTAATTTGAAAATAGAAAACAAAAAGCCGAAGATACTATTAGCAACTTATTGTGAACTAGGAATAAGAAATAAAAGATAAGAGAGATTGGATCAGGATATGATAATCTCAAATATGTTTTTTAACTACCTGAAACAAGACCTTACACATGAAATCTTACCAGATAGTGATAATAGCATCTCTAGAAACTAAACAAACTGTGCTCTGATAAATAAAAAATATTATAACTCTATCAAATCAGCAAATTTCGTAACTGACCACAATCCAGTTATAATAAAATTCAAAGTGCGATTAAAGAAACTAATGTAACAATAAAGCAAAAAATATAATAACAAATATCACAATAAAAGGTTAACTAAGAATAAAAATTAATGAAGAATTAAATAAGATGGAAACACCCCCGAAAAGAGACTTAAAATAAATAGAAAGCATTCAAAATACGATAATTCCAAGTAAAGAAACGTCGGAAATATCAAAGGTTAAGAGCAAGAATAACATATGGGGATAAATGAGATGTTGCCTATAAAACTAGTGTAGAAGAGAAGGTTGTATGAGCATACAGATAAAAACATGTATAAAATTTTATGCAAGGAAATAAAGAAGAAAATATAAAAGGCCAAAGGAAATGGTACACAAATAAATGTGTAGAAGTAGATGAAATGTAAACAAATCATGAGCACTTTAATTTGCACAAAGGAACTGCTGAAAATGAAAAGATAAAATAAAATAATGTCCTATTAGACAAAAATTGCAAAAGAAAAATTAAAAAGATAGAACAGAACACACAGGAACTATGTAAAAATGGAATATACAAAAACAACAAAAAATACAGAGCCACATAGTAACCCATGCATAACAAAGAACAAGGTAGTATTTACATAGTATATCCGGTAAACTTGGTGAAATATATGGATCCACATACCCTGATCAAATTGGAGTAAACAAACAGAGAAAGTCCATAGATATAAACAACGAAATTTAATAAAAATGATCTGAGCTTACAGCCTAAATCAAAGGGTAGAGATGTTATGTGTTTTCATCGGCATATTGTAGGATGGAAGTTTGGAGGATGAGAAGCATTTGAGAAATGGGCTTATTCAAGAATGTTGAAAATAAGTTGTCTAGACAGATTTACGGATGTTGAAGTACTCAAATGAATGAGAAAAGAAAACAAAGTTTGAAACACAATTATACTAAGAAACCACGTAATGCTGTAAAATATCATGCAAGGAAAAATACAGGGAATCGATATAGCAGTAGAGAAACGACCATGTTTCGTTCTATTTCAGTTCTTGACTTACCTTTTCCAGCTGTAACAAAAAGGTTGTGTATTGTGCGAAAATAAGAAACATTGGACAAAAAGAGGAAGAACAAGTGTTGAAGGTGGTCGTCGTAAAGGACGTCTAAAAATTATCATCGTACTAGAACTTTTTACAGTCCGCGATGCCCTTTGAGTGACAGAAAATTAATTATAGAGCTAACAGAGATGCGAAAATATTGACGAAACACGTGCGTTTCGTTTTTTTTCGAAATTAATGCGCACAAATAATTGCTGCACCTACTGTCAATTGAGCACATGCACAAAAGGAGGCTATGTTATTAAATTCAAGAGAGAAAGGACACTCAGAGGAGTAGTTTTGTTGTAGTTTTCTGCTTTTAGTAAGGTCATGGTCTGCATGCTTTGGGGAGCAAAGGAATATTGCTGAGTAACTAACTTTCAAAGTATGAGACAATTTCTGGAAGAGATTCTCTGTTGACCATTTGGTTGTTATAATCCATAAAAAATAGACCGATTTAGCGGAAAAGATCTTTTGGTACTTAGACTTATATCCTCTAACGGTATCACTTGGCAGACATTGGCAGAATTAAAACTTAAAACTATCATTTTTCAGTGTTACATAAAATTTTTGAATTGAAAAAGATTTAATTCAAATTAAGATACCAAAAAATCTTCGATGTTTTTTCCAAACGAAGTTATTTGCCCACTCTATTACGGTGTAATAGAAAGGTAAAGATTTACCGTACACACCATACAAACGTAGTATCATAGAACTAATACTAAGATTTTTTTAATGAGAAATTTAATCATTGCACAGTACTTGATTTTCAACATTGTGCGAAGTGACATGGCAATACCAACGCGAGTGACTGTGGTTACGCGGCTGAGACAATTAAAATTTCAACGGAAGATGGCGCTATCTGATACTTCTGCTATTTAGTTTCTATTATTACTAGAGCATAGTCATGCCGGAAACTTTAGGCGCCTACTTCGTATATAGTCAATACTAGGGGTTGCCCGCCAAAAGATATTTTTGACGTCCTAAGCTAACAATTTTTCACCCGCCTTTGCTCGAATTTTTGCAAGGTCGAAATATATAAATTTTTAATTGGATCTACTTTTTTCCTGGATCGCAAAAAAGTGGAACAATTATGTTGCCTTTGAACCTGCTATCCCTTTTATGGTGTATTAATAGTTCCCTATCCCGAAGCGAAAATGTCGACAATACTAAAGTTAGGTTATGCAATTTTAGAATCAAAACAAACATTCTGTTACTGTTGCCAACATTAATCTAAGGAAAAATTAAAAATTACTACAAATGAACGTAAAACGTTAAAATTAAGGGAGTGCATTATGAATGTGCGCATAAGCTTTGCATTGATTAAACTTTACGTATTATGTATTTTATGGGGGGCTGATGCTTACGTCCATTATGAATCGAACCTCCGCTTGGCGGAAACAAATGAAGTGGGTGTCGCAGACGTGCTTTTTACGTATGGCAATGCAGCGGCCCGATGACAGTGGCAGCCGCCCGACCATTCGGCAACGAGCGAGAGCGGCCTTGACGTGCACGGACCTCCTCGTGTAAATCAAAAGCTCAGAACACCGTCACGTCAAATTTCGTATCAGCCGTCTTTGTTTACTTTTTGTTCAAATGTATAGATAGATAATATGGCGTCAATGAAGTCTAGCCTTTAATTTCTTCTCCATTCATAACACTTATGTGATTTTAAACTGTTCTTTGACAGGTATCAGTAAAAGTGTTGTAGTGTAGTACTAGTCTTTGACCAATATCTTTCACTAACATTTCTTCAGATTATAAAAACTGGATTATTAAAAGCCTAACTATAGTAATATAGTAGTAGTCATTTTGGAATTAATCTACTAACTAAACGTATACATCAGTGATAAAACGGAAATATTTCTAACTACATTTGATGTCAACCGAAACATTAAATAAATTGTCTTGTACATAGCCTGTTACTTGTTTGCCCAAAAAGTGGTTTACGATGTTAAGAGTTCTGTCTTAGGGCGAAGCATTTTAGCACGAATTCTTACCTGCAACTCCTATTTTCTTGTAGCAGTTGCGTGGCCTCTAGTTATCACAATTGAAATATATTTATAGTCAAGTTTATCGAAGTTCTAACAAACTGAAAAGAATGGCCTCATCTCAAGTAATATGAGCAGCAATTTACATCTCTCTCGAAATTTTCTAGTTAAAAAATATTATACATTGTGAACCTAAAACTGCTTCACAGATTATGAAAATAAAGAGAACTCTTCTTAGAGAACTTTTATATTTGGCTACAAGAGGTTTTGTGTACCCTACACTTAATTATTGCTTTTTAGCAACCCAAAAACAAAAAATTATTTATCGGACCAAGTTCGGTATTAAACCAATTTTTAAAATCGTCTCAACCTCAATGACAATTCTGTTTGCGTCGCAAAATAGGGGGAATATTTCACGACTGTGCTGTCCACGACATCGACATGATAGTTTGGATCCTGGGCGAGTACCCGACTCGAGTTTCGGTGGCGGCCTCCGCGAACATCCCAGAGATCGCCGAAATGGGCGACTTCGACACCGTGGCCATAGTATTAACCTTCGCCAGCGGGACCGTGGGCATGATCGACCTTTGCCGCTACAGTAATTACGGATACGACCAGCGGCTTGAGGTTGCTCGCCAAAAATGTAAAAAGCTGCGCCGCTGAAGCTGCTCTGCGCATTTCAGGTGTTTGGCTTCAAGGGGATGGTGAAGGTCGAAAATCAGCAGCCGATTCAGGGCGTCGAGACCACGTACGGCTCAGAGCGCAAGACCTGCCCCATGTATTACTCCTTCGCCACCCGATACCAGAGCGCCTACGTCAGCGAGATGGAGCACTTCTTGGACGTGCTCGAAGGTAATGCTGTGTAGGGCAGTTTCGGCAGTAAATCACCCGTTTTTCCACAGGGAAGGAGAAATTAATGGTGGATTCCAAAGACACGTTAGCGGTCAGCAAGATCGCCTCTGCTTGCGAGGAGGCGGCCAGGACGGGCAAGAATGTCGAGCTCGAGTGGGCTCCACACGAGTTACCCAATTGTTGACAATTGTCTGGAAGTCCTTCACCTGGCTGTTCAATTTTACTATATTACGTTTGTACTTTCTACGAACGTAATAAGAACAGGAATTTGAATTGTTAAAAGTCAGGAGCGCAAACTACAGTGCACCTTTCAGTTAGATGTTTAACTATAATCTATATATAAATATAATCTATAATTGTTTTTGTAACTCTTTTATACTTTAAAATTCTAAATAATTTATTTCTGCGTGTTTAAATTAATGATTGTGACCGCCTTTTGTCTAAGGTAGAAATTTATTATCGAACTAAAAGAAGGACGTTGACATTTTAAAAGCCAACGATAACTTTTTTTAGTTACTGTTGATCTGAGTAGTTCAATATTTAATATCGCCAATAAAGATGCCCTACAGTTTAGGTCATTATATGTTTTTATTTAAATTTTCTCTAAAGTCTTCTTTTGTTTGTTTCAAAATACCACTAAAGTTTCTAGTGCTGTCCAAATGACTTCCTTAAAGGGTATATCAACTATAGTTATAATATATCAATACAGGACGGGGTGAGATAGATAGCCTAATTTGATTTACGTAGTATGTGCGTGATCTGGGTGGGACGAGGGATGCGATAATTATGGGATTACTACAAGAACAATGTGTTTTTCTTCCGTGAAAAAATCTATATCGTTGTTATTGTGGGCTAAAATGCCATGACAAGGTCCTGATTATTGTACGATCGCAAAGTAAGTGTAACAACAGCCACATATTTTAGAGTGATAGAAGCACTAGCTTTCTATGACTAAGGCATAAAGCCATAAATGATAATTTGGTTGGTTGTCACCACAAGGCCTTTTTTTAGAGGGTCGACAGCCGATATACAGATAATAAATAACCTTTTGTAATGACTACCGGGGCCCATTTTGAACTATTTGAAAATATAAATAAACATAATTTGTAGTGTTTGGGACTAGGCAATCTACCCTGACCACATACAATACGCTTCTTGTTGTATTTGCCACAGCGGGGCTAGATAGATAGGTATTTAGATCATTAAGTAAAGTTGTTTAACGACTTACAGTTGGGTATATTTCCTTGAAGTACAAACTATGACAGAAGTTTTGATGTCATTGTGATTTTTTCTTTTTTTATCTTACAAACCTCAAAACTAATACTCTTTTTTTAAAAACTTATTTATGTCTATATCTATATATATGACCATGTCTATGGCAATACCTTTACCCATTTACGAACTACTTTTCTTTAGTTATATTTTGCGAAAATACTATGGCAAAACTCTCATGTTACTATAATTTTTTTTTATATCTTACAAACGCTAAAACCAATACCCTCTTCTACATGCAAAACTTTATACATTTATATTTGTCTACGCCTATATTTATCTATAAGTTTATGCCTATGGCTATGCCTATGGCTATGCCTATGTCTGTACTTATGCCTATGCCTAAACCTTTGCCTAAGATTTTGCCTATGAAAATGGTGGTAAGGCTCTAACGCCTGGATAGGGCATAGTCTTCAAACTAAGAAGTTAAGGCTCTCATATATTTTACATCACTGTCCGGTCGTCACGCATCATCTTTGATAGGAGACGATGCGGCAAGCACCGCATTATTACTCCTTTTTTGAAGTAAACCAAGTACTTATTTATTTTTGGTGATCGAGCAGGTCACCCGCTAGACATCTGAAGCTAAGGATTGAACTCGAGTCTGTCTACACCGCATCAAAACACCTTAAGCCCTTGGTTAAACTGGCGCTCCTAATTCGACGCTTATGTACATGCATATATGTCTAGGGCTATGCCCATGACACTGCTTATACCCATATTTATGCATGAACTACTTACACTTACGTATTTTTTATAGAAATACTATGGCAAAAATCCTCGTGCCACTGTAAAGTTTCATTTCGTGTCCTACAGACCTCAAAACAAATACCCACCTACGTGATTTTTTTTTAAATCTATATCTATGTCTATGTCTGTGGTTAAGTTTGTGCTTAAGTATATGTCAATGCTTATGTTAAATTTTATGGATAAGCCTATACTGATGCTAAATCAAATACCCATCACTAAGCCTGTGTCCTATACCTATGTCCATGCTCATGCAGATCGAAAAACTTGATTACACACTCTTTTTTTCTTTCACCATTCCTCTCTCTTCTTTGAAATGTCTTGTAAGAAAACTTTTGCGTATTTGTTGAAACTTAACATATACAAATTTTTGTCTGAGAACTAATGAATGGAAAATAATTATTTTAGTTATTGTAATATAGGTCATAGAAAGCCACAATCTGCTTAAGAACTCGAAAAACAGGGACTTTACTGCTTTAAAGATGTATAAAACATAATTCGTTTATTCGATTGGATTGTTAAGAGCTATCTCGTGGATATCGAAAAATACAAAAAATATCGAAGAGGTTGCTTAGCAATAGTTGGAACAGAAAAAGAACATTATTTTGTTTTCAGAATCCTAGCAATATAACAAAATTAATAACCTCCGAACTGGAGTAGTTGCCTCGGTATCAAAAAATAAGACTACAATTAGCCAGTCGCCATAAAAATTAAATAGAAAGGGAAACGACTTATTTAGTGATTTAAAGCAAATTAATTTGGACAAGCCAAATGATTTTCAATGTTATTTTTATAGTTTATAAAAAAAGGGGAACATTTACATGCCCCACAGTGGGACCGATGAGGTTATAGTTTTGGATTTGGTATCGGATTTGATTGGAAGACAAGTTTCGTATTCTGTTCATGCCTAAATTTGGCAGTCTCGTTTAAAGTTGACAAAATGATGAAGAAAAACTTTATTGAAGTCAGTATAGGCAAATCGGCTTCACTCTACTTGATCATTTAATATATAAGGTAGTAGAAAAATTTTGCAATACACCATTGATTATTAGAATCTTTCAAAATATTTTCCACTACACTACATGCGCTTTCGAAAACAGTCGTCGAATCAACGCTTCCATATTTCTTCATGTTATCCCGTTACATTAGAAGGTCCGCATCATTAAAAACAATCTCCGTTTTAGTCTATTTTTTAGGTAAATAAATAAGTTTTATTATCTTTTGCAAAGATGTTTCATTTTCTAACTTATTGAAAATCTTGTGGCATCATGAGACGCGTCGTGCTTCTCGACTAAGGCATTAGGCACCTAAAGGAGAGAAACTTCTATCAATTTCAGACTGTCCGAACACGTCTATTGCATTCGAGCTTCTTTCAGGCAGCCGCGATGGTCTTCTCCGTGATAGAGCCGAATGGACATCTTAACCTCAGAACGTCTTCTAGACTATTCTCTGGCACTCTTCCAAGTTTTCTCGCGGATTTGGACATCAGAAGATCCTGGCCGTTATAAAAGATTTTATCAGAATGCTGTGGACATGGCAAGATGTCTGTTTAAACTTATTAGGACTTTTGCGTCTTCACGAAACGAGTCGTGCTACTATTCGTTTGTCGGTTAAGACACGAAAATTAAAAAAAGAAATTCCTGCCAATGCAAGAATATCCAAGCACTTCTACCTGGAGATACATTTGGCTTATTACATTTGAGTATTTCCGTAGCAGTAGTGACGAAGAGGAATTGCCATCTTAACCTTAGAGTGTCGTCCAGGCTGAAATCTCTTTTTTGTAACTCTTCGAAGTTCGTTATCCTTAAAAAACACTTTTTTAAAGTCTGTTTAGTCTGTTAAGTGTGTTGTCATCTTTTACAACGTTATTGACATAGCAAGATGTTTTACTTTCTAATTTATTGAGGGTCGTGTAGCATTACAAAACACGCCTGGTTATCTGCTTGTTTGTTAAATCAAGAAGGACCTAGAGAAAATATGCTTCTGTCGATGGAAGGATATCAAAACATACTTCTATCTAGTAACAGGTCACATAGCAGCGATGTTCTTCCCTGTTATAGAAAAGAATAAACGTATTGTTCTCAATACATCTAACAAAATGTCTGTATTATCTGAATATGGCTTACAATAAGACAAACCTCGTGCAAAATGTAGGATACAATTTTCGGTGTTTCATTTTTGACCAATTGCTACCAGAGGTCGTTCTAGGGTAGGTTTTGTAGTGTAGGTTTAAATCTCTCAACACGCTTGGACTTGTTATAACTTGAAACTATCGTTTGGACTATATTGCAAAACTTTCCCAGTTTACTATGTGACATTATCAATTATTTTTACTTATACATATGTTGAAGTCGACTAGCTTTTATATCTATATGTTTTTTGATTGGATTTTTGGGTTATATCAACTCCAAAGTCATTTTTATATTTAATTTTAGATTTATTTACATTACGAATGGCCGTCGTGAGAATTATAATAAAATAAATAAATTACGTAAATACAGTTGTAGGTAAGTTTTTCAATGTTTTTTATTTTACAATTTAGCTTCAGTCTCTTCTATTCATTTTTTTAATTTGTGATTTGCTTGGGAGGATAATTTGCTAAGGGTATCGAGGTATAATTAAATTATTGAAGTTAATAGCTTCCAGAGCCACTCTATTGCCAATTGTCTCGAAATCCGCTGATTGCCTTTCGATTCCGGCTCACTTTATTGAATTGCCGAACAAAAATCCGCGGCGCACAATGGGCGATGACGAAGCAGACGAAATAACGGTTCATTTATCCGAAGGGTGGCGGTGATTAAGCAAAGCACGTGCGCGCCAACAATGGGCACACGCTCCCATGAACTGTTTGATGGATGTGCGTTGCATTTCCCACAACCAGGGTGCAAAACGCACACATGTTCGCATCATAGCGCGGCTCCTGCAAACGAAATCAGTCATCAACAGTTCTAGGGACAGATGCGGCCCTCTGCAGCGCCGAGCTCGAAGGTATTAAGTTTCCCATCATCTATTTGCGAGGGCCGCATCGATGGCTTTGGTTAAACATCTCCTGCTCGTCTGCAAGCGTGGTCGAGCGGGATAGGGATAGCATTTAAGAGCAAATGGCGAGTAATTCAAACCTTTATGTTTCAATTCTAGTCTAGTGGGTACTACGTTTCGTTAGAACTATCAGACGGTACAAACAATGCGCAGTAGAGATATTCTATTTCAAAACGTACTGATCAGCGCATTTCTTTTCAAATAATTTATTTCAAATTTGCCTGCAGGATAATAAGTAGCATCATAGAGTTGCTAGAAAGTCATAATTTGATTGTCATTTACTAATTAATCTCTAGCATCAACTTAATAATGTTTTTTGTCATTGTCTTGTTTAGTCTTCTAGATATCAGCGATACTGGTGCGATTTATGTTTCTTCTAGCAGAATTCTTGTTAAAGAAACCCCTGAGAGTTAACCGGATTGAAAGTACTGAAAGATTTTAATTTTGATGATTTAACGCAAAATCTCAGTTGGTGTATGAGTATAAAGTAGCAGCTTATTTTCTTTCAGTTTTCTTTAAGACTTCATACTACGTAAATGAAGGTAATGAACAGAGTAACGACAATTTAACGCAGAATTAAGAATAAACAAGAAATGAAAAGGTCGAAGTCGACAGATTTGTTTAAAAACTTTTTTTTTATTTCTTATGCCTCTATAGAGCGTCGGGTGTATGTTATTTATTTATTTATTCCATTCCTTCTCATCTAAAACCCATTTCTTCCGCTCCAGTCTATTCGTAACTAATTTTCTTATTTATCTTATAGTTCTTCCTTTTTTTTTGTCTTTCTTGGTGTTTTGTCTAGGAATTATTTTTATTTTTCTCTATTAATGAATTTAGTTTTATTCTATTTTTAATTTCCTTATTTTGTTGTATAGTTCCGTTTTGTATACATTTATTTCCATATATAAGTGTAGGTAGATTAGTTTGGTTTTGTATATATTTGTTTTTACTTTCAGTTTTTCAATTTTGCCATGCTATATATAAAAAGTTTTCGTAATTTTGTTCCTAATTCTGCTATCAACATAATAGCATCTGGATACGATAAGTTCTTTACTTTTATAGGTATTAACTTTTGATGTTTTATTACTGTTGTAACCGCTGTGCTTTTTATTTTCTATTTTTAATTCGTCTATATATTAATATTATAAATAGCAAACGACTTAAGCTGTCGTTTTGACCCGTTTTATTAAACATTGCAATGCTTGTGAATACACTATATAACCTAGTATGCTTTCTGATTTTCTTTTTCTGCTATATATGTGTACGTTTTTTCTGCTTTTGGAAGTATTTCCAATAAACGAATTAATTTTTTGTCAAAAATAAATTACTCTTTTACAATTTCTGTTTACATTTTCTTCGCCACATAGTCCTCTGCATCTTCTTTCATTTCACTATTTTATTATTATAACTTTTTCTATTCTTCTATTTTTGCATATCTACCTTTTGCAATTTATTATAAAACTGAATTATAACTTCTTTTTCGGTTCTTTCTCTGGCTACATATATTTTGATAATATTTTTTTTTCCTATTTTACACCGACTAGTATTATTCTGGAAGTTATTGTTTTATAATATATTACGTTTTTATTAACATTTTCATTTACAACAACAACTACTACTTCTTTAGTTCTTTCTGCTGGTTGCACTTGAAGTAATACAAAAAACAGTCTCTGGTAGTTATGATTCTTGTTTCCCAATTTTTTTCTTCTATTAATTCCTTTCCAGGTAATGATGTTATATTCTACATTTTTACTATTTATTGTATTTTGTATTTTTGGTTTATTGCAACTTCCGTACATTTCTTGAATGTATTCTTTATCGCCTAATTTGTTTGTTGATCTATTGTTGTGTATTCATTATTTGTGCCATTAATTATTCTTTCATTGAAGTAAATTCTTGTGTTTTAGCCTTTTTTATGTTATTGGTTTTTGCCTGCCGTCTTGTTTTCATTCGGTGATATTTATTTAAGGTTCTCGTTTTAAATCTTTTATTGTATGCATTTTTTATTATATTTTTCAATTCTTCTTCTTCCGTGGTTACAATTTTTTCTTCTTCTTCTAATTGTTGCAGTTTGTTATATATTATGCTCGCTGCATATCCTTTGTCTATGGCTATATTAAAATATTTCTTTGCTTTAGGATTTGGTTGCTTAATCCTCATTTATCTATATTTTGACCTTTGAGCTTTTTTGATGCTCCTACTATTTCCGTTTTTAATGTCATGTTAATTCTTATGCTCATCCTCTATAAAATAATGCTTGTCTTTATTATATCCATTTATCTTATTTTTCTAGTTGAATTTTTTGGTTTATCTCTTTCTTTAATGCAATATTTTTCATTATAATAAGCTTAATGTCTTTTTGTACGTGTTAACTCGCAGAGGGTAACATCCATTAGCCACTACACTTGCGATCTGACCTCATTAGATTTTTTCCTCCAAGTCTATTTAAACATCAAACGTGTAATTGCAGAACTTTGCTAAAATAATAGTCGCATGTAGGCGAAATCGTAACCGCTAAGCCTACACTTTACATTGATGACGATAAAATTCTGATTGTTCCAGTATTAATAAGATCTTAAATTTAAATTTAGATCACCCTGTGTATTTAGATAGTCCTTCAAGTACCTATAGTAAATTTCAATGCTGTCAGTTTATGAGTTCTATTACCATCCAAACCAAGTCTAACCGTAACTGCTATTTATCGTAAACGTTTAAATATATTCTTTCTTAGTGGCACATCTAAAATTGTTTCGACATTATAGTTTAATTTCTCGGCCTTGATTTCTATAATATATTATTATTACGCATCCATTCTACTATGTTGTACATTGACCTTCAAAATACGATAAGTCAATCCAATAATAATGCAATGGAATCGTTAGTTTATTAGGTTGTCTCAAAAGTTCTGTCGCCGAATCAAAATTCAAACATTTTTTCTGCCTTTAACAATTGTTTGCTATTTTTGTGTTAGAATAAGATGTCTGATACTGGCTACGAGATCACACAGCTTGAAATCCGACTTTTGTTACGCCATTACTGGAAGAGGGGCATAGGCGGAAAAGCTGCTGCAAAAGCGATTTGTGACGTTGAAGGCGAAGGAACGGTGACTCCTCGAACAGCACAAAGCTGGTTCAAGCGTTTCAACGAAGGCAACTTTGATTTGGAAAACAGGCCTCGTTCCGGACGACCTACTGTTTTGGACGAAAGCGACTGCAGGCCGCGTTAGATGCTGAGCCGTCATCAAGCACTCGAGATTTGGGAGCTGAACTTGGAGTTGGAAAATCGACAGTCCACCGTCATCTGCAGCAACTTGATTTGGTTCGGCGACAGAGCTTTTGGGACAACCTAGTAAATTCTTATAAATTAGTTCACGAAATAGATTAAATTTGTTAACCAATGTGATTGTTAATGTTTTGGATTGCATTTGAATGGGCAATAAAATAATATCAATTTATGTATACATCGTTATAATCCACAATAGTATGGTACTACAAAATTGTTTATAAATAAACAATATTATACAAATATTGCAGCAAATTACAGGGAAAAATAAATATAGAAAAATGATCAGTTCGGAGATGATAACAATGATAAAATGGCAGAGGTAAGAAATTTACATGAAGGTACAAACATCCAATATAGCCGAAGTAATTGAGAAAGTTAGGTGACCTATATATAGGGTTCCTACAAAAGAATAAGTAGTGCACATATAAATATTAAACAATACATGAAAAGAGAAACGCCCACATTTTATTGACACCATAACACGCCCTAACAATAGTTAAGTTCGGTTCACGTTGTAGTGTATCTTCATTGGTGCTCCTTACAGTAGCAATAATGCAATCTTCATATTCATCAAATGTTGATGAAGGAAGTTACTGGAATTCTCTGTCAGTTGCTGAAATATTTACAACTGCAACATATTTAGATATGTTGTACCCCTCGTAACATTTACATTTTTATTTTAAAGACTACACAAAAGACATTAAGTTTTGGCAAATTTTTTTGTTTTATAACAGTATGGGGATTTTCCGTGCTCCATGTTGGTAGTTTCCCCTTTCCAGTTACATGAAATTTAGCCTTGTGACTATATATCCAATGGTTCGCAAATTCGTTGTCTTTTATCGTCTGGATATTTAAACTGAGTTTGTAATTCCGCATTTTAGACTTGGCGTTTTCTGCCCTTTTCGTGTATCATTTAATATTACATATCCAAAACGTTGTGAAGTTTATTTTCTTAAAACTCGATTTTCTTTTGTAATAACTCTGTATAACACCAATGTCGCAGGTAATGTTACCAAAAGAACTATTAATATGGCCAGCTCGCGCGATAACACAGCTGCGGTTAGAGGCTTGCGCCCAGGTGCCGCGTTAGCGAAGCACGAGGGACGAGTGATAACACAGGTGCAGTTTTATTCGCCTTGCTTTTTGCATAATATTGGTTCCGTGTGCAAGACACTTGTCTTAGCTTTCTATTTTAACACAGCCGTATTGTCAGTTTTCGGATGTCGACGCGAGTGAGCGGGCGCGAATTGTGCCTCTAGAACAATAGTTCCGGCGTTTTACACGTTAATTTTGTGCCGCTGCTAGCTCGGGAAAGTGCTGCAACCATCGGAGGGTCGAATGCTTCTACGGTCACAGGAATGGTAAGAAAACATTCTCATAACCCTCGTCTACAAAGATTATTAATGTACGTTAATGTTTAGGTATATGCCATGCCTTTCTGCCCGACCACGACGATGAATTTTTGGTAAGTTTTTTAAGTTTTTGTACTAATAATAAAATGCATGAGTAATGCTGGGCACGTCGCAGACAAATTATTCCCCACATTCGAAATGGTTTTGTGATTCGTGCTATCAGAAACTTTTATTATGTTTAATAAACATTATATGCGTGTACACAACTTTTTTAGAAATTTACTGCAACGTTGGTGCAGAAATATTTTGTTGCTGAGAATAATAAGCAATAAAGATTCAGGGTTGTGTAGCGCCACACAAAAAATAACTGGTGGTGCAGGTAAATATATTAAAATGTTTGAATAGGAAGAACTGTTTAATTTGTAAAACGTACTGTAGCATTTATCCGTTTATAAGGAATAACCTACAAACTCAACTAGTCGTTACTTTACGTGTAATTCGAATTTGAGAATTTAAAATGAAATGCAGAAAACCTTTCCAAAAGTTATCTTAGACATTCGTAATTCATCTTTACAAAGGAGGTAGATTTTTGCTAGGGGTTAGGCATATGTAGGGCAGATATAGTCGCCTACTGCCTGTAAAAGAACCATCCGATCGGTTCCCATCATGACTTTATGAGTTAGTCAACCGTCTCTTCACGATCAATATCGCTCGCGTGGGAGTATATCGATGCTAAATATTTATAATTCCTTCATAGAAAACAATTGTATATCAGCTAAAGGTTATGTAAATGCAGTGCAAAAATGTTCGTCTAGTGACTGTAAAAAGAACCAAGCGACAAACTTCGATATCGTTTTTTGGGTGATTAGAAACTTCCAGCCTCAAATTCTAATCGGTTGTCCCAAATGGCCGGTCTACTATCTACAATCCAACTCTTTTTACAATTTTAATTTTTTGTTATATTTTCTAATCAGGACCTGTATCAGTTGGTCGACCGTCCCTTCACGATCGGTACCACTGATGTGGGGTGAACATTCGTAATTCCTCTCCAAAGGAAGTCGTTGTTCGCTAAGTTTTAGGTATTGTTTTAGGTATGTGTAGAATTGGTTGCCTAGTGGCTATTAAGATGCCAGCCTATCGGTCTTAATTCTTTTTCCACAATTACCACTTATCCTCGACGCCCAATTCCCTGTTTTTCTAAAGTGCATTAGGCCTACTAGGGATAGCAATTTAAAAACCGCAACATACCTGAATCCCCGAGGTTGTGTGGCAGTCAGCTAATTTAAAAATATTTTTTCTACATCTTTGTGTTCCAAAGAGAGGAATCTATTTACATAGTTTCCTGGGGAATCTGTTCCCCCATCCATTTGCGTGTGTCTATACCGAATTAATTTTGTATGACTTTTAAGTTTAATTTAGCCTGTGGTGCCCAGTATAAAGGGTGGTCTCTATTACTTTTAATATTTACTCCTTGTACTATGTGACAAAAAATCTTTTTAGGTCAATGTTAAGTGGTAGTAGACATAGTTTTTTATATTATTATTTTTTTGACCAGGGCATCATGGCAACAATCCCAGCCGTAATAGTTCTTTGTAGACTACACATCTGGCCCCTCTATTTACCTTTCCACTATTTTCAGATTGTTTCATCTCGAATTAAACGAGGTGAAAAATACTAAATACCGATAATTGAGGAACCTGGAACATAAAGGAGCAGCTGACTAATGTGCAGCTGAAATGTAAATCTTATACAGGTCTAATATGAACCAGTTCTAAGGGCAGTATTTTTTTTCTCAAATCTAATTTTTTAAGAGACCTTAATATTTGCCTTAACTTTCTGTTATGGTGGATAGTGAGGCGATTGTTTTAGGGTGGAACGTTCTATAGGGGCATTAATCCAAACATAGAATTTCTTTATAAATTTTATTTAACCAAAAAATTTACAACTGCGAGTTTGGCCATATAGAATACGGACAAATTGCATTAACCACCCTGATTTTTACCCTTTGTGGTACATTTTACCTCTATTAACTCGTAGGAAAACAATTTGCTGAAGTAAAAATTACATCGTGATGATAAACGCTGTTCTATTGCAGATAAAAATGCCTGAAAACTGAAAATTTTAGCAACCTTAAATTAACTGGAAACTAATAAAACACCTTGTAAACAATTATTTGGCAATACTGCTCTGCTGGGTTAAAGAGCAGAAGGTCTTAAACCACGTTCCAACATTGGAACATGACCTAACTTTTCAATTTATTCGTAGCTAATTTCCCCATTTGTCCTACCGACCTTTCTCTTTTTCTATTTTTTATCCGTTCTATCAATGCCTCTCTTGGTCTTCCTTATTTTTCTCTCTACCATCTTCCATTACTATCTTAACAAATTTTGGTTTCTTTCATTATAATTAAACATTCTAGCAATTTTATTTGGTTTTCTATTTTTCTAGTACTTATTCATGTTCCGTTTCTAATTTTTTTAGTTTCTTATGTGGTCTTGTTTTATATTTTTTTAAGTATTTTCTTTTTACAGCATTTATTTTACTTTCATGTGTTTTTGGAGTATTTAAGATTTATTTCCATATATAAGTGTAGTTTTTTAATATTTAATTCTATACATCTCTTAGTCAGTATTATTTCGTTTATTCTCTTGTCTTGTTTTATCGTAAATTTCTTAGTACACCTCCTAAATATTCGTATTCTGTCACCATTGCTAACATTGTTTCGTACAAATTTATTTAGCTCTATTATACCTTCCATCTTTCTTGTAATGATCAGTCCTGTTTAAGTTTTCCAAATTTGTTATTTGTTTGTTCTTGATTTTCTTTAACTTTATATATTTTAATTTGTGCATTGCTATTTTTTTTTTATATTTTTCTCCTTTTTTACGTAATTTTGATGTATGTTATGATTGCTACAACTAATGTATTTGCCCTATAACTATTTGCTTATATTTTATTTCTGTATTATATTATATAATTTCTTTATTCTGTTTTCTTATAAACTACCTTTTGCAATTCATTAAAAAAATGGCCATAATGGCTTCCCCGAATTCTTGGGGTAATGCATTCATTTAGATAATATAAAAAGCCACAACATTTACTTTTAATTTTAAACAACAAAGAATATAGCGCAGTCGGGCTTAATAGCTAGAAGGATCGCAAGACTTGAAAAAAGGCTGCTAAAGTTATGCAATTAGAGAGATGCGGCAATAATCACCACTTAATTTTCGCGAAGTCGTGAAAAGAAAATGTCATTTTTATTATTTTTTTGTACAAAACTATTTCACACGGTAAACTTTAAAAGACCCAGTAGTGCCTACCTGACACTTATCACATAATATTGAAGACCTGTGTAAGTTTCCAATGCACACCCCTACTTGTGACCATCTTTGTGAATGGGATGGTGGTCAACATTGTTGTACCTAATAGTACACGCACACGCTGGACGACTAAACTTGTCTTTACTTTCGAGTGATGTAAGAACTTGGTTTGACAATAGTCTGCCCCTTTTTAAAGCGGATTTTACATAGCCCAAAAAAGCTAAGCTTTTCACTATTGCCCAGGTAAAACCAAGCAATTCAAGTTTGTGCACTTGAGTGCTCTGTTTATCTGACTAATTTTAGTTATGCATTATACGCAACTGGATTATAGTAATGGAAAATTACCCCCAAGTCCTTTTGTGGGATTTAATAAAGGTCCTGCAAAGGGCAACCAAAAAGTCATTTTCGTCGACGCCTTCTAATGAGGCATCGTCTGCAGCTGTAACTGCTGGACATCTGACATTTGTATACACTCTCTGACTGTCCTACTTCTTTACATCACTTTGTGGTTCTACACTAATAAAAATTGACGCTATGTTGACAATTTGAAAGAAATAATTGATTCATCAATGTACAGTCTTTCTTCTAGAAGGAGCTTTTCACGCCTTTTTTTGAAAAAACGGGTGATTTGTCTAACTTTTCAGAGCTTATCGGTCTTGTCTTTGCTAATATTGACATTACGACGTGGATATTATTTTTCAGCAAATCAAACCGTCCTTCAATATGTCTTTAGCCTTGAAAACTAAACAATTCCCATGAGTGCATATAAATGGCGATTTATTTTTCAATTTTTTGTTGATTGCAGTTGGTCTTTTCAGCTAGCTCACCAAAAATTTCATCAAAAAATAATTTAAAAAACATCGGAATGAATTTTCTCCAGTAAAATTTTTTGTCACCCAAGTCTTTAGATGGAGTAAAACCAATAGTACTTCTTCCAAGTTATTTTCCTCTTTGGTGAGTTTGCTTGACATATCATCTACAGATGATAAGGTTTCATCACTTGTAGCAAAATTTTTTCTTCTTCTTGATTTTTTACAACCGAATCCTGTTCATTATCCGAAGCACCCGAATCATCCTCCAACGATATGTCTTTTGGCGTTATTTCCAACTTTCCATAAAATACAAGAGGTGTTGTTCCATCTTCATCTGAAGCAGCAAAGTGATGTACTGAACAAACAAAAGCAATTTAAATTTAAACCTTTTTTGGTTCAGAGGCTCTATAAATGCAGCGGTGCCCGCTATTTAATATCGCAATTGATGAGATCGTTGAGGAGCTAAAAGCTGAAGATGTACACGAATGCAAAAGGGAAACAATTTATTTTGGTAATTCTTGCATGTGCTATAATATGTAACTACATTTAATTTATTATAACTTAATGCTCAAACATTATCATAAGGCTCTAAATTATCAAGATCAATAATAAGCCGTCACATGCATAAGCTACATGAAGTCATTAGGTAATGTAGAGGAACACCTCATGCTTTAACACAAAAGCAAGTTGAATAACGGGTTAATTGGTTGACATTTCGCAGAATTTGTACAAAAAGTGGATCATCTGGTAAAATTATGTAAGGTCGGACCATCGTTGTCGAGTTTTGTTGTCATCAGCTTGAAACTACGGTACTCTAATATGGTCAATCAATGGTGGATGTCTCTTCAAATGGATAAATCTAGATCACCTAAAGAACCTAGCAGAAATTGAAAAAATTCCATAGAATAGAACTATTACTATACTCCACCTCCAACCCTAATTTGGCGCTATAGAATTACTGTTTGTTCCATAGGCCTTTTACCCAGACGCCAAAACCAGATTTAGTAAGTAAAAGAAAGCTATCATCATTCCTTTGCCTCTAAACTACAAGAGTGGTATCAACGAGATCTAGTAACTTGACTTATAGATGAATAAATACTATATAGTACCATAACATATATTTTTAATCTTAATTTATTATCTTCTTTAAAATTTTAAATAAATAATTTTTATATTTAAAAAAAGCGTCACTTTAACATTGGAATTGGAGACTGATGATTAAAATCAGCTTTTTTGTATGATAAAAACTGTTGTTTGTAGAAAACGAAGGAGGTTTTTACCATAACAACATAAACAATGCAATAAAAAATAATCTGATATAATTTAAAACACATTTTATAACTATTTTGGTAGTCTTGAAAGAAATTGACCTTTTGGTCTAGAAATAGTAAAGGCAAATAGCTACTAGTCGCAAAGGATTAATTTAACACTATCAACTGGTACAATTCCTCAATGGGTACATTACAGATCATAATGTGACACAAAGGTTAACAGCTTTTTTCTGTAGTAGTCACAAAACTTTATAAAACAATAGGGTAACATTACAAAGTTCTGTATGGAATAAAATGTTTACCAAAATGTAACTTGGCAAAACAAATATATGGGGTTTATTTAAAAACGTTTGAAAGTCAATTGACTGACTTTAAAGCTTATCGTTCAAAGGCGTTAACTGGTAGCAGATGAACTGTTTAAGGGTTTTTCCTCTCAATTTAATTGAATATTGGAAAGTATGGCAAGTCTCTCCGTTTGGTTTTTTGGATCACAGGATCACTATTCGTCAATTTCTGGTCCATAAAGTCTTTCACTATCAATATTGTTCTCTGACAGTATTTCCCCTTAACTAGGCTTAAAATTTCAATAAAAGAAACTAATTTTAAGAAGGTATAAACATTAAGGCCTCTCTGACCAAACTATCTAGTAGTTCTAAAACAGGAGTTGAAATGTTCATTGTCCTTTATGAACATCGTATTGCTGCAGAAAGAACTTAACTTAGAAAGAGTAACAGTACATATCAGTATAACTAAGTAATTAATAACATAAGTGAATATTCGAATATTGTTATTCTATGTTACTTTCTATCCACCTTAAGAAATAGGTTACGTAAGTATGTATTAAGGGATACTCAGATAAACATCTAGTAGGCCCCATGGAAATGATTCCCTCCTGGTGCCACCGATTCCTCAGGGAAAACATGACAGGCCCCCCTCCATCGCCGTTACAGAAGAAGTCCGAGTTGTTTTTCAAATACAAGGTGCAGAAACGGTTTTCTTCTACGTGTAATTTTGTTGAAGAGTTTTCGTACTTCTGTTCACATTCGGCTGTAGTTACCCAACTACTATAATGTTTTGTTTTAACATGAATGTCTGAAGACGAATAACCCTTTCCCCATCCCGATGTCACCAGAATATCACCGACTTTTGCCGTTGATGTACCAGGTAGCGGCAGACATATCGGTCGAATGTAATCTGAAACGAATAATACATTTAAATTAATTGACTATTGAAAGACAACAGTGGCAAGTCGAGAAGAAATCAGTACCAAAATCATATGCGATAAGCAAGTCTTATCTGTTATGCTTAAACAGTTACTACAAAATTTTGTATCTCTTTGAATGTGTTATATTCAAGAACATCTTTAATTCTTCTGACTTACCCATCAAGTGCACAAACCTCAAAATTTGTGGGTATGTTGTTTGTGTGATGTAGACCTCAACTAAGATGGGAACTATGTCTCTAAAAGGCATGGGATTTAAACTTTTGTTAAATATTGAGAAAATTGAATATTTTAGATTTTCAAAATTTATTCCCTTTGAGGAAAAAGTGGGGGTACGGTATTAGAACCCAGAAACACTAGGTATACGACACATCCTTGGATGCGAAATAGGACGGGCTTTTTTTCTGTGTTTAGCTATTGTCAATGTGATTGCAGCAATCGTAGGAGGACGTACCTGAATCGTAAAATCAGAGGAATGTGCCACATATTGATTAGAAGGTGGACAATGTGTTTGTTCTCGCTGTTCAAGCTTTGTTCACCAAATCAATTTGCTAAGAGGATAAATCGGGGGTGAGGTATTGCAACCCACAAGTTTAAGGCATGGGGCGCATTATTGTACAGGGAATAAAACGCACCTTATGTCTGTGTCTCAACATCGACTATTAGTGTGGAGTATAAAACTTGCTGCGCATTGAACAACCAAAAAATTATAACTTCCTCATAAGTCTATCAGAAACTTCATCACTAATCATTTTACCTGAATACAAAACTGTCCTGTTCAGCTTAATCAAAGCTATATCATTGAGACGGCTTCGTCGACTATAATCTGGATGTACTACTATCTTAGCTATATCAACATCTTGAACTGGATCGCTGCATTCGTAAATGTCCAAGTCTTCGATGCAGTCGGTTTCATTTTTGAGGTGGTATTCTCCCAAGCGCACAAATATGCTGAATAATAAATTTGCTACTGTATTCATGAGAAGACTTACCGCAGACCTACTTACATATCTAAACGAGGATGGGTTACACATTGTCCAGCTGTTAACACGTACTGGTTGTTAATAAGTGATCCAACGCATTTGAAAGGGTTATCCTCGTCGACCTGGTCTCCATACTTATTTTTATACTTTAATGTGGCCAACCAAGGAAATTCATTGATAATGGTGTCGTTCCAGGTATGGTAGTAATCATCTGCATGCTGCTTTCCGCAGATTTTCTTTGTGCGCGACAATTTCTCAAATGGTACGGTCTCTGGCTCTGTCTTGTTAATTAACGCCGATTCGCAACATACCAGCGGGTCGGTTCCGTTAGAGCCACATACAGACTTGCGCACGACCTCCGAATTTTGTTGTGATGTAGCGAGTGCGTCGAGCAGATAGCGACACGACCATATTGAGATGCATTTTCCCCCTTTATTGTCGACGGTAGTGCAGTCATCTGCAAAACAAGTGTTACAGTAGAAGGTTCTCAAACAATAAATTTGTTACCGGAAATCACTTGCAGAATAATACATAAAAGAATAATGATCTCTGCGAGTGTATTTCTAGCGGAACGCATCTTTATATGTATGCAAGCTATATGAAAGCAAGCAAGTTTTGAGTAAAATAAAAACTAAACGAGTGGGTTATTGCTGCGTTGTTTTTGAATCAAAGGTCAAGTTTGTGCTTAATGTATAAATAAATGCTTACTCCAGCTACATATATCAAATACTTACATAAGAAAATGCTATCGTTGATAACTATAAATAATAAAAATTAAAATTTTATATAATCTTCTGTATTATGATTTTTGAATGATCTGACTATTAACAAACAACTGCATTGAATGAGTGCTTTTAGAACAATCTGAGTTTTGGAAACGAAGATAATTTTATTTGAAACAAATTTAAGCACAAAAGAATTTAGCATTTTTGACAACTACCAGGTGGCAAAATAAATTTTGCGTATGAGACAAAAACCATCAAGTTTACTGACCGGAAGTAATCGTAATTATTTAAGAACATTATTCGAAGTATGCGTTCTCAGCCCAAATCGTTCAAGTTGTCCCTGGTCAAACGTGCAGTGTGAGGCTTGGCATTGTCTTGAATCGTTCGACGTTGATCGTTTCTCCAGCCGGCATCAAATTCCAATGAATCGGTCCAGTTAGTCGCACTACGGCACTCAAAAGAGGTCATTCGTAACTTGCTGCTCTATGAGTTTTAATTGGGACACGATGCGCAGATGGCCGCCGCGAATGTCAATCATTGTGATGCTGTCACATTGTCTCGTTGAAACTTGCGAAACAAAAGGTAGTTCTGAGATGTTCTTTGAGGGTATAGTTACACCATAGTTCCACCTCGAGAAGCTGAAAAAGAAGTGCTGGTCTATTAACCGGCTCAGAAACCACGACCAAGATTGTTTATTCGGAAATAATAGGAGATTGCCTTTTAATCGGGGAAGTATTTCCAATGAATGGTACTACGAAACACCAAAGCAAGCCTGTCCACGTGTTCACCAACTCCACCACTAGAAAGAGAGACGCACGTTGATTCAACTTAACAAAGTGTGGTTACATGTTAGTCGCCACACCGTTGCCACCCTCCCGGCTCTCGAGGAGTGAGGTGACTATGACAACAACAACGGCGGTGACAACTAAGATAATGGAAGCGAAAGGGAAGACCAGGGAACGGAGCTCTGAAGAGTTTGACCCTCAATTTCTTGTGGAAGTCGCCTGCGCAAGGATGTGTGCGCTTTTTCGTGTCATCCACGTTGTGCCCATCACGTGAGAGGCGGTTCTGGTTGGACTGTAAGGAGATGCGGGGGGTAGCGAAAGAGGAACTTAGGCCACCGAGGTGCTCATAGCCTTGTGAGTGAAAAGAGCAAGAGATCGCCGAGTTGCGTGAAGGTAGATCTTTCTAAGCTAGTATAACCGACAGCGTTTTGGGTTTCATTGTGTGGACGTCTAGTATGGAAAATAAAGATCTCATAAACAACATGGAATAAATCTAAATTGCACAAATTACCTTGGTGACGAATAACCTCATAAACTTGACTAAACAGAGTAAAATTCATTTTACGTTAATACAGAAATCAAACACACGGAGTTACGTTATTTGTATTTTAATTTTCGTCTAAATTTAAATTTGCTCTTTTACCTTTTCTTCGGTCTACCCTTTCTTCTCTTTCCTATTGGTCTTCTGCGTGGGATTAATTTTGGCAGCCTCTCTCCACTTAATCTTTCTACATGTCCCAGTCATCTTATTTTTGTGCCTTGACAGTTGCTGTGATATTTGGGTTTTTAAACAGCTCTCCTAGTTCTTAGTTTGTTTTTCTTCTCCATTCCTTATCGGTTCTTATACCTTCATAGATAGCTCGTGCCATCTTTCTTTCCTTCCTTCTCATCTTTTCTTCATCCTCTTTGTTCAGTACCCACGTTTTACAGACATAAGCGGCTGTAGGTCTTATAACTTCATGAATGTTTTCAAGTATCCGTGCTTTCTATTTTTCTTTGCAATTCTTGTTTATATTTTATTTTATTCATATTTATTTTCTTCGCTTATTATATTTTTCGTTTTTTTAATATTGCATTCTTTGTTGTTTGTGATTAAACTCGGGTTATTCTCGTTTTCTCACGTCCTCTGAGTTTGTCTTATCATCATACATATATTTTGCTTTGCCTTGGTTTATCTCCAGACCGTATTTTTTTGCTCTTTCTTTTAACCCTTTTCTTATTAATCGACATAAAATCTTGTAACAGGTGTTTAACAGCGCAATGTTTTTATAGTTTGCACACAGTGGATGGGTTTTCTTTTTTTATATTAGACACACAAGGGCGTTTGCTTATTTCATCGGTATTTTCTCTTTCATCCATATTTGTTTTATCATTTCACTAATTCTGTTTCTTAATTGTTTCCCTCCACTTTAATGATTTTTGGTGTTATGTTGCATTTATTATTTTTTATATCTTTTATTATACTCTCTATTTCTTCACTAGTTAGTTCTCTTGTACAGACTTCTCTCTTTTCTTTTTGGTAATGCTCCACTTGTTCCTCCTCTTCCTTGTCATTTAGCAAATTTTTAAAATGTTCTCTCCAAGTTTTTAGTATTTTGCTGTGATCTGCTGTTAATATTCCTGTCCTATTTTTTACGATTATTGATTGTACTATATTTTTTTTACTTTCTTTACTCCTTGGTGGAACAATCTTGTTTCTTTATTTCAAAACTTTTTTTCTATCTTTTTCAGTCTCACTTTATCTTCTTGTCGTTCCTTTTTTCTACCTAGTTTTTAGTTTTTTCTTTTTATTTATATTTTAAAACATTGGAGTCGCTGTTATTTTTCATCAATGATCGTATATTATTCTTTTCTTCTGACATCTTTTCGCAATCTTCATCATATTAGTTTTTTGTCTTTGGTTGATTTTTCTGTTGTCCACTTCTTTTTAGCGTCTTTGTTTATTTTTGTTTCCTTTAACTTTTCTATATTATGTTTTGTATTTTTGCTTTTCTCTTACACTTTTCATGTTTTCAAGTAGGTTTTTACTTGTATGTTCAGTACGAAATGGTCAGAGCAGGCTTCAACACCGTTCATGCTTCTTACGTTTGTAATTTTATTCGAATAGTTTCTTTCTATTAAGATGTGGTCAATCTGGTGTACTGCTCTGCTGCTGGAGGTTTGTGTCGTTATTTTTGCTGATTTAACTGCAATTAAACTACAGTCGGGGAGTCCTTGAAGTGCGTCTACAAAGATCACATCCGATGTCTTGGAGTAATGACAGACGATCGGCTTTAGTAAAAAATCACATACGTGCGATTTGTGACAAAGAAAAACAAATTACTCATCGTTGTGTAGTAAAAACGCAACGTAGTGGTATAGACGGTGATGTTGTACGCATCCGAAATATGTACGGAAAAATGCAAAATCAGAGGAACTAAGGTTTTGTTTAGCCATCAAAAAGAAGTTTTGTTTTACAAGAGGCAACAGGTTGGAGACGATAATCGGACCGGAGCATCAAATTTGAGAGGAGTTGGAGTGGTTCATGGAGGAGACAGTATACCCGGATGGCAAAAAAGAAAGAGTCTAAAGCGCGAACATTGTGCTGTTACGCGGATAGATTGCATGGGGAAAAGGAAAGAGCTGGAAATCCGCTATACGTGAGCTAAGCTCTCAGACTGGGACACACATTTTTAGTGCAAACTGATAGCAATCCAAGAGTGCCTGTGATACACTAGCAACACAGAACTATTACCCGAAGATGCACTGTACTTTCTCGTAATAAATCAGTGCCATTTGCTCTCGGAAATATGAAGGCGTTTACAGATTTGCAAGTTGGGGTTTGCAGACTTGCAAAGGTGCGGACCAACCGACCAAAGCGCAGGATCAGGACCACCGATTTTTCAGATGGTCCAGTGGGGCTCGTGGAGAACCGCTTACCTAGTGGTTGATAAGACAATAATTGTTTAGCCGTAGCCAAAGTATACGGTTATACGCGTGACGGATAACGCATCAGAAAATATAAGAGGGGAAAGGTATTAATTAAATTAAAAATTTGGATTTTGTGTTACATATTAGTTGATTAAAAGACAGGCAAGAGCAAGTAGAGGTTTGTCATCAAAACAAAACTTAAAAGTCGTTCGCAAAAAACTGGCATTAACTATAAAGGAACGTTTTTGCTATTGGCGCGGCCAACGATCGGAAATATATTGGCTGGACGTAAATACGGCCTTCTTCTACAAAGAGAAATAAATCAACATGAAATAGCCGGAACAATTCAACAATGACGTTGGACGTTTATGCAAACTTCAGTAAAGTTTTATGGTCTCCAACAAACACCCCTCATGTTCCACAAACAGATTGATGACGTATTAAATAAATTGGAGATAAAGCCATCAAACATATCTGTTTTTGCATCTGGATGATGGCTGTGCACTTGACCGTGATCTAGCACGTGTGCTGAAATTAATTGAACTCTTGAAAAACCAATTTGACATCATCAGCAACTTTGTCACCGGTTATCTTAAACTCAAAATTGATCGTGACGTGAATGCGTGTTCTGATGTCATCGACCTCGTGCATTACCAACACATGAATAATTGGCTATTTTTATGAAGACGTTCAAGTTAAAATTCATGATTATGAAAGATTTATTTAATTTCCGTTTCCAGAAATGAAGATTGTTACAACACTATAAGAATAAAGAAAAAAAATGCATAAAAATTTAATTTTTTGCAGCTGTATCAGGTCTTTTAAGACAAACCATTACAGTAAATGCTCTTTATATTTATATACCTATTTTATCGATTAACAATAGTGTTGTACCAAATAATTTGAAGTATTCAACAATAAAATAACAATATGCGAACCAAATAGAAAGTAAAAAAGTAGATAAAAACTAAAAGAAACTTATTTACAACAAACGAGAAATTACGAAGACGACCACATCAAAAAATCAAAAATTATTAGATACAAGTTTAATTGTTGAGAACACCTGAAATGACGTTGTGTTTGCGAGGTGCGTTAAAAAAATTGACCGGCAAAAATTTGAGTAACCTTGTGCTATCACATGTTGTGTAAAGATTGGCAGATATACCACCGTGACAAAAAAGGTTACAAATAAAGTAGATTTTCTATCCCAAGCCTAAATATTCAGATGGCACAGGCCGAAAGCAAGTAAAAGATAAACTTCGATTGGAAAGATTTGAACTGGTTTTTAGCCTCCATTAGATTTGAACACAGGATGTGTTTATAAGTGTACAGGAACAATTTTTTTGCAGAATAAGGCATTTCTGTAGTTTTCCGGATCCAACTTTCTTTTTATTCGCTCACCTAAAAAACCATTTGAAAGAGTACCATTTTAGTACTTTGTATAATAACTAAAAGGAAATATCCGATGTTTTAAGACATTATGGCGCAAGTCTTTTAAGATTAGAGCCACTTTATAAGTACTTACTTGCATAAAGATCTATGTTGGTGTATGCACTAGTAACTATAAGTATGCTTAAATTTACTAACCATTTGTACGAAAGAATTTTTTTTATAATAATATATTTTTTAGTCTGGTAATTATAAAAGTTGCGAATTCGAAATTTTGAGGATGTATTCAGCAGACGTATGGTGTTTTTTTTGTATGTTTAAGATAATAAATTTACACTTAAAAACTATTGTTCTGCTAATAATAAAAAAACAAGAAAGGTTTTTGTAAATTTTTAATATTTTTATGGTTATGGACGAAACAATATTATTCATACTTACAATAATTAATAGTTTTGCTTTTTTTATTGTTTCAGAAAACTACGGTCATGGTTATCAGTCAAAAATATTTATTCTAAGGCAATATGACAGGTCATATTCTAGTACTATAAATGTTGATATTTTTTTTTTTGATATATTTTTTACATGTAGTTAAATCTACACAGACAGTTTTGAATCGACTGATTACATAGTTAGATTACATATTAGGTGTACCAAAATAACATTATTCTATGTTATCTTCTATCCATTTTAAATAAAAGGTCACATAAGTGTGTATCAAGGGATATTTAATTGAGCACGCTTTTGGCCCAGCGGAAATGATTCCCTCCTGATGCCACCGATTCCTGTGGGAAAACATGACAGGCCCCCCTCCATCGCCGTTACAGAAGAAGTCAGAGTTGTTTTTCAAATACAAGGTGCAGAAACGGTTTTCTTCTATGTGTAATTTTGTTGAAGAGTTTTCGTACCTCTGTTCACATTCGTCTGCAGTCACCCAACTACTATAATGTTTTGTTTTGATATCAACACGGGACCTTGAAGAAATCTTCCCCCATCCCGATGTCACTAGAATGTCGCCGACTGTTGCCTTTCGTATACGAGGTAGTGGTAGACATATTGGTCGAATGTAGTCTAGAATAAGAACAATGGCTTACAAAAGTGCCTAATTTACAGATACAGTGGAATACACATCGCCGATGAAAAGTTTTTACAAAATTTCTTTGACTAAAATTTCATGTTCCAACATATGCTTGCAAATGTTTGAACTTCCGCAAACAACCTGGGTTTTACAACGCATAAATGATATTTTAGTTCCAAATTCTGCCCAAATATCTTTTAGGTAGGTCGGCTTTCCTATCTAAAAACAATTGGGCTTACGTGTCCTGCGACGCCAAATTTAATATTTTCTTCTTAGCATCAAGAAGTAGAAGTAGTCGTGGGTTTTCAAAGGTCCAGGTTTTAAACAGATAGTTTTGTTCTCATCGAGTTTACGTGAAAGAAGTAAAAAAAATGAAACTATTGAAAGGTCGGAAATAATTGTATGGGAAAGACCGTTTAAGATCGAGAAATTAGAGCTTCAGCAGACGCGACATTTATAACAAATACAATTTTTGCATGAAATTTTGAATTTGTTACTTTATGTACGACATCATTTGTTCTTTGCTCAAATAAAGCGTATTTGTATTGTGAAAAAATTTAAGAATTATTAATATGAATTTTCCGTTACTCGAAATTTCAAGGGAGCAAATGATAGTTGAGTTTATGACACGATGAAGTATTGTCTTAAGTGCAACGGAGCAAAAAGTGCAAATAAACATACCGACAGCAGTGCCAGGCAGTTCAGACTTCAGTCCAAGCGCAACTAAATGTATTCAAAAACAGAATACAGGCAAACTTACTACATTTTGCAAATGTATTCAATAACCAAACTTTTGATACATTAAACCAACAAATATTTTTTCATTAAAAATAAGTATTTGTTTGCTTATCAAACAATAAAAATACTTTAACATTTCTGTATACACAAAAAAACGTGAATTGATCAAATGACGACAACGATAATGCAGAAGGAAATAAAAATGATTGACAAGAAGTTAAACCATACATAAGAAAGCGAATATAATAATTGTTACAAACCAAAGAAAAAAACCTACAAGACAACGTTTGATTCCCTATAAGATGAAAAGTTTCTGATAAGCATGACGAAGAAAAAGTAGCTATAGAAACTTTAAAACTAGCTCTAATTTTTGTCGATGGAATGATGCAATATAAATAACTGATTAAGGTACTTACGCATAACGTTGCCGAAAATTATGAATACACTACTAAGGCTTTAGTTGTTGACGTATACAGAATAACAATACTATAGAAATATCCAAAGAAATGGTGAAATATAAAAATCAATAATCATTTTCCACACTTTAAATGAAAGAAGACATATCATACAGAGTTGTTATAAGACATTTGCTCTACTCAATCCTAATATAGCATATCAAAAAACTGCAATATAAAGAATTTATTGTCAGAAATACTGCCACTTTTCTTTGTAGATCTTGATCTAGGCGAGAACAATACAGTGGAACAGTATAAATGCAGCGCCAAAGAATTAGAGACTACATTAGCACACAACTGTCAATATACTAATGATAAAAAAGATCAGATAAAGAACACTGAGGAATATGAGAAATATAAGGTATTCCTGCAAAACATTACTATTCAATACAACAACGATGCATCATCAAACATCTACTAAAATTACGAACTATTTCCTCTGAAAGAAAATGGAAAAACTAAAGCAGACTAAGAAAACTTTCTCGCTTAATTTGGACAATATGAGGTAAAAAAAATTAGTTTTTGCAAAATACTTAATAGAAGTTCTCTATCCGCATCCTATACTCAAATATTAGAGATTATGTACCAATTTGAAATGCCTCCAAAATCTTTTAAGCTGCTAATCCTAGAGCAGTCCCTAATATCATAAATCCTATAAAAGCATCAGAATATGATCGAATAAATCGTAAAAATCTCAATGCTACTGGCATAAAATGCATGACAGTTTTATACACAGGATATTTCCCATTCTAATGGAAAGTAGCCGAGATAAACAAAAATTTTGCTTATCAACAAGTATTTTTCGCATTGTCGCTAACGTTTTTGAGAAGGCCAGTTAAGGAGAGTCATTCCAATTATTGAGACAAATGAATTGATTTCTATCCATCGGTTAGGCTTTAGAAGGTTGCATTTTACAATGGAACAAATACATCGCATAAACAAAAAATAAATGATCTATGTAATCCTTATCAAATTCCTCGGGAAGAGGAAGTTAAGTATTTTGGAATACACCTTTACAGTCGATTTACGTGGCACAAGCACATTTTGCAAAAGGAAAGCATTTGTGATTAATTTAAGTAATAATGTACTGGTTACTGGGGTGAACATCAAAGATTTCAATAGATAACAAAATTCTTTTACATAGGGTAATTCTCAAACCAATATGGACTTAGGGCAAACAAATTTGGGGGACAACTGCCTATTTAAAAATTCTTGAACGCTTCTTATCGAAAGTGCTGCGTATGATAGTAAACATGCCCTGATTTGTGCCAAACTCACTATTTGTAAAGACTTCCAGATGCCAACCGCGAAGGTAGAGATCAACCGATAGAGCAAATCCCTTCCATTGAAAGTATTAGACTACAAAAATGTGTACCAAATGATTTGTCCAACAGATTTTTTGTATAAATTATATTAAGTTTAGATTTGGTTTACAAATCTCTTCTTGAAGCCAAAAATTACAAGCGACTTAGGAGTTTAACTGTTACTGGAATATACTACTAAGTATTATTTCGCGTGTCGAAGTAACTTCTTTGAGCTGTTAGCTAAATATAAATATACAGATTGTAAATAAATTGAAATGTTAAAAAAGTACTTCCATTTAGTCAAACAACAGGAAAAATAATATTTTTACGCTAAACCTAGCTACGGTATATAGACGTTGAAGTCCCGAAGCTCATGTGCAATTATGACCAATAACAAAATTAATCTTAAGAAATAATATTTGCAAATAAAAATAAAACCCTAGGTTATGATCTTATAGCAAAATACTAATTGAATTATTGAAAGATAATCCTTTCGAACTACTATAACGAAAGTATAAATAATTAAAAGCACAAAAATATGGTTTGGCTACTTTAGGACTTGTAACAGCTATGTGCCAAAATTGAGCAAGTGTTTTTTTATATTTAGATCCAACCTTACAGGTCGGTACTTCCAAATCAAGTTCAGAGTTATATCTAATTAATTTAGGAGTTGTCTAAGGAACTGTTCTGGGACACAAAGAACTATTAAAAGAACCTTTGCCAATAATATTGGTATATTAGCATAGAGGGTGCATTTTAGACTTTACAAAAACAAACACATAGGCATGTGGTCTGGAACTCTAGGTCGCGCAAGCATTTGAAGCAATTCAAGTTTTTAATTTAAAATTTTACATAATAACATCAAAATACTATTCGTAAGGAAGGAATTACCAAAAGAACTATTTCCTATCAAGCAAGGCTTGAAGATACTCCAGCCACTTAAAATTTATGCGAATGTACTAGTAGAACTAATCATATCTACACTATCTCGTAAAGAAGTGTTCAAATGTTCCAATTTTTTGAAAATGTCTACATTAAATATTTATTTTAAATACTTACTCTCAACTAGAATAACTAGGTTTTTTTTAATGGCTTGTTGAGGAATTACGAATGTCTAGCGAGAAGGACGTTTTTATAACATTTTTAGTCTTATTTCGAGTTTTAAAAACTTATTCAACAGTAAACATAGATTCTTGAAGCATTCAAAGGTATAAGTATTTTTTCAAAAATTTTTATAGCTTTATGATAGTTTGAAAATCTTAACACCAAAAGACCCCCAGGTTTCTCACATAAGTAGAGAAATTACACATATTAAACAACAAATAAATAGTAACCATATTCGCGAATCTATTAGAAAGTTACCAACAATTATTTTACCTGAATACCATACCGTCCTGTTCAGCTTAATCAATGCTATATCGTTGAGACGACTTTGTCGGCTATAATCTGGATGTGTTATTATCTTATCTATGCCAAAGTCTTGGACTGGATCGCTGCATTCGTAAATGTCAACGTCTTCGATGCAGTCGGTATCGTTTACAATATTATATTCTCCCAAGCGCACAAATATGCTGCATAATAAATTTGTTGTTACATTCATGAGAAGACTTGCTGCAAATCTACTTACATTTCTAAGTGCGGATCGGTCACACATTGTCCAGCTGTTAACACGTACTGGTTGTTAATAAGTGATCCGCTACATCTGTAAGGGTTACTGACATTGTGAGTGGATGGATCTTCACCTTTCCTTTTATACTTCAATGTGGCCAACCAAGGAAATTCATTGATAATGGTGTCGTTCCAGGTATGATAGTAATCATCCGAATGCTGCTTTCCGCAAATTTTCTTTGTACGAGACAATTTTTCAAATGGCACGACCTCGAGCTCTGTCTTGTTAATCAACGTTGATTCGCAACATACCAGCGGGTCGGTGCCATTGAGGCCGCAGGTAGACTTTCGCGCGAGCTCTGCCGAGTCGCGTTGCGACGTAGCGTGTGCCTCGGGCAGATAGGGACACGACCGTATTGAGATGCATTTTCCCCTTTTATTGTCGACGGTAGTGCAATCATCTGCAAAACAAATGTTACAGTAGAAGATTCTCAAACAATAAATTTGTTACCGGAAATCACTTGCAGAATAATACATAAAAAAATAATGATCTCTGCGGGTGTATTTCTAGCGGAACGCATCTTTATATGTCTGAGTTTGAAGGCAAACTGCTTTTGAGTAAAAAAACTAAACGAGTGGGTATTGCTGCGTTGTTTTTGAATCAAAGGTCATGTTTGTGCCTGATGTATAAATAAATGCTTACTACAGCTACATATATCAAATAAATATTTGGTTAAAAGAAATGCGATATTAAATAACTATAAATATTGAAAATTAAAATTTTTAAAATATTTTATATTAAAGATTTTTTATTTTTGATTAACTGCATTGAATGAGTGCTTTTAGAACAATCTGAGTTTAGTACACCAAGACAATTTTATTTAAAACAAATTGAAGCATAACGAATTTAGCATTGCTGACAACTCTAGGTGGCAAAATAAGTTTTGCGTATGAGTCAAAAACCAACAAGTTTACTGACCAGAAGTAAACCCAGATCGTTCAACTTGTCCTTAGTCAGACGTGCAGCGTGAGGCTTGGCATTGTTTTGTTGATACTGCTGCAAGACTCGATTGTCTCTCTAGCCGGCATCATGTTGCACTAAGACACTCAAAAGAGTTCATTCGCAACTGCCGCGAATGTCAGTCGATGTAGTGTTATCACATAGTCGTTCTGACATTTATAGAAGAAAAGATAGTCCGGAGACGTTTTTTGTATAGTTACACCATAGTTCTAGCACGAGAAACTGAAAAAGAAGTGTTGGTCTATTAACCGGCACCACATAGAAAGCTGCCGTCCCAGAAACCACTACCAAGATTGCTTATTCTGAAATAATAGGAGATTGCCTTTTAATCGCGAGAGTATTTCCAGTGTACAGTACTATAAAGCACCAAAACAAGTCTTTCCACGTATTCACCAAGGCCACTACGAAAAATAAAAACGCACCACATTGATTCAACACAACAAAATGCGGCTATATGTTAGTCGCAACACCATGGCTACCCTCCCGGCTCTCGAAGAGAGCTCGCATTGAGCGCTCAGCCGTGAGATGACTACGACAACGACAACGACAACAACGGCGGCGACGACAAGTAAGGTAGCGAAAGCGAAAGGGGGCAGGGTGAGGGAAAGGGAAAGGGGAAGGAAAGACTATGTGGATCAGTGAACGGAGCTTTAAGAAGTTTGATCTTTAATTCCTTATTTAGGTTATCTGCGCAAGGATGGTGCGTTTTTTTGTGTCATCCACGTTGTACCCGTCACGTCAGAGAAAGTTCTGGTTGAGAACTGTAAGGGGTCGCGGGGTTAGCGAAATGGGAGCTTAGGCCACCGGGGTGCTCATGGCTTTGTGTGTGAAAGGAGCAAGAGATCGCCGAGTTGCGTGAAGGTAGGTCTTTCTACGCTAGTATAACCGATAGCCTTTTGGGTTTTATTATGTGGACGTCCAATATGGGAAATAGAGATATTTTATCCAACAACATGACAAATTAAGTTGTGAAGAAAGCGAGCGGCGACGAATAATCTCGTAAACGTAACTAAAGAGAGTAAGCTTTATTTTTGATAATCCAAAAATCGAACACACGGGGTTACGTAATTATGGATTTTTAGCTGACTTTTTTACATTGTCTGCATTTTAATTTACTACCTTTAAATTTAAATTTTGTCTTTAATTGATCTAACTTATGTCCTACTTTTTATCATCTTTTTCTAAATATTTCTTGTACTACCTTTTTCCATTCTTTTTTGTTTGCTGCTCTTTCCGTCCAATTCTCAACCTTCACCGTTTTCAAATCTATCTCCACCTTTCCCTTTTATCTTTTCCACGATCTACCCTTTCTTCTTTTTCTTATTGATCTTTTGATTAGGATTAATTTTGGAAGCCTCTTTCCACTTTATCTTTCTACACGTTCCAATCATCTTATTTTTGTGCCTTGACAGTTGCTATGATATTCGGGTTTTTAAACAAATCTTCTAGTTTTTAGCTTCCTTTTCTTCTCCATCTCTTATCGGTTATTATACCTTCATAGATAGCTCATGCCATCTTTTTTTCCCTCCTTCTCATCTTTTCTTCAACCTCTTTGTTCAGTACCCACGTTTTACAGATGTAAGTGGCTACTTTTGACTTTTCTTTGCAATTTTTGTTTGTATTTTATATTCATCACATACATTTTCTTTAATAGTTATATTTTTGTTCTTTCAATATTGTACTCTTTGTTGTTTGTGATTAAACTCACGTTATCTTCGTCTTCTGGCGCCTCTTGAGTTTGTGCCACCACCATATATTTCAGATCGTATTTTTTTGCTTCTTGGTCAATTATTCTTGAGACTCTACTTTGCTTTTTTTGTTCTTGCTATGATTCATTATCCGCCAAATCCATGAATTGATGTTTGTTATTAAATATAATTCCATCCGTCTTTATTTTACTGTTCCTCATCATTGCTTCTAGTGTCAGGTTGAGGAGTTCGTAAATAAGGGGTCACCTTCTCTCAATCCCTTTTCTATTTTGAACTATGATTCTTTCTCATTCCATGTTATTTTATTTTTGTGTTTTCCAGTAACATCTAAGTCTAATGAGTTTGTTACTCGGAATTTCTACTTAGTATATTCTTTCATATAACTTTCTTCTATTAATACCCTTATAAACTTGCTTGAAGTCGATGAATAATGTGTGCAGTTCTATTTTATATTCGCAGCTGGTTACTTTCAGATTTTTGAGTGCCAATATTAGATCCGTTAATATTTTTTCGGTGGATATATTTAGCCTTTTTCTCATTAATCGCTTTTTTAATTTGATTTTTTTATATATTGGGCATATAAAGGTGTTTGCGTATTCCATTGGCATTTTCCCTTTTATCCATATTTGTTTTATCATTTCACTAATTTTGTTTCTTAATTTAATTCCTTTCACTTTATTAATTTCTGATGTTATGCTACATTTATTATTTTTTATAACTTTTATTATACTCTCTATTCCTTCACTAGTTGGTTTTCCTGTACAGACTTCTCCCTCTTCTTGTTGGTAGTGCCCCACTGGTTCTTCCTCTTTCTTATCATTTGATAAATTTTTAAAATGTTTTCTTCATATTTCTAACATTTTGTTGTGACCTGTTGTTAATAATTCTGTTTTATTTTTTGCGATTGTTGATTGTAGTATAATTTCTCCTCTTTCTTTACTCTTTGCTAGAGCAATCTTCTTTCTTTGTTTTGAAATTTTTCTTATATTTCTTTCAGTCTCATTTCATTTTGTTGTCGTTTTTGTTATATAGCTTTTCAGTTTTTTAATTTATATTTTAAAACATTCGAGTCGCTGTTTTTTCTTCTGACATCTTCTCGAATTCGTCATCATACCAGTCTTTCGTCCTTGGTTGATTTTTCTTCACTAGTATTACTGCCTGATTTGTATCTGTTATTATTTGTTTATTATTTGTTATTATTTTTATACTTTATCGATTTATTCTGCCGTCTCTAATTTTTCTAATCTTTTATTCACTTCTTTTTCGGTACTCTTTATTTATGTTTGTTTCTTTTAACTTTTCTACATCATACTGTTTTGCTTTTTTGTTTTTTTTTGCTTTTCTCTTACAGTTTTCATGTTTTCAATTAGGTTTTTACTTGTATGTTAACTACGAAATGGCCAGAGCCGGCTCCCAAACCGTTCATGCTTCTTACGTGTGTAATTTTATTCGAATACTTTCTTTCTATTAAGATGTGATCAATCTCGTTTACTGCTCTGCTGCTAGCGGGCAATAAATGTTTAGCCGAAAACAAACATGCCGAAAGGATTGACGATGAAAGCCGTTATGCCGAATGGTATTTACGCCGAATGGCTATTATGCTGAATGGCGATTCACAGATAATTATATGCCATAATTATCTGCCACTAATGGACACTAGATCTAACGAAGACGAATAATTTTGTAGAGGAATGACACAGGAGCTTCAGCTCTCTGCTTTAGGCATGTCATCCAACTATTTGAAAACTAATTGAAGGCTTAGAAAAGGACCAAATTTTAAATATGTTAAAAGTCAACCAATACATTGCTGGCTAACAACCTCTGGCTGGGCGCAAGCCGTACAGGGACGCTGCCCAATGAATAAAAACAATCGTCTCGGTCTACGAGAATAGAGATCTCGATGACTACTTAACCGGTATTGCTCACAATTTTGTACTTTTCGTTATTTCAAAAGTGCCAACTATTAGAAGTGTTGGATTCTTATACTTTATACACTTATTATGCTGATCAAGCTGCTTATTAATCACATTGTTATAGTTTACCGAATTTTTGATTTAGATTGTTATTTACGCTGTTATCGGTGCGATACTTTTTATATTTTTTGTCATTATATAAGTATTCAAAATACTTATTTTTAAATTGAAAACGTTTTTTTTAATGTTTTACACATTTATCCTACTGATTAAACTTAACGGTCTCTTTGTTTCAATGTTATTTTGTTGGCCGATATTACTTTACATATCTTTGTTATTAGTGAAAATTAATTATTGACTCCTGTATATTAAAAAACTATAACTTTGTTAGCACTACGTTGTTTTCTTTTTATTTGTTGAAGCTAAACGCAATCTAATTTACTTTTACTTGGGAACTGCTAGCCATAGCAACATAGAAATCATTCAACGCTTCCAAAACAAAACGATTCGACTAACAGTGAATGCACCAAGGTATGTTCCCAACACCCAAATTAAAAATGACTTATGTATATCGTCAGTCAAAGAAGAAATAAAAAGATATAGTGCTAAATACAATGAACGAGTGTAAGTGCATCAGAATGCTCTTGTTGACAAACTTATGGACAGAACAGACGAAATCAGACGCTTAAAACGGTTCAAACCCTCAGACTTACCTATCAGATTTAATTAATAAATTTAATAAAAGTGTTTTTACTGTAGTATGTACTGTTAAACATAACACACGTAGGCTAGTTAAGTAAGCTTAAATAACAAGGAGAACATTCAAAGGAGTAATCTTCACATGTCAATGTATATATATTATCCAACGAAGAACTTATTGTCCACCTTGGACAGATTGTACGATTATTTTAGACAATTAAAAAAAACTTTTATTTAATTTTTTCAAAATTTAAGATGCAATGAAAATAACTCCAATTTAAAAAATGTTAAATTGTTTTAATATGAAAATAAAATTATAATTATAAATACAATAAATATAATTATCTGTAAATCGCCATTAGGCATAATAGCTATTTAGTATAACGACTTTCGGCGTCAATGCTTTCGTCATGTTGGTTTTCGGCGTAATGTCATTCGGCGTGTTGGTTTTCGGCGTCGTGTCGTGCTACCGTTTAGCCGTAGCCAAATCATATGGTTCTACGCGTGACTGATAACGTTTCAGAAAATGTAAGAGGGAAAAAGTGCTAATTAAATTAAAAATTTGGATTTTGTGTCGTCTATTAGTTGATTAAAAGGCAGGCAAGAGCATGTAAAGGTTTGTCATCAAAAGAAAGGTCGTTCGCAACATGAGGGTATTAACTACAAACTCTTTTGCTATCGGCCCGGCCAACGACTCGAAATATATCGGCTGGAAGTAAATCCGGCTTTCTTCTACAGTTACTTATAGGAATAAACCTACATTAAATAGCCAGAACAATTCAACGGTGACGTTGGACATTTGTGCAAACTTCAGTAAAGTTTTATGGTCTCCAACAAACACCGCTCAGTTCCACCACAGATTGATGACGTGTTGCATAAATTTGAGATAAAGCCATCAAACATATCTGTTTTTGCATGTGGATGATGGCTGTGCACTTGACCGTGACCTAGCACGTGTGCTGAAATTAATTGAACTCTTGAAAAACCAATTTGACATCATCACCAACTTTGTCACCGGTTATCTTAGACTCAAAATTGATCGAGACTTGAATGCGTGTTCTGATATCATCGACCTCGTGCATTACCAATACATGAATAATTGGCTATTTTTATGAAGACGTGCAAGTTAAAATTCATGATTATGAAAGATTTACTTAATTCCCGTTTCCAGAAATAAATAATCTAAACTTGAAGCTCGCTTTTTGCAAACTTATATAGAATACAGAAATGAAGATTGTTACAACACTATAAGAATAAAGAAAAAAAATGCATAAAAATTTAAATTTTTGCAGCTGTGTCAGGTCTTTTAAGACAATCCAGTACAGTAAATGCTCTTTATATTCATGTACCTATTTTATCGATTAACAATAGTGTTGTACCAAATAATTTGAAGTATTCAACAATAAAATAACATTATGCGAACCAAATAGAAAGTAAAAAAGTAGATAAAAATTAAAAGAAACTTATTTACAACAAACGAGAAATAACGAAGACGACCACATCAAAAAATCAAAAATTATTAGATACAAGTTTAATTGTTGAGAACACCTGAAATGAAGTTGTGTTTGAGAGGTGCGTTAAAAAAATTGACCGGCAAAAATTTGAGTAACCTTGTGCTATCATATGTTGTGTACAGATTGGCGGATATACCACCGTGACAAAAAAAGGTTACAAATAAAGTAGATTTCCTATCCCAAGCCTAAATATTCAGATGGCACAGGCCGAAAGCAAGTGAAAGATTGGAAAGATTTGAACTGGTTTTTAGCCTCCATTAGATTTTAACACAGGATGTGGTCGTAAGTGTACAGTAACAATTACTTTTGCAAAAAAACGCATTTCTGTAGTTTTCTGTATCCAACCCCCTTGCTTTTCGCCGGATCTCAATCCATGGGACTTCTTTTTATTTGCTCACCTGAAAAACCATTTCAAAGAGAACCATTTTGGTACTTGGTATAATAACTAAAAGGAAATATCCGATGTTTTAAGACATTATGGCGCAAGTCTTTTAATATTGCCACAAATAATGAAAAGGAAACGTTCCCGTCGGTGTGTAACTATTTTATTAATTTTCAACTTCTTAACAATCCCTTTAAATCTCAGAGCCACTTTGTAAATACTTGTATAAAGATCTATGTTGGTATATGCACTAGTAACTATAAGTACGCTTAAAATTGCTAACCATTTGTACGCAAGAATTTTTTTTATAATAATATATTTTTTAGACTGGTAATTATAAAAGTTGCGAACTCAAAATATTGAGGATGTATTCAGCAAACGTATGGTGTTTTTTTTGTAGGTTTAAAATAATAAATTTACACTTAAAAACTATTGTTCTGCTAATAATAAAAAAACAAGAAAGGTTTTTGTAAATTTTTTATATTTTTATGGTTATGGACGAAACAATATTATTCATACTTACAATAATTAATAGTTTTGTTTTTTTTATTGTTTCAGAAAACTACGGTCATGGTTATCAGTCAAAAATATTTATTCTAGGCCAATATGACAGGTCATATTCTAGTACTATAAATGTTGATATTTATTTTTTGATATATTTTTTACATACAGTTAAATCTACACAGACAGTTTTGAATCGACTGATTACATAGCTAGATTACATATTAGGTGTACTAAAATAACATTATTCTATGTTATCTTCTATCCATTTTAAATAAAAGGTCACGTAAGTGTGTATCAAGGATATTTAATTGAGCACGATGTTGGCCCAGCGGAAATGATTCCCTCCTGATGCCACCGATTCCTGTGGGAAAACATGACAGGCCCTCCTCCATCGCCATTACAGAAGTAGTCAGAGTTGTTTTTCAAATACAAGGTGCAGAAACGGTTTTCTTCTATGTGTAATTTTGTTGAAGCGTTTTCGTACCTCTGTTCACATTCGTCTGCTGTCACCCAACTAACATAATATTTTGTTTTGATATCAACACGGGACCTTGAAGAAATCTTCCCCCATCCCGATGTCACTAGAATGTCGCCGACTGTTGCCTTCCGTTTGCCAGGTAGTGGTAGACATATTGGTCGAATGTAGTCTAGAATAAAAACAATGGCTTACAAAGTGCCTAATTTACAGATACAGTGGAATACATATCGCCGATGAAAAGTTTTTACAAAATTTCTTTGACTAAAATTTCATGTTCCAACATATGCTTGCAAATGTTTGAACTTCCGCAAACAACCTGGGTTTTACAACGCATAAATGATATTTTAGTTCCAAATTCTGCCCAAATATCTTTTAGGTAGGTCGGCTTTCCTCTCTAATAACAATTGAGCTTACGTGTCCTGCGACGCCAAATTTAATATTTTCTTCTTAGCATCAAGAAGTAGAAGTAGTCGTGGGTTTTCAAAGGTCCAGGTTTTAAAAAGATTGTTTTGTTCTCATCGAGTTTACGTGAAAGAAGTAAAAAAAAATGAAACTATTGAAAGGTCGGAAATGATCGTATGGGAAAGACCGTTTAAGATCGGGAAATTAGAGCTTCAGCAGACGCGACATTTATAACAAATACAATTTTTGTCTGAAATTTTGAATTTGTTACTTTATGTACGATATCATTTGTTCTTTGCTCAAATAAAGTGTATTTGTAGTGTGAAAAAATTTAAGATTTATCAATATGAATTTTCCGCTAGTCAAAATTTCAAAGGAGCAAATGATAGTTGAGTTTATCACACTATGAAGTGTTGTCTTAAGTGTAACGGAGCGAAAAGTGCCAATAAACATACCGTTGCAGTGTCAGGCAATTCAGACTTCAGTCCAAGCGCAACTAAATGTATCCAAAAACAGAATACAGGCAAACTTACTACATTTTGCAAATGTATTCAATAACCAAACTTTTGATACATTAAATCAACAAATATTTTTTCATTAAAAATAAGTATTTGTTTGCTTATCGAACAATAAAAATACTTTAACATTTCTGTATACACAAAAAAAAACGTGAATTGATCAAATGACGACAACGATAATGCAGAAGGAAATAAAAATGATTGACAAGAATTTAAACCATACATAAGAAAACGAATATAATAAAGAAAAAAACGTACAAGACAAATTTGATACCCTATAAGAAGATATGGAAAGAAAAGTTTCTGATATGCATAAAGGACAAAAGTAGCTATAGAAACCATAAAACTACTATAAAACTAATTTTTGTCAATGGAATGACGCAATAAAAATAACTGATTAAGGTGCTATGTGCAACATTGCCGAAAAATAAGAATACACTACTAAGGCTTTAGCTGTTAACGTAGACAGAATCAACACCATTGCTCCAGAAACATGCAAAGAAATGGTAAAATATAAAAATCAATAATCCTTTTCCGCACTTTAAATGAAAGAAGACATATCGTACAGAGTTTTTATAAGGCATTTGCTCTACACAATCCTAGCATATCAAAAACAGCAATATAAAGAATTTATTGTCAAAAATATAATAAATATTTAACAATTACTTTTCTTTGTAGATTTTGAACTAGGTGAGAACAATACAGTGGAACAGTATAAATGCAACGCCAAATAAATGGAGACTACATTAGTACACAACTGTCCCTATACTAATCATAAAAAAGGTCAAATAAAGAACAATTTGAGGAATATGAGAAATAAAAGTTATTCCTGAAAAAACGTACTACTCAGTACAACAACAATGCATCATCAAACAGGCTAACATCTACTGAAGTTGAGAACTATTTCTTCTGGAAGAAAACGGAAAAATTAAAGCAGACCAAGAAAAATTTCTCACCTAATTTGGACAATAAGAGGTAATAAAAATTTGTTTTTTCAAAATACTTAATAGAAGTATCCTTCACTCAAATATTAGAGATTATGTACCAACTTGAAATGCCTTCACAATCTTTTAAGTTGCTAATACCAGAGCAGTCCCTAAGATCATAAATCCCATAAAAGCATCAGAATATAATCGAATAAATGGTAAAAATCTCAAAGAGCTACTTGCTACTGGCATAAAATACATGACAGTTTTATACACAGGATATTTCCCATTCGAATGGAAAGTAGCCGAGATTAACAAAAATTTTGCTTATCAACAACTATTTTACGCATTGTCGCTAACGTTTTTGAGAAGGCCAGTTAAAGAGAGTCATTCCAATTATTGAGACAAATTAATTGATTCCTACCCATCGGTTAGGCTTTAGAAGGTTGCATTTTACAATGGAACAAATACATCGCATAAACAAAAAATAAATGATCTATGTAATCCTTATCAAATTCCCCAGGAAGAGGAAATTACGTATTTTGGAATACACCTTTACAGTCGATTTACGTGGCACAAGCACATTTTGCAAAAGGAAAGCATTTGTGATTAATTTAATTAATAATGTACTGGTTACTGGGGTGAACATCAAAGATTTCAATAAATAACAAAATTCTTTTACATAGGGTAATTCTCAAACCAATATGGACTTAGGGCAAACAAATTTAGGGGACAACTGCCTATTTTTAAAATTCTTGAACGCTTCTTATCGAAAGTGCTGCGTATGATAGTAAACATGCCCTGATTTGTGCCAAACTCACTATTTGTAAAGACTTCCAGATGCCAACCGTGAAGGTAGAGATCAACCGATAGAGCAAATCCCTTCCATTGAAAGTATTAGACTACAAAAATATGTACCAAATGATTTGTCCAACAGATTTTTTGTATAAATTATATTAAGTTTAGATTTGGTTTAAAAATCTCTTCTTGAAGCCAAAAATTACAAGCGACTTAGGAGTTTAACTGTTACTGGAATATACTACTAAGTATTATTTCGCGTGTCGAAGTAACTTCTTTGAGCTGTTAGCTAAATATAAATATACAGATTGTAAATAAATTGAAATGTTAAAAAAGTACTTCCATTTAGTCAAACAACAGGAAAAATAATATTTTTACGCTAAACCTAGCTACGGTATATAGACGTTGAAGTCCCGAAGCTCATGTGCAATTATGACCAATAACAAAATTAATCTTAAGAAATAATATTTGCAAAGAAAAATAAAACCCTAGGTTATGATCTTATAGCAAAATACTAATCGAGTTATTGAAACATAATCCTTTCGAACTACTATAACAAAAGTATAAATAATTAAAAGCACAAAAATATGGTTCGGCTATTTTAGGACTTGTAACAGCTATGTGCCAAAATTGAGCAAGTGTTTTTTTATATTTAGATCCAACGTTACAGGTCGGTACTTCCGAATCAAGTTCAGAGCTATATCTAATTAATTTAGGAGTTGTCTAAGGAACTGTTCTGGGACCCAAAGAACTACTAAAAGGGCCTTTGCCAATGATATTGGTATATTAGCAGTTGATGTTAATCTAAACGGAGCATCTGAATACGCACAATACCATCTAATCCTTTGCGAAAATTGGCTAAAAGATTTGAGAATTTGTATTAATCAGACAAACTCTGTACATTAAGAAAGGCATAGGCATATGACATTAACACGTAGATCCCCGAATCCTATAAAACCAGACATCCGGAACTAAATTTTAATACCACAACTCGCGGAAATGTTACACACAATTGAAAAAAAGAAAGGGGGTGCATTTTAGACTCTACAATAAAACTCACATGGGCATGTGGTCTGGAACTCTAGGTCGCGCAAGCATTTGAAGCAATTCAAGTTTTTAATTTAAAATTTTATAGATGTTAGTTAAAATTTTACATAATAACATCAAAATACTATTTGTAAAGAAGGAATTACCAAAAGAACTATTTCCTATCAAGAAAGGCTTGAACATACTCCAGCCATTTAACATTTATGTGAATTTACTAGTAGAACTAATCATATCTACACGATCTCGTAAAGAAGTGCTTAAATGTTTCAATTTTTTGTAAATGTCTACATTAAATATTTATTTTAAATACTTGCTCTCTTTCTTTAATGGCTCGTTGAGGAATTACGAATTTCTAGAGAGAAGAATGTTTTTATAACATATTAGGTCTGATTTCGGCTTTTAAAATAACCAAAACTTATTCAATAGTAAACATAGATGAAGCATTCAAAGGTGTAGGTATTTTTTTCAGATTTTTTATAGCTTTGTGATAGTTTGAAAATTTTACCCCAAAAGATTCACGTTTCTCAGCTAAGTAGAGAAATTACACATATTAAAAAACAAAAAAATAGTAACCACACTCTCGAATCCATTAGAAAGTTAACAACAATTATTTTACCTGAATACCATACCGTCCTGTTGAGCTTAATCAAACCTATATCGTTGAGACGACTTCGTCGACTATAATCTGGATGTGTTATTATCTTATCTACACCAAAGTCTTGGACTGGATCGCTGCATTCGTAAATGTCAACGTCTTCGATGCAGTCGGTATCGTTTACAATGTTATATTCTCCCAAGCGCACAAATATGCTGCATAATAAATTTGTTGTTACATTCATGAGAAGACTTACTGCAAATCTACTTACATTTCTAAGTGGGGATCGGCCACACATTGTCCAGCTGTTAACACGTACTGGTTGTTAATAAGTGATCCGCTACATCTGTAAGGGTTGCTAACATTGTGAGTGGATGGATCTTCACCTTTCCTTTTATACTTCATTGTGGCCAACCAAGGAAATTCATTGATAATGGTGTCGTTCCAGGTATGATAGTAATCATCCGAATGCTGCCTTCCGCAAATTTTCTTTGTACGAGACAATTTTTCAAATGGCACGACCTCGAGCTCTGTCTTGTTAATCAACGTTGATTCGCAACATACCAGCGGATCGTTGCCGTTGAGGCCGCAGGTAGACTTCTGCGCGAGCTCTGCCGAGTCGCGTTGCGACGTAGCGTGTGCTTCGGGCAGATAGGAACATGACTGTATTGAGATGCATATCCCCGGCTTATTGTTGGCAGTCGTACAATTGTCTGCAAAACAATTGTTATAATGAGCCATGCTACAGCAACAAAATTACCATTGGCCGCTGCTTTCACTATAACGAAGAAAATGTTTACAAGCACATAAGTGAGCATTTTGTTGCCGCCGACACATTTAACAGAAATTGCTGTTGTAGGAACGCCAGCAAACAGGTTTTTTGCCGCCAGATGAAGGTTAAATGTCCACAATTATTTTCAATAAAACTTGTTGAACAGGTTTAAATTGAAGTGAATATTTTCCTACCAACTCAAAATTTCCTAAAATTTCTTTCATTGAAAAAACAAAATTATTTGAAGAATTTTTGTGATTAGAACGATTGTACTTCTAGAGCGTTGTAAATGAGTTTTTGAACATCTGGTAGATAGCTTACAGTGTAAATCTGTCTCCGAGTGAGTGTGTATGAAATAAACTCCGAAAACGTCAATCGCCTCTTGTAGACCTTTTAGAGATGCTAACGTGCAATATGTATATACGAACGAAGTGTTAATATGTTATTAAGTTCAATGCTTAACAGTTCTCTTACAGATCTTTCGGTAAACAACTTTTGTTAAATGTTTTTTAACAGCCGCTAACCATTTCTTTTCTGATTGTACTACTCTTCTTATGCTCTTCGGTTTCCTCATCGTTAGCTTTGTATACGCCCTAGCCGCCTTATTCTTTGAGATTTTATAATTTTGGTTATAGTGGATTGATTGTATCGCTACATCACTTCCTGTTTTCCCTGATACCCCACTCTTTTTCGCCAAATACATCTTTTATCCGAAACTTTTTCAACTATGTGCCTCCACTATTTATTGATATTATACTATGTCATTTAATTCTCGATTGACACCAAATTTACATATATCAGACTTTGATCAAGATGTAACGAGTGCTAGTAAGATTGACGAGGATCAACGACGAAATCCATTAAGCATGTGTACGTAAACAGTCTTTTCCATAATACCATATTTTTTAGACTAGTAATTATAAAACTTCCGAACCGATAGTCATATAACTCGAAATTTGGGGGTATATTCAGCAGATGTGTAGTGTTTTTTTGATACGATTAAAATAATAAATTCTAACTTAAAAACTATTGATCTGCTAATAATAAAAAAATGAAATATGTTTTTTATAAATTTTTAATATTTTTATGGTTGTGGACCAAACGATATTCATACTTACCGTAATTAATAGTTTTTGGTTTTTTTATTGTTTTAGAAAACTACAGTCATGGTTATCGGTCAAAAATATTTATTTAAAGGAAATATGACAGGTTATATTCTAGTATAATACATGTTGATATTTATCTTTTGATATATTTCTTGCATATACAAGGTAACCAATAAAGTTCTTGCCGTTTTTGCTTTGCCATTGAATGAAGGAAGAATAGGTATGCAATTAGTGTATCAGTCGTTATAAAAACAAGCCCACCGCGCACTTTCATCATTCATAACTCGTATAGTAGCGAAGACAAACGGAAATGTCCAAGAATCTCGTTTGGTGTTGTTTGCTTTACGACTTCAAAGTGGGTTTATCAGCAGCTGCATCAAGTCCCGAATATGTCAAGCGTTTGGGGATAGTGATATGAATGAACGTACTGCAAGGCACTGGTTTCAAAAATTCGAGTCGAAAGATTTGTCCCTCTGTGATGAACCTTGCAGTGGACTACCACAGCCTTTGGATGACGAAGCCCTGCAAGCGGCCATTGATGAGAATAGTAGTCTAATGTGTGGTGAACTTGCAAGACAGTTTAATGTTTCTAATGAAACAGTTAGACTTCATCTGCACCGCTTAGGTAAGTCGTGCAGGCTGAGTAGTGGATTCCGCACACGCTGTTGGAAGTCCACAAGAAACAACGAGTGCCAGCCTGTATGTCATACCTTTCTCGCCACCGTACTGCATCCATATTCAATCAAGTGGTGCTTACCAGTGATGAAAAGTGGGCCCTGTATGACACTTTCAAGTGTTCCAAACATTGGTTGTCACCTCAGGATACTGTCTCTCACAGTGCAAGACCACTTATGCACCCACGCAAGATTATGCTTTGTGTCTAATTGACAGGTCGTCAATTGGTTCACTATGAGCTGCTACCAACAGGCCAAACGGTCATTGTGGACCTGTATTCGTAACAATTGAAACAGTTATTGCAACAGAAGAAGCCAGCGCTGGTGAATCGCAAAGGTGTATTCTTCCTTCATGACAACGCCAGACCGCATGTCGTGCGGGTGGCCAGGATACCATACAGCGACTTGGTTGGGAGATTTTGTACCATTATCCTTACTTATCTGACTTTGCGCCATCCGATTACCACCTCTTCCACTCCCTGGACAATCATCTTCATGGAAAATCTTTCACCAATGAAGCATACCTGCGCCAAACACTCACGGACTTCTTTGCGTTCAAAACCCCCAAGTTTTACCGCAAAAGGATTGCACGGCTGAAAGTGCTGGATGCCGATGGCGATTACTTCCAGAACTAAAAATAGGCTACACTTTTTGTAAATCATTTTATTTTTGGCCATTAAAAACGGCAAGAACTTTATTGGTTACCTTCAGTTAAATATAAAAAGGTAACTTTTAACCAACTGATTACATAGCTAGGTTACATATCAAGTGTACTAAAATAACATTATTCTATGTTATTTATAAAAATGTTTGATATGAGATTACCATAACAATAAATTAAAAAAGGAGAAAGTAAAGATAAAATTGCGAAAGTGAAATTAAATGTCAGGTGAAGAAGAAGGCATAAACCTTGAAATTATGCAAGTTTGAAGGAGACGGAAATACGGATTTTGGGTAAAATATAATAAAGCTTAAGATACAAATATAATATTCTAAGATTTGGAAATTATTATAATAACAGGTGTACAACTTCGCTCCAGCCGTACGAATCCCGCGTCGAAAAACTTTTGAGGCGATCTACGTTTTAATCCAATTTTTTATTTCTTCATAAGAACGTAAGTGCTGGTCAGCCAGGCCGTTTGCATTGATCAAAGTAAGTGATAGTCAGAGGAAGCAATGTCCGAAGAATACGGAGGGTGGGGTGGGACTTTCCTTTTCAACGTTTCCAAGTATGTTTTAACCGACTCTACAACAGGGAGTCGAGCATTATCATACTGCAAAATCACTTTACTGTGTCTCTCGTTGTATTGCGGCCGTTTGTCTTTCAACGCATTAATTGCTTTCGATACAGATCGCCTGTGATTGTTTCATACGGTTTTAGCAGCTCATAATACACTACGCCGAGCTGGTCCAACTAAATACAGAGCATGACCTTGGAGCTGTGAATATTCGGTTTAGCTGTTGACGTGGAAACATGGCTGGGAAGTTCCCAGGATTATCTGCGCTTGGGGTTATCGTAATGAACTTATTTTTCGTCCCCATTTACAACGCGATGCAGAAATCCCTCTCGTCTTTGCCTTTCAAGCAGCTGCTCACAAGCAAACAAACGCCGTTCAACATCTCTCAGCTTTAATCCATGTGACACCCAATTTCCTTGTTTCTGAATAATTCCCATGACTTTAAGGCATTTTGAAATAGCTTGTTTAGTCACTCCTAATGATCCTGCCAATTGTTCTTGCGTTTGACATGAGTCTTCATGAAGTAATGCCTCCAACCCTGCATCTTTGAAAACCTTCTCTCTTCCATCGCCACGTCAGTCTGCGATGTCAAAATCACCGATCTCGAAGCGTTGAAGACACTTACGGCACGTTCTTTCACTATCAGTCTCGCCATAAATATTTGAGAGCGTCTGATGAGCTTCAGCTTCAGCTTCATATTCAGTTCTTCATATTGAAGCAGAAAATTAAAACCTTCCGCGCACGATGAGAATTTGGCTCGTAAAATGACATTTTCGATCGATACGGACACAAATCGACTAATGTTTCGATGGGGTTATGTTGACAAATGCCCAAGCTTACTGTATGACGTCTACATCTGTTTATCTTCACGGAAAACGGCGGAAACAAAGTTGTACCTACCTATATACAAAAGAGGATATCGAATTATAGAAGAGTACACTTGTCGACTTATTTCAAAGTATACACAAGAATTGTTCAGAAATATGAAAAAGTAGCGTACAGAGCAAAGAGGCACACATTGTAAGAAATATGGGAAAAGTAACAGGTAAAGAAGAATTGGTGTGCTTTCATTCATAGACACACAATCAGCATTTGACACAATACAATGGAAAATTATCCTTAATTAGGAATGCTTAGTAAATTAATAAAAGTAGTAAAAGGCCTTCAAATTCAAAATTTATGCAACGAATTTAAATCAAAATTTTTTATTTGATCGTAAACTCGCCTGGTATCTAACGAATGAAACTATCCATGACCACTTAACTATTCTTACAGTTGAAGAACAAATTCAAAAATTTAGCACTGCGTACTTCCAAAATCTCCCAGTACACTTTAACGAGAAGAAAAAAATAATTTAATTACTAAATTCTTTTATAACGTAATTAAATTTGAGTGTGGTCATTGAATCAAATAATATCATTTACAAACCTGTCTATATAAGACATTTCATATGAAACTACTTAGTATACTGGTATATTGATATAAACATGTAATCAAGAATAAATTTATCTCAAGAACCCGTTATAGGTGTTGATATCAGAAACGTGAGGTCATTCATGTTTCAGTTGTCGTTATTAAAGGTTGAATCAAAATGTTTCTCTACAGAGCTGCAATAATATTTCTGTTTCTACTGGAAATGAATTGTGATGGTAATTGTTTAAGATGCATTTGGTTTTTTTTTACATGTCTTTTTTGCAGACGAAGTGCGTGACTCCTAACAACGAAACGGCCAAGTGTGTTCCTATAAACTCATGCGCCGTTCTTCTTGCAGCATTTAATTCTTCACAAAATGACGCCTTAGAATTTGCGCGTAGGTCTCTCTGTGGCAATACCAATCAGACTGTATGTTGCGGGACTTTGTCAAACTACGCCCGCCATCGTTTCAAAAGCTGTCCCGCACGAAGAAGTTTTGCGGAAAGCAGCACTCCGACGATTATTTCCACACTATAAACGAGACTAAAATTAACGAGTTTCCTTGGATGGTTGCTCTTGTGTACCGAGACGAATTCGATAGTGGAGTTATGTTCCGGTGCGGGGGCTCGCTTTTAAATAATAGGTACGTCTTGACAGCTGCACAATGTGTATACCGTCGAACTCGCCCGTAAGTACTATTTATTGGCATAGTTCTTACTACAGAGTGTAATCGTAATAAGTCTTTCGGTACGTTTGGGGGAATATCACATCAAGAACGACACGGACTGCGTAGAAGATGCCGATATTTATGAATGTAGCGAGGATGTTGAGGAAGTTGGAATAGAAAACATAATAATGCATCCTGATTACCATGCGAAAACGAAAGTGAACGACATAGCCTTAATTCGCTTAAACAAAAAAGTACTTTATTCAGGTAAAATCTTAATTTTAATATCGCAGTCTTTCTACCAAATAATAATTGAAAACAGTCCTAAACTTGTTAAATCGTTCTACTGAGGTCTCAACAATCTTCTAGAGATAGTCAAATAGCATTTCATCCTAAGTAGCTATCTTTTACAGGCAAAACTTTATAAGAGTTTTAAATTTTAAGTTATTTTGAGTTATCCCAAAATAAATTTGTTGATTTCCCACGTTTCCTTCTGTATATAAAAAGTCTTCAAATAGAAAACCACGAATTTTTGAATTTTATTGAAAATAGTTGATTTAGACAAAAATTGGAGACGACCATCACCATTCTTTAATTATATAAATTATATATTTTACTTTTTCAGATTATATTCGTCCAATATGTTTGCCCCTACCCGGCTTTGCGTCTGCAAATGTAAACGATGTTGTAGTTACGTCCGGATGGGGAAGGACAGATCCCTTTACTTTTGTCAATCTTAAAACGAGCACCCATTATAGATTAATAAGCAAAGACGAGTGTCAACGACTTTGCGATGACGCAAAAGCCAATTTTACAGTTACTGAAGATCACTTGTGCACGGTCTACCTCAAGAACAATACGCAAACGTTATGCAACGGTGATGGGGGAGCGTCTGTTATGTTTCCGCACCGAAATCGTTGGCATCAGGTGGGAATAATTTCTGCTGCCTCGCGCGACTGCAGTACTAATATTCCAGTAATAAATACCAAGGTGGTTAATTACTTGAAGTGGATTGAAGACAACATAGAAAATTGATGTATAGCCAATTTCTATTCTTTAGAATTTTGTTCATATACTAAACCATGTGTTTAATGAAGGTTCTTTAATTATAATCATTGTTTTTAATTTTTTTTTGAATGGCGTATTGTAGGCATAAAACAATAAGATTTATATAAATGTTATCTTGATCCTAGATCTAATATTTTAATGACTTTAATACTTCTCAGTTGAAATTTGTAATATTTAGCCGACCAATAATTATGTCACCATCTTAATATATTTTCTTTGTATTTGTTATCGAGGTGTCTACAAAAATAAACATTGCTAGGCCTATATATCCCAGTCAGTGCAACACACCAAGGTACAAGCATCACAAACGTGGCGCAGTCACGACACGATATCTCAAAGCGAGAACGATATATAAATGATTTCTTTGGTTAGGGGAACGGAGTGACCAAAAGACTCTTTTGAACACTAACGCAATATATAAATCATTTTAAAGCAGTAAGCCTGCAAGAAAATTCTTTAGAGCGCATGAGAAAATGTAAAAATGGCTTTAAAGTTGGATAAAAAGCCGCCTAAAAAGCACTTCGTGAAGGTATCTAACCTAAAAATCGCTTTAAAGTTAAATGCTGCCTTGTTTGCATAAGATAAGTTAGAAGAATTTGAAGACACGGAGGTACATGAAACATGACCCTTCGGGTCATTCAAAAGCACAGGATGTCTCGGGTAATCAGCATCTACAGTGTAGCAAAATCATTTTTGTATTGTAGGCATTCTTACTGTTTACTCAAAGGAGGAGGCATTTGTAAGACACATTTTAGTTCAAGTTGCGAGTTTCTCGTTCAAGTAAAATAAATGGGGTCCATGTGGTCCAGGTGGTCCAGGTGGTGCAGTGGTCAGGCGGGTCTTCCTGTTTTCAATCTCGCCGGGCAACAGACCTTCTAAAAGTTAAACGTTTGATTAAAAATGAAAATGAACCAAGTAGATAGAGCCTTCAGTTTCAACGGCAGTTTGGAAATAATTTTAACAACGTTCCAAGGTATCAAAGCAGTGTTCTTCCGAACAAGTGGGTACTCATAGCTTTAATTCTACCGGCAGAGAGCCCGTGTTCACGTATACATAGTTGCTAAGTAATAAATTATTATAAACTTTCTTCACATCCCCCTTTCTATTCGAACCCATCCTTACAATGTTGTTTATGTTTGCTACATACTCTATCTGACGGTCATATCTATGTTTTTGAACTTAATTCTGCTGTATTTGTACAGAATCGGTCGTTTTTCCTTAACTTTGGAAGATCATTCTAGTCATCTGGTTGGGGTAGTGAGTGATTCAACTTGTAAAATGTGTAAACATAGGTAACAAGACTTTATCGATGATTTGCTAGCGACCATTTTGGTAGGGTGCAAATTTAGTTATTGTGGCGTTTATTGTGTTATTGCGTGCGTGGGTGTTTACTAACACTACATTTTCGGGTCGAAAATCCTGTCTTGATGAGTACTTTTCTTGATGTGCTGTGGTTTTGACGATAAAACATTCGGCAATTACAATGATTCATAGATCGTGTGTGAAGTAGGATGGTGTACAAGTGAGCGATGTCAGTTGTAAACCGAATGGAGCTATATAGTATAAAGATTGCGATCTACAAGGATGGCGATGTATGTTTTCCAATTTGTGTGATACTCGCCCAATAGGTGATTTGTTGCGTTATGACTTTTATTGTTATTGATATTTTGTCGCGGTAATTTATAAAATGATTTTCTTGATAAGGACCTATGCGGCGATTAATGCAACTATTTCTAGCCACTTGGTGGTGTAGTCTTGCAACAATAGACATTTATTTTTCCCTCTTATCAGAGGATAGAGCCGTGGTGGCTTAGTGGATAGATCGCTAGACTACGAAACGAAGAGTTGCGGATTCGAATCCTGCTCTCACCAATTTGATCGCTGGCATTTTTACTGCCCAGCTCGACTCAGGCTGCAATAAATGAGTAGCTGTAGGTCAAACTCTGGGGTAATAATAGGCGGTCGGTACGTAGCGCTAACCACGTTACTACCCTTGTGTACCGTAGGCTCTAGATTGCAGCAGATCCATCCTGTTACGACCCCAAAGGGCCTTCGAGGCCTGTTACGGGGAACTATTATTATTATCAGAGGATAGTAGCAAGCTAAAGTAATCTAGGGCAAGTATTTTGATTCGTTGCTGGAACATGCGTGTTTGTTATAGTCCTGCGGGTTTTAATTTTCCTCCTCGTCCCTAAAGTTTGAAAGTGTGGTCTACATCAAAATGGCTGACGCTAAAATTATTATGGTGTGCCTGCATCCTTCTGGATGAGGATATATCTTTTGGATGTTTAAATTTGGGTTAATTTAGGGTCAGAGTTTTGAATCAAGTTCTCTTGAATATCCACGTCTGAGACACAGGAATGGTGAACATATTTGATGATCTGTATAACGCATTGGCAAGAACAATAGGTTTTCCCATGCTATAATGAATTGCAAAGTTATATGGTTGTAGCTGTAGCGCTAGTCATTCGAAAGATGATTTAAGGTTGAAGAGCCATCAAAACGTTTAAGCTAAGTGATGACCACAGTGGAAGTGCCTTTGAGATACCTACGGAACTTACTTACATCCCATATTATTGTAAAAACCCATCGTTCTGTGGCCAAGTTTAAGAAGTCTGTTGATATGTTTGATATGTCGATATCTGGAATCAAAAGTGGTATCTGAAGAGTAGCCTAGAGACTCTAAAGAGATGCTTCCTTGTTCGTTAAGCTCAGTTAGGGTTTCTTTAGCAAAAAAATAGGACTTATTTTGATATATACAAAATTTTTTTTGTATGATTAGTGCTATTTTAAGGAACTAAAGAAACGCTTATCTTAATATTGTAAGCCATTCATAACTATTGTTTTCACACCCCGAAAAAGAAAAAGTTTAGAAGTGTGGGTTGTTTAAGTTGCTAGTGGTGGTGGTTAATTTTGCGATGGTAAAGCGATCAAGTAAGCCAGCGTGGTCCCGTGGTTGAGGTGCGGGCTGCGGGCTGCGGGCTGCGGGCTGCGATGCTGACGGACCCGGGTTCAATTTTCGGTGCTCTCTGATGCTTAGCGGGTAGTCTACTCGGTCACTAAAAATAATTGAGTACCTGCGATCACTTGAACAAGGGGTAATAATGGCGGTCGTCTTAGGCGCGGTGCTTGCCACACCGCCCCGCACCAGAGATGGTGCGCAACGACCGGGCAGAGAGAGCGAACGTATGAGAGCCTTAACCTCTCAGTTCGCAGGCCGTGCTCCCACGCGGGGCGTAGAGCCTTACCAAAGCGATCAAAGATAAACAAAAAATTTAAGGAATAAGCTCAGTTGTGGAAAATCTCTGGTAAAACTTTTCAAACTCTTCGTATAAAAAAAATAGTTAAAACTTGTGAAAGAAATATAAAAGTAATGCCAATGAACGCGTTTGATCTTGTTCTTATAGAAAACAGTAACTACTTTCAGTTTCTCAGTCTTCTATCTGATATCACGTTAGGGTTGCACAACTTTTATTTTGATTTTATTTGAGTGTCCCACAAATAATTTAATTTTTATATTTTTTCCCGAGTCTTTGAGCGAGGAAAACATTTGATTAATATATAACAGCTGTTACAAAAGTTTTTGTATAAGTGTCGCCACATTAATGTAAGGACTTAATTACAACTAGAACATACTTTACCACAACCTGACACCTTTACTCTATACCAAGTTATAAGGACTACCATTTAGGCATCCATAGCTATATTATTTCAATCTGTTGAGTTCTACGCTCTGTGGATAACATTTTATAATTTTGATATGTTTGTACTTTAACTAAATTGACCCCTTTTGCATAATGTTAACGATATGGTATCTTATAAGTGAAACGGAACGTAACTCTCAAATTACTCTAATAGATTTACAATAGTTTTAACCAAGCCGCAAATTCTCTTATAATTATAAATCCAATAAGTACTAATACTAATACTTGTACAGTGACAGTTTGTCTGCTGACTCGCTAAACTCACTGTATATCTGTTCTTTCTATTACTCAAATTAATTTCTGATCTTTTTACTGGCACGTGTGAGAGCACCCACCTCTGTTGTACAAATTTACTACACTATCCTTCAGTTGCATGAAACAGACCATCAACCAGACATGCCAACCGTGTTGAGTTCACATCCTATGATAAACGTGCCTTTGACTTAAAAATCGTCTAGTTTTAGGATGGATTATTACCGTAATGGTACAGACTGCAGATCTGGAATTACCGGCTCCAAATATTAGAGGCAGTAGGATATCAGAAAAGCTAACCAACTTTATAGAACATCTCAGGTTCAAAAACTTACAAAGTTCTTAAAAATCTATGGGGTCAGCTAACACAGATAGAATACAAAACTCTCTTCTTCCGACATTTAGTCTCATTAGAATCCACCTTGTGCTTGCAGAGTTATAACTAAGACAATGATTCCTATCAGCGTGCTTAAACAAAGAAGAAAACTGAACTTTATTTCTCTAAAATTTAAAGTTTCTGACTTCTAAGACAGCGTAGATGCGTGTGACTTTATCGTTCTGTTCATTTCGATGATAGCCAATCAGCGGTGAGTATAGAGCTCCATGGAAGTAATCGAACTGAAGTAGAATCCTCTGTCAACCGGCTAGAGCATCTTCATCGCTGATTGGCTGGTTTTCTTTGCTAATATCTCAGGCTAGCTCGGGCCGATTTGGGAGGGTCCCGGTACCAGTTCCATTCATGTGTATTTTTAAAGATTGGCCACGTTTGGAAGGATCATTGTAAGATTTGTCTTCCTTAAATTTCAAAAAGTGCCATTATACTTTTTAGCTGCTTTTAATTCTTTGTTGAGTAGACCAGGTCAAATTATAATTTATAGATAGGCCACGTTGGCCATTGTCCTTTAGTGTGTCTGAAATATATAGGCAGAAAAGGTAACTAAACAACTTTTTTAAAGTTAATCATTAATACTCACGCATAGACCTCTACGAGTTAAACGGAAATTTTTAAGATTAATGAAGAATATGGCAAAATTTAAGTTGATGTTAAGGCCGTAGATGCATGCCATATCAAACGCATCTCCAAAGTTAGCATAGTCATTTTGCCTTTATTACAGTTTACAATTATATCGTTAACAATATAATGCAAATGTTTTACAGTAAAGTCAAACTGTTTGTGATACGTTAATGTTAATTGAATTCTACAGGGCAATTTTATATAGGATACTATAGAAATAAATTTCTCTAATACTATACCTGTTGATATAAAAATAAAGAAAGCCAATAGAAACAACAAAAACGAAGATCGTTAAAGATCGTCACTACTGTTAGTGTCACCATAAGTTGAATGTCAACCGTTTCCTAAATTATTTGGGTTAACTATTAACAAGGTTGAAGCAGAACAGATTTATGAATGCTACTATGTTGATTGTTTATAAAATTTTTATCAGTAGGTTTGTCAAACGACTATTTGATATCTACCTTGTCTTAAAATAAGGCCATTTTACTTTCAGTTGCTCCAGTAGACACAAACAAAAGAAAAAACTTCGTGTGGCCAATCATAGCTAACGACACTGTGGGAAAACTCTTACTGTTTTGGGGTTAGACAGCCCAAATCTCGCAACGTAAGGTTTTACAAAATCACACATAAAACTTCTACTGTCACATCACACGAGGCAAATTTTATTGAAATAATATGGGGAGGTTGCACCGCTTTGTTGAAATCCCACGTCTTCCAAATCGATACTGTATAATATTGAATAACTAGAGTAATGTTTATTTGTAAGACTCTTATTCGCTAATTTTGTGCATTATATTGTTTTTGACTAATTTTATCATAAATTTTCAGACCCATGATTACTAATTGCGATGTGTATATAATACTGTTGCAAATTTTTAGCCCTTCGTGAACAATGGAATAAAAATGGAGTTAAAATCAAATTTTATGTTCTTACTGGAACACCTACATGCCGTTGCGTTATTAATCTTCTGCCGTATAAGCTACATATTGTTTTAAATGGGGCATAATTATCATGCACTCAATGCGTTGTGGCATTTTCAACTCCAATACATCTTTTGCAACTAAATTCCGAAAGATATATTTATGTTCGTCGACATGAAAACAACTTTATCTGAAGAACCGGTTGCGGATGATGACCTTAGAAAGATAATTAAATTCCTTTAAAATTACGCTAGCCAAAGGTTACATCACGATGTTTCTCTGCAGAGCTGCAACAATATTTCTGTTTCTACTAAAAGTAAATTGTGACGGTAAGAATTTGCAATAAATTTGACCGGCTATACCTGCTTACTTTGATGCAGACGACTGCGCAACTCCTAACAATGGAATAGCCCAGTGTATCCCCACTTCATCAAACCATATGCAATCTAAAGTACAGCCATCTTTTCCAAAGTTACTGCGTACAGAGAGATATTGCGGAAAACAACATTCTGACGACTACTTTCACACTACAAATGAGACTATAATCAATGAGTTTCCATGGTTGGCTGCTCTTGTATCAGTAAATCTAGGCGTTATTACAAACTTCAGGTGCGGCGGGGCTCTGATAAACCACAGATACGTGTTAACAAGCGCACTTTGTGTAACAGGCTCGTATAAAGCGTAAGTAGTTAATCTTACTTTCATAGCAATGACTACAAGTCTTAATCAACAGCACATTAGTGCGTTTGGGAGAATATCATGCAAGCAACGAGACGGACTGCATAGAAGATGCTGATATGTATGAATGCAGCGATGCTACTGAGGAAGTTGGCATCGAAAAGTTAACTGTACATCCCGATTTCGATGAAAAAACGAACGCGAACAATATAGCATTAGTGAGATTAAACAAAACTATTTTATATTCAGGTATGTACTCGTATTTACGTGGATGACTTTCTGAAGAAGCATTACCTAAAATGAAATCATCTGCGGCTATTATAAGTTATAATTTGGCAATACATATCAACTTGCTATAACAAGTGAAAATATTGATGTTCCAAGGGAAAACTACTGAGAATATAAATTTATCCCTTCTCAAGTATTCTTCTGAATAACAAATTTTATATAAAGTTAAGTCTTCATTTTTGTAGTCGCTCTCGTGGGGTTGCAAAGCGGGTTAAGCATTAACCCACTTGTGCTTATCTGTATTATTCTAAAATGGTTTTGAAGTGAACGGAAAATTATTACATTAAATCGAATTAATTAAAACTTAGCCATGCGTGGTTGGGCAACCAAAACAATGAAAGTAAACTGTCGTCAAAATGGTAATTTAGACCACCCGTCTACAATAATGGGAAATGAATCAGGATGAACTAATCAAGCACGAGCATTATTATCCATTATCAAACACTCAACCATCTTCTTCTTCGGATGCCTATCTGTTCCAGATGTTGGCTATCGCGTTGGCTAATCTGACTTTATTTACAATTGCTCGGAATAGTTCAGTAGTTATCATGAAGAACCAGGTACTTAAATTTTTCAACCATGAGATTCTTCTTCTTCCTTTCACTTGTTCCTGTAGTATGCATTGCAAGAGATTATATCTGTTTTCGTTTCGCATGATGTGGCTTAGGTATTGTAATTTTCTTGTTTTATTTGTATTTCAGATTTTTTTTTCTTTTGACATTTTCTAAGAATTTTAAAAGGTGCTATACTTTGCCAAATGCTCGTCAAATGTTGAAGAACACTATTGAATAGCATTGCCTGATGTCTATAGACCTTTGGATTGAGTTGGTCATTCGATGGTATTGCTGTGTAGGGAAGTAAGACCTTCCAAAATCAAAATCAAGTAGTGAATCTATGTTCATTCTTTAAATGAATCGCAGTCATTTCTTTTATTGTACAGTAATGGTGGTGCTTTTTCCTTAATGATAATAGTATTTACTAATAGTAATTAGAAGTGAAGCATAATTTGCTGATATGCCTTTTACTTTATAGGCGTCTATCAAGCCTGGCACTTTATTGGGGTCACTAGATCAATATGGTGGTGTGCCAGCAGATAAAAATGCGAAGTTATGATCTATTAACTATTTGATGAACTCTCTTCTTGTTGTAGTTGTGAGCGTTGATCCTCAGCGCGTTTAAAGGCACCGCACACCTTTGCCCAATCGAATCGAAAAATGTCCGTACCGTCTTGGTGATGTATTTCGGAGAACAATAAACTGCAGCTCTTGCAGTCGTGTTTGGTGGTTTGTTGACTTCAATCGCTACTGCTTGCATAACTTTTAAATGTAGGCAATTAAATGTGTAAGATTGTTCGTCGAATGATGAAAGCTGTAGCTCCGTGTATGTTACTGTCTGGGCGAGTTGTGTGGTATATATCATAACTGAGTATTTTTGTAAACGATCTATCTATGAGGTGTGTTTCTGGTACAAGTAAAATACCAATATTATTGTGGTTAAGAAAGGCTTTCAATTCATTCTTATGCCCTGGAGATCTTTAGTGTTTCATAAAGCAATACGCAATGAATTAGCTCTTATTTAAGTATTTTATTTATGACAGTAGTCAGCATATTGAGGGTTACGCTATCATGTAGTGAGAGCTGGTAGAGCTCATTTTATAATTTTTCTGTTAATCTGCTCCTACATATATTGGAGGTGACTTATGATATTGGTTGTTTAAAAAAGACTGTTCAAAACACTGTTAGATTAAAGATTGTATATTCACAGTATTTTTTGTTGCAGATTATATTCGACCGATATGCTTGCCTATACCTGGTAGTCCGGTTGCACAAGCTGGCGATATTGTCGTTACGACTGGTTGGGGAACACAAAATAATTTCTATTATGTCAATGTTAAAACTAAAATGTATAGTAGGATTATAAGTGATGATGAATGTGAGCTTTTCTACAGTAGTAATGCATATAAGCTTAAACTTAACGAAAAAGATTTTTGCACCGCTTTCCTCGCCAACAACACCCAACTCATATGTCAAGGAAGCGCGGGAGGGCCCGTTATGTCTTCGCGCCGCAATCGATGGCAAATGGAAGGAATCATCTCTCTTGGCCCGAGAAATTGTTTGCCAAATCATCCAGTAATCAGTCTAAAAATGGCTAATTTTTTGGACTGGATTGAATATAATATCGAAATGTAACTAGAGAGTGTTGTAGCCTCCAAAGGCTTCTAACAAAAGCTTATTGTCATTTGCCATATTTTTCTATTTTATATTTGTTATATATGCAGTGCTAAAGTATATAGTCTTTTATATAAGCACTTATGTTTAATATAATAATAATAATAATATTGTCATATTGCATTGCCTATTTCGTAAAGACATTACTATTAGCATAACATTTCTGTAAAGAATATAGCTGTTTCATTGAAAATGTCTAGATCTATTTAACAGGGAAGATCAGTGCTCATATAACACACAAATCACTTCACCATTGTAATTTATAGGCCACTGTGTGTTTTGCTTATTTTACTATTTGTCTCCATCTTCTTCTGTCTTGTGTAATCTTTTCCCATTATGTAAGTCCTATTGTTCGTAGATCTGTTATTACTTTATCAAGCCATCTACTTTTCGGTCTTCTCTTGCATCGTGTTTTATTCAGTCTTTACTGAATGATTGGAAGGTTTTTTTAAAATCCTTTTAATAAAGGAGAACTTTCTACCTAATATACTAGAATGTACGTAATAATATATAGGGGTAGACTTTTTCACATGTCGTAATAGAAACAGTTCTTTTAATAATAACCAGTGAAAAATCATTTTACTGTCTTTAAAAGGTTTTTTTTTATATTTCGGTATGTAAACAACAAAGAATTGTGTGTAAAGTTGTCAGAACCCTATATGCTCTGTAATTACCAGGTTTAAGTGGCTGTCTGAAGTTTAGGGGAGGCCAGACATTGAGATGACTCATTAATTTTACGAGAATGACCTTGTACCTAGAAATAACGGTATTGTTTGCTATTGTTGCTTTCATTGGAAATGCAGACAACGTGCAGCTGCCGATAATAAAAGTAATAATAGTAGCGGCTATGTCAGTGGAAAATATGACAATGATATTGATGACACCTATGTTAAGCTTAATCTATTTAGGGCTAAAAGCAACAGTAATAAGTTTTGTAAAAACAGAATGTTTGTGTCAATCAGTGTCAGGAAACTTGGCAACCATGAAACTATTTGGTAGAATGATCCCAAATTATGAATCAATTTATTGCTGCTAACATAATTGAGATGCTAAAACTTTTACTACAAAACTCCAGAGTCAAAAAAGTCAAACAACTCTGCTTTCGATATCTCAAGGATTCTCTGGATTTAAAAGTTAAGCGTTAGGTTGGTTGGACTTTTTAATAGCCACTTGAGTGTGTTCTTTATTACAATTTATTGATTTAGAATATTTAAAATAACTGAACTTCTAGTGGTTGGGGCTTCGCCTTATGGCACTACTCCAAAGTTACCACTGGTACCGCTCTAGCTTTGGTCTCCTCCTTTGCGTCGTATGTCAACAGAACGTGCTTGGGGTTGTTGATGCTTATCTGTCTTGGTCCTCCACCAGCGTCCGGATTCTCACTAGATAGAAGCAGAAGTTGTCATACCCGCTCTGATCTTACTCTCGCCCTAGCTGGAACAACCCCCATTGGAACTATTTCAAAAATCGGCGGTTCTTCTTCTGGTGCCGTCTCTGTGACTAGCTGGTCCCACACATATTCCCCGAGTCCCTTGATCCAAGAAATCTAATTTTGACCTTGTCGAACTTTTTCTTGGACGAGTACTGCAGAATTGCTGCAAAGGTCACAACCGCCGCCGCGGAGTACTGCAACGCCGCGTGGTACAAAAAGCATGGCGTCATTTACATAACTCAAGATAAAGCTAAAGGCTTCGCTGATAACCTGGAACGTCAGTTACTCGGCTACGACAATGTCGATCTTGTCTACCTCATCATGTTGTGGATTATTTTTAGAAGCAGCAGTTCTACTACCATCTAGATGTAGCAACCTACAAAGAAATCCCCCATCTCATCTAAGCTTTCCAGCTTTGTAAGGCTTTCGGCGTAGATGACATCCCGAGCGTGCTCTGCGGGATCTTTCTAAAAAGGCGACTGTAATTGTAATTGAAAGGTGGCGGGCGGCATTATAGTCCCGGGTTTGAGAAGTTAGTCCCCAAGACTATCGGTCAATAAGCCTTCTGTCGATTGTAAAAAGCTTATAGAGTAAGGCAACCACCTGAATATAGCTGTTGGAGACTTTCAACTAATTTCGAAGAATTATTTTGGTTCTGCTTTGGACACTTCACTACCCTTCAGCTTCTTAGGGTAGCGGAATCCATTACCGAGGGCTACATTAAGAAGCAAATCACAGATGTAGTCTTCCTCGTGTGTGCAATGTGTGGCACAGAGGATAAAGTAGTATATAAAATGGCCTCCACTCCAATACCGCTATCAATGGGAGAAAATTTTGCGTAAAGTTCGGTGGCTTGAGTTCAACGGAAAGGCGTGTCTCTTAATGTTCGTTTTATTTCCAACGTCATACTGAAGACGCTCTCCACTACATTGATCCAGTACGAAGACGATACGGCTATGCTGTTCAGATCGCTGCGAAGATCACTCAGAATTCAGCGGTTTTAGGAAGAACTGGACTTCCTAAAAGACTAGTGTAAACGCTGGAAAATGCGAATCAACCCGGAAAAGAGCTCGGCGGTTCTGCTCTCCACTTCACTGGAGAGACAGCCTGCTAAATCTGAAGGTCTTCGGAAGAAAGGTACCCTAGAAAGAACTACCTCGTTGTGATTCCGAACTGAAAGTTGATCTGGAGATCACACATCGATAAAGCGGTGACCAAAATAAATGTGGCGAGATTAGTGCTCAGCCCCTCCTACACTCTTAGAGCTGACTGCCAAATGAAAACAAGATATTCGTATATAAGATGATCATCCGCCGTATTATGACGCATGCATCTCCAGTTTGGAGCTGGGCCGCAAAACTATAGGTCAACAACTTTCAGTTGTCTAGAATTGGGCCTTAATTTACAACTTTGATACCCCACGATCTCTATCGCAATGTTGATTTTTCCATGATCGAAGAGTTTATTTTTCTTAGCGCTCAAAAGTTTTACAAAAGTATACAGGACTGCTGCAATTTCGTTGTGTAATCTTTACATCTGGAGTCATCGGTGATGTAGCACGGAAGCGGCCTATATGGCTAGCTACCATCCAGATCAGACAATATCTAGAGGACTAAGGTTAGGGGCTAACGCAGGGATCTTAAATCTCTCCAATAAAGTCAACGTCTTAACATAAAGTGCACCACCGTCACTTTTGCCTTCAGTCGTTGCCTTCCTCGTATCTATTATTTCTGCTGCCATTGTTTAGGGAAGCTATCATCGCTAATCAACCCACTAATTTAAAATCTAAGAATTGTCATTTTAATAATTTTTGTAGATCTTTTGGTGCACTTTTGCAGATTAAAAATCAAGTCAATTGCCCTTACGAAGTATCTGAGACAACTATATCTTATCTTGTTATTTATGGTTTAGATTTAATTATATTTCTTTACAATTAATTATACTGCTTTTCAGAATTTTTTATGCTTTTCCCTTTTGCTCTTTAAATTTAATGTGCTAACTAACAACGCTGAAAGTTTAGCAATGACCCTGGTAGTGTAGCTTCCATTAACCTTTTTACGGCGTCGTTTAACTCGCTAAAATTACGTTGCAAGCGATTTCTTCCGAGCTCGCAGCTGAAAGAAGTTTTTAAAAATGTTTGCTACATTCATGCCGCTTACTAATGTAAAGCGGGGGCTAGCGCGTAGTTTTTCTTTGACGTCCTTGGCTCGCATCGTAAAGCTTTTCAGCCGCATCGCCTTGCTCGTCTCAAGACATTTCCGGGACCAATTTATCACTCGCAACGAGTTTCTGTAGGTCGTAGGAGCGCAGATTGCGGTTTTATTCGAACTGTAAACTTGTTCTTGAAAATTCAGCTCGAGCTGCTATACGCTGATTATGTTCAATTTATAGTGCAAAAGCCGAGGTCCGGATTCAATTGCAAGTTAAATCAAATTTCCGAAATACACAAATTGGTAATACGAAACTTGGTACTACAAAAAAAATCAATTTTTATATACGAAGGCTATTAAATAGGATTCAGGTTGTTTGGTGTGGAATAGATAACTCTAGAAAGGTGGTAATAGCTAGTCGCGTTTTGTAGCCGTCAACCTTTTTGTTTGTTACTGTGTTTTTCAAGTTCACATATTATATGATCAAATTAACTCAAATATCTTCTTTAGATAGTCATTTCAGTTCAAATTTATTGGTGGAGTGTTTTATACATGATTTCTAAAACCCTTTGGTATATTCACATCTCAGTTTTTGGAACGATGTGTAGTAACTTAGTAGCAGACTTGTAGTTTCTTATATTTTCTTTCTTCCCAATTCTTTAAGTCTCCTTATAATGTGAGTTGTTTAGCTGGTTCTAAACGCAGAGAAACCGTCGAACACGTGTGAGATGTTCATTGGAAGTTTGTATAGCATCCCACATTTATTAATATTAACCAGTTATAATAACATTTATTAGCTCACCTCAGCTGGTACAGCCAGTACCAAAACTAATAAACGGGATAATTAACTGGGAACAATTCCAAGCCATCCTAGATGATCAGCTGATATGCCCAACCGGTCTTATAAACCACGAGGACATTGATCTAACCATATCCAAACTAACAACATCAATAACTGACAGCGTGCAAAGATCAACACTAGCGCCCAAAACTAACAAAAAACCTAATCACCATAGCTTGCCTCGAGAAATCACGGCACTAATCAAAAGAAAAAGTCAAGTCAGACGCGAATGGCAGAGAACCAAGATACCGGAAACAAAACGATTACTGAACAGGTTAACACACACCTTAAAAAGATGCTTGGATGAGCTGAGGATCAACTCATATCAAAAATACATAGAAGCTCTCCAACCAGGTGACATCGGAATGTGGAGAGCTACAAAGCGCATATCAAAGCAAAGAGAGGACATCCCAACATTAAGCGTGAATAATACACTACTTGCTAATGACGAAGAAAAATCAACAGCCTTTGCTACTCCAACAGTCACTTGCGCTCCAAACCACGCAACATATATAATTAATCATGTTGAAACTCATCTCCCAGTAGTTACAGAGCCGATAACTCCCTCTTCTCTCCTTGAAATTAAAGCAATAATCGACAGTCTCCCTAAAAGAAAAGCTCCTGGGCACGATCTCATTACCAACCTAATATTATCTCAGCTCACCACCAAAACCTTAGCCTATCTAGCAACAACTTTTAATGTATGTCTTCAGCAAGGTTATTTCCCACAAACATGGAAGCATGCACACATACTGGTGATTCCTAAACCAGGTAAAGACAAAAAGTTGATTAGTAGCTATAGGCCAATAAGCTTACTGACATCACTTTCCAAAGTTTTCGAGAAGATCATCCACTCCCGGCTAATGAATGAATAAACATCACTCAACATCCTACCAGCATTCCAATTCGGCTTTAGGAAATCACATTCTACGCAGCACCAACTCCAACGCATAACTGAAAAAATAGAAGAGGGCTACGAAAACAAAGGTTATACAGTTGTAGTTCTCCTCGATATAGCCCAGGCCTTCGACAAAGTCTGGCTCAAAGGCCTAAAAAGCAAGATCATCAAGATAAAAATTCCCAGCTACCTTAAAGCTATAGTCTTCTCCTTCCTAGAAAACCGCACTTTTGCGGTGCGCATAAACTCCGCATCTTCTGAAACAAAGTCCATCCATGCAGGCGTACCTCAAGGAAGCGTACTGGGACCCCTATTATTCAATATTTTTACTTCAGATATCCCTAACATAGAGGCAACCCTAGCGACCTTCGCGGACGACACCGCAATCTTGACCCAACACACTGACCTTACCTTAGCTATTGAAAAGCAGCAGACTGCACTGAACCAAATTTGCTCGTGGTTCAACCAATGGAATATGCACATCAACCACACCAAATGTCAGGCAAAAATATTTTCCCTCAGAAGAATTAGAAACCCTCCCAGCTTAACAATCAACAACAACACTATTGCCGGAATCCCGCCGATGCCGCCATCAAGTATCTGGGAGTGCTCCTTGACACTCGACTTACCTGGAAACTTCATATTAACTACAAGTTAAACCAAGGATACGCGCGATTGGCACAACTTTACCCTCTCATTAATAGAAAGTCATCTCTTAAGCCCAAGTGCACCACTATGATGTACAAATCTCTAATACGACCGTTGGTGCTATACGCATCAACAATCTGGAGCAACACTGCAAAGTCAAACATAGAAAAAGTCCAAAGACTACAGAACAAAATTCTCCGCATAGCAGTGAATGCTCCTTGGTTCATTCGGAACGAACAACTACATTACGAACTAGACATACCAACAATCCAAAGCTACATCGCCGCGAGTGCCAAAAAATTCTTTGAAAACTTACATAAATGTGAAGGTGCAGTTCTATACAACTTAGGCAGACCAAACATACATCAAAGACTCAAACGAAAATTACCACAAGGTTTATATCTAACCGAACTCGACATTTATTAGTTAATATAACAATTAATTAACATACTTGTAAAGGTTCAACCTACCTCATAAACTATATAAGAACGTACTGTTATTGCTTACCTTACTATTATTAGCACTGCCATGTATAACATGTAACTAATTGTTGAGCTGGCAAATAAATGATTAAAAAAAAAACATTTATTAATAGGAAGAATCGTAGAGTACCTCTGCAAAAGTATCAAAGTTGGTGTTCAATTTAGGTCACCTTTCATATAACATACTTAAGAGATTTCAATTATTCTCTTATACTAATTATTTTAAAATTCTGCAAAGGTCTGGAGAAATAATTTCTTGCAGAAGTTTCATGTTTAATATAACTGGAGGGGAGATCTTCTTGCACATTGTGAATGTCGCATATACTGATTTGACTTCGTTGGTCTTAGTTAGCTTAATGTTTAAACAGGTTTGTCATAGGTCTAGTAGTTGATCTAATACTTAATATGAAATAACTAAAATGGCGACAAAACTAACTTATTCTGTTTTTCTTTACCATTTATTGAATAAGAAAGTTTGGCGAAAAATGCACTAAGGTTGCAAAAGTTTGTTTGTTTGTTTGGAAGAATTATGTAACAAATGGCAAGAGTTAACTAACGATTTTCCAATAATGGTCAAATGTTGACCACGATATTGAGTATTGAGAAATTGAGGGTGCTGTCCTATTTTAATTACCTTAATTTTTGGTTTATTTCTTTAATATATTTGACAAGTCTCGTAAACTTGTTATCCTTCCGTTCAGACAAAGAATGTTTGTATATACGGCTTAATATTCGTCTTCTTTTGCAGTCGCAACAAGTTATTTCGCAAACATCTTGGGTTTCGTGAAGGCTATGGTTTTTTGTTACGCAGATAAAGCGAGATATTTTATTGATGATGGTAAAAACATCTCGTATATGTTGATTGTTTATGATGCAAATGTAGTGGAATATCCGCTTTGTATTAGGATTTTTGCGGTGCTTTTAGTTTTAGTTTGACAGTTCTTAGTGCCCGATAGTTTGAAGGATCTAGTTATAAGATATTTTACAACAGAATGGATTTAACCATAGTAATGAGGAGATTTAGAATATAAATCATGGTTGAAATGAATGTTTGCCCAAGAAAGAGAGGTTTTTATTTTATTCTACTTTTATTGTAATCTTGAAAGTCTGTTTAAGTAAGGAAATAATTTAAAAAGTGTATCTTCCTCATGAAGCCAGATAACAAGAGTATTGTCAACGTACCTTATCCAACAGCTAAGTTTCAAGAGAAAAGAAAGCAAAGTCTTTATTTCAAATCGGTTATAAAAAGGTTTACTAAGACAAGTAACAGTAAGTAATCCACAGGAACACCATTGCTTTGATGGTAAAGTAAAAAGTAAAATAGGTATTGGCCAGGGAACGGTTAATCAATTTGAGGGTGTCTTCTTTTAAAGTTTGAGTGGAGTTCAGAAGTTTCAAAGTGTTAGGGATGTAAATATTGGCAAACGGATGACCATGATGACATTTTTATGTAAGGAAAAGAATTTGAGGGTTTCTAAGAAGTATCAAGAGTTTTTGACATATGATGAAGATTGAAGCTGAAGGATTTTAATTAATGTATGCAGAAAAACTAAAAGCCCTAACAATAGATAGTATAGAACATTTTCTGCGTGTTTTTAAAAGTCCATATATTTTTTTTGAAGATTCATTTGCATGTTTGTTCCCTAAAATTCGCATGGTACGCAAACAAGAAAACAATTTTTAATTCTGGTTATAACAGCGGTGATGAAATGATTTGGGAATGAAACTGTGGCGATAAACCAGCAACGATAGAAAGTTCTAATCTGATTATAACTCAGTATCGTTTACTCGAATCGCACTATAAGGCATAACACGAAATTATTTATTTAGTCTAAAAATTGTATTTTTCAAATTTTTTAGTATTTCTGAGTAGGTTTTAGAGGTTTTCTGAAGGAATTACAGGTTTTCAGCAGGTTTTTGTAAAGATTGGCGTATACATACAGATAAAAATTGCAGGAACTTAAGGAACTGATACAGTCTAAACCAATCTTAGGACGTTGAACGATCAGGATCGAGCACCATTAATTATACTATATAGAGTCTGGCTGTATACATACAGTCATATAGAAAATTGTTCAGTGCAGTTAAGGAAGGACTGATGAGGCAGTCGTAATATTTCCGGAATCTGTAGGACGTTGAACGATCAGGATCGAGCACCATTAATATTTATTAAAAAAGCTTTTCAAAAGCAAATGCACATTCTAGTAAGAAAATTGCTGCATTTTCGTTGGTAATAAAGGAGGACCGAAAAAGCTCTTAATTGAAATGGGGTACCATACAAATAATTTTTGAGACAACACACATTTTAAGCACTAACAATAGCAAAGGTTATTTAGTCTCATCACTATACCTCATTTTAAAAGAGCCAATTTCAGTGTATTGATTTTTTAACGTTTCTTGAGCAAAAGGAACCCGATTAATCTTGATTCAAAATGCGTTTAATGGGAGTTTGTATAATTTGGGTTTTGAAAGATAATGTAAACGAACCTACTTGAATGGAGCACTTCAGACAGATTCTTTTTTTTTTTTTTTATTATAGTTTATCAGCTCAGCATTGATTTTGCTATATATGATTCGGTTGTGAGTCTTAATTCTTAACTTATACTAGCATTGTGAGGATTAAATTCATCATATATTACATTGTATATTTATTAGATTTAATACTTACATTACTTGTTTATGAAAGTTATGTATTTATTAGAATAACTCCTGTGGGAGTCTTCTTTTTATGTTTACCTTTTTGACCAAGGTTATACGTCACTGCACTGTCGCATTCACTTATATTAACAAAGAATTTGTTGCACTGTTTATTTATGTGATGGAGTAGAGGCGGTAAATTTAGTTCTTTGTGATTTGGCCATTTATCACAAACCACGGCGTGTTCACTGAAATTCGAACTTTGTTTTCCAAAACTTGTAATTTTCTGTGGCGTGTATTAGATGCATTTCTCCATACAAGACACGCATATGTTGAAATAGGTCTTAGTATTGTTTTATATATTAGCATAATGCACTCTACATGCAAATGTGATTTTCGATTTATCGGCGGGTATAGGATATCCAGTCTGGCATAGCACTCACTTAGTCTTTGTTCACATAGAAGCCCCATCCTAGTCTGGTGTCTAAGTAGATGCCCAAATATTTAATCGCTGAATCCTTGTTCCACTCAATCTTATTTTGGTTTAATTTTATGATTGGTAAGTTCTTTATTTGCTTTAGGGTAAAGATTTTTGTCTGTGTCTTTGTTACGTTGATTTTAATTTTCCAGTTGTTAAACCAGTTGTGCATCTCACCATTTTGTAGATGGTTTGCTGCTACTTGGAGGTTTTCACTTTGTGTTAAGATAGCAGTGTCATCCCCGAACATAGCCAAGGTAGTATTGTCAGTTATTGGCAAGTCGTGCATGTAAATATTGAACAAGAGTGGTCCCAGTATACTACCTTGCGGTACTCCCGCCAATATTGGTCTTTTATTTGATACGATAGTATTCACTATTACCGAGAATGTTCTGGCTTCTAAGAAGGACTAAATTACGTTAATCAGATAGTCTGGGAATCCCAGTCTTATTATATTGTACCCTAGTCCTAGGTGCCAGACAGATTCTATGATTAACCATTCAGCAATAACCTTCTTTACCTTTTGGGTGTCGATCGAAGATATTTCTTATCACTCCTGCCTTGTCTTACGTACTAACATTGTACAAAGACAGTTACAGTAGGTATTTTAAATAAAGGTGTGTCAACTAAAAATCGGGACAGTTGCTCACAATCAACTAAGTAGAATATAAAAACTGCAATATTTGAGGTGACTTAGACTAGGCTAGGGTGTTTTAATTCAATCATCTAGAAATGAGCATCGCCGCATGGCGGGACGAGTAGTTTAACACAAATCACTGGTTATTAGGAAGCATTTTCAATCGTTAGGTAAAAAGATCACCGTACAACTCAAACTGGACATTATTCAAATAATTTTTGGAGGGCGCAAGATCTAGACAGTAGGCATTTTCAAAAATTTCAATTGCAAAGCTTCTGTTTAAATAGCTATTTAAGTTTGTTTTTTTTGTAATTTAATTAGCAATCAAAATACGAAGTATTCTATAAGTTAATTTGCTTTCTTACAATCTAAGTATTAACAATTAGACTTAGATAAGACATGATGAGATCGCACCCAACGATGGGATCTCTTCCATTTTATAGGTCAGCTGGCCACTGTCTTTTGATTCCTCTTGCAGGGTCTTCCAGTAGGGGTTGCATTAAAGGATTTGCATGCATTTGTAACTTTTTACGGTGAGCCACACTTCTCTCGTGGATGACTTTTGTACAATTGGTATTTTCAGGTCATTGTGGATCATTTCATTGCTTATATACCATGAGGAGTCAACTATGATTCTTAGTATTTTGGATTGACATCTTTGAATTATTGTGAGATTCGTTTTACCGGCACATACCCATAGTTCCAACCCATATGTCCATATGGGTTTGATAATTGACTTGTATAACAATAGCTTATTATCAATAGATAGTGGGGACCTTCTTCCGATCAACCAGTTCACCTCTCTCTGTTTTAAGTTCAGTTGCTTTCTCTTTTTGTTTATATGTACTCTCAAATTTAATTTAGTATCCAAGTGTAGCCCTAGATATTTTACCGTTGTAGTTTGTGGTATTTCTATGTTATTAAGAAAAATAGGTGGGCATGGGTCTCTGCGTAGGGTAAATGTTAGATGTGCAGATTTTGTTTCGTTTATTTTTACATTCCACCTTTTAAACCAGTGCTCTAGACTATACAGATATTCTTGGATTAGAGTGCATGCTCGAAGAACTTTATTGTGGCTAGCCATGATGACAGTGTCATCAGCGAATGTACCGATTGTGACATTTGAGGTACTCCAGATTAAATTGGAAGAAAAGCGGAAACTTCCTGTCTTACTTTTGTTCTGAATTGTCGATTATTTAGATAAGATTTAAGTAAGTTGAAGAATGCTGGTAGATGAGTTTTAATTATATATAGTAGACCCTGGTGCCACATCCTGTCGGAAGCCTGACTTACATCTAAGAATACAGTATTCCTTGTTGTTAAAACTAGAGAGGATGGTTTATGTTATGCGATTGTTGTATGGTAGAATGGGCCTGCCTAAATCCGAATTGGTGATTGGGAATCCATTCAGTATCAATTCTTTTAAGAACCAGTTTTTCTAATAATTTTGAAATGGCCGACAAGAGACTTATGGGTCGATAAGATTTTACACTATTGGGATCTTTACCGGGCTTGAGGATTAGGATTATCTCTGCGGTCTTTAGTGCTTCGGGCCAATACTCAATACGGAGAATTGCATTGAAGATATAAGTCAGGAGTACTATACCTTTTTGGTAGTTCTTTTAGCATTTTGCTGTTATTAGATCCATACCTGGTGATTTCTTTGCATTCAAGAACTTTATTTCATCTTTTACCTCTTTAGGTGTGACGGAATTAATAGATTGAGTTACTGGCATTGGTGACTCTAAGAATGTGATCATTGTTTCATCCGGATCGTTTTCATGAGGTTGGAATATATCAGCAAGATATGTTGCAAATAATTCTGCTTTCTCCTTATCACTTTTTGCCCACTGTTCCTGTGATGGTTGCTCAATTTTTAGAGGAGGAATACTTATTATAGGTTTGTTTGTTGTTTTGATCGGTTTCCATATAGAATTATCATATCGGTTCAAATTCGATAGGTAAGTTTTGAGCGACTCTTCTCTTAGAGCTTTAAGTTTTGATTTAAGCTTGTTGCTAAGTCTGTTTAGAATAGTTTTGTCTGCTGGGGCATGTGTTCTTTGCCATTTGGCTCTTGCTTTTCGTTTTTCACGCACTAATATCTTAATTTCCAGAGGAATATTTAGAGTGTCTTTTTTATGTGTTATGTTTGGAGTAGCTTGTTGGGGTGCTTCTTGAATGGTGGTGATAAGATTAGTTGTGGTATCCTCAATATCATTTGGATTTCCAATTTTTGGATTAATATTTATTGTGTCTGTCAGTTTGTGTCTATATGTGTCTCAGTCTGTTTTTGTATTATGTAGCCTAGGTGCAGGTTGTATGTATATTGGGTATGTTCTGTAGGTGGATATTATCGGTGAGTGGTCCGATGATAAATCATAACTAGGTGTGATATCCATGTAAGTTGAAGAAATACCACTGGTCACAAAAAAGTCTAGTAAATCTGGCAATTTATTTATGTCTGCTGGCCAGTACATTGGAGATCCAAGAGATAAATAAGAATAACGTTTATCTCGAATAAGGCTGTATAGCTCCCTGCCTTTTGGGGTAGTTATTCGGGATCCCCAAACAGTGTTTTTGCTATTGTAATCTCCACCTGCCAAAAATTTGGCGCCTAGATTATTGAAATATGGTTCAAATTGATGCTTTTTATATTATGCTTTGGAGGACAATACACTGAACTGACAGTTATTTCACATAGTTAAATATATACACGAATAGAAGTGGCTTGTAAGTAGTCTTCAGCATACTTAGGTAATTCGTAGTGTCTTATTGCTTGTTTTATTACAACTGTGCCTGTATGTGCAGAACCATCTGGGTGACTTGTGTTGTATACGGAATATTGAGGTATTTTAAAGTAGGTCTTCTAATTAAAAGAATGTCTATTAGGTTTTGTTTTAGAAATAACTGGATTTCATCTTTATGTTGAAAAAGGCCATTGGCATTCCACAGTGCTATTCTAAGAGCCATTAGTTTGTTTACCAATTAACATTGATAACATATTGAGAACCATAGTATTTTGTTGAATTAATTGGTTGAACATTGTCTTGAATTCTTCTAAAAGTTTTTTGAGTGTCATGGTCGAGTTATCCTCTTGCGTTGAATCTCGCGGCTTAGTTACCTGTGCGTACCTTCTATTTTGGTTTCTTGCAATTACTGCCATCGGATGATTTTGTTGTATTGTGTTGCTTTGTTGATTAAGTTGATAATTGTTTGCCTTAGATTTGTAATTTTTCTGGTAGAACTCCCATACCCTATAGTTAGCTGGGTGTCCGCCTCCACACAATCTGCATATTGCTGGCGTGCTTTTACACTTAACACATAGATAGGGCCGATTGCAGTAAGATTTTGTATGTCCGTATAGCTAACATCTAGTACACTGCACTAAATTATTGACTTTTCTTGGTGGTTCAATTTGAATAACACTGTTTAACATTTTTTTAATTTTATATATCCTTATTATTTTCTGAAGGTTCTAGGTCAACAAAAAACATATTAAGAGGTTTTTTGGATATTCGGTGTTTGATGTTTATTACATTTCCCACTTTATGACCATGTTCTAAAATTTCATGTTTTATGTCTTCTACGTCAACCGAGTGGTATAAATATTTAACTACTACTCTATATGATCTTTTTTCCTTAGGTTGGTTTGTGTGTTGGATTATATTATATATTCCTTCATATATTTAGGTAACTTTCTAAATGTATCTGAACTTTGATATGTTAATTTTACTGTATTGTTGGCCATACCTCTAATTGAGTATTGTTCTATTTCAACTATGTTATTTAATTTTGAGATCATTCGTGGTAAACTTATCACACCATACACATATATGGGAGGGGGTTTAGGTATATCTTTGTTTGTAATGTTTTTATTAGTGTTAACTGTCTGGCTATCTTTTAGTGCATCGAATCCATTATTTAATGGCAACTCTTTATCTACATTATTTTTGGCAATCATATTCTTCCTTCTATTAGTTCCTTTTACTACTTGCCATGGGTTATCTTGGGTGGTATAAGTATTATCTTCTTCCTCGCTAATTGAAGTCATTCGCGTTTATTCTTGTTGTCTTCTTTTATTATTTGTATGAAATAATGAGTTTTGTTGCATCATAAATTGCTCCTGATTAGGCGGAAGGGAGAACGGACTCGTAGATTGTGAATGATAAATTTGCTGATTAGTTGTCCGAGGATAAATCTGTGGTGACATATTTAGGTTAATCATTGTTTGTCCGTGTATATTAATTAATGGTTGTAAAACATAAGGTTGACCTTGTATATTATTTTGTGAATTAGGAAAAAATCCCATACCTGGGCCATTTCCTGCTGGTAGCATTTTATTTGTTGCACTTGTGTTGTTTATCCCCGGTATAAATCGGGTTCCCAATTATATGCACTATTATTGATTAGCAATTTATTTACAATTTTATTATGTTAAAATTGTGAAGAGATTAAGTTTATCACTGCCCGTCCAGGCAAAAGGTTACCGCACTAGCACTTATCTTTCGAATTAATAGGACACACGTCTTTACGTTTCGAAACTCATATACGAACTCGTTATTTAAGTTAAAATAGATTTTGTCTCCAAACTAGATATTAAAGGGGTCGATTTGCCACTATGAAATTTTTTAAAAATATCTGGAGCGGAAAAAAATATTCTTCAATAAATTACTCAACAAGAGCTTAGATGTTCAATAGAAAGAGTTTGAGGACCTTCACGATATTAGCTACTTAGTTAAAGCCTGCCTAACAATTTTGCAATGAGCTTTGTTTTTGTTGGTCCATTACTTCTGTTTTGTCTTTTACGTTTATATTTTTGATAAAAACCATTACAACAGCTATTTTGAACAATACTAAAGTAACTGTTTTACTATACAAAATGTGAACAAGACAAATTTTATTGGGAACTGTAACTATTCTAATAAATTTTCTTCAATCCAATTTAAAAAGTACGCCACTTTTGTGTGTACTAATGGGTAACTTAATAGGCACTGCCTTGGACCAATAGACACGATTCCTTCTTGGTGCCACCGGTTTCGCCGCGAAATCATAACAGGCCCACCACCATCGCCTTTACAGATAATATTTGTGTTATTTTCCAGATAAGAAGTGCAAAAACGGTCTTCTGTAATGTTTAGTGGATATCTAACTTTCGCGTAAACATCTTCGCAGTCATCGTTAGTCTCCCATTTATTGTAAATCTTAATTTTGATGTCATTCTGCGTCCCATTATTATATATAACTCCCCATCCAGATGTCAACAAAACTTCTCCAACACCTGCTGTTAAAGTACCAGGAAGCGGCAAGCATATCGGGCGAATGTAATCTGGAACGATTTTAAAAAGGTATAAGTTACAGACAGTGAATATCTAAGCTACATAAATTAAATTAACATACTAAAGATTTGTTTGTTGTATTAGTATTATTATATATTATAGTATTATAATTATTACGTATGTTTGCTATCTGTTTTTAAAATAATGAAAATATAAAATTTTGCCGAAACAAAATGTATACGATACAACATACAGTGTAATACTTTATGTAAAGATACAAAGCTGTCAAAAGCTCTGATAAATTCATAAATTAATTATCTGCAAAGTAAAAAATATTGACTTACCCGAAAAAGAAACTGTTCTGTTGAGTCTAATTAAGGCTACATCATAATTTTTCTTAGCTCGATTAAAATTCGGGTGTGCTGTAACGTTTTCTATTCCTATATCTTCAACAGGGTTGCTGCATTCGTAAATTTCCTGGTCTTCGACACAATCCGTGTCATTGCTGAGGTGGTACTCCCCTAACCGAACATATGAGCTGGGGCGGATTTGTTATTAAATGTAACTTTTAAGCTTTGCTTCGCTTACTTACAGCGTGTGGTGGGGAATGTTTACGCAATGAGCGGATGTAAGAACATATCGACGACTAATGAGAGAGCCGCTGCACAGGAAAGGGCTGCCGCTCCCCACCCTCTCATTATATCCTAATGTCGCTACCCAGGGAAATTCGTTAATAATCGTATCGTTTGAAGAGTGGAAGTAATCATCGGAATGTTGTTTTCCACAAATTTTGCTCATGCGGAATAATTTGCCGAATGACTGCTGCGGTTTAACCACACTCGTATAATTTCCGCAGCACACTAGTGGTTCCTTTCCTTCGAAACCGCAAGTGGAGCTACGCACAAATTCTATCGAAGCTGCTTTTGCACTAGCGAGTGCTTCAGCAAGAATAGGACACAAGCGAAGTTCGATACACTTTGCTGTTTCGTTATTAGGAGTTACGCAAACTTCTAAAAAACAAGAAACTACAACACATTTTATCACATTGTCATCAACGAGTTATTACCAGACGAAACTAGTAAAATTAAAGTTGACATAACGGCAGCAATTGTATTCTTGAAACTTAAGAAAATCATTGTTGATATAACTGTGGTGCAACCACAAATATCAACCAGTTTAATTGTAAACGTTTGTTCATAACATTTAAGTGTAAACGAACGTACAAGGCCGTGCCGTGTGCCGTCACGGGTAAGGTTGCGTATTGGGCATGCCCAGCCTGACGTACGTTTATTTTATTTTGGATGTATTTTTATTGGTTGGCATTTTACTTTCAAAGTGCAAAATTTCAAATTTATATTTATTGAAATACGCCAATTCCTTGTACTGTATGTCGGTGTTAAAATAAATAAAATAATAATAATGATCCCTTTCTTTCCCACAGATTCCATATGGCGTCATATCTTTTGAGAGCGAATTGCAACCAATGTAACTTGTAGATTTCTGTTTATTGCACGTGGTAATATTTGCTTACCTTCATAAATGGCAGAACAGACCATACAAGCACTCTGCAATTTCAGTGAATACTTGTTTGGTAGTGAAACGTGCAGCGTGAAATTTGGCGTATATCTGTGTTTTTTCAGAATACAATAAATAAGGCAAAATTATAAGGTATCGTCATAAAAAAATTTGTTGCATCTATTGGGACTTCCGTCTATACTCTGATCATTGCACTAAGTTAAAATAACAAAGCGTACAAAAATTAGTGTTAGATAAATGTATGATATCATATGGCGTCAACGGGATTTTGTTACTTATTATTGAAATCTATTTTATTCTCTAATTCTTATTTGAGATTTATAAATATTAGAATCAATTACTATACATTACAGTTCTGGGTTCAATTCCCACATACAGACATCATAAAATAAAATTATTTTAAACGTTTGTTATAGATTTCCGAATCTCAGATATAGATAGGTGTATAAATAACTTCTCAGCTTTTTTCTGCAAAATTAAAATTTTATTTAAAAACAAACAAAAAAAGCTTAAGTATCAAAGTGTTCTCCGTTGGCGTCGATGACCTTTTGCCATCTTTCGGGTAGCTTGCGAATTCCCTGGTGATAGAAGCTCACCGGCTTCGAGACGATAAAGTTATCGATGCATTTTCGGACTTCTTCTTCTGTTTTGAACCGGAATAAATGATAATCGGAAGGGGCAATGTCTGGGCTATACGCCGCATGTGGGAGAAGTTCCCAGCCTAACGCGAAGATGTGTTCTTGCGTCGCCTTCGCGAGATGTGATTGGGCATTATCATGGAGCAGGATAACTTTGCGACTTCCTTGTCCAGTAAATGGCCTCTTTTCTTCGATTGCGTCGCTCAAATTGATGATCCGCCGTAACTGTTTCACCTGGTTTCAAGAGTTCATAGTACAGCACACCTTTCCAATCCCACGAGATACAGAGCAAATTCTTTTTGGCGTGGATATTGCGCTTTCGAGTCGATATCGAAGGTTTGTCAGGATCTACTCATGATTTTTTGCACTTGGGATTGTCGTCCAAGATCCATTTTTCATCGCCCGTAATAATTTTATGCAGAAAATCCTTTTTTTTCGGTTCCTTGAAAGCAAATGGAGTGCGGTGTCACGCCGTAGATTTTTGTTGTCTTCGGACAGTTTATGCGGAACCCATCTGCCTTCCTTTTGTATCTTGCCCATTGCATGTAAACGTATGGAAATGGCTGGCTGAGTGACGCCAAGCTGTTCTGCAAGCTCTTTTTCAGTTTGCGCATTGTTTTGATCCAGCAATGTCTGCAGCTCATCCGTGTCAAATGTTTGAGGGCGTCCAGAGCGTGGTTGATCTTCAAGACTAAATCATTTCAGTGGCTTCAGCAGCGTTTTTCTTAAGATGAAACGCGAAGTGGATAGAAAATCGAATACGCTCTTTTGTGATTACCATCGTGAACACAACTGATTATTAAGGTTATGTGCATCAAATGCCAAATCGCATGATGTTTCGAAAGACATTGCTTTAAAACCGCAAAAGGGCGGACTAATACGTTACATGTAAACGGTGATTTGCGTCCTGTGAAATCTAAAGCTGAGAACTTATTTATACACCTAATCTTGCCTAGTTTCATTTGCCACATTTTCGGGAAGGGTGGAAATGGAGGATTCTATTTGGAATATAATTTGTTCAGTGGGAATGCGGTTAGGTGTTGCAGCAAAATTAAAACCTTTTTCTATAGCCTGAATAGCTAGGTTGCTTACAGGGTAGTCAGAAAGGTTATGTACCGTCGTGTTGGTCAGAGATAGTTGGGTATTGGGAATTTTATTTTGGCACAACTTGGAAAGTTTGCGTTTCTGGGTGTCGGTTTGACGCTTTTGTCGTGTATAATTCTAGAGAAAGCAGATAATAGGATGAATTTTGGAGGAACTTAATTTATGGAAAAGGCCATAAAGTTCCAGAATGGTATTGGCGAGGTTTTTACGGGTAGCATGGATGGAGTTTCTAAGTAGAGATAGCTCTGCTTTTTTAAGGATACGGGAGATGGTGGATGATTTCTGGTGATGTTTTAATCGCAAACTAACAGGTATCACCTGTTGGTTTCTGCAGGACTCAAGAATGCAAGGTCACACAAAAGTTTGGGCTTACGTAATGTAAGCTTTGAATATAGCTTAGTTAAAGTTTAAAGTTTCCTCCCCGTAGAGGCGTATAAAATGTTCAGATAGGTTTCCGCGGTTAACTATGTTTAAACAACTTAGTTCACGGGATCAACCGCGTCTATTTTTGGTAAATTCTCGACGTTTCGGCATCGGCTTTGATGCCATTTTCAAGAGGTTAGCTCTTCACTCGGGGTCTCAATCTGCCTACTCTCTAAGGAGAGCTATGAGTCTTTGAATAAGACTGACCTTTCCTGTGACCTGCTTGATCTTTTATAGGGCTGGAACTGAAAGTTTGTTTGGCTGGAGATGCGTTGGGTTGGGTTGGGTTGGGGAAAGTTTCTAGGATTAAAGATGTTGCGTAATTGGCTGTGCGGGGCAATAAGGGACTTCCACTTGACAGGCAAACGTTGGCTGTTATCTCTTGTGTTGAGGCACTGTGGGCGTTTTTCTATTTCAATTGCCTCACGTACTCTTCTGCTGATAAAATGGGAAATGGGGGCAATGGTTTTAGCCCCAGAGAAATTAAATGCACGCTTTTATTGATGCTGTCAAAGAAAATTTTGAGAAAATCGAACCTGAAGAACATAATTCTATTGATGAAATTATGATCCCTTTCAAAGGTCATAGCTCGCTGAAACAATGCATAAAAAGTACATAAATGGGGTATAAAGTGTTTGCTCGAGCAGGCATCAGTGGAATTGTTTATAAATTTGACATTTATATTGGAAAAGGCACGGTATTAACTGAAACATCTTCACTTGGCTTTAGTGGAGATATTGTAGTAAAACTTGCCACTAATCAACCGAAAAACAACAACTTCAAGATGTACACTGATAACTTTTTTACGTCTTATAAATTGTTTACAACTCTGAAAAATATGGGAATACTTTCAATTGGGACAGTAAGGCGAAATAGACTAAAAGGATATGAACAAAAAGATGACAAAGTTCTAAAAAAAGATGGAAGAGGATCGCTTGACTATGACACAGACACGCTAAACAATATAGTAGCAGTGACCTGGTTTGATAATAAATCTGTAACAATGATTTCAACATATAAGGGAGTTGAACCAACTAAAATGGTGAAAAGATGGTCAGAAACAGACAAAGCATAAATCCAAATTACAAGACCCGAACTAATAAAAACATAATACAAATATGGCTGGAGTGGATCTCACTTGATGGACATATGCATAGTAAATGTCTGGTTGCTCTATCGGCGTCATTGCGAGATTAAAAAGATTTCGAATTACAAGCTTATTGTTTTTAGAAGCGAAATTGATAAAGCCTTGTTAGAATGTCGAAATGTAAAAGCAAAACGTGGACGAGCTCCTTCCAGAAAGGCAAGCCCACCAATTCAGCCATATAAATAGCATTCATTTGTTCCTAAGTCTATAGATGACATCAGATATAATGGAATAGAACATTGGCCTGTTCATATTGAGCCAAAAATGAGATGTCAATGTAAATCTTATACGAGTATGGCCTGTGAGAAGTGTAAAATGTCTTTGTGTGCTACGAAGGACCGCAACTGTTTTATTACATTTCACAAAAGATAAAAATTAAATTAAATTATAATTATTTTCTAAAATAAATTTTATAACAATTATATATTGTTTTTGCTACTACTCTCCCAATGACTCCACATGGAGTCACCATTTGTTTTTAACATAATAAATTTATAAAACAAAAAATAGTAATTATCAATTATGTTGAGTCATGATATGACATAGACGAATTACAAATAAAAAACTTTTTTTTTTCAAAAATAATTCGGGAAAGAAAGGGTTAATGATGGTCAACACAACACTACATGAACATTATACAAGATCAACCATCCCTTTTAACCATTTTAACCATTCCTATTAACTCAACCATTGCAAATTTCTTTGTTAATTCATATTTTCAAGGTTTTCACAAAACATAATGCCTCGTAATCAAGTACAATTCCAACAAATGTATTTACAATAACAACTTCAACAAACTCATTCATAATCATACAGAAGCTGGTAAAGTAGAAGAATGATTCAACCAGCAAAGAGAAAATAGAAATAGAGGATAATAACAGTAGAATACCAATAGCAGGTCGTAAAATGTGTAAAAAAAGGAAAGACAAATGAGGACAAAACACCCTTGACAAAATTACGTTAAGTGACATGTACTTAACCTCAGATAATGTTGTCAAGATAATAAAAGGAAATTTTGTTAAATAAGAGACATTTTAAAAGATAAACCATATATTACCAAGTCTATGGCAGTTTCATTGTCATCACCAGATTTATTCAGAAAACTTACAAGATTTATAAAAGAGAATAACATTGTTCTACAGGATTGTTATATAAAATAAAGCACAGACGAGCTTTCTTAAATTATTAAAGCCTTTATATGCCAATAGTTAATTGTTTATATTGCATTTTAAATATTTCTATTCGGTGTTGGCGTGTCTTTACGACACATAGGCCTCTTCTAGCTTTTTCCACTCTTCCCTAATTTTAGCTGTTCGCTGCCATAATGGACCTGCTATTTTTTTTATTTCATCGGACCATCGTTTTCCATGTCTTCCTCTTTTTCTTTTGATTTGAAATCGGGGAGTTCATTCTGTTATGCGCTTTGTCCATTTATTTTTATTATCTCTGAGCATATGTCCTACCCACCGCCATTTGAGATGTTTTGTTTTGGCCACAACATCTTCTATTTTTGTTATGTGTCTTATGTCCGTGGCTCTTTTTCTGTCTTTTTTTGTATAGCCCAGTATGCTCCTCTTCATTGCTCTTTGACACGTAGTTAGTTTTTGGTCTTGTTTTTGTGTGTTTGCCCAAGTCTGGCAACCATAGGTTAGTATGGGTAGTATACAGGTGTTGTATATTTTTCTTTTCATTGCTATGCTGTATTGTTTACTTTTCATAACTTCCTTGGGTGTCCAAAATCTAAATTCAACCCGTTCTCTATTTCTAATTCCATTTGGTCACTGAACGCAATTAGTTGTCCCACGTAAATGTAGGAATTTACATATTCAATGTCTTGCTTTTCTATTTTGATAAGTTTTTGGGAACTATTTGGTATTATTTTGGTTTTTGTTTTGTTCATTGTTAGTCCCACCGTTTTACTTTCTTGTGCCAGATCTTGGAGCATAATTTGTAGGTCTTCTAGGTTATCCGTTATGAGTATTATGTCATCCGCAAATCTTAGATGGTTCAGGTTTGTTGCGTTGATATTGATGCCGAAGTTGTCTCATTCTATTTTTCTAAAGATTTCCTCTAGCAACTGACGAAACCAGTTTTGGTGAGAGTAGGTCTCCCTGTCTCACACCTCGACGTATAGGGAAGGCTTCCCCCTCTGTTTCTAGTCAAATGCTTTATTATATTTTTTTTCAAAAAAAAAACAACAAACGAGCTAACAAACATTAAATATGTAAGAATTCCAACAGCATATATTCAGTGTGAAAGTCTTGCTAAATATCGAGGTTGTTGCGAGTAGCACTATAATCTACTCAAAAATAGTAGGGTACTGTTTTAAGTTCTACTCATACATCAATCACAATTAACACAACACCGAATGCCAAACAGATACGGCAGCCATTAAACTACAGGGTTTGTATAAAAAGCATCGAGAAAAGTTTCGGAAAAATAGATATTGTATTAATATCTCAAAAGTCTTCAAAGTACATTCCTTGAGCGTCGACACACTTTTGCCAGCAGATTTTCCCCAACTCAAAGGCTCCCCGGTAAGTTAAGAGTACGCGTGCAAGCTTTTTTGACGGCACTTAGGGTCCCATGGTGGTGTTCTTTAGAGTAGTATTTTACTTTTGGGAATAGGAAATAGTCTGCTGATGCCAAGTCGGAACTATAAGGGGGTTAGCGAATCGTCGTAATGTCAGAGTCTTCTTCAACGCGTTGCTTTTGGTCATCCGTCAAGATTATCGGTACGAGTTTAGCGCAGATCTTTCGCATCGCCAAATTTTCAGTCATAATGCCATGCACTGTCATCTTATCAATGTCAATTTCATCTGCAACCATGCGCACACTTAACCGACGGTTTGAGTTCAGCACTTCATGCACGCGTTACATGTTGTCGTCGGTTCTTGAGGTCGACGGCAGGTCCAAGCAGGGGGTCATCTTCCACACTCTCTCGGCCACCTTTGAAGAGCTTGTGTCACTTAAAAACTGCAGCGTGTGACATGCTTTTATCCTTGAATACTTGGCGAATCATATCCAACGTCTCCGTACCCGATTTCTCCACTCCAACTCAAAATTTGATGGCGTACCTCTGCATTTTACGCTTGCACCGAATCACTCAACAGGGCTCCACTAAAAACACGATCTAGCCTGAACGCTTGGCGCGTCTTGAAGGTCACATTCCCCACCACTAAGTATGCGCTCCGACGTACACTCGCGTCAGAAAAATTATTTCCAATACTTTTTATACAAACTTTGTATACAGATGCAATAAATGGTCAAGATGGGACAATTAAAAATTATAAAAATTTTGAAAAATTGTTTAGCTAATTGTTCGACCAACTAAAAACTTGTTTAGCCAGCTCATCCAGCAGAACAGTATGGTTTTAAACATGTTAACAAAGCTGCTGAATAAGATAAAATAATGGCCAAGTTTCTTAGAATGGCAGAATGGAATTGAAGTGTTTTTACCTCTTTAATCAGTCGTGTGTGGATGACATTTTCTAACAGTTTTGAAAGAGTACTTAGTAAGTTTATTGTCCTATAGTTTTTGGTCTCATTTTTACTTTTCCCAACCCTGCATTAACTATTGATGGCGTATATGCCATGCTTTTGCTGGTTAAACGATGTAGGGTCAAGTTGGCTATAAAATCATGGCTAACTTTCGGTTCTCTGGTGTAGCTATAATTGTAGTTATTTCATTAGATGTGGAATATCACCAGTGATTACTGGATGATTTCTCTTTATGCGATTGATGATCTGCGCTACATTTGTAGGGGTGCTTATGATTATGAATTTAAAAACTTGTTCAAGATAATCGGAAAAAGCCTCTGCTTAGTAAGGGTATCGCTGCCAGAAGTGGGTATGGGTAGTTCCTCATGTTTCTCTAAAATTCCTCTAGTAGTTTTCCACATTCCCGGATCTCTAGAACTGATGTTTTCAATGCGCTTTTTGTAGCAGTGGATTCTTTTGTCATTCATTTCTATTTTTAGTCGTTAAGTTATTCAGTAGTTTTTTTGCCTCAGGGTTTCTAGTCCTTTGCCGTTGTCATTTTGCCTGGCATTGTTTTTTAATTAAGTTGATGATGTAATTTGCAGAATAGTTATAATTATAATTACTAGCATTTTAAATGTAATCACGATAAAGTGTTTTGCAATAAATAATCCGAGCTCACTCTATTCAAGATCAATATTCTTTCTTTCTTTCTTTTACTAGTCCATGGTACCCTTAAGGGCGTCGTGTTTATCAATCCATGCTGCTCTCACCCATTCTTTTCTATCTCTGGTCATTATTTTCATCTTTTTTACCCTTTTCTTCTTCTTTCTTTCCTTCTGTTCACTCCTGCTTCTAATATTCTTTTGACCAACCTATTCCGTTCCATCCTTACTAATTGTCTACACCAGTTTAACTGCCCGTTTTATATTTTCCCCATTATTGGCACTTGTTCTAAAGTCCTTCTGATTTCTTCGTTTTGCATCTTATCATTTTTTGTAACTCTTGCTATTTTCCTCATATATTTCATCTCCATGGCATTTATAGGCGATTTATGTTTTTGCTGTATCACCCATGTTTCCACCCAAAGGTCATTATTGGTATGATTAATCTATTGTATACCCGCTACTTAACTTTATTGTTTATTTCTTTCTTCCCTAGTATGGTATTATTTATACTGTAATAGATTCTTGTTGCTTTTCTAGTCTTACTATTGATATCTGCCTCCATTCTTTCGTCTTTCGTTTGAAGTATTCATAACAAGCCACTCGTTCTACTTCTTCCTCGTTTATTTTTATGTTACTACTTTCCACCTTTTGATTTACTATCATGTATTTAGTTTTATTTACAGTAATAATTATTTTCAGCTTGTCGATCTCCTCTTGCCATATATTTACTAGATTTTGCATCTTCTTGTTCGAGTCCAAGATTAGTATTACGGGAATCTATTTTTATAAGTACTAAATGATCATAAGCGATTATCGTTTGGTTGCGCCATGACTGCTTTTTTGTGTTCTTGAGCAAGAGATCCATTATTATTATTACAAACAATAATGTCATACTGTCACCCTTTTTTATTCCTATTTCCATGATGAATATTTCCGATCTTTTTCCTTCTATCTGGTCTTTTTCTTGGACTATCTCATATATTAATTTTACTACATTTATTACCTTACTTGATATTCTATAATCCTCTAGTCTTTTCCATAATATTTCTTTATTAATTATATCAAAAGCTGCTTTGTGGTCTATAAACAGTTCGCAGTTTCTCCTGAATTATATTTCTTAGTATAAGGACGTTATTTTTTGTGCTTCTTGTTGCTCTGATTGCAGCTTGTTCGTCTTCTAAGTCTTCTTTAATTTTAGCCCTAATCCGTTTTTCCACTATTCTAGTGTAGATCTTAAGCTTACTAATGAGAAGCAGATTGGTCTATAATTCTGACAGCTGCTTTGTTCAGGTTCTTCCTCCAGTCTTTAGGTACCTTTTCACTGCTCCATGATTTCTCGCAAATCTTCCACAACCATTTCTTGCATGTTTTCTCCATTCATTTTACCAATTCGGGATTCTTCTTATTTTTTCGTGTCATTTTTCCTATTTTGATATCTCTTATTGATTTTTAAATTTCTTCCATTATTGAGCTTTCCTCTGTTTGTACAGTAATTATTTTTTTATTTTTTTCTTTATATTTGTATGTAAAATAATTCGTCCGTACTTTTAGTTTTTCTATTAACTCTACATGTAATTTATTTTTACTATCCTTACTGCATATTCTTCCCCCTTTTTTTCTGTCTGTTTTTATTCTATTCCAAAGTTTCCTATTATCTATTTTGCAATGTTCATTATGTTCTTCCCCGAATTTTTCCCAACTCCTTCTTTTTGCTTCTCTAATTGCGCTTTTAACTATCTTACTTTCTTGTACATAATTTAGTTTCTTTCCGCTGTTGAAACTCCTTTAATGCTTCTTTCTTCTCCCTCACTTTATTTTTAATATCCGTGTTCCACCACTCCGTTCTCTTGCTAATTTTGTTATTACTCTTTTTCCCTATCTTTTTAATGTTGCATTAATTACTGTTATTCTGAAAATTTTCCATATTTCTTTCAAATTTTTATTTTCTGCGCTCTCTGCCTCTATCAGTCTTTCTTCTATTTCTTCCTGATATCTTTTCTTTACTTCTTGCTTTCTTAGCTTCTTTGTATTTATGCTACTATATCTTTATTTGGTGTTGTGTAAAGTTATATTATTGCACAGATCTACCACTACCACTACCAATCGATGATGTGTTCCTAATTTTGCTAATTGTTCAGTTCTTATATTTGTTATCATATTTAGGCCTGTTGTGTGTAAGATGTAATCAATGAGACTTTTGACACTCAAACTCGGTGCTTCAAAGGTAAATCTATCATTTGGGTATTGGTACCAGAATGTGTTTCCTATCTTTAACTCATTTATCTGACAGAACTGTAACATTTTATTAGTATTTCTGTTTTTTACTCCTTCACCAAATCTAGATCCGCTTCTACATCATTTCCCACTCTGGCATTCCAGTCGCCCATTATTATTACACTGATATTTATTTCCCTTACTTACTTCGTCTAATATATCATGTATATCGGAGTAGAATTTTTCCACTATCCTGTCTTCTGTTCCTTACAGCGGTTCATATATTTGTATCACACTTATGGTTTCTTTCAACTTTATTGACATTACGATTATTCTAGAGTTTGGTGCCTTATGTTTTATTAATCTTTTACTCAGTTCTTCTGCTACTACTATATCCACACCCTTCTTTGCTCTCTGATTCTGCTCTACCCTCGAAAAATATAGCCTGTAATTATCAATTAATTTTGTTGTACTGTTTCCTACTTTTTAACTTCACTAGTCCTATTATATCTATTCCGTACTTTTCCATTTTTTTCGGTAGCTCCATTTTTTTCCTTTGTTGTAATATTCCATGTACCTAATCTTATCTTTTCTTGCATTTCTATTTGATCCTGCCTCTTATTCATTTTATTTATTTTATTTTCCTTAGCTTGTGTCGGCTCCATTATCCGCCTTTAATTGCATCTGTTAATTTTTTGATGAATAGTTTGTTTTAGTAAGCTTTATCAATTTTCCCTGCAGTATGTCCTACGTTTTATTCTCCGGCAATCTTTGACTGCTTGTTCTTTATTTTTTGATTTGCTTATTTTCCTCTTTTGTAGTTCTCTCATATTAGATATCTTCTCACTTTTGTTTTGTTTCGTTTTTTGTTTTCCTTGTTTCTATATCTTTACCCTTTATGATTTGTAATTGATCAAATGAGAAAGATTCTCCGTTTACTATAAGTTTATTATATCTCACAAATGTTTGATTTCCTTTAGCTTTATTTATTCTCATATATTCAACTTTTTTCTGTTATTGAGTCTCTTTCGAAAAATCCTTCTCTATGAAAATAGTGGTTCCATTAGTGTAAGTCTCCGTTTGCTGTACTTATTTTTTCCCAATCTTCTTATTTCACTAACCCCTTTTTTATATTTATTTTCATTTCCATATCTCTTAATACTGCTCTTACTGACTATTTTAATTGCAAATCTTTTTCCTCGGGTTGTTCCTCTACTCCGTGCATTATACTTTTTCTAATTTTTCTTTACATGTTTTCAAATTTCTTATCTTGCTCTATTAGCTTCTGTCTCGCCATCTGGTTTCCCTTTTCAGTTTTTCATTCTTCTTTTTTATTTTTGCTATCTCGTTTTGGAATATACGTCTTATTCTTTATCCTCTTAGTTCTCACATTCATTTGATCTAACACTAAGCTAATTTCTTCAAGAATTTTTTTCATCTTTACTTGTTCGCTCGTTGTTTCCTCCTATTTATTTAAATTATACGTATTTCGTAGCCGGCTCTATCTTTATGAGAGTATCTAAAGTTTATTGTTTATTTAAACTAAGCGTTACACTTTATTTATTTTCGTAACTGCATAAGAAGTCGTCCCCGGTCGAACCGTAGAAGGTTGTTTCTTTTATCAGTGCTGGGCCCTCTATTTGTTTATTTGTATACCGTTAGTTATTTTTCAGTTAGTAGTACAGTGTAATTTTAAAATTTTTCTTATTACGGCTCTTTTAGTTATTTAAATTTGACACGAATATTTATTCGCTTATCATGTCACCGCAATATTAAGAATTAAAATAATTTTAAAAATAACTCAAACTATCTACATGGTTTTGTAATGACAGACGCTCAAAGAACGTATCTATAGTCCAAGCAGTACAACTACAGAAACTGTTGGAGTACTACACGCTTATGCTTGCTTCTGATGCACTGTAGAGAATTCATAGTATACAGACTTTTGTCACATCTAAGTCCTTGTGGATGACAGCTTGCAATGTTCTGTAAAACAGGTCTATTGAATTTACTGTTACCTGGAATATGATTCGTATGTTTATCATATCCAATATATTAGCGTCCATTTGCGAAAATTCCTGCTGATTTTGCTTTTCTTGCTACAGTACTTGCAGCATTTGAACTCTAAATCTAGTGAAACAGTTCTGCAACTCTGTGCTGCGTTTTTACTCTCCATAATAAAAAACACGCCGTTTATCGTGTGCTTTCATAAATTTCATCTTTATTCTCAACTTTATTCAGCACTGTCCAAATAACTCGTTACCTTTTCTTCTGTATTTTCTACCAACACCATCTTGTGGTGCTATGTGATGATAGTTTATCGTTACTCACGCAACAGACATTCCAATCATCTGAAAACCCTTTAAAATAAATTGAAATTATTATCTCGACAGTAACAACTATAAAACATCGTTAGACAATAATTTGAAATACAAAAGCTTCTTTGCATCTAAACAAAATAACTCACTGATAAAATTGGACTTGTACAAAAATTGGTAACTCAGTAACATACAACGTGTTAAATAATTTGTTTTATTTTTGTGTTGATATTTTTCTGCTTTCCCATATGTAGTACTTATGCTTTTTAATATTAACAAGTTTACAAGTCCCTGACCTACAAACATTTTGTATTTCCAAAATTCATTCATTACATTTTGATTAGTAACTAAGGATATTGTAGAAATTTCGGTTTTGAGAACAATTTTCAATTCGTCACATATTTATATGTTTTCTCTCGGGCTTTAAATTTGTAATACCCTCGTATTTAAAAATTGCAGTAGTTAAGATGAGATGAGTAGACCATTCGATGCCGTTTTCAAAGAGGCGAAGGTAGTCAAAAAGCTCTATATTTTTCAATGTTGCTGAAAATGGACACATATTCAGACAAGATCATATACAAAGCCCTTTTGAGGGTACTTATATATAGTAGAGATATTTGGGTGCTTCTAATAACAGGGGCTATGCTTGTTTAAATTGCTGTTTATTATAAATCGCAAAATTAAATTTTAATTTAGGAGTTAAAAATATCATAATGTTGTAAAGAGCCTATGAAAAATTCTACACTCCGTTATAAGGTACTTTATTTCTTGAGTGTTCATGAAAGTTTTTTGACGTCATTTTTTCTTAGTAATCATTTGCAATTCACGTTTGATAAATACAACTTTAAGCGAACAAAAAATAGAGTAATTGTGATACATTTTGTTACAACAAATTATAAGCAAAATAAATTTTGTTAGAAAAGATTACTATTCGAGTAAATTTTCTTCAATCCAGTCTAAAAAGTACGCCACTTTTGTGTGCACTAATGGGTAACTTGATACGCACTGATCTGGGCCGATGGACACGATTCCTTCTTGGTGCCACCGGTTTCGACGCGCTACCATAACGGGACCTCCACCATCGCCTCTGCAGATAATATTTGTCATATTTTCCAGGTAAGAAGTGCAAAAACGGCTTTCCGCAAGCTTCAGTGGATGTTTAACGCTCCTATATATACGTTCGCACTCGTCATTAGGCAGCCACTTATTGTAAATCTTAATTTTGATGTCGTTCTGCGTCTCATTATCATATATAACTCCCCATCCAGATGTCACCAAAATTTCTCCAACACTTGCTGTTAAAATACCAGGAAGTGGTAAGCATATTGGGCGAATGTAATCTGAAAAGATTAAAAATAATTAAATATCACTACAGTGAATATTTAATTACAAAATTTAAAACCTTCAAATTACTTTTGGAATCAGAATTTGTAATATCACTTATGGACTTATTACATTTCTTCTTGCGTCTTTCATCTTTTAATTGTTTCCTTTATTTGTGTCGAGCTTAAAATAATAATCAGCAGAAGCATTACAAATATCTGCCAATTTGGTAAAAGTATTCTCATTGAAATTATATTGTAGGATAGCTGCCCTCTTTAAAGGAATAATAATTTATGGTTTTGATAGAATAAACTTATGTAACACAATGTAAAATTTTAAGTATAGCGGCATGGTTGTCAAATGTACTGATAAATTCAAAAACAACTAATTGAATATATAGGTATAATTTCTACGGTAAGAAGAATTAACTTACCCGAAAAAGAAACTTTTCTGTCGAGTCTAATTAAGGCTATATCATAAGTTTCTTTAAGTAGAGAAAATTCGGGATGTGCTATAAAGCTTTCTATTCCAAAATCTTCGACAGGATCGCTGCATTCGTAAATTTCCTGATCTTCGATACAGTCGGTGTTATTCCTGAGGTGGTACTCCCCTAAGCGAACATATAAACTGAGGCAGATTTATTGATTTCCGTAACTTACAATTTGTTTTGCTTACTTACAGCGTATAGGGGATGTTTAAGCAATGCGCGGATGTAAGAACATATCGGCGACTAATGAGAGAGCCGCTGCACAGAAAAGGGCTGCCGGTCTCTAGCGTGTCCTTATATCCTAATGTCGCTACCCAGGGAAATTCGTTAATAATAGTATCGTTTAAAGAGTGGGAGTAATCATCGGAATGCTGTTTTCCACAAAATTTGCTCATACGAGATAACTTTTTGAATTCTGGCTGCGACTTGACGAAACTCGAAGAATTTCCACAGCACACTAGTGACTCCTTTCCTTCGAAACCGCAAATAGAGTTACGCACAAATTCTATCGAATCTGCTTTTGCACTACCGAGTGCTTCAGCAAGAATAGGGCACGAGCGAAGTTCGATACACTTTGCTGTTTCGTTATTAGGAGTTATGCAATCTTCTAAAAAAACAAGAAACTACAAAATATTTTACCAGTGTTATAAACGAGTTATTACCAGGCGCCACTATTAAAATGAAGGTCGACATAAACGCAACAATTGCAATAGTTTTGAAACTTAAGAAAAACATTGTTGTTATAAATGTGGGACAACTACATTGATCAAGCAGCTTAATCGTAAGCATTTGTTCATGCTTATTAATAACATTTATATGGAAACAAGCATACAAGGTCGTGTAATGTGACGTCACGGACAGATATTCCTATTGAGCATGCCCAATCTGATATTCTTTCATTTCATTTTTAGGATCCATTTTTACTTTCCTTATCCTATAATAAGGAAAGTAATGTAATCGGCGGAAATTTGACCTACCCAGTTTTTCACATTTCTGGACGAATTATAGCCTCAGGACACAAAAAAAGTTGGTTTGAGCCATTGGTTCGTGTGTGTGTGTGTGTGTGTCTGTCGGTCGGTCAGTAAACTAGATATCTTGATAACCGTAAGAGCCAGAGACTTGAACTTTGGTATGCAAGTTACCTGTAGATAGGGGACGCAGTGCGAAGCTTTTGGTAAAAATCGGCAGAGCCGTTTGGTCACAAGGTCGCAAAATCGGTCGTAAAGCGGTCGCGAATCTAAACGGTTGAAGATACAAAAAATTTATGAGAATAAAAATGATTTATTACAATGAGATAAACATGAATTTAAAATAAAAGTTGGTAAAATAGGAACTCGAAAAAAAATTGAAGTTCAGGATTTTTAATATACCGGGTGTTCAGAAAATGTTTTGGGAAATTTATATTACTGGATAGATCAAACCGAGACGAACAAAAAATTACAAAGAAATTTTTTCATCCGAGGTCAAATAAATAAGTTATAGCCGATTAAAAATTAATTAAACAGACCAATCACAGCGCGCTCGGAGCGCTACAGGGCCGACTGCGGGAGGACGGGGGCGCTTGGCCGCTAGGCCGCTAGGAGGGAGCACGCAGGCGATAATGGCGAAGGCTGTGCGACAGAGCTCGCACAGTTACCTTCAGTGACGTAGCAAAATTTTAAGTACGAGACAATTATTGTCTTGTACTGTTTATTTTAATCAGCTTTCGAGTGTTGGACTCGCGCCTCGCGATAATATATATATATATATATATATATATATATATATATATATATATATATAATAATAATAATAGGATAAGGAAAGTCGTGTGATGTTCACACCAGATTTTTATTTATTGTCATTTTATTTTCAAATTTCAAGACGTTCTCATCGACTTCATCGCTTCGTTATCTTCTAACTTAAATATTGTTGATCTAAGGTCAAATTTATATTTATTGAATTACGTCAATTCTTTTTTACTGTAAATCGGTGTTAAAACAAATGAAATAGTGATGAAGAAGGTCCCCTTTGGGGAAATAAACGGTATACAAACATAACATTACTACATGAACGTTATACAAGATCAACCATTTCATTTAACCGTCCCTAATAACTCAACCATGGCAAATTTCTTTGAATCGTACTAATTCATATTTCGAAGCCAATCACAAAACATTTTTTTATTGACAATAACGGTATTTACAATCTACTTAACAAAGGTATCCAGTAAATGTTATGATAGAGGAGGTAGTGATAGGAGTAATCATCCATTGATGATACTCCCAATGAGATCCATTTACGGCAGGTTGATGAGGTTTTCAGGCCATGTTTTCTTCAGTCGTCGTACTGGTGGATGACACGTGAAAAGCTGGTGAATTGTTGTGTCCATCTAACTTCTGGTGGTAATTCATTGCAAATCTTTTGATATCGTCGGCAACGAATGGTACGTCTAGGTCTTTATGGATTGTTTGATTGGTTGCAAAACAGGGCGCGTCAACAATTGCGCGGAGTGTTTTTGATTGAGACTGTTGCAGTGTTTTTATTCTGATCGGTTTGGCACACCCACAAAGCTGTATACCAAATGTCCAAATTGGCTTTAGCATCGTTTTGTAGAGCAACAGTTTGTTTTGGATCGATCGCTTTGACTTCCTACCGAGAAGCCAGTACATTTTACAGTATTTCAGGTTTAACTGTTTTCGTTTAGTTTGTATGTGTTTATTCCACGTGAGCCGCTGATTAAGATGCAGTCCCAAATGTTTTACATCGGTTGGGCTGACTTTGATTGATTAACTTTTATTCGCCATTTATCTAACCATGTGCTGATTTTAGTAAAGTGCTGTTAAAGTTGGAAGTTGCAGTATCCGCATTTTCATAAAGAGAAAGTACTGCCGTGTCGTCAGCAAAGGTATCAGTCACAGTACTTTCAGTTTTGGCAGAACGCTACCCTGCGGAACACCGGATTTGCTGAAGTGACATGAGGATAGTTTGTTATCAGAATTGACGCAATAATAACGATTTGTTAGATAGGACCTAATGAGCAAATATTAGTAGTTCGGCAATAACTCTTTTAGTTTAAATAGCAGTCCTGTGTGCCAAACCTTGTCAAATGCTTGCGACACGTCCAGGAACACAGCGGCACAATACTTCTTTTCTTCTAGAGAGGATGAGATTTCATTTACTATTCTGTGCATTTGATGTGTGGTTGAGTGACCCTTTCTAAATCCGAACTGGTGTTGTGGTAGATGTTGAAGTATGTCTGAATCTTGACGAAGTCGTTTAAGAGACAGTTTCTCAAATAATTTACTTATTACGGGCAAGAGACTTATTTGTCGATACAAAGTCACACTTTCTGGTTCCTTGCCGTGTGCAATCTTCCAAGTGATCGGGTAATAGGGGAGACTTAGCATCCTGTTGAAAATCGTGGTTAGTAGTAGAATAGTTTTTTGGGCAGCATTTTGTAGTATTTTTCCAACTATTAACTTTTCTATTCAACTTTTGAATTTTAAATATAACTTCGGCAAGAGAAAACCGTTTTATTGGAAGTGACATTTGACACGGGATGTCTAGAAATGTTTCTATTTCGTTGTCTCCATAGATTGCTTCAAAGGGAGTGAAAACTTTGGATAAATGTTCTGCAAAGATGGCTGCTTTATCTTGTTAGATCTTGCCCATGTTCCATCTGCTCTCCTGATAGGTCTTTTGGGTAGTTGAAGCCTTTTAAAGTTCTTCGTGGCTCTCCAGACTGAACAGTCCTCTTGTTTCAGATTTGTTAAATGCTCAATAAAATTATCATTTTGTATCTCTCTTAACAGGTTGTGATGTTTACATGTTAGACGATTGTAGATAGTTTTATCAGCAGGATTGTGTGTTCTCTGCCACTTTCCTCTCGCTCTCCTTTTTTCTGCAATCAGGTTTTTAACTATTAGAGGTACACAAGCCGTAGGTTTCTCATGATTTTTTTGGTGGGGGTTGATTCCCAGGCGGCCTTATGTTAAGTGACATACATAGTTTTCTGCCAAAGGATGATGATGTAGAAGCCTCAGATATTGTCAAAAAATATAAAAACACCCCAAAACCTACGCTAATAGTTGTTTATGGCGCAACTAATTCTAGAATTCTAGAAAATGAATAATGCATCACCAAGCCTGTGGCAGACCTCACTATAATTAACACCAAAACAACAGATTTATTCAGAAAGTTTACAAAATTTATAAAAGAATATAACATTATTCACCATAGTAATTAAAAGAAAACATTCTACAGGATTATTATAAAATACCTGCACTACTCTGCAGAGGTTAACGGCGTTGGGAAAGAAGTAAAATTACATGGACACCAAGTCGGAAACATAATCGACACAAAGCAAAGACGAGATAACAATTATTTAATATGCAAATAAACTTGAACGGCATGTGTTTTGTGTGGACGTCTGGCTAATTATTAAGATCGTGAGTATTACCACAATTTATTCAAAAATAGTAAAACAGTACGATCCATGCATCAACCGCAAGAAACTTCACAGACAGGGAATTCCCAACAGACATGACATTACAACGCAAATATGAAATGAGCATTTTTCTTCAACAAAACCTGATAGACATTATGTTAACAGGTGACTTATTTTACTGATAATACAAATTATTTTGACAGTACTGCCTGCATACGTTAGTTCGGCAGTCCTAGTAAAGTCATTAAACAACTAAATCTACTTAAATTTGAAAAAGTCCACATCAATAAAAATTACAACTATACCGTGCTACCTTACAGTCGCTGCATTATAGTGGAGATAACAACAGTGATAATACTGTCTGGGGCTCCAGGTCAATCATAACTAAAAGGAACTGTCAAAATTCATACTTAGAAGAAACTGAATATTTCTTTCCTCTGATACTCCAACATATTAGCTAAGTGATCTTAATAAATTGTCATATCTTCTTGATTTTTTTGTAATCAGCAGCATCTCTTTGTTATATACTAGCATGATACCTAAATATAACTTTTCCTCGGACCATATGTCGGTAATAGTTCCTATTGGTAAAAAAATGTAGGATATAATTAGGAATAAAATTAATTTTCGAAGAAATTAACAAACGCGTCTAATACATTTTAATAAAACTGAAGATTATATAGGATGTTTCAAGGAAGCAGTAAAAAGAAAAGTTTCAGGTGATAAAACCATAAACAATCAACTAAAATTTAACTACAACTGAAACAAATGCGTGCCAAAAGTTTGTTAGAAAATAAATGTTACAATAACTCAGTTTAGTAACTAATGAAATCCACTACAGGACCGACAACTATAATATCATTGATACTTGGGCCAGGAGTAACCTAAATAAAACAAATCAATTCGCTCAACATTTAGCTAATGTTTTCTCCTCCTTATTGATGTTCTAGATAAACATCTTTTAGGCAACATAAACTGCAATAATCCAAACCAACAATAGATACGAAACTCTTTTTTTACTTTTTAAAAATAAGGAGGCAGCAGAAATAGATGAGATAACTTCAATAATATTGAAGAATCTGCCAAAATTGGGACCATTAATCTAACCTATATTACAATGCCACGCCAAGGTTACATCATTAGCTTAGAGACTTTAAAAAGCCGAAAATGATTCTCATCCTAATTAATATTACCTCACATAAATCAATAATTAGTATTACGTCGTATAAAGGATCATTTATATATGAATGCACAAAAATGTTTGACAAATCAAACCTGTCCTCTAGGGTAGTGGTTTGGAGCGAGTGCTGTACCTGATCTACATATAAGATCTCACAACTACTGACTGCAACATAACGGAAACATTTGGAGATGACACGGCTCTATTAACAATCCACAAAGATCCTGTAATAGCAAGTTCAACCCTTCAGGTGCATCTCTTTTAGCTAGAATGATGTTTCAAAAAAATAACAAATTAAAATTGGCTAAACTAAATTTCAGTACCTTACATTCACCACAAAAAACAACAATCTTCGACAATTTTTATTTTAATAATCAGGTATTAAGGTACTTGGAGATCCATCTTCATAGCTAGTTGATTTGGAAGCAACATATAACAAAAAAAAAACGAAAACAAATCGAAACACAAACAAGAAAACCATATTGGTTCTTAGAGAAAAAATTAAAATTATCTCTAGTAAATAAAACATTGATGTATAAACTGTAATTGTGCCCATATGGAATTATGGCATAAAACTGTGAGCTGTCCTAGTAAATATTAATTGTGTATAATAATAAAAGCTAAGAACATCTCAACACATCAACCATTTAAGAAGTAATCTAATAAATAAGCACCAAACACCATGAAACTTCGGAATCCCGCGATAATGCTTTTCCCCCACCGCTTTTTCATGATATAATAATAGAGGACCAACATAGAAATGGCTAATAGAAATTAAGTGAAGTAGAAGGCAGAAAGGAACTATCTTCAAATATTTAGCAAAATAGCTTAAAGGGTGTACTTGTGTTCCTCGCAACCATGCCTATCCTCTATTTACTAGCGCAATAAACTGGACCAAGTACTTACTTCCTTTAAAATTTGTATTAAGTTCTTTTACTTATTTTAATAAATACTTTTTTGTTTCAATCCGTACCAATTCATACAACTAAACTGTTTGTGCGTCCTATATATTAGAAATACTTAGAATTAATAATTGCGATCGACACACATGTAGTACTATGAGCGAACTTAAATGAAAATATCCAGATAGAAGATGTAAGCGAAGATGTCAGACCATCGGATCTTTAATATATTTGGCCGTGCGTACAAGACCTAACAGCATTCCCTGTAAGTTTTGGTTTTAAACCACGGGCTAAAGTTTGGGTAACTAAATTCATTGGCAGTTATCAGAACATCAGTGGACAACATAACACATTTGGTTGTGTTCACCTACACTTTCATTAAAGTTAAAGCTGAAATTGTTGACACTATGACTTACGTTTGAACGTAGTCTGTTAGAAATATTTACACTAGAAAACGGTAAAAAATTACTATTCAAAGACGAATAGTCGAGCCAAGCGATCACTTTGAACCAAATTTATTCGCACAGCTAGCCACACCAGAAATAGTATGTCACGTAAACAGTTCAATAGCCTAAGCTCTCTATAAAGTTTGGTTCTAATAAATTTGACTTGAAATATGAATATATGTCTCGCAAAACTGCGCTTTGATTTCAGCGAAACATTTTCAAACAATTGTGCTTTTTAATTATGTTGCTTATTTTGTTGGCGATCAGCGCAGCCCACGAGTGTGAAAATGTTAAAATGATTAAAATGTTAAAATGGAGATTTCAAAAAAACAATTTACATGAGACATCTCGAAAAAATCAACATGAAAGAGAGCATAACGAACTTTGCTTGACTTTGCATATCGACGAGAGTCTGGTTCTTGGTCGAGGGCTGGCGCACGCCCAATAATTAAATAAACTAATGAAAACTGAATGCGACTTGTCTTGAAATTCAACTCGATTGTAGCCAGCGAAAATTAAAAATTCACCTGACAACTTATGTACGTAACGTATTACAAAATTTCGAAAAATTTTAATAAAGTTGTGCTGCCAGCTGATCCAAAACATAGGCGGGACTTGCCAGACAGAAAAAGTGGCTAATATTTGGTATTGTTAAGCTACTTGCCCCAATTCTTCGTGCGTTGGATGTTTATTGAAACATTGGTAAATGCGCATATCAATATTTAAAACAGGTTTTAGACATTGGTATCACTTACAGTGGAATTGAAGATATTTTAACAGATTTTGTCAACTCTCTTGCTAATTGGGGCAAAAGTAAAAATCGACGTTCCACACACAGAGTGATTCTAATAATCGACAATGTAGCCGAATCAGCTGCTGGGCTACACGAAGTAGGAAGGGAAAGAAAACACATTCATATTTGCTTTATAAAACTGCGAGGTGTTGCCCGCAAAAGGTATTTTTGGCGTCCCAGACTAATATTTTTTCACCCGCCCTTCCCCAAAATTTCGAAGTTGTCTAGTATCCAAGTAGACCCGTAAGTATTTAATTGCAGAATTTTTAAAATTCTAGGGAATTTCTTTTCATTAATTTTGATGGTGGATTGTTGATTATTCTTCTTGGTCTTGTATTGATATTTGGAGCGGCCGATTTGGATATTTGTACTTCGAGTTATAAAGTTCCCAATGGCGCGGCCATTTGTAGAGAATTTGACGTGCAGATATTCAAGATTAGAAGATACTTCTCTTTAGTATTTCCGCCTGTATGCATTTTGTTCTTGAAATTGCTAAGTTTAGTTTTATCACAAATGTTTTTTTCCTTAAGGGAGGAGAAGATAATTGCTTGCAGATAGCTGGGTACGTTAACGTCTAGGAGCATCTTCTCAAAAACTTAAATACAGACCTTATCAAAGACTACTGTATTGTAGCATGTGTTTTCAATAATTTCGATAATTTACTACAGCTGGTGACAAATTAAGTGTAACCTGGAAAGCTGAGATAATTTGAAGTGTTTATACTTCTTTAATCAGTCGTCTAGGGATGATTTTTTCTAGCAGTTTTGAAAGAGTACTTAGTAAGCTTACTGTCCTATTGTTTGTGATCTCATGTTTACTCTTTCCAACATAATGTTTCCATGTCCGAGGAGAGTATATGCCACGCTTTTGCTGGTTAAATGTTTGTAGTATCAAATTAGTTATATAATCGTGGCTAACTTTCGGTTCTGTGATGCAGTTATAATTGTAGTTATTTCATTAGATGTAGGTCGGATATTACCGGTGATTACTGGATTATTTCTCTTTATATGACTGATAATCTTCTACAAATATTTGTTAGGGGTGCTGATGATAACGGGTTTAAAAACTTGTTCAAGATAATTAGAAAAAGCATTTGCTTTTTTATATACGTACTAACAGTCTCACTAGCAGATATGAGTGTGGGTAGTTCTCCATGTTTCCTTAAGATACTTCTAATGGTTTTCCATATTCCCGGATCTCCAGGGCCGATGTTTTCAATGCCCTTTCTGTAAGACTGGATTTTTTAGTCATTTATTTCTCTTTTCGCTCGTTAAGTTATGCAGGAGCAGGATTTCTAGTCTATTGGCGTTGTCGTTTTTTCTGGTTTCATTTTTTAATTAAATTGATGATGTAATTTAAAGGGTCGTTATAATTAGTAAAATAATAAAAAAGTAGTCTTTAAGGCCAATATTAAAAATTAAAATAATTTTTAAAGGTTTTGTAATGACACCTTTTAAAGGGATAGTAAAGGTTTTCTAAAAAATATATACACTCTTAGTTTCCGTGAGTAAAGACCTATTATAGACTACTGATCTCGATGATACTTGAATAGATGCGTATTTCTGTGCTAAGCAATAAAGAATAAATTTGCTTTAATATCAATTGAATTCAAAAAATTACATTTATTTTTCTAATTGGGCCGAATTTCTTTAGAAGTTCAACACCAGTTGCAATGTATGTTGAAACGATTGACAATTACATATTAGCCTTTAACAATCATTTACCTGGTTTTGAAAAAGTGAAACTGTTGCTAGATTTTGCTTAAAACTGAACTCGAATAAATACTTACAGAACTCGCCACTATACTGTGAGAACACGAAAAACAAATATATTAAAGCCAATTTTGATAGCGTAGTCGCTGAGCGCAAGATTGATGGATATGGGGCGTAAAATAGCACTGTGTAGCCAATAGCATGCAGAGTGCAACAATGTAGCGACTGATATGTGGCCGCGCATTGTCACGTTGAATTCATCGGCGGAGTCACTTCAGTAATTGTCATGAGTGGGCAGCTAATATCTGAGTCGTATTTTCGGTGTACTTCCAATTCACAAACTGGAGTTTCTTTTTTGGAGCCTCGTGACAAAACCATGGTTCATCTGCTGTGACCAAACGCTCAAATAACATATCTAGACTCTAAGCAGTATAATTACAGCAAACTGTTGGAGTACTCTACACGATTTTGCTTGCTTCTGCTGCACGATGGGACTGTAGAGAACTCATAGCGAACAGACCTTTGTTACATGTAAGTTCTCATAGTATGCAAAGTTCCGTGTGACAGATTTATTGCATCTACCTAAAATATAATTCGCCTGTTTATTATTTCGAATGCACTAGCGTGCATTTGCCATATTCCTGCCGATTTTGCTTTTCTCGGCACAGTACTTGCGGATTTTGAACTCTAAACCTAGCGAAGCAGTTCTGCAACTCTGCTGCGTTTTTACTCCTTTTTATAAAACAAGACACGACGTTTATCGTCTGATTTCACAAATTTCCGCTTTATCCTCAACTATTCACAGAACTGTGCAAGTAGTTCGCTACCTTTTCTTCCGTCTTGCCATCAACGCCATCTTGTGGTATTATGTGATGATATAGTTTATTTATACGCTCGTAATGGACGTTTCAATCATCTGTGCAAGCCTCAAAATAAATTTTAATTTTTGTCTCGATAATAACAACTACAAAACATTGTCAGACAATATGACAATATGCGTCTAAAAAAATAACAATCTCTTTGTATTTCCAAATTGTTACATCAGTACCCGATCAATGACCGATTGTGATAATTACTGCTGTAAAGTTGTAAAGTAGTCTAAATTCATTCATTAAATTTTGATCAGTAACTAAAGTTTTTGTAGAAATTCTGGTTTTGAGAACAATTTTCAATTCGTCACCTATTCTTCAGTTTCCCCCCTGGCTTTAAATTTGAAATATCCTCATAGTTAAAAATTGCAGTGGTTTTCAAAGAGTTTTTCGTATACCACACAAGGCTCTTTTTAGGGTAATTGTATATAGTAGAAATTTCTTGGTGCCTTTTAATCACTTATTTAAATTGCCATTTATGATGAAGTAAACTTTATCGAAAAATTAAACTTTAAGGAAGTCAAATCTATTGATTTACATGTCCTTAAGAATTCTAAATATCATAGTGTTGTGTTCGGTAGAAGTCTGTACAATTTTGGATTTGGAGTCTATGAAAGCTTCTACGAAAGACCACTCTTGTTTTTCTGACATCATTATTTATTTGTAGATTTTGCATTTCATGTTTGATAAATATAATTTTAAGAGAATAATAAAGTAAATGTGATATATCTTGTTATACAAGTTACTAACAAAACAAATGATGTTAGAAAAGATTACTATTCGAGTAAGTTTTCTTCAATCCAGTCTAAAAAGTACGCCACCTTTGTGTGTATTGTAGGGTAACTTAATCGGCACGGCTTTGTACCAATCGATACGATTCCTTCTTGGTGCCATCGGTTACGACGCGCTATCATAACGGGGCCTCCACCATCACCTTTGCAGATAATATTTGTGGTATTTTCCAAATAAGCAGTGCAAAAGCGGATTTCTGTAACGTTTAATGGAGGTTTAGCGTTTATGAACCTACGTTCGCACTCGTCATTAGTCAACAACTTATTGTAAATCTTAATTTTGATGTCATTCTGCGTGCTATTGTTATGTATAACTCCCCATCCAGATGTCGCCAAAACTTCTCCAACGCCCGCTGTTAAAGTACCAGGAAGTGGCAAGCATATTGGGCGGATGTAATCTGAAACGATTCAAATAATTACATGTCACGTACAGTGAATATATAATTACAAAATCAAAAACCTTCAAATTATTTATGAAATTAGAATTTATAAAATCACTTATAGAGCTATTCCATTTCTTCTTGCGTCTTTAATTTTTTTATTTTTTTATTTTTTTTTATTTATGTTGGGCATAAAATAATAAGCAGCAGAAGCATTGCAAATACTGTCACATTTAATGAACTGCAAAAAACTGACAATTTGGTAAAATTATGCTTCCTGAAATAATAATGTAAATTATCTGTTAGCCTTTAAAGGAATGATAATTTAAAGTTTTCATAGAATAAACTTATATAATATAAAATTTTAAGTAAAGCGGCATAGTTGTCAAATGTACTGGTAAATTGATAAACAATTAATTAACAGAGGTATAATCTCTACGCTAAGAAGAATTAACTTACCGGAAAAAGAAACTTTTTTGTCGAGTCTAATTAAGGCTATATCATAAGTTTGTTTAGCTAGAGTAAATTGGGGATGTACGGTAATGCTTTCTATTCCAAAATCTTCGACAGGATCGCTGCATTCGTAAATTTCCTGATCTTCGATACAGTCGGTGTCATTCCTGAGGTGGTACTCCCCTAATCGAATATACGAACTGGCACGGGTTTGTTATTAAATGTAACTTTTAAACTTCATTTTGCTACTTACATCGTATAGTTGGGGAATCTTACGCAATGCGCGGATGTAAGAACATATCGGCGAGTAATGAGAGAGCCGGTGCACAGAAAGGGGCTGCCGGTGGCCTTTAGCCTTTCCTTATATCCGAACGTTGCTACCCAGGGAAATTCGTTAATAATAGTATCGTTTAAAGAGTGGAAGTATTCATCGGAATGTTGTTTACCACAAAATTTGCTCATACGAGATAACTTTTTGAATTCTTGCTGCGACTTAACGAAACTCGAAGAATATCCACAGCACACTAGTGACTCCTTTCCTTCGAAACCGCAAGTAGAGTTCCGCACAAATTCTATCGAATCTGCTTTTGCACTACCGAGTGCTTCAGCAAGAATAGGGCACGAGCGAAGTTCGATACACTTTGCTGTTTCGTTATTAGGAGTTATGCAATCTTCTAAAAAAAAACAGAAACTACAAAATATTTTACCACGGTGTCATAAACGAGTTATTACCAGGCATCACTAGTAAAATGAAGGTCGACATAAACGCAACAATTGCAATAGTTTTGAAACTTACGAAAAACATTGTTGCTATAAATGTGACACAACCACAATGATCAAGCAGCTTAATCGTAAGTATTTGTGCATATTAATAACATTTATATGGAAACAAGCATTCAAGGCCGTGTAGTGTGACGTCATGGACAGATAATCCTGTTGAGCGTGCCCAATCTGACATTATTTCGTTTCATTTTTAGGATCTATTTTTATTTATTGGCATTCTATTTTTAAATTTCAAGGCGTTCTGATCAAGTCCATCGCTTCGTTATCTTCTAACTTAAATATTGTTGACCTAAGTCAAATTTATATTTATTGAAATACGTCAATTCTTTTTTACTGTAAATCGGTATTAAAACAAATGAAATAGTGATGAAGAAGGTCCCCTTTGGGGAAATAAACGATATACAAACAACACGGAACTACATGAACATTATACAAGATCAACCATCCCTTTTAACCATCTTACCCATCCCTATTAACTCAATCATGGCAAATTTATTTGAATCGTACTTATTCATATTTCGAAGCCAATCACAAAATATAAAACCTCATCAAGCATAATTTCAGGAGTAGCTGCTTTAACAAACTCGTTCATAACATACAGCAGTTCTTAAAGTGTAAGAATGATTCAACTAATGAAGAGAAAATAGAAATTGGGGATAACAGCAATAGAATACCAATAGTAGGTCATAAAGAATGTAAAAAAAATAAATGGGAGCAAAAGACACCTGATGAAATTATGTTAAGTGACATACAAGGTCCATCCCAAAAGAAATGAGCCTTATTTTTTTTCGGACGCGAGTGTACATTCCGGCGTGCTCTGACGCTTGGGGCAGGTGGTGGGGGGTCTTAGCTTCCATACGCGGTCGGTGCAAGTCGGCTCTGAGCTCTCGGAGCGGCAGGACGGGTGTTTCCGTGAATGTCTATTTTCAATTTTCGACACGGCGCGATGGATTCAAAAATCGATCAACGCTACGCAATTAAATTCTGCTTCAAACTCGGCAAGAATGCTACCGAAACGTTTGGAATGCTTCAGGAGGCCTTCAAGGATGATTGTTTATCGTACTGCAAGTTAAAAGTGGCACAAAGCATTTAAGGAGGGCCGGAAGAGGTGGCCGACGAACCTCGGTCTGGACGACCGTCAACCTCCCGAACCGACGAGAACGTGCAGCGAGTGCGCGATTTTTGAACGCCGATCGTCGGTTCAGTGTTTATCAAGTAGCAGATGCCCAAACATTCCGAAATCGACAGTACATCGAGTCATTTCCGAGTTTATCGATGCGGAAGGTGTGCGCCAAACTTGTGCCGCGGGTGTTGACTGACGAACAAAAACAGCTCCGGGTGGTTCGGTGTGAAGAACTCTTGCAAATGTGCGAAGATGACCCGGAGTTTTTAAACAAAGTGGTAACAGGAGACGAAACATGGTGTTTCCAGTACGATCCGGAGACAAAAGGCAGAGCGCTGAGTGGCACACCACCGCGTCACCCCGGCCGAAGAAAGCTCGGATGAGCAAATCCAGGACCAAGACAATGCTCGTCGCCTTCTTCGACGCCAGATTGTGCACTACGAGTTCGTACAACCCGGACGCACAGTGAATGCCGCCTTCTACCTGGAAGTCCTCAAAAGACTCAAAGAAAGGTCACAAGTAAGCGGAGCGCGATCAAAACGACTGGGTTTGCACCACGACAACGCGCCGAGCCACACCGCGTTCATCGTGACCAAGTACCTGGCCGGATTCAACTCGGCGTGGTTCCCCAGCCTCCCTACAGCCCGGACTTGTCTCCCCCGGACTTCTTTTTGTTTCCGCGGTTGAAAAGAGTGCTAAAGGGCAAGCACTGGGACTCGGTTGAGGACATCCAAGAGAATGTCACAGCAGCCCTCAAGGACATCCCTAAGGAGGCCTACCAGGAAGCCTTCCGGACTTGGAAGACCCGTCTCCAAAAGTGCATTGATGCAGGAGGATCCTATTTTGAAGAATTTTGAGGTGTTGTAGCGATCTGCTCAATAAAACTATTTTTTTTTTAAAAAGGCTCATTTCTTTTGGGATGGACCCTGTACATAGTTTTCTGCCAAAGGATGATGATGTAGAAGCCTCAGATATTGTCAAAAAAGATAAAAATATTTCAAAATCTACACTAATATTTGTTTATGGCATAACTAATTCCAGAATTTGGGAAAATAAACAATGCATCACCAATCCTGTGGCAGACCTCACAATAATTAACACCAAAACACCAGATTTATTCAGAAAATTTACAGAATTTATAATATTCACCATACTAGTTAAAAGAAAACATTCTACAGGATTATTATAAAATACCTGCAATATTCTGCAGAAGTTAACGACGTTGGGAAGAACTAGAATTACATGGACATCAAGTTAGAAACATAATCAACACAAAGCACAGACGAGCTAACAAATATTTAATATGTAAACTCCAACAGCTGTGTTCTTTGTAGAAGTCTGGCTAATTATTAAGATTGTGAGTATTATCACAATTTATTCAAAAATAGTAAAACAGTACCACCCATACAACAATCCCAAGTAACTCAACAATCACAGAATTCCAAACAGCCATGATAGCCATTAAACTATGCAAATGCAGTAAATGGCCAGGGCGGTAGGACAATTAAAAGTTATAAAAATTTCGAAAAATTGTTTAGTTAACTGTTGGGCAAATTTAAAAACATGTTTAGCCAGCTTATCCAGCTGCACAGTATGACCTTAAATATGCTAACAAACCTGCTGAATAAGATAAAATGGTGGAGTGACAGACGGTTTATTACAACGCAAAGATGAAATTAGCATTTTCCTTCAACAAAACCGGATAGACATTATGTTAACAAGTAACTTTACGAATAATACAAATTATTTTGATAGTATTGCCTGTGTACGTTAGTTCGGCAGTCCTAGTAAAGTCATTAACCACATAAATTTGAAAAAAGACTACATCAATAAAAATTAGAATCATGTCATAGCGGAGATAACAACAGTGAAAATGCTTTATGGGGCTCCAAGTCATACGTAGAAGAAACTGCATATTTTTGTCCTCTGATACTCCGACATATTAGGCAAGTGAGCTTAATAAATTGCCATACCTTCTTGATTTTTTGTAAACAATGACACTTCTTCGTCAGACACTGGTATGATACCTAAATATAACTTGTCCTCGGACCATATGTCGGTAATAGCTCCTATTTGTAAAAAAATGTAGGATATAATTAGGAGTAAAATTAATTCTCAAAGAAATTAAGAAATGAGTCTAATAAATTTTAATAAAACTGAATATGCTACAAAGTTATTCCGTAAATTATATAGGATGTTTCAAGAAAGCAGTAAAAAGAAAAGTTTCAGGTGATAAGACCGTAAACAAGTATTAAAATTTAACTACAACTGAAACAAATACGTGACATAAGTTTGTTAGAAAATGAAAGTTACCATAACTCAGTTTAGTGACTAACGAAATCCACTACAAGACCTACAACTATAATATTATAGCAACTTGGGCCAGAAGTAACCTAAATAAAACAAACCAGTTCGCTAATGTTAATATTTTAGACAACATAAATTGCAATAATCCAAATAATATACCAACGACAGATATGAAACTCTTTAAACATCAATGGAAAAAAAAATGTTTTGCGACTTGTCTTAAAATTCAACTCGATTGTGGCCAACGAAAATTAAGAATTCATCTGGCAACTTGTGTGTGTAACGAGTTATAAAATTTCGAAAAATTTCAATAAATTTGTGCTGTCAGCCCATCCAAAACAGGCGAGAATTGCCAGACGGAAAAAATGGCTAATATTGTTAAACTATCAGTTTTTGTAAGCTACGTACCCCAATTCTTCATGCGTTGGACGTTTATAGAAACCTTAAAAACTGTGCTTGTTAATATTTAAAAAAGATTTTAGACATTGGTATCATTTATAGTGGAATTGGAGCTATTTTAATAGATTTTGTTAACTCCCCTGCTAATTGTCGCGAAAGTAAAAACCGACGTTCTATACACAGAGTGTATATATATAGTCGAATCACTGCTGTGCTACACGAAGTAGGAAGGGAAAGAAAACACATTCATATTTTTTTATAAAACTGCGAGGGGTTGCTCGCAAAAGCTATCTTTGACATCCCAGGCTGACAATTTTTCACCCGCTTTCTCCCAAATTTTTGCAAGGTGGAAACGTGGAACAATTTACTTACAAATGATAACAGTGGAATAAGTGACCTTACGAACGTAAGATATGCAAAACGATCCTAAAGAAAGGCAACCAAACGTACGCTCAGAGTTCAGCCACGCCACATTTCATATCAGATGTGGAGTACTGCAGCCAACTCCGATATCCAAATAATCGAAATATGTGTGACTATACAACTGAAGTAGTAGTGAGGTTTAGTGAGAAAAATTACAGAATTGTCTTAATACTTCGGCTCGAAACCCACTAGATAACAGTAAAAACTTACAAAGACTAAGTAGTCATAAACCGTTAGACTTGCAGATTTGACTAGTTAAATTGTTAATTATGATTACCTCTAGTGGTAAACAAATTTGTGTTTTAATTTACTAACAATTGTCAGATCGACATTATAGATATTATACATGACATTTTTAACAATCGGTTAACAATAACAATTAAACACTATATTGCATTAACGTTCGAGAGTATCATTAGCGTTCCACTTTGTGGGGCTAATATGACTATGTTAGTTATTTATAGTTTTTTGCCATCGTTTGAGTCTTGCATGGAACTTGGGCTCACCTAAGACATAGTACGCAGCTCTGCAGCACGCACTTATATTACTATAGAACTTTTTCACAATTGCTTTAATACAGTCCAGGACGATAATTCCCGGCTTAGAATGTAGTTGAATGTGACAGATGTACCATGAAACGTTAACTGCCACTCGTAAGACTTTATTTAAAAAAAATATCTGTGGTTTTGGATGTTCGTTTTGGTTACAATGCTAAGGGTCGTAGAAGTGTTTGGTACATGAGAATAGCACATTCTACCCTTAGCGTGAATTTCCTGTTTATCGGAGGATATAGTTATACTAATCTATTATTTCATTGTGTTAGTTTTTTATTAACGTAGTAGCTTCAAGTTCGTCTAGTATCCAAGTAAGTATTTCATTTTTTTTCAAATTCATCGTGAGAGTCTCGACAAACCAAATCTAAAACCCTCGAGTCTAATTTTTTTTATATTAGTGAAAATTTGAAAGTATTTTTTGTAAAACATGTTTCTTTTTCAAATTGCTGTAACTCCATTAAAAAAGTACATAAATGAACTTTATCAGTAATCATTGTTTAGGTGCATTATCACAAATTATTAATTAATTATAATAGTGCACATTATTATTTTTAAAATAAACAAATCCTTTATTGATCGTCGCCAGCCTCACAAGCTACACATTGTTTAGACATATGTGATTTACATATTGGCCTACGACATCGTAAACAAAAGACAGACGTTTTCCTATCAGCCGAACTTGGACATAACTGACAACGTTTTGGCTTTTCTAATATATTAGATGCGATGTTATCACAAATATTTTGCTCTTCGGGTCTTTCATCGTATGTTATGTAAGCTTCCATGTCATTACGAACAGACAGCCTCAAAGTAGGCGTTGCCATGTAAGATTTAACAACAGACATACTCAAATTCAAAAGAAGGTCATGACGCAAAATTAAATTGTTAGATTCGCATAAAGAATACAAGATGTGAGAGTTGACAGCGTATTGATCTAATATACCATAAAAGAAGCGAACTGGCCAACGACAAGTTTTACCCGTAACCGTGGCGCTTTTTGCCATAGCTATCAATAGCATCTTTAGTTTTATTGTAAAACAATATAGTATTTGGCTTTTGGTTTTCTTCAACAACTCCTACTTTATGTAAAGACGATAGAAGTAGCACAATTTTTTTTAGAATTATGAGAAAGCAAAACAAGACCATCTTTGTAACAAAATTGATAATTTCTACGGTATTTTGGAGCTTTCTTTAAAGAAATCGGTATTTCACTTTTTTTAAGAAAAATTTACATACATAAAATTTTTTTTAGATATATAATACTCACTTTGTGGCTCTTGGGATACACTGGGTGAAATACACCCGAAAGAAATCTCACTTGCTCCTTGCTCCTTGCTCCTTGCTCTCCTGAAAAAGCAGTACTGGACTGGTGCTAGTACCGCTCTATTACGACTTACTAGCGTGCATTTGCCATATTCCTGCCGATTTTGCTTTTCTCAGCACAGTACTTGCAGCGTTTGGACTATAAACATAGCGAAGCAGTTCTGCAACTTTGCTGCGTTTTTACTCCTTTTTATAAAATAAGACGTCTGCTTTCACAAATTTCCGCTTTATCCTCAACTGTTCACAGCATTGTCCAAATAGTTCGTTACCTTTTCTTCTGTGCTTGCCATCAACGCCATCTTGTGGTATCGTGTGATGATATAGTTTATTTTTACGCACGTAATGGACTTTTCAATCATCTGTGGACGCTTCAAAATAAATTTTAATTTTTGTCTCGATAATAACAACTACAAAACATTGTCAGACAATATGACAATATGCGTCTAAAAAAATAACAATCTCTTTGTATTTCCAAATTGTTACATCAGTACCCGATCAATGACTGATTGTGATAATTACTGCTGTAAAGTTGTAAAGTAGTCTAAATTCATTCATTAAATTTTGATCAGTAACTAAAGTTTTTGTAGAAATTCTGGTTTTGAGAACAATTTTCAATTCGTCACCTATTCTTGAGTTTCCCCCCTGGCTTTAAATTTGAAATATCCTCATAGTTAAAAATTGTAGTGGTTTTCAAATAGTTTTTCGTATACCACACAAGGCTCTTTTTAGGGTAATTGTATATAGTAGAAATTTCTGGGTGCCTTTTAATAACTTATTTAAATTGCCACTTATGATGAAGTAAACTTTATCGAAAAATTAAACTTTAAGGAAGTCAAATCTATTGATTTACATATCCTTAAGAATTCTAAACATCATAGTGTTGTGTTCGGTAGAAGTCTGTACAATTTTGGATTTGGAGTCTATGAAAGCTTCTACGAAAGACCACTCTATTATAAAACGCTTTGTTTTTGAGTGTTTACCAATGTTTTTCTTACATCATTATTTATTTGTAGATTTTGCATTTCATTTTTGATAAATACAATTTTAAGAGAATAATAAAGTAAATGTGATATATCTTATTATACAAATTATTAACAAAACAAATGATGTTAGAAAAGATTACTATTCTAGTAAGTTTTCTTCAATCCAGTCTAAAAAGTACGCCACTTTTGTGTGCATCAATGGGTACCTTAATAAGCACGGCCCTGCACCAATCGACACGATTCCTTCTTGGTGCCATCGATTTCGACGCACTATCATAACGGGGCCTCCACCATCACCTTTGCAGATAATATTTGTGGTATTTTCCAAATAAGCAGTGCAAAAACGGCTTTCTGTAACGTTTAATGGAGGTTTAGCGTTTCTGTACGTACGTTCGCACTCGTCATTAGTCAACCACTTATTGTAAATCTTAATTTTGATGTCATTCTGCGTCCTCTTATTATGTATAACTCCCCATCCAGATGTCGCCAAAATTTCTCCAACGCCCGCTGTTAAAGTACCAGGAAGTGGCAAGCATATTGGGCGAATGTAATCTGAAACGATTAAAAATAATTACATGTCACGGACAGTGAATATCTAATTACAAAATCAAAAACCTTCAAATTATTTATGAAATTAGAATTTATAAAATCACTTATAGAGCTATTCCATTTCTTCTTGCGTCTTTAATTTTTTTATTTTTTTATTTTTTTTTATTTATGTTGGGCATAAAATAATAAGCATCAGAAGCATTGCAAATACTGTCACATTTAATGAACCGCAAAAAACTGACAATTTGGTGAAATTATGCTTCCTGAAATAATAATGTAAATTATCTGTTAGCCTTTAAAGGAATGATAATTTAAAGTTTTCATAGAATAAACTTATATGATATAATACACAATATAAAATTTTAAGTAAAGCGGCATAGTTGTCAAATGTACTAATAAATTCATAAACAATTAATTAAGAGAGATATAATCTCTACGGTAAGAAGAATTAACTTACCCGAAAAAGAAACTGTTTTGTTGAGTCTAATTAGGGCTATATCATAAGTTTTTTTAGTTAGAGTAAATTGGGGATGTACGGTAATGCTTTCTATTCCAAAATCTTCGACAGGATCGCTGCATTCATAAATTTCCTGATCTTCGATACAGTCGGTGTCATTCCTGAGGTGGTACTCCCCTAATCTGATATACGAACTGGCACGGGTTCGTTATTAAATGTAACTTTTAAACTTCGTTTTGCTACTTACATCGTATAATTGGGGAATCTTACGCAATGCGCGGATGTAAGAACATATCGGCGGGTAATGAGAGAGCCGGTGCACAGAAAGGGGCTGCCGGTGGCCTTTAGCGTTTCCTTATATCCGAACGTTGCTACCCAGGGAAATTCGTTAATAATAGTATCGTTTAAAGAGTGGAAGTATTCATCGGAATGTTGTTTACCACAAAATTTGCTCATACGAGATAACTTTTTGAATTCTTGCTGCGACTTAACGAAACTCGAAGAATTTCCACAGCACACTAGTGACTCCTTTCCTTCGAAACCGCAAGTAGAGTTCCGCACAAATTCTATCGAATCTGCTTTTGCACTACCGAGTGCTTCAGCAAGAATAGGGCACGAGCGAAGTTCGATACACTTTGCTGTTTCGTTATTAGGAGTTATGCAATCTTCTAAAAAAAAACAGAAACTACAAAATATTTTACCACGGTGTCATAAACGAGTTATTACCCGGCATCACTAGTAAAATTAAGGTCGACATAAACGCAACAATTGCAATAGTTTTGAAACTTACGAAAAACATTGTTGCTATAAATGTGACACAACCACAATGATCAAGCAGCTTAATCGTAAGTATTTGTGCATATTAATAACATTTATATGGAAACAAGCATTCAAGGCCGTGTAGTGTGACGTCATGGACAGATAATCTGACATTATTTCGTTTCATTTTTAGGATCTATTTTTATTTATTGGCATTTTATTTTTAAATTTCAAGGCGTTCTGATCAAGTCCATCGCTTCGTTATTTTCTAACTTAAATATTGTTGACTTAAGTCAAATTTATATTTATTGAAATACGTCAATTCTTTTTCACTGTAAAACGGTGTTAAAACAAATGAAATAGCGATGAAGAAGGTCCCCTTTGGGGAAATAAACGATATACAAACAACACGGAACTACATGAACATTATACAAGATCAACCATCTTTTTTAACCATCTTACCCATCCCTATTAACTCAATCATGGCAAATTTATTTGAATCGTACTAATTCATATTTCGAAGCCAATCACAAAATATAAAACCTCATCAAGCATAATTTCAGGAGTAGCTGGTTTAACAAACTCGTTCATAACATACAGCAGTTCTTAAAGTATAAAAATGATTCAACTAATGAAGAGAAAAGACTACATCAATAAAAATTAGAATCATGTCATAGCGGAGATCTTAACAGTGAAAATACTTTATGGGGCTCCAAGTCATACGTAGAAGAAACTGCATATTTCTGTCCTCTGATACTCCGATTAGGCAAGTGAGCTTAATAAATTGCCATACCTTCTTGATTTTTTGTAATCAATGACACTTCTTCGTCAGATACTGGTATGATATCTAAATATAACTTGTCCTGGGATCATATGTCGGTAATAGTTCCTATTGGTAAAAAATTTAGGATATAATTAGGAGTAAAATTAATTCTCAAAGAAATTAACAAATTAGTCTAATAAATTTTAATAAAACTGATTTTTGCTACAAAGTTATTCCTTAAAATTATATAGGATGTTTCAAGAAAACGGTAAAAAGAAAAGGTTCAGGTGATAAAATCGTAAATAATCAACTAAGTATTAAAATTTAACTACAACTGAAACAAATACGTGACATAAGTTTGTTGGAAAATGAAAATTACCATAACTCAGTTTAGTGACTAATGAAATCCGCTACAAGACCTGCAACTATAATATTATAGCAACTTGGGCCAGGAGTAACCTAAATAAAACAAACCAGTTCGCTAATGTTAATATTTTAGACAACATAAATTGCAATAATCCAAATAATATACTAACGACAGATATGAAACTCTTTAAAGATTAATGAAATAAAAAGAATGTTTTGCGACTTGTCTTGAAATTCAACTCGATTGTGGCCAACGAAAATTAAGAATTCATCTGGCAACTTGTGTGTGTAACATATTATAAAATTTCGAAAAATTTCAATAAATTTCAATAAATTTGTGCTGCTAGCCCATCCAAAACAGGCGAGAATTGCCGGACGGAAGAAATGGCTAATATTCGATATTGCTAAACTATCAGTTTTTGTAAGCTACTTACCCCAATTCTTCATGCGTTGGACGTTTATATAAGCCTTAAAAACTGTGGTTTTTAATATTTAAAAAAGGTTTTAGACATTGGTATCACTAGTGGAATTGAAGCTATTTTAATAAATTTTGTTAACTCCCCTGCTAATTGTCGCGCAAGTAAAAACCGACGTTCTATACACAGAGTGGTGCTAATGATCAACAATATAGTCGAATCAGCTGCCGTGCTACACGAAGCAGGAAGAGGAAGAAAACACATTCACATTTGTTTTATAAAACTGCGAGGGGTATCTTTGACGTCCCAGGCTGACAATGTTTCACCCGCTTTCTCCCAAATTTTTGCAAGGTGGAAACGTGGAACAATTTACTTGCAAATGATAACAGTAGAATAAGTGACCTTACGAACGTAAGATATGCAAAACGATCCTAAAGAAAGGCAACCAAATGTACGCTCAGAGTTCAGCCACGCCACATTTCATATCAGATGTGGAGTACTGCAGCCAACTCCGATATCCAAATAATCAAAATATGTGCGATGCTCCCTACTTTGTGAAAAATACAGAACTCTTAAGTAATTTAAAAATTGACTATACAACTGAAGTAATAGTGAAGTTTAGTGAGAAAAATTAGAGAATTGTCTTAATACTTTGGCTCGAAACCCACTAAATAACAGTAAAAACTTACAAAGACTAAGTAGTCATAAACCGTTAGACTTGTAGATTTGACTAGTTAAATTGTTAATTATGATTACCTCTAGTGGTAAACAAATTTGTGTTTTAATTTACTAACAATTATCCGATCGACATTGTAGATGTTATACATGACATTTTTAACAATCGGTTAAGAATAACAATTAAACATTATATTAACGTTCGAGAGTATCATTAGCGTTCCACTTTGTGGGGCTAATATGATTATGTTAGTTATTTATAGTTCATTGCCATCGTTTGAGTCTTGAGGGAACTTGGGCTCACCTAAGACATAATACGCTGCTCTGCAGCACGCACTTATATTACTATAGAACTTTTTTACAATTGCTTTAATACAGTCTAGGACTTACGATATTCCCAGCTTAGAATGTAGTTGAATGTGACGGATGTACCATGAAACATTAATTGCCACTCGTAAGACTTTATTTAAAGAAAACCGTAGCTTTTGAGTTTTCGTTTTGGTTGCAATGCTAAGGGTCGTAGAAGTGTTTTGTACATTAGAACAGCACATTCTACCCTTAGCGTGAATTTCCTGTTTATCGGAGGATATGGTTGTAGTAATCTATTATTTCATTGTGTTAGTTTTTTATTAACGTAGTAGCTTCAAGTTCGTCTAGTATCCAGGTATTTCATTGCAGAATTTTTAAAATTCTAGGGAATTTCTTTTCATTAATTTTAACGGTGGATGGGTTGATTATTCTTCTTAGTGTAACGATCTTGGATTGACATTTGTACATGTTTGTACTTTGAGTTATAAGTTTCCAATGGCGCTGTCATTTCTAGAGAATTTAACGTGCATATATTAGAGATTAGAAGACCTAAGATGTTTTTCTTTAGTACTTTTGTTAGTAATTTTGATAATTTACTATAGCTGGTAACAAATTAAGTTTCCTTTTTTGAAGTCAACCTGGAAAACTGAGATAATTTGAAGTGTTTATACTTCTTTAATTAGTCGTCTGTGGATGACTTTTACTAGCAGTTTTAAAAGAGTACTTAGTAAGTTTACTGTCCTATTGTTTGTGATCTTATTTTTACTCTTTCCAACAGCATGTTTCCATGTCCGAGGAGAGTAGACTGTTCATAAACCTGCATTAACTATTGATGGTGTATATGCCACGCTTTTGCTGGTTAAATGTTTGTAGGATCAAGTTAGTTATATGATCATGGCTAACTTTCGGTTCTGTGATGCAGTTATAATTGTAGTTATTTCATTAGATGTAGGTCGGATATTACCGGTGATTACTGGATTATTCCTCTGACTGTTAATATTCGTTACATTTGTAGGGGTGCTGATGGTGGCGGGTTTAAAAACTTGTTCAAGATAATCAGAAAAAGCATCTGTTTTTTTATATTCGTACTAACACTATCACTAGCAGATATGAGTATGGGTAGTTCCCCATGTTTCCGTAAGATGCTTCTAATGGTTTTTATATTCCCGGATCTCCATAGGCGATGTTTTCAATGCACTTTCTGTAAGACTGGATTTTTTAGTCATTTATTTCTCTTTTCAGTCGCTAAGTTATTCGGTAGTTTCTTTGTCTCAGGGTTTCCAGTCCTTTAGCGTTGTCGTTTTGTTTGGTTTAACTTTATTTTTTAATTAAATCCCTTACAGGATACACTTATGTTTGTGTACCGTTGGAGATACACTAAGTGTTTTCTATCCAAGCGATTTTCAATTGCTTATATCTCGGACTCGGAGTATCGTAGAGAAACGATTTTTTTTTTCAAATTCATCGTGAGAGTCTCGACAAACCAAATCTAAAACCCTCGAGTCTAATTTTTTTTTATATTAGTGAAAATTTGAAAGTATTTTTTGGAAAACATGTTTCTTTTTCAAATTGCTGTAACTCCATTAAAAAAGTACATAAATGAACTTTATCAGTAACCATGGGTTAGGTGCATTATCACAAATTATTAATTAATTATAATAGTGCACATTATTATTTTTAAAATAAACAAATCCTTTATTGATCGTCGCCAGCCTCACAAGCTACACATTGTTTAGACATATGTGATTTACATATTGGCCTACGACATCGTAAACAAAAGACAGACGTTTTCCTATCAGCCGAACTTGGACATAACTGACAACGTTTTGGCTTTTCTAATATATTAGATGCGATGTTATCACAAATATTTTGCTCTTCGGGTCTTTCATCGTATGTTATGAAAGCTTCCATGTCATTACGAACAGACAGCCTCAAAGTAGGCGTTGCCATGTAAGATTTAACAACAGACATACTCAAATTCAAAAGAAGGTCATGACGCAAAATTAAATTGTTAGATTCGCATAAAGAATACAAGATGTGAGAGTTGACAGCGTATTGATCTAATATACCATAAAAGAAGCGAACTGGCCAACGACAAGTTTTACCCGTAACCGTGGCGCTTTTTGCCATAGCTATCAATAGCATCTGTAGTTTTATTGTAAAACAATATAGTATTTGACTTTTGGTTTTCTTCAACAACTCCTACTTTATGTAAAGACGATAGAAGTAGCACAATTTTTTTTAGGATTATGAGAAAGCAAAACAAGACCATCTTTGTAACAAAATTGATAATTTCTACCGTATTTTGGAGCTTTCTTTAAAGAAATCGGTATTTCACTTTTTTTAAAGAAAAATTTACACAAATAAATTTTTTTTTAGATATGTAATACTCACTTTGTGGCTCTTGGGATACACTGGGTGAAATACACCCGAAAGAAATCTCACTTGCTCCTTGCTCCTTGCTCCTTGCTCCTTGCTCCTTGCTCCTTGCTCCTTGCTCCTTGCTCTCCGGAAAAAGCAGTACTGGACTGGTGCTAGTATCGCTCTATTACGACTTACTAGCGTGCATTTGCCATATTCCTGCCGATTTTGCTTTTCTCAGCACAATACTCGCAGCATTTGGACTATAAACATAGCGAAGCAGTTCTGCAACTCTGCTGCGTTTTTACTCCTTTTGTAAAATAAGAAACGACGTTTATCGTCTGCTTTCACAAATTTCCGCTTTATCCTCAACTGTTCACAGCATTGTCCAAATAGTTCGTTACCTTTTCTTCTGTGCTTGCCATCAACGCCATCTTGTGGTATCGTGTGATATAGTTTATTTTTACGCACGTAATGGACTTTTCAATCATCTGTGGGCTCTTCAAAATAAATTTTAATTTTTGTCTCGATAATAACAACTACTAAACATTGTCAGACAATAATTGGAAATACAAAAGCCTCTTAGAGCCAATATGCGTCTAAAAAATAACAATTTTTTTTATTTCCAAATTGTTACATCAGTACCCGATTAATGATTGATTGTGGTGATAATTACTGCTGTAAAGTTGTAAAGTAGTTTCTAAATTCATTCATTAAATTTTGATCAGTAACTAAACTTTTTGTAGAAATTCTGGTTTTGAGAACAATTTTCAATTCGTCGCATATTCTTGAGTTTCTCCCCCCGGCTTTAAATTTGAAATATCCTCATAGTTAAAAATTGCAGTGGTTTTCAAAGAGTTTTTCGTATACCACACAAGGCTCTTTTTAGGGTAATTGTATATAGTAGAAATTTCTGGTGTGTCTTTTAATAACTTATTTAAATTGCCATTTATAATGAAGTAAACTTTATCGAAAAATTAAACTTTAAGGAAGTCAAATCTATTGATTTACATATCCTTAAGAATTCTAAACATCATAGTGTTCTGTTCGGTAGAAGTCTGTACAATTTTGGATTGGGAGTCTCTGAAAGCTTCTACGAAAGAGCACTCTGTTATAAAACGCTTTGTTTTTGAGTGTTTACCGATGTTTTTTGACATCATTATTTATTTGTAGATTTTGCATTTCATATTTCATAAATACAATTTTAAGAGAATAATAATAAAGTAAATGTGATATATCTTGTTATACAAGTTACTAACAAAATAAATTATGTTAGAGAAGATTACTATTCTAGTAAGTTTTCTTCAATCCAGTCTAAAAAGTACGCCACTTTTGTGTGCATCAATGGGTACCTTAATAAGCACGGCCCTGTACCAATCGACACGATTCCTTCTTGGTGCCATCGATTTCGACGCGCTATCATAACGGGGCCTCCACCGTCACCTTTGCAGATAATATTTGTGGTATTTTCCAAATAAGCAGTGCAAAAAACGGCTTTCTCTAACGTTTAATGGAGGTTTAGCGTTTCTGTACGTACGTTCGCACTCGTCATTATTGTAAATTTTAATTTTGATGTCATTCTGCGTCTCATTATCATATATAACTCCCCATCCAGATGTCACCAAAACTTCTCCAACACCTGATGTTAAAGTACCAGGAAGTGGCAAGCATATTGGGCGAATGTAATCTGAAACGATTACAAATAATTACATATTACATACAGTGAATATAAAATTAAAAAATTTAAAACCTTCAAATTACTTTTGGGATTATAATTTGTAAAATCATTTATAGGGTTAATCGATTTCTTCTTCCGTCTTTAATTTTTTAATTATTTTTTATTTGTGTTGGGCATAAAATAATAATCAATGGTATTACAAATGCTGTCACATTTAATGTAAAAAAACTGGCAAGTTGGTAAAAGTATTCTCATTGAAATTATATTGTAGATTAGCTGCAGCCTTTAAAGGAATGATAATTTAAAGTTTTGATAGAATAAACTTACACGATACAATATAGAACATAAAATTTTATGTAAAATGGCATAGTTACCAAACGTACTGGTAAATTGATAAACAATTAATTAGCAGAGGTATAATCTCTACGGTAAGAAGAATTAACTTACCCGAAAAGGAAACTGTTCTGTTGAGTCTAATGAGGGCTATATCGTAAGTTTTTTTAGTTAGAGTAAATTGGGGATGTACGGTAATGCTTTCTATTCCTAAATCTTCAACAGGTTGCTGCATTCGTAAATATCCTGATCTTCGACACAGTCGCTGTCATTTCTGAGGTGGTACTCTCCCAACCGAACATACAAACTGGCACGGGTTCGTTATTAAATGTAACTTTTAAACTTCGTTTTGCTACTTACATCGTATAGTTGGGGATTCTTACGCAATGCGCGGATGTAAGAACATATCGGCGGGTAATGAGAGAGCCGGTGCACAGAAAGGGGCTGCCGGTGGTCTTTAGCCTTTCCTTATATCCGAACGTTGCTACCCAGGGAAATTCGTTAATAATAGTATCGTTTAAAGAGTGGAAGTATTCATCGGAATGTTGTTTACCACAAAATTTGCTCATACGAGATAACTTTTTGAATTCTTGCTGCGACTTAACGAAACTCGAAGAATTTCCACAGCACACTAGTGACTCCTTTCCTTCGAAACCGCAAGTAGAGTTACACAAGCGAAGTTCGATACACTTTGCTGTTTCATTATTAGGAGTTATGCAATCTTCTAGAAAAAACAGAAACTACAAAATATTTTACCACAGTGTCATAAACGAGTTATTACCAGGCATCACTAGTAAAATTAAAGTCGATATAAAAGCAATAGTTGCAATATAATTGCAATACATTATTGTTGTAACAGCAGTTTATCCAAAACTATTATCCACTGTAGCAGATATAGGAAAGGTTATCTAATGTTACCATAAAACATCGCAGATTTCTGTAAACTAATAGCTGAAATGCACAGTAATTAGAGGTGTAATTAAATTAAATGCTAATTGTTGTATAGTTTTACATTTTGAATTTGATATTGCCCATTGAAACAAATTAAAATAAATTAAAACTTTTTTATTAAATTAGGCTTGAGGTTTAGAGAAAGTATCATCATGTGTAACATAGGCATAAAAGTGTTCTTCGCTATTCAGACTTGGCACGTGCAATTTACACAGTTTGCCTCATTGTTGAAAAAGAGCTCATTATCAATAAATTAACGAATTTATAAGACGGCGCATTGCTAACCAATATGAACTGCCGACCTTAATACGGAATCAGAGGGTCGAAGATGGGACTCATTTATGAAGACGGTATCTGGAGCAGTACGCAGGACAACCAACCAAGATTATCGCCATCTTCAGAAGCTTGCGATTACAGACTGCGACTTGAAGTGCCCTAATGCAACAGTGATATCGGTCTTCTCCTTTCTCTGTTCAACGTCGATTCCTCGCTATAAGAGTAACAGCACAACGTCCTTATTTGCGACTACCACTGACTTCTCTTCACCGCCAACGTCAACAGTGGGTAAAGGAAAGACGTCTGAGGACATTTGAGTATCGTCTTTTCCTATGTATTCAGATTTTGTTTAAACCAAAGCGATGGTCGGTTATTACTGCACAGAGAGCAAAAGGCAGCATTTATATGAGGTATACAACGGCAACCGTGAATATTTTGGTATGAGGAACTATCATTTACGAATAGCATGTCACCTCCTACAGTTAGAGGCAACTTTACCAGTCAGATTTACATTGACCATACAGCTAGTGGTACTTATTTTGCTTCATAGGGTGTCTCAAGCAATTTTTAAACACAATAACAGTCGACCTAACACATTAAATTATCTTTAATACAACGGGCTGGTAGCTCTCCCATAGTCGGTCCGATCATCACACCTTTTACCGATCTAAAATGTTTAGAATACGATTGAGTGAAGGTTACAGCGGTATTGATGGCATTTAAAGAAGCTGATTGAATTATGGGAGCATGTTAATAATAAGTGGAATGTAGCACCGTTCGTTTATTGGTCGAAAATGTTTATGGCAATACAAGAAATGATGCAAGACTAAAATTGAATCGCATATATAATATTGCCTCATTCCAATTTATCACAGACTCACAAAATTTAATAATTTATTAACTATAAATGTTACATGGATGGTTTTTGATGATAATCAAGTAGTCTCCTTCTTTTCCGCTTAGGTAGCATGGTAACTCCCTAAAGAGATCACTTTGCGAACTTTTCAATATCGCCTAATTGATTACCCGAACGTCACATCGAGTGAATATAGGGGAGTGTCTCCAAGCCTTCTATATTTCCTCATCAAATACTCTGTAATGAGCTTCTCTTTGTGTGATCTAGCATTATCATAAACAATGATAGTAGACTTTGCGCCTTTTTTCCATCCATTTTGAGATATGTCTTGACAAATGACTCTTAGCCTATTTAGTGACGGTAGTTTTCTTTTAAAAGCGATTCAATTAACATTCATTGCCATAATCGCCATCCCCTTCTTCTTCTTTAACTCTTGCCTCGGCTCTCGTTGAGCAATCTAGCCATTTAAGTTTTTGGATATGGGTCAGTAGAGGGTACCCCTTTAATAGCTGAGGTCACCGGTTGTACCGAAAGACATTATCAAGGCATATGCCGATTCTAGTTTCTGCCAAATTGTGACTAGGCACAAATCCTCGGTTAAAATTTCCTAGACTAGTCTTTGGCCAAACAAGCTTTGATTTCCTCCAGTCTTTGATCTTTATCGGTAGTCACGTAATAAGCCTCTCCTCTGGTCATCTCGGTTATTCATTTCCCTGCAGTATGGATAGAGAATGGCATTTTTACAGAAAATCACGTGAATCCTGATGACTATCCGATTATGCGTCGGATTTTGATGAAGGATCGCTGATCTTGGTCATTCTCCGAAGGTATCTATAAATTTTTGTCAGAACTACCATACATTTTGTTCATTTTTATTGTGTTTACTTGCTAATAAATTCGAGCTTACATGTGCCAAGTGGTTCATGAGCAAGGACATAATTTATGAGCCTGTCTTAGTTGGAATGCGGTAGTAATTAGGAATACTCTGACCATTTGCATAACTGGAATATGTCTGTTTTCAGAGAATAATAACCTATGCAATAGTGAAAAAAACTAAGAAATATGATGCATATAGTAGTAAGCAATTTAAAATATTATTTCTGATAATGAAAGTTAGATATATAAATTGAAACCTAGATCTAAGCATCGATCTACACAATTTTAATTTACTGTTTACAATATTTTCAGTCTGTAATACAAATTACAATAAATAAATGATTTCAGACAACTAGAATGACCTGCCATTTAACAGCTTCTTATTTCGCTATAATTTTAACAACTTATGTATTAAGGATATAGTTTTTGCAGATTAAGAATCTGTTAAGCAGATCAAACATCGTTTGAGTCTGCGCCCTGCTGATCGTATCACTGGATTTTAGCCAATTTGTTAGGATAGTCTCTTAAATATTTTTTGTATTTCTGAGATGATTATCTCCTTTTCCGCGGTTTTCATTTAGAGGTTGTAAGTAATGAAACTATTTGGCATGTACCATGAAATATTAGCTATAATCCAAAGAACTTTAAAGTTGAATCTTTTTAAAATCTCAATATTGGAAGCGAGCCCAGAACCCCAAAGTTGTATACCATAGTTCCGGGGTTCTAAATTGCTTTGTATATCAGTATTTTATATTACCCAATAAAGCTTCCTGAGTTGTGTCCCAGTTGTTTCTTCTTAGTGAAGATATGTTTCTTCCAAGTTTATTTACGATTAAGGTTCATTTCTAAATATTTGACATATGCTTTTATGTTGAAGTAGCTGGTTATTTAGTGACACTAGAGGGAAGGTTTTTTTGAGATTGGTAAAGGTAATGTAAATAGATTTGTTATTTTAACCATATTTACTTAGAACTGCTGAGATAATGATTTTTGATTTGATTCGATGATATAATATAGGCCGAAGTACGCTGCCCTGTGGGATTCAATTTAATTGATTTTTTTTTTGGTTTAATTTGATTTTGAACTAGGAAATGGCGATCTTCAAGATTAGGAAATAGCTATTGGTAACCATATGAGTAATTTCGTATATTAACCCGATATCAGACTTTATCAAAAATCTGTGTTAGATTTAAGAAAGCTATAGTATATTATTTTTTGTCTTTCGATGCTTTCTGTAATTGCATAGTGACTTGTTGAATTTGTTCGAGGATTGCGTACTTCGATTACCTAATGTATGGTTAAAATTAGCAGTAGACTTTCTAGAAGTAGCTTTTCAATAATCATCAACATTATTGGCAACAGGTTCATGGGTCTGTAGGACTTAACATCGCCTAGAAGTTTGCCTGGCTTGGGAATTAAAATAATTTTTACTGTTTCCCCAGAAGAGAAAAGCAGCCTGTAGGTCTATTTAAATAAAGTATTGTAAGCTCTTTTCGAAAATTATTTAAGCACTTTTCGATAGTAAGATTGCAATTTAGTATTTAAATTGCTTTAAGTTGTGTTTACTACATCGGCGATTATGAATTTTTTTGGAGGTAGGTCCAGCTGCTGAGTAATTTGCAAGAATAATTCAATCTAATTTTCGATGTATATATTGTCATCTAGAGGATACGGTTGGAAGACTTCTCTAAAGATGGGTAGTAAAGCTTCGGCTTTGTCTTTTTTACTTTTTACCCAGTGCTCAGTGTTTTTGTGAACAGCGTGATATTAGAGTTGTTATTAACGTAAATACTTGTCTCGGCTACTGTTAAGTTTCTTAGACAGCTTTGTATTCCAATTGTTTATTAGAAGCTGTGGTTGTAATACCACTTGGTTTAATTTAATTTTATTTTGAGGTGATTAGAGGCGTTTTTCACAAGCTTTGTTTCTGTAGCATATTTTGTTTGATTAGGATGAACAGTTCTTGGTGTGTAAAAATGTATTTAATATGATTGTTTACCGCCACACTGTGTCTTGAACAGACTGAGTAACATATTGAACTGCATTTTCAATACCTTCGTAAGTTTTAAGTGGTATTTTTAATTCTAGTTTGTTGTCTAAGGGCTCTCGGAAGTTATCCTTTTCTTATTTTATATATTTATAAATCTGTAGCGATTTGACATTTACTAAACATTTTGTCAAATATATCATAGTATTCAGATTTGAAAACAGATATGTTTTTTCCAGGTAAATTGCCTATTATGATAGACTTCCAAATGCTTAGGGCTTTCTGCTGGTAATAGTCAGGAAGTACTTTATCTGTAATTTTGTTGATTTGTGATCTCCCATATTTTACAGTCTTTGTTTTGTGAGATTTTCTTTTTACTATCGCAGGACCGGTTGTACCAGCAGAGTGCTGTATTCTTTCCGGTGTTGCAAGCATCTTGTTGCACTATTTTGTGGAGATATTCTATTGCTTCTATTAAATATTGATCTTTTTTAAGTTCATTTCTTTTCCATTAATTAGGAGTTGGGTTTCTATTTTTATTGTTATTGTCAAGTTGGGCACGATTTGACCTTAAATTAGTGAGTTTATTTCGTTCACTACACTAAGGTAAATAGGTCGGATAGTTTAGCCGGGTTCGTAGTCCACTAAATTAGCTTACCATTTTCTTAAATATATTTAAATAGTTCTTTATCTTTGGTTATGGTAATCCTAGAACCCCACTGCACGCGTTTAGTGTTAAGTTACCTCTTACAATACATATGTGTTTCAACGTGTGAAGGAACTGTTTGTATTGCTCTTGCTTGTCGTGAAAACAATACATCGCTGAAATATCTTATCTCTAATTACTATAGTAGTAAATTAAATATATTTATAGTATTTTATAGAATATATAATAACAATTGTCTTATCTTTCGATATTAATATGATATCGATATATTGATTGGTAAAGAAAGAGGTAAGCTTTAGCAGCTGCAGAACCTCTGACGACATGGACGTTTGAAATATTTTGTTACACTTGCTAAACTGCGTATTAAGTTGTGTTACTTAATGTCCTTATGTTTTAAGTGCTATTTTTAGTTCAGTTAAATTAATAGTTTTAATAATGGCTCAAAAACTGTGTTCCTATTCCTTTTGATACGTATGGAACTTGTGTTTTCTCTGTTAAAGCTTTGATTATGGTCAAATTCTCTGGTGTACTGATTTAATTTCATATGCACCTTTAGCTATCTTTTTTAATAACTAAATTAGTGGTCCGATTAGTTCTCAAAGGTGAGGTTTAGCCAATAGGATTAGGAGAAACTTTATCATTTTTTTTACTAAATGGCTTTATTGTCTATATACTTACCATTAAGTGTCCATGGATAATTATCAAAAAACAATATTTTGTTACGATGCGTTTGGTGTTGTCATGTTTGAGTTTCGTCTATTAAGCGGTGTACATAAACTACTTGAAAGCCCTTGCGGTGCATATTGATACCTTTGTGTCACATATGGGTGTTGATTAATTTCGCCAACTTGGGAGATTAAATTTGATCAGTGTTTGTTGTGATAGGAGAATGATAATGAATTTTAAATTATAGTCGATAATAATTTCTTAGTGAATTTAGCGATATAAAATAAATTGGAACACATGAGACAGCGTAAGATCCTATCGCTCGATATTCAGTTACAAACTTACATCCTTTCATTCCCAAATCTTGTACATGACGCAGAGTAAAAAATGGACAATTATTTAAAGGCAAAAGTTTCTTTGCGTGAATATACATCTACAAACAAAATAAGTCAAAAAGTAAAAACCAACAACTAATAAAAATTTTAAGCAAATTCTTTATTTGGTTACTACAAATATATTGAACATAACATATAAAAATTATACAAAACGTATTTAATTAAATATTTTTAACATTCTTTGAACATTATTTAACACTCTAATTAGGTCGACTTTCAGTTTGATCCGTTTTCTCATATGCAACAAATCTACAAATCTACAAATCTTTAATCTATAGTTTATTTGGTGAAATATTTTTTCTTGAAAATTATCTTATAATTTCCAAATCAGATCGGTGACTGATTTGTTCAGTGTAATCATCGCCCTTCATGGTAACAACTGCAACTGAAATGAGACAATTTTAGAAGCTTTATAATGGTGTAAAGAGCCTCTAAAAGTTTCTATGAAAAAACACTTGTAATAAGATATCTTATTTCCTGAGTATTGGTTGATTTTCTTGGCCCATTGTTTCATGAATAAAATTTGAAGAGAATAATAAATTAATTGTGACACATTTTGTTACAAAAAATTATAAGGAAAACCGATTTTGTTGAAAAGATAACTATTCTAGTAAGTTGTCTTCAATCCAGTCTAAAAAGTACGTCACTTTTGTGTGTGTCAATGGGTAATTTAATAAGCACTCCTTTGGAGCAAACGAAATAATTCCTTCTTGATGCCACCGATTTCGACGAGCTGCCATAACGGGGCCTCCACCATCACCTTTGCAAAAAATCTTGTGTTATTTTCTAGATAAGAAGTGCAGAAGCGGCTTTCTTTAAGGAATGTTGGACGTGTAATGTTTATGTACAAACGATCACATTCCTCATCAGACACCCACTTATTGTAAATCTTAATTTTGATATCATTTTGCGTATTATTATTGTATATTTTTCCCCATCCAGATGTCACCAAAGTTTCTCCAACATCTGCGGTTAAGGTACCAGGTAGTGGCAAGCATATTGGGCGGATGTAATCTGGAAATATATGTAATAATATCGCGTATTACAGAGTCGGAATGTCAAAGACAAATGAACTAAGAAAGTTTTACTTACTAAAAATAAATTAAAACATTCAGATAACTCAGATAATATTCTTTAAATTCCTTCAAATTCTTTTCAAACTGAAGAAGTTGGTTCGTGAAATTAGTCCCAAATATTTATTATTTATCAGATCAATCAGTTTGCTGGCCTGCCAAAATGGGATTCTAAACTTGTTAGATTTCTTTTACGTAAAGTACGACACAATTTTTTGATCTTGTTCAGATCACATATCTGCTATTTTCACGTAAAAAAATACTACCAGCTGCAAAACTTTTACTTGATCTTAACTACAGCATCACGACGGGGCAACAAGAACTAGGAGCGAAAAATTTCAACAGATTTACCAAGGTGGTAAACAAATTTAAGCATATAATCCACGATCCTGTAAAGTTAGGCAACTTACCAAAGATAAGAGGTCTAAAATAATATGTTGAAAACATATCTAACAAGACTATTTTAAACAAGAATTAATCAAAGACAATATGAAACTAAAAAGAATCAATGACTCCTTCCCTACAAAACGTAACTATAGATGAAAAAAATTATTAGCCTGTATAGAAAAATTAATAAATGTAAAACCTAACAAAGTATCAGTTTTGGACTTGATCAACGATATAATCCAAGAAATTTGGATAGAAAAAAATAATTAAATCAAGTAAATCTTAACACAGTCTAGGTTGAAACGTGTTCTTTACTACCAATAGTATAAAAATTATCTTATCTCTTAAATAAAGTATCTTATATATCAGGTAAACAAATACATTGATCTGACAGAAATAAGAACGAGTAGTGTCCTTAGTCTTATTCTGTACTCTTATGCACCTTACGATAGCGAAATCAAAAGACTAACCATTCATTGAAAAAGATATGACTGTAAGTTAGAAGACTATTTAATAAATAACTTTGTATTCTTGAACTTTTATGGTCATTTAATAAATTTAGGAATATCTGTATCATATTTGATTCGCCTACGTACAGATGTTAATAATTTGTAATTTATAAACAAACAATTCAACTTACCTGAAAAGAGAACTGTCCTATTCAGCTTAATTAAGGCTATGTCGTAGATTACTTTTTCTGTATTAAATTGGGAATGCACTGTAATGTTTTCTATTCCGAAATCTTCAACTGGATTGCTACATTCGAAAATTTGTTGGTCTTCAATACAATCGGTGTCGTTTCTGATATGATACTCCCCTAACCTCACAATCGAACTGACAGGCACATTGCTACATGAACTTTGAAAATTTGCTTTACTTACATTGTAAGCCAACGGTCAGCTACGCAATGGGCCGATGTAAGAACATGTCGACGGCTTATAAGGGATCCGCTGCACCTGAAAGGCCTGTCGGTATTTAGCGTCTCCTTATATCCTAATGCCGCTACCCAGGGAAATTCGTTAATAATAGTATCGTTTAAAGAGTGGAAGTAATCATCGGAATGTTGTTTTCCACAAATTTTTCTCATGCGGGACAATTTCTCAAATGATCGGGGTGGTTTAACGAAATTCGTAGAATTGCCGCAGCACACTAGTGGTTCCTTTCCTTTAAAGCCGCAAGTGGATTTACGCACGAGTTCTACTGATTCTGTTTTTGCGGTTGCGAGTGCTTGTACAAGATCAGGGCACGAGCCAAGGTCAATACACTTTCCTGTTCGGTTGTAAGGAGTTACACAGTCTTCTAAAAAAAACAGAAACTGCAATATATTTGACATTAATATCATAATCTAGGTATTACCACAGATCACTATTAAAATCAATGTTGATATAACGAGAGCGAATATAACACTTGTTAAGAGAAACATTGTTGCTACAACTGCTGAGCGACTACTTTTATCGGCCGTAGCACACGATAGACAGATTATCGGATATTATCTTGTAAAACAGGTTTTTATAATGGGATTACATTAGCGCCGAATTTCTATTACCTATTTCCAAGAATTCAACTGTGATTTTATTGTAATTCGAATATTTATATTTAGCGAATTTATGTATGTATATTTTACTTTCTATGTATATACACGGTGTGCCTAAAAGTTTTGGTAAATAATAGAAAACACATCAAATAGTTTACACTTTTAAATTTTACCTTGGCAGTTACTCTGGGTATAACTTTACGAAGTGACCCAAAACATATTTTTAAAACGAGCAGCAGTTGAGAAGTGGGAGGTCGACTATCACCGCATGTTCTAGGCAGGGATCTAGTGAGTCTTATATAAGCCCAGAAGTTGCTTTAGGAATTTTACGAAGTGCTGCCCGAAGCTTTATTAAGGAGAGGACACGCACTCATCATCGAATGTACTGGAAGAACCGACAAGGACATAATTTCAGCAAAACCTTCAATAAGCGACCTTGCTAAAAGAGAACTGCAGAACTCCTTAATCTAAGTAGGCCACAGCTAAAGACAACCATAGTGTTTTTTATAGGCCTCTGGAAAATTGGCAAATTAGCAAATTCAACGGTGACTTTGCATGCAGATTCTGTAGCAAGAAACCAGAAACAGCTTTAAATATCCTATGCAGGTGCGATGCGTTGTGCAGAAAAAGGCAACATATATTCGGGAAACCAATCCTGGAAGCGAAATATTGTCAGATTCACCCTATAAAGGACCTGCATCTGCTGATTCAGGGGATATCAGTTACTGATTGGTTGTGAATTTACTTATTAGGGTAATCACAATAAGCCATAGGCTGCAGTGAACATGGTTCCATTAAGGGAGACATACCCTAAGCGCAAAAAACCACCGCATGTTGCCTGAGAGTGATTCAGAGAGTTCAGTTATTGGCGTCGCGCAGTTTTTTAGAATTCAATGTTGCATATGATGGGGAAATTTCTGATCGTAACGCAATACTACGGTAGGTTGAATTCTTTTGCACATCTGGATCAGTTATACAGAGGGAACCAATTCAGAGAGTGAGAAAGTCGGTTCTTTAAAGTCATCGCTTCAAAGCATTCTACATGGCAATATGAGATTATTCAAAAGCTGCTTCCATGCGATTTTGCCCAGCGCAAACCGCGCAATAAGCAAGAGCAGACAACCCATGAGATTACACTAAAGAGCTTTTCATAGTGCTAAGGTTACAGTTTGGCGCAGTGTTTCGAAAGTAAGGATCTTTGGACCTTATTTGTATAAAGGATATGTTACGCTAACAATGCTTTTAGAGCACTATGTAGACATACTACACAATTGTTTGCATCCATAACTTCGACTTTTACGATTTGGCCAAGAAACCCAGACGGTAATTGCTTCGATATCAGTTTTTCTAGGCGTATCCACAATGTCCCTTAATCCTCGAGTATACCAGAATTGTCTGTTTGCAATTTCTTTCTTTGGCGTTACTTCAAATAAAAATTCTACTCCAAAACCTTTGTACAATAGACCAGCTGAAAGTTACCATTCGAGAAACAATTGCATCTCTGTAGTAAGTAATTTTCGTAAGTTTAATGCAGACTTCCAACAGATGATTTTTAATACAATCTTCTTTAATCAAATAACCGATGTACACCTATCAAAATTGCATTTGTTACAGAATGGTTTTGTCTTTTAAAAATGTTTGAAAATAACGGAATTTCTCTGTTTTCTTTTCGTGGAGATATTCTATTGCTTCTATTAAATATTGATCTTTTTTAAGTTAAGTACTTATAAGTACGTGTTTGTCCTTTAATTAGAAGTTGGGTTCCTATTTTCATTGTTATTGTCAAGTTGGGCACAATTCAGCCTTATATTAGTGAGCTTATTTCTTTCACTACACAAAAATTAAGTATGTCGGATAGTTTTACCGGGTTTATAGTATTTTATAGAATATTTAATAACAATTATGGTATCTTTCGCTATTAGCAAGATATTGATCTATTGATTGACAAAAAAAGGAGGTAATCTCTATCAGCTGCAGAATCTCTAACAACTTGGGCGTGTAAACTATTTTGTTACACTTGTTAAACTGAGTTTTGAGTTGTGTTACGTTTTGTGCTATTTTTAGTTTATTTAAATTAATAGTTTTAATAATGGCTCAAAAACTATGTTCCTATTCCTTTTGAGACGTATGAAACTTGTGCAGTTCTCTGCTGAAACTTTGATTGTGGTCAAATTCTCTTTTTGTAGTGTTTAAATTTTGTATGCACCTTTAGCTATCCATTTTATTAACTAAATTAGTGGTGCGATTAGTTTCAGACTCGACAAAAATTGGCAGTGGCTTAGGTTCCGAATTTAAAGTGTTGAATTTGTTCTTTATTATTTTTTTAGTTTTCCAAGACCTTGCCGATTGGTAAGTTTAGCCAATAGGATTAGGAGAAACTTTGATTTTTTTTTACTAACTGACTTTATTTTCTACGACTTACCATTAAGTGTCTATGGATAATTGTGACGGTTGTAGCTGATCATAAAAAACAATATTTTGTTACGATGCGTTTGATGTTGTCATGTTTGAGTTTCGTCATATTAAACGGTGTACATAAATTTCTTTAAAGCCCTTGCGGTGCATGTTGATACCTTTGTGTCACATACGGGTGTTGGTAAATTACGCCAACTTGGGAAATTAAGTTTGATCAGTGTTTGTTGTGATAGGAGAATGATAATAAGTTTTAAGTTATGGTTGATAATGATTTCTTAGTGAATTTAAAATATAAAATAAATTGGAACACAAGAGAGAGCATAAGATACTGTCGCTCGATATTCAGTTACAAACTTACACCCTTTTATTCCCAAATCTTATACTTGATGCAGAGTAAAAAAAGGACAATAACTTAAAAGGCAAAAGTTTCTTTGGGTGAATATACATCTACAAACAGAATTAATCAAAAAGTAAGAACCGCCCGACTAATAAAAATTTTAACCAAATTTTTTATTTGGTTATTACAAATGTTCAATATTTGTAACATATAGAAATGCTATACAATGTATTCAATTAAAATTTGTTATTTTTCTTTGAACATTTTTTAAACATATTAAACAACAGTATATTAATATATACCTTAATTATGTTGACTTTTATTTTGATCAGCCTCCTCATATGTTACAAATAGTAATAAAAAATCCCTGACCTATAGTTTACCTGGTGAAATATATTTATTTGAAAATTGTTTGATAATTCCAAAATGAGATCGGTGACTGATTTGTCCAGTGTAATCTTCATCCTTCGTGATAACAACTATAACTTATTTGCTAATTTATTTCAATTAAATTTTGGTAAGTGTTAAATTTGTTGTCTAAATTTCGGTTTTGAGAACAATTTTCAATTCGTCACTTCGTTTTTGATTTCTCTCCCAGGTTTTTATTTAAAATGCCCCCAGAGTTAATAATTGCAGTGGTTAAGGTGAAAAAAGTAGTCCAATCTATGCCGTTTTCGAAACATTAATTAGTTTACAAATAGACGTTGATTGCCTAAGAAACTTCTGCCGTAGAATATGGCCTAGCAGAATTATGCACAAATTAAAAAAAATAATATTTTTAATACATAAAGCTCTATACGTTTACTGTCACTAAAAATAGACTCAAACACTACACTTAGCCAAAATCAGTGAGTATACATATATGTAATAGACTTCTAATAGCATAGGTTCTGCTTTTTCAAATTGCTGTTAATGATGAGATAAAACTCATCCCAAATTAAAATTTAAAAAAATTAACCTTACTGACTTGCATCTGTTCAAGAATTTTAAGCATTTTATACTGTTGCGTCTAGTGGAAAAATATACAACTTTAATTTTGAAATGAGAGTCTTAGAAACTTTATGATGGTGTAAAGAGCCTATAAAAGTTTCTACGTAAAACACTTGGCAATAAGATATTTTCTTTCCCAAGTATTCGTTGATTTTTGTAGTCCGTTGTTTCCTTGTAGTCTTGCATTTAAACTTTTACGAATACAATTTGAAGAGAACAATAATAAATTAATTGTGACACATTTTGTTACAAAAATTAAAAGTAAAACAGATTTTATTAGAAAAGATAACTATTCCAGTAAATTGTCTTCAATCCAGTCTAAAAAATACGTCACTTTTGTATGTATCAATGGGTAACTTAATAAGCACTTCTTTGGACCAAACGACACAATGCCTTCTTGATGCCACCGATTTCGGCGAGCTGTCATAACGGGGCCTCCACCATCACCTCTGCAGATGATATTTGTGATATTTTCCAGATAGGAAGTGCAAAATCGACTTTCTTTAAGGATTGTTGGATGTGTAATGTTCGTGTACAAACGGTCACATTCCTCATCAGACACCCACTTATTGTAAATCTTAATTTTGATATCGTTTTGCGTGTAATTATTGTATATTGTTCCCCATCCAGATGTCACCAAAATTTCTCCAACATCTGCGGTTAAGGTACCAGCTAGTGGCAAGCATATTGGACGGATGTAATCTGGAAAAAAAATAATATCGCGTATTACAGAGTCGGAATGGCAAAGACAGATGAACTAAGAAAGTTTTACTTACTAAAAATAAATTAAAAAATTCAGATAACTCAGATAATATTCTTTAAATTCTTTCAAATTCTTTTCAAACTGAAGAAGTTGGTTCGTGAAATTAGTCCCAAATATTTATTATTTATCAGATCAATCAGTTTGCTGGCCTGCCAAAATGGGATTCCAGACTTGTTAGATTTCTTTTACGTAAAGTACGACGCAATTTTTTGATCTGGTTCAGATCACATATCTGCTATTTTCACGTAAAAAAACTACCAGCTGCAAAACTTTTACTTGATCTTAACTACAGCATCACGACCGAGTAACAAGAAGTTAATAGAACCTAAACATCAAATTCTCAAATTAAAAAAGACAAGTCAAACAAAAGCTGACAAAGTATCAGTTTTCGACTTGATCAACGGGATAATCCAAGAAATTAGGCTAGAAACATATAATTATACTCAAGTAAATTTCAACACAGTCTTGGTTGAAACGTGTTCTTTGCTACCAATAGCATTAAAATTAGCCTATCGTTTAAATTAAGTATTCATAACTAATCAGGAAGACAAATACATTGACTTAACAGAAATAAGAACGGGTAGTGTCCGTAGTCTTATTCTGTACTCTTATGTACCAGTAATATATCGGAATTGGAAGGAACCACTGTAAGTTATATTTGCAGAGTCATACTACAATTGTAGCTGATAAAGACAAACTAGAAGAGTACTTGGTAGCTAATAACACAATATTTGATTGGGCAAAACTGTAGAAGTTTAAACTAGGAGCTCAAATATTCAACGTTAACGTTAATTTTACTGTCAAAGAGCTAGTGTCCTATGGCAATAAAGTCAAATATCTACATGTAATGCCAGGCGGAAAAAATAGGCAAATTGTGATTGAAATTCAAACAGCATTTTTAGCTTTTTGGAAGAAATTGAATTTTTCCCACACAGTAATATCTTAATATATAACCAAATCTTAAAGAGCGGTTAATTAGTGTCCAAATTTAGAGTTGTGCCAAAAATAGCAACATCAAAACTGTACAAACTCTTCAAAACAATAGTAAACGCTTTATAATCCGTACATAACTCTGACATAAATCAAGACATTACTATCCCAATTATTGAAGACTAACAAATAGAAAGCCAAGCTTAATCTTCACAAAAATGTAAAAGCTCTTGGGTTAAAATATCTCATCCGTGGACTAAACCATTTGAGCTCTTGTAGTGTTGTATTTATTTCTGAGAGTAACTGAAAAACAAATTAATAGTTAGACTTAGTAATTATAAAAAAGTGTATTTTGCATTACAAACAACAACAGTCATCCTGGTTCGTTGCGCAACTTCCTCACGACAGAGCGCTTAAATTAGCCCAAAAGAAGAGAAAAAGATTTATGCTACACTTAAGGGAACAATAAAATTAAGAGAATTCCAATGTACACATGGCATTAATAGTTTACTTCTCTTGGGAAAATAAGGATCAGTTGAAATACTAGGTCACATCGTTTGTGGCTAATTAAGGATTACTAATATTACTTCTATTAACATTTAGGCGGAACAAAGCTCATATATAATTTTAAAAAATGCGAATTTATAATCAGTAACGTTAACCTTTTTTATGAGAATGCCCAGCTTCTTACCCTTCTTACAAGTTATCGCCCTATGATTATTATTTGTTTGATCTACTGAAGGAGGCGCTTTGGGGACAGATCTGACAACGATATTTCTGCCGAAGTAATCGTGCAAAAATACGATAGCGAAATCAAAAGACCAACCATCCATTGAACAAGATATGCTTCTAAGTTAGAAGATTATTAAAAAAATAACTTTGTATTCTTGAACTTTTATGGTCATTTAATAAATCTAAGAATATCTGTATTATATTTGATTCGCCTACGTACAAAAGTTATTAATATGTTGTAATTTATAAACAAACAATTAAACTTACCTGAAAAGAAAACTGTCCTGTTCAGTTTAATTAAGGCTATGTCGTAGATTGCTTCTTTCCTATTAAATTTGGAATGTACTGTAATGTTTTCTATTCCGAAATCTTCAACTGGATTGCTACATTCGAAAATTTCTTTGTCTTCGATACAATCGGTGTCGTTTCCGAGATGATACTCCCCTAGCCTCACATACGAACTGACAGACACATTGCTATATGTAACTTTGAAAATTTGCTTTACTTACATTGTAAGCCAACGGTCAGTTACGCAATGGGCCGATGTAAGAACATGTCGACGGCTTATAAGGGACCCGCTACATCTGAAAGGGCTGCCGCTCTCTAGCGTCTCCTTATATCCTAATGTCGCTACCCAGGGAAATTCATTTATATTCGTATCGTTTAAAGAGTGGAAGTAATCGTCGGAATGTTGTTTTCCACAAATTTTGCTCGTACGGGACAATTTCTCAAATGATTGGGCTAGTTTAACCAAATTCGTAAAATTGCCGCAGCACACTAGTGGTTCCTTTCCTTTAAAGCCGCAAGTTGATTTACGCACGAGTTCTACTGACTCTGTTTTTGCGGTTGCGAGTACTTGTATAAGATTAGGGCACGAACGAAGCTCAATGCACTTTCCTGTTTGGTTATAAGGAGTTACACAGTCTTCTAAAGAAAACAAGAACTGCAATATATTTGAAATTAATATCATAATCTAGGTATTACCACAGATCACTATTAAAATCAATGTTGATATAACGAGAGCGAATACAACATTCGTAACACTTAAGAGAAGCATTGCTGCTACAACTGTGAAACGACTTTTATCAGCTGTAGCACACGATAGAAAGGTTATCGAATATTACTTTGTAAAACTTGTTTACATAGTGGGATTACGTTAGCGTCGAATTTTTATTACTTAATTCCAAGAATTAAAATGTGATTTTATTGTAAGGCGAATATTTATATTCAGCGAATCTATGTATGCATATTTTACTTTCTATGTATATACACGGTGTGCCTAAAAGTTTTGGTAAATGATAGAAAACACATCAAATAGTACATAAATTACTTTACACTTTTAAATTTTACCTTGGCAGTTACTCTGGGTATAACTTCACGAAGTGACCCAAAACATATTTTTGAAACGAGCAGCAGTTGAGAAGTGGGAGGTCGACTATCACCGCATCTTCTAGGCAGGGATCTAGTGAGGCTTATATAGGCCCAGAACTTGCTTTAGGAATTTTATGAAGTGCTGCCCGAAGCTTTATTAAGGAGAGGACACGCACTCATCATCGAATGTACTGGAAGAACCGACAAGGACATAATTTCAGCAAAACCTTCAATAAGCGACCTTGCTAAAAGAGAACTGCAGAACTCCTTAATCTAAGTAGGCCACAGCTAAAGACAACCACAGTGTTTTTTTATAGGACATGCGACTGTTAAGAATACCTCTGGAAAATTGGCAAAATCAGTGGTGACCTTGCATGCAGACTCTAGTAAGAAACCAGAAACAGCCTTAAATATCCTATGCAGGTGCGATGCGCTGTGCAGAAAAAGGCAACATACATTCGGGAGACCAATCCTGGAACCGGAAGATTTTCAGACACGCTCTGTAAAGGACCTGTATCTGTTAATTTAAGGAACATCAATTACAGATTGGTTGTGAATTTACTTTATTAGGGTAATCACAATAAGTTATAAGCTGCAGCGAACATATATCCATTAAGGAAGACATACCCTAAACGCAAAAAACCACCGTATGTTGCCTGAGAGTGATTCAGAGAGTTCAGTTATTGGCGTCGCGCAGTTTTTTAGAATGCAATGTTGCACGTGATGGGGCAATTTCTGTTTTTAGCGCAATACTACGATAGGTTGAATTCTTTTGGACATCTAGATCAGTTATAAAGAGGGAACCAATTCAGACAGTGAGAAAGTCGGTTCTTCAAATTCGTCGCTTTACATGGCAATGAGATTATGCAAAAGCTGTTTCAATACGATTTTGCCCTGCGCAATAAGCAAGAGCAGACCATCGCTAAGAATCCATAGTGCTAAGGTTACAGTTTGGCGCATCGTTTCGAAAGTAGGGATCTTTGGACCTTATTTTTATAAAGAAGGATATTTTACGGTAACAATGATTTTAGAGTTTTATGTAGACATGCTATACAATTGTTTAAGTCAAAATAGTAAAAAGCAGGTTCGTCAAGAAACCCAGACTGTAATTGCTTCGATATCAGTTTTCCTAATACATAATCTCGCCTTCACACAATGTCCCTTAATACCGAAGTACACCAGAACTTTTTTCTTTGGCGTTACTTCAAATAAAAAGTCTATGTCCGAAATCTTTGTCCAATAGACCAACTGAAAGTTACTATTCGCTAAGCAATTGCATCTCTGTAGGAAGAAATTTTCGTAAGTTTAATGCAGACTTTGAAGAGGGGATTTCTAATATAATCTTTTTTTGTCACATAACCGATATACACCTCTTAAAATTGTATTTGTAACAGAATGGTTTTGTGTTAATAAAAATGTTTTATATTTGAAAATAACGGAATTTCTCTGTCTACTTTTCGTGGAGATATTCTATTGCTTCTATTATATAATGATCTTTTTTAAGTTAACTGCTTATAGTATGTGTTTTCCTTTAATTATGAGTTGGGTTTTTATTTTTATTGTTATTGTCAAGTTGAGCACGATTCGGCCTTAAATTAGTGAGTTTATTTCTTTCACTACACAAAAGTTAAGTAGATCGGATAATTTAGCCGGGTTCGTAGTCCACTAAGTTAGCTTGCCATTTTCTTAAATGGATTTTAATAGTTCTTTATCTTTGATCATGGTAATCATAGAACCCCACTGCACGCGTTTAGTGTTAAGTTACCTCTTACAATACATATGTCTTTCAATGTTTGAAGGAACTGTTTGTATTGCTCTTGCTTGTTGTGAAGAACAATACATCGCTGAAATTTCTTATCTCTAATTACTATAGTATTAGCTTAAATATGTTTTTGTTTATATGCAAATAATTTAGAATATATTATAGAATATTTAATAACAACTGTCTTATCTTTCGATATTAACATGATATCGATATATTGATTGAGAAAGAAAGAGGTACGCGCTGTAGCAGCTGTAGAACCTCTGACAACTTGGACGTGTAAAATATTTTGTTACACTTGTTGAACTGCGCATTAAGTTGTGTTACCTAATATCCTTAAGTTTTAAGTGCTATTTTTAGTTCAATTAAATTAATAGTTTTGATAATGGTTCAAAAAGTGTGTTCCTGTATCTTTTGAGACGTATGAAACTTGTGCAGTTCTCTGCTGAAGCTTTGATTATGGTCAAATTCTCTTTATGTAGTGTTTTAATTTTGCATGTACCTTTAGCCATCTATTTTAATAACTAAATTAGCGGTGCTATTAGTTTTAGACTCGATAAAAAATTGGCAGTGGCTTAGGTTCCGAATTTAAAGTGTTGATTTTGTTCTTTATTATTGTTTTAATTCTCCAAGACCTTGTGCCGATTGGTAAGGTTTAGCCAATAGGATTAGGAGAAACTTTGATTTTTTACTAACGGGCTTTCTTTTCTACGGATAATTATGACGGTTACGATGCGTTTGGTGTTGTCATGTTTGAGTTTCGTCTATTAAGCGGTGTACATAAACTGCTTGAAAGCCCTTGCGGTGCATATTGATACCTTTGTGTCACATATGGGTGTTGATAAATTTCGCCAACTTGGGATATTAAGTTTGATCAGTGTTTGTTGTGATAGGAGAATGATAATAAGTTTTAAGTTATGGTTGATAATGATTTCTTAGTGAATTCAGCGATATAAAATAAATTGGAACACAAGAGAGAGCGTAAGATCCTGTCGCTCGATATTCAGTTACAAACTTACACCCTGTCATTCCCAAATCTTATACTTGATGCAGAGTAAAAAAAGGACAATTACTTAAAAGGCAAAGGTTTCTTTGCGTGAATATACATCTACAAACAGAATTAATCAAAAGGTAGGAACCGCCCGACTAATAAAAATTTTAAGCAAATTTTTTATTTGGTTACTACAAATATTGAACATAATATATACAAATGGTATACAATGTATTCAATTATAAATTTTTATTTTTCTTTGAACATTTTTAAACATATTAAACAACAGTATATTAATATATACCTTAATTATGTTGACTTTTATTTTGATCAGCCTCATAAGTAACAAATAGTAATAAAAAATCTCTGACCTGTAGTTTATCTGGTGAAATATATTTTCCTGACAATTATCTGATAATTCCCAAATCAGATCGGTGACTGATTTGTTCAGTGTAATCTTTGTCCTTCATGATAACAACTATAACTTATTTGCTAATTTATTTCAATAAATTTTGGTAATTGTTAAAGCTCTGTACGTTTACTGATACTAAAAATAGACTCAAACAAACACTTAGCCAAAATCAATGAGTATATATATATATATATATATATATGTAATAAACTTCTAGACATTAAAAAGGTTAACCTTAGTGACTTACATCTCTTCAAGAATTGTAAGCATTTTATACTGTTGCGTCTGGTGGAAAAATATACTATACAACTTTAATTTTGAAATGAGAGTTTTAAAACCTGATGGTGTAAAGAGCCTATAAAAGTTTCTACGTAAAATAGATATTCTGTTTCCTGAGTATTCCTTGTTTTTTAGCCCATTGTTTCCTTGTAGTCTTGCATTTAAACTTTCACGAATACAATTGGAAGAGAATAATAATAAATTAATTGTGACACATTTTGTTACAAAAATTTTTAGGAAAACCGATTTTGTTAGGAAAGATAGCTATTCCAGTAAATTGTCTTCAATCCAGTCTAAAAAATACGTCACTTTTGTATGTATCAATGGGTAACTTAATAAGCACTTCTTTGGACCAAACGAAATAATTCCTTCTTGATGCCACCGATTTCGACGAGCTGTCATAACGGGGCCACCGTCATCATCTCTGCAGATGATATTTGTTATATTTTCCAGATAAGAAGTGCAAAATCGACTTTCTTTAAGGATTGTTGGATGTGTAATGTTCGTGTACAAACGGTCACATTCCTCATCAGACACCCACTTATTGTGAATCTTAATTTTGATATCGTTTTGCGTGTAATTATTGTATATTGTTCCCCATCCAGATGTCACCAAAATTTCTCCAACATCTGCGGTTAAGGTACCAGGTAGTGGCAAGCATATTGGACGGATGTAATCTGGAAATATATAAGTAATAATATTGCGTGTTACAGAGTCGGAATGTCAAAGACAAATGAACTAAGAAAGTTTTATTTATTAAAAATAAATTACAAAATTCAGATAACTCAGATATATTCTTTAAATTCTTTAAAATTCTTTTCAAATTGAAGAAGTTGGTTCGTGTAAAATTAGTCCAAAGTATTTATTATTTATTAGATCAATCAGTTTGCTGACCTGCCAAAATGGGATTCCAGACTTGTTAGATTTCTTTTACGTAAAGTACGACACAAGAAATTTGGCTAGACGTGTTCTTTGCTGGCAATAGTACCAAAATTATCTTATCGTTCAGATAAAGTATTCATAGTTAATTAGGAAGACAAATACATTGACTTCACAGAAATAATACCAGTTATTGTCCTTAGTCTTATGTACCAGTAGTATATCAGAATTGCAAGATAGAAGTTCAAGCTAGATGAGCTCAAATATATGAACGTTAATTTTACCAACAAAGAGCTAGTACCTAAGATAATAAAGCCAAGTATCTACACGTAATGCCAAAAGGAAGAAAATGTGAAGGAAATAGGAGAATTTGGATTGAAATTTAAACATTTTTAGCTGTCTGGGAGAAATTTAAATTTCCTCTGCACAGTAATATCTTAATGTATAATCAAATCTTAAAGCGTGGTTATATAGTATCCAATTTCAGAGTTGTGCCAAAAATAGTAATATCAAAACTGTACAGACTCTTCAAAAGACATAGTAAACGCTTTATAATACATACATAACTCTAACATAAATCAAGACCTTACTATCCCAATCTCAAGTTTCTCACGACAGAGGACCTAAATTAGCCCGAAAAAGAAAAAGAAAGATTTAAGCTACAGTTAAGGGAACGTGATGGTTCAATCTCGGATTGTAACGCAGTAGTTTTGCACGTCTGGATCAGTTATAAAGAGGCAATACATTCAGAAAGTGAGAACAATTATTCAAAAGCTACATCAATATGACTGCCCAGCGCAAACTGCTTCGTGAAATAATGCTTGAAATTATTGCTTTAGATGATGCAATTATGATGAGTGATCAGTCATAGGTATTTCCATTTGGATGGTTGTGTCAATAAGCGAGAGAAGATAACCCATTAGATTACATTAAAAACCTCTCTGTAGTTCCAAGGTTACAGTTTGGCGCAGCGTTTGGAAAGTAAGCTGGACCTTATTGTTATAAAGAAGGATATGTTACGGTAACAATGATTTTAGAGCACTATGTAGATATACTACAGAATTGTTTGCGTTCATGATTTCGACTTTTACGGCTCAAAGTGGTTTGGTCAAGAACCCCAGACGGTAATTGCTTCGATACCAGTTTTCCTATTACATAATCTTGCGTTCCCACAATGTCCCTTAATACCGAAGTATACCAGAATTGTTTGTCTGCGATTTCTTTCTTTGGTGTTACTTCAAATAAAAAGTCTACGTTCTAAATATTTGTACAACAGACCATCTGAAAGTTACCATTCGCGAAGCAACTGCATCTCTATAGGGAAAAAAAGTTGTAATTGTGATGCAGACTTTGATGAGAGGATTTCTAATATAATCTTTTTTAATCAAATAACCGATACACACCTATTAAAGTTACATTTATTACAGAATAGTTTTGTGCTAGTAAAAATGTTTTATATTGGAGTTTCTCTGTTTTTGTGTGATCTGTTTAATTACAACTAAACTATAATCAAAAATCATTTAACATCTTATAAGTTTTAAAGAAAGCATAACTATCTCTGTCTAGAAACTCTATTCACAAAAACTGGAAAAATTATTGATAAAACCAATTGAAACTTGATGGTATTTTCACTATATTAAGCTCCTTTCAAATTATGTCACTCTCAACTAGGCAGTACTCGAGTAACAGCATTGTATATATTCTCTTGATTACCCCATAAGCTTTTGCAAAAAGTTTCAATTTTGCTGGTATCCCAAATCCTATACCCACCGAACACATCATATCTTAAGTAGAATTCTCTAGCTTCATTCTCCTTAAAAATATAGCAAATGTGTAAGTTACAGCTACATTCTCAAAATTAAAAGCTCTAAGAAATGATATTACTATTTCACAAATCCACAACGGTAACGCTACGATGATCCTAGACACTAGAAACTAGATAATTAAAATGTCGACAGGCGTTGAGCAGTAACAATGGAACTGCTATTTCTCAAAAATTGATTAACAGCAAGAACGTGATACTCCACGCTCCGTTGCATCATGGCTACTGCAGCTGAATACTCTAAACACAATAACGCCCCTGCGTGCTATGTAATCCATGTGCGCCAATTTAATGTATTTCCTTGATCTGGCGACTGGGAACTTCTTTCTGTTTTTCTGACTGAAGAGAGTCATGAAACGAGCGGGTGGATTCCTAAAGAAGCCTTTTCTGGTAGTTTTCAGAAGTTTTATAATAGTTGCCAAAGATATATATTGTGAAGGATGGCCATTATTTTGAGGACCAGTAGAGCTAATTTGTTTGTGTCATCTGTTTTTAGACACAGCTTGTATGCCTTAGGAGAACAGAAAAGCAGTGACAGATTTTTGAAAAAAAATTTAGTGTCCGTAGAAAAAGGTCCTACCCAAACAGTAGTCAGAACATTTATTGAGAGATAGAAGTAATACAGAGTTAAGGACAATATTAGAGTGAAGACCTAACAAAAAGAAAACTACAAAACTTACAAAAATTATTACCTGTGTCCGCAATATCTGCAAATTACTTGAAGTGACTTGCCTTGTTGTATTGCTTAATTGTCTCACGAAGCCTCTCAAGCTTTTAGTGAGTCATTATACTTCCTTCAAATAAAGACATCTGGCCTTTATAAAGCCTTTTTATGGGTATTTTCCACCAAACTTACCTGTTATTGATGGAGAAACAGTTTTAATTATTGAGTTGAGGTATATTAGACAGATGACCTGGTTAATCCAGGAAACTTTCAAACTAAGAATATCAATGATTTCTACACGAATAATGCAGAAATCACTATTGAAAGAAGACTTTCTGTTTCAAATAACTGTCAGATTTATTAAATTAAAAATTCTTTATCAGTTGACTATAAATGAAGGGATTCTTTGTAGATAATCAAAACTCAGTTGTGTTCAAATGTTGTAGTGGTGGTGGTTGGTCAATGAGAAAATTATCAAAAAATTAGTGTTCATGCTATTCAAAATTCAGTTAAGAACTTTGGAAACCACTACTTTAAATGACTTGTCTGGCCACAAAAGAAAACTTCTTTTGATAAAAATATTTGCAAGCGGTTTATGGCTTCTGGTCGTGCAAAAATGAAGCTTTATTTCAAGAGATGTTTATAAATAATAATAATTTAATAAAAGACGGGTATTATTTGGCCTGATCTGTCTTCGTGCTGTTGCGCTTCTTTTTGGCAGGGCAGAATTTTTCCACTACTATACGTTAAGCAGAATTGAAGGAATAGAAAAGCACTAAAGTGTGGTAGCACGACTAACAATGTCCGTACCCTAATGACTAGCAGCAGTGTAAGAAAATGGCTGCCGAAGTTAAGCCCGTTGAAGGCACCCAAAAATTAAGCTGGGAATTTTAGGTGGGCTCGTCAATTTTACCTGGTAATTAAGTAATGAACAATTTTATACTACATTTTCTACTACTGCTCAAATATATCATTTTCTTTGTATCTCAATCCACCCTCAACAAATTAACATACAATTTTAGTGTCACAGTATATTTAACATAATGAGGGCCTTTACATATTACCCGAAGCATCGGAGCAAGAGCGATCATGGACTGGTTCCACCACTGCCATGTGAATCTCATGGGATGACCGAGCTAAACTCTTTATATTAACATTATCGAGAATTTGTTAAATGAACTGAAAGGATCGTGGTGAGTCTATAGGATGACAATATTTTTCAGTTGAAGGCGGCTTGGGATGGTATCCAAGCAGAATGTCGTAAATCCTATTATCCAATCACTGCGTTTATTTAATTATTCCTTACAATAAACTTTTGATCGCTGTTATATTTACAAACAAGAAAAGGAAATATTTTTGTGAAAACCTGATTAAATAAATCTACAGGAAGAACATTTATTATTGCAATACATCGATTTCAGATCTTAGTACCGAGGTCAGCAGATAGACAATAAGGTCTTACGGTGCAAAATTACTAAAAAATATATCAAATTTACTATAAAACTTCTAGACGACAGTAAACAAAGGTGGGGTTATTTTTTTTATTACTTTTGTGTGTATTATTGGAACATCAGCATTGCAGCTTATTGAGCCATACGACACAATTCCTTCTTGATGCCAGCGATGTCGGCGCGAAAACTTAACGGGACCTCCCCCATCACCTGAACAAATAATATCTGTAGTATTTTCCAAGTAAGAGGTGCAGAAACGAGACTCTCCGACGTTCTGGGGACGGTTGAACTCCACATATAAACGCTCGCATTCGTTATTACTCAAAAGTCTGTTGTAAACCTTCCTTTCGATATCATACTGATGCTTGCTCTCTTCTACTCTCCACCCTGATGTTACCAAGACGTCACCGATATTTGCTATTGGAGTGCCAGGCAGAGGTAAACTTATTGATCGGATATAATCTGAAAATTGGAAATTAGTTTATTAAAAATTTTGATTGAGATGTTTAATCGTATATTATAGGATATTAAAATATATTTATACTGGATACTATCTAAATATTTTTCTTGAAAGTATAATTGTATTACAATTAAATTCAATCTTTTTGTGAGATTGGAGCTGAATGGATGTAGAGAACTATAGTGCTTATGGAATCGGAGATTTTTGCCACCCGGGTACATGTCGAGGAGTCATTTTGTAACCAATGGGCGCATGTTGGAACAAGTCCAACCCGGTGTCAGTGAAAAGAGCTCATGATTTTGGACAGTGGAAAGATAAGTACTTAAGAGTTGATGCAACTGTTAAGTATTAGTAAATGAAAAATTATAAACAGCATTAAACAAGTAAAATTCTCAAAAGATAAAAAAAAACACTGAAGAAGATATATAAAATCTTTATCATAAGAGTTTCAGGGCTGATTTTTTAATTTTTTACCTATGATATTAAACACAAGAAATTTGTGTTATTCAGACATATATTTTAAATATATGTGGCCTTGGAAGTGTTTTTATATAAACTCACTAGGTGGGAGGGCTGTTTGGCTTGTTTGGGCATTTAATTAGAAGTTATACGTGTGATGTGAGGAACGCGAATTTCGAGTAGAGAGTTAAAATTAAGTTCTGCATCAAACTAAAGAAAACCCTTTTGAAACATGGAATATGATACGACAAACACATGGTGACAAGACATCATCGAGAAGCCGTAATTTAAATAGCACAAAGATTCAGAATCGATCGCCTGTCAATATCTCCTATTGTTCCAAATGTAGAACATGTAAAGCAGTCACAGCAAGAAGACCGTTGTGTTATTATACGCATGAAATTCGAAGAGCTAAATTTAATTAGAGACGTGTTACCAAGTTTTGCTACTGAACTATGAAAAGTTATAAATGATCCTGCATTTGCGTTGAACGTTATTGCACTACGAGTATGACCCTAAAAGAAACATCAAGGTGGCGAATGTCAAGGTCATGAGTTATCAGCTCCCAAAAAATAAAGAAGCGCTGTTTAAAAACAAAGACAATGTTTATTATATTTATGTAAGGTTCAAGGTTTGATGCACCATCTGGGGAACATCTGCCTGAAAGACTAACGATAAGCCAACACTTTTAGATTGACTTGCTGAGACATTTTTGTCAAGATTTGTAGGCATCTGCGTAGTGGTTGTTATTACTTGACAATACATGACTTTATACTGTAGTATCACTAAAGGAATATTTGGCCAAACGTCAGATTTCTACTCTACCAAACCTGTCGCCGTGTAATTTTTTGTTTTTTCATGTAAAAATGCCGCTCAAATAAAAGCAGCGTGAAGATATTGCAGCAATTTAAACGATTATGACAGATCTGCTGAAAAGTATCCCGGGTAAAGCTTTCAATACTTGCTTCCATGATTTTCAAGAACGGTGGTATCTGTGGCTACATAGCCGAGGATATTATATTGATAGGACTTAAAACCAGCCCTGATTTTTTTGACAAAGACTGAAACAGCGCTATGTGGAGCAGATACAGAAAAAGAACAAGATGGCAAAGAAAACTTATATGTATAATTATATCTAATTCAAACCCAAAACAATATTAAAATTGAACGAAATAATAATCCCGGGAGATTTAATAGACACTTGGTGGTAAGTTGATGAGAGTGTAAAACAAAGTTGTAACAAAGAAATTAGTGTAGTTCTGTGCAAGATACTTACGAAAAATATATATCAACCAGAACATAATTAGTTGGTTTAATAATTAGGGCCATAAAGAACGATGCCCATGAAGGGCGAAAATTCCCCGGATTTGCCTAAACTTTTAAATGCCGATTCTAATACTACATTGTCTACTGACTTTAACCATGTTTGAAAAAAAAATTGTAGTGTCACGAAAGATATTACATAGGCACAGCAACCAACAGTTCGCAATCCATTCCTGTAGCTGCAGCAGTATCCAAGTAAAGCGTCCAGAAATGCTTTGCCTGGAGTTGTGTCCACCAACACAAAAGCATTGTATTTGACACTTTTGCTGTGGCGAGAGTAGAGCTGCACTTGTGCTAAGATTGTATTGGCAGCAGTCGCTGAGAATCCATACCTTAATTTTGTAGTCACCATCGGCGTCCAAGTGAGCTTCGTAATAGGCTATTGCTTGAGCCAATTGGTACATACCACAAGCAAGATGGTACAAATCATGTGGAGCAGCTGATGGAAAAGTAGGGAGTGTGTCAGAATCTAAAACTTGCAATTGCATCGTTGAATGTCGTCTGACGAGCTTCTCAGCTTGCACAAGTGAATCCATCTTGTTGACAATTGCCTATGCTCACAGCATTCGGTCCGCTATGCCATTGGGATCTGCAGTATCGGAGTACATGCGAGGCAAGAACGCATAGTGAATGGCGCAAGTAACACGGAAGTCATCCATCATATGGTCTTGCGACTTGGAAGGGTAGACTTTGGAGAAGATTTTTGATTGCTTCTTGAGCCCCATTCACAGACTCAATCACATAGCGAACCTTCGTGACCATGCATGAATCGGTGGCTTGCTGGACAGACAGCTGATTCTTTCCTTTGTCTAAGAATGAAGGCATTAGGCATCGATAGCCTTGACTCTCCATCTTTGACTGAGAATCGCAAAACCCTTTGTCAACGACCATGACGTCACCTGCTCTAAACAATTCAGTGAACTGCGGCTTCTGCACGATGTCGTTCATAATTGTCGAGTCAGAAGCTCCTCCTTCATAGGGACCCCAAACCCCAATGATGTATCCATTAATGGTGACACCAAGAAACGGCTTCGTTAGGTTTCAATGCTTATGCTTGCTGTATGTTTTCTTCTGTATTTTCTGCTTCTTGCTTTTCTGAGTGTAAAAATATGTTCCATTCCATACAGTAATCAGCTGATCGTTGGTGTTGTAAAGCCGCTTTGCCAGATCGGTAGTGTGTTCATGAATCCTGCTGCGCGTGACGTTTTCAAAACACAGACATGAAGGAACAAAATCGGCTAAAAACTTGTGCGAAAGATTTCCTTGTATCTCCAAAACGTTGCTGGCTTGATCTTGAATTGGAAGCAGATTTCTCTGTGAGTTTGACCAGTGCGAAGCTTCGTAAGGTACACGTCCACAGCCAGTGAAACAGGGCGATTCATGGGAAGGCCCTCACAGATGGCAACCAATGTGTTGAAGTGGTCTCTAGTTAATCCAGTGAGCACATGCAATTCTTTATCCGTGATGTCGTCAAATGAAGGCAATTGTGGTAGAGGCTTCTTGGCATCAAGCTCTGCAACTTTTGCCAAATCTTCGAGCAATCCATCTAATTGCTGCTTTGACATTTTGCTCTTGTTCTTGACCTTGAACTCTTCGCCGTCGTAGTCCAGCTTGTTGTCAGCAATGAATTGCGAAGCACATACGCGAACACCTGATGGTAGATATATTTTTGCTTCTTTCAAAACAACCAAACGATCCAGGCGGGGGACGTCTCTGAGCTTTGGCAGTGCACCCAAAAACACACGCTTCGTAATTTGCGACTGCGCACTTGATGCCGGTGGAAAGCGTAGCTTCTTCTACTGACCTATACGAGTTCCTAATGTACTTGGCGTGGTAGGCTTGTCCATCTCTGTATTTGATTTGCGACTGCGCAATCTTGCCAACCTTCTTGCCGCAAGCTGGCAGCGCGCACTTGTCCTCCATTGTTCCTGTAAGGCATATCACTTTACCATATAGAAGGCTATGCAAAGGCGTGGCTAAAGAATCCTACTTGTGACTCGGCGTCTCGGCGCCAAAATAGACGCTAACTCACAGAGCAGAAAAGTGATGTGCACTTGTTGACGATTAAAAGGAGACTGAAGGATCAGCTGTTGCGTCAGCTTTATATAAAGAGCATGCGCATGCGCAATCGCTGTTTGCACAATTGACGAGAGCGCCCCCTATCACTTGAACTGCACAATTTCTTATACGCGCTGTTTTACGGAATGCCTCACTAAATTTGGATTTTTAAGAGTAATTAAGCACAATTAAGACTCATTAAGAACAATTAACTTACAGTAAAGACATTTCTTACATTTGTGCACACTCATGGACTTGAACTTGGGTTGACGGGATGTGAGGCGTGTACGCTGACCACTCGGCCAACGGCGCTTACATACAGATTACTGTTTGTCGCAAGCTTTTATGTTTTTCAATGGGACTTAACATTAAACTTTCATCGAAGATTTCACTATGTTCCCGTTGAGCTAGAAATTTTTCCGACACATCTCTGAACTCGTCTCGAAGAGTTCTATCAAAATCTGCATTCAGAATTTTAGGCAAATCCGGGGAATTTTTGCCCTTCATGGGCATCGTTCTTTATACTCTACACAAGTCATAATCATAAGAGTATTGTCGTCTGCTAATTTAGCATCAAACTGCGGATTATTTTTAGGCAAATTAAGATAATAAAAACTATTTTCCCAGAACAAAATTTGGTAATGCACTCAAAGTAAGTCGCAAAGCTGAAAAAGGAGTAGAGAAAAGAAGCATTAGACAAAGTAAAAATAAAAAAATAAGAGAGAAGCCACAGCTGAGGCGATTTATTCCAAAATAAATGGCGATTGTCTCTTGAGGTCATTCTGAGTTCATCTGCTGATAGACTTATTAGCTCATCGTGAGAGGATTACTAGAGAGATGATAAGTTAGTCAACTCATTATTTAGCGGGTACACCGTCATGCAATGCTCTCAGAGAAATCATAAAATAGATGTCGAAGGAAAATATTTCTAATTGAATGTGTTCTGTCTGATAAAAGATTAGCGCGAGGGGAAATAATTGTGGTACCAATAATTCCTGAATATATAAATCAGTTGACAAAATCTGCTTGCCTGAAAAAGTAATTGTCCTATTGAGTTTAATCAACGCTATGTCGAAGGTTTTATCACTCCGCCAAAATTGGGGATGCACTATAATATGATCTATTCCGAAGTCTTCGGCGGGATCGCTACATTCATATATTTCTTGGTCTTCTACGCAATCGGTGTCATTTTTGATGTGGTACAAGCGTACGCACGACCTAATTCAATTTCCTATAATCGCAACCTCTGTGCTGTTTAATTTCACTTACACGAAACCGATGGGGTTGGTCACTCAGTGGCCCGATGTCGGGACGTACCTGCGACTTATGAGAGATCCGGTGCATCTGAAAGGCGTCTTGTTTAGGGACCCCGTGCATCCCAGCGTGGCTATCCAGGGAAACTCACTAATAATGGTGTCGTTGAAAGTGTGAAAGTAGTCGTCGGAATGCTGCCGCCTTCCACAAATTTGTGGAAGTTAATTTTAAAGCCGTACAATGAGTCAGTTGTCTGTCTGTCTGGTTTTAAGAGTTGCACAACTGTCCTCTGTAAAAAAAAGTGTATGTGATAAGATAATTGCAGAAATATTATTACCAAGTGAATTTATTGCTTTTTATTTTACCTCTATTACAGAATTACATTATCAGTATGCTTCTTAGCTGCTAAAATTCAAATTGACTAATAGTTCCATTACGCCGCAAGAAAAATTTATATTTATTTTTAATATATTTTTTTTAATTCGAGAGAGTCATCATTAATGAAAAAATAAGAAAAATAAAGAGCAATGCATCGTATTAAAATGGAACAACGCAAACTGCAAAACTAATGAAAATAGTAATTACGCGGCTATGTGTAGCATTTGGTGAAAAAATCAAACTTAAAGTGGATCTCGCTCATAAATTTTATTCTGGACGAATTTTACAAATCTGTGCTCTATAAAAACACAACGAGGATTTTCAACAACTAACTACTCATCTACATAAAACGCAAGCCACTCTAAGAAGTAAGCCACTTTTGTATGTATTAGTGGAACAGCATGATCGCAGCTTTTCGAACCGTACGATACAATTCCTTCTTGATGCCAGCGGTGTCTGTGGGAAAACATGACGGGGCCTCCGCCGTCACCTAAACAAATAATATTTGTAGCATTTTCCAAATAAGAAGTGCAGAAACGGGTTTCATCGACGCTCTGGGGACGTTCAAAGCCCATGTACAAGCGCTCACACTCATTATTACCCAAGCGTCTGTTGTAAATCTTTCTTTTGATATCGTATTGGTTCTCGTTTTCTTTTACTCCCCATCCCGATGTCACTAACACATCACCTATATGTCCTGTTTGCATACCAGGTAGAGGCAAGCATATAGGTCGAATATAATCTGAAAATTTAAATTAATTTTATAGCTCACGGCAATAAGACACGTTTGTAAAGTAACGTAGTCGTGTAAAATATTAATAAAGATTTACTATTTGCCCCAAGTCCACTTATTGAGCAAAATGATTTATTAGAAAGATCATTTTTTAACGAAATAAATAGATAACAATCACATAGGAAATAATTTGAAAGTACGAAGGGTAAAGCAAAATATCCCATTCAAATTTTCCAGTTGGAAACAGTGTCTTACCTTTTAGTCTCACCTTAGCGCTAAACCGTTAACATTCTTATAGAAGACTTAAGTCTCATTCTCCGCAACTAATCGCTTCAAAAAGAACTATTTCTTGTTTTTCTAAAGAAGCAAATCACATGTGGAGGCGCAGTTAAGAAAGTTGTGCTCTAACAACTGATGCAAAATGATGAGAGCATAGCCCCGATGAAGGGCGTGCAGCCTTTACCCTCCAAATAAATCACCAGATCCAAAGCTTTTAAACCAAGTGCGAGTGAAATTGTAGCACAAGTTCCATAAATAATAAAAATATCGTTTACAGTATCGTTAGTACTGTTGCCTTTTTTTAAACAGAGCACCATTAGATGTCACAAACATTTTTGATTTTCGTTATTTAAGGCCAATGAGAACGAAATTTTAGAATAACTAGACGACTAAAAAGGATGACATCAATGGCTAAAATGTTTTCAAATGAAACAGTAGTGCACAAGTCGCGAAAGAAAATAAGACAAGCAACAGTTTAAATTCTTAAAGATGTGCTCATTTAATTTCTGAATTGCATTTTCTTGGTTGAATACTGATGCCAACAGATATGTCAACATCCACAGTGACGTTACCGCAGTTGGCCCAGTTAGCGTTACTTGAAACACAATAATGAGGAAGTGATACAAGGTCATTTGTCACGGTGTGAGATGACGAATCAGTGAATTTAGATTTTTCTTTAAGCCACAAAAAGAGACACAAACGAATAACTTGTTGAACGCAGTTCTTTAGTAGAGTTTTAGTACAACAGCGACATTCGAGTTTTAAAAAATATCAAGAGTTTGTGGAGGTTGTGCCAATAGCCAGAATGGGGAAAGTTGCTAAAGTTGAGATCTTGATTAGATCAGATTGCTGGAGAAACAAACTTTTTAGTTGACTCCCATCACCAAAATTTCAAAAAAATTGAACCTGGGGCATGGGCCAAAGAATAACATTCTTATGGCTAGGAGATTTTTTCCTATTTGTTAGTTTGCAGGCCACCTTAAGAGGAAAATTCAAGATATTTAGGAAAAAGCCTTATCGGATTATAAAACAATTTTAATGGTATTTCTAATAATAATACATAATAGCATATTGTGAAATTTATCTTTCAATACCAACCTAAGCAGAAACTAGGTGTTCACTTGACAAAATCTACTTACCTGAAAAAGTAACTGTCCTGTTGAGCTTAATCAACGCTATGTCGAAAGTTTTGTCGCTCGGACAAAATCGAGGATGCACTATAATCTCTTTGACCCCGAAATCTTGGGCGGGATCACTACATTCATATAATTGTTGGTCTTCTACACAATCAGTATTATTTTGATGTGGTATTCTCCCAAGCGTACGTGTGATCTAATTCAATATATCGTTATACATGGTGCTCCTGGAAAGTAATGGGACTGATTTACTTGGTTCAAGAAAAACTGTCGGCCCGGAGTCTTCGGAAAGGTAAACGGCCCTACCCAACACTTTTTCAGATTGTTTGCAAAGTGGGCAGCTATTTAATATAATAAAATTTTGCATTAAACTCGAAAAATACACAACCGAAACGCTTGTTATGATTTATCGAAAGCACGAGCGTTCAAATAAGGATAAACAAATTACAAACGGCCCGTTTTGGGCAACGTGTCTAAGGCGAAAGTGATGATATTGATAGCAGATAGTGATACCTTGAAAATCCATTGCGCATGAAATCGTAACGACAGAATTGTAGATGCGGAAAGTTTGTGCTAAATTGGTTTTAAAGGTTTTGACCGACGAACAGTGCCGATTTATGTGGGCTTTTGGACCGTTTGAGGTGAGCTTGATTTTTTAGAGTACGAGCTTACTAACTCTTAGCAGCATACTACTGAATCTCCTCGGCCAAAAAATAAACAAACCAAAGATGAAAATGATGTCCATTACCTTTTTTGACTTTAAAGTTGTTTTAAATAAGGAGTTCGTATCACTTAGACAGCAGCTTTGTACTTAAAAGTGCTTAAACAGTTAAAGTTGATCGTGTCCGCCCGAAGATTCCTTAGGTTCCTCATCACAACAATACACCGAGCCACGCATCACTGCTACTAAGTTCTTGGCGAAAAAAATCGTTGCAACGCTGTTTTAACCTTCCCACAACTCGGACCTGACCCAACTTTCTTTTAATTCATCGGCTTAAATCTATCTTAAAAGGATATCATTTTAAGACTGTTAAAAACATACGGGCTGTTGTAATGAGTATTCTAAAAGACGGTACATTGATGCACTAAGATGTTATGTTGAAGAATATCAAGTGTACCTTCAGTTAAACGCATTTCCTTGAATCAGTCGCATTACTTTCCTGACGTACTTCGTATTTGCAACATTAGCATTTACTTACATTTTATTACTAAAAACAGTTACACAATGACCAGATGTTAAAATGTATCTGCGACTTATAAGGGATCCGGTGCACCTGAAGGGGGTATTATTCAGGTAGCCCTCGTATCCCAGCGTGGCTATCCAAGGAAACTCATTGATAGTTGTATCATTTAAAGTATGAAAATAATCATCTGAATGCTGTCTTCCACAAATTTTATTCATGCGATATAAAGGCGCGGGTGGCTCCGGCACCGATATAATAATGGTTGACGGATCCTTCTCGACTCGAAAACCATAAGAGGGGTCAGTTGCATTCTGCTGGTTTTCAAGTGTCACACAACCGTTTCCTGCAAGGAAAAATATAGTTAAGAGCACGACTTTATTCAAATAATTACCAGACGTTGCTTGTACTATTATAGCTGACATAACCACAGCAATTAAAAAAATATTGGTTTTCAAACGAGACATTTTTGCAAGTGTGGTGGAACTAGAAATCACAATGTTTTTAAAAATGATAAGGCACCTTTGGTGGTTTAAGTACGTGAACACCAAATTAAAAACAACATTTTAGCTACGATGGCCCGCCGCGTTTAACCGTAAAATATATCTATAAGTTTAGCATGATGAGCTTGCTATTGGTGAAAAGGCCGTCACTTAATTACCATGTTAACGCGGCAAACTGGTTTTAGGCTGCGTTTCTTATGACATGTTTTATTAATGTTTACAAATAGTTTCTTAATAATTTTAATTGTATTGCAACATACAAACTTATAGAAATTGTACCAAATTTTCTAAAATAACATGTTGCCAATACGAGGTGCATTCAAATTATAACACCACTGATTTTTTTTCTTACAAACTAATAACACAAAAATTGTGAAACTTGTCACTTCTCGACATAATCCCCCTGCAACCGTACACATTTTTCACAACATCTTTAGGAGTTTTCTTTGACCACTGGAAAATCGTTGATGCAATAGAGGCACGACTAGTGAGTTTGCGACCACGGACAGCGTCTTTCATCGTTGGAAACAGACAAAAGTCTCTAAAAGCCAGGTCAGGTGAGTAGGGAGCATGAGAATTCACTTCAAAGTTGTCAGCATTCGTGGCACCCATCTGGAGGACACTTTCCGCATTTTCAGGTCTCATGCAGGATTGTGTGCACGGAAATGCCAGCTTTGGGGGCGATGTGTTCCACACTCATTCGGTAATCCTGCAGAACAAGTTTCTTCACTCTCTTGATCATGTCGTCAGACCGGCTGGTGCAAGGCCGAGATTGTCTCGGTTTGTTATCACACGACGTTCTGCCTTTTTTGAACTGTCGCACCCACAAACGCACATTAGATACATTCATAACACCATCACCACATGTTTCGCTTAACTAGCGATGAATTTCAATCGGTGTCACACCACGCAAATGGAGAAAACGAATGATTACACGCTGTTCTTGTAATGAATACGTCGCCATTTTAAATATCAATAACAATCCTCACTCTTGCCGCTGCCGCTAGTCCTATATGCCGTGCAGTACTGCCATCTCGGTCACGCATTCATAAATAATGCGCGCGTATTTTGAAATAAACCCCATGTTTCTATCTGTTTCCAGCCCTAAGAAAAAAATTGAAGGTGTTATAACTTGAATGCACCTCGTAATAGGTCGTCTGATAAATAATACCAACTATAGTAAATCAAACAAAATAGTAAAACAAGTTACTGGTCAGAATTCAATTATTAATACCATTTCTGTAGTTTTCTAATAAACTTCTCCTCCAAGATGATAAATTTGGGTTTTGAATCTAAGAATTTCTGGAATACTCTATTCAAGTCTTTGAGGATATCATAGTTTTCCGGCCTATACACTTCGTTCTACTCAAAAATTTGTCCATTCTCCATTAGTTGTGCCAAAACTTTGTAATGTTGGCAAATCTCGACGCATATCATCTGTAGTAAGTGCAAAATTCCAGTAAACTTCTAATTTCGTGTTTGTCTTTTGGTATTGACCATTATTTCAAAATTTTGACTTTATCTGAATAACCTGCTATATTCTCAACACTGACTACATGTCTACGATAATTCAGCTTCTTTAAACAAGAGCGCTTTGTCGGACTTAATTTCAAATTGGCGCTCTCGATAGTTGGTAAAGATATACTGGGTTTTTCAGATGCTCTTCCAATTACTATTATGTTATCCAGATACACCAAACATATTTTCCAGGATAGCCCATTAAGCAGCGTCTCTATTAGTCTTTTGAAGAGCGGGGGAGCAAAGTCCATATGGCATCACCATAAATTGCCGTAGCCCAAACCCAATAGAGAAGGCTGATTTTTGTTTGTCTTTTGGTTTCACGATTTGCTAATATTTGCTTTTTAAATCTAATATCCAACGTGTCATCATGTAGTGCATAACTACCTTTCTTCGGTGGTAATCAACGCAAAATTTGATTGACTCGTGCTACTTTTCAACTAGCACCACGGGCGAAGTTCATCGAGTTGTTAAAGTTTTGATCCATATCTCTGTCGTATGGGAGTGGTATCGCTGGTATCTATTTTGTGACGCACAATAGTGGTCCTGCCTTTTAAACCCTACAGGATGTGATGATCAGCAACTTCAATCCGTCAGGTATTCTGCTTAATGTTGTCTAGATGTTGTTGACTTGATGAACAACTGAGGAAACCAAAGTACAATGGTCGAGAATTGTGCATTGTTTTAGCATCCAAAGACGCTCATTAACGTTAATTACGCGGATCTTCTTAACCAGAATCATTTTCCAGGTCTTTTTTTTATTACTTAATTCTATCAAAATGACTTTTATCGCTAGATCTACTACCAATTTACTAACTTAAATGAGTGTCGCAGTATGTATTTTCGTATCTGGGCTTGATCATTATGGATTACCAGTCGCCCCTTTTCATCGGCCCGTTCTCGTTTTCCTGTCACGACCTATTTTACCACAATCTTGACAGCATAATAGCCTTTACCTCAATATCTTGCTAACCTTTTCTAGTAAGTACTTTAAGGGTGCCTTATTTAATTCCTTAGTACTTGCCGTTTTCACACATTTTGTGCATTTTTAAATTATTGTTCAATTAATATTTTTAGTGTGGTTAATCTCATTGTTAGCTATATTTCCTGATCGTTAATGCCATCAATAAATATTAGTACACCTTTAAGAAGTAACCTGGGGCTGTTGGATATGAGATACAAACAAGACGAGCTACGTCTGCCTCAAATTCTTGAATAGTTCTTCTCGCTTTTTGTACTCGAACCTTCCCCCACATGAGCATTTCAAGGTTTTTGACAATCTGACTGTAACTTTTTTGCAGGTTAACAGGCACGGTCTGTAGTATTTTAAGCAACAATTAAAGCAGCCGTCTTTTTGATTTGCGACATTCTATTCACTCTAGCAATCACCTTAAACTATTGTTCATTATTTGGCCAAGAAGACTTATAATCAAACGGAGTCTTCATTTTAGTCTTTGCCATATCAGCGGAATAACGGTGGCCCCTGCATCTGAAGCTTTCTTGACCGTCCTCATTAGACCTGCCAGACGCGCTATTAGAAGTGATATTAAACGAAACACTGAGCCAACCTTCAATTTCTTTTATGCTTTCTTCAAGAACATCAATTCTTTCGTCTCGTTTATCTACCACTACCTTTACTTCAGAAATTTTGCCTTTGATTTTTTCTTGGGCATGATTCATTCGGTCGTTGATTTCTGCCTTGACTTTACTCATTTTATCGTCAAATGTTCTGGAAAGTATTTCTTCTAGGCCATCTATTTTATTATATAATCTGTAATCTGACACCAATTGAAACGTTTTGCTCTTAACAGTAGTGAATAACACGCTTAAATTTACTTAAAGTCCTTCTTTGTTTTACTCACAGGAAATCAAATTACTAAATAATATTTACCACACAAAGATTTACTAACGTAAAATTATTATTTATTGCTGTGAAACTAGCACAGTTCGTTTTGCTTTCGGTACTTGACTTCTTGGTTGCTTCACTGCGTAATATTAGGCAACCAAGACTGAATCTGGAGCCCACAGGAACCATCTAGTAAATATTTGGAAATTTTTGCATTGTTCTAGTCCTCGCACATGCACATGTCCGCCGCTCAACCGTGATGACTTGGCGGCAACAAAAACGGCGACCTCCAGAAATTCGCTACACGTTCTTAAATATGAGCTCTGGCGAAAGTAATTATCTGCATTAAAATCTCAATTAACTGCCTAGTTGTATTGACTTGAATATTTTTGATAGACTGGTATCATTTTTCTTTGAAAGGTGACTTACTTAATGAAAACAGCTAAAAACTTCAGGGTGACGTCTGGACTATAAGTTGCCTTGAGTCACCTGTTAAATTTGACGTTTTTTTTTAAATTCTACACGAGATATTATGGATGGTTGAGATAAAGTTGTCAACTATCAATTCCTTACAATTGTCGCAACTTTCGTCATTTTGCAACCAACAAAGAACAATGAGTTGGTACTATTTAGTAGTTATTTGGCCTAGAAGGACGTTCATGTTACTAATCATTTCTGGTAATTTGTATACTCTTTTCTATAATATTACTTCTGAACTGCCTATAACAATCTGATTGTTTATAAAGACAAATGCAGTTAAATATTTTTTCTTTATTCACATCGTATATGTATTCAGAAATATTTATAATGCACTCTCTGTTCTCATTATTACATCTTCCGAAATCTATTTTATTAATTTGCTATTAATATTGTCTATTCCAGCTGCTTTACAAATCTTTGTGTTTTAGAGCAGAAGGTAGTTCTTTTCTTTCGAGTGAATTTGTTTCAAAGTTTTTGATTTTTTTGTACATTATTTTCTTGTATATTGTTTTCTATTCTTGTTTGATAATTAAGCACAGTTGAAAATAACTCAATAAACAAAACAGAAAAAAAAACAGAGCTGTGTAAACTATATATTGGGCACAAAGAAATTAATAAAAAAGTAACAATGAATTAAGCAAAACAAATTAATTGAAAATAACAATACAACCATGACTAAATAAATCCAAATACTGTAGGTGGCAGGTCAGCTGTGCACTCTCCAGACTGCGGGAAAAAAGTGCTGTTGGGAACAAATGCACGACGGAACAACAAAAACGAGACTTACCGCACGTAACGTTCTCGGGCAGCCCGGGCGGCGATGTCGGCGTGTTTTTGCTTGGCGGCTTCAACCCGGAAGTAGGTTTCCTTGGCCAGATGTACTGGGGGACCACGGACGGGTGCGGAAAGTACAAAAGGAAATCGACAGCGCGCAAGCAAAGCGCGCTATCGGGTAGTACAGCATCTGGTCGGCTTCGGCTGGAGGCTAGCTCCGCTCCGTCGCTCACAGGGGTTCGAATGGGAATGCCGGGCGGCGGTAAAAATCCCGTTTAGTTGTGACTAGGGTGGGTTAGCGAACAAATCAAGGTTTTAGGTAGAGATGAGATTAGGGACAAGGGGGTTTAGAGATGTGTACCAAACAATTCTAGAAATGAAAGTATTTTATCTGTTCTGCTGCGCTCGTTTATCTAAATCTTTCATTGTTTGTGTTAGTCTATTGTGTTCTTCTTTATTATCTTCAGTTTTATTATATAGCCATTTGTGATATGTTGCATTTTTTTACTATCTACTGTTTTGTAGTTTATATTTTCAACGAACTTAAAAAGTTCGTTACTGAATTCTATATGTCTGTCGGTCTGTCGGTCTGTCTGTCACTGTCACAAAATTATGGATTTTTTAAAATTTTAAAATGGATTCTTATAGGAAATTTTACGCTGATTTCAAAATCGAAATCAAAAAGTTTCTATCTCGAACAGTTTTCGAGATATTCGACTTCGAATTTCGGGAACATTTCGACATTGCGATTTTATGAGTAATTCTTAAAGAAAATTTTACGCTGATTTCAATAACGAAATCAAAAAAATTCTATGTCGAATAGTTTTCGAGATATTCGACTTCGAATTTCGGAAAAATTTTCGACATTACGATTTTAAATGTGATTCTTATAGGAAATTTTACGCTGAATTCGAAAATGAAGAAAAAATTCTATGTCGAATAATTTTCCAGATATTCGATTTCAAATTTTCCCGAAATTAGAAATCGAAATCGAAAGGTTTTTTTAAGTTCGTTCTGGGATTGCTTACAGAGCAATCTCTTCGCCGGCCCCATGTTTTTATTTGTCATTAATATTATCTACTGTACTGACTTGTCTATCATATTGTGTTAATTGGTTTTAATGTAATTTCATAATGGATTCTTCTGGTAGTAGATACACTTTCCATTTGTACTTAGTATTTTCTAATTTTTTCTTATACAATTTGGAAGTACTTTTATATCTGCCACTAATAGATAGTGGTCAGGGCTTACATCTATTCTTCTGTACATTCTTACACCAATAAAAGATTTTACTTTTTTCTTATTTGCTAAAAAATAGTCGATACAACCCTTGACCTCTTGCTTACCATGTAAAAGTGTACGTTGTTTTATGTTTATAAGTGCTAGTCGTTATTCTCATATTATTGAAGCATGCAAAGTCTCGAAGTAGTTTTTCATTTTCATTTAAAATATTTTTGTTTGCACCTATTAAGTTTTTAAGTTTTTCTCTGTCTATCCTGGCATTGAAATCTCCACCAGGTATTATGTGGTCTGTATGTGTGTTGTCTCTCCATATTTTACATTCGTCTCGCTATAAATTTATATGCTCCGACCCTGGTTATTGGTATAGTGACAGGTGATTTAGCAAGTGGAAATTGTAATACAAACTGTAGATTGAGGTCAATTTTAAAAATAAACAGAAACCCACTGTCGCGCCGTGCCGATAAGAGCGGGGTCATCAACGCGGCGCGGCAGCAAGATTAAGGCCGATCGAGCAGCAGTATCGAACAACAATACTAAAAGAAAAATTTATAAATGGCCTAGCAAGAAAAATAGAAGTACCAATCACAAGTAGCAAAATAGATAGAAGCCAAACCAATTAGGGTTGGACTCAAATAAAGTTGAAAAAACTGGAACTACTGAACTACAAAAATAGGCGTAAGAAAGGACCTTGACAAAAAGACAAGAGATTTAAGAAAACGTTTATTACCGCATATGCGAGAAGCTAGGAAAAAGGGAATGAAGGCAAAGGTCAGAGGCTGATTATAAGTGGAGAGGAGTGGAAAATGGAAGATCCATCTGTGGATGAGGAAGAAGGATACTCACCAATAGGGGCAATACCAGAAAATAAAACCTGGACACCTATTAAAAAAGGCGATAGAAAAAAAGACTACGAAAGAAGAAGGAAGATGCAAATTAAACCCTCAGAAACACCACATAAACAACCTGGCGATGCGGAGCTAGCAAACGGGAGATATAAAATAAACAAGTTATACTATGCCTTAAATAGAACAATATATAAACAAATCTACACATATACAATACAATTGTAACCCCAACGCTATTATATGCGAGTAAATGCTGGCCAATTCAAAAAAAACACACAAACAAAAACTAACAGCAGCGGAAATGAAGCAAGGAAGACAAAACTGGACAGGATTAGAAATGAAAAAATTAGGGAGAAATGAGGGCAGAAGACAATAACAAATGTAGCAACTGAAATGGTTCGGACACATCTGCAGAGTAGACGAAGACAAACCGGCGAAGAAAGTAATACAAGCAAGAGGAGTGGAAAAAAGAATTGAAGAACTGGGATGGAGAGGGACAAGATCCCAGTTTTTCAATTCTGAAAAATAGTGAGGGAGACAGGGAGGAATGGAAGAAATGGGTAGAGTCGACATCCGACGCCCAGTAAAGGGGCAAAAGGATTAAAAAGAAAAAAATTAATAATTTATTTTCTGCTGTTAATCTTGATAGATCCGAAAGCTTTCTTTATGTTGTTGTACCAAGAAATATTATTTAGTTAAATATAATTTTAATAGTTTATATAACGGGGCATGGTAAGTTCTGCTTAACCTTCTTCATAACCCTTTATGCCATATTTAAGCAAACACTTCACTTATGTCAAAGAAGACAGTGCATAGTACCACCTTCTTTCTGTTATTATTGATTTTCCTAATAACTCCACCAATTCATTTTACTATTCATTGCTTATTTGGAAAGCCGAATTTACAATTTATTATTTAGCTTTTCTCTAACACTGTTTTCAGCCTCTTCAATATTATCTCCCTGAAAAACTTTAAAACTATTGCAAGTAAACTTATTGGCTGATATGTTCTCTCACAATCATATCGACTTGTTACCTATTAATTGTAACTCGACTACCACCATATCTTCTAATTGGTGAAAGGTATTGTCGCATTCTTTTAATTGTTTTGTTGTTGCTTTCTACAACCAACAATTTGTTGCTTTCTTGATTGATAAGTTATTTAAGAATTATTGGGTCGCTTTATTCTTTAAATACAGTAGCAATTTTGAGTCTCTTTACGATCTTATTAAGCTCCAGAACTTGCAAGTTATCATTGTTGATTTTCGCTTTTCAGCAATTTTTTGTTTTACATCAGTGGGGAATTTTGCAGTTTTCTGAAAAATTTCATGCATCAGAGTAGCTGACCAAGCTACAAATTGAGTACTTTTTGGTTACGGATCAACTGTTTGCCTACTTCTTCTGTTAAATAGATACGAAGGCTTTCACGGCCGGTGAATTGGTGCATCGTGTGGTCGGAGCTCGGAAACTCTTGACGTTTCGTCTACAACTGAAGAAAAAAATCTTCTAAAAATTAAGTGATTATCTCGGGCGTTTTCGCTTGTGTGAGTGTGGTAGGGATGATGTCGGGGGGCCGTTGTTGACGTCACTGGAATGGTAGATGGTAATTGGGGTAGCTGCTGACGTCAATAGGGTCGTTGCAAGTAATATTTCGGGATTTGCTGACGTCACTCGGTCTTTCACCATATAGCGGTCTGTTTTTTACCTCTTAAGAGCGATAAACCAAAATTTAGGTAGATTGAATCCGTCGTCCCTGTTAAAATTATTTTTATATTTATAAATCTCCATAACCCCTCTAAATAATCTCGAATAATAATTCCTACAATTGGATAAAATTTGTGTTTGCATGTGTGTCTCGTGGTCAGGATTTTTCCAGCCACAGTTTTTGAAGGCTAATAAGTTAGTTATCAGATTTACAAATACTTATTCTCTTTCTCAATTTTTAGTAGTTCAAAGCAAATTTTTTGAATACTCAAAATTACATATATAGTACGTTACGGTATTTTCTTACTAAGACAATGTGTTTTAAATAGTACAGAATTGTTCACAAATAAACTTTATATGTATTTTTGTTACTTTCACTTTATTTAAGATTTACAAAAACATTGTTAATTATTTATTGGTTAATCTTACATTAATGTTCTGCCACCGGAAGACATTTTCAAGTGGTAGCAACCCTCGTTGCATAACCAAATGGGGTTAACCTAAGTACGTTATCCGCTTTTGACATTGAGATTGTGATATTTGTTCGTAAACGGTAACCCATATTTCACATTAGCTTCCATTTACTGTTCCATTTTCTACACATTTCTACAGTTTTCTTCATTATTGGCAATACCATGTTTCTATATCGGAATTTCTGCATTAACACGTAGCTTATATGCTCTTTGCTAACTTCCATTGCAACGTTTTAATACTACAAGTCGAATTAATCACAAATATGCGTTACCCTCTGCTGTAATGTTGTAAATTGTATTCTTGATGATGTCATCTCCTACTTCCTAATAGCGGTCGAGAAAACCAATATTATTTATGCAATAACTCGCTATATGAATGACTTAAATTTTTATATTTTGTTTTGTTATTTTAAAGGTTCTGTTTCGCTTACAAAAAACCTAATTTTTACGCGCAAATTCAAATTAAATTTAATAAGCGTGCGGCTCCACGGCCCCAACGTTTTTGACCAGATAGACCCACTCTTCATCCGAAGCCACGTGTGCCTCCAGAATCGGTTATTCAACGGAATGCTGAGCAGCTGGCGGCAAATCTCGACTCGTTTGTTGGCTTGCTTCGAGGATCTTGCCGACGTTCCTTGTGAACAAAGTCTAGTTGATGTAGATGATTCAGCAGAGTTTAATGAGATAAAGCCCCGAGGCTGTTCGACGAAGGCCGTCTTCCAAAGCTGCCAACATATAGTCATTGTTCAACTCGACGGCCGACCAGAACGCGATTGATGTGCAAGGCTGAGGCCGCGGAATTCAAAACTCCTGGACCATCTTGAAACTTTCGACTGGCTTACAGTTCCCCGCCTTCGGTATCGCACATCTCCGCCAAGGTTTCTACTCGAAAGTTGTCGCTTCCAGCAACAGCGTATCAAGACTCGAAGTTCAGTTTCTTCCAACGCCACCTTTAATGCACACGAAACAAACAAAAAGCAAAAATGTGCGCAGAAAAGACATAGCATCATCCACACAACTTACATTAATGAGTGCTGCAACTTATTGAAATGAAAATATATAACCCGATTTAGTAAAGTCTAAATACCTGACGACATCGCACAGCCGTTCTGTTACACCGTCTAGACGTTAACACAGGATACGAAGGGCGCGCAAACGTAAATGGTACATAATATCGAGTATCTTTATTTGCGGATTTCCTTAAAATACCAAACCATTAGTGTCTTTACAAGTTCTTAGGTTTAATTTTTTATTATTGAAACAACTTTTTAGTAATTATCAAGCAAAAGTAACTTTTCCCGGATGTTTCTAAGTTATTTACTTCAAGTTTTAATCAGCTACGATGACCTAACCTTGATTTTGGACTACGGTAGAAGGTACTACGGCCTAGGAGCCGGTAGGAGACGTTGGGGTAGCTGCGATGGTAGCTGGAGTATCTCTGCAAATCTTTGTGGCATAGGTACGCTATGGGGCAATCAGATTCGGGAACTTGAAGTATCTCCCGATAGACTTTGGCAGTTAATAAAGGTGGTGAGCTCATTCCGGGGTTTTCTCTTCTTTGGCAACAATCAAAATGAAAATCTCCTTTCCCTTGTTGTTTCATTTAAGTTTCAGAAACATGTTTGCCATCGATCTTTGGTTGGGGCTCTTCTTTATCCATTTATAAAACTTGGGCTTTATGACTGGGTGAACTGGGGTGTCTAGGGGAAATGGAAATGGGAGGCATTTTGACGTCTTTTTCCCAGTCACTGATGGAGATAGAGATGGAGGCACCATCGTGGTTTATTTTAACTATTTAGCCCACCCGACAATGCTTGAAAACAAATATAAAATTATTTTATTTGGTGGGGCTGATTTAAGCTGGATACTTCTAATGCCCAAAGTGCTCTTTGTGGATATTGGCCAAAGAAACTGTAGGAACAATAGCAAAGCTGTCCTGGACCAGTTCTACGCGTTCAAGCCGTTAAACTGTAGAAAATGTTTTTGAAGACAAGAGTGTTGCGTGAGAAGTTTCTTCGTTGCCTTATAACTATTACTATTTATTATAATCACTATTATTAGTTTCTTGATCGCAATAAAATACGCCCGCGTTGTGCAGTTTTCTCACGAAAAATGTATGTGGAGTGAATAAAATTGAAGGTTTTATTTTTTTGGTCTTTGTGCTTCCTGATGTTCTGCCTGTATGGTCTCTTGAACTATTCGAAAGTAAACCCCCGATATAACTTACTAAAATGAAAAAATGCAACGGAATTCATACTCGGATTACGATAATAGACTATACAATCTCTGTAATTGGTGTAGAAATTTCCGACAATATTGTACCGAGTTATCCATCTAGATGTTGACACAACGTGTTGTCTAAAGCGAACTTCCAATATTTGTGTATTTTTAAAATCTGAATAAAATGATAGTCTTTCATTTAAAACCAGTTGTAATCATTTCGATCTAAGTCATGGGTGAAGAAGCCGTTATTTCTTCGCTAACAATAAAATCTGAGCCTTCTCAAACAAGACGCAAATCAACCCAACAATGCGAGCAGCTGGTAGCGGTATTGAGAGACTTGGATTATGAATATAGGACAATGAGAAGGTGGAATGGACGGATTGACCTTACTGACCAAAGAATTTGTGTGCGAAATACTTCCCCATAAAGAAATAGTGAAATAACAGTTGATAATTACGAAAGGTTGGTCCTAATAATTTTAGTCATCAATATTAATTATATGAAAACAAGTTTAAATGAAAAAACAACGGTTCAGAGCTTTTACAAAATGGACATACTTTTAACTTTTAACTTACTTGGAAGCTATGAAGTTGTCGATTATTAATTAACTACATATAATTTTGATCCGGTAATTAAAAAATAACAAGTTATTAATTTACGTTTGTTTAGTTGTTTCAAGTATTACATTTCGTTCACAATAGGTCACGGTATGTCACTACTATGTACAAATAAAATAGTCAACTAACGGCTGCCAAGTCTTTTAAATTGCCAAAAAGTTTCCCCGATAAAAATTTCTTTAAAAGTCCTCCAAATATATGAAAATATGAAGAAAGTAAATCTAGACTATACGGAGGATGTTGCATGAAGTCCAAATTCTTCTATGTAAATAGTTTTTTTAATTTGATGTTTAGAGTTTTGCCCGTTCGTACAAAAGCTTAACTTACTCGCAAAATCGTCCCGAATTTTCACTTCTAATAGCTGTGTGCAATTTCTGCAGTTTTGCAGTATCTGTCGCTGTTAATGGTTGTGCGAGGTTCGAGGAATTCACACAGCAGGAGGCCTTCACTATCTCTGAACGCGGTGCCCATGTTTTACGGGCAGATGTTTGAGTTTTGAAATTTTTTCTAACTGGGGAAGCTGGACGCTTTCACATCATGAACTGTTGTTTCGTCTCTAGGGTGAACTCATACTCGTAAATCCAGATTTTATCTCCGGTAACGATACTTTTAATGAAAGAATCCTCTTCCTGTTGGTATTGGATGAGGTTTTGAAGTGAAGTATTTATTCGATTGGTTTTTTGTTCATCAGAGAGCATTTTTGGCATCCAGGCAACCGAAACTTTGCGAAAGATTAACGCTTAGGAATGCCAGACATTTCAGCGACTGCACAGACTTTAATGCGACGATCTTTCCTAATCAAGCGTTCGACAATTATGCAGTTGTCATCCGTCGGTGAGGTCCTTGGTCTCCTTCCATTCGTCCATTTTTAAATTTTTTTCTTTCCGCTTAAAACGTGTGGATCAAAAACGCCACTAATATGCGATGAATTTCGCGCTGATAACTCCTTCGGCTTGCAAAAATCTAAAAAATTCAAGCACCTTGCACATACTATGTTTGTGTACTTTTCAAAAGCTAAATTGAGTCTTGAACATACTACTACACGCATAAACGTGTTTAGTCTTGCATATGACGGATATATTACGTATGCTTAGTTTGTATGATAGCCACCTGTACCTTTAAAATGAGACACCTTTCGTATTTTAGGGAGTTAAAAATTACTAAACTAAATTGCGAAAGTCAGAATTTTTAAAAATTTTATATATTTAAAGCGAAAGTGGGGACTACATGCACATCCCTGCGCATGTGTGCACGCACAGATTTCTAAAGAGAGACACACACACAGGCGCAAACGAATTGAACTACAAAGCACTATACAAACGAATAAAAAATTTGACAACAAAGTTCATTAATGTCCTGCTTATTGCAATACAAATAATATATATTATCTTATTGTCAGTAGTTAACTATTCATTTACATAGAAAGCAAGCCATTCTACGAAGTAAGCTACACTTGTGTGTATTGTTGGAACGGCAGAATTGCAGTCTCTTGAACCGTACGACACAATTCCTTCCTGATGCCAGCGATGCCGGTGCGAAAACATAACGGGGCCTCCCCCGTCACCCACACAAATGATATCTGTAGTATTTTTCAGGTAAGAGGTGCAGAAACGGGAGTCTCCTACGTTCTGTGGACGTTCAAATTCCACGTACAAACGTTCGCACTCATCATTACCCACGAGTCTGTTATAAACCTTTCTTTTGACATCGTATTGGCTCTTCTTCTCTTGTACCCCCCATCCAGATGTTACCAGTGCCTCGCCGATATTTACTGGTGGCGTTCCAGGCAAAGGTAAACATATGGGTCGAATATAATCTGAAATTTAAAATATTTAAGGAGTGGCATAGTCGTGCGTTATGTTGGTATAAAATTATGCTATAAATATCTACAATTTAAGAGAGGGTCATGTATACCTTACACTGAAGTTTTTATATAGTTGAAAGAACTAAAAGTGAAAAGAACATCTTCGGAACCAATTTAATAGGTCTAGTAAAAAGAAATCCATTATTTTTCTAATAGATGGCTTTAGTAAACTTATTTGATAGTATTGTAAATAATTGATTCAGTTTTGTTGCAGCTCACGTCAAAGATGGACACCAGCAAAGAGAAAATACGCTATATTTTACAGTTTTTCTTCGATAAAGGTGAAAACGCAAGCCAAGTGGCTGAAAATGTGAATAGTATTTATGGTTCTGATACTGTAACAGCCAATCATGCGCAGTTTTGATTTCGTCGATTCCGTTCCGGTAATTTCGATGTCAAAGATGCACCACGCTCTGGAAGGCCAATTGTCGAAAATGTGGATAAAATCATGGAAATGGCCAAGTCCGACCGTCATATAAGCACTATTTCTATTGCTCAGAAGCTATACATTGCACAAAAAACACTTTGGAATCATTTGGAAAAGGCTGGATACAAAAAGAAGCTGGATGTATGGGTCCCACGCGAGTTAACGCAAAAAAAACCTCATGGAGCAAAGCTCCATCTGTGAATCGCTGCTGAATTGCAACAAAGTCGACCCATTTCTGAAACGGATGGTGACTGGCGATGAAAAGTGGATTACTTACGACAACGTCAAGCGAAAACGGCCGTGGTCAAAGCGCGGTGAGCCGGCGCAAACGGTGGCCAAGCCAGGAAGGTTTTGCTGTGCATTTGGTGGGATTGGCAAGGAATTATATACTAATTCGAACCTGTACTATAAAAAATTGGACCGTCTGAAAAAGCAATCGCCCAGAAGCGGCCAACTTTGGCCACTAGGACAGGAATTGTGTTTCATCAAGACGACGCCAGGCCACACACATCGATAGTGACCCACCAGAAGCTCCGAGAGCTTGGATGGTAGGTTCTTATCCATCCACCTTGTAGTCCGGACTTGGCACCAAGAGAGGCTTGTGAAAATCGACTGTCCCAGGTTTTTGCCAATAGGGACAAAGACTTCTATGAGAGAGGCATAATGGAATTACTTTCAAAATGGCAACAACTTATCGAACAAAACGGCGCATATTTGACCTAAACCGGTTCATTCTAAGTATGTTAAATAAAACCTTCAATTTCATGCAAAAATAATGGATTTCTTTTTACTAGACCTATTAAATGCAGTCTTTTTAGTAGAAATGCCATAACAGACAATTCATACATACACAAAAATAAAGGGAGGCCCAAACTGAACAACGGATTTAAGCCAAGGTGGACATTTGTCAAGATTGTATAATTTAGTGCTTAATAAAAATCCAATCGTAAATTTAACGGAGAAGTCGTTTTATTTGATATTTAGAGCAGGTTTGAATTTGGACCATTCTTTAGCTGATAAAACAAATAGTTTCGATATCAATTTTTATTGTCTACAAATTCTTTAAAGAAAATTTGTAATTACAGTTCCAACATTTCTAATGGGTATGTCGATTTAAATTTAATTTAATAAATTAGTATAGAACAGTAAATCAAATCTCAAAAATCTCATTCGTTTTATAAATAAAAAATTAGAACACTTTTGTCAGTTGTAAGAAATAAAATGATGTTCATGCTTTTGCAAAGGCCCCTGTGTGAAATAAAAACTGCTACTTTTTATTTATTTGCTAAAATGTTATAAATATAAAAATAAATGTACAAATATACAAGGGTCGTCGATCCTGTCGCTCATTGAGTATCCGTGGACGACGAACCGTCTAGACTTTCGACCCCCCTCTATTCTAGATAGACCAGGCGGCCGGTGACTACCCGAGTGTTCGGTTCCGACGGCAGCCGTTTGCATGCGGGTTTGGGGTTGGGAAAATTTTAGCAGAAATAGGGCACTCTTAACCCTGGCGTAACCGCGCGCACTTCGGCTGGGAATCCGCGTCCACGTAGATAAAGTTGCTCGCGTGTGAAGTATTATAAAACGCCCAGAACCTTTCTTTTACTTCTATATCATTCTTACAATCTTACGCTTTAAACGCTAAGCGAGTGACCTGTTCATTAGCTAAAAATATTCATGAATTATCAAACAACACATTCTAATAAGGTTTTTAATAAGACGAAATAGTAAAGTAAAAAGCCGAATAGTCAAGTGACATAAAATGTTTGTTAAGAAACAAATTCAAATTGAATAACGAACGTGCCATACTGAGGCAAACTCTGCGCGAATTCGCGAGCTTAATGAAGCCAATCGGTGGTTAAAGTGGACCAAATATGATTGAAGTAAGTACTAGGCACGGCAGTGCCTAGTCAATAATCAAAAATGCGTTTAACTTTTGGAATATGTCCACAAAGTGAGTTTTTCACCTCTTTAAGGATATAAAAAAACTATGTGAATCACGATCTCTCAAAGTCGCCTTAATAAAGTAAAGTTTTGGGAAAAAGGTATATGAATAAATGAAATATAGACCAGAGTTATTTTTTATATTAAAGCATCATAAAAATATAAACATATAAAGTTATTATTAGAAACAGGGCCAATCGCGCGCGATAGCTTGGGCCGCAACATGATCATCAAAATTAAGTGGTTCCTTCAGGTGTCTTTAATGGTCGAAGCACACTCTCAGTTCTAATGTTAACGGAAGCAATTTCAAGAAATATTAATGCTTTCTCATACTTTTAACTGCTTCTCACCCACCCAAAAATTCTTTAAGTCACGCATATATATGCTTTTTTTTGTATCTTTCCACCTTTCGGCCTCACGGTCTTATATTTGTCTGTAGTTTGATTCGGACAAGCGACACGAGCGGATGCAAGTTTCGGATAGGGCCATGCTAGTTTTTCATGATAACCGAATTGCTTTGTATCATATAAGGAAGAGACTTCAACAACAGTAAACCGAAAAACAGATAAGATCTAAAAACTCTCACCAATTTTTGTGCACTGTGTTATTAACTATAATAAAATGGTGAAAAGAATTAGAGACATAGCTGAAGAGAAACAATATAGTATATCACAGAAAGTCTAGCTAACACTGTTATTAAAATAAACTGCAAGAAGCCGGATACATATAAAAAATTTATAATGAAACTTTAAAGAGAACAATCGCCTATCAAGTAAAAAAAGGGAGAGCATACAGGGTTGTAATTAAATATCTTCACCGTTCAACAACTACCGAAGAGATAAAGAAGGAATTACTCACGTTAGGTCACAAAGTTAGAACATAAACTTTCGGCACAGAATTGCCTAAGAACTACCGAACTTATTTTTTATAGATCTTGAATTGGCATAAAATAACAAAGACATATATGTTCTGCCTGTTAATAAAATATTTTGCAGTTAAAAAAGTATTAGTCCTTCAAGATATAATTGATATATTCCATACCCTGTTGAGCATGCCGAAAGCATTGTGTACTAGCTGAATTCTTCTTTGGATATCCCATTCCGTTCCACCTTCTAACTTTATTATGCTGCCTAAATAACAAATCTCTTCTTCTCCTTTTGTGTTTGTTTCATCTATGTGGATTAGTTCTAATCAATACCAAATTTAATGCGGTATTTCGCTTGTCTGCTTTGTCCCAAGAATTTTAAAATGGCAGAAATTATATTGTTCGTGAGACCTAGAAAGCCTCAGAAAGCCCTAGAAAGCCCCAGAATTAAGTATCGTCCTATCGACCTATAAGTATTGTACCAGTTTTATCAAAACTGCTGGAAAAATGTTTTTCCAAAGAATACGCGCAGATCATGAAGAAGTAAATTGAATAACCTAACCTAATTCCGACATAGCATTGGTCAGTGCAACACATTTTGCAACGTCCAATTTCTGGAGTAAAAACTCGGGTCTTCCTCAGGGAACAATTAGGTCCAATCCTCTACATATTGTACGCTGCAGATATATTAACGATGCAAGAAACACTAATCGGTACCTTCGCAGACGACACAGTAGACGTACACCCTATCGTAGCCAGCCAACTTCTTCAGAGACATATTTACTTATTTGAAAATGCCCTAAAAAATGGAAGGTTAAAGTGAACGAGACAAAGTCAGTGAACGTAACATTTTTATGAAAACGACAACAATGCCTTCAGGTCACAATTAATAATTCACTAGTACCACAGGCCAAAAAAGTCAGATACCTCGAATGCACTTAGATTCCAAACTAACTTGGAAGGCACACATATTGAAAGAGAGGGGAAAATACATCTTAAGATCAAGAAAATGTATTGATATTAGGCAGAAAATCATCGTTATCCATTGAAAACAAAGTTCTCATTTACAAAGTAATTATAAAACTAGTGTTGACATACGCCATTGAGCTATATGGGGACGTTCATGTAAATCAAATATAGACATTATTCAACATTTTCAACATAAGACACTACGTGCTATAGTCAACACTCCTTGGTTCGTGTCAAATCAGACAATACATACAGATTTAAGCATACCCTTTGTTAAAGAGTTCATTGAGCAAATGGTAGCCGAACACTAAAGTAAACTGAAAGCACATCCAAATAAAATTGTCCCATACCTACTCAAAGCCAGACATGCCAAAAGATTAAAGAGATAACATCATCCCATGTACACGCTGTCAGAGATACGGGCACTCCAAAAGCTACTGCACTAAGCCCTATAACTGTGTCAAATGTGGAGGACGCCAGTACAACTTGTAAAAAGAACAGGGACACGCCAGCCTTGTGTATACTATGCAACGACAACCGTCCTGCCAATTATAAAGGATGTACCGTGTACAAAGATCCAAAAACCAGAAATCTGCCTAAACAGCCAAATTTCAATTCACCCAGGAACCAATTCTTCTTTACATACATCAGCTACTTACTACCCTTCCCAACCTATTCCCGACTCGCACCCCACTACTTATTCTCAAATCTTAACTAGAAAATCCAGCCCCAATGATGATATTACAGACAAACTCACCACTTTCTGAATGAATTTAAAAAGATGTTCTCTCAATTATTCAATCAGAACAGCGTGATACTGATCATGCTTACCACTATCATAAACCAAAATAACGCATGGAACTGAAACGAACTAACAAATTATATCTCCGAGTAATGTTATTTCTAAACTTTAGTAAAATAAACATATTACTTTTATCTGAAAGCCACTCTACAATTACCACAAATATAAAAAAACCAAACTATCATGTGGACTATGCACATCATCCCGATGATATTGCCTACACAGGTGCAGCCATTATAATCAGATCAACGATTGATCATTATCATTTACCGTATTTTTCAACAAACAAAATCAAATGCACTCTAGTTAAAGTTAACTTATTCTTCTCGCCACTGACAGTAGGAGCCATATATTGTCCATTTAAACATATCATCACTACCGAAGAATTTGAAGATCTCTTACTTCCACTTGATTCTTGCTTCTTAGTGGCAGGTGACTGGAACGCCAAGCACACCGCCTCCAAGCATCCAAGCTCATACCACCTAAGGGGAGAAAAAATTTTCCATACTATTCATAAGAACAACGTAATATACAAGCCAACTGGTGAACCAACCTATTGGCCAATAGACCATCTAAAAATCTTGATCTTCTTGATTTTTTATTCATCAAAGGCATCTCTAACTATATTACAAAACAGAAAGCAACTTTTACTTAAGTTTGGATCATTCCCCAATACACTCGTACAAGAAGCTGATTGGCATGTTATTCCAATCAAGCACAAAATGGCACCCAAAATTCATAATATATCGCTTCATATAAAGCAGCTTGTTATGGAAAAACGCAGAGCCTGTGCCAAATGCCAAAGATCTAGAAACCCTCGAGATAAGACTGCTTTGAATGCTGCAACCCACAGACTTAGTAACGCTATTTACGATAACAGAAATTCAACATTCAACTACTACCTCTCCAATCTAGCGCCCGACAATCGCACTATCTGAAAAGCTACTAAAAAGTTTAAACGGCCCATTACACCAATACCACCATTAAGGAAACCTGATGGAAGTTGGACTCGATTCAATGTCGATAAAATTAATACTCTTGGAGAACACCTCAAACAAGTCTTCACTCCTTTACAATCTAATAATATTAATTTTGACATAGAAATCAAAGAATATCTCACCTTCCTTGGAAAACTCTTTTTATCCTTCAGACCAATATCCTCTGCGGAAGTGCGCAGACAAATTAACCTAACCAACTCTTTTAAAGCTCCTGACTACGACTTTATCACAGGTAATGTTCTAAACCACCTTCTTAAGAAAGCTGTAGCGCTCAACACTACAATTTATAATCGTATGCTCACCCTCTCTCACTTTCCTACCCAATGGAAATTCGCACTATTAAATATGATTCCAAAGTCAGGTAAGCCTCCGCAAGAACCCACTTCTTACCAACCAATCAGCTTATTATCTCTTCTCTTTGAACGCTTACCGTATCATTGAAGAAACTCCTGTTGAGGAGATACTCTCCACTCACCAATTTGGTTTTTGAGAAGGTCACTCTACAATCCAGCAATGCCATCGCATAGTTAACTACATTAAAGCAACCCTTGAGGGAAAAGGAATGTGTGCCTTAGTCTTTTAGATATACATTTTGACAAAGTTTGGCACTCTGGATTGATTTATAACATCAAGGAAAAGTTTCTTTATCCAATTTTTCTCCATCTTAAATCCTTGTATGTATTGGCTGCTTGGACGCAAATCCCAATTGTCCATAGAAAACAAGCTTTTGCTCTGTAAAGTCATCCTTACACATATAAGGCCCTATGGCATCGAGCTCTGGAGATGCAGTAAACCATCTAACACAAAAATTTTTCAGTCCTACCAATCGAAAACCCTTTGCTGCTATGTGAGCAATCAAACCCTTTACTTCGACCTCCAAATTTCGTTCCTCACTAAAGTCATCGGAAATTCGGCTGCCAAAAATAAAGCACGTTCCTTGTGACATCCCAGTCAACTCGTTGGCTGATCTTTAGTCCAACAGCCTGAAGCTAGAAACAGACTTTGGCTTGATGACCTCACTGTGTAAATCCTGGTGACCCGTCGCTGGATGGTGCCCTTTCATGCCAATACCTACTTTGTCATATTATTTGCTTATTACTCACTACAGAGTAGATTGTAAACTAGCAATTAGAAATTAAAAAAAATTATAATTTCTCTTGCCGTCCCACCAGTTTACGTACCTCTATATATCTTTTTCTTTTAAAGTTTTTGTTATTTTATATAGTACTTTTATTACTTCCAGCATTTTCTTTGCCTCTTTGTTTTTCTTATTACACTCTTATTAAGTTTCTCTCTATTTTCCTGATTACTAGCATCGATTAATCTTATTTTTATCTTTTCCCTCTTTTTATTCTTTCTTTTGAATTACTTATCTACGTTTGGTCTCTTCTATCTCTATAACCATTTGTTTCTAACGCTGCTTTTATATACTTATTTCATATTTCATTTATACTACTGCTTTTAATTTCATTTGGACTTGTGCATTCGTTGTCTACTATTCTTCTTGATATCCCCTTGGAATTTCTGGTTCCTTTAGTTTTATTATATTACATATCTCTTTTTTAAAATAGTTCGTATTTTGCCCAGTACTAATTCGTGGTATGATCAAATCTCTGCTCCTCTCATTGCTCTAACATCGTGAAGAGAATTTTGCAATCTCTTTTCCATAATTATATAAGATGTTTATATAGGGATATGCGGCTTACATATTTTCTTAAAAATTGTCCTTTATTTTGTCCTCAAGTGTTTTTTGGTGTATATACATTTATTAGAATATTTTAGAATCTGACGCTAATCCTTCCTCTTATAATCCCCTCCATTTCATTAAAACTCTTGCTTCTTTAATAAGCAACATTATTGCTACCCACCCGTGTTTCACTGCCATTTATGCAGCCTTGAATAAATTACAATATTTTCATCTTTTTGATGTATCTCTCTCGGAAAGTTTTACGTGATAATATTTTGTTGCGCTTCAGGCAAGAGTCCTTCTTGTACTGTCATTATAATACTGATTGAAGGTCTGGGAGCGCCAGATACCCTAAGGATAAAATTTCCTTTGGGGATCTCTGTCTAGAACACTTAACGCCATACACTTTTCGTTCGCTTACTGCGCTTAATAATTCCGGATTATATATGAATTATTGTAATGTTTTCAACCCTGTTTTCTAATAATAAAAACATGATTTTCTTCGACATCTTAAGAGAACGAGACCAACCACTATTAGATACTACTTATGTTTTTCGGTAAAAATACGCGACGTTCGAATCAGAACTGCATTTTTTTTCAAAACTGTCATGCCACCACCATAACTCAAGACAAAATGGTCTAATTGAGTTGCGCTGGAGTGAACTATCCTTCTCATAGCCCTTATGTTCGAGCTGTTTAAAGAATGCAGAGGTTTGAAAATAAAACTGAAAAGACATTTATTGGCGAATGTTATCGAAACCAATTTACTTTTTTGCATACGCAAAATAAGAAAATTGCCAATTTTTTGGACCAAATCTTTTTTTGTATCTCATTTTGATAAGGAAAGATAACAAAAACCTTGTTTAAACTTGATATACTCACGTAGTGGGAAAACTACCGAAAACTAGTTAAAGTGAACTATTGATAAACTAGTAGAACTCATTCAGGTTTTATTATATTTATAAATTTTATATAAATATTTACTATGGCGATGTATATTAAACACAAATTAATTTTGTTACTTTTTTGTTGTTAATTTTGCTTGTTGGGATAGTATTTATCAGTGCATTGCCGTCTTATTTGCTAAATAAAATAAGTTTTTCTGCTTACCTGAAAAAGTGACTGTCCTGTTGAGTTTAATCAAGGCTATGTCGAAAGTTTTCTCACTCGGACAAAACTGAGGATGCACTATAATCTCCTGTATACCGAAATCAGCGGCAGGGTCGCTACATTCGTACAACTGATGATCTTCCACACAGTCAGTATTATTTTTAATGTGGTACTCCCCCAAACGCACAAATTGCCTGTTTTAATATATTGCTGTTTTGCGCCTTCTAAACTTTGCTTCAATTTTACTTACACATTATTGCTAAGAATGGTTACACAGTGAGCAGATGTTAAAATGAATCTGCGGCTAATGAGAGATCCAGTGCATCTGAAGGGGGTACTATTCAGGTAGCCCTCGTATCCCAGCGTGGCTACCCATGGAAACTCATTAATAATTGTATCATTTAAAGTGTGAAAATAATCATCAGAATGCTGTCTTCCACAAATTCTTCTCATACGAGACAAAAACTCAAATGTGTCCGGGTGCAACGGAGTTTGCACCGGATGCTCTGCTATTTTAAAATCATATAAGGGGTCAATCTCACTCTGCTTGCTTTTTAATGTTGTACAAACATTTTCTACAAAAAAAAAATAATAAAATATATTTAACTTAACAATTATAATTCAATAATTACCAGATGTTATGTGGACTAGTGTGGTTGACAAAACCACAGCTGCAAATGCTTTAGTAGCACTGAAACCCAACATTATTGCAGCCGTAGTGTAAATTCGACTATGCGACTATGTGCGTTGACAAATATAGCCTTGGTACGACGTTACCAGAACAAACTGGTTTTAGGTTGTGTTCCCTGGACAGTGGTAGTTTATATTATTGTCATAATTTGTCTGATTATATCATCATCTGTAAAATGTGCAACATTTGGATTTTCTGACAACTTGATAATTTTTTATAAATCTGCATATTGTATAATAAATAAAATTTACTAAGATAAACCTTAAGTATATATTTTTATACCTATACGAGGGTAAGGTGAAAAGTTCTCGGCCTGACAATGAAAGACTGCGACTTTCAGTTAAAAATGATTTTATTTTTCTACATAATCTCCCTTGACTTCAACACACTTGATTCAGCCCCTCTCCAACATCAGTATTCCTTCTCGGAAGTGAGAATCTGGAAGATTGTGAAAATATTCATCAACTTCTTCATTGGATGCGAAGCGCTTCCCAGAAACAATTTTTTTTAAGTTTGGGAACGGATAGAAGTCTGAGGTGCCAAATCAGGAGAATAGGGGGGATGGCCGAGAAATCATACCCCAAATCCGCAGTTTTCCCATCGCCAACGCAGGTGCGTTGTCCTGGTGAAAGATGATTTTTTTCTTTTTCAAGCCAGGCATCTTCTCGCGAATTTTGGCATCCAGCTGATTAAGAAGGTTGGAGTAATATTCGCCTGTAATTGTTTTGCCTTTTGCAAGATAATCAATTAACAGGATCCCTTTCGCTGGCCACCTTTCCGGCAGATGTGATCGACTGCGCTTTCTTTGGCGCTGAACCACCGGCTTCCACCCACTGCTTGGACTGCTGTTTCGTTTCTGGCGTGTAGTGGTGGACCCATGTCTCATCCATGATGACAAATCGCCGCACAGAATCGGTCCAAAGATTGCTGCGAAAATCGTTTGCGCATCTGCTTTTGATCGGCATTCGGCATTCGGCATTTAGCAAATGCGGCACCCATCTTGCGCAGAGCTTTCGCATCCCTAATTCTTCGTGCAAGATATTTCGCACCCTTTCTTCCGATATCCCCACAGCCTCAGCTATCTCACTCACCTTCACTCGCCTATCGTCCAACACGATATCATGCACTTTTTCCATGGTTTCCGGTGTGGTTGCGGTTTTTGGCCGTGCTTCACGTGGGTCATCTTCGAGGGATGTGCGACCACGTTTAAATTCAGCTGCCTACTTTTTAACAGTTAACACGGAAGGGACAAAGTTCCCGTAAACTTTTGTCAACTTCGGATGAATTTCCTTAGGGGTTAGTCCATCCAAAACGAAGAATTTTATAACCGCACGATATTCAAGTTTATTGATTTTAACAAAATACATGCAACATGTCTACTGAAAAAATTCGTGTAAACAAACTACTTGAGCGAACAAATTGAAACTAGTCATACGAACTAATGACACAAGCACCCAAGCAGGAAACATAATTGTTTGCCGATTGCAGCACCATCTCTGTATCAGGCCGAGAACTTTTCACCTTACCCTCGTAAGCATGCATTAATATAATCTTGTTAATTATACATGTGCATAATACATTGATAACTTTATGTAGCCCCGATTAAAAGTCTAAAGGAGTGGCTTTTCCCGGCTGATAAAATTTATCAGTGTAGTTTTAATTTATATTTAATAAATAACTCATATAAATTATGGCCTGCAAATCTTTATATTGTGCAATAAAATTTCCAATAATTTTTTTTCTGCACAAAGGATGACAAATGGTTTTCCCTTTTAGAACGAGTGCAATCAGATGCTTTATATGAATCATTTGTTTGTACAATTCGTATGCGATGAATTAATAATTTTCAAAATAGTTCTATAATAATCGCAAAAATTATTGCACGTCAGTAAATACAAATTTTTTGTAAAATTTTCTACAAAAGTGATAAATTTGCCAACTATTAAAACTCGCGTTGTAATGTGAGGGTTCCACCTGAAACCCCTCCTGTTTATAACTTTTTCTAATAATGTAATTAAAGACTTATTGCAGTTAATAATTTAGTATAACGTAGTGAGCTTTATTGTAATTTAAATATGATGTGCATGAAGTAAAATTTATTTATTATCATCGAACACTAGTAAGTGTTCTCTAATAGCATTAGGTAGGAAAGTACGCTTTCTTTTAAACATTTATATGGAGGAGCACTCCTCAAAGATCTTTGTTTTTTTGGAAATGTTAAATGGTAAATTGTAAATTATAATAAAGTCGATTAATTTCATATTTGTTAAATTTTTATATATTGCATAGTTTTCTTTATAAAAGCAATATAAAACACGTAAACTTAAAGGATTTCAGTTTCTTTCGAGTTTTCTACCTCAGACAGTCTTTTTGCTCATATTATAGAAATGCGGGGTCAGTTTATAGTAAACTACAATAAACATTACAAACCAGGGTCTCATTATACATAAGCAGCTTTTAGAATTTTGTAGTTGCTATCCATTTAAAATCCATGTTCTTAGTAAACCTGCGAACTAGCGGCTCAAAGTAGTAATAGTATGCGATGCTAGTGTGGCATAACGATTGACGTTGACCTTTACTTGGGCAAGAGTAAAAACAAATAGTAATTCTCTTGGAAGTCACTAAATAAAATTTTAAAAATAAATCCGGTGAGAGGTTGCTCGTCTCCCATCGAGCGTTTCCTCAGATAGCGGATAAGAGAACACCCACCAGATATGACCTTAGAGAAAATATACTGGGAGTCAGCGAAAACAAGATGGCCAAACTCAGGGCAAAAACAAAAACAAATTAACCAAGCAACGATATGCTACTTAGGTAACAAAGACTCTCATCATTGGAATGGTGTAGTGTAGTAATTGACAAAATCTTCAGTAAGCCAGTAATTAGTTTTATACTTATCACAATTAGGGTAATCATGATAACAATCCAAACATTCCGAGAAATACTAAACACAACACGGTGTATGCCGCTACTGAGAATAAAGATGATGAAGAAGTAGAACAGTTTTATAATGATGTACAACAAGCTACAGATATACATAATAATAGACAGCACGATTACCATTTTAATTCAACAATAAGAAAGGAAAAAATAGAGGACATTATAGGTAAACATGGTCTAAGAGTAAAAAACAAAAGGGGAGATAGGTTAGAACAGTTCTGTCAAGAACAAGAGATGATAATATCAAATACGTTCTTCAAACTACCTGAAAGAAGACTGTAGCACGTAGAAATCACCAGCTGACAATGACACAATAAGGAATCAAATAGATTGTTCTGATGAATAAACGATACTGTAATTCCATCCAATCAAGAAACTAAGACCGCAGCAAAACAAAAAATAGCCCAACATGCCACAGTTAAAAAAATCTAACAATAAAAGACCAATTAGGAGGAAACAAATCCAGATGGAGACTCGAATAATAAATAAAATTCATTCAAAAGTAATATAATGAATCCCAGTAAAGAAATATCGGAAGTATCAAAGACTAACAACATAAACAAAGAGTGATATTAAATTGATGGAACACCAAAGGCGATTTAAAAATAGGAGCAACAACGTGTGTAAAACCATAAACAAGGAAATAAGAGAAAAAATACGAGATGTCAAGGAGAAATGGTTTACAGATAAATGTGCAGAAATAGAAAATGATGACTTCAACTTACATAAAAACGTTAAGAAAATGGCAGGCATAAGAGAAATAAACAAAAATAACATCTTGTTTGACAAAAATGGTAAAATAAGTCCTCACACTCAAGAAACATTAAAAAGATGGAAGGAATATATCCAGGAGCTATTTGGGGACGAAAGAAACACAAGATAGCTGCTCATGTATAACAAAAGAAGTGGTAATACATGCAATAAAGTTGACAAAAGGTAATAAAGCCTTAGGCCCTGACAAAATTACAGTTGAGATAATAAAATTAATTGGTGCATCATGTGGCTTAGTTTTATCTTAACAAAGATAAAACAATTACAATGAATAATTATATGTTGCGCTCTGAATTATTGTCTAATGGCAAAAAAGACTAGAATGAAGAACAATTGTCTTATGCTAGTGTCTTGTCTAAAAACAAAGTAAAAATATTTTGCTATGGCCTACATTAGACAATAATATTAGTCTCAATGTAGACAAATTTTGACCGGCTTTCAAAATAATCACCATCATACACCAACACACTTTTGATAATGTTTGTAGAGCTTCTGGATACTACCGATTAATTAATTAATTGATTGATTGTTATTAGGGTTAATCATAGGTTACGAGCCCACTTTAGCACTTCGACTCTGCGGCCTCTTGTGCGCTCCTTTTCCTAAATTAAGAACGATATGTGCCTTTAACTAATTTTAGGATGTTCTTTATGAGATTCTCGTGATTGCCACAGAGATTTACCCTAAAGAGTTCCTGCCTTTTATATAGTGCTGGGCAGTCAAAGATTATATGTGAGGAAGTTTCTTCCTTTTCTTCACATAATCTGCAGAGTGTGTCATCTCTGTTTACTCCTATTCTATGGAGGTGCTTTTTCAGGTGGCAGTGTCCTGTTATAAGTCCTACTACCCGTCTTAAATTGAGTACGTCATTGATTAGCCCTCTGGAAAATTTTCCAATTGGTTCCTATCCTAGTATTTGCTCTTGTGTGAGATCGAAGTGAGATGAGTGTGGTCCTTGCATCCACTTTTTTATCGTCGATCGTACAGGTTCCGGTCCTGTAAAAGGAGTGTTAGTACTGCTTTTTGCGTGTGCGTCTGCCCTTTCGTTCCCTTCCACTCCAGAGTGGCCTGGTACCCAGATGAGGTTGACCTTGTTATCATCAGATAGGGTGATCAGATAGGCTAGGCAGTCTTTTACGAGCTTGGAGTTGATATGAGGTGACGCCAGCGCTTTAAGGGCAGCTTGGCTGTCAGTTAAGAAATTAATGCGTTGTTGGGTGTATCCGCGTCTAGTATTCTATTATGCATTGCATTATCGCAAATATTTCAGCTTGAAGCACTGTGAAGTACCTACCTAAGGGTAAGCTAAGGTTTACCTTTGGTTTTATGTCATGTATGTCCACCCCTGTTCCTTGGGCAGTGCAGGATCCGTCTGTGTATCAGACCAGCCCATTTCTGAGTTGTGATGTGTTGTCTTTAGCCCAGTCATGATCGGAACACAATGAATTTTTAAATGAGTAAACCGGTAGGGTGTGGTCAGTGCCCATGCTTAAGATGGTATTTCCTTTGACCACTTCCTGTATCCGTTTTGCCCACACCGTTCATTGCGCCTATGCCAGGTACCGGTGGATTTTATTCTATGTGCAGCAATTCAAGCTTCTCCCTTTAGATAAATATCCAATGGAATGAGATTTAGGTGTGCTTTTATAGATGCTGTAGGAGTATTGCTCATGACTCCGCAGATACACAAGCATGCTAGTCTTTGTACCCTAGTTAGCTTAATGACCACCGTTTTTTGTTCAAGTTTTGGCCGCCATACTAGTGTGCCAAACGATAGCATGGGTCTTACGAGTGTGTTGAACAGCCACAATACCATTTTAAGTTTCAGTCTCCATGTTTTCCCAAACATTCGCCTGCCCGCAACAAGTGCTGGTTTGGCTTTGCTGCTTACTTTTTCCAAGTGAGCATTCCAGTTTCGTTTTGCGTCTAGGATGATGCCCATATATTTAACTTGGTATACCACCTGTATACTTTAACCGAAAATTGTAAGGTTATAAAATTGCCTTACTTCTCTTTTCCTCGTGAAATGTATTAGTGAGGTCTTTTTAGGGTTCATCTTAAGGTCTTCTCTTTTACACCATTTTTATGTTATGTCTTAATGCTCTTTGCATTAGCTCTGCAGTGATGTTTGTATTCTTGCCCCTGATTAGTATGACAATGTTATCCGCGTAACCTTGGGTATAGAATTATTTATCATTGAGTAATATTAGTAGCTCGTTTACTACTAGATTCCACAGGGGGGAAGAACTACCCCCTGCAGACAGCCTCTTAAGGTATGAATCTTGGCAGATTTCTCTTCCAAGTTTGCTTGCTGGGTACTACTAGTAAAAGCTTCTTTAAGAATCCTGTTCTTAGATTGTATAAACTAAGCACAGATCTTCCCACTGTCACTATCGTCATGGACGATGCTGCTAACGACAAATTCCTCTGCTAAGTCGTAAAGCTACTCGTTGATTCCCTGACCCGAAAATGTTTGTAATAGCCATGACCACATTTACTGATCCCGCTTTTTGTCCCGTATATTTGTAGTAGTAACATGTAGTTACATGTAGTCTACGCTAGATGGCGCTTTTCGAAGTGTATCTGACTATGTTCGTAGGCGTGCACCTGGTCCGTATGTACTACCATTAAGATATCGGATTATTCGCCGAAGTTTTTAGACACACCACGTATGTGCATTTCATCTAGTAGCAATAGTAATAGCTTATATCTTTCTCTATGCTCCTTTTCATTCTTACCTTCACTTCACTCTGTCTTTCTTAATGGTGGTGTTTCTAACTTTATCACTCCAATTTTGTTTTCTTTATATACGTTTGTATTTAAACTACTTTTCTGACAGTCTTATCTCCTCTGTTAGTTTAATTTCTAAATTGTTTTTAATATAATAATTTTTTCTTGTGTCGTTCATTCTTATTTTACTCAAATTTTTCATTTCACTTTTGTAATTTGTATTCCACTTTTTGGTATTGTGTTAAGACTCGCGCTTCAGACCCATATATCAGGATTGAAGTGACCACTCTTTATTTTTTGTATTTCTTTTTTATCTAAAAACGCGTTCTTGTTTGCGTTAAACAGACTGGTTCAGTTGTCCGTGTTTTTTATTAATTTTCTTTTCCAATTTTCCGTCTTTAGTTACCTTTGTCTTCAAGTATTTAAACATTTCAAGCTGTTTTTCAATTTTATTTGCCTTTGAAGCTTACAAGCTGTTATTATATACCCTTAGGTTTTCATTTAATGTTTTTTTCTCGTTATTGGTCAGCACGAAATAGTCTGTACATATAAACTTTTATATCTTACATTTCTCAGTTGTTTACTTTGTCTATCTGTTTATCTGACTATCACTAAAAGTGCATATAATATAATTACGCCCCTAAACATGACTAACGTTAGATTATTTTTACACAAAGATAAGCTTAAATTACAAAATTCTAACACATTTTGTACTATATCAGGACAATCGTTCGAGTTAAAATTACCATTTTAAAATTTGCTGAACTTTACTGTTCGGAGAGTAGATGCACCACACAAAAACTCAAAAATGTTTTTTGTTGCAGTTCCACTAGTCATTTATTTTCACGCAATGGAGCAAATATAAGTTTTTCCTTCTTTTTGAAAAATTCTTCCTAGCCGTGTAGCAATCTGCAATAAAACATTCGTAATGACCTGCTTTATTAAACTACTTTATATTAGATTTATAATAAACAATAAAAAATTACAAATAAATGTAATGTATATTTTTGAGTAATAAAAAATTTTCAAATAATAATAATGTATACAAGTTCGTTTTAAGGTTCTATTCGATCTTCAATCCATTTCAAGAAGTGCGCTACTTTTGTATGAATCAGCGGGGTATTAAGATCACATCTCGGCGGTCCGGCAGAGATAATTCCCTCCTGATACCAAAGATTTCGGCGTGACAACATGACAGGGCCTCCACCATCTCCGTTACATAGGATTTCAGTGTTGTTGCTAAGATACAATGTGCAAAAACGGTTTTCGTGAATTTCCACATTGGACTGCTTTCTCCTTGTTGCATATAATCGTTCACAGTCATCAGCTGTTATCATTCGGTGATATGACTTTGTTTTAATATCAACATCATCAGAACGAGTGATTTCAATTCCCCATCCAGATGTTACCAAAACGTCTTCAAGACTTGCTGCAGTTATGTTAGGTAGTGGTAGGCATATCGGTCGAATATAATCTGAAATATTTGAAAAAGTATATGTAAGTATTTAGACAAAAATGCGAATTATAGCTTTGTTTACATATACGTTATGTCTATAATTCCATCGATCTAATTATCAAATGCTTAATATGTTTATTTTTTCCATATCGTTAAACTACTTCTTAAACATAATATTAGAATTCCGATAGCAACATTAATTCTAGCAGGGGTAGCAGAGTAATAATATTTAAAAGTGGACTGATCAAATCAATAATGCTCAGGCTCTAAGGCTCCACGTGGGAGCACCGTGAACTGAGAGGTTAAGCTCTCATATGTTCGCTTTCTCTACCCGGTCGTCGCGCATCATCTCTGATGTGGGGCAAGCACCGTCATTCAAACAAATAACTTTTTGTAATATAATTGAGATTCCAAGTCTCAAAGACATACAAAAAAAAACATACAGAAATTTCACCTGTTTTGTCATGCTTCATCTTAAAATACAAATATCTATATCTGAACATTTTTCGAATATATAAAAAAATAAAAATGTGTACAATGAAGGAGAAGCCCTTGTCAGATATGAAAAGTAGCTTAAACATAAAACCCCATTAATGTCTTTTCTACTAAAATAACAACAAAATGTTATTACTTTATCAAGAGCAATTCTACCGACAAATGGAAGAGTAAAAGAGAAAAGTAAGTGATAAAAAATTAAAATCCAAATAAAACATGTTGTTGTTGCACTATAACCATAGCAAACAAAATATAGACAAGAAAGTTCCACTCTTATAAATAAAAAACTTGGTTTTTGTTTGTACATATGTAGTCTATCCCGAAGAAATTGCGACATGTATTTTAGAAAATCTCTTGTTGCAATGGTATGATATACAAGAAAGAGTGTAAGCAGTAAGCACCTCAACGTCGTTTGCATTGGTCACAGTATTTGAATGTCTTGTGTTGAAATTGACGTGAATCTCGTCGATAGTCTAAAACGTTTTTCTTTTTAAATGCGAACTTAAGATTTTGAAATAGCTAAAAATTAATTTGGTTTAGAAGAACAGACTCACTTTCTCAACCAAAGAGCACAGCTGGTATGGGTTTGATCTTGCTACTACTTCAAATGTGGCGAACCAAGAGGCATTGGAACAATTTATTTCCGGGTCATAATTATACTTGCAAGTATGACTTTTTGGTGATATATTAAAATTAGTAGTTTGCAACTTTATTAGAATGTTTTTCTATTCTAGTAGCAGCAGTTGCGAAACTAATGCCGCCGCGACATCCGTCGAAATTTCACATACTTTAGTTTTGCATTCTCCGACTCATTTTTTAGTTTTCTAACTTTCGATCAACAATCGTGGTTAATATACATTTAGTATTTTTTGGTGTTTCGTTCGTTGGTCTTCAAGAAAATGAATTGCTTTTAACAAATTCTCAGCCATTTCCAAATAGTTCTTAACGTACATTTGATTATGTTGCACTAATTGCATCGTTTCCAAAAGTCTTCTTAATCATACAAATATGCTACTGCCTATTAAAGTTATAGCACCATTAAAAAATTATATTTCACTTAAATGTTTATATTGAATTAATTATAGGTACTATGATAGGAAAACGGTTCAAATTTGAGAATCTTAAGTTTACAAAGCAGACATATTGTTGGCTTACATGAAGAGGGTGGTCGTTTACGAGAAATAAACCGAGGAATTGGTCGCTGTAGCAGTACTACCAGTGGATCGAAGATATTCATTTGCAAAGACCGGGGCCTGGAGCAGTATGCAGAACAATCAATCGAGAAGATCGTCTTCCTCGGAAGGTTGAGAGTACAGACCGTAATGGGATTGCAAGTGCTCTAGCGCAAAAATGGTGGACCGTTATACGATACTAATTTTCTTGAGTCTATCAGTGATTTCTCTGCATCGACATGAAAGTAACAATGGACAACAGAAAAGCGTCTAATGACACACGAGCTAGCTAATCGTCTTCACTGATGAATTTTGTCTAAATCGGTATGATGATTAGATACACCGCAAACGCGGAGATAGAGAATAAATAGGTTGCATTTGCACTAACTATAGATATTATAGTATAGGGAGCTATAAGTTATAACAAGTCATCTCTAGTGAGAGTTAGAGGCAGCATTACCAGTCAGGTCCACAGCCTGTGATACTCCGTTACTTTTAGGGGGTGTCCCAAGCAATCCTTCAAATGATGCTCATTAAACTTTCTTCAACAATCAAAAATATCTGGAAAACCATTGCAGGAATAGTGCAGTGGTATCTATGACCTCCAAAGAACCTTTCTGAATTATGGAAACATATTAATAATAAATGAAATACAGTCCACTAAGGCACCATTTGTTCATTGCTTGGCTCGATATATTTACATATATAAGTTCTAGTTGTTAATTTCTTGATGATGCAGAATCTTTGCTCTGCTCGATCACACAGTACATGCGCTTTTTCACCAACGTCTAATTTTCTACTCATCTAGTAGCGTTGTCCTCACTCACGCATGCGCGATACAGCCCACTTTCATGCTAGTCAAAGACAAGTATAAAAATAATCTAAAAGTTTGTTTGAATTTCTAGTGTTACTTTTTGTTGGTTTGTGTACTCGTAGACTATCAAAATTTCAAGTATCACATTCTAGTGCAGCAAGCTAAAACAGTTCTCAGAATCTGGCGCTTGGTACCCCACGAGCTAACACCTGCGACAGAATGTTTATCAAAGTTTGACGAAACATACGAAATGAACTAACTAAACGTGTATCTGAACACAAAACTATGACTAGATTATAATGTAAAGGCCGCTTCGCGACATTGTTAAAATATACCTTTATGCATGAGATGGTAAAGCTTTCGAGCGGTGTGCGTTGAGGCGCAAGTGCAAGCCCTACCTTCTCCCTCACTTAAATGTAGCCACTAGCATATAAATCTGAAAGGCCTCTTGCACTGGTTTTCTTAAATTTCTGATCCGCGGATTTGGATTATGTGTCAAATTTGGCTGTCTTTTTTTTATGTGCTATCCTTATTGTTTATAGAGGGATCTATGGCTTGAACATAAACAAGAGTTTGGAATTTTTTTACCTCAAAACCTAACAAATTATACAAAGCTGCAATTCACATTGTGGTAGAAAGGTGGATTGAGATCATAGAACATACTGGTTTGTATTTTTTTTATTTTAGCTTACAACAATTTAACTTTTCGTAAAGAAATTCGCCTAGCTCTTTGTAAAACCAAGGGTACATTTACGTATTGAGTCCATATATTTTGAAGATAACCGTGAATGTAATTTTCAATTTTTGTTTTGCCCTCATACTAATCATTTATATAACTACATTATTTTTAATAATTTTAAAAATTAATAATATTTAACGAGTACATTAACTTATACAAGAAAGAGTTTATTTTTGGAAATTAGTCCAGCATTTGTAAACCATTTTGTTAAATACAAAGAACTATATTGGACTTCAATTTTAATAGTCAAAAAGTAGTTTTAAACTGTGTTGAAGTCACAAAGTATTATCCTTAATAAATCAACGCAAATCAAAACACTGCTTTTCGAACCTCAATGCCATATAATACCACCAGACGGCGTAGTAAGTCATTTGTGTAATGCTGCGAATGCACTTGTGGACAAAAGGGGAATGATTTTGGACATTCATAGAAAAGTAACAACTGTGTGGAAATACATCATCGAGTTGCAAAATATCAGAATTTACAGACAGCAAGAACTACGGTGAGAAAGACAAAAGTAACGAATGTCTGACAAGGATGTGCATATAGACAAATTATATTCTGTACAACAGCTCTATCTTGCAGAATTTTGAATAATCTCATTTAGAAAGACTTAAGGATAACTACAACAAAGGTTTATATCGGTTTTCCATATTCTCGTGTGTGAAGATGTGCTAACCGTTTTGATACAGGTGTACAAAACTCTAAAAACATTCCTTGAGTGTCTGGTTTTAGGAAACGAATTATGATTCTAGTACGAGACGTCAGAAAAATCAAAAATCCAAAACAAATTGCAATATTTTTTGGATAAGGACCGAATTTTGCAGTAGATTCAGAGTATTACTGCAACGCACGTACAAGGTTCGTTATGAAAGTAATGCGCATGATTTTTGCGAGAAAAAGCAGTGTGGGGTCTGCCCTTCCAAACGTGACCCAGCTCAGTTTGCTCCGAGCAGCTCGTTCCGTATGAAGTGTGTTTTTGCAAGTTGTAACACGGCGCGGTCAAGGATTCACTCGAACAAAGATACCCGATCAAATTTGGCGTGCGGCGTGGGAAGAATGCTACGGAAACGTATCAAAATGTGTACTCACTTCTTTCTAATAAAAAATTATTGGGAAGTAATTTAAGTGCAAAATTTGAGTATATAAGATAACAACTGAATTCCCCAAGGTCAAAGATTATTCCATTTAGTCAAAATAATTTCAAATGATCTCCCTGCATTGCTTAATTTTGTGCTACATTATATTGTCAAGGATAGGTTTTTAGAGTTTTGCATAATATACTTAAACATAAAATAGAAATGAGAAAGCAGGAAAGAATCGTGATCACTAGCATATATTCTTACCGGAATAATAGACTGTCTTATTCAATCTAATCAAAGCTATGTCGTTTGTTGCTTTTAATCGATCATGTTTCTCGTGGACTATTATCTTCTCTATGCCAAAATCTTGGATGGGGTCGCTGCATTCATATAAGTCCATATCTTCTATGCAGTCTGTGTCGTTGTTGATATGGTATTCTCCCAAACGGATCAACGCGCTGGGCCCATCCACATTAATTTATCATAAAAACATTGTACCTTTACTTACACCTTGTATTGGTTGTCGGTCACACATTGGGCGGCCGTTAAAACGTATCTGTTGTTTATGAGCGATCCGGAGCACTTGAAGCGTCGACGGGGCCGTGATCTTCCGTCTCTTCTATTTACATACGCAAACACGGCCAGCCAAGGGAATTCGTTGATGATGGTGGCGTTTAAGGTGTGAAAATAGTCATCGGAGTGCTGCCTCCCGCAAAACTTGCTTGTAGCGACCAATTTTTCGAACGACACGAGTTGTGGGGGTCGGACAAAGCTCGAGGAAGATCCGCAACATACCGTTTGGTTGACGACGTCACAGATGGACTTTTGGACAAATTCTTTGGAATCACTTTGCGGTGACTTAAGAGCATTGATTAGAACAGGGCAGGAGTATATCGAAACGCATTTTGCCCTTTCACCATTCGGTGTGACGCAGTCATCTGTGAAGAACACAACTGAGTAGCAGTTTAGTAAATATAAATAAATATAACAATACCACTTGCTTGCATCGTGTACACTGTGTGAAAGAAAATTAAGCACAAGACCGCTACTGTTAACCCCACAGACATACTTTTAATCAAAAGTTTCTAACCACTTGCTTCGAACAATCGTCACTTTTAAGTGATTTCCTGTATTACCGACAGCATTAAATGCGATAACTAAGAAATGTTTGTCAGGTTCAAATGAGAAGCGATTGTTGTTAATCTTTTGATAATAAGTGACCTTACGTATATTTTATATTAAATTTAAGTAACGGTCTCTCTCTTCAATTTTCAATTGAATACCACAATACTTAAAAGCCAAATTAATATTAAACAACTAATATTAAACAAATTTATTTGCTAATTAAAGTTCTATGTTTTTCGATTAATCAAAATAACATCAAATTGTTTCCACGTTTTTATTTTATATTCATTTAGTTTGCTTTGTACATCGCCTTTTTAATTTTATTATTATTTACACTTTTTTACAATGCTTGTGTCTGCTCAACAATAAACAGAGTATTGATAGCAACTAACGTAGAACATATTAAGTAGCATGAACGCCAATTACGACCTCTTTCGAAAAATTACAATGTTGTGTAGCTTAGGTTCACTGTGGATACGTGTAGGCGTTGACTTTATTGACGAGACTTAGGGTTTCTAAGTTCAACTCCTAAAGCCTTGCCCTCTTGAAAACTTGGTGTGAGTTGTGGGTGGCCGTATAGGCCACCTCAGTGCAGCTTCACGGAGGAATCAAGATCTTCGGGCGCTTGTGACGGGTACTTACAAAGCTAAAAGGGAAAGAGCTTACAGTCCTAAAGTATTTGCATTCTATCGTAAATACAGAAGAAATTAAAGAAGGGCCCAGTACTAGAGGGTATAAAATAAAAAGTATTACGTCACATATAGACAAATAAGGGACCTATTGTTCATAGATTTGAAAATTGTTGAAAATAATAAGGAATTTATAAAAGACAATGCTAATTGAGCCATCAACGCGGGATCAGAACATTCTACAGTGTCAAATACCAGTGGAATGGTCACTTCAAAGATACTGCAATAGATTTTACATGGATTTGCACACGGCGTGGTAACCACCATCGGCTTCGCCCGCTAGCTGAATTTATTTGAATTGAAAGTTATTTAAGTGATTAAACACGAAAGCACAAGGTAAAGAGGCATTTGTTCAGAATTAGGAGGATAGAAAAATAAAAGCGAAGAAAGAAACGTTTAGAGTGAGTAAAAGGAGATAACAGAGGGTTTCCATGACAGGGATTTGACCTTGTACACGTCAAATATAAGGGCAAAGTTGCGTGTAAGGCGTTTGTCAGACTTGTTAATTTTACGGCAAAAGAAAGAACAAATAAGAGACGCTGAGAGAATAGGAACACCAATTAAATATAAAACAAACAAACCAAGGAAAGCCATGGATACGAAATCGAATGTAGACGCTGAAGAAACTAATAAAAGGAAAGAGAGCCAATCAAGAATGACTTATAACAAATTAGATGGCGAATATCAAAAAGACACCGATATGGGGGGGTTAAAAATATTAATAATGGAACTAAGCGTCAAAATTAATAAATGATCCAATTACCTAAAGACGGAGATAAAAAGAAAATAAGGGAAATGGGACAAAGAGAGACAAATAAAGTGAAACTTTTTTTAAATTATTTATTGCAAATTTACAATCTATTCAATTAATACACAGAGCAATAAGTAAATAGGATAGCAAATTGGCAAGTGGCTTGAGTTGGGCTCCATCCATTAATAGGTCACCAAGATTTATTCGATCAGATTACCCGTTCGTTTTAGAGTTCGGCTATGAATTAGTCGTTGCCGTTTAGAGTGCAGTCACGCCTATTCCCGGCTGTTAGTGATGTCTTCGACTGGCATGTTTGTAAGATTTTGGTGTTTGGTGTTGTTACTACAACCCCATAGCTCAATCCCATATCTCCGTACGGGTTTTAGGATGGCTTTATATAGTAGGAGTTTGTTGTTCAAGGATAACTGGGATTTTCGCCCGATTAGCTAGTACATCTTATTTGCTTTTAAATTGAGTTGCTGTCGTTTAGCTTTAATATGAGCTTTCCAGGTTAGCCCAAGATATTAAATTTTATTTTTGATTGGTATATGGGTGTATTATAAGTGGTAACTTTGGGACAGCCGATTTGCCTTGTAGTAAAAGTTATTTGTGTAGATTTAACTCGGTTGACTTTTATTCTCTGCTGGTTTAGCCATGTTTGTGAAAGGTTTAGATGTACTTGGAGTTTTTCGGATGCTCGGGGGATTTGGATCTGATGACATTATGGCTGTGTCATCGGCGAAGGTAGCAATTAATATGTTTGTGGTTGGGGCGTCTGATGTAAATAGAACGCTGTCCTATGAGAACCCCGGAGTTAATAGTATGGTAGTTTGATAAAGAACCCTTCAATTTAATTTGAAAGTGTCTTTCGTTCAGGTAAGAATTAGATAATAAGTAAATTGGATAAGGTAACGTCTTTTTTATTTTGTATAATAGCCCGAAGTGCCAAACCTTATCGAATACCTGTTAGATGCCCCAGAACACTGAAGCACATACTTGTTTTCCCTCTAGACTGTTTCTGAATGACTTGGTTGAAAACCAAACTAATGTAGTGGGATTAGTTTGTTAATTGGTGTTGTTTTCAATTTTGCGTAGCAAGAGTCGTTAAAATATTTTAATAAATAACAGAAGAAGGCTAATTGGTCTATATGAACTGGTTTCTTGCAGTGGCTTTCCAGACTTTAGAATTGAACTGGGAAAAGTGACATAGCGAGCATATAAGTCAATATAGAAGTAATGTGTTATTGCTTCTCTTGGTAGTACTTTACCGACTATGAGGTCATACTCTGGTACTTTACATACATTTGTTAGCTTTATTTCCCGGTGAACCTCGGCAAGAGTAAATGATTTTAGAGGTAGGGATAGTTGGCCAGGTAGTTGAGGAATTCCTCTACTTCTTCGTCAGTACTTAAGTTATTTGGAGGGAATGGTGTAAAGACTTGGGCAAAGTATTCACCAAAGGTATGCTTTTCCAGCGTTAGTACGGGCCCAACTTGTATCGAGCTTTTTTAAAGTAGAACTGCTAATCTAGGCTTTTTGATTTTTTTTGTAGCCTTCCAGATGGTTTGGACTTCTGGTGATTGGTTGGTGATGTAGTATTATGGAGTCTGGGTGTTAGTCTGTTGAGAATGGTCTTGCCTATTGGTTTCTTGACTTTTGCCATTTGTTGCGGGCTCTGAGTTGTTCTATAGTTAATTGCATTGTATGGAGTGGTATATTAAGACCTTCTAGTGCCAAATTTTGTTTTGTTAGAGTGATCTCCCAGTTTCATCTATTTCATTTGGATTATGCATTTTGTGGTTCAATTTGATATTATTGTTAATATTGTATTGTCAGTCAGTTTTCCAAGTACATAACCTTGGTAGAGAATTTGTTGTTATTGCCCTAGTGCTCAAAGTGACTATAATTGGATTATGATCTGAGTTTAAATTTGGAACTTTCTATTTCACAATATATGCTATAAATTCCTTTTGTAACTGCGAAGTCTAGCAGATTGGGAAGTTTATTTAGGTCTGTGGCGTGAGCAGTTCGGTCGGGATGGTGTGCGCAATATATGCTGTAGTATAAGTGACTTTCTGAAATTTCGTTTATATTTAGAAATAGAGTAGTTTCGTGGATATGTTTTTTAGGACATTAGAGTTCCAGGCTGCAATTCTTATGAAATTAGCCATTATTGGTTATTTTATTGGATGGAGAAAACCATGCTATTCTGATTAAGGAGTTGAGAAAACATATTTTTGAATTTGTTTAAGAAAGCAGTAAGTGTATCTGCTGTCTCGTTATTGTTGATCGTGACGTTTGCCGCTTGTGCATAGGTTTGGAAATTTTGTTAAGGTAACTGGAAGTTGTTGGTTTGCTGTTGCGTTCGCAGCTGTATTAGTTGGATTTGTTCTGTATGGAACTTTAGAATTTGTTGGTTAGACATTTTTTTAGCTTTAAAATTTCTTTAAGCAGCAGATTCTTTATAGTTGGCTGGATGATTGCCTTCACATAGAGCGCATTTAGCTAGCATGATTTGCTGTCATGTGGTCCTCCAAATTTGACACAATTGAATGGTTTTCTGCATTAGGACTTAGAGTGGCCATAGTTTTGGCAGTACGCTGAATTATATTATTTTTGATTTGCGGTGCTTCAATTCCTATTTTAGTTATTTGCAAGAATTCGACAGCAAAGACTTTTTTGTTATTTGGTCTGGGCTCAAAATCGACGAAAAACATAGGCACTGCGTCTTACTGACTCTGTGTTTTACGTTAATAATATTTCTTACTGGGTGTCCTTTTTTTATTTTCTTTTATAGATGGGGATTGGGAATATTTATATATACCCGAGTCTAGGCGTTCGAGCAACCCGGGCATGTTGGATTCAGACCCAGAGGGTTCGCCTATCAACTAAACCCATCTACCTCCATCCCTTCACCCATGTGTCCCACCTAGTACCGCGTGTGCATTTCTTCGGGTGGGGGTGATATCTCGTTTTCTAATTGGCCTTTTTCTTTAAGTATTTTGATGCACATTTGGTTTACCTTCTCCTAGTTCTTTTCGATTTGCAACATGGTGTTGCAAATGTTTTCCGTTGTGAGTTTGGTTGTTATATTATTTTCAGTACCTTTTCTTGCCCTGACGCAATTAATAAGCGGAAGATTGTGTGCTCGACATCTCCTTTCTCCCCGTAGTACATGCACTTGTCATTATGTGCCCTTTTGAAGCGATGCAGGTATGCCCTGAAGTTACCGTGTCCGGTGAGCATCTGAGTGATATAATAGTTTAGTTGTCCACTCTTTCTCGTAAACAAGGGGCTAACTTGGGGAATTAACCTGCGGATCCAAGCACCTTCTTCGGAATTTTGCCACCGCAATTGCTACTCGCTTAACAGGTTTCCTTCGTTCTGTTGTTTTACTTCTTTACTGGCTCTGTAATTGTTGGCTCTTCGGGTTGCCATTAGATCTGTTGGGGGGATAGCCATAATGACTTGCAGTGCAATTGTAGAGGTGGTCCTATATGCGCAACTGATTTGGGCCGATATTAGCGTGTTTACGTTTTTTTTTTGAGTCCGTCTATCCATGCGGGTGCTGCGTAGAGTAATACCAATTGAGTGACCGGGTTAAGTATTTTTCTAGTTTTGGTTCTTGGCCCCTTTGTTCAGGGCATTATTCTCACTAGATTGCTAGAGGTTTTCTGTGCTTTTTAAACGACAGTTTGTAAGTGCCTAGTCCAAAATTAGTGTTACTCCCAGATATTTTAATTCGTTCTTGATTGGTATGCTCGCATACATTAACTTAATGGCCTTATTAGTTAGGTTCCTCCTGTCTTCCGGCATTATTACTTCTGTCTTGTCGGGTGCTAGTTCATGTGTCGTGATCCAATTAGCAACTTTGTTAATAACCAAATTGTTTTTTCCAAAAGGTTGCCTTCGTATCTGTTTGTGATGATGGCTGCAAGGTCATCTGCGAAGGCAATGAGTTTGTATCCCGGTGGCAATGCTGTCTCCAAGACCGAATTGTATAGGCAGTTTCATAATACTGGTTCCAATGTGGATCCCTGGGGCACTCCACATGTGACCCGTCTGATGTCATTGTGTAGTATCTTATTCGAAATAATTATTATCACCTCAATGAGAGCTTGTGATATTTCACTGTCAGCCAAACTTTTAATGATGTGCCTCCATCCTGCTGTGTTGAAGGCATTTTTGACGTCGAAAATTATTGCTATGCAAAACTCTTTATCCTTCCAATTGCCCTCCAGTGCACTACGGGCATAGACTGTCAGGTCCTTAATCGCATCTATACTGGCAGTCGACCGGCCCTCCTGTTTTCTCTAAATCCTGGTTTAGCCTTTGTTTTATTAGATGTTCGTAGATTTAATAGATATATAGGTCTATATTTGACCCCAGTGGTTCTGACCGGTTTGGGAATTAGTACGGGTTTGACCGTTTTGCATTTCTCTGGGAAAATCTTATTTTCCCATAGATAGATGTACATTTTAAGAAGAGTTTCAGGGCTGGTTTCCACGGCCAGTTTGGCAACTTCGGGCGGAATCCCGTCGGGCTCTGCAGCCTTCTTGCCTTTGCTGCCCGACTAATTTCGTCTAGTCGTCCTGGGTGTCTTAGTTCGTTTGGTTCATCTGTAATATTTTAGGTAGAAATTGAATGGTGTAGGTCTCGAATTGCAACTCTGTAAGCTCGTTCTTGTTTAATTTGGTATGTGTGGTGAATTATATTTTCTTAGCACAAATGTTTAATAAGTTTTCTGTAGGCATTGATGGTAGATGTTTTTAATTTTGCCGTATTGTTTGCTAGTGTTTTAGTATAATATTTGTCATCTTCCATAACTTTGGTAAGATCATGGCTGGAAAGTTATTGACATTTATAAATGTATATAGAGGAGACCTGGGTTCTTTAGGTTTGTTTATTATTGTGGGTATAGTTTTCACTTGAGTTGCTGGTGAACTCTGTCTCAAAAGAGGTTGGAATATGTTGGATGTGTTTTTATCTGTTGTTATAAGATTTAGTTTCCTTTATTTTGACAACAGTTTGCCAGGGATGTTTGTTAAGCTCATCATCAGAGTAAGTGGCATTTTAAACTTATTAGTTGCTGATGCATTTTTATACATTCGCCTCATCACAGCGAAATTTTAGTGATCTATTTGCCAATTTTCAAGAGCTTTGGATTTTTGTCGATGTTTTGTTGAATCGAAGGCTTTGTTATAATCTGCAAATACTAAAACCAGAAGTTTATTGTATTTGAGTCATTTTGGTTATTCATTCTGTGCCCAGATCGAAAGCCTGCTTGTTCTCGCGATTGGTAAAAGTTTAGTTTATTTGTAAGACGTTTAGTTGTTATTTTTGTAAATAGCTTATAAAAATGTAATAATAGACTAATAGGCTTATAATTCTGTAAGTTAGCGATACATACTACCTTTTTTCTGCATGAAAATGATTATCCCATTATTCCATTGAAGGTGTTGTTGCTTCCAAAAGGGATTTATTATAAAGTTTGGTAACTGCTCTTAGAAGTTCTTCTCCGCTTTCTTTAAGGGCTTTGATAACGATAATGTTTTCACTTGGTGTTTAGTTATAGCTAGTATTTTCTCCGGCCCTTCATTTAAAATCTCAGTTGTATTTTTCCTATTATATTATATATTTCCTATTGACAGTTGCTCCGGTATGCTTAAATAAAAGTGTTTTGTCGTTTTAGGAATACTGTGTGATCATCGGATTTTTGTAGTTCACGTATTTATTTTTATTTTCTATACACAGTTTATTACGGAGTATTTTTATACTCTTATTTTGTCAATAGTCTTGATTACTTGCGATATATCTCAGTTTACTGTTCAATTTCTCCAAGTCTGGTTGAGTATTTCTCTTTTTTATCAGGCTTCTGGTAGCTTAAGTTTGTATTTATTTTTATTAGCTAAGTCTTCAATGTTTATGAAGTCAATATTTCTCAACTTGTCTGTTAAAGTTTGTTTATACTGTTCAAAATTGTCTACCATTGTCCATTTATTGTTGTTACTTTTAACAAGTTTGCTTCTTCACCTTTTCAGGATTTCCATTATCTTTACTCTCACCATTGTGCAATCACTCCTTACTAACAACTCGTTTAGTATTATGACATTTTAAACTATTTGTCTCGTGTAAGTAATTTTCAAGTCTATTTCGTTTTTAGTATTTCCATTGGGGCTAATCTACGTCCATTTACATTTACGCTTGTGCAATAAATATAACTTGCATATACACTTATATTATTTATTATTAACAGCCAACTTGCAAAATTATATACGAACATTTAATACAATATTTTTTGTATCATTAGAACATTCTAAACTTTTCATATCGAATGGTTTGAAGCTATGGTATTGTCGAGTTCCCGTTATAGTTCTAGCTGTAGAACAACGGGATTCTAATTCTATTTTGTTTTTCATATTCGTCCAATGAAGTATAATCAAAGTCAATTTTTTTGAAAAACTCACAAGCCCATTTAAACAGTTTTTGCGTCGTTACAATCGTTTTATCTTGTAAGCATACACGGTACGCGCTCCTCTTCACGCATCCACCAATACCGTCGCAAGCACCTTTACCGTGTCCAGTAGCAAAAAAGTGCCACTCAGCTTTAACATTGAAATCTTCTTCATGATACAATAAATTCAATAAATTAAATCGATTTTTGTACTGCGATCCTGCGCCATCCGAAAAATAATAAACTTTTTTGACGTTTCGTGCGCCAAATTTAAATTAAATTTCCAATTAATCATTAAAACGTGGTAGTGTGATAATTTCTTTAATAATAAAACTTTACCAGAAATATTGGTCGCCTACCTAATTCATAATATTTCAGTATAAAGAAATGCAGAATACAAAGAAAAATTATTTATATTTCTTAATTTATCTAACAACTTCAGCAATTATTAAATTGTACGGGTAATATTTTTATTTAAATATGTTATTACTATTCTATGTTATCTTTGATCTATTTCAAAAAATAAACCATTCTAGTGCACATAGTACGACCAAAAGAAATAATTCCCTCTTGGTGTCAACGATTGCGACGGAACAACATAACAGACACTTCCGTATCTCCCTTACAATTGAGTTCAGAAGCGTTTAAAAGATGTCTAGTGCAAAAGCGGTTCTTCTCAATTTTGAAATTTACATATTTTGCTTCACATTCATCGTTACCAATTAGTTTACTATATGTTTTCTTTTTAATATAGATTGTCCGACCGGATATCCCTACTTGCCATCCAGAGGTGACTAAAGCATCATCAAGATTTGGAATATATGTAGGCAGAGGCATATATAGGCCTAATAAAATCTGAAATGAAAGGTACCTTTTAAAATATATAATAATTAAAAATGCATGTGATGCATAATAATTTAGTTTCACAAATTTTACGAAATATTTGTAAAGATATATTTGGAACTATGCAGACACTTCTATTTAGCGAATTAATAGAGGTCCGTTGAAGCAAGTTTATTAAAAGAAAATAATTTATGTTAGCATGGAAAAAGCTTACCAGATGACGTGCAACAAAATATGGGGTATCAATAAAGCCATTTTTTTTATTGAAGCTTTTGTCAGATCAACATTACAGTTTTATACATGACAGGTTTAAGTAGTTAAATATGACTAAGACTATGGTATATATACATTATGTGCGTTCTGAATTTAGAATTTGCAAGTAGCAGTGTGTAATACATGGAGGCAGGTAGTGGTGGCCCCGGAAACTCGAAGGTGGTGGTTGCTAGGTTTCTTAATTTAGGATAAGATCTTGAGGGAGTTGCCTCTTCAGTCTGTGATGAATATTACGCTGCCCAAGGTTGAAGTGAGTTGCTCCTTCACATTTGGCAATGTTTGAGAAGAAAGTCCTAGTGGTCGAGAGCTTATAGTCTTGAATTGTGGCGACACCCAATTCATGGTGAAGTTGTGTGTTTCGGATAAACCATGGAGCGTTAACGGCGATTCGTGGGACCTTATTTTGGAATCGTTGAAGTTGAGTATATTTGTTTTACTCGTGTTGCTCGAGACAGGAGAGGCGTAGAGTGCCAGGGGGCGTAGGAGGGATTTATATAGTAGGATGGTGCATTCGGGTTGAAGTGGGGTTTTACGATTTAAAATGGGATATAATTGTCGGAGTCTGGTGTGAGATTGGGTTAATTTTTGATTTATGTAGAAACTCCAGGTCAATCTTTCATCTAAGTACAATCCGAGATATTTTATAGCTGAGTCTCTGGGATTCCAGGGTATGTCAATTCCATCGATGGTAATAGAAGGTGGGTTGTTTATTTTTCGCAAAATGAAGAATCTCACATTGACATTTGATGGGGTTGAGTTTGATGTTCCAGTTTTTGAGCCATTTATTGAAGGTGTCAGTTGCATTTTGCAGATATTGTATAGATAGTTCTAGGTTTGCTTTTTGCGTTATAATGGCTGTATCGTCGGCGAACGTGGAGAGTGTTGCGGGAATCTTGGGAATATCGGAGGAATATTGAATAAGAGCGGACTGAGGATACTTCCTTGTGGTATGCCTGCTCGTATAGGGTTTTGTTTCGGAGAGTGTGGTATTTATTTTAACGGCAAAGGTTCTATTTTCCAGAAAGGAAAAAATGATTGCCAGAAGATAGCGTGGGATATCATGAGTTAGGAGTTTTTTCTTGAGTCCCTCTATCCAAACCTTGTCGATATCCAGAAAGATAGCGGCAGTATAGCATTTGCTTTCGAAACCTGTTTCGATGAGTTCACTGACTCGCTGTAATTGATGACAAGCCGAGTACCCTTTTCTAAAGCCAAATTGGAAAGAAGGGAGAATGTGGAGAGTAATGGTAGCTTGGTGCAGGCGCGAATAAATAACTTTTTCGAAAAGTTTGGAATAAACTAATCAGTCGGTAACTTGACATCTGCTCTTTATTCTTCCCAGGTTTAGCGAACATGAGCACATGTGCATGTTTCCAGCTTTGAGGGAAGCAGCCTAGGCGCAGGCATGTATTTATCAAAGAGGCAAGGTAGGAGAGACATTTTCTTGTTAAGTGATGAAGGACTAAGTTGGATATTAGGTCGTGTCCCGGTAATTTACGTTCAGATAACGTCTTTATGATCTTGGGTAGTTGTTTTGGTGATATGGGATTAGTAAACTCGGCAGAGGTGGGGACATGTGTTTCTATGTAGTTTATTATATGTAACATTTGGGTTGGATTGCAGGATATTTCAGGCGTGAAGGTTCGTTCGAGGTGTTTGGCAAATGCGGTTGCTTTTCCATTATCAGTCAATAAGGTGGTGTTGTTTGTTTTAAGAGGAGGTATCTCTTGTGGAGCTTTTAGAATTTTCTTCGTAGTTTTCCACATCCCTGGGTCTCCGGAGCCGAATGCAGCGATGTAGGTGCGGTAGGATTGAATTCTGTATTCGTGCAGTTCACACTTTAGTTGATGGGTTAGATTATTCAATTGTCTCTTGACTTCTGGGTTTTTAGAACGTTGCCAAATTCTCCTAGTTTGGCTTCGTTGTTGGATTAGGTTAATTATGTATTGAGGCGCGAGATTGTAATCGGGTTTTGGACGTCCTGGTTTAGTTGTGGATGCCGTTCTGGTAGCGTCGGCGATCGTCCTTGTATCCAATATCCTCTTGATTAGAAAGGGGTTGCATCTTATTAAGGCGGTGATCCAATTATGCTTGGAAGAGATCCCATGTTATTGGTCAATTGGTTAATCGTGCGTGGGGGAGGGGGGGGGGAAAGGTTTGGGTTTAGGAGAACTGTCGAAGGAGATGAGTACGGGCAGGTGATCGGAATTTAGCTCGGGATTACTGTTTGTGTAATGGGTTTGGTAAAATTTTTTTGAAGAATGATATCCAGTATGTCTGGTTGATGGTCAGATCTGTACGGGTAGTAGGTGTATTCATCTGGGGTTAATACTTGTACTTCGTAGGTTGTTGAGTATTGTTCTAGTAACATACCAGCCGGGTTGGTTGCTCGGCAACCCCAATTTACAAGTTTGCTGTTTAGGGTCGCCTATCATCAGTTTGAGAAGTGCTGAATAGAGTGCCGATGTCGATTGCAATTAATTTTTTGTTTGGTTGCCTATAGGCACTTATAATGGCAAGTTCACTTGTGTCGCATAATTTGACTTGAATTCCTGTTGTTTATAGTGTGTTATCAAGGGGACCGTCAATGGGATTGTGGCAGAGGTTTTGTTTAATGATAATTGCCACTCCACCAGATGCTATTTGGCCATTTCTATCTTTGCGATAGACTCGATATCCTGGGATTTTGAAGGGTTCACTTTCAGTCAAATAAGTTTCTGTAACGCAAGCTATATCGACTTGGTGCCTAGCTAGAAAGGATATAAATGTAAAGCGTTGAGAGGCTATGCTGTTGGCGTTCCAGTTAAGATTGTTAAAACATTGATAATTTGTTGCGGTTCAGGATCCATTGAGGAAGAGGGGTAAAATAGTGTTGATTATAAAGATTTTGATTTGGGGGAGGATTGGCGTTATAAGGTCCGTCAGAAGTTTGACGAGATTGTTAGAAGAGGCAGTTTCGGGCACTAGGTGTCATGTGTTAGCTGAGGAATATGGAGAATTGTTTAGGAGGTTCTTCACACGATTGATATACGTTTGATTGTTATTATAAAGAGCGTTATAGGGTTGATTTGACTGGGGTTCTTGTTGAAGAATCGTTTCTGTTGAGTTCTTTGTGGTGGCTGCATCCCCGATAACTGGCTGCGTGGTCTATACCGCAGTTTGCGCATGTCGGTTTTTTTGGATTCGGTGTGATTATGGGAACCTGCACATTCGACGCATTTGTACGGGAGGGTACAATAATTCTTAGTGTGGCCAAATTTCTGGAATCTGTGGCATTGGGGTATATTTGTGGCGCTTTTTCGCAATTCTACCGTGACTATGGAGTGACATATTTGTTTGACACTAAATATTCTTTTGATAATAGTTTTTTGTCCTTCGTTAACAATCGTGTTACATTAATGATATGTAGTGCTTTTAGGGCTTCGCTGATTTCTTCTGTGGTGAGCGATAACGGTACATTTTTTATTACTACTGATAGTGACTTGCAGTTGGGATTTCGATAAGTATAATAGGGAATTTCGTTAGCTTTGTAAAATTGTGTAGGAGTGCGATAGTCATCTTCTTGAGATAAGTTGATTGAAAGTGAGTTTCGATTATTTACAGTTGTAAATGTGCCTTTGATCGAAGTTTGATGTCTGCAATAATCTCAATATAATTTATCTGGTTTGGCAGGTAGATTGGTGGTGTTTTAACTTTTTGGGCATCTGTTGTTTGTTGACTTGTTTACGCTTTCGTCCTCGATGTTGTGAGATAATTTAAAGAATTTATTTTGCTTTAGTAGCTTATCTGTTGACCAGAGGTATCTTTTCTGCACATCGTTGGCGGGTGGCGTTAAACTATCAGAATTGTGTTTAACCGCTTGATTTTGCACTTCGGTTTCATTATTACAGGAAGTTTGATAGTCGATCGTGATTAAAAGTTTTAACAATAAACAAAAATAATTGTTAAATTTGTACTCGGAGTAAGTTAAGGCTAATGGTTATCTAAAGGTCGAACGTTGCACCGTAAAGCTGATAGAGCACACGCCTCGCGTCTACACTGCTTCAAGGTTTGCGTTGAACCAAAGCCATTTTACATCCAAGTATTAGATTATTTACATATTAATTATATACTCATCACAATATGTTTTTTTATATAAAATTATTCCCAATTGTTTAACCGTTTTTCTTCATCATCATTCTGAAGTTGGAAGGCATGGCTTATTGTTTGGAATGGCGCAAATACTCTTTCTCTTGGAGCTTTTGATCTGTTATGATCCACGATATCTTCTTCTTTGGATGTTATTAGCCACACTCCCATCTGTTCCAATCCTTCTCTAATGCTAATAAGTTACATTAAAATGCGCTTTTGATAGTAAAACTTGATATTTTTAGTACTTCCTGGTCATATTTGTTAAGAATCAAATCAATTTCATATTTTTTCACTAATTGCAAAATAGTGCATTTTAAATAAGTCAGCAAGTTCTTGGACCGCTTCTTATTTTATTATACCAGATTGTATCCATTGTACCGTAACTTTACCAAGATTCTACACATTTTTTCCCGTTTTGTATATATGAGTATATGTATATACGAAATAAGATAATTTGCAATTACAAAAATTGTTAAGAAATTTAAAAGGAGTGAGATATAATCATAACTGGCAAGACTGTTAAAACGATCAAAGAGAACAGTGCCAAAAAAAGCCGTTAAGAATGGATAGGGAGCAGAGGTGCGTTCGTAATTGGATGGCTTCTAAAAAAAAAAGCAATAGCGCCAATTTAATGACAATGGTCGAATTTAGAAATGGACAGTTTTTCCAACGACTTCACTAAACTATAAAACATCAAAAAGTTATACGGTGTTGTGGTATATAAAATTACTTTGATGTCCTTAAGGGGATTGAACCCTTCTACCAGAAGGTACCCCTAACTCCTAAATACAAGAGACAATAGCCTAGACTTCTATTTACATTTCCAAACCTTTAGAAATAGTGTAGCGAAGCTACATCAAAAACTTTATCAAAAGCTTGAGTTATGTCAAGAAAGGCAGCTGTAGAGTATATATTCTTTTGAGAATAAGCCTTTCCAAGAGTTGTAGCAATAGAAGTTTCTAAGGCGTAAACTTGAAACGTCTATGTAAATTTTACCAAATTTTCAGGCTTTCAGATGGACTTGTATTATCTATTTTGATTGTAAATGTAGGTTTTGAGAAAACCTTATTTGTTGCAGTTTTAATTTTAATTTGTTGCCCAGGAAATTGTATTTTTCCTACTGCCTAGTGTGTGCGTTCGTTAACATATTCAGTTAAAAGAGTTAACTGTCTTTTTTTTTAATTTGACTAGAATTCTATAAGACTCTTTTTGAGATTCTACAGGTTGATTATATTGATTGTCTCTGCTTCTAAACATTTTGGTGATTGTAGTCTAGTACCTATGTAGGTTTGTATTCTTGAAGATGCTTTGTCTGTAAGCGTTTCAGTTTATTTGGTTAATACGGATATTTCGTCCAGCTTTGATCCTACATCAGGCCACAGTATGATAGCCACCATAAGTACAACTATAATTATCAAAATACTGATTCCTATACTGAGCGATTCCACAACAAACTGTAACACCTACAGACAGATAATCTAAGACAACAGAAACCTACATACTAGACTTAGTATATTTCTTATATCACTTCTCAGTAGAAGCTACCGAAAAATCGATAGTAAAATTGCAAATAAAACAAGAAATTTTAGAAACATACATTTTGCAATTAACAAAACAGAAATAGAAAAAGAAAGAAGATAAAAATAAGACAAATGATCAGAAAATATTGTTGCGATATTTCTTAATTTATTAGGCAATGGTTCGCTTTTCGCTGTATTTTCTTACAAAAGGCAGCTAACTAAGGAAACTCATTAATTACAGTGCCATTACAAGTTGGAAATAGTCATCGAAGTGCTGCTTTCCGCTTTCTGTGTATAAATTAATGTTATTAATTTATGCTTACGATTATGCAAAAAATTCCCACTAAATCGCCCTTTCTTCTTTTTCCTTTCATTGTCATATATTCAACTTTGTCGATCGGGATCAGGATTGGGCTACTGTGGCTGTAGTTTAACCTGACTTATCGTCTATCCCAAGCCGAATAAAAGGAAGAGAGAGAAGAATAACAACCTTGTTAAAAACCTGGGTTCAGTAAGAGCCCGAGCTAGGGATTCAAGCGGTAATCAACACTATAAAATATTACCGCTTTTAGTACCAACAAATAAGTGTAGAATATCATACAGAAAGCAATTAGAAAACTACTGTACATACATATATTTCTAGGAATTGCAATTTCAACAATATTAATTAAATCATATGGAATCTATATTTCATTCCAAAGGTAAAACAGTTTTTCATTCCGTTCTCCGGGAGGACAACACGAGAAGATTATATGAAGAAAAAAAAATTAACAAAATAGCGCAGTGGAATGTAACAATACTACTCAGAAGTAAAAAACTCAAAAACAAAAACAAATATGAAAAATATGAAAATGGACATTAAGATAGAAAATAAAAAAATGCAAGAAGTACACGAATTCACATATGTGGGGAGCAAGATTAGCAGAGAAAAAAATAAGAAGTCGTATCCACCAAGCAAAGAAATCTTTTCTTAACAAAAAGAATTTAATGACATTAAAAAAACCATCCACCTACAGACGACAACAGGATTTATACAGTCCTTTTTATGGAGAGTTGCTATGTATGAATGCGAAGCTGGACCTTAAAGTACCAGAAAGAAAACATCTGGAAGCGCTGGGACTGTGGTGCTACGGAAAAATACTCAAAATCGATTGGATAGAAAGAATAACAAATGAGAAAATTTTCAGAAGAATAGTTGAAGAAAGAAAATGATTAAGACAATACAAAAAAGATGTCAACTTATAGGCCATATCCCACAAGACAAAGGCATACTAAACAAAATCAAAGAAGGACAAGTAAAAGGAAAGAACAAGAGAGAACGACCACATTAAACAAATAATGAGTGACGTAAACGCAAGAACCTACAAGAAACTGAAAGAAATGACACAAGAGCGAGAGAGAAAAATAAAGAATGGAAAACAAAATATGATTAGTAAGATAAAGATACTGAAACGGATATATATATAAGATGAATAGCCCGAAGAGGTAATAATGAGCGAAGCACTAATAAACAGTGAAGATAAAAGACCGCAAATAATAAAATTAGAATTTGACAAGGCCATAAAGGAACTAGCTAATAAGAATGCTTCAAACTTTTACAAAATACTTGAGAAAGTTACAAAAAAACAAATAAACTTTACCCTTAGTATTTGACCTCATTAAGATAATTTATGAAACTAGACACATCCCTGACAATTTTACCAAGAGTATAATAGTCAGTATACCAAAAATACCTGAAGGTCATAAATGCGAAGAACATTGAACAATCAGCCTTATTCTACAAGTTTTAAAAATACCGACAAAGATAACATATCGAAGAAAAATTGATAATACTGACAGAAGATCCATTCGAATGTCGTAAAAATACAGGCGCAAGGGAAGCAGTTCCAACATTAAAACTAATTATTGAAAAATATATTGAAAAGAAAAAAAAAGTTTATATCGCCTTCATCGAAGCAGCATTTGACAACGTGAAATAGATCATACTTTTTAAATTTCTGAAAGGGTGTGGTATCGATTATAAGAATACACATTTTATTTACAATCCCTATACAAGTCAAAAGAGAATAATATCAGTTAATGATAAAGGAAGAGATATACCAATAGAAATCTCCTTTTCAATTTTTATACCTAGAAGGCAATTGATAAAACAAAAATAGAAGGATAAAACAAGCGGATGTTTACGCCTCCTGTATATTAAACAAATAATGGACCAGAAATTATGAAGAAATAAAGAGAAAAATTGGGGAAAGTTGGGAAACATGCGCCAAATCAGTCAAAAGAATGAAGGTCTAGAGGAAAGAGAGAGAAGGGGGGAATTGAAAAGGGGGGTAGAGAGAGAGGGAGTCATGTATTTTTATTATAAATTCATTTAATTTTAACCGATAAAATGCCCTATTCTTTCTTGTTCCCTCCTGCGCCAAACAAAAATTATTGTATATGTATTTTTAATACGTTGCCCACAAAACAAAATCTCAACCTTTTTCTCAGCTTATATTCGTACATTGTTAGACATAACCACCTCGTCCGCCTTTTTTCTCTTTTTTTTTAGATTTTTCCTCACTTTTTCCAGATTTCTTTGGTCTCGAAAAGCTCATCCCAATTGTTCATAAAAAAGTACAAATGCTTTGTGGTAACGGTTTTCTCTAAAGTTTTCACATTTATTACAGGAAAGCAAAGAATATCTCAAATTAAAATTTCTTTATATATATATAAAGTCATATATATATATGAGGCATTTATAATGGCGTTCTTATTAATAAAGTTGTTTTCCTGAAAACTGATTTCTTTTTTATATATACTATATAAAGAGAAAATATAGCTTCTTCCATTAACTTAATAAAGTTATTAAATAATGCAATATACGTTATACAATCTAATAATAATAATAATCTAACTGCATGTGCTTTTATAAATTTAATAAATTATGGTTGCACCATTTTAATGATAAATACAAATTTGTTTATGTGATATTCAATTGATATATAATAATAAGTTTTCATTAGTCTTCTATATTATCTTCAATCCACTGCAGAAAGCATGCTACATTGGTATGTACCAGAGGAATTTCTAAGGAACACTCTTTTGGACCAGCAGACACGATGCCTTCTTGATGCCAGTGATATCTGCGCCGAAACATGACGGGTGCTCCTGCATCTCCTGCGCACAAATCTTCTGTGTTATTTTTGAGGTGCAACGTACAGAAACGGTTTTTATTGATGGTGAAGTTGGGTTCATTCTTTTGGTAAATGCGTACACATTCATCGCCGGAAGTTATCCTGCTGTATATCTTGGCTTTAGTATTGATGTTCACAATTTTACTACTTTCCCCCCAGCCAGACGTGATAACAGTGTCACCGACATTTGCAGCTGGTAGGTGCGGCAATGGCAAACATATAGGTCGAATATAGTCTAAAACGATAGTATTGAAATATAAAGTTAAATTATGGGTATGTACATGTACTGTTTATGTAAATAGTGAGGCTGTAGAAACTAGAATTAAATAGAGAAAACTTATCACTTTTTGGTCAATACGGTTAAAAAAGCTACTCCAAACTAAGCGTCTAGATTATATGCAATTGAAAGAACAGATAATTAAGCTAATACGTCGCGAGGAGAGCCTGTTCAAGAAGCAGAGTATCTCTAACATTAAATTCCGACAAATGAAACGTAAAATTAGAATCTTTTTGTCTTAAATTTAATACTTATTTGGTATAAGCTGCTAACGTTGGGGTATTTAAAAAACCGGAAGGAACTAAAGTTACATGGAATATATACGTCTCAGAGTGTCTTATCTCGACTTTCCAAGTTACCTTTCTCACTCTTAATCTATTTCACATAAAGTGGAACGATGTTTGCATAGAAAAACAGTGTCGATTAAGGACGAAAAGTTAAACCAATTGAGGAAAAAATAGAAGGTGATCCCACGATAATCTTTTCAAGTCTAGCCAGGACTACCTAACCAAGTACTAATTTATCACAATGTTTATCATTTGCACAAGTACATTCTTGTCCTGTGGTGTGTAGTGCCATGTTTGTTGACTTTTGTCTCAATATTAAATAAATAAAAAATATTAATGCAAATTTACTGTTTAGTGGCTTCTAAACAATAAATTTTTGCCAGTACTGTGTGTATTAAACTGTGCGTGCGCAATGTAACCTCACATATTTTGTTATATGCCGTCAAATCTTGTATAAAATGTTTAGATTGCAACAATACAGTTTTCTACGACATCGCAACTAATAAAGGAAAATATTTAAATAATTCAAACAATTAGTTTTACAAGGTGAGCAAAATGTCGCTAACTGATTTGAATTTCCTACCAAGTTGTGTATATTATTAAAACGGATGATCAAAAACAATTCATCAATTATTGCTACTTTACGAATGCTAAGGCAAGATTTTAGTAGTAATAATGTGCACATTCTGTAGGGTAGTAAAAAGTTTGACGAAACTGTTATGTTCAAAGCATTAGGAGGCCTGCAGTGCTCATATTGTTTGCATACCAAAGAATATTAAAAGGGTAAGACAAAATGTACAAAAGGATGCCAGTACCTCTACCTAATTTTGTCCTTATTACGACTACCATATTAAACAAAAACCAGTTGACTTGCGAACTTCAGCCTAGAGACCACCAGACTTAGTTTTCAAAGATGAACGTTTTTTGGTCTTTGAGGCTCATTTGTCTTATTTAAGTACGTTAATAAGCAAAACTGTCATACTTGGGGGGAAGAAAACTTTCACTACAAATGCCCGTTACAATGCAGGGTTACAATTTGAGGTGAGATGTAATTGTACCTTATTTTTTAAGGATAAATCAAAAATACTTTGGAGAGGACCTCAGAATGATGTGCGACATAGTACACAATAAAAGTCGATAGGCATGTCAAAAATAATGGTTTCCAGAACGTTTAATCTCCCGTTTTGGTCTTATGTCGGCTATCTTAAGGATAAGGTCTGCACTACCAATATAAACACTTAAAAACATGTGGGAATCTATCCAAAGCTAATGTAGAACACAATTCAAAAAGCTCAAGCCTATGTGCTCTTCAGATGTAGACACTTGATCAGATATTATATTTAAAACATAATTTTAGACAAATTGATGCTACAGACTAAACAAAATTTGTATCAAAATTATTTTTACCTGAAAAATAAACCCGTTTTCTTAGCTTAACTAAAGCTATATCATTCAATTTCTTTCGTGTGTCGTGATTAGGATGCACGATTATTTTTTCTATTTCAACATCTACAGTAGGATCGCTACATTCATACATATCCATATCTTCTGTGCAATCTGTGTCGTTATTGAGGTGGTATTCGCCAAGACGTACGGATACTCTGAATATCACATTATATAGTAAATATTTATACAAAATATTCTATAGAGCTACTTACGCTGTTAAAAAATTAGAGCAACACACAAGGCGGATGTCAACACGTATCTACAATTGATGAGTGATCCGCCACATCTGTTTTCATGGAAAGGTAACGAAACACCATCTTCATCTACGTATCCGAAATTAACCAACCAAGGAAATTCATTAATAAAGGTGCCATTTGCTGTATGAAAATAGTCGTCCGAGTGCTGCAACCCGCAAAACCTTCTTGTGCGAGATAGTTTTGGAAACGATGATTGCTGCTCCTCAGATTTAGCATACTGTGAAGAAGATCCGCAGCAAACCATTCGATCCGTCCCATTAGTGTTACAGCTCGAGTCGCGGAAAAATTCAGGTACACTGCGCGAAGATTCAAGAGTTCGACGCAGAATGGGGCACGAATGTAGCGGAACGCACTTGGCTGTTTCGTTGTTGGGAGTGATGCATTCATCTACAAGAGAGAAAATTATTAAAAATAAAATTTAGTTTAAATAATTATCTCCGAAGCTGATTTCAGTTAAAAACAAAACGAGTAGCTTAAAACGGCAATGTAGCATCATTAGTTATATGGACCACGGATGAGTTTTAAATAAAAAGAAGCTTTCTTTACTGCTCGTGAGTTTTAAGTATTTGGATAACCGGTTCGGCAATCAAAAGTGGATGTAAATGCCCCTTAAAATATTGCATAAACATAACGGCAGCAGCACAATCGCATTTTTTAATTAAAACTGGTTTTGATGAAATTTTTCTTTTAAATATTGGATGATTGTAAAATTTCGTGTCCAATTTTCCTAGTTGGCGAAACATTATTTCATAACAGTGCTAGTGTTTGTCTTAGATCTATGCTGTATACCAATGGTCATCAAATAGTATAGCGTCAGACACCTTTGTGGTATGTAAATTTAAGCATGAAAAATAGAGAAAAAAGAGCTGTTGCTATTAAATTGTTTAAAATTTTTGAAATAACGATTTTAATCTAAACGATCGATCTTGCTCTGGGCAGCTTTCCGCTACTAATAATGTGTGTGCTTTAGTGATAAACAGCCCAATAATTACAAAAGAGTCTAAATATTGAAAATGTGGCTCTAATTTCCCATTTGAAAAGACTGCGATTCATTCCCTAGCTTGGTAGGTGCCACATTATTGAAAGCATAGTAATATGTGACCACGGTTTAGCTCGAATACGAAAAAATCTAAACGAGTTATAAAACAACGAAAAATATTAGTAACAAGCACGTGAGAGCTGGCTTACATGCAATAAAGATAGTGAAGTACGAGGTGCGTGCAAGTTCCAAGGTCTCCAAATTTTTTTCTGAATAAGTACTTACCCAAGAAACTTCTATTACTCCTCAGCGTAATCTTGGTCTAGACGCACACATTTTACATAACGTCATCGCCATGATTCCGTGGCTGCTAAGAACACTTCTTTAGGGGTTTTACCCATTGAAAAATCGCTGATGTAACAGCGGCTCGATTGGAAATCGAGCAGCAACGTAGTGTCCTTCATGGTCGGAAATTAATAGCGACATTACGTGTCAACATTGTCACCCGCACAGCCTTGCGTTCGTCGGTCAGCATTCTTGAGTCTCGGCTTAAAGAAACTTTCCGCATTTTCAAATCATCATGCAAAATGGTCTCCCATAACAACTTGCTCCACTCGCACAATCATGGTTACTGTTCTGGTTCGTGACCAAGGCCGCTTATGTTCATTGTCACACAACTCTCGACCTTCTTTAAACTTCCGCACCCACAAACGCATATTTTTAACATCTGTAAAGCCTTCATCGCCTGTCTCACTCAATTGGCAATGAATTTCGATGGGTGTTTCACTCAGCAAGAGGAGAAAACGTCGCCATTTGCCACCACTGCAATGGCGGTAATTAATTATTATTATTAAACAAAAAAAAATTGGAGACCAGAAGCAAATGCAGAAACCCCTTTAAAATGCCCGATTTTATCACTCAGAGCCACACCATCTAAATAATGCTGCAAAATTGAACGAATTAAACTAGTAGGGTGGTGCCTTTTTTTGTTTTTTCAGTACGTAAATTATTTATTTACTATTTTAAAGAAGATGCAAAATTAAAGATTAAAACATTTGTTGTATCTGCTCATCTACAAGCCAAGTTTCTATGCCACGTTGGTACCACCCTTGTGGTTTTGAATCAAAAAATTGACGACATCCTTCTTCTACCCCTTGAAGGTTGGCAAAGTGGCGTTAACCAAAAAGTGAATTATTGGTCGGAACAGGTTATAATCCAGTGATGCTAAATCAGAATTGCAAGCAAGGTCGGGTAACAGTTTAATTCCTTCAATTAATCATACTAAGATATTGTCTTAAGATAACAGGTTGGCGAAATAGCCCGATTTTCAAAGAAGGCTCAGCCCGGATATCCCAACTCGTCCAGTAAATGCTTCCAAAACCCTCTCTCATACACAAGAAAAATTCAGTTATTCTCAAGAAAAGAGGTTCGACCTTCTGTTAAAAAGGCTTAAACGAAAACAAGGCACGCTTCCTCAAAGTTAAAAACATAACAGAGTACATCTACCCACCCCGCTGCGTTCCAGGACTGCCAGTGGCTAAGTGTTTTTTGACGCAAACGAAAATTTAGCACTATTACTATCTGCTGAAGACAAATAAGGCTCTTCGCATCATCATCGGAGTTCTTCGACCACGACTTCCCCGTCCTAATTGAGAGTTAGATGCAGAAGGGCCACTAACAGCGTCCAGTACTGCTCGCGTTCTAGGACGCTTGTTAAGTGTGAGGCAGATTACAACTATGGGGACTGTAAAAAGAACGGAACTGAGCCTACTACCTGTACCTACAGCTAGAGTCTCCATTTAGCCAATTTTATGGGTTGCTCCAATTAAGTATGTGGTTAATTCCAGTCTGGGTATGAAGTTTGTACATGTTTACAGTAAAATTGTTTTCTTCTTGATTTCTCAGATTTCATGAAAAGTTTCAAGTTTTACAATCTGATCTGCCCATTTTTGAACGAACTATTAATATCTCCGTGCAGCTGTTTATCCCAGCTACCTTGAGTACCTGCAAGATTACTTTGGCTACAATAATAAATCGTGATGTGTCTCAGGGGATCACGTCTTGTGAGCAATAAAAGGATGTTCCTCTTCGTATACACGTTCAGGTCATATTTCATATTACGTCTTATGCGGGAATCCAGAGCATTCCAAGTAGAAGAATTCAAAACAAGTTTCTGTCGTTGACCTGCTTGTTGCTCAATTATACTCATAAAGTAATTTTCCTCCCTAGTTGAGTCAGAGCGATGATTCAGGGTCGCAGCTAAAAGGTATTTTTTATCTCAGATATGATCGCGCATCTCTCTGTGTGAAATTTGATTGTGATATCAGGAATCGTATTATTAAACATGGTGGGTTTTTTCCAAGAACATTAAGAAAGTGGTTTTCTTTTTTCCTAGCTGATGGATCAAAAACTGGAAGAAAGAAACAATTGCTCACATGTTTTGTTTAAGGAACCTTAGTTACTCCTTATTCTTCCAAATCCACACAAATATGATATTTAATATGCCTCTAAGATTTCATCAAATTTTACCATTTGAGTTCCAGTTATCAATCTGCATAAATCTTCGTCTCTCTTGCTCTTTACTGGTGAGTGGCGATCTATCCAGTATAAATGTACTTGACATCGACAATAGCAGTGTCTGCAATTTCTGGATGCAGGTGTAGCTGTAGCTGCCGCAAAAATTGGTAACTGTCAATGAGTTATCCTTTTTTTTCTTCCCAATTGGTAACTTTTCTATTAGAGTTTATCCAAATTTATATTTTTACCGCTACAAGGCCACATGTAAGTTTTATCTTGTTTTCTATTAAGAGCTTCCTAGTGACATTATAAAATAATGCATCGACAGCGCAGTCTCCATGTCTACATATGGTTATTCAGCGTTACATTATGAATTAATAATTTCTAAATCTCTAATTTGCCTTCTCCATATTTGTTTACTCTCGTGTTTTTTTTTGTGGCTATCTTCTCGATTAATATCAGGAATTTAATGAGCTTTTCCAGCTCCTTGCTATTTGTACGTCATTAAGAAGACATAATTTGATGAGAAGATAGAGCACGTTCTTTGTAATCGTTAAAGTTTTTAGCTCATAATTTTCCAGTTAATTTAATATAAAGGCGGCTTTACGCTTCAAACTGGTGATATATTTGACGTAAAGCATATTAAAGGTCTTTCCGACCATATCTCTTCTTCAAGCGTTTACCGGATCTTTAGAGTGCTCTAATGTAAAGGGGTAACTTTTAACAATCTCATATGGCTCTGATCACTTTTCGATTCATTTGAGTAAATATCCCCCCAGGGGGATATTGTTTCGATTTTCGTAACAATATCTACGGGAATTGGCGCTCCCGGGGTCCCGAAATGTCATCTTCGCCATTACAAACCGACTTTGCAGTCTGAAACTATGATAGACTGTAGAGCTTAGTTTGCCAAGATAGGATCGGGACTGTTAGGGGCAAAGAAGACCATTCTGTTTATTCATATTTGTTTTATATTGCTTTGTTAGTTCTATTAGTTTGAGACCAGGCGATGTAGTTGCTCGTTATCTTCTTATATGTCCCCATTAGTCTCAAAACAAACCTACACTTGGAAGGAAAAGTTGATTTTAACAATTGAGGGACACCTCTAGAAGTGCTAGCTACAAGGGTATAAAAATGACTGGTGGTAAGGTAAACAGTACGAAAAAACTACGAGATGGTACACTGTTTATTAAAACCTCAAGCGAAAAGCAATTAAATAAATTCCTCAAAGCCACACAACTGGTAACACAACTCCGTAAGACACTTAACTTCTCCAAAGGTGTCATGTTTGCTTCGATTTGCTAAACTGCGAAACAGACGAAATCAGAAAAAAATTGGCTCACAGGGTATAATTGATGTACGTAGGGTTACTAGAAAAAGAATATTGAAAATGCTCCTTCTCTTAGACTAACTTTCTATACTCCTGTTGTACTTTCTAGTATACAGACAGCAATGTACCCCTTAAAGTAAGACCTTACATCCCAAGTCTGTGGTAATTCACAAATTACGCCTCCTGTGGTAAACAAACTTATGAGGGCATCGACTGTCGGCTTCCACTGAACTGTGTCAATTGTCAATGAGAACACAGTCCCAGATCCAGAGATTGCCCTACTTTCAGGATGGAAACCAAAATCCAAAAGCTCAAAATTTCAAAATCTCGGAACAGCATGTAGTGTAACCTACACTGCAAAAGTTGTCCATCCCAAACAGATGTTCTCTGTTGTTATTCAATGCAACATGATTGAAATCAATCGCCGAACGGATTTTACCCAAAAAGGTTGGACGCCAAGAACAATACTAAATAAAAACACAAATAATAAGGTGGTGAAGAAATTACCACCTCAAACCAAAATTCCAACTAACCTCACAGTGGCCCGACCACCAAAAGAAACCAAAAAGGCTTCATTAAAGACACCGCTATTTCTCCCCCTGTAGAATTAAAACCAATATCAAGAGAGGGATTGGCGAGCTCTATCGAGTCGTCAAAATCAAGCTCTTCCAAGGAGAGCAGAATTTCAAAGACTCCAAAACCAACAAGTCACGAAGGCGTACTAGCTGATAGGGTGCTGGATGAAATCGTCGGTGCAGAACCCGAAGAACTCCTTAGACTTGGAGTTAGCTCGCCCCAATCTATAATTATGAAAAATTTTCTCCAGTGGAACTGCAACTTTTCCCATATATCTGAAATGCGCGTTCTGATCAAAAATATGAACCAACTCTACAAATTCTACAAGAAACCCATTTTAAGAATACTTACACACCATTTTTACGGAGTTACTCTATACCCTAAAAAGATATAGCAGGCGAGCGCGCAAAAGATGGTGTATCCATTCTTGTTAAGAACGCCGTGCTTCACTATTCAATCAGATCTGGAATGTATATCGATTAGAATTTACACTAACCAACCAGTAACGATATATTCTATTTATGTTCCACTTGGCGAATGTCTCAATACCTGCCATTTTACGCCTTTTTATAAGTGGAGGAGGTTTTAACGGTCGAAATATTCTTTGGGATTCTACTAACACTAACCGTAGGGGTCAAGTAATACAGAACATTTTAGAAAGCAACGAGATATCTTTATTGAATACAGGATCACCCACGCATTACTCGACTGCATATGGAAGCTTCTCTTGCACAGATTTGACTCTGTGTTCCCGTCCGCTTTTACCTACTCTTTAATGGAGTGTACATGACGATTTGTGCGATTCTGGTCACTTTCCATTGGTGATTTCTGGTTTTGCCATCAACCATTTAACAAAAATACCATGCTGGAACCTCCATGAGGCCAACTGGTCAGGTTTTTCTGGCGATGTTAATTTTGGAATAATGACATCCGATAATGTTGAACTCGGAGTTCTACACTTAACATCGACAATTACCGTGACAGCAAGCTCTTTCGTCTTTCAAACTTCTATGCAAGTCGCACATCTATTACTTCGTGGAACGAACAAGTAGCCACTGCTATTCGAGAACGAAAGAGAGTTCTTTGCCATCTCAAACGTCATCCGACCTTAAAAAATCAAGAGTCGTTTCGTATAAAGCGTATCGAGGCTAAGCGTCTTATAAGAGAAAGCAAACGAAAATCTTGCATTGACTATGTTTCTACCGTGAACAACACATCAGCGAAGGTTGTTTGAGAGAAAATCCAAAAAATTGGCAGTCAGGAACGATATGCTGCAATACCTGCTTTGGTAGTGGACGATAAACTTATAAGTACGCCCGAACAGGTTGTTGAATGTCTTGCCAACCATTTTTTAAATTATCAAGCTCTGAACATTACCCTGAATTGTTCTTGAAACACAAAGTAGAAGCACATCGACAACTACTGAATTTTCATTCAGATGGCCCAGAATTATATAATTCCGAGTTTAGGATGGAAGAATTGACTTCTGCATTGAAGGACCGCTACGATACACCTGGGCCGGATTAACATCCATTGTCAGTTCCTGAACCATCTACCTTATTACGCACCCCAGTATGTGCTTCATTTGGCGCAAAAGTCAGATTCTTGGTCCCTGGCGTCTCTTTATAATCGTACCTCTTCTTAAGCAAGGTAAACAGTGGTCAGACTCATCTAGTTATCGACCTATTTTGCTTACAAGCTGTTTACGCAAACTTTTGGAACGTTTGATAAACCGACGGTTTGTTTGGTATCTAGAAATCAACAATCTTCTAAGTATATAACCAACAATGTGGGTTTTGTAAGAGTCGCTCAACCATCGACAATCTATCCCAACTACAAACAGCTGTATGTGATGGCTTTCTGAAAAAACAGCACCTTGTGGCGGTGCTGTTTGATACCGAAGTATCATATGTTATGGCTTGGAGATATACAATATTAAAGCAGTTATACGAATTGGGTTTACGAGGACATATAATATCTTTTTTGAAAAGGTTTTTGTCTAATCGTACGTTTCAAGTGAGATCGGTGTCCCTCAAGGATCATTACTCAGCATAACACCCTTCGCAGGAGCCATCAACGGTAGTTGTCTAAGTACGCCAATAAGCAGCATGTTATATGTAGACGATCTAGCTATCTATTTTGCTGGATCGTCACTTACAATTATTGAGAGTCAACTCCAGCTTGCTATTGATAACATAGTTGTATGGATTGTATGGGTTTCGTCTATCCACTACTAAGATCTAGTGCATTGTTTTTTCACAAAAACGTGGCATATATCCGAATCCACGCTTGTTTCCAAACAAAGAACAGATTCTCGTGCAACCGATGTTCCGATTTCTGGGCATGATCTTGGACAGAAAACTCACTTAGAACCCTCTTTTCAAAGATGTGAGAAAGCATTGCTTTGCAATTTTAAACATTCTAAAAGTACTACGTAACACTAAATGGGGAGTTGATAGAACAATAAAGCTTCGTATTCATCAAACTCTTGTTCCATCGAAAAATCAGAAAATTACGTAGGAAAATAAGTTTTTACGTTTGTATCTTCATAATGCATCAATAAATTAAAAAGTAATTCCGACTTATATTGGATTAAACCTTATACATATATAAACAATCTGATTCTCTAGCTTATAGTTGCATAAAATGAGAATTATCTTGTGGCACTTTGTTTAAATTTAAGGAAGTTTGAAACCCGGAAATAAGCCAGAACTGAGGTATCACAACTACTGAGGTTGCTTGTTTCTTAACAAGGCTGCATACTAAATTCCAGCTTTGATCAACTTCTAGAATAAACCTTTTTTTAAGTTAAACCTGAGCTGCTCTAAGTTTTATTTCTGACCTAAGTATGATATTCTTCATTTTTTATTCTTTGTCTGTACTTCTTAGCCTTGATAATATCTTAGACCTCGTTACTGCGGTTTGGTAAGTTCTGAAAAGAATTATATGTCTAAGTTAAAGAGCGACAATCGATACCTTTAATTTTGTGAAAGTCAAAGAGTTCCTTAACGGATATTATTTTCTACTAAATTGTTTAAACGAAACTTAAAGAAAAAGATATCAGCTAAATGTAATTCGTCATTTTTTGTACAGAGCAGGCAGCCTCAACGGCTTATTGTGCCCACTAACATGTACTTAAATGCTAGGACATCCACACACACCCTTGGGTTAAGCAAGACTCGAACTCGCGCGCGCCGGCTAGAGGACAGAGCCAACTGTTTGTCACAAAAATCGTACTTCTTTTTAACCACCATAGTATTTTCTATTTTCAGTTTTTTTGCAATTTATCATCTTGTTATATTCTAGTAGCTATACCTAAGAACACTTTTCCTTCCATTATCTTAGAAAGAAATGATTATATTTGTTATCTTCTGAAACCGTCAAGTATATTCTTACTTATTGTTATCAGCCCAGTTACATATTGTGTTTGTACTTATACTTTCACTATAATTTTTAATTACGTTTTTATCTAACGTTGGTTACAGATATTTTAGAGAACATAACTAAAAATGTTACTAGCATTCGCTGAGACTGATTAAGGGTAGAAGCTTCTTATTACTATACTTTGTATATTAATTTATTAACAGTACACCGCTAAAAGTATTAGTCATCTAGCAAAAATGTTTAAGCATTTATTGATTAAAAAACAAAGTGGCATGGCTTGAAATGATTTTAATTGTGTAGTAAACGTAAAAAATGAGAAAAACGAAAAACACAAAAATATATTTGAAATGGAACAATATAAACATGTCAAAGTAGACAAATACTAGAAACTAATTACCTATTTTAATAATAATCCGTAGTGAAAATAAATTTGTCGCTAATTCTAAATTTATCTAACAAGTTTAAGAGTTATGTGTAATTTTTCCTTATAACAAATTCTTATTGCAATACTTTAAAACTGTTATCTTCTGGTGACTCTTATCACTACTCTATGTTATCTTCAATCCATATCAAGAAATTAGCTACCTTGGTATGTATCATCGGCAGCTCCTGGTTACAGTACTTAGGTCCAAGTGAAACAATTCCCTCTTGATGCCAACGTTTGCGGCGTGACAACATAATAGGCACCCCTGCATCTCCCTTACAAATGATTTCTGTAGTGTTTTCTAGTTGTATGGTGCAGAAACGGTTTTTTCCAACGTTTAACTTACTTCTTACGTATATTGTCTCACATTGATCATTACCAATTAGTCTGCTATACGTTTTCTTTTTAATATCTACATACCCAAATATACCTAGTCCCCATCCAGATGTTATTAATACCTCATCAGCATTTGCAACAGATGTGTTAGGCAGAGGTAAACATATAGGTCTAATGAAGTCTAAAATAGGAAAATCAATTTCAATACGCAAATTTAATGCTAGTCATTTATATGTAGCAATTATACATTTAGAACTATAAAAACTGTGTTTCCATTTTTGCTTTAAAAATTCTTTCGGGATACTCTTAGCATTTGTCTACAAAGGCGTTACATTATTAAGTCTTGTATATTAAATAAGACATTTATACATAACACAAAATTATAGAGTAAATAAAATATAAACGAGAATTACTTTTTTAAGATCCGCAAAGAGAATAGAGTGAGGTATGTCTGAAGATAATTCCCTTCATAGAGTACCTTGCACTGCCGTTTCTATGTTACGACAATAGGTGCCCTCCCTGTTGACCAATGCAGCATCAGTGAAACAGTCCCAAATTGGTGGATACCGCCGTGCACAATAATGTTCCAGACATTTCCGAACAGTGAAAGATCAGACAATTGGGTTGCTCATGAGAGAGTTTCCGCTCTGACTTGTTGAAGGAAATTTAATGTGTTACGTGTCACATGCAGTACAGTGTTATCTTTTTGAAAATTTGCTTTTTAGCGCCCTCTAACAGAAAGGAAGTATAAGACCACGTCGATTTTAATCTGACTGGTAATGTTTTCTTTAGCTCCGACTAGAGATGATGACCTATCATAACTAACAGTTCCCCGTAGTTGGCATTGTATGCCTCGTAAGAATGTAATCTTCTTACGTCTATAACGCATTAATTATCGTATTACTGTTCTGGCTCAAACAAAATCTAAATTCATTAGAAACGACTATTCTATGCTACTCATGTGTCCAAAAAAGGCATTTTCCTTATTCATTATAATTTTCGTGTATGTGCAAAGAAGTCTGTGGCAATCGTACGAAAAAACGTCGTGTTTTAGTCCAATTGCAAGTAATTTAAACCGAACAGGGGTAAACAATGGCTATAGTGGAATGGTCTACCATTGGAGCGTTAGGGATTAGAAGTTGCACTGCACTATGTGCAATGGATTTGTAAGTCATTTATTATACAATAAATAAATTAAAATTACAAATTATATCACAATTAATTTGTTTAATAGTTAGTATATCCACCTTCATTTTAAATGCGTTTCAGAAACGAGTGGACTAGTTTTGACAAGTAGTCTTTTGATTTTTCAGTTAATTGTTTTCAGTTTTAGTTCTTCAAATACTGATTTTTAAAGTACACTCCATGCATGTTGAATAACATCGGAATCCGGGCTATTCCCACTACAAAAAGTCCTGGTCCAAAAATGGGAAAACATCTCATTGATTTTGGTGACTACCTTGATACTATTTCCCCAACATAGTCTCACTAGATTTTACTCACATCGTACAAATGCATTAAACATAGTCTAAAGTCTGTAATCGAAAGCCTCCGAAGATGACAATCTTCCCATTTAGTTGTCCTGAATACAACTAAAACAAATACCTTCTTCGAATTACGAGATACGCGCCATGGTACTGATATGGCAAATATTTTGACTTATTCCTTGTAAGGAAAGATTTTCCAAAAATAAAAAAAACTATAATGTAGTATTAAAAGCTAATGCAGATTTTTTAAATTATTGTGGTACACTGAAATATGTAGTTATTAAAGTTTTATTAATGACATAGAAATATATTTTCCTTACCTGTATACAGAATCGTTTTATTCAACTTAATCAAAGCGATATCATTCGTTTTGTCTGTCGAATTGTATTCGGGGTGTACAATTATCTTTTCTACATTGACATCTTCAGCGGGGTCACTACAGTCGAACATGTCAGCATCATCTATGCAGTCGGTATCATTCTCTAGGTGGTATTCGCCCAGTCGCGCCGACATGCTGACCATTAATGAGACTCATTAGGTTGTATGTAAGAATATGCTGATTACTTACATTTTAAATCGCTCGTCGGTGACACAGTGGGCAGCTGTTAAAACATATCTGTTATTTATAAGAGACCCGCCGCATTTGTAAGGTGCACGAGCTTTTTCTCCAGTTTCTCTATCTGCATACACAAAGGCAACTAACCAAGGAAATTCATTGATTATAGTGTTATTATGAGTGTGGAAATAGTCATCGGAGTGCTGCTTTCCGCAAAAATTTTTCGTGCGGGACAGTTTTTCAAACGATGGTTGTATGAAATTTGAAGAAGATCCACAACACACTTTTTCGTCTTCAATGCTGCAAATCGACTTGCGTACAAACTCTAGAGCATCACTACCCGAAGAACTCAAAGCTTGAATGAATATGGGACACGAGCGTATAGGAATGCATTTAGCCTTTTCCCTGTTGGGCGTTACGCACTCATCTGTAAACAAAAATTTGAGTGAAATTAATGAAACACATGTTTAATAATTACCATCAGAATTCACTAGCCACGTAAACAAAGAAATAATTAGCACACAGTTTAGAGGCTTGTAAATGGTCATTGTTATTTGTGGTCTAAACGAACAATTTAATAACGTCTATCAGCAGCCGGTTTTGTTGACCTTTTTAATCTATAACCAAGGTTATGTTTTTGTATATTATTATCACTCAATAAAGTAATATTTGGTTTATTATATTACATATCATGTCTTACAATTATATAGGGCATGTTCATTCGGTGATTAATTAATTATTATTATTATAATTACAAAAAAATATTAGATCTGAATAAAAAACTGTTTATTCATATCTGACGTTGCGCAACATTTGATCGACACCGTACGAGTTCGATGATGATCTAAAACAACTTTAAATTATACAAGGAGGCGTCATATATAAACTAAAAATTACAAGAATCAGTAAAATTACGATTAATTTTTTTTTAATGTTGTTTATTGTTACTAGTCATTATCGACTTTTCAGATGGGCATTATCCAGTGGTTGTAGCTCCTCAGTATTAACGTAGGAATGGAGTCTTTCCACGTGCTTTTCTGCAGACTTTCTGATTTCTTCTTGGACAGTTGCACTCTTCAAATACCTATGAAGGTAATCATTTCGATAGTGTCATGGGGTATCGACAGCACCTCGGAGCACTTTATTTTGAAAGACTTGGATCTTATCTATATAGCTATTGGCTGGCCATCACTAGAGCTGAACACCGCAGGACCAGATTGATTTATATAAAAGTAGCTTATTATGTCCCGACAGTTATGATTTCCTCCCAATTCACCAGTACATTTTTTGTATTTAAATTTTTTTCTTCTTTATGTGTTCTTTCCATCGAAGACGGGTATCCAGGTTCATTTCCAGGTATTTTGCTGTGTTGCAGTGGGGGAAGTTTGTATTATTTATTATTATATATTATTCTGATTATAAGTGAAGTCGATGTGTGCCGATTTGCCCTCGTTGGTTCTGGTTCTCCATCTGTTGGTCCAATTACTTATTCTGTTGCCTTACCTATTGCTAAGATGGTTGTGTCATCATCAAATGTGGCAATTGTGACGTTTTGAGTCTGTGAAATGTCGCTAGTTTACAGCAGTAAGCTGCTTTAGGGTATCCCTGCATTGACATCTCTCATACTCAAGTATTATTTTTCTTGCTTGATGTAGAACATTCGTTCCGATATATGAGATTTTCATATTACTAACATATTGGTTGGCAACATAGTTTTTAATTTATACATTACAAGCTGATGGACTGAGATTAGGTTCTTGCTTTCAATAATTGACATTTATCAGGCAAGTAAATTTTACCAATGATTTCCTAGACAGTTTCTTAAGTACTTCTCCGATTATGAGATCATATCCTGGAGCCTTCTTCGAACTTATGTTGGTTCTAATTTCTTCTGCAATCTTTTTTGTGATGGTTAGTTCAATATTTACTTCTTTGTCTTCATGTTGTGGCAGTTCTTGCACAAGTTGATTTTCATTTGGCTGGAAAGTTTGTTCTAGGTGACTTGCAAAACACATCTGCTTTTTGATGATTGTTTTTTGTCCAGCTTCCTTCTGAAGATCTGATCGCTGGATTACGCATGCATAGTCTTTTTAATATTTTAGTGGCCTTGTATTTTTACTACAAACTTTTCGACTTCTTGATTTGGTTGGTTTTTTGTCTTCAGTGGAACATTTAACTGTATAGTTTTGGACAAGTCCTCTTAGTATCCTTCCCAGTCGGTCTTTCCACCCACTAAAATTTGAATGATTCCTTACCCTTTGAACTGAAACTCAATACTTTATTTTTAATTAAGTGAATTTTTTATTGATTAATCACGCGCATCAAAGTTGCATATAATAAATGTGAAACTAGGCAGGGGCCTAGGTAAGCGAACTGAGAAGTTGAGGCTCTGAGTAAGTCGGTCGCCAGCCATCCGGGTCCAAGATTGAACTCAGGTGGGTCCGCATCGTCTTTTTTTTGTTTTTTTAGTACGTAAATTATTTATTTACTATTTTAAAGAAGATGCAAAATTAAAGATTAAAACATTTGTTGTATCTGCTCATCTACAAGCCAAGTTTTCTATGCCACGTTGGTACCACTCTTGTGGTTTTGAATCAAAGAATTGACGACATCCTTCTTCTACCCCTTGAAGGTTGGCAAAGTGGCGTTTAACCAAAAAGTGAATTATTGGTCGGAACAGGTTATAATCCAGTGATGCTAAATCAGAATTGCAAGCAAAGACGGGTAACAGTTTAATTCCTTCAATTAATCATACTAAGATATTGTCTTAAGATAACAGGTTGGCGAAATAGCCCGATCTTCAAAGAAGGCTCAGCCCGGATACCCCAACTCTTCCAGTAAATGCTTCCAAAACCCTCTCTCATACGCAAGAAAAATTCAGTTATTCTCAGGAAAAGAGGTTCGACCTTCTGTTAAAAAGGCTTCAACTAAAACAAGGCACGCTTACTCAAAGTTAAAAACATAACGGAGTACATCTACCCACCCCGCTGCGTCCCAGGACTGCCAGCGGCTAAGCGTTTTTTGACGCAAACGAAAATTTAGCACTATTACTATCTGCTGAAGACGAATAAGGCTCTCCGCATAATCATCGGAGCTCTTTGACCACGACTTCCCCGTCCTAATTGAGAGTTAGATGCAGAAGGGCCACTAACAGCGTCCAGTACTGCTCGCGTTCTTGGAAGCGTGACTGTAAAAAGAACGGGACTGAGCCCACTACCTGTACCTACAGCTGGAGTCTCGATTTAGCCAATTCTATGGGTTGCTCCAATTAAGTATGTGGTTAATTCCAGTCTGGGTATGAAGTTTGTACATGTTTACAGTAAAATTGTTTTCTTCTTGATCTCTCAGATAGATCACAACAGTTTATGCACTCTGACTGCCATACGCAAACACATGTAGAGACCAATTCTCTTTACAGATTCTAATACATAAAAAGTTTTTTTTTTACAATATGATTGCCCATTTTTGAACGAATTATTAATATCTCCGTACAGCTGTTTATCCCAGCTACCTTGAGTACCTGCAAGATTACTTTGGCTGCAATAATAAATCGTGATGTGTCTCAGGGGATCACGTCTTGTGAGCAATAAAAGGATGTTCCTCTTCGTATACACGTTCAGATCATATTTCATATTACGACTTATGCGGGAATCCAGAGCATTCCAAGTAGAAGAATTCAAAACAATTTTCTGTCGTTGACCTGCTAGTTGCTCAATTATACTCATAAAGTGACTCTCTTCCCTAGCTTCCCTAGAGTCAGAGCGATGATTCAGGGTCGCAGCTAAAAGGCATTTTTTATCTCAGATATGATCGCGCATCTCTCTGTGTGAAATTTGATTGCGATATCAGAAATCGTAATATAAAACATGGTGGGTTTTTTCCATGAACATTAAGAAAGTGGTTTTCTTTTTTCCTAGCTGATGGATCAAAAACTGGAAGAAAGAAACAATTGCTCACATGTTTTGTTTAAGTACCACCTTAGTTACTCCTTATTCTTCCAAATCCACACAAATATGATATTTAATATGCCTCTAAGGTTTCATCAAATTTTACATTTTGAGTTCCAGCTATCAATCTGCATAAATATTTGTCTCTCTTGCTCTTTACTGGTGAGTGGCGATCTATCCAGTATAAATGTACTTGACATCGACAATAGCAGTGTCTGCAATTTCTGGATGCAGGTGTAGCTGTAGCTGCCGCAAAAATTAGTAACTGTCGATGAGTTATCCTTTTTTTTCTTCCCAAATGGTAACTTTCCTGTTAGAGTTTATCCAAATTTATATTTTTACCGCTACAAGGCCACATGTAAGTTTTATCTTGTTTTCTATTAAGAGCTTCCTAGTGACATTATAAAATAATGCATCGACAGCGCAGTCTCCATGTCTACATACGTTTATTCAGCGTTACTTTATGAATTAATAATTTCTAAATGTCTGCTTAGCCTTCTCCATATTTTGTTTACTCTCGTGTTTTTTTTCTCGATTAACATCAGGAATTTAATGAGCTTTTCCAGCTCCTTGCTATTTGTACGTCATTAAGAAGACATAATTCGATGAGAAGATAGAGCACGTTCTTTGTAATCGTTAAAGCTTTTAGCTCATAATTTTCCAGTTAATTTAATATAAAGGCGGCTTTACGCTTCAAACTGGTGAGATATTTGACGTAAAGCATATTGAAGGTCTTTCCGACCATCTCGTATGGCTCGATGTATTTGAGTAAATATCCCCCCAGGGGGATATTGTTTCGATTTTCGTAACAATATCTACGGGAATTGGCGCTTCCGGGGTCCCGAAATGTCATCTTCGCCATTACAAACCGACTTTGCAGTCTGAAACTATGATAGGCTGTAGAGCTTAGTTTGCCAAGATAGGATCGGGACTGTTAGGGGCATAGAAGACCATTCTGTTTAGTTGCTCGTTGTCTTCTTATATGTCCCCATTAGTCTCAAAACAAACTTACACTTGGAAGGAAAAGTTGACTTTAACAATTGAGGGACACCTCTAGAAGTGCTAGCTGCAAGGGTATAAAAATGACTGGTGGTAAGGTAAACAGCATGAAAAAACTACGAGATGGTACACTGTTGATTAAAACCTCCAGCGAAGAGCAATTAAATAAATTCCCCAAAGCTACACAACTGCTAGATGTAGCAATCGAAGTAGAGCTCCGTAAGACACTTAACTTCTCCAAAGGTGTCGTGTTCTGCTTCGATTTGCTAAACTGCGAAACACACGAAATCAGAAAAAGAAATTGGCTCTACAGGGTATAATCGATGTACGCAGAGTTACTAGAAAAAGAATATTGAAAATGCTCCTTCTCTTAGACTAACTTTCGATACTCCTGTTGTACTTTCTAGTATACAGGCAGCAATGTACCCCCTTAAAGTAAGACTTTCGTTCGTTACGGTGCTTGAACTGCCAACATTTCGGCCATACGTCTCAGAACTGTGGTAATTCACAAATTGCGCCTCCTGTGGTAAACAAACTTATGAGGGCATCGACTGTCGGCTTCCACTGAACTGTGTCAATTGTCAATGAGAACACAGTCCCAGAGCCAGAGATTGTCCTACTTTCGAGATGGAAACCAAAATTCAAAAGCTCAAAATTTCAAAATCTCGGAACAGCATTTAGTATAACCTACGCTGCAAAAGTTGTCCATCCCAAACAGATGTTCTCTGTTGCTATTCAATGCAACATGATTGAAACCAGTCGCCAAACGGTTTTTACCCAAAAAGGTTGTACACCAAGAACAATACTAAATAAAAACGCAAATAATAAGGTGGTGAAGAAATAACTACCGCAATCAAAAATCTCAGCTAACATCACGGTGGCCCGACCACCAAAAGAAACCAAAAAGGCTTCATTAAAAACACCTGCTATTTCCCCCCCTGTAGAATTAAAGCCAATATCAAGAGTGCGATTGACGAGTTCTATCGGGTCGTCAAAATCAAGCTCTTCCAAGAAGAGCAGAATTTCAAAGACTCCAAAACCAATAAGTTACGAAGGCTTACTAGCTGATAGGGTGCTGGATGAAATCGTCGGTGCAGAACCCGAAGAACTCCTTAGACTTGGAGTTAGCTCGCCCCAATCTATAATTATGAAAAATTTTCTCCAGTGGAACTGCAACTTTTCCCATATATCTGAAATGCGCGTTCTGATCAAAAATATGAACCAACTCTACAAATTCTACAAGAAACCCATTTTAAGAATACTTACACACCATTTTTACGGAGTTACTCTATACCCTAAAAAGATATCGCAGGCGAGCGCGCATTCTTGTTAAGAACGCCGTGCTTCACTATTCAATCAGATCTTCAATGTATAGCGATTAGAATTTACACTAACCAACCAGTAACGATATATTCTATTTATGTTCCACTTGGCGAATGTCTCAATATCTGCCATTTTACGCCCCTTTATAAGTGGCGGAGGTTTTAACGGTCGAAATATTCTTTGGGATTCTACTAACACTAACCGTAGGGGTCAAGTAATACAGAACATTTTAGAAAGCAACGAGATATCTTTATTGAATACAGGATCACCCACGCATTACTCGACTGCATATGGAAGCTTCTCTTGCACAGATTTGACTCTGTGTTCCCGTCCGCTTTTACCTACTCTTTAATGGAGTGTACATGACGATTTGTGCGATTCTGGTCACTTTCCATTGGTGATTTCTGGTTTTTGCCATCAACCATTTAACAAAAATACCACGCTGGAACCTCCATGAGGCCAACTGGTCAGGTTTTTCTGGCGATGTTAATTTTGGAATAATGACATCCGATAATGTTGAACTCGGAGTTCTACACTTAACATCGACAATTATCGTGACAGCAAGCTCTTTCGTCTTTCAAACTTCTATGCAAGTCGCACATCTATTACTTCGTGGAACGAACAAGTAGCCACTGCTATTCGTGAACGAAAGAGAGTTCTTTGCCATCTCAAACGTCATCCGACCTTAGAAAATCAAGAGTCGTTTCGTATAAAGCGTATCGAGGCTAAGCGTCTTATAAGAGAAAGCAAACGAAAATCTTGCATTGACTATGTCTCTACCGTAAACAACACATCAGCGAAAGTTGTTTGAGAGAAAATCCAAAAAATTGGCAGTAAGGAAGGATATGCTGCAATATCTGCAATACCTGCTTTGGTAGTGGACCATAAACTTATAAGTACGCCCGAACAGGTTGTTGAATGTCTTGCCAACCATTTTTTAAAATTATCAAGCTCTGAACATTACCCTGAATTGTTCTTGAAACACAAAGTAGAAGCACATCGACAACTACTGAATTTTCATTCAGATGGCTCAGAATTATATAATTCCGAGTTTACGATGGAAGAATTGACTTCTGCATTGAAGGACTGCTACGATACATCACCTGGGCCGGATTAACATCCATTGTCAGTTCCTGAACCATCTACCTTATTACGCACCCCAGTATGTGCTTCATTTGGCGCAAAAGTCAGATTCTTGATCCCTGGCGTCTCTTTATAATCGTACCTCTTCTTAAGCAAGGTAAATATCGCTCAGACTCAGCTAGTTATCGACCTATTTCGCATACAAGCTGTTTATACAAACTTTTGGAACGTTTGATAAACCGACGGCTTGTTTGGTATCTAGAAATCAACAATCTACTAGATATATAACCAACAATGTGGGTTTTGTAAGAGTCGCTCAACCCTCGACAATCTATCCCAACTACAAACAGCTGTATGTGATGGCTTTCTGAAAAAACAGCACCTTGTGGCGATGCTGTTTGATACCGAAGTATCATATGTTATCGCTTGGAGATATACAATATTAAAGCAGTTATACGAATTGGGTTTACGAGGACATATAACACCTTTTTTGAAAAGGCTTTTGTCTAATCGTACGTTTCAAGTAAGATCGGTGTCCCTCAAGGATCATTACTCAGCATAACACCCTTTGCAGGAGCCATCAACGGTAGTTGTCTAAGTACGCCAATAAGCAGCATGTTATATGTAGACGATCTAGCTATCTACTTTGCTGGATCGTCACGCGTCAACTTTAGCTTGCTATTGATAACATAGTTGTATGGGTTGTATGGGTTTCGTCTATCCACTACTAAGATCTAGTGCATTGTTTTTTCACAAAAACGTGGCATATATCCGAATCCACGCTTGTTTCCAAACAAAGAACAGATTCTCGTGCAACCGATGTTCCGATTTCTGGGCATGATCTTGGACAGAAAACTCACTTAGAACCCTCTTTTGAAAGATGTGAGAAAGCATTGCTTTGCAATTTTAAACATTCTAAAAGTACTACGTAACATTAAATGGGGAGTTGATAGAACAATAAAGCTTCGTGTTCATCAAACTCTTGTTCCATCGAAAAATCAGAAAATTACGTAGAAAAATAAGTTTTTACGTTTGTACCTTCATAATGCATCAATAAATTAAAAAGTAATTCCGACTTATATTGGATTAAACCTTATACATATATAAACAATCTGATTCTCTAGCTTATAGTTGCATAAAATGAGAATTATCTTGTGGCACTTTGTTTAAATTTAAGGAAGTTTGAAACCCGGAAATAAGCCAGAACTGAGGTATCACAACTACTGAGGTTGCTTGTTTCTTAACAAGGCTGCATACTAAATTCCAGCTTTGATCAACTTCTAGAATAAACCTTTTTTGAAGTTAAACCTGAGCTGCTCTAAGTTTTATTTCTGTCCTAAGTATGATATTCTTCATTTTTTATTCTTTGTCTGTACTTCTTAGCCTTGATAATATCTTAGATCTCGTTACTGCGGTTTGGTAAGTTCTGAAAAGAATTATATGTAATTCGTCATTCTTTGTACAGGGCAGGCAGCCTTAAGGGCTTATTGTGCCCACTAACGTGCACTTAATGCTAGGACATTCACACACACCCGTGGGTTGAGCGAGACTCGAACTCGCGTGCGCCGGCTAGAAGACAGAGCCAACTGGTTGAACCATCTGAGCCACCGCGTCCCTTCTTTGTACCTTCGACTAATAACAAGTTTTTTTCCGTGCTCATGCCGCCTTTCACAAAAGTCGTACTTCTTTTTAACCACCATAGTATTTTCTATTTTGAGTTTTTTTTGCAATTTATCATCTTGTTATATTCTAGTTGCTATACCTAAGTACACTTTTTCTTCCATTATCTTAAAAAGAAATGATTATATTTGTTATCTTCTGAAACCGTCAAGTATATTCTTACTTATTCTTATCAGCCCAGTTACATATTGTGTTTGTACTTATACTTTAACTATAATTTTTAATTACGTTTTTATCTAACGTTGGTTACAGATATTTTAGAGAACATAACTAAAAATGTTACTAGCATTCGCTGAGACTGATTAAGGGTAGAAGCTTCTTATTACTATACTTTGTATATTAATTTATTAACAGTACACCGCTAAAAATATTAGTCATCTAGCAAAAATGTTTAAGTATTTATTTATTAAAAAACAAAGTGGCATGGCTTGAAATGATTTTAATTGTGTAGTAAACGTAAAAAATGAGAAAAACGAAAAACACAAAAATATATTTTAAATTGAACAATATAAAGATGTCAAAGTAGACAAATACTAGAAATTAATTACCTATTTTAATAATAATCCGTAGTGAAAATAAATTTTTCTCTAATTCTAAATGTATCTAACAAGTTTAAGAGTTATGTGTAATTTTTCCTTATAACAAATTCTTATTGCAATACGTTAAAACTGTTATCTTCTGGTGACTCTTATCACTATTCTATGTTATCTTCAATCCATATCAAGAAATTAGCTACCTTGGTATGTATCATCGGCAGCTTCTGATTACAGTACTTAGGTCCAAGTGAAACAATTCCCTCTTGATGCCAACGTTTGCGGCGTGACAACATAATAGGCATCCCTGCATCTCCTTTACAAACGATTTCTGTATTGTTTTCTAGTTGCAAGGTGCAGAAACGGTTTTTTCCAACGTTTAACTTACTTCTTACGTATATTGTCTCACATTTATCATTACCAATTAATCTGCTATACGTTTTCTTTTTAATATCTACATACCCAACTATACCTAGTCCCCATCCAGATGTTATTAATACCTCATCAGCATTTGCAGCAGATGTGTTAGGCAGAGGTAAACATATAGGTCTAATGAAGTCTAAAATAGAAAAATCAATTTCAATATGTGCGCAAATTTAATGCTAAACATTGATATGTAGCAATTATACATTTAGAACTATAAAAACTGTGTTTCCATTTTTGCTTTAAAAATTCTTTCGGGATACTCTTAGCATTTGTCTACAAAGGCGTTACATTATTAAGTCTTGTATATTAAATAAGACATTTATACATAACACATAATTATAGAGTAAATAAAATATAAACGAGAATTACTTTTTTACGATCCGCAAAGAGAATAGAGTGAGGTATGTCTGAAGATAATTCCCTTCATAGAGTACGTTGCACTGCCGTTTCTATGTTACGACAAGAGGTGCCCTCCCTGCTGACCAATGCAGCATCAGTGAAACAGTCCCAAATTGGTGGATACCGCCGTGCACAATAATGTTCCAGACATTTCCGAACAGTGAAAGATCAGACAATTGGGTTGCTCATGAGAGAGTTTCCGCTCTGACTTGTTGAAGGAAATCTAATGTGTTACGTGTCACATGTAGTAGAGCGTTATCTTTTTGAAAACTTGCTTTTTAGCGTCCTCTAACAGAAAGGAAGTATAAGACCACGTCGATTTTAATCTGACTGGTAATGTTTTCTTTAGCTCCGACTAGAGATGATGACCTATCATACCTAACAGTTCCCCGTAGTTGGCATTGTATGCCTCGTAAGAATGTAATCTTCTTACGCCTATAACGCATTAATTATCCCATTATTGTTCTGGCTTAAACAAAATCTAAATTCATTAGAAACGACTACTCTATGCTACTCATGTGTCCAAAAAAGGCATTTTCCTTATTCATTATAATTTTCGTGTATGTGCAAAGAAGTCTGTGGCAATCGTACGAAGAAACGTCGTGCGTTAGTCAAATTGCAAGTAATTTAAGTCGAACAGGGGTAAACAATGGCTATAATGGAATGGTTTACCATTGGAGCGTTAGGGCGTTAGAAGTTGCACTACACTATGTCCAATGTATTTGTAAGTCATTTATTATACAATAAATAAATTAAAATTACAAATTATATCACAATTAATTTGTTTAATGGTTAGTATATCCACCTTCATTTTAAATTCGTTTCAGAAATGAGTGGACTAGTTTTGACAAGTAGTCTTTTGATTTTTCAGTTAATTGTTTTCAGTTTTAGTTCTTCAAATACTGATTTTTAAAGTACACTCCATGCATGTTGAATAACATCGGAATCCGGGCTATTCCCACTACAAAAAGTCCTGGTCCAAAAATGGGAAAACATCTCATTGATTTTGGTGACTACCTTGATACTATTTCCCCAACATAGTCTCACTAGATTTTACTTGCAGCTTACAAATGCATTGAACATAGTCTAAAGTCTGTAAGCGAAAGCCTCCGAAAAAGACAATCTTCCCATTTAATAAATACCTTCTTCGAATTACGAGATACGCGCCATGGTACTGATATGGCCAATCTTTTCACTTATTCCTTGTAAGGAAAGATCTCCCAAAAATAAAAAAAAAACTATAATGTTGCATTAAAAGCTAATGTAGATTTTTTTTAATTATTGTGATACACTGGAATATGCAGTTATTAAAGTTTTATTAATGACATAGAAATATATTTTCCTTACCTGTATACAGAATGGTTTTATTCAACTTAATCAAAGCGATATCATTCGTTTTGTCTGTCGAATTGTATTCGGGGTGTACAATTATCTCTTCTACATTGACATCTTCAGCGGGGTCACTACAGTCGAACATGTCAGCATCATCTATGCAGTCGGTATCATTCTCTAGGTGGTATTCGCCCAGTCGCGCCGACATGCTGACCATTAATGAGACTCATTAGGTTGTATGTAAGAATATGCTGATTACTTACATTTTAAATTGCTTGTCGGTGGCACAGTGGGCAGTTGTTAAAACATATCTGTTATTTATTAGAGACCCGCCGCATCTGTAAGGTGCAAGAGCTTTTTCTCCAGTTTCTCTATCTGCATACACAAAGGCAACTAACCAAGGAAATTCATTGATTATAGTGTTATTATGAGTGTGGAAATAGTCATCGGAGTGCTGCTTTCCGCAAAAATTTTTCGTGCGGGACAGTTTTTCAAACGACGGTTGTATGAAATTTGAAGAAGATCCACAACACACTTTTTCGTCTTCAATGCTGCAAATCGACTTGCGTACAAACTCTAGAGCATCACTACCCGAAGAACTCAAAGCTTGAATGAATATGGGACACGAGCGTATAGGAATGCATTTAGCCTTTTCCCTGTTGGGCGTTACGCACTCATCTGTAAACAAAAATTTGAGTGAAATTAATGAAACACATGTTTAATAATTACCATCAGAATTCACTAGCCACGTAAACAAAGAAATAATTAGCACACAGTTTAGAGGCTTGTAAATGGTCATTGTTATTTGTGGTCTAAACGAACAATTTAATAACGTCTATCAGCAGCCGGTTTTGTTGACCTTTTTAATCTATAACCAAGGTTATGTTTTTGTATATTATTATCACTCAATAAAGTAATATTTGGTTTATTATATTACATATCATGTGTTACAATTATAGAAGGCATGTTCTCTCAGTGATTAATTAATTATTATTATTATTATAATTACAAAAAAATATTAGATCTGAATAAAGAACTGTTTATTCATATCTGACGTTGCACAACATTTGATCGACACCGTACGAGTTCGATGATGATCTAAAACAACTTGAAATTATACAAGGGGGCGTCATATATAAACTAAAAATTACAAGAATCAGTAAAATTACGATTAATTTTTTTTAATGTTGTTTATTGTTACTAGTCATTATCGACTTTTCAGATGGGCATTATCCAGTGGTTGTAGCTCCTCAGTATTAACGTAGAAATGGAGTCTTTCCACGTGCTTTTCTGCAGACTTTCTGATTTCTTCTTGGGCAGTTGCACTCTTCAAATACCTATGAAGGTAATCATTTCGATAGTGTCATGGGGTATCGACAGCACCTCGGAGCACTTTATTTTGAAAGACTTGGATCTTATCTATGTAGCTGTTGGCTGGCCATCACTAGAGCTGAACACCGCAGGACCAGATTGATTTATATAAAAGTAGTTTATTATGTCCCTACATTTATGGTTTCCTCCCAATTAAGCAGTACCTTTTCCGTAATTGAAATCTTTTCTTCTTTATGTGTTCTTTCCATCGAAGACGGGTATCCAGGTTCATTTCCAGGTATTTTGCTGTGTTGCAGTGGGGGAAGTTTGTATTATTTATTATTATATATTATTCTGATTATAAGTGAAGTCGATGTGTGCCGATTTGCCCTCGTTGGTTCTGGTTCTCCATCTGTTGGTCCAATTACTTATTCTGTTGCCTTACCTATTGCTAAGATGGTTGTGTCATCAGCAAATGTAGCAATTGTGACGTTTCGAATTTGTGGAATGTCGCTAGTGTACAGCAGTAAGTTGCTTTGAGATACCGACGGTTTTCTTAAGTACTTCTCCGATTATGAGATCATAACCTAAAGCCCTCTTCGAACTGATATTGGTTATAATTTCTTCTGTAATCGCTTTTAGAGTTGCTAGTTCAATATTTGCTTTTTTGTCTTTATGTTGTGGCAGTTCTACCTCTGTACATTGAGCACCAAAATTCGTGAATATATGTAATAATATAAATGTTGCACAGCCTCCAAGTTGGATCATAAATAATATGCATTATGTTAAGACGCTTTCTAAGACTACAGTTTCCTGTCTTATTACACTCTTTAGTTTCCTGCAGTTTTAACATTCACTTTGTTCTCTTACTAGGCAAGAACATCATTAGTGCTTTAGAGTACTCGTGTTTTTGTGTTTGTTCCCAGATTTAATGTTTTTTTCAGTCAGTGTTATTGGTGTTTCTGTAGAATTAATCAAAGCTTTGAAGTATATTTTAGTGCTTTCTAAAGCATTTAACGTCCCTTTGTTGAGATAAAAATTTACCTGTTTTTACTACCCTTGCCCCCCATACCTTTTGCCCATGTCTTTATGTTATAGAAGCTTGGAAGACCCAAGCTTTATATTAATTTTATTCTCTGGTCTTGTTTTAAACGTTCCTGCTCCAGATATATGTTCTATTTTTGAACCATCTGTGTCATGTAGACCCTTGTTTTTAAATCAACTTTTCTTTTTGTTCTCTGTGACTTCTCTGAAAGTTTTTTGAAGTCCCAAACGGTGTTGATTTTACGTAATTGCATTTGGTGTACGCAGTTTTTCTAGTATATTGAAGATTTTGGCACTTTTTAATACTCATTTATTTTTAATTTGTATGCTGTTGCCACTACTTGTGATTCTACAAATAAGTAAAGCAAACACAGATTTAACATAGTTTTCATCTAGGCTGCAGACGTAAATGACATCGCTCCAGTTATTTCTATGCAAGAAAGTCTTTGTAGTTTATTTAATTTGTGGATAATCACCCTGTTTCTGATTTTATGTCACTAGAGCATAGAGACATATGTCACTAGAACAAATCTGTGTATAATCACAAAACCATCTCTGACTTCAAACCTCAAGGTCCGTCTGCTGCTCTTATATAAGCCTATAAGGTACTTGTAAGGTTTAAGGTTTTCCTCGTTATTTTGCACTTCAAATTTTAAGTTTCTTCTAAATGCGAATGAGATGATCAAAGTCTTGTTGGGAAGCAAAAGTCCTTCCTTTAAACTCTGTATGGTTTTCAGGATTGTTACATCAAGTTTTATACAACAATGATTGTTATATACTTAATATATAATACATAAGTCCTTTTAGTATTTAATTTAGAAGGCTCTCAATTGCTAAGCTAAAAAGGAGAGGCAAAATAATGATAATGATACCTGCTTTGATAGTATATCCTCGGATTATTATTATTTTCCTATTTTTTAACGCGTCTTATCGTTAGAGATTGGTGCGCGTCACGCTGATCTCGTGTTCTGGTAATTGAGACAAAGGAGGTATTTTCGAAGAAATGCTCCCAAAATAACCTTTCGATTTTTGATTGCGTCTAATGCTCTTACAATGTTTGCTTGTTTAATATGCAAGTTGGTTTTTTATGTAGAGGATAATCTTTCAAAATATAGTCTCTGATATGTCTATGAATCACTTCTTGAAGGTTTGAAAAAAATGGCAAGTTAAAGAAAACCCTAACCCTAGGATAGGAGTTATGCCGTGGTAATGATATGAAACAAGCACTAATCTGATTTCAGCCACTTGGTATGTACCCAAGCACCAGATTTGACCAAAATTTCTTTCTTGCCCGAGTTAAGGGTATTCTCGATGTATCTGTATTTAAATTGTTAGTTGGTACAATTGCACTGCTCGAGAAATGTGCTTCTAGTACAATCTCAAGATTTGCTTTACCACTTTCCATGTAATTTCCATTGGGCTTCTTAAATAAGCTTAATTTTTAGAGATTTTTCTTCACTAGAGCTTTCTGTAAGAATATGTGAGCACACTTTCAATATCCTTTACAGTACTTTCTTTCTAATGCTACTTTTACTTTTCTTAGCGCATTTATGTATTTCAGGCGATTGGTTTTGTATTCTGTCCAATGATCAGTACCTTTCACTCTGTTGAACAGTTTTCGCACTGTTTACATAAGCTTGAAGGGTTTATAGTTCCACCAAGTTTTTCCATTTTTCTCTTCTTTTCTTTTAACTGGAAACTGTTTTAATATACTGCTATAATAACTCATGTAACAGATTCGTTCATCATTTCTGTTTCAAGTTTTGTTAACAGTCATCCAGCCCTGGTGTTGGGTTTTGCTTAATCGCCTCCAGTCAAGTTCTAGGTTTCCTGTAGATAAGTGGTTTAGACCTAGTTGAGTTCACGTCGAATCTAATATATCTACAAGTGTTGGCTAATTTTTGATCGCTTTGTAAATATGCGGTGTACCTAAAGTAATGTCTGAACCTTCTTTTTTTTTTAAAAGGCACGAAGATTGATTTATTACCTTTGTTAGCTACTTCTAGACTATTGCTGAGAATAAATTTAAAACTTACCTTTTGGGTTCTTTCAGTACTAAATTATACTTCATGGTGCGAATTGACATCAAATCTTACTAGTAAGTTTTTTTTTACAATAACAATAATCCTTTTACATCTGAATGGACTGGGTTAGTGAAGCTGATAGTAAAAGCGGGAATGTTTGGTATATCTTAAATGTCACTCTTGACCTCCTGTTACGATCTAAGATCTTCGTCCAAGACTTTTTATCTAAAAATATGATCGTTTAGGTCAGGATTTCTATTTACCACAAACCGGTTTCCCATGCGGAGACCTCCGCTTTGAACTCTAAATCTATTAAGTATTTTCTTCGGTTCCTTGGCGACTACTTTGAGTTTAGCTGCTAAAAACTGATTTCCTCTCAGTCATATATTTGATGCGCACCATAGCACTGGGATTGGAGGGGGAGGTGGTTGTTATGGTAGCATTCCGATTCTATCAATATGTTAATCCTGAAGCATATGTTTCGCTCTCAGAATTTCCAAGAAATGTTACAATTGCTTTGTCGAAACTTGATGTAACCCAGTGGAAAGGAAAGATAAACCTGCATCTCTATAAGGGGATATCAGATTTGATGACCAAGAGATTACAATGTACAAAATACAAAAACGAATACATAAAAACTATAGTTGAAAGAGATACTCATCTATTCATGTCACTTTACATAAATTACTTAGCATACTCTTATAAATAGAGAGTTTCTTTGTTTTATTATGATAATAAGTCGGTTGGCCATTTTTTTTAAATTTTTTTTAATATTTTTTAAATTTCTTTATTTGAAAGCTGGTTCTCTAGCACATTCTGGTGTCCGCCAGTTTTTGCATTATAGGTGGAAGCAAATCGGTGTATCTCACCTTGTACAAAGGGTCTTCGTGAGTGGTGTCCTTGGTAACATACCCAGGTACGCTAAATATTGAACATAGGATCTTAGATTAAAACTCGATCAACTGCCAGTATTCGTGCTTCCCTTAAATTTTTCTCTCGTTTCTCTGGGTTCCGTTCTAGGTTTTTTTTCATTATTACCTAGGTCTGCCTCTACGTTGTCTTCCCTCTAGTCTCGCTTCTAGCATCTGGATATCTTTGGTGACTCCTTATAGTCAGGTGCTCATACCATGGCAATTATCTCTTTTTAACTTCTTTTGGTTGTCACGTTCCAAATTCTATCTCTCCTGATTTTGCCGCATACATCCCTTAGAACTTTATTTTGCTTAGGAACTTTTATTTTACTACTCATTTTGTCCTGTATGACTCAGCTTTTATTACCATAAATTAAAGTTTTGGTGTTTATTTCCTTATTTCTTATTATGGTCTGATATAATGCATAGTAAATTTTACTTGCTTTATTTATTCTGTTAAGGAGTTTTTGTTTTTGTGTTCCCAAATACTTGTAACTGTCTATCTCTTCAAGCTGATCTCCATTAAATATTATTTTGATGTTACCTTCTGCTTCTGATTTTGTTATGCTCATTACTTTACTTTTGTTTTCGTTTATCTGTATATCCCATAGTTCTATCTACCTTGACTGCTGTAACTTTCGTGGTGATTCTGCTACTAGTACAATGTCGTCTGCATATATCAAGCATTGTATCCTCATTGGTAGAAGATTCCGTTTTTCCGTGTTTACTTTAAATCTGTTTTCCTTGGATTCTTTTATAATCTGGTTTATAACTGCTATGAACAGTAAAGGACTTAAGAAGTTCCCTTGTTTTATTCCTCTGTGCATTTGGAAACTTTCTGATCCTGCTCCTGATCCTCTTATTGTTACTCATCCTTTCGTTCATATAATTTTATAATAGCCTGTGTAGTTGTTGTGTTACTTTCAATTCTGATAAGGCCTTCCATAAGCTACCCTGGAAATTTTGTCAAAAGCCGATCAATATTTATGAATACTAGAAACAACGGTTCGTCTTTTTCTATTCTTTTCTCTATCATCATCTTTAGTGTAAATATATGGTTTTTGTCTGTCTCTGTGGTCTGTAGACCGGTTGTTCTTTCATAGGGAATTTTTTAATCTCTTTTCTTAGTCTTCTTTCTAGAATTCTTAAATATATATTTTTTTATTTCCATTAAGTGTGATTTATTCTTTATATTTACCAATAGTGTTATGTCATTGTTGTTTTTGATTTTCTGTAGATGTATTTCAATCCCCATTTACCAGCACATACTTACTTCTTTCCCTCGTACTGTCTACTTGTTTCTGTAATTCGTCATAAAATTCATCCAGTTCTTGTACATTTGAAACTTCTGTTGTTTTTTGTATTATCGTTATGTCTTCATTTAGGCATAGGTCAATATATATTATCCTTGGATTAATTGGTTCCCATTTTATTAATTGTTGGGTCAACCTGGCATTTAGTATTAGCTCTACTTCTTCTTTTCCCAAATTTCCGAACCCGAGTAGAAAATTAGTATCTCTTCGTTAATATTGTATCCCATTTACTTTCCTTTTGTTTCAAAACCTATTACTTCTATTTTGTATTTTTTCATTTCCCCTGTAGCTTCTATCTCTTTTCCGTTCAGTGCTTTAATATTCCACGTTCCTATTCTTGTCCTAGCTTTGTGGATAATTAACCTAAGGAAGGTGCGTTTCGTAGGGATGTGCGACTTGGGACATGTGATAGCTACCTGTTGCTGGGTCGTCAGTCCCGTTTGTTGTTTAGGAGAGGGTACCACGTGCAGGTGAAGTTGACATTTGGGTGACTAGATATTGGCACTACCCCTTACCCCCCCCCAATGGTGTTCTTAACCTATTATTAAAGTTGCTTTTTTGAGAAACGGTTTATATATACAGAAAAAAATAACTTCTTTCATTAATATAATAAAGATACTAAATGCAGCAACATACATTATACAATCTAATAATAATAATCTAAGTGCAATGTACTTTTATAAATATAATTGCACAATTTTTAATGGTAAAATACAAATATGTCCATGTAATACTAGATTGGTATATAATAAAAAATTTGCAATTACTCCTCTATATTATCTTCAATCCACTGCAGAAAGTAGGCTACATTAGTATGTACCACAGGAATTTGAAAGGAACACTCTTTTACGCCAGTAGAAACAATGCCTTCTTGATGCCAGTGATGTCTGCGCCGAAACATGACCGGCCCCCCTGCATCACCGTTGCATATAACTTTGGTGTTATTTTTGAGGTGTAACGTACAAAAACGGCTTTCATTGATGGTGAAGTTGGTTTTATTCTTCTGGTAAAAGCGTTCACATTCGTCGCCGGAAATTATCCTATTGTAGATTTTGGCTTTAACACTGATGTCCACCATTTTACTAGTATGCCCCCAGCCAGACGTGACTACAGTGTCGCCGACTTTTGCAACTGGTAGGTTCGGCAATGGCAAACATATAGGTCGAATATAGTCTAAAACGATAGTATCCGTAACTATTGCAATATAAAGTTAAATTATGGGTATGACGCACATGTACTGCTGATATAAATAGTGAGGCGCTAGATACCGGAATTAAATAGAGAAAACAAAACTTTTAGTCAATCATTTTAGTAATGAAGAACACATTCTGAATTTGTATCTGACGAGCAAGTTAAAATACAAATCCACACTATGCTTTTAGAATGTAAGCAACTAAAAGAACAGACAATTAAGCTCATCCGCTGGGAAGCGAACATATACGATAAGCAGAGTTTCCCAACTTAAAATTCGGTCAAATTACCTAAGAATTTTACCTGAAACTTAATACTGGTTTGGCATTGAAAAAGCTGGAATAAAGCAAAGTTGCATGAACTATAATAAGAATACAATAACCTAATAATATACGAAGGTAACTGTTCAATAGATCAATTAAAGATAATAAAACGGTCTGAGGGAGAAAATGAAGAAGTAGAATAGATAAAGTAAAGTTGTACTGAAATAAACAAGAACGTAGAAAAAAAGGAAAGTGTAATAGAATTGAGTCACCCAAAAGAGATAAGTACCACCAAAACCGCAAACACATAAACTAATAACTAATAATACACAACAAAAACAGTAAATAGAGACGACGCAGGCTACGATAAAAGACAAATATGTTATAAATGCAAAAAATAAGAACAGTAAAAAATACTAAGCTAAAAAGAACGAAAGGGGTTAAATAGAAAATGAAAGAGAACGAAAAAAACTAAAATAATGACAATATTATGAAAGCATTTTATTTAAAGTAAATCAAAAAAGTAAAATAAATTCAATAGAAATAAGATGCATGAAAAAAATTATAGGACAACCATACTAGGTAGAGTAACAAATGAATAAATAAGGAATAATTTAAATCAAGAACCGATTATTCACAGAAAAAAAGTATCAAACAGAATGGAACGAAAGCAAATTCTAGAAATGAAAAGCAACAAAAAACGAAAAACCGCGGAAGAAAAAGTAAAAAATGATAATATAAACAAGAGACAGAAAGGAATGAAATAAATGGTTAACAAAAGACGAATCCTAAATCCGATGCTCGCAAAGACATAAGGATTAAAGAAAAAAGAAAAAGAAGACTTTTCTGTGCGGAGGGTATCTTACGCAATTGGTTTGCGCTACCAAACCAAATACAAAGATAAAGAAAAATGATGTTCAGAGTGTCCGAGTCTAAGCGCCCTTCTCAAGCAGACATTTATCAGATATTGCATTTAAAACACAAGTTTCGACAAATTGATGTTATGAACTAAGCAACATACATATCAAAATTAATTTTACCTGAAAAATGAATCGTTTTCCTCAGCTTTACTAAAGCTATATCATTCAGATTATTTATGTGTTCGTAACCGGGATGCACAATTATTTTTTCTATTTCAACCTCCACAGTGGGATCGCTACATTCATACGTATCCATATCTTCTGTGCAATCCGTGTCGTTATGGAGATTGTATTCGCCAAAACGCACGGATACTCTGAATATCACGTTTATAGTAAACACATATTGATTTAAGTATTCTATAGACCTACTTACACTGTTACTAACTCTACAGTAACACACAGACCGGATGTTAACACGTATCTATGACTGATAAGTGATCCGCCACATCTGTTTTCATGGAAGGGTAACGAAACACCATTTTTATCTTTATATCCGAAGTTAACCAACCAAGGAAATTCATTAATAAAGGTGCCGTTTGTTGTATGAAAATAATCGTCCGAGTGCTGCAATCCGCAAAACCTTCTTGTGCGAGATAGTTTTGGAAACGATGGTTGCTGCTCCTCAGATTTAGCATACTGTGAAGAAGATCCGCAGCAAACCATTCGATCCGTCCCATTAGTGTTACAGCTCGACTCGCGGAAAAATTCAGGTACACTGCGCGAAGATTCAAGAGTTCGGCGCAGAATGAGGCACGAATGTAGCGGAACGCACTTTGCTGTTTCGTTGTTGGTAGTGATGCATTCATCTACAAGAGAGAAAATTAATAAAAATCAAATTTAGTTTAGATAATTACCCCGAAGCTGATTTGAGTTAAAAACGAAACGAGTAGCTTAAAACGGCAATGTAGCATCATTAGTTGTATGGACCACTGATGACTTTTAAATAAAATAGAAGCAGCTTTGAGCAACTCTCGAATTCTAGGTATTTGAATAACCTGTTTTGTAACATATCTCCTAAATTATTGCATCATACTGTTCCATTTACAATTTAAGTTTGGGAAGGTCACTTCTTTGTACGAGGTGCGTTCAAGTTCTAAGATCTCCAAATTTTTTCTCAGCAGCAAGAGTCAGTAGAAAGATGCGGTTAATTATAAAAGACGCAAACAATATTTATAATTTGTTAATATAGATGGTAGCACTATACAATGCACACAGATCGAATTGCCGCCATTACATTAGCTTTGTATACTTCAAATGGCGACGTTTGGTATTCAAGAAATGTGTAATCAGTCATTTTACCCTTTTCCTGGTTAATTGCCAATTAAATGAGTCATGCAGTGAAGATGTTATGGATGTTAAAAAGGGCATTTGTAAGTACTAAAGTTTAAAGAAGGTCGAGAGTTGGGTGACAATGAACCGAAGCAGCTTAGGCCACAAACCAGTCGGACCAAAACTATGATTGCGCGAATGGAGCAAGTTGTTATGGAAGACCGTCGATTTGGTGTGCGTGATATCTACTCTAAACTTGGAATTTCCGTAGTAACTGTGATGTCCACTTTGCATGATGACCTGAAAATGCGGAAAGTTTTTTCAAGGTGAGTCTCACGAATGCTGACTGACGGACACAGGGCTGCGCGGGTGGCAATGGTGACACGTGATGCCGTCATGAATTTTCGACCATAAAGGACGCTCATTTTGCAGTCGAGCCGTTGTTGCGTCAATGATTTTCCACTGGGCAAAAGAAGTGTTCTCAGCAGCCATGGAATCATGGCGACGACGTTGTAAAAAATGCGTACTTCTAGACGGAGATTACGTTGAGAAGAAACAGCAGTTTCAACTGTCTTGGGTGAATACTTTATCAGAAAAAAAATTAGAGATTTTAGAACCTGAACGCACTTTGTGCGTTGGATCCGCAACGAAGAATGTTCGAGACGATTATTTAAACATTTTTAAATGGTAAAAAATGTTTAAGCAATTTTTATATGATCGATTCATCGCGCTCTGCACGCCTTTGAGTACCAATGATGACGTGTGTGCTTAAGTGAGAAACAAGAGAATCTAAATATTGACAATCCATCTCTATTTTGCCATTAAAACAACTTGGATTCACTTCTAAGCTGGATACGTAAAACTACCGCTGTAGCTCAGTTTTCAAGGGCATTACCCCTCTGTCCACGAACCAGCGTAGGAGAGTTCGAATCTCGCTGGAACCCCATGGGTGTGTTTGTCGTCTTAGTAATAAATTAGTAGTTTTTTTTTATTATAATCGTTACCCTTATACCTTTCGGTGTCGGGTTTACATTCTTATTTATTCATATTGCATTATATATCTACAATTACATTTTATTTTTATTTCTATTTTTCTTCTATAAATTTCTTCCAATCTTTTCTATTTCTTGCTACCCTTTTTGCCTCTTCCCATGATTTTCCTCTTTTTTGTAGTATTTCTTCTATCACTTGGTTCCATTGTTTCCTTGGTCTTCCCCTTTTCCTTTTTGTCTGTGTCTTGGCCTCGTATACTGCCTTTACTTGTCTTTTGTTATTCATTCGCTGTATATGTCCCCACCAACTGAGTTGCTTTTGTTCTATAAATTGTATGATTGGTTTCACCTCTAATTCTTTTCTTATTTCTGTGTTTCTAATCCTGTCCTTTCTGGTTACTCCTAGTATTCGTCTAAGGTATTTCATTTCTGTAGCTTGAATTTGGTTTTTTTGTCTGTTTGAGAGTATCCACGATTCACTTCCGTAGGTTAGTACTGGTCTGTATATTGTATTAAAGACTTTTATCTTGGTTTTATTACTTATTTCTTTCTTGTTTATGAATTTTTTGTTCATTGCATAGTACAGTTTTATTGTTTTATTTATTCTCTCGTTTATTTCTGCAACTTGTTTCCCTGTTTTGTCTAATGTTATTCCCAAATACTTATATTCCTTTACTTGTTCTATTTTGATGTCTTCTATTCTGATATTTGTTCTAATATCCTGTTCTCCAATTACCACTATCTTAGTTTTATCTATGTTTATTTTCATGCCTCTGTTTCTAGTACTTCTTTCCATGTATTTATATTTTCTTGTAAAGTTTTTCCTGTCCTGCTATTAACACCACGTCGTCTGCGAAAACTCCTCGGCTATTTCTACTCTTTCTAAATTTCTATGTCCTACAAACAACTTCTTTATGTTTTGTTCAGTTTTTCTGATGATATTGTCCATGTGTATATTAAATAAGGTTGGGCTTAGTCCTCCTCCCTGTCTTAATCCCTTCTCTGTCTTGAACCCTTCTGATTTCCTATTGTTACTTATTATATAATTTGTGTTGGTTTCATATAGGTCTTCAATCACTCGTATAATTTTGTTATTTATTCCTTTTTCTTTCAGTCCTTTCCATACTTTATCTCTAGGAACTGTGTCAAATGCCTTCTGCAGATCTATAAAGGCTAGGTAAAGATTTTTGTTTTGTGGTTGTCTTTTCTCTATTAGTTGTTTAATTGTGAAGATGTGGTCTTGCGCACTTCTCCCTGGTCTAAATCCACTTTGCGGTTCTGCTAGTTGGGGTTCTAATATTATTTTTAATCTGTTATTGATTATTTGTTCATATATTTTTATAATAATGTTCAGTAGCGTTATTCCTCTATAGTTACAGCACTGTTTTCTGTCTCCCTTCTTGTGTATTGGCGTTATTAGTGCCACTCCCATTCTTCTGGAATTTTTCACTTTGCCATGCTTTGTTTAACATTTCTAGTAGTAATTCCATCCCTGTCTCTCCCAAGTGTTTAATCATTTCTGCTGTAACTTTATCATCTCCCGGTGCTTTTCCATTTTTTAGTTTTCTTACTACATTCCTCAGCTCGTCCATTTTTATTTTTTCAATTTCCTCTTCTTCTATCTGGTTTGTTTTCCCCGTTTCATTTGTAATAATTCTTGTTGTACGTGTTTGTTGTCCTAGTAACTCCTGAAAGTATTCTCTCCATCTTTCCATTATTTCTGTGTCATTTGTTGTTATTTCTTGGTTTTTGTTCTTTATGTATATCTCTTTTCTCTGCTTTTCTGTTCTAAAGGATTTTATGATTTTGTAAAATAATTTCTGGTTACCTGTGCTATCTTTTTCCATTTTGTTTCCAAAATCTGTCCATAATTTTTCTTTTGCTGTTGCTACTAATTCCTTTACTTTTTCCTTTGATTTTTATATAATTCGTATTGTTCTGTTGTTTTGCTTGTTAAGTATTTTTCCATTCTTTCTTCTTCTTCATGGTTTCTTCTTTTATCTCATTTGTCCACCAGGCTGTTTGTTTTTCCCGTTTTCCATCCTATAAGTTCCACATATCTCTTTCACTGTATTAATTAGGATTTCTTTAAATAGCTTCCATCCTTTTGTGCATCTGCCTGTTTTATTACGTCCATTTTGTTCTTTAGTTTGTTTTCTGTTTTCTGTTGATATATTTTTGCAGTTTCTTTATTTCTAAGTTTATATGTTTTTATTGCTGTATGGCTTCGTTTTATTGTTTTTAATGTTTTTTCTATTTCCGTGTCATTTTGTCTTATTTTTCCTATAAGCAAGTAGTGGTCGCTATAGATTTCTGCACTTCTTTTCACTCTTACATCTAATACATTCTTCTCTTCTTTTTGTGCTAATATATAATCTATGATTGATTTCTCCCCTCTATTTATTTGTACTCTAGTGAACTTGTGTATTTCCTTGTGTTGATAGAATGTGTTGGTTATAATTATGTTTTGCAATTGACAGAAATCCAAAAGTCTTTTCCCGTTATTGTTTCGCACTTCCTCTCCATATTGTCCTATTATTTCTTTATATTCTTCATCTTTCTTCCCTACTCTACTATTGAAGTCGCCTGCTATGTATATACTTCCTTTTGCTTCTTCTGTGGTATTTGTTAATTCTTCCCAGAATTTTTCTTTCTTCTACTCTTTCATTTTCGTCTGGTCCGTATATTGATATTATTGTCATAATCTTTCCATGACTATTCCTTAATTCTACTAATAGTATTCTTTCCGATATTGCTTTCCAGGTACTGATTTGTTCAGTTATTTTTTTGTGTATTATACAGCCAACTCCACCTGCTGCTCTTTGATCGTTCTGTACTCCACTGTATATTAATATGTGCCCGTTTGTTAGACTGATTTCTCCATTTCCTTTCTTTTTTGTTTCATTTATCACTAATATTTCTAAATTTGCTGCTTCAAATTCGTTTATTATTTCCACTTCTTTTCCTTGTATACTTCTAATATTCCAAGCTCCTAGTTTCCATGTATTTAGTTTCTTTTTTATTTGTATTTCTCTTTGTTTTTCTATTTCTTTTGTTAGTGTTTCGTCTTTCTCATTTTTTGTCCCTATTTTCCATAATTTGTATTCCGCTTCATTGTCCTTTTTCTTTGCCATTTTCGTCATCTTTGTTATTCCTTTGTTTGGTTTGTTCAGTTTTTTGCTATGGTTACTCCCTTTTCATCATCATCCCAAATGTAGGCTTCTCCATCAATGGTTATTTTCCTGTATCCTATTTTTACTTTGTGTCCTTTGGTAATTTCTTCCTTAGCAATTTTCCTTATCTCAGCCTGTATTTCTCTTTCCTTTAGTGTTAGATCATTTTCAATATATATCTTACTACCTTTCAATTTGTATTTGTTCTTCATAATTTCCTGTTTAGTTTCCCATGCATTTACTTCAATAATATTTACTAATTGTCCCTCCTTGGTTTTTATGCTTATTACTTTGTTAACTTCTGCTTCTACCATTAATCTGTCCTTTAGGAATTGTTTAGCCGCGTTTTGTTTCTGTTGTGGGTCAAATCCTATTCCTTTTATCACCACGTTGTTTCTCCTTTTCCCCTTATCCATTCCTTCTATCTGGTTTTCTAATTTGGTGATCCTATTTTTAGTTGTTTCTTCTCCGTTAGCCATCTTTCCTCTTTTTTGCATTTCCTCTCTAGTTTACGTGTTTCTTCGGTGTTTTCTTTATTTCTTCAGTCATTGTTAGCATCATATTCTTGATTTCTTGGAAATCTGCCATATTTGTTATTGTCGGCTTCTGTTTGTGTTCTTCAGTTGGTGATCTAATTACTTTTTGCTAGGCTTGAATATCTCTATTTCTTTTCTTCACTGCTATTTAAATCTATGTTCCTTTTAACGCTGTTACTCATTTGAAATTTACATAAATATTTACACTAGTACTTTAAATAAATATTTACAGTTTTAGTTTCAAACTCCGATAATCGCGGGTCGGTTTATCGCACAGTTCATTCGCTCAGGTCGACCTCTAATACCCCGTTGCGCTCTCTCGATTGATAAAGTCGGCCGTTATTGAAGGAAAGTTTGGTTTTAGCTTGTTATAACTCAGTTTAAATTGCATTTCAGTTTTAATTATTATTTACTATTGTTTACTTCACTTATGTCACTTCTGCTTACCGGTGTTCTGCACTTCACTACGTTCAATTTCAGTGTGATAAGACCCGTATTCGGATTATTTATCGCCACTATTAAATTCGTCCGTGTTCCGTGCACGACCGCCGCGGTATCATCATAAATATTGACAATCCATCTCTATTTTGCCATTAAAACAACTTGGATTCACTTCTAAGCTGGATACGTAAAACTACCGCTGTAGCTCAGTTTTCAAGGGCATTACCCCTCTGTCCACGAACCAGCGTAGGAGAGTTCGAATCTCGCTGGAACCCCATGGGTGTGTTTGTCGTCTTAGTAATAAATTAGTAGTTAAGTGCAAAAAATCCCTCAAGACTGCGACGAAAAAAGAACTCGATACCTAGATTTTTTTTTAATTATAATTATATTATCTTTTATATAATATCAATAAGTGAATGTTTTGTTAAATTGAATATTATATATAATTGTATTATTTGGAATATGTCCAGGTTGAAAGTGCTAGCAGTGTAAGTACAAATGGGTTTAATTATAGCCTTGTAAACTAGTAATTTGTTTTCTAACTTCGTTTCTGATTTTCTTGCAATCAACCAACACATCTGATTGAATTTGATAAGAAACTGTTTCCTTTTGGTGAATATATGTTTTCGTTATGTAAGCCTTCTGTCTAGATGAATTCCTAGATATTTGATATCTTCTTGTTTAATATTACTGTTGGGCATGTGCTTCTTCCATCGTCAATCTAACATGTGAAGACTTCAGTTCGTTAACCCTGATTTTCCATGTTTTTAACCAGTTTTCGGTGAGGTTTAGGTGATTCTGCAAGTTTGTTGATGTCGTTAGCAACTGTAGCAACCCTTGTTTCATCGGTTGTAAGTATGTCAGTTATGTAAAGAAGGTAAAATATTGGTCCTAAAACACTACCCTATGGTGCACCGGAGGAAGTAGGGAGAATGTATGTTAATTCTTCTTGCTTAACTAGGAACCATCTTCATTCCATGTAGGATTTCAAGATTTCATAGAAATGACGTGTAAGAACTTTCTTCATTTTTAGTATAGACCCTCGTGGCAAACTTTGTCGAATGCTCATTTGATATCGATAAATACCCTTAAGCAGTACCTTTTGCATTTATTTTTTTTAACAATCCTGTTTTGCTGTGTTTTGATGATTTCTAAGTCCAAACTGGTGATTTTGAATGAGTTTTCTTTGCTCCAGTATTGGCTTAAGACGTTGAAGTAGGAACTTATCGTATACTTTTGATAGTATAGGTAACAGGCTTATGAGTGTATGATGATGCATAGTTTAAGTTTTTCCCTGACTTTGGAATCATAATTACATGTGCTATTTTCTCTAGCTTGGAAAAGCGTTTTAGTTGCAGAATACCATTAAATATATATTTTCCTATAATTAGATCCCCCCTGGAGCTTTTTCGGATTAGTTTCATTCTTCAAGTTTTTGGAAGGCAAACTCTTTTAGATTGGATCTTCTTGAAATTTGCGTTCTTCTGCTAGATTCATTTGGAACCGGAATGGCCGAAACAGACTTTCCAGATGTTTAGCAAATGTCTTTCATTTGTTATTTCTTGCTCACTTACTTTTTCGTTTTTGATTGGTCGCGCTGGTTTAAGTGGGCGTTTAATTTTTCGGCTGGCCTTCAGTTGGCTCTGAAACAATAATATTAAGGTACTCATGCCTATTTTGACTTTTAAAGTCAAGTATCATTCGTTTAAGATTTCAGGTTGCACTATTCAGTTTTTTTTGTCGACTTCTGATCTTGTCACTAGCCATCGTTTACAAATCTTTCGTTTTTCCGCAATTTTTTCTTTAGTTGATGAGGGGTACACTTCTGTAATTTTTGTTGTGTAATAGTTAGGTATTGCTTTTTAAACTGCTTATTTTATGCTTTTTGTAACCTTATCGGCAGCTTAATTTAGTTATTTTTGCGATTTTAATTATATGTGCCCGTCGATAAATGTATCCAGATATAGTCTAAACATGTTCCAGTCGGTATAT